>CM067081.1:195874509-197124509 GCA_034008185.1 Gorsachius magnificus | reverse complement strand
AGCCAAGTCTAAATCGGAGTTTCGAGCATGCATTTGTGATTTAGTCTTCTGGATGACAGGCTATGGGCTGTGAGAAACCAGTATCAACTGAAGAGCATTGCATTATCTCCAATGTGAGTATTTCCAAAGGTACAAAATGTTTGTCCCCTTAAAATGACTGTTGTAAATTTTAGGTTGTGATTCAGACTAATAATTTAAAAAGATGACCTCTGTCATTATTTTCCAGCTAATTTGTGTTATGAGAACTGAATTCAATTTAACTCAAACTTCCTCTGCGTTACAGAATTTGGCACCCATGCTTCTGCTGATTCATCATCTGTGATGACAAAATGGAGTTGCAAGAGCACCATGAGTCAAAGCATCCATACCAGCACTGCATGTCCTCACTATCTGCACTTTTGCTGGTGAAAGACCATGTAGGTCTTTTGGCACCTTTTGATGTAATACAATACGGCATGTGGAAGTAGTATGTCACAAGAAAACCACTTTACACCATAAGCACAGCGGGTAGAGTTTTCAACTTGTCCAGGTAGCAGAAATGAGGAATTTAGAACATAAAACAAGGAGAAAATTGTGGGTAATGGACAATCTCCTTCCCTCTGTGTCATTCTGACTGTTCTGTTATCTCTGCCACACCTGGGGGTCTGAGTGCCTCCAGTCTCTGGTGGTGCCTGTGTCAATGTGTAGCTTGGATTTCAAAGGGCCACCCAGTAAACCAACATCCTTCCTGGTGGAGAACCGTGCCATCAATTTTCAGTCATGCCCCAGGCCTGCAGGAATGAGAAGCTATGATGAAAACTATGGATGAGGAATTGCCTGGCAAGGAAAGCAAAAGGGTGCTGCAACAAAGGTATAGGACTTGAAGGCCCTTGCAAAGCTATTAATTTACCACCTGAACATTATTAAATTATTTTACTCATCTGAGGAAGCTTGCCTATATTTGTGGGTCTAAAGCAAACAACAGGGGTTGCAAAACCTTCGTGTATGAAAGGCAACTTTTCTAAGTACTGACAAAAAGGTGAAAAGAATACTGCCAGTGAGCCACTAGGTATATTCCCTGTGCAGAACCTGTGACTTTGGACGGTGGTTGAAATGGTGGTGGTTGTGAGTGGAAGGGAGGGAGCAGGGGACCAGCTGCAGTGGGACAGTGGAAGGTGGCACAATTGTCCACCAGCTTTGGGAAGCTCAACACAGGACACACAGCTTACTGTGATGTTAGGGGCTGGTGGAGTGCATTCCGGTAAAGTATCAACAACACATTGTTCCTGAAGCTGGACACAGGGACCTCAGTGTGCTGGGATGTGAAGGTTAAGTTGCTTGCATATTTGGATCGACACATCTGCTTTGGTAATTCTACTGGAATCCATTTATTTCTTAATTGGTAATTACATTGAAATGTTGAAGAATGTTGAGAATCTGAACAAAAAACCAGTTACATGGAATGAAACAGGGCAAAGTGGGATATTAAAAGACAGCCTCCAACCTGTTAATATCATAGACTAGCCACTCATCAACTGTACGTTACCCTTTCTTTACAGCAGCATCCATTTATGTCAGTATGCAAACAGAGCTTTGGACTACCCCTTTCACTGAAAGATTTGCAAGGTCACTCTCACAAGGGACAAAAGAGCCAATCAGTGAAAGCTCCTCTTTCTGATTTACCTTGCATTTTTTTGTTAATATTATTGAATTTCCATTCAAAATAAGGCAGAGGCCATTGTGTTTATGAAAATAAACTTGCTAGTGGATATCCCATGTATCATTACCATGGCTAGTTAAACAAGCATGCTTCTTCATCAGAACATGGAAGGGAGCTTGGGGAGGGACCAAGGACCCAGGAAAGATTTGTGGAAGTAAAGACTACATGTCTACCCATGAAATAATAAGGGTATTTTAGTTAGGCTCTACAGCCAGCACGGCTCACAGCTATACCAATAAATAGAATAGGGTGGCCCCATCCAAACTCCCTACTTGGAAAGGCCCCACTCATGCTGGAGGAGCCGGCTGTTTGGCACAGGGACCCACATCCCAGGGACCATCCTGGCAGTGTAGCAGGATGCAGAGGTGCAATTTCCAGTGCTTGGGAATATTCTCTGACACTGCTTACTCCACTGGAAAGATACAACCAAAGAGTACAGAAACCTCTGCACGTTGTTTCTGCTGCTGTTTCTTCATTGTAGCTGTGGCAGGATCAGCATATCTACGAGTTTAGGTCCAAACATTTGTCCTACCTATCTCTGTTGTTCTGTAAGGTTGGGCCAAGCTCCCTTTCCCAAATAAAGTTTTTTTCCTGAATTCTTTTCTCTCTTATGGTCTTTCCCTCTCTTTCTTGGACTGTAACCTCAGTAAAAAGAACCCCTCTGCTACAAAAGAAAACTTCTCTCTTCTTTCACCTGGGGATTTTCCATTTTTTTTATGTTTGCTTCCCCAGAGGTAAACAGGTTTTCCATTGGGTATTCTCTGCAGTTCAACAACTTGTTCATCCACTTGTTAATGACATTTTTTGTTTGTACTGTAACTTTTTCCAAAAGGGTGGGAAGAGGTGTTGGAAAATTAGTCTTCTGATGGCTAGCTATGCATTGAAGTTTAACAACACAGTAATTTCATAGTAAGAACCAGGATTATTTAAATTACCCCATAGATGAATCCCCCAAAACACCAGGTTACACTCACATGGCCTAATCCTGGCCTAGAGAGAAAGTCTTCATTCTCTGTTGCCCCAAATTATCTTTCATTGTTTAATTAGACAATCAGCATTTTATTATGCTTAAGGCTTTTGAAGATTTTTATGATCTTAACTATCTTGTTTTAAGTAAACAGGTTCAGGTTGTATTTAATCTGGAAAATATTGAGTCAGTAGCACAAAGAACTCCAGTAGAATTGCTTTTACTGATTAAAAGAGAGTTTCTAGAAGCACCAAAGATTTGTCTTCTCTGTTATGAAACAAGAAATTTCTTCTGTAAATTGGTTTCTCACAAATGAGGATCTTAATGCTGATACATGACTCTGATGGGTAATCAGATAAACATTTTCATTTACTACGAGCATGGTGCTATATCATTTGAATAATAGTCTTAATGAACAGGCATGTGTAGTTTTGCCAAAAAAAGAAAAAAGTGATGAAAAATCTCAAGTCTCACATTAAGATGCTGTAAATCTAAATTATATTGTTAAATCCTGGGTCTTCGTCTTTTGTGAAAAAAAATTTTGAGTGGTTCAGGTTAGAAATACAAGTAAAAATGCGGAATTTGGATTCTTGGATGCACTTAAACTGAATGTGAAGACAGATCCTATGTCCCTTTCTGTGTGGCTAACATTCAAACATATATCACTCATCACATGAGACATGACGTCCCCTTAAAATGTCCAGTTTGAATACTTAGATTTTCTTTATGGCCTCATGGCCAAGGACTGCAGTGAACCCTGAAAACATGAAAGAAGCTTATTCACTTAGTTCCAAATTCAGAAAACTACCTGAAAAATCCAGGTAAAGTAATCACTTTTTCCCCACCAATACTGAGTGAATTCCATAGTGCTCTTAACTGTCTTTGCATTTCCTTTAGGTCGAGAGTGCTTTTGCAGCAGGATATAACTCTGGTCCTCCATGAGGTACTGTGAGCTCAAGCCACTGCTGTGTGGTATTACAAGTGCAGTGAGCTACTAGCATGGGGTCTACAGACTCCAAAGCAAATCATATATGGAACTTCTTGTATTGCTTATATATGTTATATGTCAGATTCACTCGTAATGTTGCATTAGTTTTCTTTAAACACAGCGGTTTGTTTAAGGCCTTGTTGGTTTTTTAAAATTATTTTTTCCTTTTATATACAGTTTAAAAAAATGCAACGGAAAACAAAAGTCACAATCTCTTTTCCACATAGTATCTTAACAGTCTTTTTCACTCTATGGAAGTAAAATAGTCTGAATCATCATTTCCAAGGAAGAAGGCAGATAATCTTGTGTGTCTTTACTTCCAGCCCAACCTGTATTTCTTCTGTGTAAAGCTAAGCATGTTATATGGTAAATAACAAAGGGTAGTGGGTTGAGACGTTTTTGCCTATCTCCAGGCAGAAGGGTCAATGATTAATGCAAAATATTTTTAAGTGGTGCTAAGTGTCCTGCAACAGTAGACCTAGTACCTCACAATTTTTTGCTCATTTATCCAACAAAAAACCCCTTAAAAAACCTCAGAATGCCAGTTCCTTAGCATGCAGTTGGTGGATCTATGCTCACATAAGCTATCAAAGAATTGAGTTCAATCATAGATCTGATTTAGTTCACAAGGAACATTGTAATGTATGTTTTCAGCCTAGTCAGTTAAAGGACAGGTAAAATAATTATATATTATACAAAGATTTTATAGGAATAAAGATCAAATCAACAGAAGGCAAGATAACTGAAGAGCCATACCGGTAAGGTAATGGACTATAATGCTCAACATCTACAATTTTTCATTGTTAAAAAATTGTATATGGTCTTGTGCATTTCTGCATTTCTTAATTCCAAAGTATCTCCCAAAGGCTCCATATTTAAAACTTCTTATGAGCAATAATAATAATGACACTAAAATTCAGGTTGAGGCAACACAGGGAAAATATTGCAAAGGTGACAGTTATTAAGATGCTTCACAGATACATGTCGTCTTCAGATCATTTTCTCCAGTACTTCAGAAAAGTAAAAAAGAAGCCAAAATGCAGTGACAAATAACAAAAAAACCCAGTAAGATGGCCTTTTTGTACTTGCAGTTCTGTTCTGCAATAGATCTCCAGGTTTAACCTTACACCATAAAATGGGAAATAAGAAAAATAAATAGCATGCAACTTTATGTGCAAAATTACAGCATCTAGGCACTGGCCTGCATGGGTTTACAGCTTCCCTTGAAAGCCTGAGAAGTCTGCCTCCTGCAGCCTCCTCCTGTGGTCAGGCCTTCAGGAGAAAACATTCCTCCCCTCTTCCTCGTGCATGAGGGTCCACAGCTGAGAGTCCCTGCAGTTGTATCGAACAGTGACCCATGGGTAGCATGTTGAGCAAGGTGCTTATTCTCTCATGGATATAAATAGTTTTTTTAAAAAGATAACCGGTTTCCTTGTGAGGACTGAAATATCCCAGAGAACAGATCTTACACTGTTTGTTATAAAGCTTTTAAGAAAAACAGAGGAAGTCTCGAAAAGATTAGTGAGGCTCTAGTGTCACAAAGTCAAACAATTTTACTGGAATTCAAGTAGCAAAACCACTGTGCTTTGCTTTGAAACTGTACTGAGAGTACAGATAAATTCTCATCTCCAACATATGTATAAATATATGATTAAATATGTTAAATATGTTAAGTATGGCTCCACTTTCTGGTTTATTCACATATTATTTTCCTCATTGATATGATGGCAACTTAATCAAGGACTTTTCATAGTTTGTATATCAGTTAGTTCTGTAAATATGACATATTTACATTGAAGTGCTAAGACAAACTCACACGCCATGAGAAGCAGCATGGTCAAGGTACATTACTCTTGTGTGCCCATTCCCTGTGTGAAAAGCCTGACTCTTGAGGCATTCTGCTCTGAGAAGAAATTGCTGTGCTCAGAAAAATGATCAAGACTTGTAAGAACTCTAAAAGGTGCTGAAAAAAAATCTGGTTTTGTAATCAGCTGTCTCTTAAACTGTGGGTGGCAGCAGTGTCCAGGCAGAGGGAATTTTTGGAAGCCTCCCTCAGGGCCCTGACCTCCACTGAATGTTTCTGGAGGAGGCAGCAATAATTGCTGCTCCAAGACTGGAAGGCCAAGCTCACAATAAGCAAACACATTAGTTTGTAAATGAAGGATTAAGTCAGGAAACCTTGCTAATAACCTAGTTCAGTAGCTCCATAATCACCACAGTATGATGGTGAGTAATATGCAGTGTTTGTAGCTTGGTACCCCAATTTTTTCCTTTGGATAGCTGTGCTGTACTTGGAATTTTAATTTAAAATTCCTGACTTCCACTTCTAGCTTTCCTCATTTGGATGATTTATGGGCTTGTGTAAATCAGCTTTGAACATAAGTGGGTGCCTGTTCTTTTGCTGATTCATACTCCCTCCATTGTAAGCAAAGTTATGCCCTCGAACGGTCTCCATTTTTCACAGGCTTTGCCTGCCTTGAATCTGAATTTGCAGGAAAGAGCATAGCTTTGCAGAGATTTCCAGCTCTAAACAATTCTTTTATATTTGTCTGCCCAAAAAGTGAGCTGAATATTTTCTGAATAAGTAGGTGTACAAAGCAGACTTCTGTGGCAGAATCAGCATTCCCACTGCCTTTCTGGTAAATAATTGCATGACAACTGGGGAAAGTTGAAATGAGCTGGAAGTGAAGATGTCTCTGATTTGCCCAGTCCAACACAACATATGCAAAAAGACCTGAGGGTCACCTTTAAAAATTCAAGTTCTGTTTAACTATGCTTTCACATGCTGGTTTCTAATAATGATTAAAACACATTGACAATGACATTTTTGCAAGGTCACTATGAAAGGACAAGGCTGTATATGAAACAACTATTTCATAGTGAACACCAAATTCCTGCACTTGTAATGAACACAGCATGCAATGAACGATGCACAAAGTACGCTACACTTTCCAGATATAAATGTAAATAGATTTTTTTAAAAGTGTTTGAGGTTTTCAAACCCAGCGAGGGGATTTCCCTCATTAGCTTTGGTAATGTCAACCAACATGTTTCAGTCAGGTAGTCTAATCCAAACAGTAATATTTTGTAACATTTCTCCCCAGATATACAGTGGAGCTGGCTATGACACAGGAGGATGAGATGGTTTAGTCATGTTTTTTTCAGTGAATCAACTCTTCTCCTTTATTGGAATTCTGACCTTTTACTTCTAAGACTTGCTGAAATCACCAGACCTCACAACCTTCTCAGAAAAGCACAACAATGAAGAATAGTGTAAAATCAGCTTAACGAACTTGAGTAACAGCGCCAGTTTGCATTATTACCTAAAAATGAGAAACCTAAGGTCAACTGCAAACTAGATTGTGAAAGTTTCTTTCCTCCTCTGTTGAAAGTAGTTAAAGTGATCAGAACAGGGAAAAGGAACAAACTAAACAGTACTTACTACTCCTCATACATGGAGGGCTGGGATTTTTCAGAAGTGCACTATATGAGTCACACTCTTCTCACTCAGAGTTCAGTGTAAAATGCCCATTGACAGCAGTGGGAACAGTGTGAAATTTTACCCTACAATTTATTGATATGATCTCGCTGCAAAGAAGAGAACAAAGGCCCAGCTCCCACACCAGACAATTCACATCCTAGACACAGCGAATGGAGGGTGAGAGTTGCAAAGGAGAATGATGAGAGGCAGTGCAAAGGCTTGAGTAATAAAGTATCACTTGTGGCATATTCACATCTTGTGAGGCTTTCAAGTGTTTCAATTTTACTTTCATTTCACTTGTTTGCCTTAATCAATAGATGAATGCAGTTGTGCATGATTATTTTGAGAAGAAATATAGTTTCTACACAGTGAAATAATTTCAATTAATATTTGATCAATGGGAAATTCAGCACTGGATTGAAAGTAGGTCTCAAATACCACATCCCTCCTCTAAGCTTGTCCTATGGAAGAGCAACTTTTGAACTCTACACTTATATAATGTGTTTATATATATATATAGTGTATATATATATAATTTATCCAGAAGTCCTAGCTAAAGACTTGCAAAACAAAAATGAATCATGTAATATCTATTATGAAATAATGTAAAGGAAAACTCATAAAAGTTTTAAAGTTGTGAAAGAACACAAAAATGTTTTAGACCCCTTCCTATTTATATTGAACACTAGAATTTTAAAGGATGCACTAGGAATTGTCTATCAGGAACATTGTGTGAAGGTATGTGGTAAATGTCCTGCCACCTGGGACTCAATCAGTGAGCATAAGACACCTCTCAAAAGGAGGTGCTGTAATTCAGGACATCTTATCCTATCCTATCCTATCCTATCCTATCCTATCCTAGCCTATCTATGCCAGGCCATATGCCACTTTAAAGCAGGCCATGGACTGCTCTTTAAACACACAGAACTCTCTGTGAACATCTGTTTTAGCTCATTTAACAGTGATTTAGTTCAGCTCTTCAGCTGTACTCTTTAAGGGTCAAATGTTTAATTTTGTATGGAGAGTTAGCTCCATTCATTTTCATGAATGTAAGGTGACTTGCATTATCTGAGAACTGGGCCTGACCATAGTGCTCCAAACTAATTCTTGACTCCTTGGGATGGTAGTGGGTGGTAAAAGTCTTATGAGAAAATGCTTAGCAGCAACAGTATTATCTAATCTACTAATTATAGCAGGCTTAGATTTGTCATGGAGAGACAACATAAGTCTTGACAATGGAGACCCTACACTGAACAGACCCTGGTGGTTTACAATATTACTTTGTTCCTGGCTTCATCTGAGGACAGGTGTTTTCAACTGTATCTAGAAAATTCTGATGAGTAACAAGTTAAACTGGCGTTGTCCATCAGTTATGAAGACACCTGGATTAGTCTTAATTAACACAACTCAAAACTTGAAAACATGTGATGGAAAAACTATGCAAATGCTTTTGCTTGCTTTAAGAGCATTGTAATACCTATGGTGATAGAAGGTCAGAGAAAAAAGGCTGTTTATTTGATAGTTTTGTCAGTGGGATGGGTAACACACTAACCAGGGAGACAGATGTGAGACAGCTGGAAGAAGAACAATTCTGAAAAATGTTTCTGCCGTCAGTAGTATTTTTTATTTATTCCTGAGACAGCAAATGAAGAAAATAATTTCTCACTATATTTCTGTCTGCCTCTGTCTTTTTTTCCTTGTCACATTTACTCTTCTTATGGATAATTCTTGCAGCAACTTAAGCAAATGTGCAATTTTCTTTTCTAATGTGCCCAAATAAAGAGTGTAACATTTAAAAATGCATATTTATTATGTGGTGCCTTTGGTCTGTGAAGGGTTACATGTCTGGGAGTTGAGTGTTTAAAGGGCTTGCCAATATCTCATCATTCTAAATTAGTCAGAAAAATTGGCATAACTGTGGCTTAATTAAATTTATGAACCAAGGAAACTTCCTCATGCCTTTGCATATGTTCTTTGTGGAAGCAAAGTGCCCTTTTAAGAGTTGCGTGTAAACCACTTTTGTAAAAAGTGGGGTTTTTTATTTTCTATTTTGTTCTAGTTTCATCATCTTTAAGTTATTCTCTAATGAAAAACACTGAGAGATGTGGAAGAAACTGTGCCCAGCAGCCTGCACTCTTACCTAGAATCACTGGTCATGGGGACCTGCCCACTTGATGGAGCAGATGATGCCTGACTCAGTGTGCCTGAGGAAGACAACAAAAATATTTAGATCTCTTCCAATATGTTGGGGGGAGGTGGGGAAGAATGCCTTCCTGACCACAGATTTGGCAATCAGTTCACTTTGTACATGTGAGTAAAGAATTGCTATATTTACAAGCAATCCATTTATACCCCGAGGTACTGTTTGTGTCCTGGTAATTTTCCATTCCCATTGGCCCCTTTTTAGTTAATTTTAGTGATTTAGTCCATTTACTTCTATGGACAGAGAATCTGAAGCCTTCACCTAGTCTCTAAGGACTTGATATCCTCAAGCACTCAGGTAGCAGTAGTTGCATGGCAGGTGGGACTCTGGTCACCTAAACGCAGCCATTCAAAAGGAGTTTTTGTCACAATCAGATCATTGTCACCGGAGGTAGTCTAAGAAAGATAGGTACAGATGAATACAAAAGGAAACTCACTCCTTTCTAATATTTTAGAAGTATAACGACTTGCCCCCTCAAGATGCCCATCTCTCACTTCTGGCTGTATTGCAATTACTTATTCAGACCAGATGCTTGATTTTCTGATGGCTAATGCTGACCAGATGGGCCCATCCTCCTTCTTATCTCCCTAGTACTGGTGGAGTCAATGTGCCTAATCAGAGTGACTGGTGATCCCTCCCGACTGAACAGTGAGTTAGCATATTTGCTCAATTCTCTCTCATGCTACACAGAAATTATTAAATATTCAAATGCCGGTCTATGGGAAATGGGGCCAATATTCAGAAGGCACAGCAGCTGATCCAAAGAAAAAACTGATCGCTGAATGGAGCAAATTCTGCTCCTCGGCTATGCTAGTGTAAACCAGAAATAATTTCATTAATAGTAGTGTAAACCAAAAGGGACTTTGGATCAATGTACTTTGCTGGCATTGTTTACATTGCCAGGAGTGACCATATTTTGCTGTTCTTTTTTCGTTTGTTTGTATTAGAATAAAAATCCTTTTACCTCTTAACTCTTTGTGTTTTCCAATTTAGCTAAGGGAACGAGAGCACTATGTTTATTCAGATGGATTTTGAGAAAAAAGATATTTTTTTTTTGGCAGAAAAAGTCATCATTAGGAATACAAACCAAGAAATATGGTGTGTTTCTCATTAATGATTTAAAATATACTTGCACTAAGAAAGTGGGAGTATATACTTCTATCTAGTAATTTATAGTTAATTGCACATGCTAAAATGCTACTTGCATTAATGAAACATAAAGTTCTGATTTTTTGTCACTATGTAACCTCCATTTCTTGTGTGTATTGTTTTTAATGGGACTCATTGTGTTCTCAGGAAATTATGTGCTAAGCTTTTTACCTTCCAGAAAAAAAGATAATTAAAAGTACCATCAACATAAGAAAATTGTTCCACCCTTATCTGAGCAGACTTAAATTATGTTGCTGATGGTATTTACAAAATATCTGTGGCAAGTACAGTATGTCTGTGCTAAAGTCAATGAAGCATACAATGAACAGGACATAGTCACATGAGGCTTGAATTCATTCCAGTTTGTACTCTGGAATTTTTTTTTTTAACTCAGATGATTGCAGTGACCGACATGTGATTTGGAGCAAGGATCACTCAGGTCAGGCCTGCAGAAGCTAGTGTCAGAATGCCTGAAAGCAGTTCAGACCAGGAATGGTTGCGTGTGATAGTTCAGAGAGCGTCACATGCAGATAGACATAATTTTTGAGAGAGTGCCAGTGCATCTGGGGTTGTTTCATGCTGACATACTAACAAGGTGTTCTGTTGAATGGTGAATGCTCCTGAAATTACACCTGAAATCTGGATACCCCTTGCCGTGGGAGGGAGGGTAGCTGTTCCCTTCTCTCAGTTGTTTCCAGAGGTACCTTCCCAGGTGAGGGTCTCTCCTGTGCACCTCTGGGGTAGAGCTCAGCTTCGCAGACATTGACTGGTCAACGTGCAAAGAACTTCTTTGTACTACTTAAATGCATTATGTATGTACATATATTATACTAATACATTATACTAATGTCCTCAACTATTTAAATAAACAGCCTATTTTAAAATAAAGGCACAATGATGTGGCAATTATGGAAAGTGAAGTCCTTAGGAGCTCTGCTGTTACCCTGTCTACATGTGTTACACCATAGCTAAGCCTAAGCCAAGTTCCCAGTGTATACGAATTGCACATTACCCTCGCCCTGCCTGGGTTTTGTACACCACTGCTAATCTGCTGCTCTTATTCCCTGTGTTGTACAGACCACTGTAGCCTTAACACAGCTTTCCAGGGAAGAGTGTTGAAGCATTTATCGGAGAGAAGCCACCGGTCATGTCCCCAGACACAAAGCAAGTGCAGAAACAGCAATACAGTAATCTGGGAACAGCTTTGGTGTTTGGATGCCTCCAGCTGAATTGGCAGCAGATATGTCTTAAACCGCTTCTGTCTTTCTGACTCATCTTATCCAAACTATTCTGGGTGTTTCCTGAAAATAGCACTTGAAAGCCATTGAAACCATTTCTCTAGCAACAGTAGCTTTTTTCTTTTCAGAGGCAAACTCTGCTGTCCCATCAAATGTCAAGGGTGAAAAATCCTCACCCACATATATGATAGAAAGAGCACTCAAGTCCAGCATTTAATATAATTATTTTAGAGCTCCCCTACATTAGTCAGACCTTGGATTTAGGAAGACTGTTAGTATTTAAAATTAAGTTGCAGCATCCTTGTCATTAAGTTGTCCTTCTGAAGGAAGCCACAATGTAGGTATGGAACATATAAATAAACACAATTTACACTGGAATATTTAGGGAAGTGGAGCTAAAGCACAGAGGTACGGACACCCTCACCTTTCTGACAAATACTTGTAAAAAAGAAATAGTTGTAGGCAGAAAACATGATTATATGAAGATAAAGACCTGAGCCACACAACAGTGTTAAACACAGCAATGCTGCATGCCAGATGGCAAGCCGGCAGATTCCCTGTGAGATGGGCTGCCTGCTCCTGCTAAGGCACCTGAAAGGACAGAGAGCAATGACGCCAATAAGTAGCAGTACAAGCAGATGAACACTGGATCCTACTACTCATACGGGACTAAATTTATAGAAAACTAAAATCATTAGGAAAGTAATTACAGAGGCTGGCAGCCTGCCTTTGTATGAGGCTGTGACAGACGAGCCTCACACAGTACGCTCTACTTAAGTAAGTTATTGCTTATAATGAACCTTACTTACCCTGCCATTCCTTCTCTTTCGCTTAACTCATTTAGGTAACTCATGTGCTGGGATGATCTTGTGACTAAGAGCAAAGTACTCTCATTTAGTGGATAGTTCATCTTTGGAAGTCTGGCAGCAGTTTTTTTCTCTAATATTGTGCTGCATCTTTTCTCTCCCAACCTGGTCTTTCAACACATACAAAGGAAAGGGGATGAATTGCATGAGGTGCACTCAGATTTCATGGAAATATCAAGGGCGTAGATGCCTCACCTTCAAGCATAAGATGGGAAAAGAATATTTCACTTTAGCAGAAATTCACTGTTACTTTTTCCTATTGTTGTCTAGTTAGCTAGAGCATTTTTGATGAAGAAACAAGAACAAATCTATTTTTTTATTAAATCCTGAGGCATGTAAGGGTTGAAACAAGTTTAAGAAAAAAAGATAAAAAGTATGATATGCTGGATCTGTTCAAGCAGTGTGGCACAGCAGCTCTACGACGCTACTGCTGGACTCTTCACATTTGGCAGAAGTGAAGTAGTTAATCGACAATATGCTACTGTAACCATGTTTGTATTACATTCATAGGGTTATATTCACTCCAGTGGCTGATTTAGTAGAACAGCTGTTTTTTATGAAGAATCTGGTGTAACTTGTCAAACATAGTTATTACGCCAAACTTTTCCACCACTTCTTGGTCATGAAGAAGGAAAGCGGTGTTGGTAACAAAAGCCTTTTTGTCACTGATTTGAAAAACTGGTTTTCTAGACTTTAACAAGCAGGGAGTTTAATTGGTAGGAGTTGTTGCAGCATTTTGTTCAATACTGTGTTCAGTCGATAACTAAAATCTACTGGCTTGAGTTAATGTATTTTTGTAAGACATCCATGGATACCATCTGGCATGTAAAACTTAAAGAAAATTTAATTTTAAAATACCTGATATACATATTCACCCTCCTTTGCTGGTGATATTTACCTGTACATTTATCATAGTTTTGCAAAGAAGCCAGAGAACTCCACGTGGAAATGAGATGGTCACTGGTTTGTAGACATATTTGTCTGGCTCATACTGGCAGCTGATGCTTTTGCAGGTGCATTTTGATAGCAAGACCTTTTTTGAAAAGGGTGAGGAAAATAAGGTTGTTCCTGAAGTTTGTTTATTACTAATTCTGGGACAGATGTTGATACTGCCCATTTAATACTTCACAATGTTGTCTTCAATTAAACTACAGTACTACCATTATAGATAACAATATCTAGTCCTTCAAAGAGTAATATTTTCATTTTTACTTATATGCTTAGATTTCTTTACAGCAATCCATGAATCTGCAAAATCATTTAACAGAAGACTGGGAAAAAATTGCTCTCTGTCCATGGCAAACACATACGTATATATGATTCAGCCAGCCACCTGACAACTTTTGCCAGACCTTTGGCAGACACCACTGGAGACACAAGTCTACAAATATCAGACCCAGGGCCAGAGTGCTCCAATGGAAATGGAAAATAATGTTATTCCAAGCCCAAATTTTTTTTCTGAAGATGCTCTTATTTTGACAGATGTCTAGGCAGGTGTGAATCAGGTATTATGTTGCAACAAAAGGGGCTGGGAATAGAATTTTAGGCTGAATTTTAGCAAGTTGAAATTAAGAAGATTTTATGACTATTTCATCTGACATCTTGGGTGTGATTAAATGCAAGACTTTAAACACCTGTAATGTAGAGGGTTGTATTTAAACTACACACCTGGGCTCCCTTTAATAGCAATAAGTACAGTTCCAGAATCTTATTCAACTCATTCCAAATTAGATGTCTAAAACACATCAAATCAGTCATGCTGCAGAAATGCCAGTTAAGGTCCATTTGGTACAAATGGGGTCTAGATCACCAGCTCAGATGTCAATATTAATATAAAAACCATAAAAACTTAGATAAGATGAACCTAATTCCCCTTGACATGTGAATGACCCCAGATGGACCATTCAGATATCAGGAAGCTCTGCATCAATATTTTGATGAAAGCTATTTGAAGAATATTTATTTATTCATGTTTCATACATATGTATTAATTTCTGAAAGTCATAACATGCAATTCTGTGACATAGAAATAATTTAAGATTTGAGAAGAAATGTTTTAAAGAGCACAAAAAAAGAGAAATAGTCTATTATGGTTTTAAAGTGAAATTTCCCTCTGAAGCAGCAACATTTGCAAGGTGAAGTCTCAGAGAAGAGTAGAGAATCACAGTTCAACCCCAGAAAAAGACATAACCTTTTCTTCATTATAAGGAGTACAGAGAAAAGATTTGTGTACAAAAAGTTGTATATATTTTTCTCCAGCTGTCTCCATTGGTCTAATAGAAGATGTTACCTCTCCCCAGGAGCCTGGTTTCACTGGAACTGCAGTCAAACTAAGTTATTTCTCCAGTTTCCAAGACGTGAACATTCAGGAGGACACACTGGATACTCTATCTGACCGGAGCATTTTGCCAACTATCTCTTGGTGGAAATGAAACTACAGGGAGAATATGCACCTGGCACAATTTGGCCCTGAAATGGCATGAACAGCCAACAACTGGGCCATAACACAGCCAGTGCAACTCTTTCCAACAAGGGTAGTGTGTTAATGGCATACCTTTCATGAAGGTTTTTCAAAGTGCTTTCTAAAAATTCGTTAACTGAGCCACTCATCACAGCATGATTAGGTTAGACTGGAATCTCTTCTTCAGTACTGAAATATAGCTGCCATGATGATAGCATGGGGAAATGCATGAGGCTTTAATCCTGTCTCAGTGATGATGATGGGAATTTGCAATTGTATTCTCCTGGAAATGGCTCAGATATAGGGACTGCCTGTAACCTTCCCAAGGGCCTCAGCTCTTGGAGTCTGCTCTCAGATGTAGGCAAAGAGGATTACTGAGCTGGCATTTTTCCAGAAATGAAGATGGTTTTCATTTCTTTTGGGAAAAAGAAAAAAAATGGTGCCTAGACATTGACCGCAACTGTTCACAGCCTCTACTTTATACTCCCTTTGAGAATTAGTACTTCTGTGCCTCCTACGAGTACAAAGCTTATAAAGCTGGTGCTGAAATCCACTGCCAGTGAGTTCCTCCTTGGGAAGTACCCAGAAAACATTGACCTAATCCAAACCTTATCTGCAAGAACTGATAGGGTCTTGACAGAAGATGCCATATTTGCAAGTTTACAGACTTAAAGTGAAATCTTGCTATCATAAGTCATCCTGATTTTTTTTTTCTGGGCAATAGGAATGAGATATACAGAAAAACTGCTGTAGTTTTCTGAAGGTCAGGGGAGATTTGTTAAAATGCAAGAATCGGTGCTTTTGCTTTGCAGGCTGATCAACAGCAAAATTTCTGGTCAAAATGCCTAAATACCAGTTCTGATACAGATTATCCTGAAGGCAAAGTAGGGCTGGACAAAGTTTTCCTCCAGGAACAAAGTTGTCTCATTTGGTTGATTTCAATTAACAACTTCCTTGAAACATTGTTGACCTTTCCAGCATAGTACACTTTCAAGTAAAACGCAGGATGCCAGACTAATCCACTCAGCTCCAGAATAGTTTAACCAATATCCGTAGGGCACACATCCTGTGACTTGATTTAATCTTATGATCAGGGGAGTGTCACTTGATGTGTTAGGCGCTGAAGACTTAGGAGGCCCTTGACCTTTTTCACAACCAGAAGTCTTCCTTGTTCTCAGAACAAAAAAAGAGTGATGATGAAAAGTGATTTTTTTTTTTACTTTTTATTTAATGAACACAAAGCAGATGAGAACTAGAAATTATTACACTCATAGAAAAACGTATTTTAAAATTAAGGATTTTAAGAAGTATAGTGGGTTCCCTCAACATAACACTTCCTGTCACCTGGAAATTTTAGAGCTATTGAGAAAAAACAAACAAACAAATAAAATTAAAACCACCTTCTTCTTTGTATCTTGGTTTCTTACTCTAAAATTCAAAGTAGATGCCTGAATAAGCACTGTAGTATGGACCACCCCTGAAGTCAGTGAATGTTTCTCTTGGGAAACACAAATCTTTTCACGGGTTCCAGAATGGCTGGGACACAAAGATCTCTACCTTCTGAGTGTCAGAAACAGCGATTGGGGTTTAGGGCCCTTCTCGCTCTCAAGCCCTTGTAAAGACCAGGAATGTGTGTGTATGTATGGATCTTTAGTCTGTTTCAGTCTCAACAGTTGCTGTGAGTGCTGTATTTTTAGCCTAAGAAATTAGGTTTATGGGATTACACCATTAATGAGTCTATCGACCACTTTCAACTAATTTCAAGAGTCAGGTCATGTCTCAAAGACCTTAATTGCTATTACAAGCTTCAGCAATGTATAACCCACGGCAAAGGCACAGACGGAACAAAGACGAAGAAACCTGTTCAGAAAGGTTGAGTTGCACAATTCCGGTACGGCAAAGCAAGAGGTAAAATCTGAATTACCTATTTTACTTTAACTTAGAGAGTTTTAACTACAAAGCTGACATCTTCAAATATCTTATCTGTCAATTTTGATTAAATTATTTCAAATACACTTCAAGGGTCAAGGGTTTTTTCTCACTTTTATTTACAGACACAATTTCACTGCTGATAAAAACACATAGTGATCTGACTTTGCTAATTAATCTTAAATATAAAAGTAAACATTCTTGGAAAAAAAATTCCTATAAAAGACTGTCTGTACAGCTGCTTTTTCATTTTAATGGTAATCAGGTACATAAGAAATCTTAGACTGCTTTCCGGCTTCGTTATAACACTGAGTCTGTTCGTAATAAACCTTGTAATGATTTACTTATTCACCCACTCATTCATTCATTCATTCATTCATCCATTCATCTACTGAGACGACAGTAGTCATGTGGCTTGGACCGCACTTGTTCTAGTGGCAGCATGTAATCTAACTGATTAAAGAAAGTTATTCAGCTTCCTTAGGCACCTTTTGGGAAGTCTTACAATTTATATATTATTTTGAGATCTGTATCTGCAATCTGAACTCCTATTGATGCTCAGAGGCATTCAGCATTGTGAAAGAGGTTATATTATAGACTCTGTTTTATTTTATATATCCTCAAAAGGTCCAATCCCATTTCTCCCAAAGGCTAATTTCAAACTTTGCATGGTTTGACCTAGGAAATAATCTTTTCTGTATATGTAAAGAGGTTTGTTTACATTTGAGAGGCCAAGGTATAGCTGTATCCTGCATTGATATGTTTACCTTTGTCTGCTAATACAAGTCTCATACTTCAGTTTTGATGTTATTTTTGGCTATGTCTAGCTACATCTTGTCAGTGCTGTGTAGAGACTTCACACAGGAGTAAATCCCAGAAAAGCTGCATTGGCATAGTTTTATGGCCAGTACAGCATTTGCTCTGGTACAGCTACGTGGCTTCCAATTTGAGGCCTAGTCTGTGTGGCACCAGCTGGGGTATCTTCTCATGTCCCAGCATAATGCAATGTAAATATAACCCTTTCACTTCTGATTTATCTATACTTAGGCTCAGCACAAACACATTATGTAAACAATCTTAATAATAAAAATGTTTAAAATATCCCATTCAGAAAACAGATACTAAGATTTGATTGCATGCCAGAATTGAACTCACTCATACAATCTTTTGGCAAGTGTGAATGATGCACTGTATTTCATTAAGCAATCACCAGTATTTCATAAGGTCTTTGCCCCACTTGTTTTCTGACAAATAGACATCTGGGGAATATGAGGGGAAAAAATAGACATCTGGGGAATTTGAGGAGACAGAGAGCATTCATTGTAATCAAAATCTTCAGAGAATTCTGCTCTTAGATTTCAAGACTCCATTGAATCAAGATTTTGTAATTACACAATACAGTTTTGATAGGGTTGGCAGTTCATTGGATAGGAAAAACTATGCCCTTGTAAATATAATGATAACATGCTTAGGGCTCTGCTCAGGTGTATGGCCTTTCAGTAAAGGGGTTTAAATAATTTTTAAAGATAAGCAGATATTTTTGCATTTTTGTGTCTTTTTTTTTTTTTTCTTGAGATAGCTGAATTATATTAGCTAAAATAAAAAAAATAATCTGAGGAGAAAACTTTTACTAGTAATTTTTTGAAAACTATAAAAAACATAACCATGGAATCTTGAGTTATAAAATTTTGGGCAATCTTATTACCTAAACCAACAATGTGATGAAATTGTAAGTATTTGATCATATGCAGGTAGAATTCTTGCATTCTACAAATGTTATCATAGGTGATTTAACTATGCTATTCAAAAATATGCAAGTTATATGTAGGGTTGTGAAGAAATCTTCCTAGTTTGTTGCATTTTCTGGTATGTTTTGTGTAATAACACTTTTTGTTCCATTAACAGTTTTGCAGGAACAAGTTGTTTTATATCGCGGTTTCTTAGTGGTTTCCTCAAATGTTAGGCACATCACCCTTCTGACTCTCCCCGCTGTCTGCTTGCTGGTATTGCAGGGTTGCAACAAAACTGAGTTGCAACAACTGGAATTTGATCTTTAACATACAGCTGCCCATTTCCTTTGGGACACATGCATTTAATATTTTTTTTTCTTTTTTCTTTTTTTCTCTGGGGGAGGCATTTTTTTGCTGGTGGAAACTGCATTTGACCTTTAGAGTAGGAACACACAAACCTGTGCTGGCCAGAGGCCAGAGCTCTTGGTCTAGCATGGAGGGCAGCTGCCAGGCTGCTGGTGGAAAGGAAATGACACGATCACGCTGCCACCTGTTTTCAAAGAGCTACGCTGGCTGACGGGTTGCTCATTCGCTGGGTCACCTTATTGTAGCAGGGCCAAACCATGCTGGGTGCTGAGCTCACTGGCTTCCTAGCACCCTGGGTGCCTTGGGTAGAGCCTGCTTCAGGCTGGCCAAACAATTGACTCCACCTGTAGGAAATATGATGCAATCTGTTAAGAATAGTAATTTGAAAATGTCAGGAACTGTTTTCTCACTCCTTTTATATGTAGATGTCAGCAATGACAAAGGAAAAGATGTCAGTGATGCCAAGGAGGGTGTCAGTTGTCCTAAACCACAAACTGATTTCAACAAGCTACATACAGTTTTTGCTCATACAACAACAGTTTTTAAGGCTGGGATTTATTGCATGAGTTCAAGACAAACCTGTATTGTGAGTGCACTGAAATGAAACTCCCAGCACAGGTGATGTGCAGTTTCTACATGCATGTCTGATGCACCCGACTGGCTGATGAGAACGCAGTAGCTGCATTAGGCTTAATTTGCCAAACAAACAACAATTCCTAGGAGCTCCTTTCCATAAAGCTGGGAACAAGCTCTGGCTTTTGCGACCATCTCTTGTGGTAGCTTTATTGGAAAACCCGCTGACGAAGAAAGAATGGGCCCTGATTGGTGGTTTTAATATTAAAACCATCCTACTAACTTAGAGCAGAAAAAGTCCTCTTTGAGTGGCTTCAAGAAATTGGTATCCTGGAGTTATGCTTGCTCAGAAGCAGATTCATCTAGAGTGGCAGAGAGCAAGGTAAAAGTAATGTAAGAGGAGGCAGAGATGGGTTGGGCAGTGGTTCTCCTACTTCATAATTTGGACTACTCATTGCACCACACAGTTCCAAAGTGGAAAAGTCTGAAGGTCTTGAGGTAAATCTGCCCTTGGTTGCATCCACATTGGGAACGTGAGGAATTCCCCAAAGTACGATACTAACACTGCAGCAACATGCAGTGCTAGTGAAACAGAAAAGCTACCGCTGCAGCGCCCACTGTGCTTCATACCTTTTCTAACCCTGCATGAAGCTCAGCTATCCAGATTCTTCTTGCAATGCCAGTAGCTGGTCTTGTTTGCAATACACAGTTACAGACACTTTTGCTGCCACTGTTTGGCCAGAGCTTGTAGCCATGTAGCAAAAGCAGGAGAGCTCCCCAAAACTGCCAGAAATAAGGTCACTTGACTTGAAGGGTTCCAGAATGAAATAACATTGCTTGCGCATTGCTGGCTTCCCCCTCCACAGCATACACACATACACACTTTTTGACTAAGCAACCGTGCTGAAAAAGATCCATTATCTGTGCAGCTCTAGAACTTAGACCAAGACCCACAAAGGACTCAGGGTACATCCATGTGTGCCCTGCAGGCAGACACAAGCAACCTCTGTCCACACTCTAAGCTCACAAAAAGCTCATGTGACTACAGTTTAGTGAGTCACTGAACCTCAGCTAACATGCTCTGTTGAGACGAGCAAACACGTATTCTAACTGCAGGGCAAAACATTTAAAAATGTGTTTACTGCTGTCACATTTCTTGGTATCCAAACAAGTATTTAGCAGTACCATTTTGTGGTAGCATCTAGAGGCCCCTGGCTCCTGCTGTGTTGAGTCAAAACCAAAAATATGATAAAAACGTGGTTCCTACCCTTCACAGTTTGTCATCTAGCAAAAGGTAGAGACAACCAGAAGGTAGAAGGGACAAAACAAGTTGTTGTATTACACCACGGTCACCTTTGGTTTGAGAAAAACATACGTCCCTACCCCATCACCTTCCTTCATTTTCTTTGGGATGACACAAAATAAGTCTTTTCACGGTTTAAAGTCATACATAAAACATTGATGTGGCTACACAAAGCATTAAGAACAACACTCCCTTTTTGGCCTTGGCAATTGAAACTTATTCATACTCACTTTAACACAGACTTAGTGGAATTGGAAAGTAAAATTTAATGTGTATGTACACTTCCAAAACAACAGAGCAGATTGTGGAAACTGCATCATAAAAGCTTTTCTGAAGCAGAGCTAGCCTTTCCCCTTTATGCCTTAGTCTCTTGTTACACATATGTTGTGTTACATCTTAACTGGAGTTATGGGTGATTATGGAAAGCTACTATCATCTGGGTCAAAAGAGTGGCTGTTTATGGGAGATGATGCCTGAAGCTACTCAGAGAGGGCATTACTACCCAGCGAGAGCAATTTTTTTCAAACAAATGGGTATTCTTATGCTTACAAGCTAAATCTCTTTGTAAATAAAGTGAACAGTGTTTTTGGATGTATAACTCTCAACAGCTAGAAAGGGCTGGGTAATTCCAAATGGCCAATACTCAATACTTTCTTGAAATGGGCCTGTCAGTGAGATCCTTGAAAAGCCCCAGACAATCAAATCACAAGTTAATTCAAAAAACCTCCACCTAATTGAACATACATTTTATTGCATACTTTAAAATAAAGGCAGCAGTAAATGATCATATGCTCCGAAGTTGCTTGGATATTACAGGGATAAGCTCCTGCATACTTATCACCAACACTTACTTCTCCAGTGCCCTCTAATGCTGAGCAGACATCTGCTTTATTGCTCTTTTTAGAGCTCATGTCAGCATGGCACAACCGCTCCACTTGCCTTCCAGGCAGCTTGATACTAGTTGTTTTGGGACATTGTCACTGGGGGAAGCATTCCTGAGTAATGATTTCAGGACTAAGTCCAAGGGAAATCCTTGCTCAGAAGTAAATCTGAGGTAGTCTTCAATTCTGTACCTAATTCTATCTACAGATCTTGTTATTTATCCCTTGATATTGAGTATTACATTGCTGTTGGCTGCTTTAGGATTAAGCTGTGTAGATTTTGAGGAACAGGCAATAGAGCTAGTTTCAAATGAAAGTTTTGGTTTGCTTTTGTTTTGTGGAGGTGGCCAGTGAAGAAGCTTTTTTCTTCTTCTTTTTTTTATAATTTAGTTATTTTGAAATGGAAATTTCATAAGAGTCATCATGCGCTGGAACATGTTGTCCAGAGAGGCTGTAAAATCTCCAGCCTTGGGATTTTTTTGAAGTAAACCACTGGACCTAGCTCTGAACAACCTGTTTAAAGCTTTTAAATTAGCTTTGCTTTGAGCAAGGCAGGGACTAGATGACCTCCAGAGGTCTCTTCCAAAAAAAAAAGTACTCAGTGATCCTGTAGTGTTATCATTTGGCCCATGAACTTTCTGCAAAATTTCAGGCATGTTTGCACATTGCTGTGGATATGGAGCACAGATCTAAAACTAAAACTAAAGCTGACCTTTGCCAGTCAATCTACATGGCACAGAGCATCACCTCACAGACATACTGGCTCCAGTCCCAAAGCATCAGAAGCATTGCTTTATGATCCAGTCCGGTCACTCAAGGATCCTTGGGAGCTTACTGTACAGCTTATTAGATGCTCTAGAACAATTTTAGGCCTCCAAGAAAAAGGGAGAAGCTGTTGCAGTAAATACAGCCCAGATTATCTTTTCCTCACACCTATTGTGCAGTGGTGCAAATCCCACCCTTTCTGTTCAGTCTTCCATCTGTTCAGGTAGTTTGCATTGTGAGATTTGACTTGAGTGTTACTCAGTCTGCTCTCAGACTACGGAAAATCTCCAGTTTGAAAGATGAAACTCTCAGAGTAGCTGAGGAGCTTGACGATAGTCACCTGGTATCAGTATTAACAAAGGGCGCTTGCTAACAGAGTTACAAACAGTGATCAAAAGTGCAGGTTTTGGTTTTGGGTTACTGCGAATGCCACTGCATTTAATCAAGACTTTTTGTGCTAACAGTATTTAGTATCGTAGCGGGAGTAATATACGCATTTGGAGAGATAAAAGCTTTGTCCTGACAGTGCTTCCCAATCTCTAAAGAAGCAAACACTCTCCTACAATTTCCAGTCAATTCTCATGTAGGCACATCCCAGGTGAGGATGCTGGAGAGGCCCCCTGAGAGCTGAGCTTGGAGGACTCAGAGTCCCATCAATATTCAGCTGTGCTCTGCTTAAGTCAACAGGAACCAAAGGCACTCAGCACTTCACTTTTTGATACCTTATAGTGTTGGGCCCTGTATTACACCATGTATTACATTACCTTGCTTTCAGGAAGCACTTAAATTCCTGCTGGTTTCAGAACCAGTAAACAGAAATACACAAAGGATTTGAATAAGCTGTTTAATTTTCCCACACCAAAGAAAAGGTCTCGTAATACAGATTTGTAAAGAATCCTGCCTACTCACTGCATGTATTTACTACTGGTATTTGAAGACTATTTTACACATATATTTACAAAGAACTTTTCTTTACTGGATTTTTTATAGGAATCGAGCAATGTCAGCTGGATGACTCATGTTGCTCTTAGCTGGGATCACAGAAGCTGTGGCTCTAGCAGTTGACTAGCACAAGAAACAGAATTCATTCCACTTAACTTTTGTCATGCAGAAGTTAGCCATCTCAATCATCTGTGTTACTCACTGAGGCCTCCTTGATAGATGCAGAGAAGGCATCTGAACTAGGCAGAATAAATATTTGTCTGCAAGTACCTGATTCTCTCCATTGACCACAAAGAAAGGGTTGATTGAGGCCAATATCTGATGTTTAATTCAGTGGAAAATCACTTAAGTTTGTATGTCATTATCTGAATGTGCTCAGATGAAAAATAAAAAATAAGCTAAAGAAGATTTGGATGTGTAAAGGGATTTATTTTTCAGTTTATTAAAATAGTCTACTCTTTACATTAATCTGAGTTGAATGGCTGTACTTTTGTCAATACACAGTGGGAAATAGCACTGCAGTTTCTAGAGTTATTGCTATTTTAGGAGACAGTGAGAGCTGAGTGTCCTCAATAACTCTCAAGATAAGCCCTTTAAAGTAGTTATTTAAGACATAAGGTTCAGGAGGTTTCTATGGAGATGGGTCTTTTTGTGTAGGTGTATCAAAATCAGCATTTGCATCAAAGCAGAGTTCTGGAAAATGGTTGTTACAAATTCCATGTTTTTCAATCCATAGCTTGTCATATACACTAATATAATATCCCTGATCTAAATATTGAAGCCAAAAGGAGTAGCAGGATTTCACCACCTATGCAAATCAGATCATGCAGATTAAATCCAATCCTATGAAATCCTGCTGTACAACAGAACTACCTTCACTCTACTTAGGTCCCAGACGGCAATTCACAGCACAACCGCTGCTGGCTCCTCTCTACACGAGTGCACATCTCAGGTCCTTCCTTCCCACTTCCTGCAGCTTCCCTTAGTGGGTATCATACAGCGCTCAAGCTTGCTCCAAACCAGCCTGCTTGGTGAGGCAGGCGCTCATGTCGTGTCCAAACTCTGTGACAATTTTGGTAAATTCCCTAAAGCCTGCCTAACCTGGAAAACCTCCCATTGTCACTGGGGCTTTGTAACTGAACCAAGCTTCTGGTGGTGCCCCACACCTCCGCACCTGCCTGGTGGGGTGAGACCATGGACGCCCCTCGGCATCCCCTGCAGCCCGCAGCATCTCAGACCTGCAGCATCCATTTCCCTGATATAAGCCTCAATTATGAAAATGCAGGGAGGCCTGCTTGGGCAGATGTGCCTTCTTGTTGATGAATTGTCACAGAGGTGAGGATGACTGGCAAGGGGAACCGACTGACAGGGGTGCAGTGCCTGGTGGGTGCTGCTGTGGCCATGTGCCCTCCAGCACCAGGCACGGGTGGGGATGGAGCTCTGAGAGACACCCTCTCTGCCTGTTAGCAGTGAGTTCAGATGTTTCTTTCTCCCTGTCAGTTGCAGAGGTCCTCTGTGCTTTTTTCTGACTGCATCTTTGGCTTTTTTGCCTTGCTTCTTAAAGATCCTCTGCTCCTTTTTCCACTTTGGAGCTCACATCTTTGCAAAAGTGTAACTAAATTTTCCTCTGCTTCTGAGTGCTTGCAAATGTCTTTGGGATGGTGTGACACAGATGGGGGCACACTTGGGATTGAGGCATCTACTGGTTAAGCTTTCTTGAGTCCATTCAAAAACTTAAATATTTGAACAACTATCTCAACGAAGGGCAAGGGGTAACACCCCTCTGTTTTTCAGAAAAGAAAATGTTTTCAGGCTGCAATGTTTTTTTAAACTCTGTCAACCATACTTCCTAGTGAAGTTAGATATCCTGCAGTTTAAAGTTCAAGAAAGTGTATTTGCTGAACCCATGAATATATGAACATACCATAAGGTATTGATTTGCTGTCATCAGCTACTGAAAACCAGAAAAGCATTTTACTTTAAAAAAACAGGGCTTTAATAACTTGCTATACCTTTAGACCTCCTCCCCAGGTTAAGAATTAACCGCTATAGTTTACGAATGTTTATCAACTAGCAGCAAGTTCACTTTGCTGATTCTCCAAATATTCAAATAGAATTGACATCTGATCCACAGCAATTTCAGCTCACGTGGTTACAGGCACCTACCAGATCAGATAGGTTCAGCTTTCACTGCTCACTGCCCCCAGGTTAAGACTTACCCTTGACCCACATTTTTCAGCTGCTGACATAGAAAAGAAATGGGTAGATTATAGTAGAAATTCAAACCAGGGTTACGTACCTCTGCACATGTAAGGCTTTGCGGCAGAGAAAAAAGGTGGAAAATCTGTATATCAAGACCAGCATATGAAGAATTTAAAGCAAAGCTCTATTTTACATATACTCCGATGCCATAGTAAACATACTCCAAAGAGCACTAAGGGAAGTAGTTAATGAAATGTTCAATAAGAACATCTTCTACATTTTACTGGAAGAACATTACATTGTCTGGAAGAATAATTTGAAGAAATGATTAATACTATCACTGGCTTCTGTGAAGAATAATTGCAGGAGTCTAATTTTATTAACCTAAAATGGCATACATTGTCTCTAGACTGTATGAAAAATAATATAAAGAAATGAATGTTGTATATATGCAGAAAAAAGGGAGTATTAATTACCAGTCAAAATATATATTATAATGGATAAGAAGCACTTGAAATGCATAAAATTTTTGATAGCAAGGTTTTTCTAGATTTTACAGTAATCATTAAATGAATTTACACAGCAATGTATGCAAAACCTGTTTCTTTCATATACCAAATCAGCGTTGTAGAGATTATTGCAATAACTATAGCATGTTTTCCAGTGTGAAATAAATAAGCCTTAAGAGTCCCATTATTTCATCTCTCTGCGTGGGGATTTATGCACATCCTTCCCAGCACCATTAACAGAGATAAGACTTATGTATGCAAATCCTAAGAGCACGTGGAGAATAGACCGGTAAATTTTGCAGAATAGCTATTAGCCTGAAATTATAGGGAAAACACAAAAAGGAACTCTCTTGTAAGAAATTAAGTATTCTGGGCTTGATCTTTATGCCCAGAGCACAGCAGATGGAAAAAAGTATAAATTGTAAGATTAAGATGTAAAATAGTACAATAGAGAATGCTTCCCCCTGTACTCCTGTCATGGGCAGGCAGTGCCAGAGTGCATTGCAGATATTAATTGAAAGCACATTAATCTGAAGGTGTGCTAAGAGTGGGAACAAAGAGCTATATTCTGATGATGTGCCATAGGTACCTGATTTAGGAGCTGGAATCGGTCTGGGATTTAAGGTCAGGAGGGGGATGAGTGAACCAAGCTCTTCTTTCCCAGGGCTGGCACACCCTGGTTTCCTGCAAAGTGATGCGGAAACACAAGTATACTAACATTAGGTAGCCCGGTTCCTCCTTATGTATTGAAGGATAGAGTTTCAGTCTATGGAAATCAATGTTACAGAAAAATTCTAGAGCAATAAAGATAAATGTGTTAAGCACCCCTGCCTCTGTAGAGCCTATTCCCCAGAGCAGTTCAGGAAGCTCAGGACTCCCAGTATCACCCTGGGTTTGGGGCACATGTTGCTCTACTTGTGCAGCTACTGCTGCTGGGCTTTGCCATTCCTGATTTATGGGTAACCAGTTAGCAGAGCCCTTCTATACCTCTTTTTCCTTTCTTTTATCCCCTCTGGGGTTGAGGAATGGCTGAGATCCTTTACCTTACATTTACTTTCAGGGAAGCTTTACATTCAAGATCTCACCTCGCCTGTGACTCAAACTGTGCATGCTGTATCTTTTGTGTATGCCTTAAATAATTTCCAAGAGATGATGTGACACTATTTATTCACCTGCAACTGTACACAAAGCTGGGCAGATATTGCATGTGTCTTTCTGGATGACAAGATAGTAGCTGATGCCAGAAAGCATCTCTGCCACCTTCTACTTTATTAATGATGGTTTTATACAATTAATGTAAATAATGTCAATTTTGTACATCATGTAATTACAGTACATTGTTAATCATACCATCTGGAAATCTACTGAATATGAAAAACATATGGTGACTTTGTTTTCCTCATCAACCAAATAATTTTAAACAATATTTAATGTTTAGACAGCCTGTGATTTAGGGAGGGTGAGAATGTTGCTAGGATCTAGGTAGTTTCATTGACATTCCCGTTCTGTTGTGAAAAAGAAAACCGAGAAAACACAATAGCCCTACCAGATTTTCTATCAGTATATCAGTAAAAGAATCAATCTTGTAATAGACTATAGGGCCCATCAACAGGTACTAGAGCTCAGTTGTACTGGGAATGGTACAAAAAAGTGACAAAAGGAAAGTCCTTCTTCCTGAAAACCAAAATAAATGTTCTGATATGCAACACAGCTAAGCAGAACAGTTAATAGTTTCAGCAACTCTTCGTCCTTCTAGTATATAACATTAATTAATATTTATTTTTAAAGTAATAATTGTATTTGGCAAGTGACAATGGCCTTTCCAGTTTTCCTTTAGCAAGAATAATTTCCAAGTTCAGATAATATCTGCTTCCCTACTGCTTGTGTTAATGGAGAATGCTCCTTCTGTCGTTTTGAACTATGAAATTTAATTGCCCAGAGTGGCTGATACTTATTTTCAACAGCTGCTGAACAAACTCTTTAAAATGTTATAATTGCATATACAAGAATCCTTAATTTAATGTATGCCTTGTGGCATTAAAAATGTAAGTGTATGCGAGGGAGATAAAAAGCTCATGGGCCTTCTCAAGCATCTGCATTTGGGGAGGGGCACATTTTCTGCTTTATTCTGCTCCCACTTACATTTATTATAGACAGAAGCAAAGTATTTCACTTACATGGACTTCTCCTCATTTGCACAGGTAGCAGTGAAAGTTGGTTTCAATGCCTCCTTTCCTGGACTACTTTTTTGATGAACCTGAACACCTGAATGCCACACCTCATCTTTGGTAGTGCCTGTGTAGTGCTTGTTTGTGTGACAAGCACAATATACTTTCTCCCTAGAAATATTTTCATCTCATATTTTGTAGTTCAATATGCAAATGAACTTTTTTCCCTGAAAGAAAAAAGTCTTTGGGTACAGACTAGAGTCTTCTATAACAGACTTATTCGGTATCCTGTCATATATTGTGCAGATGATCCGTTTGAATAGGTTTTTGACTATACTAAACAAATACTATGACAAAATCTTTGCAAGAAAGCATTCAGAAATTATCTGCCATAGTAGATAATGCATTGATTTTTAGGTGGTGGCCAGGGATTGCAACACTTACTCTCCTTCATGCTCCCCAGAGGGCTTCCAAAGTTCATGGCTCCTACCAGTCTGGTTGAGGTTCACTGAAAGCTGAAGAAAAAACAGCAAAGCCCAGCATGAAATAGTTGTGAGCAGAAAATAGTGCAGTAGCAAATAGAGTTTTTAACTATTTGGCTATTAGGCAAATCAGTCAAAATGTTTGTACTACAGTTAGCAATCTGGGGTAGGAAGCAGTTTGTACTAAGTATCAGGAACTGAGACATGCCTTGTACTCCGTGGATGAAAGAATTGAGAACTTCTGCCATGAAGGGGTAGACATATAACAGAAAAGTAGTTATCTGATATCAAAGAGTACTGTCTAGATTACAGCAGTGAGATACAGCTGCTGAAGCTCTTTGAATTAAAAGAAAAAAAGACATTTGGCCTACTCTGTGGGGGTGTGCCTTTTCCATTACACAGGTCACAGAGTAATAGTTTAGCTACCTAGGCATGTCCTCTTTCCAGTGATAGAGTCACTGACTTTATCTAACCTAGGTCATATAAATGCTGCCAGGGGATGCATTAAGTGCACAGTGTAATTCCCAACATTCCCATAGAAGAAGGTGGTTTTTTTCTTAGCTGTATGTTTGCTGTCGATGAACTCCAGCACTGAGGGACTTCCAGGATAACAGCTCTAAAATTAACTCACAGATTCAACAGAGAGCTAAGTAAAGATTTCTTGCTTAGTAGAAGTTCTGAAAATAGAAGGAGATGTCTTAAACAGGCTGTTTTCACTGATCAGCAACCACAGGTTTCCTGTTCCCTTCCGTTTTGAAGAATCTCGATAGAAAAGAAATCATCTTGATGAACTTGTGGGGAAAAAAAAAAAGCAAACAAACTCAGCAATAGGAATTTACTTGGAAGAAGTTTTTCTCCTCCACCCTTAAAAAAAGCCCTAGGCATCTGCATAATTCACTCTCTGACTCTTGGGACTCAGCTAGTCATCTGTTTTTAGGATGTGCTGGAATGGTAAGAACAAGAGAAGTGGTGCACAGGGGCAGAGAGTACATTTATATGTCACTGTCACTTCTGAGCTGCTCTCTGGGGACTGACCTTGCAGAGCAGGCAGCATTTTCCCTAAAACAGTATGGAAGCATTACCGGATTAATATGGAAATGTAGGTTAAAAATGTTCTCTGTCATTGGGAATGTACAGGAATTACTTAGCTGCTACCAAGGGATTGCAAATGAGTTTCAGGGCAATTGAACACTGAATTTTCTAGTGTATCACAATTACAGAAACAAATGTGCTGTGAATGGGAGAGCTTTTAAAATGTTATTAATTACTTCATCAAAGGCTTAATACTACTATTTTTGAGGATCATGCCTTTCCTCCCCCTTTTCCAGCAACCATCATTTTATTTTCTTTATCCTTTCAGGTCATGTATTTGGCTGTTTATTGTACTTATTTTCCAAGCTTGAGGTTATAAAATACATTCTGGATGAGGAAGGAAATGAGTTGAAGTAGGTAAATATAGAACTAGAAAGGTGGTCTTTATTACATAATGGTCCAGTTAAAGAAATTTTACTCAGCTGGAAATCAGACATTTTGATTCCCAGGTTTTCCATTGCCCTTTACAACCACTTCTGCTTAATCAAGATCTCTTATCCTGCTTGAAAGAAAAGACTATTATGCACCCATGTCATAATTAAGATAACTGAGAATTTGCAAAAAGCATGCTGTCAAAACTGGGAAGAGACTCATCAGAAATGGTTTGCTTTGGTGGACTAAGGAGCGTCACATGTTCAGCTGGCTCAGCTCCACTTGAAAGTGAGGAAAGTATCTCAAAACACAGTAACTGGGTTGCTTGTGGTCATGTAAATATTCCTTCACAGAGGTCCTGGACTTTAATAAATTCATTGGATTTGAATGCTGTTTAAAAGGATTGGCACAGAGTAAAATATCTAGGGTTGCTGAATTATCTGGAGGAATACAGAAAGCATTCGTGCGAGCATCAGATATTTCTGTTCCTCTAAGCAATGAGGATCTCAAGTGCTTCTACTCACACTGGGAACAAACACATTGCCACTATAATTTGGCATCTTCTCAGAGCATCTTGTATTATTCTCTAGACATCCCTAGAAAGCTCTTTTCCTTAATTAGAAAAGGAAACAGAATTTCAGGGCTACTGAACATGCTTAGCTTATACCCACTTGTGGTAGATAAAGTATTACACAATGCATTATTTAGTTTAAACTTGGACCAATTTTCATGCAATTCTTTCATACAATCTTAGAGATTTTGAACGGGTTTCTAGCACACCTTGGTTTTTTTCGTTAATTCTCCCTACTTTTTATTAACTGCTAGTTAGTTATGACTATCCTAACCTCAACCTTGAAAGGTCAAGGTACATTTCAGATGGATATTATGGTAATTGAATGATTAAGGCTGGATAAGAGCTGGAATATAGTTGAACCAAAATACTAGATATGACATAAAACTTCAAAGACTTTGTCAACTTGAAATTCAAATATGGTTCCAGGTCATATTTAGTAAATCAACTCTAGCAACAGAAGGGACCAAGCAAACATCCACTTTTTGCGGGAAATCTTCCAGGGAAAAGGGAATCTCCTTTCTTCTGTCCTGGAATGAGTAGCTCCATTTGTCTCCACTGGTAGAGGCAAATCACTCTAAAAATGCAGATGTACTGGTAATTCCTACAGTGTTACAAAAGCCAACCTCCTTTGTTTTATTCATGGCCTGCATGACAGCTAATGGAATGATCAGGGAGGGAGGGAAGACAGATCACAAGGTGGATGTGAATATGAGGATCCTGCGGGCAGCAGTGCCCAGGCTGTGAGGACAGCTCAGCTGCCATGACCACTAAATCGCTGATATCCTCTGCTACGCACACTTGAAAGTCATCTGGTTTGTGCGGTGGCAGTAACTGCCTTGTAGGATTTCCACCTGCTTGCAGGCAGCTTGTTTTGCAGGGGTTCCCTTGCAGCCATCAGATGGCAGTAGCTTTCAGTTGTCACTCCTGGCCTAGTTTGTATTCCAAACACTGGGCAAAAAGAGAGGTTAAAGACTGCATAGCCCTTCAGCTCCTAACATAAATCCAGTTTTGCAATAAAACTAAGACCATAGCATAAAAGATAAGCGGGAGTTATTTCAGTTGTAGGGTATGAGCCTGAGGTCTCCTCCAGGGGCTCATTCCAGGCTCTGACTTCTGGACAGCCAGTTTTGTTGTATAACTATGTCATCATCAGCTGAGTTTTGGTATTTTGTTTTCCAGAACTACTAGTGCAATAATAATGAGCCTAGTAGTAATCTTTGCAAAATCCCTTCTCATTGCCTACTATATTGAAGTAGAATGAAAACAAATTGGCAGCAGGCATCTAGAAAATTAGACATTAACTTTCAAAAGTGCATGCTAGTTTGCCCTGTAATAGCTGGGAAGCAAGAACATTATGTTTCAGCACTGAACCTTTTTGTGGAATCAAAATATTCTCTCACTATAGCCTGGTTCACATCTGCTGTGGGCTTTAATGTTGTTAACAATACTTGTGATTGCAGTAATAGAAATGTAGTCAGGGAAGAGAATGGGAAAAGCCCTCTTATTTGTATTCAGAACTCTAACTCTAACAATGTAGTTAATCCTACTGCAATTACTGAGAAAAAAAGAAAGGAACAAATCTGAGAAAAGAAAATTAATGTGAAAAAACCACTCCTCTGCATTTAATTAATGTTAAGGATGTGAAATAAACCCACATAAGCAAAGAAGTGCATGACTGTGACAGAAAATTTGGATCAAAATCAGGATCTTGATAAAGACTGTTATTATAGAAATAACATAGTTGACCACAGAAAAGTCAAAGGAAAAAAATACTGCCTTTAGCTATAAGTAGATCTAGGGCAAATCAGATAGCTGAGGCTGTTATTGAAGTGACCATGGGTTACAGGCGAGAGGTAGCAGCATTACTGGAAGGGAAGTTGCATAATATCATAGTTGCTGCTCTGCCCTGTGCCTCTGAGTTCACTTATTTCACCAGGCAGTGATGATGGGGCAGAGGTGCTTCAGCCTCTTTGTGTTCTTCTTCCCAATAAACCTGACAGAAGAGCGTAAATCATTTCCGTGCAAGAAGCCAAAGAGAAGGTATGCCCACTCTCTCTGGTTTCAGCAAAGGGGCACCTGTCCATTTTATTTCATGTTTCTCATTTCCATTTTTCTTCAATCATTTTGATAGGCTCCTCATTTCCTTTCTTTCACTGCTGCCTGACATGAAGCTTTATTGGCCATTTTCAGCTTTTGGTACCTATGGCTTGAGCTCCTGTCTATCAGCTTCTCAGAAGCTTCAACATGAACTTACTTTCCCACATTTGCTCCTTCCTGTAACTCTTGTTGTCACATGAAGATCTGTCCATCCTACTTTCTATAATCTCTTATTACTCATGATGTCCCTTTTTTTTTTTCCTCAGCTACTAGTGTCACCAGCCTTCCTGAATGGGTTTCACCTCCTGTAAATTATTTATACTTCAGATGTCTGCACCTGAACTGCTCACCCGGGCTCCCTTTGGCAGCTATTCACAAGAATAGACACTCATACTGTGACTCATCTGACTTGTTTTAGACCTCTTCATTGGGTTGAGATGCATTCTGGAAATGCCCATGTATCTGACTGAAAATAATAGGGAGTTACACAAATAGGTTGGGTGAAGTTGTTGACATTGTAGCTGGGTAAAATGAGGTGAGATGAATGCCTCTGCTATGTTTCTTTGGAATGTAGGATAGAGAAAACATAGAACAAGAATTTATTCAAAACTTCTTATAACTAAATCTTAAATCAATTTCTGAGAATGATTAAAGAACCCATATGAACTTTACCTAGCACCTGATTGATTTTATTACAAACATAAGCATACTATTTTCAGACTATTAAATAATGCTAAAAATGTTTCAGAAGCATCTCTTTTCCTTGTATGTTGGTTTGTTTCCTGCTGCCCATAAAATACATACTTTTAATCTTAATGACTGATAAAAATTGTGATTTAGCAGAAGCTTTATGGTATATTGTTAAAATAAGACAAAAGAATTGGTAGATATAAGAACTTAATCCATATATATTATTAAACTATCTCCAGACCTGTGCAATAGGACATTGAAATTATGAGCTGTCTAAAAACTACCTTAGGGTGCTCTGTTTAATATATATGAGTATTTTACAACACATCTTTTTGATTGTTAAATTACATTCTTTTATAATAAAACAGTTTTAGTTTTTAAGTTAGTCTCCTAAATCAGATATGTCAAACCATTGGGTTATGTCATTGCTCACTACACATCAGGATGTACAATAATGGATTTTACATGACATAATAATGTTTTACAATCTCTCAAATCACCTGGAGCATAGCACTGTTTACTCCATGGTCACGTTGATTGTCTGAGTATTGGCTGGTTCTGCAAACACTAAGCTGCGCAGTTAATACATTATAAATGCATCTTCTTGCCTTTTGCAATGAACTACCACCTTGTCACTGTGGGCTCTTCAGCCCTGTTCACTACTGAGGCTGGTGCTGAGATCTCTCAGCTTTACCCCAGTTCACCTCACTGAAAAGATTATTGTGGTCTGTCTGGCTCATCCATTTGACTCAACTCCCTTTTATTTCTCTCAGTGGCTTATGCTCCACTGGTGCATCTAATCAGTGCCTTGCCTTGAGGTCTCCACAGTGTTCATCCCTTTCCTACATGATCATTCTTTTCTTCTGCTCGGTCGTTCTTATCCCTGTTGCTGCACGAGTGCTTCTGTATCCAGTTTTGTCTTCATTAATTTTTCTGTCTTCTGTTCACATTGTCTCCCAAGCAAATCGCTTCACCTGTGATTCCTCTCCTGATGTGGCCTTGCAGCTCCCTCCTCCTGCAAATTTCTTCTCAACACAAACTTTTGCCAATATAGCTACAAAATTCCACCAGATAAAAATTGCCTTACAGAAGTGCAGGTAAGGGTATGCCATAGATTCACAATATGGAACAAAACAAAATGAACAAAGTATGAAAAATCTCTCGTGTATGTTTTTGCCTTTGTTCCCATTCTTAGTATGCTTATTTTTCTATAACGATAAGTATTCTCATAATGTATTTATAAAGCCTAATGCAACTTGTGTGTTACTGAAATATTGAAGATTAGCAGAGATGTAGAGGTACAACCTAGGAGCATTAATGCTGGTTATGGTACAATATTCAGTACAGCACCATATGCACAAACCAGATGTTTTTTAAAGGTTTCATCTTTTTATCTTGAGTGTTTCTATGAACTCTGCTATTGTTGCATCTCCCAATTATACCTCATAATTTATAGTATATTTGTCTTCCCAATACCAATGCAATGCAAATATTTGCTATTTTTCCCATTTAACCGATGGAGAACTAAAGAACAGAAAAACCAAGATCCAGTGAAGAACACTGATATCCAAAGCAGAGTGAAATTGAGTTGTCTAGATTATTAAAAACAAATTCAAAGCCACATGCAATAAATGTTACTTACTATAAATATTGTAACTGACTGCACACTACAATCCTCAGTCAAAAAACCTCAAAATAAGGATTATTTCTAGATTTATATTTCAGGACTTAATGCACAGTATCTGATTAAAGATAATGGTTACCCAAGAGCCACCATGCAACAGTGGACACAGAATACTCATATTTAAGTTTACTCAAATGTAAGCATGAAAAAACTCACAATAACAGTAATGAACAAACATAGCAAAAAAATCTCATCACACTCGTGTAGTACTTACAATTAAAGAATACAAATGCATTAAACTGAGAAAATAGTTAAAAGCAATCTAGCTAAAAGGGTAAAGTTCTTATATTTTTACACCACCTTAGAAGCTCAGAGAATATGCACTACTGATCAAAAACACTTGTAAAAGGACAGTGCTCTTCAATTTTTCTTCCCTAAACTAGGGACTGAACAGCAGAGGATAGGGGATTATTAGAAGAAAAAAAAATCATCCCTCAGAAATGGAATAAAGCTTTTCCCAAAAAGAAAATAAAGGGGGGGGGGGGGGGTCTGTGAGGGAAGTATTTCAAACATTTTGGAAGCAAAGAAGTCTGCTAAAGGCAGGGTTGATTGGTGAATAGGAATTTACTAATACTGTAGTAAACGAAGTATATAGTACAAGCCTAGAGATATTTTTTTTTTTTTTTTTTGCATTAGTGGTCGTTATAGGACAGATTAAGGAGCTACCTATGCTGCAGATTTTCTTTATAGGTAAAAAACCCAAGGACTGTATCAGTGTAAACTGCTAATAGAAGAGACTAATACCTAACAATCTGATACCAAAATAATGGAAAATGTCAAATAGGCAATCAGCTGTTAAAAAGGGCTCTTCCTTGCACCAGCAGATCGGTAAGTCTAACGTGCTTATCAGGAAAATTTCTAGAAATTATAATAATAAATAATTAGTAAACAAAAGGGTAAAGATTATATATTGGGCAAGAATCAGAACAACTTTTGTAGAAGAAAGCCATACTTTACAAAACTATGTTAATTCTCTGAAGGAGTCAAGGATTATTTGGATAATGTTGATTCAAACTTATGAACTTGAATTTTCAAAAAGAGATAAACATCATTAATGAAACTGAACTGTCGTGGGGTAGAAGGGCAAACCCTCTCCCAGATTACTTGATGAAAGATAGGAAACAAAGGGTAGGGTGAATAATAATTTTTCACAGCAAGGAACCGTCAGCAGTCCAGAGATCTGGATTCATAAATGCTGAGAGGTGATATTTTGTGTAAAGATACAGAATTAATCAGGATAGTAAAAGCATAAGTTGGATGTGAGGAGTGACAGAACAGTCTCATGATATTGAGCAATGAAATGACAGATGAAATCAATGTCAATAAATGGAAAGTCATGCACTGAGAAAAAATAACCTTCACTGTTCATACACAGTGATGGACTCTAAATTAACTATTACTGCTCTTGAAAGCAACCTTAAAGTCCCTGAAAACGTCAGTGAAATTTTCTGTTGCTGTGTCTTCAAGAAAAAAGTGACAATTAAAGTAGGAATTATTATGAAAAAGATGAGGAATTATAAAATTCCTCATGTATAAATCCATTGTACACCCATATCTGAACAATAAATGTGGTTCTGGGTAACCCATTTCTAAAAGGCTGCAATGGAACCAGAGAGCACAGAGAAGGGTGACAAGGATGAACTGTGCTAAAGAACAATTTCTATACAAGCAGAAATTAAATAGTTAGGACTGGAAAAGATGATTGAGGGGAAATTACTTGATCTATTTCCTATATTCTTTCCTCAACAATCTATTAGGCTACATTTATTCTAGGTTTACTAAACAGAGCCAGAGAATAGACCCAAGTCCTGAGAATTTAGCTGTTATGACAGAAGTTGTGTCATACCATTTGTCTACAAGGCAAAAAACCCATGGCCTGTCTTCTTTTATTCACTGTTAGAGGCATAGTGTCAGTGGCCATGGTAAGTGTGGTGGGCAAGGCAGGTCTTTGGCCCCAGTAGGGCAATTATTCACTTCTAACATTGGCCTCCCTTTCTTTGCCTTGTACAATTTTTTTAAACATCTTTGGGCTAGTTAAATCCTTTACCTCTTTTCAACCCATTACCTCTTTTCAACTGCATCATGCGTAAGTGCTTTGTTGGAAGTATGAGACTACTTTTCCTTCTGCAGATTTTCATTTTAGCTGTAAAAGACGTGCTTAGTAAATTGTCTACCTGCTTATTTTTCTGCAGTATTGTTAGACATCTCAATCATGTACGTATTCTGGTGTAAAGGAAGTGAGATTTGTTCAGATATAGGTGATAATTTGTTTGGTTTGAATCCAAACTACCATAATTTGAACTCGTGTCAGCCCAGAAACAAAACTAACTGCAGATATCTCATATGGGTTTTGTTCCATTCCCACCCCAGCAGTAGAGTAGCTCTAGAAATAGAAAGAAAACAAATGTTTGTTCCCACGCTATTGTTACAATAAAACAAAGCTTCCAATCTTTGGAGGAATTTTGGAAAGCTGTAACATTTCTTGTTTTACACACTTGCTACAGATGAAAAAGTGTTTTTCTGAAGAAGCTTTTTGTATTCTTGTGACAGTAATTTCAGCTTGTTGGACCAGTCCTTGTAATTTCTCACAGGCCACAGTGTACGTCTAATAATCACACTTCTAATCAACCCATTTGTAAATTTTGCTGCTTAACAGCATTATAAAGGCTCCTCGCAAATCATCAGGTTTCAGACCACAGCTGGAGAACCAATGACATATTGGATAACTTAATTTTAATTTTCCTGCTGATGCCTTTACTTCAAGCTAATCCCCTGAGCGCTGTACTGAGTTAACCACTGTTTAAGAGTCTCAACACTGAAGATGATCACAGAACTGTGTTTATCATATGCAGAGCTGGAAGATCACTTGGAGAAGGTCTCTAGACAACAGATCACTTCTTACAGCTTGGTTTAGGTGCAAAGTCCACGTGGGCTGAGGAGCTGTGTGCCTGCAGACATACAACGTGCCTGGACTCACTGCCCCCCTCTGGATGACACTTCCTGGAGGCTATTGTCTCTCCAGCCTTCCTTACCATTGCCCAAATATCACCTACCTATACTTGCTGTTTCCCCAGTAAGAATTATATTTTATCACAAGCCAATTTCTCTGATAGTGGTGTTATGACATTATCCTGAGGCATGAAAAAAAAAAATTAATTTTGCTTCCATATATGTGTCTCTGACTAAAACATCTGCAGGGCCTCACAAACATGTATTTTTAAATACAGATTAGTCGTATCTCTAACTGAAATCAGATGATTTCACAGATGCTTAATAGTTCTGAAAAAACAGGACAAGAAGTAAAGCTTTCACTTCTAACTGTATGCTTACTGGAAGTGCATTTATCTTCTGAAAAACGAGAGCATTGTAAAGATGCTGTTGATGCAAGTAATTTTGTTAGGAACCATTCGTATGCTTTCAGAGAACACTGGTGAAGATATAGCAATGATAAGAAAAGAAACAAGTATCAGAAGCGAGAATATAATCACGAATATTTAGATGCTTGTGTAACAATGTATGACTGAATTCATTCTGAGAGCAGTCATCTGAGTACATACTGAACTGGACAAGAACACTCCCTTTAAGAAATTGTTAGGAGGCTTTAACTGTAACATAAATAACAATGTGGCACAAAGTGTTTGGATATGCCTTTAACAGAGAGGAGATAAGCTGAGATAAGAAAGGAATTGGAAGAATTTTGTCTAAGGGCAAGAAGAATTATTCTCAGACCCTAATGTTATACATGTGATTAGGGCTACATTGTTAGAATAACATGAAGTTTTTTGGTAAGTCTACATTGTGGTATTGCTGTTACATAAATTATAGCCATTGCTCCAGGTAAATCTAGGAATTTGACCTTGACACGTAACACAATTCTGATCCATTGATCTAATGAATACTTTTAATGAAGCAAATTCATTTGTAGCTAAACATAGCATCCAATTCCATGCTCACAAAGATTTATCTTTTAGGTGGTAAATGTGGTGTGAATCTCACATGCACAAGTGTGGCTCTGACACACAAGTGGGCATTTTCCTGAGACATGCTCCAGCCCCGAGGGCATGGGGCTCAGTCTAGGCTGCATGACTTCTTGGAGCAAGATGGAAGTGATATGTCCTGAATGTGTATATTGGTCAAATAAAAAAGAAGTTAAGAATTACCTTCTCTTTTTTTAAAGCTTTTTGCCATTCTTTTGAATTGGGGATTTACTGTGAATAATCCTTATCTGAGTTATCTTGCTTGGCCAGCTCAGGCTTATAAATCGCACAATACCACATCTGATTTGTCATTGTGTGAGGTGTTTTCAGAACAAAGAATCATAGTCACTTAACTCTTCCTTTTCCATAAATGTATGGAAACAAGATCAGTTCCAGTGATCACAAGGTAGACTCAGAATAACTGTGAACACGGCTGAAGAAAATTCTTTTTAAAAAACCTGAAATATCTATTTGCCAAAAGAGAGTCTGCACAGTTGTGTAACTGTTCAGCACCAGTGAATGGACCTAGCGTAGACAAATCAAGGTACTTGTATGGTCATGGCCAGCTGAGCTTTAGAACTGGGGGTCTGTGAGGAAGGCAGATGTGATAGTCTGGGCTATTTACCATGAAACCTTCCTGAGAATCTGTTTAAGTGCTCAGGTGGTTAGTCTCAGCTATGTCCCTTGTGGCAGCTGTCACTCTCCTCATAGGTCATTTAAATTGCTCTAGTTGACCAAACTACATACAACTCAGTGACAGTGCATCATAAGTGTTATAAACTCCAGTTGGAAACTTTTGACAAGTGTTCACTAGCTTCCCTCTGCTTATCTTACTGAAAACCAGAGAAAATATATCATGACATGCTCCCTGTAAGAACCATTACAAGAAGGGCATGTCTACAATAAGCTCTGTCTGAAACCAGAAACAATGTGAGAACAATAGGACAGAGTTGAGAGCAAAGTGGCAATGTTGCCCAGGTTATTGACTATAAGACTCTGGCATAGAAGGAAAAGCTGAAGCACTTGGTGATGCCTACTCTGGGGAAGTTGGTGGGAGATAATAAAGTATATAAAAAACCTGCAGTAGAAAATCAAGGAATAAACTGGAAAATAAATATTGCCAAGTCTGCCATCTCTAGGATGAGAAGTAATAGGCTTGAGCTGAAGCAATGTACAGGATACTAGGAACAGTTAAATGATATTAAATGATATAGGGGGTTGGACTAGATGACGTCTAGGGGTCCCTTCTAACCCAAAACATTCTATGATTCTATGATATAGTAGATTGCTCAGGGAAGTTATGGGATGTACATCACTGGAGACTTTTATGAACAGACTAGAAAAATACATGTCAGGAATTATTTCGACAGAGCTGATCCTGCCTTTGGGCAGAGAGATGAGCTGGATGACCTGCTGAGGTCCCTTCTGGTCTTATTTTCCATGAGTTTATGATGATAGCAGTCTGCCCAGATTGATGCGTTTGGGTGCAAGATCTTTCTAACACGACTGTGATGCATTTCAAGGCTGAAATGTTCCCTTCACTGAATTAATGAGCCCACTTAGCAGTAGCTTGGGAGTCCCTGTACCAGACTCCAATATGGCCCACAGATCTGCTGTTTAATGTCAAATAATCACCTTAGAAGTTCAAAAGATACAGTCCAAAAAGCAGGCTGGATACAGCATCTATTGAGAACACCTTTGTGCTCGGGGGTCAGCTAGGGAGACAGCTCTGTCAAACACCATCTGTGGGGGAGTCACACGAAGTGACATTTCTCTGTCCCAGGCATCACACATTCTTTCCATGGTCCAGTTCATGTGACTGCTTGGTTCTGGTCTGCAACAGCCAGCATTGCAGGGGGGTGCAAGCAGCTGCAACTGGCTGTCCTCAGACTTTCTTTTTAGCTCCTTCTGTTAGGGCTTGTGCTGTAGGTGTTGTACACCTATGTGCTGAGTGCTGGTGACACATGGCGCTCTGCTTGCAGACCACTATCTGCTGTTCTTTATTATAGGGATCCAACCTCACCACTTTTCCCTTGATAAGTAGCTAGCATTGCTGTGCTATTTCTGGCCTACAGGGAATTCCTAGGGAATACTGCAGTGACATTGCCTAGTGTCAGCTAATGTGTGTGAGAGGGTACAACGTACTGCTTTGCTGGGGAGAGAAAATTGGGTCATATTAAATCTAGTAGGTATGTCAGCCATTCTTCATTTGGCGTACCTGCAGAAAGCCGTTGATCTCTGTTACAGAAGAGGCAGCCAAAACACAGGCTACATGCACAGCTACTGTGCAAGCAAAGCCATGGGTCCAGGGGCTGCCTTTTGTCCTCAAACCATAAGGCTGGGGAATAGGCAGGGCTGCGGGGCTCCCACTCTCTCAAATTCCCGCTACAAAAGCATCCTTTGGCTTCATACCTCACAGCAGCTCTGGCTAGTGATAGGAATCTGTGAGACATAGAGGCTGGATTGTAAGCATCTCACTGGCTCTTGAACTACATACTTGTGAGCACTTGAGCCACAGTTTCTATGCCCAGGGCAGGAGGAGCAGCCAGCAGGGCAGACGTCCTCACCCAAGGACAGTTAGATCATTCAAACTCCCAGTTGTTATGAAGAAGAAATCAGTGAAGTCTGCTGCTGCAGCAAAGATGATGGGTTTTCCTCAGGTCTTGCAGCAGAGCTAGTGGTGCCCAGCCTTGCTTTGCAGCCACAGGCTTTGAGAAGAATTTAGGAGAAATTTATTTGATTTTCTTTATTATGGTCACTTGTCTAATTTACCCCAAGAGGAACTGTGGGCAAGAGAGAATTTCAGCATAGGGATTTCAAAGCACTATGTGATGCAGAACCCATGTTGTCCTGGAAGACTGTTCCTGTGAGGACAGGTAGTAAAGAGTAAGGCTGGTATTCATCTGATAAGACAAGAGACCTCAGATCATGAGATATCTTGAATCTCTTAGGAAAAACAAGACCCAAGTATGAGTCTCTTAAACCTTTCAACAGAGATCTAATGGTGTGCTAGTGAAAAAACATGCAGATGTTACCACAAATTTCACAAGACAAAGCTTTTTTCTTCTGTCTGTAGTTCATTCAAAGCTACTGAATTGTGATTTATACAAGGACTGGCTATTTTTACTGTTAAAGAGACTAAAAGTGACACATGAGCTTCTTCCTACTGGAATTGAATTAACCTGAATGCAGGATTTTAAGATCACATGTTCTCATTCTGGTTCTGAAGTTATTTTTGTTTTCAAAACAGCTCCCTAAGTAATACTGGTAAATGCCAGTTCAGGTTTTCATGGCACAGCATTTGTCTATTTCGTTTAATTAACAGAGTTTCCAAAGTTTCTTACAGACCCTGATACCCATGCATGCATGCACACAAACAAAAATCTGCACGTCTATGTTAAAGAGTTGAAAGAAATCAAATGAAAAATGACAAATGGCATGAAATGTGAGAAATGAAAATGGATTAATGTGTTCTTAAAATATTATTTTGCTCCAAAATGTACTGACAGAAGTTTTCACTTTGTGAGAGTGCTATTGTTAAAAGCACATATTTCATTAAAAAATCAGGAGTATTAATTTGTCATTGTATAATGCCTTTAACCTTAGAACACTTCAAATATAAATAGAATTATTATCATACTGCAAATGTCGCTCAGCTCACAGTGCTGAGGATGGGAGGATACACAGGATAGAAGGATACACAGGCTGCATTCTCCTCAGAACAGGGGATGGGCACACTGCTGTCTCCCTGCTTCTTTCCTTGGTTATTGTGGTGTAAAACGAAGCTGTAACTTTTTCACCCTGTTTCTCTGGGATGACAGAAAGATTTTCAAAGTTCTGTGAGTGTCCGATAACTGCTGACGCACGGTCCCAAGGTCAGCAACTCCATTCACAGGTACAAGGAGAAGGACTTCAAAATGCTGCTACTTCTTGGCCAGGGCACACCACTTGTTGCAATGGCCTTGTCAAAGTTGGCAGATGAATTAAATATGATTTAAACTCTTTTTTTGGTTTCTGCCTTCAGTTACTAAATGACTTTGCTCCAGAATATGTTACTACACTCCTGGTTGCTGTTTTTCTAGGCTGCTTAGCTGGCCTATCTTAACAATGATGAGATGGATTGACAGTAATCTCTTGCTGGTATCAACTAGATAGCAAGTCTGCATATCAGTGTGCTTTAGCAAATAGTTGCAGTGATCTCTAAAGGGACTTTGTATATTTGATTCTGGCTTTTCCTAAGTAATATGTTGGTCACAATGAAGTGTCTTCCCTCTCCAAGTAAATTTTTTCTTTGTAGTTTTAATAAGTCATTTACAATATCCTCTATTAACAATTTTTTTTTCTTCACAGAATAACTTCTATTTTATACCATTTGCAAAATTGATAACCCTTTGTTCTCTAATGAAATCGAGCATGATTTCTTTATCCTTAGTCTTTTAAAGCTCAGTTACTGCGTCAGAGGACCACGGACCACGTCATGTTCACTTCCCTTTTGTTTCCCTGTGTGAGCTTTATTGCCAGACACATTGTTTTGCCTATAGACAAACAGGTGACCAGCCTTGTATCTGTGCAGCTACACTGCTGACAAGAACAGTGAATAAACACAGAGGCACTCTTGCTCTGTCTCATATTTAGACAAAATAGTGGTCACAACAGACAACACCTACACAGAATGTCAACAAGCTCTCAGTCCATGTGATCAGGTTTTGGCTTTATCTTTTGTCAAATTTTGATTTAAGAGAAAACAAAAGCTCAGGCTAAATCCCCACCTGGTATAAATTGAAGTAGCTCTGTTGAAGTAGTTTACACCAGCTGAGAATGTAGTTCTGTGTTTGTTGACTGGAAGCTATCTCAAATATCTTATCCAGGCTAAGTGTGGTTAAAATGATTGCATCTATTCTGACCTGAACAGCTGAAGGTGTTGCTGTCTAAATAGAGTATGAAGCAGTGTCTTTCCCAGAGGTCTCAGTTCACACCTGGGGGGGCTGCAACTTGTTCATCACTGTACTAGCAACTGGTCTAAACCTTGGGATGATTGCAATGTAATTTGGGAAGCTCTGTTTCTGTTGTTTAAAAGTTGGACAAGCCTGGTGTAACTTTTTCATTTGATTACCCTGCTACTAATTTTGAATCTACTCTAACTGAAAACCAGTTTCTGAGCATATTTAAGGCACATGCATTAAAGAGTTGACCAAACCTTGCCTGATTCGAAGGCTGCATGCCTATAGTCATAGAATCTGAATACTGGAAAATAGAAAAACTCTCTAAAAATTACAATATTAAAGAGTTTCATATGGAAATAAAAGAAACAATTAGTCTGAAGCAAGTGTAAAAAACAATTCCTATTTATTTTCATTATATTTTCAGTTTTATTAGTCAAGGCTTAATACAACTGCTGCAAGTTATACATACCACTTGCAAGTGAACTTGAAAGTAGCAGTAATCAGTCCCCAAATACCCCCTGTGGCATTAACTTCCAATGCTACTTACTAGTGTTTGTAAATCTATTTGGTTGGTGATTGGAATCAGCATTTTCTCTGAACATCATAATTTTCTTACACATAGCCAGAACTGAGTTACACATGAGAGAGTTTTTCTGCTGCTTTACAACCAGATGTCATTGCATTTTCTGGATGAACACGGATTTCTTCCAAAGTGAATCTTTCTTTTGTTGGAGTACCTGGGTGGAGAGCAAGGTAGAGGAAATTTGACAGCATGGGTAAGGGGTGGCCATCCTAGTTTCATGGAGCGCAGCTCTCATTAGGCTCTAGACTCTATAGGAAAACTTGCAATGGATGTCTACACCTCAAAGGCTAGAATATGTCTGAATAGTTTTAATTAGTTGTTGTTACATTTAGATAATCAGCCTACAATCCCTTCTGGACAATCAAGTAATAATGGTCTTGCCACATATATCACCAGTACCTGCCATATTACTTTGAATCACTTTGAATATAAGTTCTCACTAATTTAAAACAATTTTTGTCAGCAGAAGAGTTGGCATTAGATATTGTTCCTTGTGCTTTTATTTTGCTTAAAACCTTCTTGCATATCCTTGATAAAGTGGACACAGCCTTTAAAAGAGTCTCAATGGATACCCATGTGATATTCACACAAACCAAAAATCAGGTTCATAATAATTTGTCTGCTGGAAACTATGAATGATTTGGTAAATGGGTTATTCTTTGGCTATGCATTTATTACTGCTTTTTACTATTAAGGAAAAAAAAGTTAAGGTTGTAAAGAAGAGGCAAAACCTTGCATTTTTAAAGATTGCTTATGTTAAATCAGATTAAGAACTTCATTGTATCTGGCATAGTAAAAATTAAGAGACCAAAATGAAAACTTTCATGCTAAAATTGTAGGAAAATAAAGACCTCTGATACCCCAGGTTGCACAAACCCCATAATATTATTGGTTGTTTTGTGAGAGTACCATGTTTAGCATAGGACAGTAAATTGCAGTTTATGAACCATTTTCCAATTTGCTTTCATAATGTAACATTTTTCCAAGCAGCTCTACTCCATCGGGCATCCCTGCTTTGGATTATTCGTCCATTAGGTAACTCATGGACTCCTGCCAGCCCATTGGCTTCCCTGAAAGCCGTCGTGTTTGCTAACCCTGGGCCTTTGGTTGTTTACAACCCCTTTAGCTTTGTATTGTTTGGAAATTCAGCATGATCTGACCTTCTATTCTAAATCAGTTAAGCAAACAGGAACAAATTTGACACTTCCCTTGAGAAAAAAAAATAACTACAAAACCAAAAGCCAACTACTAGATACTATATTGTTATGTAATATGTAACAATTATATGTATACAAACCTCAAAATTTAGTATTTCTATTAGGTATTACTTTAAAGTGCATATAGTCCCCTTCATCCCATTAGGACCATGCTGGGGCACAGTGTGTTCAGCATAAACAGTGGTATTAAAAGCTCAGTCAAAGCTGCCAAAAGTTACGGAACTGGAATGGAATAATTTTTTTTAAAAGCTTCAAGAATTCTACTTGCCTTATTGTTTAACAGTCACACACATAGGGAAAACAATTCAAATTCTCAGTGGGTGTGTTGTTATTCTGCAACAGAGCAAAATGCAGAGAAACCTGGGCTGACAGACACATGCCTGAAAAAGGATCTGCTAGGGTTGTCTCAACTCTTTTACTGAGCCAGAACTAGAAAAATGCCCTTACAGAAGGCAAAGGTATGCTACACATTTCCAAGCTATACTGCATTACATTGCAGAGCATCAGCAACTATGTCATATTAGATTTTATATAAACATCATAAACTACAGACCTTCCCCAGATAATTTGCAGTTCATAATAACAATAAATGCAGTAGAAAATACTTCATTCTCCCATCTTAGTAATACATACGACTTGGAGAGGTTTTTGGACTCTAGGATGTCTGTTCCATCCAAACTGCCCTTTACTCTTCTCTCTTTCCTTTTATCTACAAATCACCACCCTTGCCTTTCCTTATACTGTGCATTGGCCACAGCATTCATCCTGCCTCTCTCTGCCACGGTTCCTGCTGCCTACATTGCTCATTCTTAATTGTTCTTAATATCAGCACCCTCATTTCTTGCCTTGCTTCTGCCCGGCAACAGACTGCCACCTTTACCACTGTTGATCTAATTACTTCTTCTAGATTAGCATTTAGCAGAAATATTCATGTCTTTAGCAGGATCGATTAACAGCACACCTCAGAGAGCAGTGTTACTGCTTAAGGGGAGAACGATTATAGCTTATATAAATGGACAACTTCTGAAGTGATTAAAGTGATCTGTAAAACTGTCACACTAAGTGAATGCTCTAAAAGGGCTTTGTTCCTTTCCAAAAAACCCCAAAGCCACAAAAGAAAATACTGCAGTTTGCAAAACTGATATTGAAATTCAAGAACCGGGCAGATTTCCTATGCTGAAGCCACTATGCATTGTTTAATTCTTCTCTTTTGGCTTGATTCTTATTTATTATATCAAAGGAGTAGAATGTCCTTTTCATGATGACTTGGTGTGGGACAATTCAGAGGAAATCCCCAAGTGAAACAATGATTCATCAGTGGTGACTCAGTCAGGATTTGTCCCCTGAAGTCAGCGTTAGCCCAGTGCTGGGCAGATGGCAAGGCTGCTGGTTTGTGTGGTAAAAAGCCAAGCTGCAGTCCCAAATATTTCAAGCAATTAAAGAAGCCACAGCAATTTTTGTAAGAACAAAGGTTTTACTATGCTCCAGCCATGTTTTGTCACTGTCATGTTATAATGTTTTTCCATGAAATTGAATTCAATAAATCGTAGTTTTGTAAAGGACAAAACTATTAACAGGTTTTTTAATGGTGGTTTGCTCTAAGCTGGGTGCAAGCAGCCGAAAAGCATGGTGGCTGAGCTAAATATCTAGGGTGCTCATTTGAGCTCTGGTTGCACTGACTATAGGAGACATCCATAGGTGAAACAGCAGCAATCCAGTATATTGGAGAGGGTCTGCATACAGTTACTACAATAGAAAAACATGTCAGTCCATGTGATGGGAATCACATTGAGATGAGGCATTTGTATGGAGAAAATAGGTCACTGCAGTGTATTTTGATAAAAAAAATCTTACAGTTTGTAGAACAAAGTCTACACATAGTTTCCAGTGAGTTCAGTAGAAACAGAAGACTGTCTTCCTCTATTAACCTAGAAAACCCAATTTGGTGTTCACAGCATGGGCCTCTCTCTAGGAAGAAAACTTATTGTTCAGAGACAAGGTATCTGTTTATTTCATGTGTGCCAATTCATCACACATAATTTAGGCCTGCTTCAAGAGCGCCAGAGACAAAATTTTCTAGTATGTTGTGCCTAAAAGATGAATTAATTTTTTTTGATCTGGTGCTCTGTGGTGATACATATGATGTGTGAAGAAGTCATATTCAGACTAGTGAGCATATAATTAAACAGCATCAATAATGTCTGTCCTCTCTTTTATCTCCTTAAGTTTAGGTGGCTTTTCCTTCTTCTGACTGTGAAAATATTTAAGGTAGAAATCTGTAGGTGAATTGTTCAGCTATGCTCTACCCCTACTTAAAATAGTGAAAGTTGTGTATGAAGTCTTGGCCACATCTTGCAAAACCTTTACCACACTGCTAAACCATGGGACTTTCACACAGCAGGTTCTATTTTCTGCAGTTGCTACAAGCTCGGACAAAGCTGGAATGAGAGAGCAGGAGTTATGAGATACCAGTAAATGTCAATGTTAATGTTATCCAGCGAGTCAGCTACATCCAGCCTGAGCCAGTGCTTGAACAAGCAGTCAGCTGATCTATACTATTGCCATGTACTTGTGGTAGGAACAGCGGGATCTTTTGAGGCAGAGATAGCTGGAATAGGCAATCCTTGTATACAGATGGTTGGGTAAACATTTAGACTGGGGAACATTGAGTCTTATTTTCAAATGTAGGTAGTGTGCTTTCATCTAACAATTTCAGAGAAAACAAACTTAACAATATGAAGAAAAGCGTCCCTCAGAAGAACAATAAATTCCTACCACTCTTGGCAAATTATGCCAAGAATCAAATTTATGGAATACATTTTATTCTATAAAACTGGTTAAGAATTCTTTTTCTGTGGACATAAGTGTCCAGATTCTGGATTGAAGTGCCCTGTTAAATGTTGATCAAGAGGTTGCTTCCAAAGGATTTTTAAAGGTCCTTTGTCATTCCCCACTTCTCTTGCTGCTCTCAGCTCCACTCTCTGGGCAGCATAGCCTGGTGCCACTCTGACTTATTCTGAAGGACTTGAAGTGGAGGCCGAGGTAAATGTGCCATAGGAGCACCGAAGTCACTTGAAACTACTCATAAGCACTTGTCTGGCTCCAAAGGAGACCTAACATGGGTGCAGTTATCCACAGGCTGATTGTAGTTGCCTTGGGGCTGTGAAATGCTAGCCTAACTTCTCTTGTATATACCCATTTAAACAGATGTTGGGCTGAGATCCTTGCCCACAATGCAGAGGGTTTTCATTGCATTGTTATCTTGTCTTGTTTGCCTCTCCATGTGCTTGGTGCACTTGGTTGGAAATCAAGATGTTAACTTTTATGGGATAAGAATTTTATTTCTATTTTGTGGTCATAAGAAACCTAGTGTGGAAACTCTGTTCCTTATATGGCTTTACATAATAGCATGATATATGCTCTTAAATATTTGGAGTAATTTAATTCCTCTTCTGAGAGCAAGGTCAAGCCCGTTACATTACAGTTTCCATTTTCACATTTTCTTATAATAGTGCTTTATTTCTTTCAGTGCTAGTATGCGGTTTATAAAAATATAAAGGATTTTCTGAGTCAGTTAGAAGTAAGATAGACATATGGAGAAAAAAAAACCAGAATTCATGGATTGTTGTTTACCCTTCTATTCTAATGCCTGATGTTTCTCCATGAGTGAAGTCATGAAGAAAATAGTTATATGACAGTTTAAAGTGAAATATGCAACAGTTTTTAATTTAAATATTGAAGACCAGAGGAATGGTTACTATAAAAAGGAAGCTGCAGTCCCAAGTCTGATACATTTCCAAGTTCCAAACCCAACTATTTGCCCACACTAAATTTTGCTGTTGATTACAGTATATTACCGGAATGCTATTACCTACCACAGTATCTAACCAGAGCCTGAGAAGCTCTCTGTAGCTGGCTGTTTATATTCTTCAGGGTATGTCTGCAATGGAGTTCAAAGGGATTCTTCAGTTCATGTAGTCATACTTAAGTCGACTTTCAATGGTCTAGTACAAGCTTATAAAGTAGTATATATGACCTTGGCAAATGACAAGGTTAGATACCCTGTCCTGAGCTGCTGTTGGGAAGCTACTGTCAGCATCTGATCTGTATAGCGTAATGCAGAGGTAGATAAATTTTCCTTGCAAGGCCTGAATAGGCTTTCCAAACAACTTCTATGCACCATAAAATAGCATATATCTTAATATCATGAGACTGCAGATTATATGAAGTCAAAGTCACAGTCTTTATTTGGTTCCCACCCTAGAAGTCCCCTCCAGCTTAGAAGTTTCCTGCTTAAAAAACTTCCGTCTTGCTAAAAGCTAGACTCAATGTATATGTAAATGCTACAGGCCAATATCAACAGGCCCTCAAAAGACAAAGGCTGGAAGGAAAAAAAACCCACACGGAAGTGATACATACAATATCACTGATTTCAACTTGTTAACAAAGTCAAGCACTAAATCCAGATATTCTGAACCTTACACCTGCAGTCTGTGTATGCAGGAAGGGAAATTAATGATAGCCAGGAGTGATTTCTCAAGAATGTTTTATGAATTGAATTTGAGATAAGTACTCCAAAGTATAGCTTCAGTTCTTGTGTGCTGAAAAGAAACAGAAGTTATCCAGCTACTGAACAGAGGCAGCACAACTGGAGAAAGTTTTATTAAAGATCAGGAACCAAAGTTTTATCTTGACCTCCTAAAGATTTATTGGGTTATCATGACAAGTTGCAGTTGTGTGACTCTGTTGGTACAGATGCACGACTGTCCGTGAGCACGCACACAGAGCATTTCCGAGATGCATCACAGTGTCTGTGGAATGCGGCTGTTACCCCAGCAGTCTCCGCATACTTCCCTGAAGCAGATGTATATCTGCACCTGTTTGCCTTCCCTGTTCATTCCCATCACTGCTTCAAAGGATCTTGCGCTTTGCAAGCGATTGCCTGTTCGCTGTGCAGCCTGTGTCCTCATACAACTTCCAGTAAGTGCCATGGCAGAGGGCTACTGGCTGCTGCCTCGCATGTGGCCAGGTGGGCCTGGGGTGCAAAGGCAGGGTTGTGTCCTTACAGGGACATGTGCATTGCCACATGGGGATGGTTTTCACCATGATAAAGAGCTTGAATCTCATGGTAACTCATTGGTCTTATCGGCAGACTTTGTGATGTTATTGTCTTCTCTTTTTTTTGCTCACTTTTTCACAGGTGAGCTACCTTCTTTATCTTGGTTCTCACAAACAGGAGTTCTCCAGGTTGAGCACATGTAACCTATGCAGCACAAATCCCGAGGTCCTCCTTGCTTGGCAGGTAGCATGATACTTCAGGAGGGAGAGAGCAAGTAAATGTGTTAGCAGAGAGAGACCCAAGTGTCCTGGTTTCGGCTGGGATAGAGTTAATTTTCTTCACAGAAGCTAGCATAGTGCTGTGCTTTGGATTCAGTACTAGAAGAATGTTGATAACATGCTGATGTTTTTAGTTGTTGCCAAGTAGTGCTCAGACTGCTCAAGGACTTTTTTTGCTTCTCCTGCTCGGCCAGGTGCATAACAAGCTGGGAGTACAGCACAGCTAGGACCCAAACTGTCCAAAGAGCTATTCCATACCATATAACGTCATGCTCGGGGGGGGGTTAGTCGGTTGCGGGCAGAGTGGTCGCAGCTCGGGCTGTGTGATCGCGGCTCGGGGGGAGTGATCGCGGCTCGGGACGGGCTGGGCATCGGTCAGCGGGTGGTGAGCAATTGCATTGTGCATCACTTGTTTTATATATTCTGTATATTTTCTTACCATTATTATTATTATTATTATTATTCTCTCTTATTAAACTGTCTCTATCTCAACCCACGGGTCTTACTTTTTTTTCTTTTTCTCTGATTCTCTCCCCCATCCCACTGAGGGAGGGGGGGAGTGAGTGAGCGGCTGCGTGGTGCTTAGTTGCCAGCCGGGTTAAACCACGACAGTCCTATTTTGGCACCCAATGTGGGGCTCAAAGGGTTGAGATAACGACAGATCTGAACATTTTTTAAAACGAATTTGTGATAAGCATTTGTTATATTAGTCTAATAGTCGCTGGTCGCAATGTTGTTTTATTTGCTCTCAGAGTTGTTGTCCTTGTTCATGGAGTTCTTTTATATATCACCTTACCTGCTGTATGCACTCCTGTGCTGCTGGTTGTCACTTTTTGCAAGTGGATTAAAGCTGCTGTACTGTGTAATACTGGCTTATGCTATGATAAAATTATTGGTCATCACGTTAAGCTCGTATTTGTACTCAGTATTGCTGTCACCTCTGTATTTTGGGAACCATCTATTGGGAATTATGAATAATTACACATTTTACTTTTTATCCTCGGAGAGCCAGCCTGTGGGGGAGTCACCTTACTCCATCTTCCCCTTCTTCTCTGAGCTAATTAAAACAGTTCTTGAGAATGTTGAATATCCTTGGGATGTTCCAACTAGCATGGCCCTATTGCTAGGTCTCCTGAATATAGTTCAGCTTTTACTCAGGGTTAGACTCCCACGTAAATTATATACCATCCAAAGATCGACTCCACACCTGCACACCATGGTGCTCCAGAACTACCCCACTGTAGCTGTGGACACAGGCACTGCGCTACTCCAACCCCTGCAACACCCACTGTAGCTACCCGAACTGTGGACACAGGCACTGCAGCTACTCCAACCCCAGTGACACCCACTGTAGCTCCTCCAGCTGTGGGCACAGGCACCGCTGCTACTCCAACCCCTGCAACCTGCACTTAGCTACGCAAACCCCAGCAACAGGCATTGCAGCTGAGAGAGGGAGTGAACCTGTGCCAGTATCAGTTGCCCCTATACACAAGAAGAAATCTTGGAAGCGAAAGTCAACTCGTTTAGAAAGAGAGGATGAAAGACCAGGACCATCACAAAAGGAGGAGGAAGAGGAAGAGCTCATAAATGAGACAGAAACGACTCGGTCTCTATCCTTGGGTGAGCTGTGAGATATGAGAAAAGATTTCAGCCATCGTGCAGGAGAGCACCTTGTCACCTGGTTGCTCTGATGCTGGGATAATGGGGCCAGTAGCCTGGAACTGGAGGGTAAGGAAGCCAAACAGCTGGGATCCCTTTCTAGGGAAGGGGGCATTTACAAAGCGATTGGAAAAGGGACACAAGTCCTCAGCCTCTGGAGGCGACTACTGTCAGCCATGAAGGAAAGATATCCCTTCAAGGAAGATGTCATACATCGCCCAGGCAAATGGACCACCGTGGAGAAAGGCATCCAGTACCTGAGGGAATTAGCTGTCCTGGAAGTGATTTATAGTGACCTGGACAATGACCAGTTGCCTAAAGATCCAGATAGTGTCCGGTGCACACGACCCATGTGGTGGAAGTTGTTACGGAGCGCACCAACATCATATGCCAACACATGGGCAATGCTGAGCTGGGAAGCTGGACAGGGACCGACAGTGAATGAAGTGACTAGCCAGCTCCGGGAATACGAAGAAAGTATCTCTTCTTCCCTCGTCTCTGCTGTGGATAAACCGTCCTGGAAGTTTGAACGATTCGAAAAGCATATGTCCTACTCCCCTCCTGTACAGGCCAGTATCTCAGCCATTAGAAGTAAGCGCCCTTCTGCTCAAGGAAAAGAATATCGAGGGTACACACCACGGGGCACTCTATGGTTTTACCTGCGTGACCATGGAGAGGACATGAGGAAATGGGATGGAAAACCTACCTCGACCCTAGAGGCACGAGTACGCGAGTTGCAAAGAAAAACAAACACAAAAGGGGGCTCATCCAGGAAACTTGTTGCTCCAATTTCCAAAGATGGGGTAGATAGTCATTTTTTCAGACAAAATAGAAGAGCTGATCTTAATTCTGATTGTGATGAAGGAACTTCTGACTCGTACACACAAACCATGAGCAACAGTGGCCAGGATTAGAGGGGCCCTGCCTCCAGCCAGGTGGAGGAAAGGGACAACCGGGTCTACTGGACTGTGTGGATTTGATGGCCTGGCATGTCAGACCCACAGAAGTATAGAGCTCTAGTAGACACCGGTGCACAGTGTACTCTAATGCCATCAAGCCATATAGGGGCAGAATCCATTTGTATTTCTGGAGTGACAGGGGGATCTCAAGAGCTGACTGTATTGGAGGCTGAAGTGAGCCTAACCGGGAACGAGTGGCAAAAGCACCACATTGTGACTGGCCCAGATACTCCGTGCATCCTTGGCATAGACTACCTCAGGAGAGGGTATTTCAAGGACCCAAAAGGGTACCGGTGGGCTTTTGGTATAGCTGCCTTAGAGGCAGAAGAAATTAAGCAGCTGTCTACCTTGCCTGGTCTCTCAAAGGACCCTTCTGTTGTGGGGTTGCTGAGTGTTGAAGAACAACAAGTACCGATTGCCACCACAACAGTGCACAGGCGGTAATATCGCACCAACCGAGACTCCCTGATTCCCATCCATAAGCTGATTCGTCGACTGGAGAGCCAAGGAGTGATCAGCAAGGCTCGATCACCCTTTAACAGTCCCATATGGCCAGTGAGAAAGTCTGACGGAGAGTGGAGACTGACAGTAGACTATCGTGGCCTGAATGAAGTTATGCCACCACTGAGTGCTGCCGTGCCGGACATGTTAGAACTTCAATACGAACTGGAGTCAAAGGCAGCCAAGTGGTATGCCACAGTTGATATTGCAAATGCTTTCTTTTCAATCCCTTTGGCAGCAGAGTGCAGGCCACAGTTTGCTTTCACTTGGAGGGGCATCCAGTATACCTGGAATCGACTGCCCCAGGGGTGGAAACACAGCCTTACCATTTGCCATGGACTGATCCAGACAGCACTGGAACAGGGTAATGCTCCAGAACACCTGCAATACATTGATGACATCATTGTGTGGGGCAATACAGCAGAAGAAGTTTTTGAGAAAGGGAAGAAAATAGTCCAAATCCTTCTGAAGGCCGGTTTTGCCATAAAACAAAGTAAGGTCAAAGAACCTGCACAGGAGATCCAGTTTTTAGGAATCAAATGGCAAGATGGATGTCGTCAGATTCCAATGGATGTGATCAACAAAATAACAGCTATGTCTCCACCAACTAGCAAAAAGGAAACACAAGCTTTCTTGGGCATTGTGGGTTTTTGGAGAATGCATATTCCAAATTACAGCCAGATTGTAAGCCCTCTCTACCAAGTGACCCGGAAGAAGAATGATTTCAAATGGGGCCCTGAACAATGACAAGCCTTTGAACAAATTAAACGGGAGGTAGTGCATGCAGTAGCCCTTGGGCCGGTCCGGTCTGGGCAAGATGTAAAGAATGTGCTCTACACCGCAGCCGGAGAGAACGGCCCTACCTGGAGCCTCTGGCAGAAAGCACCAGGGGAGACCCGAGGCCGACCCCTAGGCTTTTGGAGTCGGGGATACAGAGGATCTGAAGCCAACTATACTCCAACTGAAAAAGAGATATTGGCAGCATATGAAGGGGTTCGAGCTGCTTCAGAAGTGGTTGGTACTGAAGCACAGCTCCTCCTGGCACCCCGACTGCCGGTGCTGGGCTGGATGTTCAAAGGGAAGGTTCCCTCTACACATCATGCAATTGATGCTACGTGGAGTAAGTGGGTCGCACTGATTACACAACAGGCTCAAATAGGAAACCCCAGTCGCCCAGGAATCTTGGAAGTGATCATGGACTGGCCAGAAGGCAAAGATTTTGGAGTATCATCAGAGGAGGAGGTGATGCGTGCTGAAGAGGCCCCACTGTACAATAAATTGCCAGAAAATGAGAAGCAATATGCCCTGTTCACTGATGGATCCTGTCGTCTTGTGGGAAAGCATCGAAAGTGGAAGGCTGCTGTATGGAGTCCTACAAGACAAGTCGCAGAGACTGCTGAAGGAGAAGGTGAATCAAGTCAGTTTGCAGAGGTGAAAGCCATCCAGCTGGCTTTAGATATTGCTGAAAGAGAAAAGTGGCCAGTGCTCTATCTCTATACTGACTCATGGATGGTGGCAAATGCTTTGTGGGGGTGGTTACAGCAATGGAAGCAGAGCAACTGGCAGCGCAGAGGCAAACCCATCTGGGCAGCCGCACTGTGGCAAGATATTGCTGCCCGGGTAGAGAACCTGGTTGTAAAGGTACGTCATGTAGATGCTCATGTACCCAAGAGTCGGGCCACTGAAGAACATCAAAACAACCAGCAGGCAGATCAGGCTGCTAAGATTGAAGTGGCTCAGGTGGATCTGGACTGGCAACATAAGGGTGAAATGTTTCTAGCTCGGTGGGCCCATGACACTAAGGAAACAAAAATACAAACTTTTAGGACCACATGATATGAGATAAAGTTGACCAAAGGAACTGACTTGACATATTGACTGTTTCCTGGCAAAATGGTAAAAAGTGACCCAAAAAACAGCATAGAGCTTCCAGTCAGGAATTTGAGCATCTCCTTGTAAGTACAGGGGCAATTTTTAATCTTCAGTGAAGACATGGACTTTTACTTTCTAAATTTAGTAGTTTGGCTTCATAAGAAATACATTTTTAAGTGAACAAACAGGTTTTTGTTAAAACGTGTCACATGAAATTTCATTTTTAAAAAAAATCAGAAAAACACATTTTTTTAAAGTCTATGTCCCTTTTATCTCTTTTTCATGTAGAGATTGATTGTTGTTTTAAACTTAAAAGGTATAAAACTTTAACCATGACAGAGTTAAGTTAAGCAAAATGCTTTTGATTTGTGCTTGGGTCAAAAGACCCGTAATGAAGAATTTTCAGAATTTAATTTTGTGAAATAGTTCTAAATGGTGGCGTTACAGTCCCTGTTTTGATTTTTTAGCTGCCAATATTTCTTTTTAAAGAAATCCATTTCTGTGATAAACTTTACTATTAATTAATTACCTTTTCTTCATTTTGGGTCCAAGGAGTAGACATATGTGGCTGAGGCAACACCTACAGAATTTGTTTCTTTACCTGGGTTTTGAGTACTAAGTGATTTTTATACTACTTTTGCACTGCATGGCAAAGTAAAACCAAACAATCTAAATTAAGTTCTCATGCTTCAACTTTTCATCAACATACCGTCCATTAATGTTTTGTGTCATTTGTTGCTGCTTTAGTACGATAGGGAACTGGGGAGAGACAGCCAATTACATCTTTTGTTCATGATCTGTCCCAAGCCAACAAATATGACTTGTGCTCCGTCCCCATATTGGCTCCCCAGCAAAATTCTGGCCTCTGCTCCCAAAAGGTGTTATGAGAGAGGACTGACAAGGGTGAACCAGAAGTTGCAGTGAGGAGGAGGAGGATGATGAGTATGGCACCTCAAGAAAAAAGTATGAAGCATTCTGCATCTTGAATTTATGATGGAGGGCAGAGGAAGCCTGTGTCTTCTAGGGCCTCCTAGAGACCTCCTGCCAGCCATAGCACCACGTTCACTCCCAACAGTTTTGTGACCATGCATCTCCACCCAAAAATCCCTGAATCTTCTTTGAGTTTGTTCCAAAGGTCATGGACTGCTGCCCTGAACTGAGGTGATGAGAAAAGAGGTTTTCAAAAGTGATTAACATGTGGGTGACTGAGCAGTGGGAGAATGGGAATTTTGCAAGATGTGTATTGCTGAAATTGAAAACAACTGTTCTTAAAGACATGTTCTGTCTAAAATAAATGTATGCCATGAAAGAATAAAGGAGTAGGCATAAATGCTGTATCATAGCCTATATTCAAGGTATACTTGCTAGCACACACACACATATGCACAGGGTGTGTATATATGCATATACGTGCATATCATCAGAAGCTACTTCTCAGTTGTGCCTATCAAAATGGTATCTGTGGTGGAAGCAAACCATCTGCTTCACAGCACTTCTATTTTTAAGATCTGCAGTATGGTAGTTTAACACATGCAATGTCACTTCAAGCCCTCCTCCCCCAGAAGAACTCCAATATGTCACTGGGTCGTCCCAACAGCTCTACGTTGTCTCTGTAAACAGAAACCCTATCTCCCTGCAGTCTGAGTCAGCAGCTGTACTGGAGCAGGACCTATCTTTAAGACTTACAGAATGTGTAATTTGATGTCGAAAAAACCACAGGAGGGTATTTGCCACCTGACTCTGGAATGGACAGCGGCCCTTTAATAGGAGTTTCTACAAGTCTTCACATATATAGATGAAACATTTCTGTAGCATCTGCCTGACTTTTCCAAGGCTGGAAGAAACCCTTCCATTTTAAACTACTTTTCTGGGAGTTCTGACTCCGAACTTCTTACCTATCTGCATGACATTTTAGGACCGGTGTGCAATGTGCTTATCAGTTTTGCATATCAGATATGTAATGTGCATACCATATTTACTTTCAGTTTTTGGATTTAGACCTAAATCCCCCTCAGGTATCAAGGAAATAAATATAAAAACTCAAATCTCACTGGAAAACCTCTGTGGTGTAAAAAAACCTGACAGGAGCATGGGCAGACTTAAAGAAGCATTATGAAACAGCATGTTGACATACAGCTGCTTTCTGTATGTAAAGTCCTTTCCAACCCAAAACATTCTATGATTCTATGATATGATTCTGCATCCCATTAGAACTTCTGCACACATTTCAATACTCTCCTGCCAGCACAGCTTATATGAATTCTCCTCTAGCATTATCATTAAATGTACTCAAGAAATAGCCCACAGATAATGATTCTAGTTGGCACTACGGGAGGGCAGAAATGCTCATGCTAGAAACTGCTATAAGTATTTTCCAGTTGCAGGACACATAATGTGTATACCTGGGTGGACAGGTTCCTTTTGCCTGTTGCATTTTGATGGAAAAGATGAGTTTCACGTGGGCTTTCACCACAAACCCTGATGGAATGGAAATATAGTTAATGAGATCATGCAAATTTCCTGTGGCATTACTGACACTGTTCACTCCTTTATTCATAAGAAGATGGCACAAGTTTATTAGTATTTTTTTGTCTTTTATTGCTTGAAGGGTTAAAGTCACTTATACCAACAAGTGAATTCTCCAGAAAAAAGACAATACAATACTTTGTCAGAAGTTATGTTGTGTGGGAGACTAGATGAAATAGAATTAGCAATGTTCTCCACATCAACAGTGCACAGCATGATCTTGTTAAAGAATTATACTGCCTCATAATCCTCAAACAAATAACATTATGCTATAATGGATTGTTTTTTACTTCCTAAGCAGAAGATGGTAGGTTTGTTTTTCCTATTAAACCTAATTTTCATTTCAGGCACAAGATAAATGATACATTGATGTATTTACTTATCCTTTTCTTGAAGTTTACAGCTGGGAAGAGGAAACTTATTTTCTGAATCTGTTGGTGTAAACAAAGCTTACTCTCCTGATTCATAATTTATCATTTTTTTTCTTTTCTGCTGCTTTGAATCTGAGTATTGATGGAAGGAACTGTTGGTTAATCAAATGCACTTGCTGTTCTTGATAGCAAACAAGAATGAATTGTTAAATAGATCATTTATTTCATCTTACTTTCACAAATGGGAAAAAATATTCCTAAATCAAAATAATCATGACTAAAACCTCCCCACTTCTTGCTTTTGTCTGCTGCAACCCACTGGCCACAAGACTGACTGGGAAAGGGCATCCCGATCAAAGCTCAGTCCCTTACCCTGCAGAACCTCTCCTTAAAGTATAATTGACAACAGTGATGTGAGCATGGTTTCATGTAAATTAAATTTTTTATATATTTTTTAGGGTTTTTTTACTCTTTTGTTCAATGCTTCAATCTCTAAATGAAATATTTCCAAATAAAAAATAGAAATGTATCTTTCAAAAAAAATTGAAATAAAGCATTCTAACTTTAAAAGGAATATTTTTTAAGCCAAAATTATTTAACAGATGTTAACACATACTTCTAAATAATGTTGATCTACTTGAGAATATATTACTTAGATGTAAAATTAAAAGTCTGAAAAACATTATGCCAAGTACTTAAAAATCTTTAAACACTTTTGCCCCCCGGCTATTAGCCACTAATAACTACTTTTCTGCATTGGATTGAAAAGGAAGTAATCTCCCTGAAAATTAAAAAGCCTTAAAGGCAAATACAAATATATAAGAGCTCATTCTATTCCTGAATTTCCTGGGCTTATCCTGTCTTGCTACCACACTCCCTAGTTTCTTTTTGCCATGACACTGTTTTCTGCCAAATTGAAAAGAAATTAATAATTGTGCAGTAGCAAGGATCTTGTCATGCTCATTTTTCTTTTTGTGGTCATGCTTTCTTTATGGTAGCTCAGTAAAATATGAACTCCTCAAACACTGCTATCAGCAGCTAGTTTGGAACAAAGCTCAGTCTCAAAAAAAACATTAAAAATAACAAAAAAACCCAGGATGCCCACAAATTTTGAAAGATGGTTATATCTTCCATGATGGATCCCACTTTGACATTTTTAGTGAATTATAATAATTCTACCAAGGGCATGTCACACAGTTTCCTGTTGCTTTTATTTTTCCACTCAGTGTCAAGGTAGTATAGTCTATTACAATAGACTATACTATTATTCTTTCCTGAGAAGTGGAGAAGCCAATGGCCCACTGTGACCAGGGAAGACCATTGTACTTCAAATAACACCAAGGCGTTGGTGAATTTAGCTCCTCCTCTTAGAGTCCTCTGCTGAAGACTATAAAATTTGCAGGAGATTAAAGTATAGAATTATGGCTGTTTTCCAGAAGGTGCAGATGACCACGAAGGCAGAATAGTTTGTGTTTACACCTGCTCATCAACACACACGTGGTAAAAAAGACCAGATTCCAAATTTGACTGTATTTCTCCTTTTCCTCAGAAAAAGAATCTCCCTCAAGCTTTCACATGGATCAGATAGGTGATGACTCTGAGTTTGCAGCCTCAACTCTACCCTTCAGTAAGCAGTGTAGAGCCTCCTCCTCACTCCTGTATCCCCAGAATACCTGTTTCATGGCTGAGCAGGCTTGGCAATGTGGTGGAGGGACAACTGCCCCATATGACACTGCCATAATCCAGTACTAAGATACCAAGAGGAGGTGGAATGATAATATACATAACAGACACATGCCTCGTGGGAATTCTGCAATATATTTAGCTAAACACCTTACGCATTTTCCAAACACTGGGATAGTACAAATAGATCAGTAACAAATTATCAGGAGGAATAACATTTTTGCAACAAAAGTAGTGGAGGTAAAGGAGATAAGGGAAAGACAGCTAAAAAAAGAATCCAACAGAAGCCACCCCAAAAAATGAAGGGGATATTTGTAGAGGAGAATTTATTAAACCTCACTATAAGAGAAAAAAAAATAAATCACTCTGGCTGCTCACAGGAGCTGGAAAAATGCATTCATTGTGAAGCTGTGGATTTCCCTACTGAAGGGGAAACTCCAGTTAGAAGAGATACAGCTTACCAGTCCACATGTTCCCTCTCCTACCCCCTAGGGTTTTGGCTTGCAGGTGGGGGAAATCCACCCATTATCTTCTGTCAGGCTGCCACAGCACACTCACTGCTAAGTGGCTGCTAGATGTCAGCAATGCTTGAAGGCTGGTGAAACCAAAGCCAGCATAGAGCTGCGTTGCTGTTCTGGTGTTTCTTCCTACTGTTCCTAGTGACCATTTCCTAGTGTTCTCTGCAAGGTTAGACCATCAGGTCCGACTGCATTGACCTTGGACACTAAGGCAACTAGTATTTTAGTAGTCAGGCTGAGAAGATGACCCAGACCCAGTTAAGGGCACCGAGGTTCTGGATTGAATGCAGAAGTCAAGGTAGGCACCTCAGAATAAAGTTTACTCTAAGGTGGAATTTGATTACATCTAGCAAATAGAGAAAGTTGATTCGTCCTTGAAAACAGAGCTCCTCATTTGGAGAAGCAGGAAGTCATGACTGTCTCTTCCTATCACATCCTTTCTAGTAGGCACAAGGACAGCTGTTCTTTCAAAGAACTGGGCAGGAATTACTCTTATAAAAAGATACAGTTGATGAACACAGCATTCTTTTTCAGGTAGTAATTTCAGTGTGAGAAAACTCATTCAGGACTGGGAGACATCAACCATGTCTAGATCGCAAAGCAAAGCAGGGTGTGGGAATGTTAACTGTCTCTGAGACCAACTTGCACAGACTGATCATGTCCACATAACACACTTGGCTCTGCACGTCTCTTTGGCCAACAGTGGTATTCCTAAAGCCCTACATGAAATCTTTTCTTTCAAAGTTTATTTTTTCTTACTCAAGTGCCTGAATAAATGGGGCAGTAGTGATGCAACCCATCAGAACAGTGTCTTCATAGCATGAGACTGAGGATCTGGGAAAATGTGGTCTTGTCTAAGCTGTGTAGAAGGTGAGCTAGACTATGCTAGTGAGGCAAGTAGTGAGGATGACTAGCAGAGCCATGCTTGAGTTTGTTTGTGTGACAGTATCAGCCCAGCTTGGTATTCTAGGTTATTTTACGTTTCCTTTCTCCCAGGACAATCTCAACTGCAAAAAAAGCTGAGGGACAATAGTCTTCACCTCTCAGGTGGGAGTCCAGGACTTAGTGAGAGTGCAAGGCTCGATGGATCGAAGAATCTACCTTGGAGGAAGTGTGCCTGGCGTCCCTGTCCCTTCCCACGGGCTCATGTATCTTACAGTGAACTTCACTGGCTAAAATGCAAAACTGCACGACTCCCTGCCTGCCTGAGGAAAGAATTGGGCTTACATCCGCTGATGAATCTCTGATCGTTTGGCAGACTTTTAGAAAAGAGAAATAGGGAGCCTGCCCGTGTGTGCATGCGTATGAACATGCGTGTGTTTGGGGGGGGGGGGCTGTCCCAACACCCACTCTTTTGAAGAGATGCTGCTTATGGATGCATTTTCTGAGGAGCTTAATTCTGTCAATATGGGTATGTCTGAAGCCCATTTACTAGGTTGTGTTGTGTGTTGTCCTTCCCCCCTCCCCCCCCAAAAAAAATAAGTAAATTAATTACTAGTAGTTATATATTTATATTCCAGAGACCATTAGTCACTGAGCTGTTCTGGCTGGGACAGTCTGTACATGCACAGAGCCCTTGGCACCCAAGGAGTTTAAAAGTCAAACACATGGGCTTCTACAGAGCAAAAGCCTTCTAGGGTAAGAAGGTGAATGATTGTTTTATTATTATTTTTGCCCTTAGTTTTATCTCTGATCTGTTCCATGTCTTTTATTGGATGTCTTTCTGACTTGCCCTGATTTATGCATGTTGGTGCAAGTCCCACTTTCTGGGAGTGGGGTGGTTTAGGATTGTTCCAAGACTGACTTTTGAATATGGACCCCTTTGACTCATTTCCTCTGAGGATTAATTCTGTTATGTCAATATTTATGTTATAATTTCAGGAATCTCTGTATTTGTGTTTGGGAACTTATCCAGAGTTTGATTGTCTGGGAGAAAATAGTCTGTTTTGTGTATGTGAAAGCTTTTTCAGGTCAGGCAGAAAAGAAGTAGGTCAAATTTTATACCTTCAAATTTTGATCTGAGGGATGGGAAAACAAAAATAAAAAGGCATCACATGACTTAATGCTTATGCTTGGAGACTTTTTTCTACTAGAGTTACTCTGAGGACACTCACACAAATCTGTATACACAGATACCAGGGCAGTGACTAATAAACAAGTTCAGTTACATGAAATGGGGCAGATCAAGTTCATTAACAGCTGTACAAGCCAGGTACTCATTTATTCTCACTTCCCTTTGTTTGCCTTGGAACTGTGGTGCAGGCAGGGACAGTAAAAGGCAGAAGAATAAGTTTTTCATATATTCAGCTGATATTGTGTGGAGTTGCTATCTGCACACAGAAGAATATACTCTATTAATCTCATTACTACGTCTTATCAGTCCTAGGTCAAGCAGTATATCTGCTGTCATTTTCTAAAATAGTTAATTATAGTTTTAATTAAAATAACTTAAAGCTTTAATGACAAATTGTGTAGCTGAAGCCTTTCAGATCCTTCTTCCTTTACGAGTTACAGCTTATGAAATAGGATTGTGCAGCGACACCATTTCTAGGTAAGTTTTTTAACAGCAACAACAGAGGCAATAATGTCCTGGAGCTTTAACTGCCAGGTGTCCAAAAAATGTCTCTTCTCTGGGGAGCTGAAAGGAATGCAAAGGGAAGCATTAACTGGCTTGGCTGGCAGCCTAACCTGTGGTGGCTTCGCCTGCACTGTGGGAAAACTTACTGCAGTGTCACAGCCCTGTTACTATCAATTAGTGTCAGTATGCACAAAGAACTCCAGATATAAGGCCAACGTTCTGGAAATATAACAAGCAAAATGATGTTTTGCAGCAAAGCTGAACTTCTACTTTGTATGTGAAAGAGGATCCAGGAAAGGAAAAACAAAAGCAGATTAGTCATACATCTAAATTTAGGGTTTTTTCCATATATGCTACTGTTTCAGATAGGTCATGGAAACTAATGAAGTCAGTGTTATGAGATGAAAGGAATCCCATGGTGACCTGATATGAACTCATGGAAGCCTGATAGGAGGATTTGGCAGGGAATGTGGGGGACCTTTTTTTATCATCCAATGGCTCCTTTTAACAGCAACTCCTATAATGCTGTCAGCTTAGCAAATAAAATTGGCCCACTTCTCAGGCCTCCCCTCCAGTATGCTCTAATATCAGAGAGATGGCTTGACTTTCTGACTCTGCTTGAAGGCTGCACATGATTCTCCTCAGAGGAAGAGGGGATCTGTTGACCAGGAGAAGTGTTGCCCCACAGGCAACATACAGATCTCTTTCTCAAAGAAATGAAGGATAAGACACGGCATACAAGACGCTTTCAGTGCAGGCATCCTACCCTTTGCTGGTCATTGTGGACCAAGCTTAGAAATAAGGACTATTAACCATTGATTAGTCATTTATCCTTGTAACCTCTCCTCTGCATTTCTCTGTGCTGTGCAGTTCTGCACTGGCGTGGTAAAAAAAGGAAACATAACAGCTTATAGAAACTGAACTTCATGACATGCAACTGTTCTAATTTACGTTTGACACTGCTAACTGCCTCCCACGGGTAACAGGGACAACACTGACATACCCTTATTGCCAGTCTGTACTTGTCAAGACCAGAACAGAGCCTGCAGATTGGAGCACAGTTTGGTTAATATTGTTAATAGTCATTGTGATCAATTTTCTAACATCTAAATTCATCAACATGACTAATGGCTGAAGCCTGGCTTAAAATCCATCCCAGGCTATCAGTATTTGTGGGTCTCTTGCCCTGGTATCCTGTTGCATTTATTTGCTTACATTTATTTAATTCATTTATTTATGTGGAAATGACCTTGCTATGTGATTTTAGTGGGTTTTGGAAATGAATTTTTACCCTATCTAAGGACATATTGCTCAGGTGTTCAGTGTGTGCAAATCAGAATCAGTATGTTATTAATGATAATTTTGTATGCCTGCTTGGAAAGTAATAGTGTTGATAGAAAAATGTATTATTGTTTTCCTGCACATTGTTCTAGATTATACACAGTTCAGAGAACACATTCTGTCTTCTCTCCCTCTTAGAAAAGTGTAACGGCCGCGACTCCTTGCTAGTGGCAGAAATAATGCAGTATTGTGCACAATTACCTGAGCCAACTCTAAACAATCCATCTTGGATACTGAGAGCAACCCAAGTTAGTAGAGAGTTCTGACTGGGTTAAAATAATGGCTCATAAAACTGCTGGCACCCAAGCGAATTCATTTAGAGCCATCATCAGCATCTCCATACGACACTGCATTGCACCATCTAGACAAACTCTGAGGCCCAGGGACTTCAGTCATTGCTGGGCAGGAAACATAGGGGGTTTGAGAACCTAACTTTTGAGATTGGCCCTTTGGCTAAGTGTCCAAAACCAGTGAGATAGTCCCTGATGAATAGCTTGGGTGCATGATATGCTGGTAGTGTAAACGGGTGAGGACCCTTTCCAAGGGTGATGAAGCTATTGGTTTTGGTACATCTACACTGGAAAGCAATAAAAGAAACCCCGGATGACTCAGCCAGAATTCCTTCTCATGACACCAGTTGCAATATGATTCCCTTTGCAACCCTCAGTCTTTTCAGTTTACTTGCATCTTTGGCAGAAAACACACTCTTGAACAGCGATTATGCAAGAGCAAGACTGAAAGAGCAGTTCAGAAAAGTCACCCTCTAGTAAGACCTAAGTATCTTTTATAGAAGCATTCTCCTAATCTGAATATAGCCCTAGAAATTACCTATAAACCAGCAGCTCTTTTTCTTCCAGGTATTCTGCTACATAAAGAAAATAGACCATCCTGAGTAAAAATAATGTATTTCAAGGAACAAAAAGAGGCACTGACCTACTTGGTCTTCATGATTCCACTACATGGTAAAACACCTTCATATCTTCATGGTATTTTTCAAGTAGTGTTTGGTCTTCAATTCCCAGCTTTTAGCACCTGAGATGTAGACCAAAATTCTTGCTTGTCTGTCTGCTTACATAGTTTTCAACATACTTTTTTTCTAAAATGAGGACCTGAGCTTCTCTAGATTTTATCAGTTCTCCTTCTGATATGCCATTAGGTTTCACAAAAAAAAGCAATACAAAGTTACCACCTCAAATTGTCAAATGGTACCCTGTGTACTCAAAGATTCGTGCATGTTCATGACTAGCCTATCTTGTGGATTAAACTCTGTCCGTGCTTCTGGACAGAGAGCTGAGTTTGTTTAAAATAAGATTCTCTTAATCTTGTAAGATGGTACAAATTTGAACTCTAATGTGTTTCTCTTTTTGACATGGCTTTTTATTTTTAAGAAATGGGCAGAATTCCAGCACCGTTATTTCCTTACCATGGAGATGGGCAAACAATAGTAACTCTCTTTTCCAAAGACAATAAATGAGATACATTTCCTTGGTAAGGTAAGTTCCATCCTATGTAGGACATCAGACTTGCCAACAAGAAGGTGAATGAAAGGTCCTCATACATGGTTTTGTGTCCATATAGGTCTGTTGTGTTACATCTCAGCTATTTGTTTTTTTCCTTTTTTTTTTTAAATGTAAACACAAGGGGTTTACTGTAGGCAAACCAATAATAGATAATATGCAATGGAGTACTTCACAGATGTAACATTTAAACAGATTGGTAATTATATTATTTTCCTTGCTGTCATGCGTTTGCATCAGGCAAACATATTCTGCTCTTATGTGTTCTATTGTTAAATATTTATGTAAAATATTAATAAATATTTTTAAGAGTGCTATTTAAATTTGTTTACTTATTAAGGTTCCCTCCTGGCCAAATTGGAGGTCTGAATATCCTGCTTTGCATAGCTCATTTGCCTATTTCACACTGGTACATGGCTTGGATTCAGCAGCACAAAAGCCTATGTAACCAGGCCAGAATAGTCCTAGACATAACTGACACAATTCAGTTAGAAAACACCTCAAAAGGTCACACAGTTTGTCTCCCTGCCCAAGAGAGGATCAGCTCTGCCTATGGTACTCCTGACAGTTTACCTAATCTGAAAGACTTTCAAAACTGGAGATTTCATGATCATCCAATGCAATCTATTTCAGTGTTTCACTACTTTTATTGTTAGGAAGCTCTTCTTGACGTCTTAAATGAAGTTCCCTTGTTGAAATTTAAAACCACCATGTTTGGTCATAACAGCATGCAAATGAAACATGTTGTCTGGACAGGCAGATTTTAAAGTATTTGAAGACTGCTAATAGGATTTTCCTCTCTCTTCCCTTATCTAGGCTAAATAGCCCTAGTTTTTTATTTTTTCTTCTAATCAGTTATTCTTATTGCTCTTCTTCTGGTGGCCTTCAGTTGCTCCACTCACCTCTTGAAGTGCTTAATCCAGTCCTGGACAGAAGACTCCATGCAAGACCTTGCCAGTTCTAACCTTCCCTCTTATCTTAGAGATCACACTCCTGTTTGCCTGATTTTGCTTTCCTACAGCATGGCTGCTGATTCAAGCTCAGGTGGTAATTCAACACAATTTCTATCACCTCTCATAAAGAACAATGTATTTATCCCATCCTGCCTTGTCTAGATTATTCCTTCCAAGAGTACAACTTTTGTTGTGTTCTTACAGGAATGCCGTTTTTTTCTCCAGGTCATTTCTTTAAATAATCAAAATTATTTTGAATTCTAGTCCTATCTTTGAAAGTGCTTTCAGGCCTTTCCAACCCGATTTTGTCTGAATATCTAATAAACATACTCTTTTTTCTATCACTCAGGATTTTTTAATGAAAATATCAAGTATCAGGCCCAAGACACACATCTGATAAGCTTCACTAAATGCATCCATACATTTAAAGGTGAACATGAAGGTGAGAGAACAATCTGCGATAATTTATAAATTGAGCTAATCTACTTCTCTCCACCCTGAAACAAGAGGACAACCAGCGATCAGACTGTGATTCAGGTGCAGCTTGGCTTTTCATGTTCTTCTGAGGCAGTGTGATCAGCTGCTACACTAGGTATGTAATGGAGTCCAGTGTAAGTCTTTTCATGGAAGGATCAAATTGTATGCGTTGGGATATTAAGTAGAGCTTGTGATATGGTGTCAAGGAAGGTGAAAAAATCAGCATTAGAAAATTAAGTCAAAGAAATGAAGGATATTGCAAGGCCCCTTGAGTGTGTGTAAGGGGAAGTTTTATGAATTAAATTTGGAGCAAACCTGACTGCAGACTGGGGTTAAAATGCGAATGTATACTGATTGTTGGACAGAGGCCAGAGACGTCAGCGAAATCAGAAGGACCAAAAAGTGAGCTGTAAAGGGGGATCATGGTGTTCTCTTCCACAAGGCAAAAGGAAAGAATGATTCACTTAGTTTTAGCCTAAGGAAGAAAAGGTTTAACAGTGAGGATATGTCTAAGTAATGGAACTTTACAGAAAACTGGACAGAAAGAAGTAACAGTTTGATAGGGAGATTGGAGACAGGTCATTACAGAGGTTGGAAAAAATAGCAATTACAGATGCCAAGGTTCAAGGGGTGATTATCCAGTGAGGTGGTTTACCTGCATAAAATTATTTACTTTGTGAATAAAAAAGAAAAGAAGTAGTAATAAGCAGTTGTTTAATCTTTCTGAAACTTAATGCAGACCCACTGAAATCAATAGAAAAGCTACAGGGACTTCATGTGGTTTTGAGTAAATCCCTTGGAGTGTGCCATTGAATCATTACAGGATAAATTAATCCCCAGTGTAATTTTATTAAAGTAAATTGAATTTGTGCTAAGGGTCTGTTATGTCAAACATACATTCATTCATTCATTTACTAGTTCTTCCTTTCATTCATTCAAATGGGATCTCAGTGTGCTGTAAACAGTGTGCTTACTGGAAAAAGACAGGAAATGTGCATTGTGAAGAACATAAGCAACAAGAAATATGGTTTCAAAAAGTGTTTGTTCCAGCACATATTTTTAAATACCTTTCATAATTATGAAACTTGCAAAAAAAAAAAAAAAAGCCGCAAAAATCCCCCATACACTATCGGGGGGACACTCCTCATATTCCATTAGATTTGCGGTTCCTATCTGATGAAAACAGCACTGAGCTGGAACAAACAATGCGTCAAGGATGATTATGTAACATGAGATGAAGAAATATTTCTCAACCCAGTGCCAGGAAAGCTACAGGCAATTCTGGAAGTCACATGCTTTCTGGTGGGATTTTTTTTGCATTTCTGTTTTTGTATCTTGTACAAAAGGGTAGCCCTATTTCGGAAATCAAGTTGCAGGAGGAAACAGCCAATAGAGAGGATCTTTTCTGTGTTTGTGAATTCCGGTTGAACCACAATGAGCATATTCTTCCTTCTCTCTTTTGTGTGTGTGTTTGGAGTTTTGTTCTTCTAGTAGTGAAAGTTAAACGGATAGAAAGGGATCAATGGGGACATTGTTGAACTGACCTCTGGTGACCATCTGAAAACAAATGAGGCCCAGTAGATGGACACTGCCCTAGCTAGCCATATCTGTAGTGTATGAGATCTATTTTCAGCTGAATTATTCTATACTGGATTCTATACTGTTATGATTTGCTCATAGTGTCATTAAAGACTAAATGCCAGTGGGAGACTAAACACTTTATCCTAAGAAAACAGCTGATAAATGTCTGGGGAAAAAAACAAAACCAAACCAAAACAAACCCAAAAAACCAAAACAAAACACACAAGGGATTTTGCATAGTAGCAAATAATATGTCTGAAAAGTAGTGATAAAATGATAATTAGAGCTACGAAAAATTTAAATACAATTCAAGACAGACTGCTGTGAATGTTGTGCCAGTTTCAACTGTCCCAAGCTGGCAACAACATATCTGCATGAGGAAGGCAGGGGCTGAACAAATCCTAAACCTTAGTGCAAAATTCAGTCAGTTCACGGATGGGTTGGTTACACAAGGCTGGCAGAACTATCACACTAAGCAGTTCTGTCTAACCCCATAGTCTGGATCTAGTCCCAAGCTTCAGCTATGTAAAACATTGCTGCAATATGGAGCAAAACCAATGAAAATTGTTTTCAAAACGAGGATCTTTTTATACTAGGATGCATCCACTGATTTTTATCTTGATAATTTCCAAATTTTGCACAAATGTCACTAACTTCAGTCTGTGAAAGGCTTAATTACTTTAAATATTGTCATAGATCATTTGAGACTTCAGCATTCAGATAGTCAGTCACAGCTGGCTGTGACAGGACCTATGAGAGACCCTCATCTTCCAAAAAGGATAGCCTGATGCAAGAGGAACAACACTGTACAGTCGTGCTCTGGTACCTGAAACCCACCCTAGGGATGGAAATCAGATCACTGAGGACAATACTTGTATTTAGGTATCTAGACATGCAAGATGTCACCTGAACACATAAGTTTGGTTACTCTTAAGTTTCCATTGACAGTAGTGACCCAATCTCAATTATTTACAAGGACAGTTTAAACACTTTTTTAATGCCCACACAGCTCAATTTTGGTGTCTTGAACTGAGAGCTAAATCCTACCTCAAGGTTTACATCCTGCTAGCATTTCTCATGTTAGATTATAGCTTTGACACCAAAACACCAAATTCCTATAGAAGTGGATAAATATTGTGTTGAAACCAGAGTTATAGTGAGTGAAAACTTTGGGACAATACTTGAAACAAACCTATTTTTATCTATTTCTCTCTTGGGAACTACTTAGATGCTACAAAAATGATCTGAGGGCTGGAACACCTCTCCTATGAGGACAGGCTGAGAGAGTTGGGCTTGTTCAGCCTGGAGAAGAGAAGGCTGCGGGGAGACCTGATTACTGTCTTTCAGTACCTAAAGGGGGCCTATAGGAAAGATGGGGACAATCTTTTTAGTAGGGCCAGCTGTGTCAGGACAAGGGGTAATGGTTTTAAACTAAAACAGGGTGGATTTAGACTGGATGTAGGGAAGAAATTTTTTACAATGAGGGTAGTGAAACACTGAAGTGGGTTTCCCAGAGAGGTGGTGGAGGCCCTATCCCTGGAAACATTCAAGGCCAGGTTGGATGGGGCTCTGAGCAACCTGATCTCACTGCAGGGGGGTTGAACTAGATGACCTCTAGGGGTCCCTTCCAACCCAAAACATTCTATGATTCTATGATTCTATGCTGCAAAATAAACACTAAATTTTAAGTGTCAGAGAGCTATTTCAAATTTGCACCTTAACTCAGATTCATTTGCCAAGTAGGTAAACAAGATTAATCATTTGAAGGATTTTGTTTTGTGTTGTTGAAATGAATTGTCTAATCATGTGAATCACTGGTAGTATCTAGCAAAAGCTTTCACTCATTCCTGTGGGTAAATCGGGTGATCAGGAGAAACAAAGACTGCTAAGAGACAGGCAGAGAAGGAGGTTCCATCTCTTGAATCAGGAATCTACTATAGTGTTTTGTCTCCTTATTTTCCATAATGTAACTTTCTCTTCTCAGAAAAGGAGAGAGCACAACAGAAAAGCAGCCTCCCCTTCCCCACCCCCAGGAGGAATAATAAAAAGGAAAAAATGTGGGGATTTTTTTTTGAGAACATCTCTCTTTCATTGTTCTATGTTCTCTTCTATATAATGACCCTGGAAACAAAACCCAAAACTAAAATGATACTTTTATTCTCTTTTACTGAACTCTAAACCAGACGGTGTTTTTTATTCAGGCTATAATCTATATAAGGAATGGTAAGATTTTTATAGAAAATCCCAGGTAGTTTCCTCCCAGTTTCACTTCTTCCTCTTTTTGTTAACTTTCCTTTACGTGTCATTAATGAGGAAACTTACATCAAGACAGATCTGCATTGTCTTTTATCACTTTAAATTTAAATATATGCAACCACAGCGTGGCTCCAATCCCACAAACTATCTGAAAGATATGATTCAAGTATATTATGTATTTTTCTATTTTGCAAACCCTTCAAACAGCTTTTATATTTAATTTCTTTTCTTTCACAGGTGATGATTCAGGGGCTCAGGGAAGGATGGCCACCACACAGAGACACTTTCCTAACTTAACAAACATCTTGCAAACATCTGACAATGACAACAAAAAGAATAATTGAAAAAATTGCCAGAGGGTTGTGTTAAATGTTGAGGAGTGGCTTAAGCTATTTTTTCTTTTGTCTAAATCTGAGCATATTCGTGTTCTGAGGACTTTAAGGTTACAAACACAGTCCCAAAAATCAGACAAAACAGGTCAGGTTCTTCTCTCAGTTATGCTGTTATACAGGACATCTATACTGAATTCAGTAGATTTACAGGCAGATGTAAACTGAGACAGAATCTCCACCATAGAATATTAAAAACTTAGGTTAAATGTTCTTAACATATTTTGAGTGCTTATGGATATTAGCAAATATAATATAATATTTAAAGTTTTCTTTTAATATCCATTTCAAATGTACCATTTGGTACTTGGTATAATAAACTAAGTTTCAGCAATGAAAAGTACTCATACTTCCCTAACAGGAATAATGCCTATAGAAAATCTTCAAAAATAGTGTCTTCTTTTCTTGAGGCCTGTGGTGGTTTGGCCAGCAATGAACTGCTTTTCTGGGAAGAAAAAAAGAACAGAGAGGAAGTATAGCCTAAATTTGTGCTGTATATTTGCTACTGCTCGAACCTTTCATACAAAAGTTGATTTGGGTCAGTAGCATGGCTAAAAGGCATTGCAGTGGAGCACTGGGAATCTGACCATGCTATACTCTGAGCATAGGACCTATCCTTATGGTTTCTGTGGGTCAAAGTTAAAGGTGATTCTTAAGAGGAAGTTAATAAGTTTTCCTCCGGCTTTACCCCATATTTGGATCATTTTAAGTGCTCTAAGTACATATTAGGGTGCATTACTCTGTGTCTTTAGGAAAATCTATTCAGAGGAACCAGCTGATAGCAAATAAAACCATTATAGTTATTTATGTGCTGACATGGAGTCCAGTTCAGTCCCGTTCTAGGGATTTTATGTACATTTGGGGAAAAAGTCTTTTTTTTTCCATTCTTAATAGTTCAGGTTAAACAGAGTGAGAAATCCCCATTCCACAAAGAGGAAACAAAGCATTTTATGAAGAAACTCTTTGCTGAAGCAGCAATTAAGCCCAGACCACAGCCCATATATGAGGTAAAATACCTCGACAACAGTCATCTTCCAACTACAAAAAATCAGTGTGTTGCCACAAAGCACTTCCTGCATAGTGACATTGAATGTGGACTGAGATCTCCTTTGAAGATAAGTATGTGAATTTGTTGCTTATTTTCGTAATGATGGCAATAGGGTCTTCCCCTGTAGAAACTTCAGGATGTGTCAGGTAGAAGATATATGGTTTAGTCTGCTGTACCTTTGCCTATGTATTTGCTTTTTGCATACCAATTTATCTCTCTCAGAAAGTATTCCAGATGTGCAACAGATTAACACAGTACTCCTGTACTGCTTTTATTTAATGTGCAATACAGACAAGTGTTTCCTCTTCTAGGCCCAAATATGGAATTCCCCCAGAACTACCCTGTCTTGAAGCTCAGGATGAAAAAAATTCAAATGAAAGTCAATAAACATAATGTTTTCATCACTGTAATTTCCTGAGTTCTAGGAATGGCCTATATTTTCTGAAAGGTCACTTAGATTCAAGGTTTCAGGGTTGAGTACTCTTCAGTGCTTGTTACCTAGTGGAATTTCTGACCTAGTTTTAGGTTCCTAGGTGAGTGAAGAAGATTCAACACCTGAGAAGCTAGCGGTCTCAAAGGGTAATGGCTTTACACCATTATTTGAATACGGTACTTACCTCACTCTCACAGTGGGGAAAAACATTTATCACAACTTTTCACTATCTCTTCCATACATAGATGAATAAGAAATGTAAAAGCATATGCAGTGACAAAATTTACTTTGTGTGCCTGCAATTCTACTCTAATACCTATTTTCATTTGCTCACAATTCTAAGTAAATCAGTGGAAAAAAATATTTTCTATATTGTAAGTAAACATACATCTCTGACTTCTTGCAAATGTTAAACTCTAAGTATCACCCTCAAGTAACTAATATTTTAGGTGAAAAAAATAAAATTCCCCTATGATTTAGTTGGGTTTTTTTCTTAAACATGCCAATATATCAAAACTAGAGAGATACTGAAAGCCTTCTTTTCCATCTCCTGTATTGATCACCCAGAAGCAGATAAAATGGAATTCAGACTTCTCCCTAAGGAAGTACAGATGCATTCAGAATCTCTCACTCCAGCTAATAGTTTGTTATTCCAGAATGAAATCAGAAAACAGACTGAATTAATTTGCCCTTTCAAGGACATGTTCCTGCACACAGCATGATCTGTGACCTGTAGTAAATCAAGCATGCATAACTATGGACCAACTTGCTACTTTTGTATGCTGCTGCCCTCCAATTAAAGAGCTGTATGGCTTATCTCAGTAAGTATCACCCATTAAGCAGCAGTTGCTATCCTGCTTTATCTTTTAGCTAGAAAAAGAAAAAAAAATGGACAGTAGATTCTATTACTGTATTTTCCTGGGTAAACTACATTTTTGCATTACTTTTTCCTTAGCTATTTTTTTCCTGGTTAATCTTCCTTCCTGTATTACTGCATTTCTTCTGAAACAGAGACATTACTAGCCATTGAATGAAGGAGATCTGGAGGCTGGACTGGACACAATGAATACGAATAATTGGGATAAAACATGATGATCTGCCTCCATGCTGATTTTGCAGCAGCCAGAACTAACTTTGGATGAAGGAGGCAGGAATCCAGAAGGGGACAGGGGGCACTGAACGTGTTACTAAAGAGTGTTTTAATGCTTATGTATATGGAGCAAAATTATATTTGTGCAGGTACATGTAGTTTTTACCATTTTCTGCTTTTTAAGTAAGTGCACTACCTTCCAACATGAACGTTTGTTTAATGTTGCTTCATTCATTCTAGACTTGATCAAAGATACATTGCACTTCAAATCCCCAATGCATGTCACAAATATTGTTCTGCAACTTCAGAAGAGAATGGGGAAAAAAAGTTAATACTGCATCTAAAAGCTGATGAGGAGTGGAATTTGGGAAAAGAAAATAAAGGGAAGTTTTATCCAGGAATCTCAGCAGAAGTAAATAAGTCGGGCACATTCTTTGCAAGTGTTGCTTGCATGCTTGAAGGCCATTACAGTCAAAATAGGACATTAAAATCTCGTTCTTATTTATATAATACTGGAGTGTATGAACCCTGAATATATTAGTTCAAGGCCAAAAAAGCTCCCAGTGGTTTGTGTTTGAATTTGATTTATGTATACAAGAAAAAGTTTATTTCCTCTATGAAAAACTATGCAAGGTTTCTCAGAGGGCTTCCTATAACGGGGCACTCTAGGCCACCGTGGCATCATCTGTAAATGCCTGTGCCACAGATGCCCGCTTTAGTGACATTCCACAATATGCACTTTTGCATGAATGCTTTTGCAAAAATGCAGCATTTGCTCAGGTCCAAAGGCAGCTATAAAAAATTCTCTGAGAAAAGTGGAAAAGGACAGTGGAATCTGGTAGACAGATGTGAACACACACAATGCTAATATAACAAACAATAATAAACAAGATGGGATGGATTGCACTCAGTTGAGTTTCCTCTTCAACGTCTATGAAAAGTTTTTTAAGTCTTTTAGTAGTCCTGTTGAGTGTGACAAGGAGGTTTGACTTTGGCAGTGCCAGAGCCGAGGTTAAGGGGCTCCCTTTTTCTTCACCTCCCCTCCCACTGCAACAGTGGCAGCAGCAAATGAGAGCTTTGCCAGATGGCTTCTGTTTTCTGCTCTCCCTCATGCAAGCAAAGTTATTATTTCCTTCTAAGGATCATGCATGAGGAAGAGATGTACCTGTCTCTCACACTGGTCCAGGGCTCTGAGCTGCCTGTGCACATCACTTGGGCTGTGCTTGGTGCTCAGGCAGCTCTTCCCCTAGGAAAAGCAGGGGCATCAGATGACTGTCCCTGCAGCTGCAGGGTGCTAGCTGGGTTATGCTGAATAAGGTAAAATTCATTTTATCACAGGGAAACACTACACACCTAAACAGAGCTGCAAGATTGAAGAAGTGAAAAGCAGACACAGGGTGAGGTACTATGGCAAGTATTGGAAGACTTTGATTTGCGTCAAGAAATGAACCTTAGAAAGGCTTGGCAATGTGGAGAAAAGGGGATAAATGGCTGCTCCTTTTCACTTTCTCCAGCAGTAGAAGGTGAGAAAGAAGTAGGGTCAGGAGAAGAGCTGGTGAAAGGGGAAAAGTTACTCCTTCAAACTACACTCTACAGCTGGCATCAGGCCCAAAACCTGCGAGAGTCCTTGTTTTTCTAGGTCTTGTCATCTCGCTGGCAGGTGAAGGGCAGTGAGAGCTGCCACGTGTCACAGGCAACACATGGCACCTGAGCATCAGTCCTGCCTCCTCACATCCCAGGTAGAAGGTCACTCACGGTACTCCTGGGGAGCACTGTTTGTCTCACAGGAACGTGCTGCAGGCCGAAAGTCGAGCAATCACAGGCTCCAGACTCACTTGACTGTTGTTAATAATTCCTTGTAGTTCACAACCTTTGTAACCAGCCCAGGCTTCATTTCCCTAAGCAACTCAGCAGGCAGCTATCGGGAGATGTGCGAGAACAGAGATAAACCAAATATATTATTAAACAAATAGCTACAGGCTTAGGAAATGTAGACCTTTCAGGCTTTAAATGGTACATGTTCAGGTTCGCATTGCAATTCAGGACCTTGTGCAGTACTGGCCGTCGTGGCGGGTGTGCAGAGTGCAGCGTGCTGGAATCCCTTCAGCCTCACCCAGAGCTCAGCAGCAACCAACTGCGCTGAGAAAAAGCAGCATATCCAGTGTGGCTTCTCAGAATAACCAGATCCGTACAAGGGAAACAATCCTGAGAAGATGCCCTCAGCCATCAGTAAAACTGAAAATCCCAGAAAAATGGGAAAAAGCTTACTGTACTACTCTATTGAGCGAGTGAAAGAACAAACCTTTTGGGGTTCATCCTAAAAGACACCATGCTGCTCCTTCCTTAAGAGGCTTTGCTGTGCGAAAAAAAGCCATAACCACACAAAAGAAGTTGCTCCCATTGGGTCAACTTGATTGCTACCTCTGCTCATTCCGTTTGCAGTGAAGTGTGCTGTAGCTGCAACCACTGAGCAATAGAAAAGAATGAATGTATTAATTGCTAAACTGTATTAAGGGTTTAAGTAAACGACGTTTGGAATTTCCTTTAATGGCTTATTTACTATACTTACAGTAAAGTTTTGAACTATGTACTGAACTTTTAGATCTGTCATAAGACTTTTCTTACTTTGCCTGGAGACGCATAACATGTCGGCCTACTGCCGAGCTGTTTTGCTGTGCGGTGTTGGGGATTTATTCACTCTCACTCAAATCAGCACAGATGGGATTGTGCTTACAGAACAATTTTGGTTTTAGTAAGCAAGAATGAGAGTTTCAGTTAGGAAACAAATTCAGGTTTCCTAAGGTGAGATGAATTTTACCCTATGAAATCTTCTTAAAGCCAATGAAAGGCTTAATTTTCCTGTGCCTTAAAAAGAACAAAGATGAATTATGAGATTTGGAGTAAGAGTTGCAATAGTACTTGTGAAATAGCACCTGTGAAGACAATAAGGGCAAGGTGTACAGAAAGATGATATATTTAGAAAATATGGAAAATATTTCAGACATGAAAGCACCTCTTCAGTCAGAAGAATTTTCTGGAGTTTTTTTATACACTGAGATGTATTTGCTGAACTCTGATACAGGAGATACCATACAGAGAAATTTCTGTGAAAACTATTGTGGACTGACAGGAATTACAGAGGAGACGTTGTTGTCTCAGTGGACTACCCAGTGGGACTTTGACTATGGCAGAGATGGGGCAATGCGCATGTGACAGCATTTTTGAGCTCTAAATATCAGCCTTGACCCAGTGTAACTTGTATTTTTGCATGATAGTCTACAGCTTTGGGGCTTCAGAAGAGGCTACAGAAGGGCTTTAGTCAAATAGTAATGCAAGAGTGGCACAGCAACTTAAGCAGTAACAGTTCATTAACTAGCTGGAGTTACCCTACTACTCTGACCTCTTTGGTAACCAAACAACTTTGGATAGTTTGAAAGCCTCACTGTACAGCTACACTTACACAAACTGAGTTCCCCAAATGGTGCAATGCAAGTGTGCTAAGTCAAGTTAAATCTTCAGCTCTGTGAGTAGGTATCATACATGATACTGAGTAACTTCAGTTTAGTAGTGACGGGCATATTAATTCATCCCAAAATACTACATAATTTGACTTCAAAATTAAAGTAACTGGAAAAAAGAGAAGTCTCAAAAAAAAAAAAAAGCTCAGCAGAAGGGACTGTGCCTTTATAAACCCTTATTTCTTTTGACAAACTCCAAGCTGTTTCATTAAAATAAGGTCTGTTTCATTAAAAAGACTGTTGATTACCTAGGCTATGAGTCATCTATCTTAACTTCAAATGTCTAAAAGATGGACATTTCAGTCTGAGCTAGTCATTTTAGCTTTTCCTTATAGTCAGAAGCTGGTAACAAGGTAATTCATGTGACCCGTCTTTCAATTGCTCTCTGAACATGAGACGAATCTGTCTTTGTCTATTTCTCCTCGCTGACTATAAAGAGAGTTTAGGGTGAATAGTTCAGTCTTAGAAGTTTAAGTTTAGATGTAAGTTATGGTAGACTAAACCTTATCCTTCCTCTATCTTCCTGACAACATTATTTCTTTTATTACATTTTCTTCTGTATTCACTCTGTCTCAGCAGTAAAATTTCCTCAACCTATCTTGGGAATTGATTCCCCAGCATGGCAGATCAGAAGTCACGTAGTTTACCGAGATACTCAGCAATATCAAATTGCTTCCACAGATTATCTCAGAAGCAAATGTCTTAAAACATTCAGCTGTCACTGACTTATCCTGGTTCTCTCCTTTTCTTTTCTTTCTTTGTTATTCTCCTTTTCTATGTAATTATTGTATAATAGGACCTCTAAAAGTTTAAATTATCGAGTCATGCATAAAATTATTAGGAAAATACATAATAGTAACAAAGACTTTATTAGTGCAATAAAAGCAGTAAACAATTTATTAATTTTCTCACCGCACTCCTTGAGCCTTGGCTTTAGTTTATGGGAGCTTTTTCTAGGGATGAAAGAGGACCTCAGTTCTCTTGCGTCTTGAATCTTTGAGTTTTATATTTTGGTTGAACAAGAAGCCAAGGCAGTGGCTACTTTGGAAGCATTAAAATAGCAGAAAACATGAGCAAGAGAGCATGCATAGCAAATAAAATGGTTTATTGTCACACAATCCATGATGAACTAGAAAATCATTACTGGTAACATTTGTTGAAAAAATTCCCACTAACATCACCTGCCAGACTGCCTGACTTCTGGCCTTATTTTACAAATCAACGCGACACAAAACAGTACAGATCAAGCAACTTCATCAAATGTGTTTCTCCCTCTGCTGTTACTGCTACCTTGATATAAAAGCCCAAAATATATAGTAAGAAATGTAAATATAATTCTTCAGTTTTACCACATTTTCTTTCTTGTAATAATATTAATTTATTACATGTGAAACATATTGTATTTATTTTATGTGTGTACTGTATAACTTGCCACATTTCTATACAACATGTGTTACTGTAAGATTTGTTAATGACACAGTAATTGCAGTGTTTTTCTTGAGTTGGGTTGTCATAACCTGCCTGAGCTCTACAGAAAGACTGGCTAACACCCGTTCCCACTTGGAAAACAAGCAGAAAGGAAGACAAAAAAGAGAACCAAACTGCAACTACAGAAAATTATGACTATCATTCCAAAGTTACCTGTAAAACATCAGAAACAATATAAATCCATGTAAAAATATTGCATTATCTACAGGGAAATTGTGCTGGATTTTTTATTCTGTTTCTAGTCTGCTTACCCCATTTCTCAACAAGGATTACTGAAAACCTTAAACAGGATCCCATAAATTTTGTTCTTGGATGTCTTAACCTAGAGAGAAAACAAATGCAGGCTCATTTGAAGTCTATAGAAAAACTGCTGGGAAAATTGCAGGTAGCTGTGGCATCTGACAAGGACTGCGGTGCTCTGTAGTATATTCCCACCATCTCCTGTGCTGGACAGAAGATGATGGTTCTGCTTCACAGCAAATTTTGAGGTTTGGAATTTGCAGGGTTGAAACAAAATATTTAGAACACAGTCTCAAAATGTAGTTGTACCAAAACACAGGTCAATGACTTTTTATTCAGAAATCTGATTGAAAGTGTCTTCAAAATCTGTTCAGCTCCATTAAGGATTCAACTTAAATAAAACATCTTTCAAGAAAAATACATTTTGTCTAAAACTGCTTGACCAACTCTGCCCTGTGTTTAGAGAGGCCATTTAAGAATAGGTTTAAAGGCATTTTTAGAATTGCAAATTAGGGGAAATCTATTTACTTGAGAAGTGTAGATCCATAAATAATGCTGAACTTCTATCTTCATCTAGCAACAACCGGTATTTCTGACAAGTTGCAATTACTTTTCAAGGACAAAAGCTGCATGTGACTTTTCAGGACAAACCCTTCAATTCCTGCTCAGAACTCAGCAACCTTTCTGTTACTGACATCTGCTTTTTTTTTTTTCCCAGCTACCTGACCTTTTGCAGAAAAAATAATAATCCTAACAAACAAGAAATGTACTACAAACAGAGTAGCTACAAACAGATCTGCCCGTAAAGTAAAGCAGCTCTCTGCTATCAGTTTGGGTCTCTGCTGTTTAATTGTAGTGTCCCTGTTCTCCTCTGCCTACCATCATCTGTGATAATTACTTTGTTGTGTTATGTTTCCAGAAAAATTCTCCTCTGGACAATATCCTTGTATTTTTACATATCTGAAGACTGTCTTGCTCATAGCTGGAGCATTAATAATAACAGAGATGACTTGACATACTCACCAGGATTTCAAACTGGCCTTGCAGAGAAATGGGGCTTGTCTCTGTGGCAAATTTACCTGAGTAAAAAACGTAGAAATTTCTGAGTTGAGTTTGATACTTTTGTGAGACACTTGTTCTCAAAAAGTGGATTGCAGAGTGAATGAAGAGATATATACATTTCTGCCTCTGACAGTACTAACCAGGCAGCTCTAGTTTACGCACGGACTTCATTAGGTCACTTGAAAAAGACATAAACATAAAACCCCCCACTCGCATTGTAAATTTTTCATACTAAGTCGTTCTCTCATAGTTTATGCTAGGGCAGACCAACAAAATTATAGGTGGCTTTGCTTTAGCAAACAAGCAGGTTATGAAGCCACAGTGCTGAGGAATTCTCTTTAATGTCTTTGGGTCAAAAATGTGAAGTTCATGTAAGACTGAAGCTAAACTGCCCACTCTACGAACCCTCCATCAAGGTTTGAAACCACATTTTGTAGCCACAATTAAATAAGATTGCATACTTGTTTAAGAAAGTGCACAGTAAGAGCTTGTGAGAGATTGTGAAAAAGGATGATTTTAAGAAATGCATTTTAGTGGATTAAATTGCTCCATCTGAGAATAATTTCAGATTCAGACTAATAGGAGTTGAGGGAACTATCTTCTCAACCAGTGTATGTTTGAATTTAGGAAGCCAAAAGCACTTTTTGCCATGTTATTATCAGACCTTAAAGGTATTAAAAGTACAAAAATCCTTCAGATGACTTTTCCCTGCTAAATGGATTCTTGTTCTGAGGTACCTGGAAACAGGTCTGGTTTTCAGCTCATTATCTGTTCAGCCCTCTGTAAAAATCAGGCTGGAGTGATGCCTCATGTGTTACAGTATCCCTAGGAGAAATGCAGGCCATAAGGAAACCATGACTGACAGATATTTGAAATTCACTTTGGGTATGCCCTCGCAAGCAAATCCCAGGGGACAGGATCTTCCAGATACACAACATATCAGCCATCAGACTGCTGGCACTTCAAACCCATGGTTTGTGAGCACAAGAGAGTGATCAATAATCCAGGCAGTGCCAATTTGGAACTGTTGAAAAGCCTCAAATATAAGGTATTTTGAATGTTTTGGACCTGACAAAGCGAAATCCCCAAAACTTTATTTTCTGGTAAATTTTCAATATGTTCTAATTAGAGAAGAAATATTGCTATGTTATGACTCAAGAAATATTCAGGGAAGGAGCACAGTGTTGAACTGGATTAATTAATTCAACTGACAACACAGAAGTAATTTAAAAAAATATTAAATCTACTTTTTCTGACAGACAAGTTCCTACCCTCAAGTCAATTTTATGTGCAGCCTACACATACGATTTCAGAAGGAAGGCTTTTGTGTGCTACAATAGGATGCAATTCCCTGAAAGAGAGAGGGGTATGCAAATGTAAAAAAAAAAAAAAAATCTATATTACCAATAAGGGTACGTGTTGTATCTTTCTTTATTCCAGTCTGAGAATCTTTAAAAGCACTTTAGAGTGGTTAATATTTTGTCTCCACTGACCTGGTTGAGCTTGCTTAAGATTTATGATCAAATATAGCATTTTTCAGAATCAATAGTTTTCTGGTCAGAGAGGATTTCCTCAAGCACATACAGCTCGGCGGCTGCCTGAAGATGCTGAACACTTTCCTGCTCTGCAGCGAAGGTCCATGGGGGATTTTATCATAAGGTCAATTACTTACGGGTGGATGGAGTTTTCAGGTCTTTTGCACAATTACTTTGGGTCATTGTTTTCTGTAACCAGGAAGGAACATGAAATCAAAATATCTCAGTAAGCTTATTTAATGTTGGGGTCAAATTCCTATTAGAAATTGTTGTAACTCTGTATGCTTCAAGAAAGCAGTGTTGATTTACCTCAGCTGAGTATACACTGGTAGATGGGTTTTCTGTCTCCTTGCTCACACTTTTCAGATACCATGTCATATTAAAACATAGCATTTTGTATTGTCTTTGGAATTTGTTCAGGGATTTACAATTTCCATTGAAATCTTTACTGTTAGACTGTACTGCTATTTGTTTATTGCTATTCATTTGCCAAGTAAGATTCAGTCAATGGTCAGAACCACAGGGACAGGGTGCCCAGGAGGTCCACAGGTGGCAGAGGTGAGCGAAACAGCAGCAGTGGAACAGTATGAGACCTCCATCTTCCAAATGGCAATGCTGACCGGAAAGAAGTATGGCTGTGGTTGCCTTCTCCCACCAATGGACTCAATGGTGAATAATCTTTTCAGCCCTCACTCCAGTGAAGTGCTCTTCTAATGAGACATTGACTGGGCCACTCAAGAGAATTAGCACCAGCTATCTAATATGTGCTTTCTGAGATGAATTTTAAAAGTTGTCAAGCACCTAATTTCTGTTGAAATCATGTTGTATGTTATTGTTTTTTATAACACCTCATTCATTCATGGGAGTAGGTACCCCACTGCGGAATGGATTCCAAAGATTCCAAAGAATCCAAAGAGAATGTTTTGGGGATCCAGTATGGCTGTCCATACTATATCTACTAACACAGCTGTACTGAAGGGATAATGAAATATCTACCAGAAGGAAATAAGCCATTAGGAGAAACAATAAAAGAGATAAGCAATGCATAAATCCAGAGTAAAGGAAGGTAAATTGAAATCCAGGTAATAAGAAAAAAAATCACTTAATCATTCAGTTAAATGAGAATTCAATGGGAAAATTTATTGTTTCCTGAGATGGTATAACATATATGTTGAGTAGGTCTCCTCAAAAGGTAACAAAATGCAGGCTCTGCATTTATGGATGCTAAACACGGTAATAACTATCTGCTTTGCCAGGGTTAAATTCTAATACATTCACAAAGAGAAGCATTTCTCTGGCTTAACCATTTTCAAAGTGTACATCTAGATGAAAGTAGTACAACATTAATGTCCACAAAAGGCATTAACAGAACATTCACACATGAGGCAGAGATTTTGGTTTCTCTGAATAAACATTCTACTGCAATCAGAAACTAGGGAATGTAGAATATTCTCTCTCTTGCATCAGAAGCATCAGAAGCAAAAGGAAGAAAGAAATGGGCTCCTCTATCTTGTAACTCTCTGTGTTTGCCCTTATCTTTTCCCATATTTGTACTGTGGCCCTTTTTTTCTCAGAATTCCTGACCTAATCACAACTCTTAACTGATCAGTTCTAAAGCTCAACTTTATTTCTTTGCAGGAGATAGTATGGTAGGACCATCCAAATTCAGTAGACAAATTTTTTGTTCTACCTTGACTGTACTAGATAAGATGTTGGACTGTCTTCCACTCATTGCTACTTACTGCTTAGTTTTGAACATAGTCAACCTTCACATAATTTTTAGGACCTGGCATTGATTTATTATTTTTTTAAATGCTTTCCCACTTGCTACTTTTTCAGTACTCAGCTGATCCTATATGTTCTCAGTGAGCTGCTTTGCAGACTAAATCTATTAACATGTGGCTTCGCAACTGGTGTCGCTGCCACAACTTTGGGTTCTTTGACCACGGGATGGTCTACACGGCACCGGGCTTGCTGGAGTCAAATGGGAGCCAGCTTTCTCAAAGGGGGAAGAGGGTCTTTGCCCAGGAGCTTGCGGGGCTCATTGACAGGGCTTTAAACTAGATGTGAAGGGGGAAGGAGAACCTATTGGGCGTGCCAGTGACAGGCTAGGGGATGAAACGCGAGGGTTAGAGGGACTGGGGGCTAGTATGAGCCTTCAACCTGTTGCCCAGCCGTGTGCCAGGGGCACTGCAGAGAAGTTGAAGTCTGGCGGAGGTGAGCCAGAGGCTCCTGAGGTAGTAGGAGCCAACAAGAAAAAGCCCGTGAAACACCTCAAAGTAAATGAGGGGTGTTCTGCTATGAAGGTGACGAGGCCGACAGCTCATATGAAATGCCTCTATACAAATGCACGCAGCATGGGAAACAAACAGGAGGAGTTGGAAGCTGTCGTGCTGCTAGAAAGCTACGACCTGATTGTCATTACGGAAACTTGGTGGGATGAATCCCACAACTGGAATGTAGCTCTTGATGGCTACAGGCTGTTCAGAAGGGACAGGCGAGGAAGGAGGGGCAGAGGCATTGCCCTTTACATCAAGAAATCATTACAGTGTGAAGAGCTGTCCCTGAAGAATAGCCACGAGGAGGTCGAAAGCTTATGGATAAGAATCAGAGAGAGGCAACAAAGGGAACCTGGTGGTTGGTGTCTACTACAGGCCGCCAGATCAAGAGGAGCCGACTGACAAAGCGTTCTTCCTCCAACTCCGGGAGGCTTCGTGCTCACAGGCTCTTGTCCTGCTGGGGGACTTCAACCACCCTGACATCTGCTGGAAAACTAACACAGCAAGCTGTAGGCAATCCAGCAGGTTTCTCGAATGCATTGAGGACAACTTCTTAAGCCAGGTAATAGACACCCCTACCCGAGGGGATGCGATACTGGACCTGGTGGTCACCAATACAAGCGAGCTCGTCGGAAATGTCAAGATCGGAGGCAGCTTGGGTTGCAGTGATCATGCGCTGGTAGAGCTCACGCTCCTGAGGGAAATCATAGAATCATAGAATCATAGAATGTTTTCGGTTGGAAGGGACCCCTAGAGCTCGTCTAGTCCAACCAACCTGCAGTGAGCAGGGACACCACTAACTAGATCAGGTTGCTCAGAGCCCCATCCAACCTGGCCTTGAATGTTCCCAGGGATGGGGCCTCCACCACCTCTCTGGGCAACCCGTTCCAGTGTTTCACCACCCTCGTTGTAAAGAATTTCCTCCTTATATCCAGTCTAAACCTACCCTGCTTCAGTTTAAAACCATTACCCCTTCTCCTGACACAGCTGGCCCTACTAAAAAGATTGTCCCCATCTTTCCTACAGGCCCCCTTTAGATACTGAAAGGCCGTAATCAGGTCTTCCTGCAGCCTTCTCTTCTCCAGGCTGAACAACGCCATCTTTCTATGATGGTGTGACAGCATCAGTGGACAAAGGAAAACCAATGGATGTCATCTATCTGGACTTCTGCAAAGCCTTTGACACGGTCCCCCACAACACCCTTCTCTCTAAATTGGAGAGCTATGGATTGATGGGTGGACTGTTTGGTGGATAAGGAACTGGCTGGATGGTCACATCCAGAGGGTAGTGGTCAATGGCTCGATGTCCGGATGGAGACCGGTGACAAGTGGTGTCCCTCCGGAGTCCGTACTGGGGCTGGTGCTGTTTAATATATTCATCAATGACTTAGACAGCGAGATCAAATGCACCTTCAGCAAGTTTGCAGACGACACCAAACTGAGTGGTGCGGTTGACACACCAGAAGGACGGGATGTCATCCAGAGAGACCTGGACAGGCTGGAGAGGTGGGCCTGTGTGAACCTCATGAGGTTCAACAAGGCCAAGTGCAAGGTCCTGCACCTGGGTCAGGGTAACCCCCAGTATCAGTACAGGCTGGGGGAAGAAAGGATCGAGAGCAGCCCTGCCGAGAGGGACTTGGGCATGCTGGTGGATGAAAAGCTGGACATGAGCCGGCAATGTGCGCTGGCGGCCCAGAAGGCCAACCGTACCCTGGGCTGCATCAGGAGAAGCATGGCCAGCAGGTCGAGGGAGGTGATTCTGCCCCTCTACTCTGCTCTGGTGAGACCTCACCTAGAGTATTGCGTCCAGCTCTGAAGCCCTCGGCACAAGAAGGACATGGAACTGTTGGAGTGGGTCCAGAGGAGGGCCACTAAAATGATCTGAGGGCTGGAGCACCTCTCTTATGAGGACAGGCTGAGGGAGTTGGGCTTGTTCAGCCTGGAGAAGAGAAGGCAGAGGGGAGACCTGATTGCGGCCTTCCAGTATCTAAAGGGGGCCTATAGGAAAGATGGGGAAAATCTTTTTAGTAGGGCCAGCTGTGCCAGGACAAGGGGTAATGGTTTTAAACTAAAACAGGGTAGATTTAGACTGTACATAAGGAGGAAATTCTTTACAACAAGGGTGGTGAAACACTGGAACGGGTTGCCCAGAGAGGTAGTGGAGGCCTCATCCCTGGGAACATTCAAGGCCAGGTTGGATGGGGCTCTGAGCAACCTGATCTAGTTAGTGGTGTCCCTGCTCACTGCAGGGGGGTTGGACTAGACGAGCTCTAGGGGTCCCTTCCAACCGAAAACATTCTATGATTCTATGATTCTATGATATAAATGTGTACTATGATATCTGCCTTAAAGAAAAGAAGGATTTCACCTGTCTGATTTTTAATCACCTCATTATTTTTCAGGTTTTTTTGCCTTGCACACCCTGAACTCCCGCTGCAATCAAATCTGGGGTATAATGAATGAAAGATTGTCCCTTATTAATTATCTCTCAGATTGGCTATTGTACAATAAACCACTGAATATTACTGAAATTAACAGTTCTACTCAGGATTAAAATTTACCAGATAATGAATACTTTCCAGTCATCTAAGTATTCCTGTTTCTCTAACTCGCACTTCTATAGATAGGTCTATGATGCTGCATCATTTCATGACTCTCATATTTCTTGTTTGTCTGTGTTTTTATTTGTTGTTTAATGTGCTAATAAACCTTCTTTAGTACTTGCTTTCAGGGAAAGCATTAGTGTTTATAAAAAGGAAAAGAAGGAGGGGTGGAGAGTCTCCTTTCCAAGCCTGGGCATTTTTGTCCCCTTAGTGCTCTGTCCTTGCTCTATTCTGTTTGTGAAGCTCAATTTCTCCCCTCACCAGATGGTTTTCTGCACCACGTGACATCTGCATCACATTTACAGGTGCAGGCTATATGTGCACCACGTATCCAGATAGCTGCCAGTTATATATTAAAACTTCAAGTGTTATTAGCAACCTTAATTAACAGCATGTCATCTAGTTATGACTAGTTAGCTGAAGCACTTAGCTACGTTGCAAACTAAGAGCACCTGAGAGAACACACTATGCCAAAGCATTTCTGATTTGTGAAAGAAACAACTTTTACAAAGCTATAATTAAATACTGGTGGGATACATTTCCATCCTGAACTAACAACTAATGAACTGTCCTTTAACCAAAAAGATACCAATTTAAATGAAAGACAGTTGTACAGTTTATTTGCATGGACACAAACCTTGTTCAAATGGGTGTTGAACTGAGGTCTTTTAAACTGTTTCATATGAACAAGCACAAACAACTTTCCAGTAATACAGACAGCTGAGGCATAGTGAGGTTATTTTCTTTAGAGAAATAATTAATGACGTCACTAAAATAAATATTTTATGGAATTTCTGTCAGGAATTGTCTCATATCCTATTGTATTCTTTTATGTAGGGACTGTTTTTTTCCCAAACTTTCACTAAGATCAATAAATAAATCTGACATTTATGTGTTACAGAAATCTCTGAATACCCAAATATGTATCACCTTTCCTCCACTAAATTGCTTGGACTGTGGTAAAAGCAAATAATAGAGTAATTAAAGAAAATAGAGATGATAAGGTAATGGAAATTCCCTTGTTACTTAAAATATCTGATTGGGGAACTGAAATATTCTATAAAACTTTGGGTGTTCCCTTTACTGATATACATGATTAAGTGCCCTTCAATGATGCACAAAAATGAGCCACCAGTGATGTGAAGTCCTACAGGCATCTCGTGCCTTTTCCTGGGAAGCTCTGCGAGGAGAGGTCAGGGAGCCTGGGGATTTAGGCTCTCTCCAGTTTCTCACGTTGGCTCTTGCCGATGTGAAGAGGTGGGGTCTGTAAGCCGTCGGGTGGAGGATGGCTTCCCCAGGCCCTGCTGACCCGGCTGCACCGAGGAACGTTAAAACCCACGTTGTGCAATGGCTTTTCCCTGCATTTTGCCCTGAGACTTCTCCTCTGCCCCAATTCCATACACATTATCTTTTCTCCAGAGAGTCATTCCTTACTCCTTCTGGGCCTAATCCCAGAAGTACTGGGATGACAAGAAATCACGGAAGAGAGTTGCACTAATTTTAGTAGGCTTGGGAACAGCTCCTGTGGAAATCAGAGAGATCAACCCCCCAAAACACCTAAAGAAAAAGATGAAAAAGATATAGATTAAGTCCTATTTCACATTTAATTGGATAGGACTATTTATTATTACTGTAGTTGACTTCAGTAGTGTTAGGATTCAACTTTATGTATTCTTGAATATTTCTAGTGACCAGTGAGATACTTTAGTAAACAGAAAGCATTATGATTACTTCACCATAAGATCTTTTCAAAACTTTTGTGGAGTTATATTTTGTCTTTATACTCCTAAGAGGAATGCAGTAGAGAAAAAGTCTCTTTATCATTAGGATGCATTAGGATCCAAACATTATATGGTGTTCACTTAATATTTTCCTTCCCTAGTCTTTGGGTTTTCATTCTTCCTGGCAGAAATTAGTAATTTGATTCCCTGTGTAAGTGTCATGTACTTATTAATAACTCAAAAAGGAAAAATGTGTCAGAGAGATCTCTTCACTAAGGTGGCTTGTGTTGCAGTATATATAAAGGGGTTTAGGTAACCAAAAAGTAAATCACAACAATGATCTCCCAGTCTTTTCTTCTCTCAAATATGCACATTCACACAGACACACACACATATATATATACACAAGAATTTATATTTTACAGAAAAAGTTTTTATATTTGTAGATCACTTAAAATTACTTTTCTGTGTATGAAATTGTTACTGAAGTTACACTGGCTTGTAGAAATTGATTTTTCTTCTCCTTGTGGTTGTTCCTCTCTTGCCCAAGAAAGGTGTAGCCAACCTCTGGACCCAACAAGCCAGTACTTAACGTAGCAGAGAATTGTACCTCATCTTTGATGAGGCAAAAGATGGCAGTGATTGCCCACTAGTCCACTTCTCCACTGTTGAGGGCAGGGGGAGCAATCATCAGGTCTTTGGATGGTTTGCCAGTGCCTGCCAAAGCTGATATTGGCAAGCATGTTTGTGCCTGTACTGCAACACCACTGCTTTCTTCCGTCCACATGTGCCATCCGGAGGACTTGTAGGTAAGATCTCCTGAAAGTCCCACTGTCTACACAGTAGGGACTTCTCATATTCCCTGGAGCTCCAGAGTTCTTCATGGTGGTGACCATGTGGTGAACTTGGATCCAGTTCATGGGTAAGACAACTCTGAAATGATTCTTTATTCAGTAGGTTTCGGTGTAGAGGGCAGAGATAAAGGGTGATGCTTTTACAGTGACATCTGTTGCGGAGCAGAAGGGCTGTTGTGTTCTGCACTAGCTGGAGCTGTTTCTGGGTGTGTAGTCTTCATTTCTATGCTTCAAAGCACTTCCACTATTTTATTTGTCCATTAACTGAAACTGGAAGAAAAGAAATTGCACGTAAATGTTCAGTAAACACCGGGGAGTCTCTCTGTGCCAGACCAATCCATTCTGGTGGAATACCTGTCCGCTGAGGTTTTATTCTCCAGCAGTGGCAGATCTCACCTGGCTTTGCTGATGATACTGATCTTCTGAAATGGAGTACCTGCCGTCATAAACACCAATATTATCTTTTTCCCCCCTCCTTCTGCATGCCACAATGAGCTAGAAATGTGGCCCCAGAAACAAAGAGAAAGGCCTTAGCATTTGGATTTCTGATTTTCTTTCCTTCTGACAGAAATCTTTGATCTTATAGTCATAAAGGCATCTTCAAACATAGGATGGGCTAAGGTGGGAGTGGTACCAAAACCAGAGAAGAATGAGTAAGAGGGTGTGGGCATATGTGCGGAGGAGAGGTGTTCAGAGTCACTTCTGCGGCACTTATCATTTCATGCCTATTAACAAATTTATGCTTACAATACCCCCACAGATTAGGAAGTATTCATTTGTGTGGGGGGGAAACAAGGCGAAAAAAAAGAAAGAAAGAGAATTCTTACGGAACTCCCAAAGGACCAAATGTTTGTTATTACTCAAGCTATGTAATTTCATATTCACCCATCTCATCAGAGACGGGCATATCTTCCTTATGATGTAACAAAACTCTGCATTCACTGAGACTAACCCCAACTCCAAACCCAGAAAGCTATACCTTTCCTATAAATCATTGCTCCAAAATAAAATAAATACATATTTCAAAATTTATTTGAAAAAAAGTAGTGGAACTTAACAGGGAAATAAATGCTATTTAAGCTTGGGTATAAAAGGAATAAACTTACTGAAACTGTGAGCTGGTCCAGTGCTTCATCTGTAACTGAAGTAGCAAATCTTATCTCTGTATTCAGAGCCATTTATTATTGAATGGTTGTGGCTTCCAGGTCAGGCTTTACCAAGAAAGTAATACTTAATTAGATGAAGACCTAGAACTTTGAGAGGGAACCCTCCCTGAACAATTCTGATCCTGTGTTTGGCATAAATTCTTCTTCAGTGACTGTGAACCTATCCACATCTGAAAGTGGTGTGGAGACCTGGTTATCTGAGAGAACAGACCTGTCAAAGAAACGGGATTTGATCAAAATACGCCAATTTTCCAAAATCCAATCACATCACAGGAGAATACAATTTTTGATAAAAAGAGGAGGGGTAAGCTGAGGGTAGAGTTTCTGGTCAGACTGGGAAGACCCACTCCAGAATTGTGCTTGTTGGTACCCGTCTGGTCAGCAAGAGAGAGACAAAACACAGGCTTCAATTTTTATGTCTGACATCCCAGAGAAATGCCCTTACCAGAGACACGCTTCCTTCCCCCCCGCCCCCCCCCCCCCGGAAATGCTTTGAAATATTTTGCTTTCATAATGGCATGGAAATGGAACATTTTTGTAATCTCAAAATATTTCACAGGTCAGACAGTTCATTCCCTGCTTAGCCCTATTGTACCTGTGTCTTAATCAAGCTCTGTCCATTAATATAAATCATCCAGAAATAATGCACATAGAAAGAGCCAGCAAGCACAATCAGTAAAAAGGCAAACAGGCTAACTGCCCTGGCAAGTGACCAGTTTATTCTTGTACTCAACAGTGTATAAACAAATCCTAACTTACCTATATAATGCTTATATACCGTCTTTTGTCTTTAGATACGAAGCATTTTGTAAGCAGAAAGCTTTAATTCAGGCTGCCATTTGAGCACATGCTTAAACTGTTCTTCTGAAAAGGGCTTAACTGAAACACTTGTTTAAGTGTCGTCCTAATTAGAGGCTAATTGATGAAAACTCCTGACTTTTTGGTGAAGGGGTATTTTTCAGATGGGAAAACGGAAGCCAGGAGAGTTGTCTTGCCGGAGACTGCACAGAGATTTACAGAGAGAGCAAAGATTGGAGCACCTACCACCTCTCTCCAGACAGCACTGTTTTCCTAAGGTCCACGCAGCTTTATTTCATGTATTTATGCTGTGTTCACAGGCTAACTGGTAGAGCTGTACCACAGGCTTTGAAGTCAGGAAGTGTGGGAGACTACAAGGATACAAGCTGACAACTTTTGAAACATTCTCTAATGTCTCTTTATGGGTGAGGACACAGCAAAATAAATGAGAACCTGGATACTATTTTATTGACACTTTTTCTTTGCAATTCTCAGACCTTGTAAATCACTTAAAAAAATCCCCATTCCTGCACATCAGACAAAGGGAAAGGGAGAAGCATTTTCTTTGACAGAGAAGGTCAAGGATGTTTTTCACTTTCATCTACAATTCTGGCAGCCAAGGGAAATCCAGATTCATGAACAAGGAAAATGATTCTTACGGTCGATTAATCTATTGCTTTAAATCCCTTCAGAGTGATTGCTGTGATCCCCAGGTGTTTTTACCCTGAGCAGGGACTGCCTGTCTTAGCCTTTGATGGCAGTCTGACAAATTCCTTATGGACAAGTGCTCACTAATAGACATGTTAATGCATCAGCCACACGGCAAAATATTTGTTAGGTTAACTAAAAGCCTGCATATTACCAGTGTGTAAGAGCTAATGCCATAGTTCTGTAAATAGAGCTGGGCCATTGTTGCAGCTGTGTATGAAGAAAATTACACCTTAACAAAGTATTTTCTTCAAAATATTTCATTTCAAGCTATATTTCTGTGTTTGACAGCAGCAGCCTTTCTGAATAAAGCAGGGACTTCTGCAATGAATTTATAGGCACATTTATCAAAACCTAGCAACACCACATTACTAATTTGGGATTCAGCACTTTACCAAATGTGCTAGAAAGTAGCAGCAGGAGATGTTCCCAATTTGTGAATGAATTCAGTGCTCAGGGAAGTGAATGAGCCACGAATAGCCTGGGCAGAGGGAGGTGTGTGGTTCCTCACCCAGCTTTCCCTCTTCTCCGTGAGGCAACTCTTGCTCAAAGCTGGACCCATTAATTTTGAGAGTTGGTTTCAGACACGAGTTATTTTCTGAGCAAAAATATCTTACATGGAAAGTACGGTCTGAAATGGTTAGCCTCGAAGGAATATTTGCTTTAAACAAACATATTCGATTAAAAAGTATCCAGCAGAATATGTATGCCATAAAAAAATCCTGAATCTGCCTTCTTAGGCAGTTGTGATAACTTCTTTTTGAATTTGTCCTTTTCTCAGCATCAGAGACAGTAAACTAATCCTTTCTACTCACTGGCACAGATTCTGGCTCTGTTCTCTCCCAGCTGCTCACCAAGTTTCCTACTTCACCTTTGTACTGTTGTAGCATTTGTGTTCAGCTTTTTCTTACATTTCCATGTGTTTTCTCCCAGGTCCCCTTCTTCCAGAGAACATCTCCCTCTCTTCCACTTGTTTTATATTTTATCTTAACTTCTCTTTTTAATCTTTTCCTGAGCGTTTTGGGTTTTTTTTTATATAGACACACTGAATGGTTACAAATAGTAACAACATTAAAAAAAAAAAAAAATCAGCTTTTCAAAATGATATCTCTCATTTGAGACAGCCATGAGAGCAGTTTGAACACATTCTTCATCAGGGCCAACTAAGGTTTTCTGCTTTTCATTTTTATCTTCTTCTCTTTTTGAACTGTTTCTTTCTTTCTACTCATTCTCACTTCAGCTCCAAAACAGATGAAAATGCACAGATTTAATCCATACACACACATTTTAAAAAAATGAGGGAGTATTTTTTCCCCAAAATGTCTCTACTTATGCAGATATTTAGCTGATATTGAACCACAGATAATAACCACAGAGCGACCACGGGCTTTCCTTCCTTCCCAGGAGTCCTGTTAATCAGACCGTCAGCTTGCATTAACTGATACGGTTCTGTTGACTCAAAGGCAATACACCAATTTACCACAGCTGAAAGATTGCCAGATGACCGTACCTTTTTTGGATGCGTTCCTCGCATTCTCTAGTACACATATCACATCAACAAATTCACAAAATGAATTGCCGCACAATAAAGCAGCGTGGCAATAGATCTATTTCACACCTGTGCACTGAAGTGTGGTTCTTCTGCAGAGTAAATGGGGCCAACGTGTTTGTCACTGACACGTGTAGAAAAGCTCTTGTGCTGGCAGAGTTGTTATAAAAGAGTAATGCAGGGCTGAGAAATCTATCAAGAAAGAGGCACTGAAAAGAAGTTCTGCTCAGCAGCAGTGTATGTAAATACACATGTATTTGTACTGATGGATCATTTATTTTCTTGAAATTGTACATAGCATGTGTTTAAATTGTTATGCAGGAATCCAAATTTGTACCTTTAGTTTCTTAGCTCTGCTTCCCTGTCTCTTATAAGCAAATACATCGGGGGTTTTACCTCACTTAGCATCAGCCTTCTAAAAGTTAAGCATCTCTTCTAAGCTAGTTGACCACATCCCCTCCAAGGCTGATGGGAAGAACTTCATTCCACCTGAAGGTACTTAGCTCTCCATATACATTTCCATAGTTTGCATACAGAAGCTAGATAAGCTTACACACTGAAATTATAAATAGTTGAAACTGTGTGAGAACAATCTTATAATTCGTGACTGGATATTATACAGCACAGCAAGGCCGCAGTTGTAGTACGTAGTCAAGTATTTTAAGTATAAAAAGGAAACATCACAAAGCAGAGCTAAGATGTTTATGGACTCCATAGATGTGTAATAACACACTGCTATGGGTACGGACGTGTTACTGTCTATGGACCTAAAAATCACAGGAATTGTTATTACAATCCATCTATTAACCATTTCATTGAATTATTCTTTCATTTTTCTGACATGATTTCAGTCTAATGCTTCCACTTTCCCAGTGAATGGAGGACAGCCTCATCCCAGGCATTTCACAACCCCACTCAAATTCCATCTAAAAATTGAATTTATTTGTAGCTCCATAGGTAGTAGAAAACACAGTCTGAGATCACTGAGTTTGAACTGATTGACACTGGTTGATTTTTTATTCTTTTCCTGAATCCAAACTTCTGTATTTCTACTTTTTAATGTAATGAGCTAGATGGCATTTGTTCATTTGTTTCATTCCATACAGTATTTTCAGTACTTTATAAATATACCAGTCATAGTAATGGACATGCACACTTGCAAAGAAAAATTAAGTCAGGTTTAAATACTCAATGGTTTATATGTACATAAGATTCATTTCCATTATCGTCTGAAGCTGTTTTTCAACACTCAGCTACAAAAAGGCACAGAGTTCCTTATTCCTACAGATCCGCCCAGGTAGGTGCAACACTGGCAGTCTCAGCAGTGTCAGACCTGGTGTATCCCATCTGTTGGGAGCACTAAATGTGTCCAATGGAGCTGAGTAAGTACAGCAAGAATAACACAACGTGGGAGCACCAGACTCATGTACAAATTACTTTCGCCTTGCAATATGAAGAACATTTTTCTGTATTTTTGAATATCTAGAAACCTGAACTGCTGGATATTTGTAAATCTAGGGAGTCCCTAGCCAAAATTGTAACATTACTTACTATGGAAAGAGGCAATGTGCCACACACAGGGACGAAAAAGAAATGTCTGAATGAATAAGGGAACAGGTATCAGTTCATAGAGAGAGATTTTGGGGATACAGGTGATCAGATGTGATTTTAAGTCAATATAGCGCCACTTCTGCAAAAAGGAGAACCTTATTCTAGGTTAGGTAATCAAGTGATATAAAGTAATCCCTCTACTCCACTGAATATTTGTAAGGTCTCAGCTGGATTATCGTACATGGGTTTGGGTGCAACAGCCCCAAAACAATGGAAACTAACTGAAGAAAAGTTACCAAAGGTCTGAAAGCCACAATAAATGATGGAAGAGTTAGCACTGTTTATTGTACAGAGCACAGAAAGTGGGATGTAAAAACAGTTATACAGTTCATTTGCTGCAAAGGGTACCTGTCTGCTCCCTGTGGTGTCCATTACAGGACAAGAAACAGTGGCTTTCATTTCAAAGTATGGAGATCCCAGGGAAGAAACTTTAGTGGAAAGGATCATGAGGCACAGGAATAGATTGCTGGGTAAGAAGCTGGAGGCTCTTGGACTGAAGTTCTTTTAAAACAGGTTCAAAAGACATCTCTTATGAAAGACACAGTTCAGCTGCTCTTATCTGCCTTGAGGACTGGCCCATGTGGTCTATCCAGGTCCCCTCCACAGGGTTTTCTACAAATATATGTCAAAGGTGTACTCGGCCGCCAAAATCAACAGGGTTAGCATGTGTCTCAACCGCTGCCCAACATCAGCCGAAAGAGTGTTCATGCAAGGGAGTCAAAGTCTTATGCAAAAAGGAACATGGGATCAAGATAAAAAAATCCTGAAATCTCCTCCCCATTAATCTTTGCTCATCTGTCCCCGGGGACAGATGAGAGGGCTGGGGCTGTCAAGTCCCTGGTTGCTGCCAGCCTCTGCCACTGCACACCTCTGCTTCTGCACAAATTCTGCCCTCATTTTGGCATTTGCCACACAATACCGTGGGCACAGTCTTGCTAAACCACACTTCTACCTAAACCCCTTTTTGTTCCTGTATGGACATATAAGCAGCAGACTGTCTTTCACAAGGGGCAAGCAGCAGTGCCAAGGATGGCAGGGGATATGCAATAAAATAACTGGCATTTGCTGATAAGGAAGAATACAATATGTTTCTGTGGAATTATTATTGTACAAGGTAAACTACTCTTACAATTTTGTAGAAGTTATACCTAAAAAAACCCCAACAAACTTTATATCTGGCCTCAGTATATGCTCTTTATTTTAAAGGCTACAGCTGACAATGTGGCATATATATCTAATTAGAGAGTAGAAGAAAAAAAAGTAAATAAAAAGGCCTACTCTTCTGGGTTTGCATTTTTTCTCTTGTGAATGTTTGTGCCCCATTTACTCATTCCAGAGGTATGAATAAAGCAATAGTATTGAAGCTGTTTGGAACTTATTTTTCACATGCAGACAAAAAAGAATTGATTCTCAGGTCCTTTAAATGAGACATAATAAAAAAAGAAAACCTAGAAAAATGTAACTTTAACCAACAAAATAAATGATATGGCAAATATAATTGCCTACAGGGCAACTTACAATATCTTTGAAACATTTTGAGTAATAGCAAGCACAAATTTATTCCTTATGACCTAGTACTTTTGTACAGAACGAGTAGTAATTAAAAGAATGTTCACACCTTGTGATACAAAATCAGTACAGATGATGGATTTTGGCCACATAGGTGGGTGTATACTTTGAACGAAGCTTTCATTACAGACAATACTTTCTTTTATACAAACAATATCATCACACAGAGACATCACTTATTATAAGAGTCTTCGAGCTCAACCTTGTCCCTCCTGAAAGTCCTGTTGACTTCAGTAGAGACAACATATGGCTCTATATTTTTTAAAACTCAAAGCAGACCTTCTGTCATGGGTGTTCTCCATGTAGAGTTACACATGATAGGAAAAAATTTGCCCTACTTACTTTTTATCTGTGTCTGTGTACCAAGCTAAACACAGTCCTGCCTGAGCACACGTGATACATTTGATGTTAGGGATGCTGGATGGATAAGGAAGGTGACTGACAAATCCTTAAAAAAGATTTGTCACATTGTATTTTAAGCTTAAAAAAACCCCTCTATTCAGAAATACAGTCATCCTCATTTTTAAGGCTGCTAATATTTTCCCAACAGGAATTGGAAATAAGGCATGATATAAAACATAGATGATCACAGAACAAGAACACTGGTTGTTAATTAACTTGACTGCACCTGATGTGACGAACTTGTGAGGATCAGAGCAGTTTCTATTATTATTTTGAGAAATATATCAGATTTGGTTCAGTCATAACAGACTCACTTCTTTAGGCACGAGATAGACACATTGTCTCGGGGTGCATCTCACTTGCATGTGACACAAGTCCTTAATTCAAGATGTTCTTCATTTTCCTTCTCTTTTTTTTCTTAGAAAAATGGAAAATGTTACCATGAAGTTAGTGAACTGAAGGACCTAATTGCAATGAATAAATGCATTTAAAGTGCATGTCTCATCACTGACTTGATGTGCAGCACTTAAAGAAGATAACTGTTCTGCATTTCTCAGTAAAATGTTCTGCCATCCTGCTTCTGCCATGCAGGACCCTCAGCATCAGCAGTGTGTGCTGCACTACAGAGAAAGCAGGACAGCCAAAGTTATGGAGAAGAAAGGATTCAGCTGAAGAAGCTGAACTGACTTCTGCACTCTTCTTCAGGAGAATCACGCTGTGAATAGGCATTAGGAAGGTATAACATTGGGCAGCTTGGGGCAGTTTTAGCTTTTGCTGCTTGCGAAGCGTGCCAGGGAGCAGCTGGGACTGCTTTTCACAGACACTATAGCCCAATAGTATCTTTTGCATTGGCCTCCCTGACAGTATCTTGTATCCTTAAGGCTTGTCTGTGCTTAAAAGGGATAGCTGGACTGCTAGAGCTATGCAATCCCTCCTCTCGCTGGTGTGGAAACAGCTTATGCAAGACCAGGAGTTCTTTTGCCAGTACCATTCTCAGGATAAGCTGCACAGACAAAGGAACTGTTTGCTTGTTTAATGGAATCTGTTAAGGTTTCGGTTTTTTGGTTTGGTTTTTTTTTTTTAGCATAGTTATGTTGGTTAAAGCCATGAAATTTCTCTACTCCTAATAGACTTAGTTATGCCTGCAAAGATTGAAAATGTAGGTCCACCTTGTGTGCATAATTCAATGGCTAATTCAGCAATAGCAAGAAAAGTTCTGTGGGCTTGTTTTCTTTTGCTTAACATCTAACATTTTTAAATGAAAATACCATACTATATTAATAAGGACTCACAGAAAAATTCACAAATGAGTTATTCCTTAATTTTATGCAGCCAGCAGCCACACTTCTCTTTTTTCATGTTATTATTGAATAATGATATGGATCACTAAAGGTATATGAAAGGCTTCCTTGACCCTCAGGATTGAAATGGCTTCTTGTACCTGTTCTAGACAGCATAATTATGATAATTATGTGCACTATTAGAAATGTTTTACATGACATTTGAAAACTCAGGTTCAGAGCATTGATTTCAGGGGAAGTCGGATGCAGGATTACTTTCAAGGATAAGGCTCTGCTGTAGTTCCACAAACACCGTGAGCTGACATAAAGCTCCTCTGGTGCACCCTGTACTCCCCCAGCTCAGTGATCTGCTCCTTCCTGCTCCTGCCCACAAGCCCTCTCTTCTCTTTTGCTTATGCAAGAGTTTGTGCAACTGTATAGGGAACTGGAGCAGGGAAGTCATAAGGGTAAAACTAACTTGCCAGGAAAGTGGTTAATTTTAACCTGAATTAACTCCTTGACAGATCTGACTGCGTGGCTGCACAGCACAAGCATGGCTATGACAGGGGGGGAACAAGGCCCGTGTGAGATGGCTGCTTCTGGCAGTGTTAGCTCCAACAGTAAACCAAAAAGAAATCAGAAATACAACAGGAGTAGATCTGTTTAATTTCCATCCTTTCACTCACTTCAGGATTGGAGAGTCACTTTGGCACTCTGTGCCTGATCCTGTACTGCGCATTAACATCTCAGGATCCTCAGTGTGCGCAAAGCCCTTGGACCTAAACAGGAGAACTCATGTTTTTCGGCATTCATCTAACTGGTTTGTATAACTCCACTGGCAAAAATACTGATTGTGGGTGTTACTTCTGAGAATAATTCACAATTATGCTGAAGTATCCTAATACTGATTTTACGAGAAGAAAAACGAGTCTTTTAGAACACTCTCCTTTCAGAGACACCTGAATCTAATGTAAAATACCCTTTGGGCAATTGGACAGTCACTGCTTATACATATCAATAAGAGGCTTCTGTAAAGTAGGTCCTCTAAAACTGATATGATAAAAAATGCCTCCTGTTTAAAATTTTAATTGATTTTGGAATGGTTCCCCAGAGACACTATAAATATACATTTCAGTTAAGCATTGATCAGGCTAATATTGGTTACTAGTAACTTAAATGTGTGATTACCAGAAAATATACTATTTTTATTAGGTGCAGAGAGAGCACAGGCTTAAAACCAAAGGACTTAGTGGATCCCTAAATTCTCTGGGGCTATCCCATCAGTAATGAACACCACCAGCTGTTCCACCCTGCTGGTCAAGATCCCAGAGGGTAAAGCACGGTTTGCTTCGTGCATTAGGCATTTGAAAGAGCGTTTTAACAAGCAGTTACCAAGCTGCTCAGCTGTGCAGAGGTAACAGAATTATTCTTAAAAACTGCTTCATGACAGTCTTTCACAACCAGAGTTGGTCAATAGATAGTCAAAGCTTTCTCAAATGTTTATACCCATATAATGCAAATTTTAGTGGTTTATTTTACCTGAACCTCAAGTATGTGAGACTGACTTTGTTCTTAAAAGCGGTAAAGGTTATTTGCAGTTTTGGAGAAAGCAGTAGCCATGATAGACGTTCTGATGGGAAAGTTATAAAGAACTTGCAGTATTTCGGTCTCTGCTGAAAACTTTAAATTCAGCACTACATCGTAAATTGTGTCTCCCTTGTTTTGGGGAAAAAGATCGTATGTTTTTTCTAAACTTGTATCGTATTTTGAGTGAATGACTAGATAGACTGAGGAAAGCCTCTGTTTCTTGGCACTAAGAAAAGGACTGAAAAATTTTATGAAAGGAAGGAAATCAGGACTGCTTTTTATGTAGGTCTAAATTCATGGTCTGTGGTGATATTGTTTCCTCCCTGATTTCAGTTTATGGTGAGTCAGATTCACAGAAGTATCAGTATTAGGCCCTCATTTTTTGTAAAATCAAGCCAACTGAAGCCATACCAATAGGAATTATAAAAAAGTCTTCCTGTCAGACATGTGTACACTGTTGAATTAATTGCATTATAATGCAGACTGCATATTTTATGAATAATCTCAGAATCTACTAAAGCACTGGCATGATAACAGAAAGGATGTTCACAGAGGTCCTTTCCATCTCTTTCTTCATTATTTTAATGACGAAATGCAGCTATAGGTACATCTGAAACAATCTTCCATTTTATATTGTTAGTCAGTAAGACTTGATTACATGCCAGCCAAAATCATTGGAAAAACTGCCACTCACCTGAAAAAGCTTTGGATAAGCCATTTGTGTAGTAGAATTTCACTCCTGATGAAGTCTTTGCCCTCATCTGCAGTGCCTTTTCAAAAAGCCTTGAGATGGCTGGCGGAAGGAGTAATGTTAAATGATGAAAACAAGGAAGAGAAATAGGGAGTGGATTCATCATCCTGCACCAGAAGAGGTTGAACTAAACCAGATAACAGCTTTCTGCAGGACACACAGCCATTTGAGCAAGTTTGGATGGTGGAGAAGTATGTGAGTATGAATTTTGTGTCCATGAAGGAACATCTAACAAAATGTGTTTGGCTGATGATTTAGCGATGCAGAAGTATAAAGCAGATCATTATGCACCTGCCTGTGGTCTTTCTGTCAAATATTCCCTTTTAGATTATTTCTGCTCTTTTTATTAAACCACCTGCAAAGCTGTCAGAAGGAGCTGTGGATAATCCAGAAACCTCCAATGGTTATGGTGATAGCTTTGAGTTTCTACTTCCTTGATACATTAGTTTGTGTATATCCAGACTGATTTTCACATGATTGGTAGTAGTCTTTGGTGGTAAAAGCCTAATATTTAAGTGATTGATTATTTCTTGAGGATCTGCCTATACAAATACTGGATATGCTTTCACATGTTCCTTCTTTTGAAATGTACTTTAAAAATTTGATTCTGTAAGGTTATATAATAATCTGAGAAGGAACAGACTCTATTTCCATACTGCTTTCATTACTAGTTCTATGGAAATTAAGAATGGGAATATTGTGAACCTGGAAATCAAGATCTAATCCTATAGTCTTATGTTGCCATTACAGGATGTTTAATTCAGAAATTAAAATGGTAGTAAATCTCTTTTTGTCAAGTAGCAGTTAGGCTACTTGTGTAACATATATAATATTACTCCAAAACCCAGGGAAAAGAAAAATTAAGCTTCCTAAACCCGCATATCTTTTATTTTTCTACTCACTGCTTCATGACACATAATGTGTTTTTAATTTATCACCCGAAATTAATTTCAGAATTCAAACCCTACACTGAAGTCACCAGCTGGTGTATGAGAATATCATGTCATATCAGTCCCTAGGTTTGTGCTACTAAAAGTCAGTATTACATATTAAGAAGGTCTTTGATACACATGCATTACCAAGCTCTGTTGTCATTACTGAAATGGATTCTAGGGTGTTAAATGATGATGCATATTATACGATACATATTATAGCTCTTCTTTCCAGAGACCAGTATCTGGCTATTTATTTGCATTTTGATAATTGCTATAATTTTAGAAAATATTTACTTGAATAAATGTTGCATTTCAGATTTTTTTTGTAACTTAATTGATTTTTAATAGCTTGTATATCCTTACAAACAACCTGAATTTGATATGTCTATTTAATTCCAACTGATAAAATAAAATGGTCATTAGGATGTCTACGAGAAAATGACATGACTACTAAAAGCTGAAAATCCTAACTCCTGATCGTTTGATTAGAAAACACTAGTACATTCTCTCCTTCACCAAAACACATATTTGTTCATAATGGACAATGAGGATAATTATACAGTATCTCCTTGCATGCTGGCTGAAGCTGGTTTGCATGTTAATGTGGAGAAGAAACAGCATTAAGACTGTCAGTGCTGGACATGCTTCAATGTTGCCTTTTAATTAAAAGTTCAAATTTCTGAAAGAATAGCTGGAAAAGAATGTACCGGAATCTTACACAAGAGCTCGACTTACAAAACACAGGAGTCACATGGGTTTGTTTCCTGTCACACACTGTTAGCATCAATGACATTGCTGCTGCCAAGTTCACTTGATCTATGCATAAAAGAGATGCTTACTTTTCAAGAGTTATTTGCCCAGCAATAATGAAAACATCCCAAATTCCTTCATAGTTAACATGCCCCAACCCCCAGACATTATTAATATGTGGCCATACAGCTCAAGGAAAACAGAATATTGAATTGCTGACCTCACAACGTCTCCTGTGGGGTGGGGGTTGCTTTGATTTGGGGTGGTTTGCTTTTTCTCATGAAGAGTGGATTTTTCTTTTTAGGGGTGTTACATGAATGCACATTTTCTGTACTTACTGTCTTATCTGCAATGTTTTGCATGGATTTCTAGATTGAAGTTCTTCTGTCATTAATGGAAATTGAGATAGCTGGCAGTTCTTTCAAAGCTAGATTTATGTCCTGAAAGTGCAACAGCCCAAGGAAACTAATGCCCCAAGTTTGTAATTTAAATCATTCATTCCTAGCAGTAAGTGAATACCATATTTTCAAAGATAACATGTCAAAGTTTCCCAGAGATATTCATTACAATAGGTCACATCTGATTATCTGTTACACTGGGGTAAATATGAAGTAATTTTCCTTATACAAGTAAGTCTTCTCTGTCATGACACAGTTATAAATTGGAGCACAGTTGGGCCACCCTTTTTTGATCTGTGAAGTATAATGGCTCAGCTCAGAACAGAGGTAGAATAATATTTGCATATTTGGTCCATTCTAGAATCAAATACCATTATTTAAATGATAATTGGAATCCTTTCTTTAGAAGACGCAGCATAAACAATACAGATATGAATTAATCATCTTCCTTTATGAACTTTACAGTTCAATGAAGAAGATCATTTAGCCAATGCAGAACAACTACATTACTCAGCATGATACATCTAAAGTTGCATTAAAAAAATGAAGATCTTTTTAGTAAGAAGAGGGCTAGCCTTGGTGCAATATTGTAGTATTTTTTCAACTTAAACTCGACCAAACTGTTTTTAAAATTTTTTTTTAAGAAAAAAAATCAGGTCAGATGAAAGGGGAGTCTAACCCAATGTCCTGTCTCTGACCATCGTTGAAGGAGGATGCCTAGATAAGAATAAGACGAGGTAGATTTGTATAATATTCATTCAACCTGTCTAAGAACCTCTTACACTTCTTGTGTTCTGTGATTTGGCTTTTCTGATGGATATTGAAGTCACCTAAGTCCCTTAAGACACCATGCTTCTGTTAGCCATTCAAAAATTTGCTACCTCTTACTCTTTCTTACTTTGAACATAGCTCTGTTGCTGCCGCCTTCTTTCTTTTTTTTCAAAAATTTCAGTTTCACCTTTTTGCTCTTTCTGAACTTCAGAACTAGTGTACACATTTTTGTTGTATTATGAATACATAGCAGCATCACCCAACCACATGAAAAAGAAGCATAAGCCAAAGTCACCTTTGGCCTCGAGACCTTTCTAAGGTATTTTGGGTCTAGACTCCTCTCCAAGAACATTTCTTCCAGAGTATCAGATCAGCTCAGAGGCAAGCTGCTCATTATTTAAAAGTCTCCAAATGCTAACATTTTCTGTTGCTTCACTTTTGCTAGGTATCAAAAAACTGCCCTATTTAGCCAAGGAACAAAGTAGAAGAAAATTAAGTCTTCACAGCTGTTCAGACATTGTTTTAAAGCCAGAACACTGCACTTTATGCACCTGTTTGAACTATCTCATCTTGAGGCTTAATTGCCCTAGGTTCTCAATATGTTCATTTGGGGGGGGAGGCAGCCCATGACTGCAGCTCAGACCTTAGGTGACCCAAATCACTTCCAAGGGGCAAAGCTCTCCGTGTCGACTGGTCAGATCAGCTGTTCTAATTGCAGACACCTCTTGTTCAGGTGTCTGAAGTTGGATGATATAAATCCAGGCTGTATAATAGAAAGACAAGTAACATTAAACATTTTAACAAATATTTGTCTGAATTTTGTCAAACCTTTTCAGTGGGTGATATTTACTTTTTTTTCAAATTAATTTCCTGCAGAAATTTCAATAGACTTCAGTTGTTGAAATAGGTGCTTATGAAAAACAAATTTCAAAACCCATACCCACAGATCATTGGAACATATTTCATATGTGCACGTGGAAGAGTCCTTGCCAGATAGGTTCCCATGCCCAGCCAAACACCAGAGAGAAATGATCCCACTTGAATGATCTGAGTAACCATAACTACGGAACACAGCTAGATTTTCAAGAGTCCATAAAGGATCATGGAGTTAATTGATTCAAAAAAATGATTATTAAAAAAGTTGGATAATTGATTATTTTTTTGAAACTGGATTTTCTACATAGATATTCTACAAACAATAAAGATGCTAAATTTATCAAATAAAGCTTTTGTTGTGAATTAGTCACTCCTTGACAAATACAAGCGCCAAATGACATAAACACACATCAAGAATTGCTTTGTGAAATTTGTCATAATTGACAGCCTTCTGTTAAGGTCTCTGACAGAATGGAAATGGGGTCTGCATTATTTGAATAATGTAAGAAGGAGGAATATGTCAAGTCTGTTGAATTTATTCAGACTTTATCACTTTAGGGCCTTCAGTTATCTTAAAACAGCCAAGTGCTTCCTACAAACATTTTGCCAGAGACAATATTTTACCATTAGTTAGCAAACAACAGTTAAAAACTTTAAAAATCTCTAAGATCATATTAACTTTCTTCCATTCTGTTATTTTTTTAATCCCCAAAATAGAAATAAAAAGATACACTTGAACTGTATTCAGAACACAGCAAAGGAAAATTAACCAAAAAAATCCTCTTTACCCAGCAACAGAAAAATATTTGGCTTTATTTATTTATTTATCTATTTATTCATGTTCTCATGTGTAAAATGTGCCAGAGAATTAATAATATATTTTGCAAATAAGTTATGATCTAAGATATCACTCTGAGAAAGCACATATGCACATGCCTGATCAGAAAAGTATTTAACCATATGTCCAGCTTCAGTAGGATTTAAGCATATTGAATGGGGTCCTTTCCAATATTAGGGCCTCAGGCAGTGAGAGAGCTAGCTCAGGTGTTGGAGGAGAATATTAGCACAAAAAGTCTTCTAAACTAACTTATCCTGCAGAGTCAAGCTGACCAGTAAACATACTGAGGTAAACCAAAAATATACTATTTTTTAAAGGGAACATGATTTTCTGTCAGAAAAGGGTGAGTGGTGAGGGAAGACTGGGAGCTCAGAGCTGGGGCTGAGGGATGAAGACAGAACCATCAGCACCACCCCGCCAGCCCTTGATTGGAGCTTTACACAATGCCTCCAAGAAATGGGATGTGGTGGACTGCTGTCCACAAGCCCAGGCATTCTTTGCTTGACTTTTTGGGTAACATTTTCCACATCCACTCTTCAGTTTACTGGGATGTAGTTTTGGGTTGTTAGGGTGACTCTCATTCCCACACTTACAATCTTAATTTTTTGTTGATATAAGGAATTTTACATGCTCGTGTTACTGTTACATTTAGAAGCACCAAACCTTGTCTTTATTAGACAAATGTTTGATTGCTCTAAATTTAACATTTGGCTGATCAGTCATTAAACATTTGCATGAAATTAACTCCTTTCGTTAATGCAATAACTTTTATGTGGATTCACCTTTCTTCCCCCTTTTCCTTGTCACCAAGGATTTTTTGTTAGAGTTACTTGTTACAATGGTTGACTCTGAAGACCATTTTTGCAGCTACTAAACAAATTGGCTCTGTCACTGATTTGTATTGAAAATAAGCCCAGAAAGCAATAAAATCAGTTGTAGAAAGAAAACTGCAAGATGTTTGAAATCTGAGGGCAAGCTCAGCATCATCCTTACAGCAAAATGTGTTGCAAGGGGAAATAGTGTTTGGGATTCTTGGCTCAATCCTTCCCTTCTTGGCTTGGCATACACTGAAAACTGAAGCAGCACATTAACAGCGAGGCACTCACTACCCTCAGGGGTCTCATTCCTCAAGTATACTTAGTACACTTAGGCACCAAATGGAGACTTTTTTTTGGTGCTCAGAGGAAAATTCTGTGATTTAGGCATTTAAGAATGTGGTGCTGACAAGTCTGAAAGTAAAACAGGAAAGCTGAGGGTACAAAATCTTTAATTCTCTTTGAAATCTATCTGCGAATACTTGTGAACAAGACAAATCTTCCATTTTCTTTGAATTTCCTAATATTTTTCCACGGTGTGAGATTTTCCTTTGTGAAAGTATAAAAGAAAAAGCTACTGAGTCTGTCATTTGACCCATATCTATTTCAGCTGTAATACAGAACAAGCAACCACTACTACTTCATACCTCAGGTTACTCATTCCCACTTTTCCATCATGCCCTCATTTTGCCAATACAACCATTTGCAGGGCTTTGCAGAGAACTTGATTAGATAAGTGACCTGGGTTAAACATAAATCTTTCCCATTTATTCATTTGCAGAGTTAGTTTTTAGCCACATCAACTCTTGATCCAGATGACCACACGAGCCCTAGTCTGATGTGGATGGGAGGTGGCGGAAACACTTCAGTGCAGTTGGCACTGTGACTGATTTAAACACAATGCAAAATTGCACCAACCCATCTGCTCTCCCTCCCATCTCCCCATGATTGTCAGGCCATTTCCTTTCTATACTCCAAATGAGGTATTTCTTTAATGTGGTCAGTTCTTCAGTCTGAAGAAATCATGATGTTGCCGCTGGAGAGGCTGAGATGGGACAGCATGTGAGCTTGTGTTTGGGGGACAAGCGGCCAGGCACTATCACATATGATGGGGCCCAGTGGATGAGCAGGGTAAGGAAACACCTGGAAGAGCAGCACTGAGCATGAGCAGTGCTGCTACAGGTGAAGTAACACCTCAAGATCTTCCACCTCTGGAACAGTGTAGGGACTGGTGGTGGGGATAGAAAGGAAGAATGATGGATGGGGATAGACCAGCCTGATGCAGCTGGCAAAGAAATACACATCAGTCCACTCTGTTTAACCCCTCTTAATTTTTGAGCTGACCACTCTATACAAAAGCCTGAAATCAGGTTAAGACATAATTCTGGGTGGAATGTCCACACTGCAGCTTACTGCAGTTTAGCTCCCCTACTCAAATTTCATGGGGTTTAGTTAATTTAGTCTACTTTTCTTGAGAGAGACCATTAAAGAAAACCCCAGGAGAAACTGTTTGCTTGAGTCTTTTGCACCTCGTGTGACTTCAATACGAGGCTTGTGCTAGCAGCCTTAACTTATGCATTGCCCTTTTGCCAGGCCTCTGGCAGCCCTGCTCTGCAATCTGTGAACTAGCTGCCCACACAAATGGGTTGAGGAGCAAGAGAGAGACAGCCCTGCGCCATACGTTGCCTGCTGGGGGAGGTTATCCAAAGCAGAGACACTAGAAGGCATGATGTCCTGCTGCAGCCCTTAGACATGAATGTGATAGCCTGTTCTCCAGGATGTGACCAAGGTACATTCATCATGAGACCCATCACCCAAGTGTACCCCTCTCTGACCCTCCATCTCAGGTTTCACAGTGCAGGGCAAAAACACACTAGCAAGAACTTCAGTTCTGTGGAGGGTGCTGATGGGTGAAGGAATCCAAACAATTAACAATAACCCAGAAAAATACAATGCTCATATTTGAAGAGAATAAAGCCATGAGCTCTCGAATTTCTGTTGGAAATTCTTATTAGATATGACATCCATAGTTTGAATTTACACTAGTTTCATCAAGGATATTCACTCATCATCCACTGAAGTTTTATTTCTCCCAGAACAGCATTTAGCAGCTAAGACTTCTTGGGCATTCTTCACATTTTAAGAATTATTTTCATTATTTTCAGTTTAATTTGGTTAAGACTAATTTAATTCAATGAAATAATGAATTCAATTCAATTCAGGCTCAAGAATTTTGAGCATTTTTTTTAATGATCAGCCCATGAATTTGCTTACTACATGGGATTTTCAGAACTCTTAGGGTTCTAATTAAATCACACAGCCTGTTTGGACATGATCATCACGAGTATTAAATTAACTTCTTGAGAGCCATTAACTAGAAATGATAAAGTCAGGTTTTTTACTTTTTTTTTAAGTGACAGAAGAAATTCAGCTGCTCTGAGCTTGAGCTTAAAAAAACATTAAACTGAAATAAATTGCTGTTAAGGGTTCGTTTCTTTAACCTTTTTGTTCGATAAAAACTCAGAACTGGTTAACTCAGCAGCTGAGAACACATTTAATCTTGATTGCTTCATTCTAGCCTTACTTAATTTCTTTTATCTTTATCCCTAGCTTTGAAATCTTACTAGCTCTTTCCAAGCCACTGTGATTGATAATCATATTACTCTCATGTGAATTTATAGTGAAGGTGATGTTTCTCTACTCTGAAAACAATACCACAAATGAAATTGAAACCCATACTTTTAAAAGGAAAAAGAGTATTTATGATTTGGATAAAAATATCAACCTTGGGACCAATACAAAAACTGAATTATAAGAGTAGCCCCATTTACTCATATCCTACATTTAATTTACATTTTATATCAACCCTTAAGTGCCAATTTTAATGCTAAATGAGCTGTTACTTTGGAAATAGATTATCTGGTTTGATGGAGTGGCAGAAGCTTTGACATCTAGCTCAGCACAAGGATAGTTGAAGAAAGCCATCTTAAATGCAACAATTTTCAAGGACAATGGGAATACATAACTATTCAGAACACTCTGTATGCTAGACACATGCTGCTTATGGTTTATATGGACTGAGAAGTGGCAAAGCACTCTGCAAGCACTTATCCAATGTCTCCATTACACAGACACCTCTGAGCATTAACTTGCCCTAGCATGTGGATCCTTTAAGTTATCCCAACTCAACTGATTCTGAGATCTAGCTTTACTACAATAAAATGACAGCAAGAAAAACAAAGAAACTAGAGGCCCACATTGAGGTTCAGGTTACCGACTTTGTGTCAAGGCTGGAAATGGGACAGTGTTCTGTATCCAAAATCTTGGAGAGCAGCCTGTGTTGCTTCTCCAGAAGCACCTGAAATCAATCCACAGTGGAGCTCCAAGTCCTCCCTCTGCCTGCCCAGACACGTCCCAGTTTGTTCACCTGAGCACCTACTTTCTGGCTAAGCAGTTCAGAGCTGTCTAGGGAAGTACCTAAATGTCTCCTAACTTCCCTACATGATCCATCAGGCATGTTCAGAGCGTGTCTGACACACTGGACTAGCAAAACCTATTATTTTCATTCAAGAACAATCATTCACCATCCTTGTGGGAGCCAACCAGTTTGATCACCATCCTAGAAACTCTCTGTCTTGAGGGGTGTGAGTCTTGCTCCTACTGCCAAGGAAACTTGTGTAATCACTACAATGGACACCAGCCATGAGGCTGCTTTCCACAGTTGCTGGGCTGCTTCACAGGGAAGAGTGAAGGATTCATATTGCCACAGGGAGAGCAAATGAAAGGTGCGTCTCCACCAGCACAAAGGGTCATTACCCACAAAGGATGTCTTAGACTCTGCTTTGTTTCCATGATTGCTTGTAGATTTATTCAGTGATTAACTTTTTAATGCAAAATTCCTAGATTAAGGGCTGCAAAGAAAATCACATTTATTTACCTAGTTTGTATTACATTAACATCTACAGTCCCTGACAAGGTTTATTTCTAATGTTCTAGTCAGGGCATTCGTTTGTCGAGGGACAGTCCCTAACAGCTTACAATCTAACAAAGAAAACACAGCAGAGTCAGGAAATAATGGAGGTTTTATGATTTATATGAGTTTAGGCCATTATGGGTCCTTTCCCCCCTGTGTGAACTTAAATTTCTGTGGTTTTGTCTGTCCTGTTTTTATGGTGAACTGAAGGGCTCTGTATACACTGAAGCATCCAAAATGTTTCTAATATCTACCATCATGCAGGTTTTATTTCTGAAAGGCATTAGAATGACACTTACAGCATAATGAAACTATTCTTTATATCAATAAAAACAGACTCAAAATGAGGTGCATAAACCAAGCCATGTTACATTTTGCATTTGAAAGATTTACAGGCTACTAAGCACCCAAACTATCTTAAATCTGCAAAGAGAAATAAAATATCTGCCTCCGAACTGAAAGCAATAATACTTGTGGGAGCTTAAATTTGATTAATGATATCAATCGCTGTAGACTTTTGATACTCAGATTTTGACCTTAACCAACTCATGAGCTGCTGAAGAACCAGCAGTCATCAGTTGTAATTTACAGCTATGTCTTTTTCTGCTCTATGTTTTTAATAGTACTCCAAGCTTTGTCAGGATTAGGCCCAGCCACCTTTTTGTATGAGGTTTTTTAACAAGAAGAGTTGATTTTGATAGTTTGTCAAAACAAAATCAGTGCTGAAGCAATGACCCATTGACCTTGGAAGTGGGGGTCACAGTAGGAAAGATGTGAACTGAAGCCACCTCTGTTCTGCTTCTAGAGGTACAGGGGCATGTTCTCACATGAGTAGACATGCTAGCTATGCCATGCAAGCTATGCTAATTTGAATTCACCCAAACTGCATGAACCCAAATTAGAGTGATGCATTCACTGCCCTTGAGATTCACTTGGAATAAAAAATCTGTGACAATCTATGCACCAGAGCTCTTCCTCTTTCTCTCCCTTCATTCTCTGTGCACACTTCAAACCCTATGGAAAAATCTTATGACAAGTAGGCAATCTGTCCCTTTGGTTGTCCTCTCTGGACCCACTTATGAACATCAGTAGATCCAGGTTAAATTTTGCTATCAGTGACACAAAGAGTCTTTCTATTATTAGATTGTCTGAAATGCTCAAAAAATACATATATATGTTAAAAGAAAAGCATAAAGAAACTCACTGGTTCAAATAAAACTCTTTCTGGGTGAACTGGAGAAAAGCACAGGATGGGTTAAGATTTAAAAAATAAAAATGTGAAGGTGAGACAGAGTTTTATAAGATTTACAAATAGTAATATGAAGAAAAGGAAAAGAGAAAAGAAGGTGCTTGGCCAGATCCCTGCCTCTCAGCCCCTGCCCTCACTCCTGCTGCTTGTGCAGGGGTCAGTGGGGAGCCATGGCCTCTCCTCTGCTCCCGCTTTGCCTGCACCTCCGCACTCCTCTGCAGGGAAGAAGCCCTCTTCCCACTGCTCCACCCACTTCCTCTCCATCTACACATATGGCTCTCAAACTAGAGGTAAGGAGAAATGTGCCACAGTTGTGAAAGGAAAAGCCAGAAGAAGGTAGAAAATACTTTAGGCTGAGAAGATGTGGACTTATCCCATCTTTATAGTTTGCAGACTGATTTAAATCTTGACTGTGAGTAACTCCCACAGAGCAAGTGAAATTACAGTGAACTATGACATAATTGAGGAAAAAACCAGGATCTTGTATGATGATGACCATATACTCCTGTCTGCCAGTAAAATTAAGCAGTCACATTTATTTCTGCTTTCACTGCAACCACTCACCCCACTTTTCTGGTGTTTTGTTTCTGAAAGTTTAAAGAGTGTGAAATAGTACATTAGCCTTCTTTTTTCTTATTTAGCCAGGTTCTCATATATACTTCAACACTGAATGTACAAAAAGACTGTTTTGACAGTTATTTGCTGAAAACTCTGCTATAGTTCCTAGCTGTGAAACTGAACTTGCATTACCTCAACTGACCGGACCCATAGCAGACTCTCAGATGGAATGTATGCATCACTCTTTGCCAATTCAGAGGTTATTTAATATGGTATGTCTGGAACCAGCCTTTTTGTTGAAATTGTTTTGGCTAAGAAATTATCCAGATGAGTCTACTGCAAAACTATGTGCTTTGACTGGGATTTTCAAAGTCGGTCTGGAATTGCTCCACTCAAAAATGGGCAGTGTTAGAGATTTCTTCTTTTGGAAAATATGTCTTAAACCAAAGGGTTTGGTTTGTTTTGTTAATTTTTATTTTATTTATTTTTATAGCGGTTCAGTACAACTCATGTATGCATGCATTACTATATGCAAAACAACTTTACCTTTCTTCCTCAATTTTTTCTCTGTGTGAAAATTATTCAATAAAATACCAGCAGAGACAGGGTGCTAAAGACAGGGAGAAACTGTAATTTAGTCATGTGGATGGGAGCTATCATTTTGCAGTATTCTGTTTAGCCATGCATCATGCTATCCAGAAATGGTTAGTTACTATGTTAATGGGAATAGCTGATGTATTGCAGTAAGTGCTGGCATTTTTCTGCTGTGATTGTTTTCTATTCACACTAATGAGTATTTTTCTTTTAAATTGGTTGCACTGTTTAATTCATTGTTATACTTATTTGACACCACAGAACAAATTCCGCTCTCAATTATGCTAGTGTAAATCTAGGATAAGCCATCTGTTGTCATCAGTGTTAGACCTTGATTTGTCCAGTGATTTAAACAAGCATTTAACCTTAAGCACATTGCCATCACACGCTGATAGTTAAGGAGACTCTGAAGTGTTGGGTTTTTTTTTTTCCTTATGTTGGTGAAAGGAAGAGAGTTTGACCTTGTGTAGTTAATTCTACCATTTCATATCTAAGTGTATAGCTATGTATAGCACAGGCTGTACTAACTAACAGAGACTGAACTGTCCTGGAAACCAGCAATCGTGGTGAGTGAAATATTAAGCCCAAGTCAATAGGCATTGCTGAGAAAGCAGAGCTTGTTAACCTGGGCATGACAGCCCCACTGCTCCTGCTGCTGTTTTGCTTTTGAAAGGTGACTGAAACACTGTGGACTCTGGCAGGAAGGCTTTGGTGAATTTAGCTGTGGTGAGCTCAGGTGCAACCTCACCCAGATACCTGCCCCACAGCTGGGACTCAGTGAGACCTGGCACCTGTGGAAGGGGCAGAAGAAACGCGCGTGCCAGCTCCTCCCTCAGCCACTGGAGTACACAGTCTGGCATATTAATTTGAGCTGCTTTCCTTGGCCGAGAGTTGTCTGGATGGTTTTTCAAGTCCTGCGAGGTAGATTGGATTCAATTTTTCATCTTACTCATCATTAAGTGGGTAATGGGCAGTTTCAGGCTTGTAATGAAACTAGGTCAAACAGTAGTGTGCTTGTATAAGCTCCAAATGTCTGGTTCACTAGAGTTTGGTACATCTTAAATGACAATAGATGGTATTTTGATGTACCTTACAGAGCAGAAAGGATAGATGTATATTAACCGTGAATAGTTTTTTCTTCTAAAATACACTGGAAATTAATTACGTCCCAAGTCCAGCATTTCACTCTTCAGGCTTTGAGATGTGGTCAGAATGCAATTTTAATGTCCAAAATTCAATTTATGTAGTTTAAATCCTGGCAGCTGTCACTGCACTAACTCTAATCACCATCTCAGAAAAGATACTTTGAAGTCCAGAATTTAAGTCTATGTGGGAATATAATGCAAAGTAGCATAAAATCTTTATATAGCCCCCCTCCTCACTCATTCAGTGTTGCAAGTACTTTGTCCAGCTTGTGGCACAATAGATAATACACCATGCAACTCTCTTTAGCAAAGCTAATGCAAAAAAAGCCCAAACCAAAACAGTTCACAGTTCCCCATTTTTAAAATTTTAAACAGGTCTGCCGTGACCACAGATGAAGAACTTACGATTTTTAAAGTTTGCAAATGCACATATTTATACAAGCTCCATAGCAAAGGAAACGGAGAAAGGAAGAAATAAATGGTAGACACTGAAATAGCTGATTTATAAGGCAGTCTCAGGGTTCTCATGTGGTCGTTCCTGCTGAGCCCACAGCAAGACACTGAGCCAGGCTCTCCCCTTTCTCTTCGTGCCTTTTGCTTCTTCTGAGCTTCTGTGGGGCAAAATTGCCTTTCACTTTGTGCTTGTAAGAAGTAGGTGGTTTAATCACGAAATAGATGATGAATCTTGTTATGATAATGGCATCTGGTTACAATAGATAACAGCACACACTTCAGTCAGTAGAAAAAGTGTCAAAACCATGTAAGGCTTCACAGAGGGAAAGCAAAGGCCTGGATTGAGTAGCAGCAACAGAGGCCAGGATATTTACAAGTTTGCAGGGAATTTGAATGTGTAAATTTTTCAGAAAGTGCTGAATTCCCATCTTCAGGGACCTAGGGTCCTTTTATACAACCCGCACTGTGAACCCAAATATACACTACTAAAAATGAAGACATTTTAACTTTCCTGGACTATATCCCCATCAGACTCAGTCTTTCTCCAGTGCTGTAAGTCTCACTTTCCCTTCTGCTCAGCCTTATGACTTCAGTAGCTTCAGGGGTAGGGCTAGCCTTCATCTTAGGCTATTCCACAGCCTTGCAGTAAGAACACCTTCTTAAAAATGGGATCTGTGGATTCAAAACTACCACGGGCCAAAAAGAGCCAAAAGCATAGGTTTCCCATATTGTAAACGCTAGCCTATTCTGTTAGGCTATTGTGTGGAAGTCAGTGCATGACCTGAGCATGTCTAATGGATCAGGCTTCTCTAAGGAGTTAGGGTGGATTTAGCTGCCGCGTGCCTTTTATAGGCTTGCACTGGAGTGTAGATGCTTTATCCCCTCAGCCAACGCATCTCTGAGTAAATGATATGCCAGTCCTGAGGAACTTTGTGCACTGAAATGGAGGAACAAATTGATTTTAAGCACCTCCAAAGCTTAGATGGCACTGGCATGTCAGCGTCTGAGAACTGTGGACCTGGTATCAAGGACCTGGGGAGTTAAAATGAAACCTAATATGAGGGGCAGGGAGCTGGTCCCTGGGCTTGGTGTAACAGTTCAAATGAATACCTACACTGATGTTCACATTCTTGCCTTTTTGTAAGGAAGAATCAATATATTATTTTGTTCTACCCTGACCCCACTTATTGAGCTGAGTGAATAATTCACAGTATATATCTTCCCTGACAGAGCTGCTTTTTCTGCTCTTGGACATGAATCTATGAAACCATCTGCCTGTAGCTATGAATAGATTGCAGTTTCCTCATGTTTATCTGTCTGCAAAAATGCAGTGATGTTTTCTCCCCCACTGCCACCCCCCCCCCCCTCCGCCAATCTCTATGGATTGATCGTGACCTGATCTCTGAACTATGTTTTCTGGTCACAGCAATCACCGGGGTGGTATATTTCAGCCACGGGTACAGAGTGCTCACAAGTGTTGTCATTTGCTATTGTTTAACCATTTTTTTGTTTTGCTGGATCCTCTCAAGATTTATGATGAGTAAGTTTACACATTTCTAATCTATTCAATATAATAAGAGCTGGGGAAGATACAACAACAGGTGCAGTATAAAATAAAACTGAAAAAGAGTTGTTAATAGAATAAGCAGTTTTCTGAGTCATTTCTGGACCCCAACCTGACATGGAAATTTGAAGTCAAATGTGTTCAAAACTTTGAAATTAAATTTCTGCTATCCTTTTCTGCAGTAACATTCTGTGACAAAAAAGTACAGTACTGGCAACATGCAGGTTGAAGGAACATAAAAGATATGAATATATTTTAAAAATCAGAAGTATTTTTTGAAGGATTTAGGTTTCATTTGGGATGTATTTTCCTATAGTCATTCCAGTCTTTTCTGTGCTTGATTAATCATTGTTAATTTGTGAACTGGCTGAGACAAAGGCTACTTCTCACTGCAAGAATGTGAGTCATCTTGGTGGATCCAAGGCATGTCACTCTCTGTCTGCTGTAAAATTATATTTTTTCTGTCTTTCTAGAAGTCTGTTGTCTAATTCAGCCCTACAGCTGGATCAACAAAACAGCACTGAGTGAATCATTCGCTGTCATCCCTGTAAGCAAGGTTCTTGCAGTAACACTGAGTCAGGTCTAGAACTAATGCCAAATTTAAAATGTGACCCCATCTAAGCTACTTCTTTAAAAGTGAGTATGAGAGGTCTGTAATTATCTTAAAAATATATTTTTTTCCTCTGAAAACAAATCTCGGAAAAGAGATAGGAGAGAACTGATACTGCACTGAAACCATGAGAGCTTCAAACAAGAAGGCTGATAATAACAAATATATATTACAAACTTTTACATCCTTAACATGCTGGACACCTCATGATATACTGACTGCCTTTAGTTTACTCACCTCAATGGCAGTTTAAAGTGTTTGGCATAGCAGTAGGTAATAATTTTACAGGACGGAACTCACCAGCGTGGCAGCTTACGTGAAAAACCATGTTATGTTATGTTATGTCATGTCATGTTAACCATGGCATCTCAGGTTTCACATTGAATCTTACTACATATTCAGGCTACTTAAGCCCACCAAACTCTGTCTATCAAGAGCTGCATCAAGGTGTTCAGAAGTGGCTATTTAATTTCTCAGATTTACGTCTGGCACTTCAGTATGCAATCTGAGCTATGATTTTCTATTTACTTCAGCTGGATGTACAGCTATTTTAAAAAAATGTTCCTTTTTATGAAACCTCTGAAAAACAAAAATGATTTTGATAAAAAATTCAGTAATGGCTGTTTTCACTACAGAGATGCTTGAAAACATTTCATTTTTTTCTGTATTTCTTTATTTTAATTTGGATCTCTGTTAGTTATAAACAGCCACAAGTTACCAGATGTTTTCTGATTAGCTGACCTAGCAAAATATGGTCAGAAAGTTTAGCAGAAATTGTTTTGATTTATATTCCTTTGGGATTATGCCAACACACTGTGATCACTTCTGAACTGATGAAGGGGAGGTAATCTACCTGCAACCCTGTGGGCTGCAGCAAAATTAGGGAGAACAGTCTGTCATCTTCTATCTACTGGCTGTCCGAGTGTATTTCTGACCCATTCTTACGACAGTTATCACATCAGCCACACTGTAGTGCTGTACCTTTCTTCCTGTATAGGAAAAGTGGCGTGGGGTCCAAATAGTGACACAGTCTAGACAGATTTACTGCATGACTTATTTTGAACAGCTGAGTTGTCTATATTCTTTGCTAATATTAAGGTACAATTTTGGTAGACAGGTTGGCTGGTTTCAGTACTTTTTTGGTTTTTTCCTATGTCTGCCTATGGGGAATCTGGCTTGAAATATGCTCTCACTTCTCCTGTCTATGACAGTGTAAATATCTGCACAGCTCTTTCATTTATACTTCTAATTTTTTTATTGCTTTATATTAGTGCCATGTCAGTAAAGACTCCTCTGTCCTTATATCAGCATAATGTTGGCTTAATGCAGTGGAAAGTCTGTCCCAAAGAACACAGATTCTAGGAATCAGCCATTTTTCAGTATTTGAGTCATTCTTGAATCAGGATCATAACACCTTCATCTTACGTGAGGTGCCTTGACTCTACAAAGATGAGAGTGAGAATAGTAACTCATGTACCAGCAGACCCCATTCCCTTTAACAGGGTTTAACAACACAGGTTTACACCCCAAGATTACACAGCTATGTGTATGTATAACAAACTTGTTGTATTTTATTGTAAGTTTTTGTATACAATGCCTACTTAATATCAAGGCAAGGAGAGCCTTTGCTGACCTTGAAACTTGAAGTGATGAGATCCAGTAGTATAGCAGCTCCAAAAAAGCAAAAGGTTAAAAAAAGCACCACTTGCTCTAGCAGATGTAATTAAGGAGTCAGTTACCAAACACCAGTGTAAAAGACTGAAGCCAAGACACTACTGGAAAAGTAGACTTAAGAGTGGGACAACTCTTAAGAGATAAAAACTTTATAGTTAAAAAGAGGGTTCGAAGTAGAGAGCAGCCCAAAGATGCAGGTAGGATCTCTGCAGCTGCCTAATTCAGCAGCAGAGGAATCCTCTTTTCTTTTCTCTCCTAAAAGTCTACCATAAGTATGGTAACTTATAACTGTCTAGGCACTGACACATTTTCCCCAGAAGAATCTAGTCATTTTTCAGACTTTGACAAACATAGCAATTCATTTGTACCTTTTTTTCTCACAGAAGGTTGAAGGCTAATATATACACAGACTATGAAATGACAGTCTAATTCTGCTGTGGTATCAAAGGCACATATCCAGCAAATGAAACTAAATTATCACAGGCCTTATTTCTTAATGATTTATCTACACAGGCCCTGAGGGACATTTTGGAGAGGAAAACTGCTGCTGGTGAGAAATTTTTATTTGGAGAAAGTGGTGTCATTTCTTAAAGATGTAGACACCTAGTCATGCTTAAGAGTATATGTGAATTCAAGGATTATAATTGTTTATTCACTTGTTTGTTTATTAAGGGTAGGATTTACTAAATGTCTGGCATAACAGATGATCACCTTGTGAGACTAGCCCATCGACTGACATTCAGTACAAACATTTCAGAGTGTAAAACCAAAATGTTACTCTGACTTTGAAGGAAATTCTTGGAGGAAACATTCAGAAGGAGACCTTGTGTTGTGCTTGGGAAGACCCATAGGAGTGGAAAGCCCTGAGGTGCCAGATGAACCGTAGTTGTTTGATACAGGACTTACCAACACAGAGGACAGAAAGCCAAGTATCCTCCCCTGCAACCCTTCAACAACCCAAGCATGCAAATGTAAGAAAACTGCATTAAATTATTCTAACTGAAAGCTAAAGAATAGAAAGGAGAACCCCACCTGATTAGCATATGTCCCACTAGGTAGTGTACTAGACTTAGACCTCAATAATCCATGTATGAAAGAGCAATGGGAATAAAACCATATACCAGGTATGCTCATAAATGGATAAACCACTGACCAACATTTTGTCAAATGCCCCTGTTAAAGTGGGTTGTGTGCAAGTTTGCTCTAATTTTGCAAAAACAGTGCCTTGAGGAATGGACCTTACATTTATGTGAGGAGGTACCCTGTAAATGTTAACCAATAAAAGAACCATTTTACATGTTGTTAGAGGGTGGAAAAACTTTAATAAAAATGCTCCCCTAACCTTTGGTAAGAAAAGAAAGTGATAAACCAAATTAAATAGATGCATCAAAGAGCTTTCCTTTGGGCTCCTAGTAGAACTAAAAAGGATGGATTTAAAGAGCTTGTGTCAAGAGGCTCCCTCAAAATAATCACTTCTATATGAATAGCACCTTTATGTGAAATATATTTGGTTAATTGGGTGAAAAAATAAAATAAAAAAATATAATCGATAGGGTGAGCAAGGTTAGGTCAATGGTAGCAAGTCCTAAAGAATGATCCTTTAAGCTTCCTAATCCTTCCTTCTTGAAAAGTTGTCAATATCAACATCACAGTAAAGATATTTTGGCAATATAATCTTCAGATGACACTAGGAAAGATATCCTTACCAAGTTTAATGGGTTCATTACTTTCCAAGTTTAGGTGATGATAAGGTTTGAGTTATTTTAACAGCATGTTTACAAAATTTCAGTTGTAATAGAAAATATCTGAGAAGACTGCAAGGTAAGGTTGAAGTTGGTTTGCATGTCTAGATGAGACAATTATTTTCTTTTTTAACACTAAAATCACAAACAACTATGCTAAGTTTGATATTTTTAAACTTTATTTTGAGTTTTAGTTATTCCTTATTACCTTTTTTTTAATTCATTCAGTTTAATTTTCTGTTTTCTGGAAATCTCATGTTCTCAATCTGGATGACATATTTAAATAAATACATCAAAGAAAAAACTGAAAATTATCTATCCTTGTGATGTAGGAAGAAATGTTGAGGTTTACATAGCACCCTATGTTTGAATACCAGAGTGGCTGGGGGATTATTTAGCACATAGTTCTAATGGACTTTAATTAGTTCATGTGTAATTTATGTGCTTATGTAACTTCCCTGAAAGTGATATTTCCTGAATTGGAATCCAAGGGACAACTGAATGAGACAGGAAACAAATAAATAGATATTAAGAAATAAACTCTAATATGCCTATGACAGAAATAAACTGCCAAAACACTGCATTAGTCAGCAAGGAAGAAGAATAAAGCAAGATGGAAAATAAATTATCTTTTTGTGGCAGTTTTTTTCTCCCACATATTCTGATGACAATTCAAAGCCAACAACACATGCAATTCTAATTTGTCTCATGTTGTGGGTGAAAAGGCTCAGTTACCTCACTTTTTAAACTTACACTCTTGTCTCAGCCTCTCAAGGGATTATAAACAGGGGGAACAAGGAAAGTTTTGTGAAGGGTGCTCAAGGTTTAAAGGCTATGAGGATATTTAAGAGATGTTGGTAGGTATCTTTTACCTCATGCAGCAGATGCTGACTTGTGGAATTGTATTGCAGAAGTTAAAATATTTTCTTCACATAGAAATGAAACTTAGAAGCATTGAAAAATACAGTTACAAAGTAAAAATATCTTTTCCTCATTTACTTAGGTTTAGATCAGTTACAAGCTTGCATTTTTAAGGGGTTCTCTCTTAAGAGATCACATCCTGATTGAAAGCTAAGAAGGGAAAGAAAAAACAGAATACCAGAAGATCCAAAATTAATCTCTAACAAAGCAAGTAGTTCACCAAAGTCCAATCTGTACATCAGTTTATTTTCAACTTAGAGTTCAAAGAAATAACAGCTCTGTGGTTAAGCAATGATTGAAGAGGTTAGTAATACATCAAAGCAAAGGACAGGAGAGAGATGGGTGAGCATCTGGGAGGGAAAATGGATAACATTTTCCTTGGTCTGGTCTGAGAAAAAATGAGAATGTGGGGGAGAGAAGAGGGAGGAAAAATAAGATCAGACTTCTCAGGAGAAATAATTTTGCTCAGAATGAACAGTGAAAATTTCCAGAGAAAAACTTGTAAGATGCTCTGTACTTTAATCCTTAAAAATGTTTTCTGTAACTAATTCCTCATTTGAAACCTGTTACTTTGTTTCAAAATACATTACACAATTAAAATGCTACAAAACTCCAAGCCAGATGTATTCTTTCTCCTTAGTGGTCTTCTGTGTTACACTATATTGTAAAGAGATTGTTGTTCTTCCCTCCCCCACCCCCACCCCCCCCCCACCCCCAAGATTCTTCCTCTGGAAATGAAAGCTTCTTCTGTATTAATGTTATAACATTGGGTCTTCATTTGCATAACATGTCTATGACTTAAGGACATATGTTTCCCTTTTTTGTCAACAGTTGAAAGTATTTTTGCTCCCATTTTCAACTTTTTAAAGTCAGAAAGCAAATATTCCTTGAAGTTTACCGTATAAATGGACCTAGAGTTACATATCATTATTCACTATTGAACTATTTGTGCAAAGTAAATTTCTTAAAATAGTGAAGTTTAATTTCAGTAAGCAACTAATTGCTATATGTATCCCAAGTCTTTGCAAAACATCTTTGGGTTTGGGATTAAAGAATATGTAATTTTTCACACTACAGTAAACACTTTGGGATATAGTAGAATCTTAGCTAGCCTAATTCCATCCTTCTGTTTTTCCTAGTGGACTTTTATTTACATTCCCAGTTCCTTCTATTGATGATGCTCCTGACCTGTACATGGTAATCATGTGCAACTTTCTTTGGAAGAAATCTGTCATCTCTGCTGTGTCTGCCAATAGGGCTGTTTGTGGTTTCATGGGTGGAAAACATTAAGTGTCTCAAACTATTTAGCTGTATATTACAGATCAGAATCAAACTTAAAGTCAATAGTACATGTGTGAATCACAAATGTGAAAAGAAGTGTTGTGCGTATCCTGTCAGCAGGATAAAGGCTCTTACAATGGCAAATTCTGTGGGCGGAAGAGAGAATATGCTATAGATGCATAATTAATAAGAAGTAAGCATGTTCCTCCCTATGGTCCAAAGGAATTTCTCAGGCTATTTGAGGACATTCCTGCCATTTTTGTAGGAATATTGCACCTGGGCTATTTTAGGGAATGAGGTACTCTTTTCTAGGATGAGAGCTCTAATCACCGAGCCACTGAATAAAGTTAAGCTTCTCCTTTGGATCAGTTAGAAAAACCTCACATATCTTCTATTGCATTTCATACATAGTCAAATTCCATGGTTATAACTTAGGTCTTGGGAGATAATTGCTCAGTCTAAGCTTATGCCCCCAGGGTTGGCAGCAGTTGAGCAGTGGGTTTTGAAGGTCACAATTTTGGACTTAGGCAGAATTTAAGTACTAATTTGTGGGATTTGGAAGCTTTCCCAAGATGAGAAGCTGTGGTGTAGCAGAGAATGAAATCCAGTTGTCTTGTGTTGCAACCCCATAAACACTGGACTCTAGAAAAGACTGAAATAACTTGGATGATAAATCACTGTCTTAATGGAAAATAGAAGGTTAAGGGGTGGGCTTTTTAGGTATTTAAAGATCTAGTCACCAAGTTTTTCTTTTCATATTCTGGTAAGAGAGATGATATTTTGACTGTAAATATTTTAAGCTATTGAGGAAACTACTGTGAGGAGGACAGTTGCTACAGTCTCTGTGGCAGACCTATGAATGGTCTTTCATGGTTATAATTTAAAATTATGTTTTGCAACTAAACAGATGAGGAAAAGGAATTCAGAAGAACAATTTCTTAAAGGCAGATTTGTGGTAAAGACTGATGAGAGTAATTATGTTTTTAGAATTCTATTCTCTGCCACTTTGCTAAGATGAAAAAAACCAAGAATTTATTAAGTTTGAGAAGGTGGCAAAAATTATACTGAAAAGTATACTCAGTTTTAAAAAAATTCTGCTCAATGAAATGGAAGAGCTAGAGCCAGTGGTCCCTCTGACTTAGATACCCTAAGTCCTCATTTAAGTGCATTGTTATTGCAGAACAAACACAAATGCTACCGTGCCTTGCTATTTAGCTATTACATTCATCATGGTTAAAAGTGTGTTTATTAGACATTACTTAAAAATATTTGTTGGGAAGAAAGACATGGCTTAAAAATATATGTAAATGTAAATGTATGTCTGAAGGGCTGCAGTGACTGCCTTTCTTTTGATTTCAGGCTCAGATTCACTTTTCTTGGTAAATCAGTCTTCGTTTAAATTAGTGGAAGTAAGAGAAAAGACCCTTATATTGACTTCAGTAAGGGGAAATACAGATTGTTATATTTTTAATAACAGGCAGTTATTCAGCAAGGCAGTTATATATGTGTGGATTGGAGCTATACTACTGTAAACTCTTTTCTAGAATACCTTTTATTATCTGTAAGGCTGTATAATCAGGCAGCTTGTCAATCTTTCTAAAGGAGAGGATAATTGCATCTTCAGAAGTCACATAGTGGAGACATTACATTTTCATTAAGAACAAACCCTCACTTTTCCCCCAGTGAAGGATCTTCACATGTGAAAATGCTCAACTAACCTAAAAAACATAGTCCACAATTAAAGAAAATTTGAAGAACCTAAATAACCAAGATTTGAAATGTGACACTGAATGGGAGTGCAAGACTACAGCTGTATTTAACAAAGTCCAGTTTAATGACAGCTAGGGGAAGAGCAGATTATTATACCTCCTTTTTCCTGTTGCTTCTGTATAATGGTTGGCTCTGTGAAGATTTGATATTCCTAAAGCAAATTCCTCATTCTGATAAGCACTGGAAAATATGTTTCTAATGCAAACTGGCTGGAGTTTCAGTTTATCTGGGAGAACAAAGGGTTAACAAAATCTTCTCTCCCCTTCAAGTGCTAAAAGCCAAGAGTTTTCACTGTTTTCATTTGTAAGAAGAGCCTGATTGAATTTACTTCTGTTTCACTTTTAAAACTTCCTGGCTTTTCATTCACAAATCACACATTTGTCTTCTCCCGGAAAAGCTTTGCTTTTGTTTTTATGACCTACATTTGTAGGGCTCCTAATTAGCAGGCAGCACTGGGATCTGCTGTCCCTCAATAGCTCTGCTGCTTTGGGATCCTAAGCTAAACAGAAAACAAGTTGCCAAAATCTCAATGAAAATAACTACCTACTACTGGCTGGCCCCTTTATGTGAACTGTGTAAAACAAAAATGCATCATAACTGTATATTTTCCCATATGTTACATTCACATCCCAGTTTGGCAGCTATTGAAGTTAACATGAGAAGGATCAAGCATAGAGGTGAGGTGAGGTAAGTTCTCATTGTCCTTAAAATAAAAATGTACCAGCATTACGTTTGTCAAAACATTCTTCTCTGCATTAGTGTTTGCAATCACTTCCTCAATTTTCTTTTTTTTCCAAAAATCTTTCTTTAGCCTCCGTAGATAAGCTGCTCCTTATTTTTACCTTTGTGTTCAAACGATCATTCTGGTTTATGAGAAAGTGGCACAACATCCTATTTAAATAGCATTAGACCACACAAGAACTAAATATTCTCTGTTCCAGTTGTCAAAGAAAATAGGAGTTTGGCTGGGGCTGGAATGCAGCATTTGACTCTGCTTTTTGTATTAAAGAACATGTAACGTACTGTGGTGAATTGATATGAACTGCTGAATTCAAGCAACCAACCAAACAACCAACTCCTCCCATCACAGGATCTTGTTACTTGCTCGATGACATTTTTAGATCCTGCTATGCCCATCCCAACCAGGGCCATGTTAGTAGTTGGTCAGCCTAATGCTTTCTCCCACAGAATGATAATGTCATTACCATTAGAACAAGCAAAGTTTCATTTTCTTGGGATTTGCCTTCTTTTTGGCTGCATACTCTGAGTTTGCTGTGCTTAAAGGCACTCTTTTTCTCTTAGAAATTTGCTTATGATTAAGCCTTTTCCTAAATCTCACCACCTGCAACATTTGTCAAAATTTATAGGAACTTTAGATCTATTGCCACTGTTCCTCAAAATTAAGCTGAACTGAGATTAGCCAAAATGCTCAAAAGCTGTTGGGAGACGCAGGTGATGACTGAGTTACTGCTTTTACCCTAGGAATTTAGGCTAGAAAGACTGGTACCTAGAAATATGTACAATGTATGCCACAGTAATGTCTATGCAATGTAAACCAGATACTTCAGGCTAGAACCACAGGGGCAGGAGACAGGTATGGAGACACCTAACTACTAAGTAACTCCTGTCTAGAATATGAGATATTCCATCTTCCCCTGTTCCAAGAATTGCTAATAATACAACAGAAAATTTGTCCTAGTGGCAAGACTAGCTTGTTTCCAGAAACCATTTTCCTTTATTTTTTCTACTCTATCCATACTCCATCATCTGGAACAAGAGTGGAAGGAATGTGCTGTATGTCAGGTAGCCATTCTGGAGACACGCTGTTGTGCTTGCGTTTTCTGGGAAGCTGTAGGATTCATTGCATATGTGCTCTAAACACAGAACTTTTTGCAACTACCGGATCCAGTGTACATACACAGAACTAATCTTCTGTGTCTATCTGGTAACTCCTGATTCTCTTGCAACAGCAATCATTCTGCATCTGAACAGTAAACCTGGCATGCTTACGGGCTGTGTGACGTATTGCACAGGGTCAGAAACAGAGAGGCTCCTGCATACTGTCCTCTCCTAAGACTGTGTGAAAAGGGCTGTTTGCAGCCCGGGTGCGTGTACGTATGCAGTGACTCATCCAGGCGAAAAGGTTGCACAGTGGAGACTGAGGGGAATTGATGATCATGCTGAGGAGCCTCTACAGTGCCAAGAGAGACTTGGCCTAGATATCACTCCCAGGGGCAAAAGGAGGAAATGTTCCTCTTTTATTCAGTAGTCAGATGGTTTCAGGAAGGGGAGATGAAGTTCTGTCTTTATTTAAATGAATATCTAAGTGTCTTTGACAAGATGGTAAAATTTCACTTGCAGGAAATGAAGTCTGTTCTTTTAAGATGCAGTTTTCCTATTCAGATAGACAGATTAGTACGTGAATACAAGTCTCCCATTCTGTCCTGGTTTCTAACTCTGGGGCTGTTGGCTATAGTAGGATGATTAGACGAATATTGGCTTCTCCTGCCTTGCATTCTTCAGTACATTAGATGTGCTCCTCCTCACATATGAAAAGCATCCCCTAGCTTGGCTATGATTGAATTGGCTGCTCACAGCTTTCAGACTTTAGACTTTTTGGTGCCCGCTTTCTGGCAGAAACACAAGGCATGCTTATAAATCACAGTGGAGTTAAAGGTCTCCAAACTGACGTGCCTGTATACTGCAGCGTAGTGCCAGGCAGAAATATGAAACTGAAGCTCAGAGCAACAGCGTAGTGTTACAGTGGCACTCCGGTCATACTAGTTCACCCTTCTAGAAGGAAAGACTGACTGGCTCAGACCCAGCAATGCTAAAGTCAGTAAACTGCTTCGGTTTCTTTAAGAGAATCAGTCACCACTAGCTCGGGGCTTTCTGTGCCATACTTGATTTACGTAGGCATGTGCTTATTTGCAGTTTTACAGTCATTTGGGGCCCTTGGGCTTTACTGATATTCTTCATGAAGCATTTTGCCAGTGCCAGAAAGATTTTTTAGCAAACGCTAGCTGCTGGGACTTTTTCCTCTCAAACCTTGCTTGTTCTGTCAGCTCCTGAGAAGAGCATCTGTACAAGGCACATTTTGGGTGTGATTTTTTCTCTGTCTCTGCAAAGCATCTAAACTCTCACCATAGTCAACAGAGTCATGTAGTCAGTGGAGCATAGGGAGATATTCAGCTGACCAGCCATAAGTGCTTATTTTAAGTGAGCTGATTTTGCTCTCCATGTGGGATTTTTAATACGTCAACCTGCAAGTTGCCTCCCTGTGCCAATCTGTTCTCCAGAGCCGAAGTGTGTCACAGGAGCAATCCAGATCTGCAGTTACAAGAATTTCCACTGCACAGGAATGACGCCTTGATTTTAGCTTTTTACCCTGAAATTGTCCTTTACCCTGAAATCACCTTTCATTCAACCCACATCACGGCAAGAACAAGAAATACTTACCTGTGAAATCTGAAATAGCATTTGCAAAGACAGAAATAAAATGATCCTTACTGAACTCTTTTCCTCCTCTGTGTCCAGCAGATGGATTATGGATGCTCCAATTACCAGAGCCCATTTTAGGGTCTTTTGTACATAAACGTTACCTTGGTTTTTTCCATCTTCTGCAGATTCACCTGGAGATTTAACTCAAATCCTCTCTTTCCTGTCCCTTGAAATGTAACTGCCCCTTTTTTATAGGAGACAAATATAAGCCTTTTTTTTTCTTCTGTTTATTGACAATTACCACCCCTTTCGAAATTATAATGTCTCAATGGAAAAACTAACATCCCTGTACCCCCTCCCATATAAGCCAGTGGGTATCCTCCTTCACATCCCTCCTCCAAGAACACCAAGCAATTCCCATGTGGCTTTTCCAAACCCTGAATGTTATTTTGACAACCACACAAAATCTAATGCATAAATGGAGTTCTTGGCATGAAGTCTATTAGTGATTCTTGACTGAGATTAGAAAGAACAGGAAACAGCCACTCCGGAGTAATAACAGATTTGCCATGGCTCAGCTCCCACCTTACCCTCCACAGATGCCATGGCAGTTTCTTAGATGTTCGCTGCAGACTTGAAGCCCTGGAGGCCATGTAGTGCATCCCAGCAGAGGCAGCTGTGCAGCGGCGCTGCCTGCCATTTCAGCAGTGGGACTGGGTGCCCAAGTTCTGCTCTTTTGCATTAGAGTGTATTATGTTGGGTGAGAGCAATTGTGGGTGGTGCTGAAGTGCACACATCACCCACTTTAGCTCATACTAAAGCCAATGTTTCTTTCTTCCCACCTTTTTTGTGCTGTAGTGCACACAGCTGATTACCATGCAGTAAAAAAATGCACCCTTTTAAACTCTGAAAATAAAGTTGCTCTCATCCTGTCATCAAGACAGTAGTAGACACATATATTTACACTTGAATGCAATGTTAACTGCAATAACAAGTGAGCAAGTGAAGCTAAATTGTTTAAAAGAGTCCTAAAGTCAGCAATTTTCAGCTGAGTTGGAACTTGCAGCTTGATTTCTCCTGTTCCACAAAAGCTCCTGAGTCAGGAGCTAGTCTTCATACGCAATTGGACTCAGGCAGTCCCTTTCCTAAATCACTTTCTGGGAACAATCAAATTCAGCAAACACTCTTGCTCCCTTCTGTCCCCTGGCTCAGCTCACAGCATCTCCTTAGCAGTGAATGACAACCGTCCTACAAAGACTGACTGAATAATCAGAGAAAAATATCTCTATTTCCTTTGCTCTTGTTTAGATAAAAAACAATTTTCATGCATTTGGAAGCAATTCTGTTTCCCACTTGCTAAGAGAAATCTTGCTGATAGCCTTTATTCAAGAGGTTTTCCATAAACCTAGCCACGTGGAGAGCTTAGCTACAGGGCAAGATATACAAGACTGATATTAATATCAAGAAGTCTACAATAGCTACTGAAACATATATGTCAATAAACATAACGAGGGGAGTTTCTTGTGGGTTTTTTTTAAGTGAAAGAATTCTGAGTTTTTCAGAAAACCTAAAATTAAAACCTGCAACTGCTTCATACACATAGCAGTGATAAAGTGCACAGTAAAACTGTCCTGACAGCAGTAGCAAGTGTATTGCTTTTTCAATAGATACTTAGAAAAGAACCTGAGTCCGGCCTGGGGTTAGCAAAAGAAGTCTTTAAGTGCTTTATCTAATTTTTTTCCCAAAATACACAGAAATGGATCTCTAACTTGAATTGTTTGTTTTGCTTTTATATTTACTATAGCTATCTTTGTGGATCATTTTATCATCAAGATTCTTCATCAGTCTTTAAAACATAAAGCACATACAGATTTCTTATGCTGAAATTTCATGTTGAAACAATGCTAATTTCTCCTTACGCTGTGATGAATGAAGGTTGGTTTTGGTAAGAGGGATATATCTGCTCTGCTGCTAAATTTCTCACTTTCATCATGGATCTCACATTTGATTAGCTAAAGATATACCTTCTGGAGCCATTTTACTGCACAATGATGCCTGCTTTCTTTGTATTTTTAAATTTAATCTCTAGCCCTCCTAGTTTTAGCAAAGACTTTCTCAAAGATTTTTAGTGAAAGGTTCTAAGGTGAGTGAAGTTTCCAGGAGAGAGATAGACTCGAAAGGTATTGCTTGAAATGGTACCAAGGAAGGAAGAAACAAGCAGAGAGTTAGAAGGTTTATTGATTTACCTTCTTAGGTCCGGCTGGTATGGTCTCCATGCCTGTGACCTCCATACTTGACAGGTAATGGGGATCTGTATGTTCATGTTCTGCTTTGCTTAATTCACATTAAATGATGAAAACTTCCATGCATTTTGCAGAGTGGGCTCATATACCTGGGTGTTTTACATTCTAGGTCAGCTCATCTTTCATCCAAAATGGATATTTTTACACAACTAGATTTTCATGAGTGAATTAAAAAAAAACATTTAGGTGGTTTCAGTTTATTCAGCTTCTCCTAATACTGAATGAAATTTATTTTTGAAATGTAAATGGAATTGTCCTCTGTGGTTTATCTTATCATGTAAGGAGGCCTACCTATGGGGTTTTTCAGAGTTTACTATTGTTAATAATATAAAATTGATATTTAGACTGTGTAAGTAGTATGACCAGAAAGAAAACAAAAAAAGACAGATTTAGCCTTTGCCTCCTCTTGAACACCTGTTGTCTTACCAGAAGCCTGACACTGACAGTAGCGCTCTTCTGTGTATGGAGCTGAGGTGGCCAACACCTTGTCATACAGCAGATCTGGGCTTCCAGAGTAATGAAATGCATCTACAAACCACCATCAAACCACTGGAAGGTATCTATCGTGTGATCTGGGGCAGCTGTGTTCTGGTGATGGGTCATGTCTCTCACTGCTCTGATGACAGACCTTTTGCTGCATAGCCTGAATCCCTCATGTGTTCTCTGCTGCAGGAGCCAGGCTGAAATGGATTTATGGTGACACCCATTTTGATGATGTGTGATGTCTTCTAAGCATGGTGAGGCAGAGGCTGAGGCATCAAGTCTTAGAATACTTGTATGAAAGGGTTATGAGACCTACCACAGCCAAAAGACTAGGCTCTAATGTGCGAGGTCTTCCAGGGTTAAGGCTATGATGAAATATATACCCTGCAAAGAAATTTTGCCAAAATGTGTGAAACACTGTGATTTCAAGCTGTCATATTAATTATTCCCTTCTATAAACATGTTTTACTGCTTATCTTTGTGTATGGGACCAGATGCTCACCTGATGGTTAGATGATCTGGTCTGATTGACACCAGCTGTGAACTTGATCTGTAGTTTGTTCTGGAGCTGCACTGGGAAAGTCAGCTGGATTTTGGTCTCCTTATCCCCTTATGTGCTGTCTTTGTTTCTACAGTGTTTTTGCTTTGTAACAGAATGAGAAGGTTTGACTACCTAACAAAGAAAGCTTTGATTGGGACCTAGCTAATAGAGTCCAAAATTAATATTCTCAACAATGATGCTTTGTTTTCTGAATCTTTTACTTTTTCAGATGGAAGAAAGTTAAATATAACCTGGATGGGGTTATTCTAAAGAACTAGATGTCAACATTTGACTAACTAAATTTTTTGCTTGGTGTTCTGTGGAACATGATTTATGCAATCACTCTCTCTGAAAGTCTGCACTCAGCCTCTTGGCTAATTACAACCCAGTTTGATAGGGATGAAACATTTAGAGATAACTACCTTTCCATAAGTTTTGTTCAAATGGGCACTTGTGTAAAGGAAATGGGTTCTAGAAATGTTTGGAGTGGACATAAGATCACAGAATAGTTCATGCTGGACCAGACCTCATTAAATCAACTGGTCTAAACCCCTGCTCAGAATCAATTTGCCTAGTTGAACCTTGAACACATCTGAAGACAGAGGTGCCATGATGTTTCTGTGTGCTCTGTTCCTCCTTTTTACCATCCCAGTGGTAAAAAAAAATAAATCCTGATATGCAACTGAAATTTCCAGTGCTCCAACCTGTGCCCTTTGCCTCTGTCTTCTCTGTATCATCTTACCAGATAGTTGTACAAAACTTCATCGTAAATTCACACTTTTTCTCATCCACAATTCAGTGTTAGTACGTACTGAGTAGAACTGGTTGAAAAATACAGTAACTTACAAATACCATCTTTGGTATAAATACGTTTGGTTAGCAACCAAATGAGAGATGATTGAAATAAACAGTTCACTAATAATGAGATGTATGACAGCTAAGTTGTATCTATTAATTGTTGCCAACTTAGAAGGGGTTCAGAATTGGGTTTTGAACATACATGTTTAAAAAAGCCAAACAAAAACATACAAACCTCCCTGAATTAAATACTGATCACTGCAAATTCTTCTGTTCTTTCTGGTGCAATTGATAATGGCTTTCTGAAACTGTGGCAGGCGTTATCTTCTTCTTATCAAACCTTCCAGATTAGCATTTGTCGTGGTCCTGGCCCATTTTTCAGAACTGAATGAAAAGCTCCAAATGGTGTGGTCACTAAACTTAAATGGACAAATAACACTTAGTAAATTAAGTGTTTGGTAGATTTGGCAGCTGTGGTAAATTGTCTGGGAAAACCTGAGACAGATATTTTTATTAGGCTTAATCCCAAGATTCTTCATGGATCTCTGTTGAGTTCTCTTTGATCTCTGCTAGCACAATACATAAGAATTTGAACCATATATTTTAAATTCATATTTCAGAGAATGTTTAAAAATGGGCTAAATAAACAATTTCTCCTACTAAATAGAATTTATTTTCTTGTAGAAGCAATACTATCAATAATACAATATATTTTACAAGAGATAAGAAAGGTGGAACAGGAAAGGGAAACAAGTCATTACTCACAATAAAAGCATCATTAGCATAAACAGCTCAGCAGGCCTTAATGTTCTTGTATTATTATTGTTATTATTACAGTGCAATATAATACTGTTACTGCTGAAATACAGCTGAACAGGTAGGATGCAAGTAGCTCTCAAATATATGTATCTTCAGGTAAGGGCATGGAGAGGCAAAGGCAGCTTACGAGTACTTCAAGAGAAACTTCTCTGTTTAGTTTTGTGTTTCTATTTTAGTGATGTTTGCAACAGAAATCAACAAATGTCTGCATAGGATATTTTCCATACTATGCTTGAACACTGGAAACCCATTATCATTCATACGATATGTGATATAGAGATACTTAAATAATTACCTTTACTGAAGGTAATACTTTCCTTTCATTATTAATTCTTTGTTTTATTTACTACTGACATTTGAATTATTTGGCTGTGAATTTTCCTGAAACTGTGCAGGAAGTTGAATTTAGATTCCCACAGTAGAATCTGACACAGTAAGTTCAGCAGCATATGTGAATTTTGCTTTGTTTGTAACTAAATATAACAGTTAATACAGTCAATAGTACAAATATGCTGAATTCCGCAAGTGCAGTGCAAGGATCTGTGTTATTTACAAGCTGGTGTGTAATTTAGACAATTATTGCTACATGCTGTCATGTTTAGATGCTCCCCTATGGCTTACAAAATAAGGCTTTACAATAGAGTTATATTTCTCTGCCTTTGATTAGTCAAACAAAAGGCAATGAATGAACAGCTAGTGTTTTTTCTTCAAACCTTATCAAGATTTAGCTTGCCAAACCTGATTCTGCATTGACTTGACTTCCAGTCAGCAGACCTACTGAACATAATGCAAATCGATATTCTCTGCACTCTCTTTATCATGTGGCTAAAATTGTCTGTGAGAATGAAAAGCTCATAAAACATGTCCTAATGAAGGGCCTGGAACCTGAAGTCTTCCCACCCTTAGTATTCATTGTACCTCTTTACTTGTACACCTTGCAAAGAACGTAATCACGAAGAGCTCTGCAGGAGCCGTTTCAATCCCTACGATGCCTTTTAACATTGGAATTGGACACAAATTTTAGAGACAAAACTGAAAATAATCTGACCACCTTTCTGTAAAATGTTAGTTATTTTTGCGTAGAATGTGGAGTTTAATTTATATATCACATAGGTAAAGGATGTTAACTAATGCTTGGACAGATCCCATTCCTGTCCACGTAAAGGGCAATTTATCAAAGTAATGACCATACACTATTTAAAGACCAGCCAAGCAAGGAGCTGGAGGCCTTTGAGACTGCACAGAAGAGAAGCAAATAAGGAACCTGGTTAATATTTTATGTTCTGTGTAAGGACTGGTTTGAATCATAATTTCTTTCTGTAAGTCAGTTCAAAATAAAGAGCTGGGGTTTGAGGGGATAGAGCAGCAAGCTGAAGATGAAAATACATCTCCCTACTCCTTAAGCTTAGTAGTTTTGCAAAATCCTAGAAGATGAGTTTTATTCCATGGAAAACTTGTCCTACTGGTAATTTTGCACAGGGTATGGAATTTCACTGCTTTAAATCAGTCTGCAAAGTCTAATCTAGTCAATTTTAACATCATAGAATTCATCATCAGAGGTGGATTTTCTTGGAAACAGGGAGCCTACAAAGTGGGTTAACAGATTTTGTACCTCACTAACTCAAACAAATACATCGTGTAGTATCTTTTGTAAACTGCTTTATGAATGCAGTAAGATTTTTGTCTTCAGAATGTCTTTGGAAAATGGTTACAGAATCTGACTGCTCTAAATATAGAATTGGATTGTTTCCAGTTTTTCTTAAGCACAGTTTGTTTTAGTATTTTTGACCCACATGCAGTAATCCTGATAAGCTTATAGAGAGAAATCATATCAACTCAGCCTTCTTTTTTTAAGATGAAAAGCCCAAAGTGTTTTGGCTGGTCTCATAAGAGAGGCTTTTGCTCTTATGATAATGCAAGGCACACTTCTCAATATATCCTTCACTTTGAATTTGTCTTTCCTGACTGGTGAGATTTTTATGCAGTACTTCTACTCAAGATGGTCAAGAGTCCTGATAATGTCAGCAGTTACTCTAAACTGGGCTGCAAATGCTTCAGTTTATGGACCCTGATGTCATCCATTTTCAGTTGCATGATGCTGGAAAATCCAGTAATTCTCTGATCAATTAATATGCACAAGTGTATTTTTTTAACATTCATTACCAATTATGAACTCTTGGATCATAGCAGAAATTCCAAGTAGTAGTGACAAAAGTCCAAATTCAATCTGCCAGACAACGAACCAAACTGATGCCAAGCATAGTTTCAAATGACCCTCCATAAACAACTGCCTACAGAGTGAACTCAGGACAACTGTCCTATCTGGAGTGTTTCAGTTAAACACTGAGGTGGCAATTGGGATGAACCTAGGTTTAACTGTATAACCTTCTTAAATAAAAATAATTTTATAATTGCCACCACAAGGTTTTACAAAGGTGTGAACTTACATCAAAACTTTTGATCTTTACAAACAGGTTTTCAATAATCAAGCTATTTATTTAAAACATTTTTCATGTTTCTTGCTGTATTTTTTTCTATATATCCTTTTCCTTTGGCTTTTTTACCACAATATCTGAAGGTAAGAAAATTACTAGTATGTTTTGAGGTCTTTCTTATGTTACAGAATTTTAAACTTCTCAGCTAAATCTTGCTAGCAACCACTAAATTAATTTGGCTGAAAACTCATAGAATATATTTTGTAATGCACAAAAAATATTTTTAAATTCTTAGCAACATTTTACGTTAATCAATGTCTAATAGATGATGGTATTTCAATACCTCTGAACTTCTTACAGGCTGATGGTGTTGAAAGAGACTGTAGACTGGACTGATGCGATTTTTCTTTCAAAGAAGGTGGAAAGATATTTTTTAAACATCTGAATTCTTGCCAGGCAAGAAGCACTTGTGTTCCTCTGTATAATGGAGTATATTCTTCATTTGTATTAGGAGTGCAAGTATGAGTTTGTTATCATCAATCAATCAAAGGAGTGTATCAGCATGCTTAATACAATACTGACCTGAACAACTGTGTTTCTGGGGGTAAGAAAAGGACAAATCTGAGGGTACTTGGAAAAAAGGTGTCCTTTTCACAGTCCCTGTGCCCTCCACACTCTCCTCTCTCTTCATATCAAACACAGTTGCAATGTTGTTACAGATCAAAAAAGTGTGTATGATTTTGTATAAATGTGTTGGAGTTTTTGTAGGAAATCTTAGCCCCCTTGAAGCCAAGGGGGGTGCTGACCTTCTCCTTGCTGCTTCCCTCGCATTGACATGATGACTAACATAACAAGGAAAGAGAGGAGGGTGCAAAGATATATTTGAAGTGTTTTTTCAAATATTTCAAGGGGTGCAGGAGGGAATGGTGAGAAGCCATGTTTCTTTTAAGAGAAAGGTCTTGAAGGGAACCTGGGAGCTACTGAAGAAACTCTCTGGAATACCTTTGGAGTTGTGGATGCACTTTCAAGAGCAAAAAATCAGATAGTTTAGAAAAAAGAGCTCTGAATGTTGCTGGTCACTGATAAAGACAGTCTTCTGCTTCGGATTTTAAAAATATTGTCATACTTGGCACCATTCAATAACTCTAATTTGGCCATTAAATTCCTGTCACCTTTGCCCTTTCCTAATGATTGTGACAAAATGCTGTCTGCAATCAGCAAGACTCAATCATTGTGGGAATAATTTGAATAAATAATCAAGTCTGCAGCTCATCCATCACCTTGACTGATTTCTCTATTCCCTGTTCACCCCTTCATGACATTTGGCAGGTTACTTGATATAAAATATGCAAACAGTGAACTGAGATGCTGAAATATGCTGACTGTTGTCTTAAAGTAGCTATGCATCTGTGCATGGCAAGCACATATATTTTCTGTAAGCTTTTTTTTCTTGCCAGATTTACCTTGGCTAGGATGGTATTTGTCCCCTTTACATTCACTGAGCTTGTACTTACAAACCTACCTCATGTGAGCACGGGGACTGACTGTTCAATCTCTTGGACAGGTGGCTTCTAAAAGATAAGAGGAAAGGAAGAGAGAGTGGTAAGAAAGGCAGTGATAGGGAAATCAAAGGACTGAAGAAAGCAAGTAAAGGAACGTGAAGTGGGAAATGAAACTGATGAAAAAGTATGTAAACTTTATCTTCTATTTTAATGAAATTAGTGTTGATATATTTAATAGCATTAAATAGGCCTTAAATTGAGTCATATTAAGTGTAGCTCCAGATGGGATCATCTGAGTATTTCCAGGGCTATTTGGGCACTTATTGACACCCTGGTATCCACCTGCCTTTCTGCCAGACTTGCTGCTCTGGTTGTGCACTGGGCAGCAGCCAGCACATACCAGCTCCCCTGCCGCTGGCTGCTGGAGAGCTCGGCCTGCTGTACAGACACAAAGCTAAATTTGCATTGGTTCAAAGTCGTGTGCTGGGCTGCAAACGGTGGTGCTGAGGTCTGGGCATATGTTCACTTCTGCCAGCTGTGCTATGGCAAGAGGCTCCTCCAGCAGAGGGGCAGGATATCAGCTGGGAATAGCAACCTCCAAAACAGTCGGAGTTCACCCGGAGGCTCCTTAAGACTAGTGTCTCTATATGAGGAAAGTGATCTGAGTATCTCCCTAGGAGAAATACATGTAAACCATTCTTTGTTTTTCTCAACCCCTTACTTAGACCGTTCTGCTGTCTCCACCTCTTTTTGTGCTCTTAATTTTCCTGTGCTAGCGTGTTTGCCTGCATTTGTTTCTTACATGCCTATGAAAGAAAGAGAGATTGAGTCAGGATGCATTAGTATTTAATAAAACTCAGCATCAAATCACTTTAGGAGATGGACCTTTTTCTGTCAGCTTCTGTAGGGAAATCTACATAACTAGGGCCAAATTTACCCTTGTGCAAACCCAGGAATGATTCTTGGTCTGCACAGGTGCTAGAACATATCAGTGATCACCTGTGAAATAGCGGAGTGACTGAAGGTTAAGAGTCAGTGTCTTACCTATTCTCCACAAGCAGTCCTGATTCCAGAATTAAGGGTTTAAAGTATGAAACCAGACCAGTTGGGGAGGTACAAACACTTGTTTACATTTCCGGATGTAACTCAAACCAGCTTTTTTCTCTAATAGCACAGCCCAGAACTGACCCTATTTGCTGCTCTCCGCCTTTCCTATCTGTGTTGGTAGACTCTGTTTGTGATAGTTGTATTACAAACCAAATTATTTAAACAAAGAAATTTCGAAGCAACCTCACCAAAGGAGGGGTGCTTGGAAAGTCTTTTTCAGTGGTCATTTCAGTTATCAGCACAGACTCAGTTATGCCATTAAAGATAATACTCGTGGAGCTGCATCTCCAGTTACGGTGATAGTGGTTACCGAGGTCTATCTCAGCAATGGGGATAACTTATGCAGGCATCAGCCTGGCTGCTCATTCCTGTCCTCTTGCTACCACCTGCACTTCAAAGATACAAGTGACAAACAGGATATAAAATATTTTCCAGCTGAAAAATAATATATTCCCCCTGCCCTTTCTTTTCCAGGACACTTTCAGCCAGCCAGATCTAGTGCATCCTGTGGCTGCACAGTCATCTGCACAAGAAGGATGAATGAATGGGGAAGATTTCTTAAAACAACTGAAGAAGTACCATCTCTAAAGAAGTAAAAAAGGCTGGGAAGTGGGATGAACTAGCCCAACAAATTTTGCATTGCCGTGGCTGTATTGTTACTGGGAGCCATAGCAGACAGCGGAACTGCTTTGCCTATATCTAGATTATATTGCAATATAGGCATGCACAATGTGTGAAGTTGTTTGTTAGGTTAACAAAGAAAGAATATATTCCACTTTTGAATTATTTGACTTTTATTATGTTGGATAACAAATTTGTACAAACTTTCACTATATCAAAAAGATGCAAATACATAAAACAGGAAAATGATTCAATAATTTTATACAAATAGAACTCAATATAACGTGATTTAAAGTAAACATACTTTTCATCTTCAAAGTTTCCAACTCCAGGTATTTCATGATGAATTGTAATAAAACAATAATAAAAAAAAGAAGAAAAAAACCCACTTCTTTTGGGAAGATATGTTCATAAAAGCAAACTAATAAGCTAGTGAGGTATGATGTATATCATGAAACAACTGATACTCACCGGTGGAAATCTTCATAAAAATGACATACACTTTTGTTTGACAAATATTTTATTGCATGTCTCACAGCTATTAAATAATTCCCAGTTTAATTTTCGTTGTGTCCTAAACCATCAACAGTAAAAATTGTATTCCCTTGGTCTCTTATATTTTCATCTATACTCACAAAGAAAACTTCCAGTTTTCTGTTGTTTCCTTTTTCATTTTATATGCAGAATACAGTAACTTTTTACCCCAAGGCTCAGTTCTTAGTGACAAGCTTTCAAGTAATCAGATACATATTCTGTATATCCCACCCTCTCTTCCAGACCAAATAACCAGACCGCATGAGAATAAGGAAGCTCAGGGTGGTACAGTTAAAGGCTCATTTTTTATCTCTTGCTACTTGCCATAATGTATGGTGAGCGCTTTTGACTAATTCTGGGTCCTATCAACATCATCTGGAACTGTATGGCTTCCCTTTAAAGGTACCAAAACATGAAGACTTGCCTTAGCATGCCACAGGTGTGTTAATCAGATGTCAGACTGGGGTATCAGGTACCTTCACTGTGCTGCAAAACACAAATTACCTGGGAGACCTGCAGAGGCTGTAAGCCTTGTCATTAATACCACACTGCACTCCTCCTGAGCCACTCCTTTGCTACATGATAGGGGAATGCTCCTCATAGCTGATAGAGTTTCGTGTCAGATAACAGCCAGCCTTGGTGATGCGTCCCTGGTGCGCTCAGATGGGACAGCCACACCTTCCTCTGGTCAGTGTGTCAGGACTGCTTTGAATTCAGGAGCCCCCAGCTAGGAACCTGCATGCCACTCTACTTCATTTCTGGACCCTGATCAGACTGAGGCAAGAAATAGAAACACAGCTGCTTACTACAGGGTCATCCTAGGCATCTACAGAAGCATTTGCAGAACTTTCAGGTCAAATTGGGGTGACCCTTATTAGGGTAAGTAAGTAAGTGACTGAGAAAGGGCTTGCTGGACCACAGTGCTGAATGGGCCCCTGAGTTCTGCTCGAGCCACACTTTTGAACATTTTAGAGCAGCTGAAATATATGTGACTAAATAGAAATAAAAGAAGTCTGCAGAGAAAAAATACTTGATCCACTGATTGAAATTCACAGTAAAGTTTCTGTTGATTTCAACAGAGATAAAATTAGATCCCAAATAAGTAATTAAATAGTACAAATCTTGGAAGCGACCTTTGTCTGCAGTGAATTATAAACAGTGGTAAAATGCACGTGGCAAGAAACTGACCCTTTTCTATTTAATCTTAACATACCTCTGTAACACCTGACCACCTTTCTTTAGCATGACATGGTTAAACATCTAACAGATTGTGGTTCCTTAGTTATTATTTATGGACTTATGTATTACTACATCACTTCCTTGTATAGCAAAAGTCTGAAATAAGGCTGGCATATGCCAGCCTTGCAGTTAGATTAGGCAAAATATGTAATACATCATTTATACTAAAGAATGGAGAACATCCTATGCCGGACAAAGTTAGCCTGGTGGAAATTCTGGATAAAGTCTGAACTACCAGACTGATAAACTGCATCAAAGCTGTAGTGTAGCCATAGTGGTTGTAATCTAGTACTAGGATCCCTTACACTGGATTTGCTGTATTGTTGACACCGAGCCTCATTTTCTTCCCTTGAGAGTAATGAATGCAGGAATGAAGGATTTAATTTTATAAAGGGAGCAAAAAAAAAAGTAATGGCAGGAAGCATCGCAAGAAAAGTCAATAATATATTTTATAGTTCATTTGTTTGAAATCTTTCAACATCAGCTTGTAGCGCTGTCATCCTTCACTGCAATAGATTTTAAAGCTCAGTCAGGTGCTCCTGGCTTGATACCAGTATCTTTAAATGTTTGCTTCCTTAGACTGTAATGATACAGTCTTCAGAGAAGAGAAACTGAAAAGAAACGTTACAGTTGTCCTAGAAAAGAGATGATGATACGTACTCAATGTTTGTATATAATTTCAGTTAGATGATTAATACTAACGCTATTTCTGCTAACAGTGTGCTTTCATTAGTCTCTAGCTCTCAATTTCTGTTACAAAACACCACAACCTTTGTCTTGAAGATAGCAAAACTGAGAAGCAAAGAAGCTTAAATGACTTGTTTAGACCAATGCAGTGAGTCAGCATTACTGCCAAGCAGGAAAATAAGAACTTCCAAGTTTCCATGGTAGTACATAGTCTACTACAAAACGTTAGGACTCTGGTCAATATTGTATAATGTGTTACGATGCTTCATTTGGTCTCTGTTATCCTTTCCAACACGCTGCACCTGAGTCATGTTGCAAAGATCTTTCAGTTATGTCTTTAGGAGACTTGTGTAGTAAAGTACAGAAGTGAACTTCTTCCACCCAACTGACAAACCATATAATCAATGTACTGAATCTGTCCACCCTGGTACTCACTGATGTTAAAGCAATGTGCATCTTCCCAGCATTTCAATATACAGGTTGTGGCTAAATATGAAATTTTAAGGTTGGCTTCTGGGAAACAGGAAAACTGAAAGCAGTATCACTTATAAATTTAGTTTCACTGGGGAGAGTAGGAAGTTTAAATGCAACACAAGTTTCCAAAAAATAGCAGAAAAAATGCTGTGCTATTGGGTTTCTTATGTTCGTTAATGTCAGCTTAGCTTTTTCTCAGCAAACAGCTGTCCTGGCACCTTGATCAAATTCTGGGTGCAAAACAAAAAACATTTCATGATGGAATCACCTGTGGTTAGCTCCACACAGATGGAAGAGAGAGACTGAAGAGGAACTGCAGGGCTCATATTAACAAAAAAACAACCACCTCAAAAAAAACCCCAAACCCAACAGCTCTCTCTTGCCTATCTTATATGATTTGTCATAGGCTGAAAACTACTTAGCCAAAAGTTCTTTTCTTCCTAGCAAGGTGAAGGTCTATTCTTTATACCATTTGGAAGCCAGCACACCAGATGGAAGGTTAAAGAATGAACACTGAAGTGAACACATTAGGCACAAGAATTTGTGTGACCCCCAATCAGTTGTTTTCACTCTTCCATTTGTAATCCAAGACATTTCAGAGCTCGGATTTACAAATCAAGCTCTTTGCATAGCTGAAGCACGATACAGGGATCAGAAAACTGTGTAACGAAGGCGGTAGCCATGGCTTAGGACCATCAGGAGCATGACATTTTAAATCTAGCTGTGGTACAGACACCAAAAAAATCGTGCAAAGAGTATCCTGAAAGAAATATTTGTTATGAAAGGTTTCTCTACTTCTTTGGATTATGCATTACAAAAAATAAACACACTAGTTTCAGAGCAGATAGGTGGTATTTTCTGAAATAAATAATTTAAATTTTACGACAGAAGGCATTGGCAGCCTCTCTGAGGCAAAAATAAAGAGCTCTTCATCCACTGTAGATATGAAGTTTTAGTTGTCCATCCTGGGGTTTCACATAAAAAAGGACAAGCAAGAAAAAAATAAAATTTCAGAAAATAATGTGTTATTTGCTGGTTAAGGATCAGGTTTGTTTGTAGGAAAGAATACAGTAGATCACAAGACATATTCATTGTCAGAAAACGTTCAGTGAAATTTCTGCTATCCTAAATTAACTAGTTGTTAAAAGCTACTGCTGATAAAATTGTAAGAGGAAATTATTTTACCTCTGTCCAGAAATCAAATCGTTACAGATGGAAAGTACTATAACCTTGAAGACTGAGATATGTTTCTTAAACCAGCAATAAAATTTATCAAAAGTGGGCTTCAGACAGCCTTTTTAATAGATTTTTGTTTCTGAAGTTAATGTCAGTGTCTGAGGTGTAGGCATCATGGAGACAGTAGCACCTGGGCTCTGATCATTAAAAATATAAGGAATTAATGCTTTTCAGAAATAGGCTCTACTAAAGTGTCTAGAGACTGGCCAGTGAAATCACATATCTACAGGTGTTTCAGTCACTTTAAAAGAATCAATACAAAAACTGAAAAGCTTAACTTCTTATTTCTTTGAGAATAAAGAGCAAATATTGAGATGAAAACTGGTCCTAAACAAATTGCAAAACTTATTTAAAAAAAATTTTACATCAGGTAAAAGGGAAAAATTTTTCCGGCTGTCATTTCATGTTTTCCCTGGTATACAACTGTTTCAAATGAAATTATTGAAAATTACTATATATCATGTTTTATGTAAACCACAATATTACGTGAAAAATACTTTTAATTGTAAATTATCATCATAGAGAAATGCAGGACTAAAATTCAAATTATTTTATATATGTCTATATAAAGACCTGTAATATGTAGAGAAATATTCACTGAAACTTCTGGTCTGTCACTGTCAATGTCAATGCAAACTGCCCATATTTATCCCAGCGCATAGTCTGCTTTTTCCATTCTGTTCTTTTATAAGAAACTTGCAACATAAAGAAACCTCTCTGCATCTCTTCTTAGGAGGAGAAATGTTCACTTTTGCCCTGATTTGTTTTGGCTTTCAGCCCCACTTCAGATGTACTCTCCTCATGAAGACAGAGATGTGGAAAGGACTTTCAGAGGTCATCTAGTCCAAGGGTGGATCTGCTAAACCTACGTCACTGCTGACATTCATAGAAAATAAGAGCGATTGCACATTCTCCCTGCACAATCTACTACCGCACTTAACTGTCCCTGAGACTGAGAAGTTTCTTCCCAAGGGCTGTATTAGAGCTGTATAGCTGCAAACCCATTATCTAAAATTCTCTCTACGCTGGACAAGGAGAACAAATTATTTCCTTTTTCTTTTCAATGTTCTTTCGTATTTGGAGATGATTACCATATCTCCCCTCAGTCTTCTCTTTATTCTGAGCAACTCGGTTTCCTTCAGTGTTTCCTGGCACGCTATACCTTGTAGTGAACCTTGCTGCTCACCACCTAACTTGCTACAAATCCATTTCAAGTGCCTCAGACCAGATATATTAATCCAACTAGTCCTAGCCAATGCTGAGCAAGGTGGAAAGACTAATCCAGGCTTTGCAGTCTGCACTCCTGTTTGTAAATCCCAGTATGAAATCTGAGGTTTTCACAATAGCGCACCATTAGTGATTTATATTCAGCTTATGATCCACTAACATGGATCCTTCCTTAAAGAATCAGTACTACACCAGCTGTTCTGTGTGTGTTACTTCATAGTTAATAATTCTACTTAAGTTCAGAACCTCATATTAGTGCATATAGAATTGAAGTAGCTGAAGACAGCAAACACTTCTGGATGCAGGAGACCCTTCCAAAGATCCTCATACAAAAATACATCCTTCCAGTTAGGCAGTAGATTAATGGCAACCACGGTTATGATTTTCTAGCATTTTTTGTCACCAGTCTATAGAATCTTCCTCCAGACCTGATTTCCCTAACTTTTTTAATGAGAATGCCACATGAGAAGCAAAAGCTACATTAGAGTCAAGCTATATTACATCTCCTGCCTTCCTTCTGTCCACAAAATTTGTTACCTTATCATAGAAGAAAATTAGATTGATTTGACACAATTTGTTCTTGACAAATCCCTGTTGGCTGTTGTTCATCTTTCTTGTTATCTTCAAGGTGCTTAGAGACAGTTTGATTATTTGTCCCAGTGTTTTTCCAGGAACTTAAGTTGAGCTGGTTGGTCTGTAATTCTCTGTTTCTGTCTTTCTCTTGTTCTATCTCCTCTGTCTCTTTCTTTCCCTCTACTTCTTCATTGCCTCCCTATTTATTAAACTAGGCACTATATTTACCATTTCTAGTATTTTGAGAACTCATCCCTTCCCCTGAGTTCCCAGAGAGAACAAATAACAACTCAGTTTTTTAAGAGGGTTTAGCCCTCTTCAGGATAGCCTCTTCAAAACAACTAATTCCGGGATGTAAAGATTCAGAGCTACTCTAATATTTAATCTACCTCCACACCCCAACTACCATAGTTAACTTCATATGAAGATACTTTTGCATTAAGATGTCAAACCATTAACTGAAACAGCTGAAGATGCTTTTTCTTGTTCTGCTGTTCCTGCTGCAAGGCCAGCAACCTGGAACAGAAGATGGGACTGACAAGCAGAGGGGTTGTTTTACACTGCTTCTGCCACGCTCATCTGAGTTCAGTGTTACAAGCCCTAAGTATTGTTAAACCAGCACTGTGCATTAGCAATCTTATGGCAGCTAAAGCCCCGATGAAACGGAAAAACACAAGACAATTCTTGCCCTTTTGGCAGCATCTGTGACTAGAGTTTCCTCCCACTTAGCTGTGAATCAGCTCTCCACTGGATTTTCCACACACTAATAATGTATTTACAGATGTTTCTTTTTTGTCCTTGTGGTCTTTTCTGATCGTACCATATTTCATGGCTTGGCTTTTCTAATTTTGTCTATACATACTTACACTGTTCTTTTATCCTTGTCCCTGATATACTGACCTAGTTTTGAATTTCTTCATGCTTCCTTTTTGTGTTTGAGGTTAATGAAGAGCAGAAGATTTAGCCAAGCTGATCTCTTGCATAAGAATAGTTTGTGATTGTGATCTTAATAGTGTTTCTGTGAGGAACTGCCAAATTTCCTTTTTTCTTTAGCCTTGTTTCTCAGGAGAACTAACCTAATAATTCTCTGAGGGGAGAGCTTTTCTCAGAAGCTTTTAACTCCATTTATTCTCCATTACTTGTATTTAAAACAATCTGTCCTGCTTCAGATGAGACAAATCGGACAAGCTGTCTAAATAAAAACAGTCAGGATCAAGTCCATGAATAAAATTCAGCTGTTGCCTGTGAAATAAATCTTCAACATAAGTTTTTTCAGGTAAGCTCTAATTTTAAGATGTTGGAGTGTATTTCAAAAGTAAAACAAAAGATTGTGACCCATGGTGGTTGGACTTTTCAGTTTCACAAGAAGAATGTACAAATACTGGCTTTCCCTTTCAGCAAGTTTGAAAAAGTCAGTATTACAAGAAAGAATGGGAAGAGTTGCCCTGTTGCAGAAAACAACTAATGCAACCCTGCTATTTATGTTCTGCATTAAGAAATCACTTTACATTTTATTCTGCCTGAAATGTGTTAATTTATTTGGGCATTTGTGCCTTTTTACAACAGCTGTAAAGCTCTAAAGGGGATCACTTTTTAACATTAAATCCCATTATGCGTCATGTAAGCTTCTTTGATGTAGGATGTAATTTCAAGTATCCATATACAGACTCATAGCTTGCAGCAGTCAGCACCACCACTTAGAAGTTATTATCATGGGTTTTACATTTTGTAACTTCCTTTTAATCTTTGAAGTCTCTCTAGGGAAGTCAGTCAAGTTTTCTCAATGAAAAGCTGAAACAGTAACAATCTTCTAAAAGTATTATATAGATAATTTCAGTATTTTTAATAACATTGATTACTTAATTGCATTTCCAGTTCTAATATAACAGTTTCCAATTTAAGGTAATGGGCTAATGGATTGCCCATAGCAATGTGTAACTAATGTTTTTCATTGCTATGAAACACTGCCCTGAATCCAACCAACCTATCTCGAGAAGATAAAACAGGAAAAAAACATCTACTGCTCAGATACAGTCAAGACCCACAGAGTCACTCACAGAAGGTTGTATAGCCTTTCTTGCAGACAGGTGAAGACCTTATTTATTTACCCATCAGCTTTAACAGTTGTTATACTAGGTTACAAATTCTTATTGTATTAAAATAAAATTTTGGAAATTCATTATACTTTATCTAGGATTGAGAATATGTCTTGGAGCTGAACAAGAGAAATATCTGGCATTATGACCAGTCAGAAAAGAGATGTAGCTGATTTCCTTTGGTCTGAATTCTTTTGGCAATCAAAATATTGCAAGCGTGAACTTTCATGGGTGGTTTTGCAATTTTCTTCTGGTGAGATCAAGTCTTGAGCACTCAAGTTGGAAGTGTGGAGCATGAAATATTTGACAAAACTATTACAGGGTTAACATTTCCAAAAATAAAAAATGCCTCTACTACAAAGATACTTTATTATATATGAGACACCATACCACTTTAAATGAATATGTACAACTATAAGTTGCATACATGTAAATAATAACCAGATATCTACTTTTTGTGAGGTCTTTAAATTCTCTTGACCTGTAAGATAAACTATTGACCAAGGCAAAGCTGAGGTCAATATTTTCTTCAAGGGGCAATAAATCTCTGTGCTCACTGAAACATAGTCAATTAAATGTAAAATCTACCTTAATGTAAAGCTAATATGGCTATCACAGGCCATGGAAAATAAAACTATTTCATAGGGAGGTTTTTTCCTTTCAATTCTACTGACTGTTTTACAGATGAGGAACTAACAGTTGTAATGAAAAGAAAAAAACAGGAAGAATTCCATTAACATGGCACTAATGGACTTGCACAATGGTATCTTAAATAATCATTTATAGAATGTTAAGCTCATCCTCTATAATGGCAAAGTAGCCAGAGACCTCCTATTTATGAAATTTGACTGAGAATAAGATTCTGAGTTTATACATGTAATCAAAACCTGGCTTAGTCACTTAGCTCCGGTCTCTGCCTGATGCTCCGCTCAGTCAGCTTCTGAGTTTCCAAAATAAGCAATGGTTTATCTTTAGTGTGCTGCTAAATACTGCAGCAGTTCAGAAGCAGATCAGTGAGCTGCTTGACATCCAGGCTGCTGGAGCAGAGCATACCACTCACTGTGGAGACTTCCTGGGATGCCTCAAACTAAACTGCAAATGTGTGCTGGCCCAAAGTCAGGGCGAAATTGCTCTTGTGTTGTTTTGCCTGCCTTCAGACATGGATTTCATTTCTCTAAAACCTTTTTCACTCAAATGTACGGGTTTTTAATTAAAGTCCTGGACTCTGATTTTGCTGGTATTCAAGGGGTTTCCAGGTTGGTTTTGCAGCTTCTGAGCTCTCATCAGAGCTGAAGTTTCTTGTCTGAGCTCTTACTGATGTCACCGTCAGTTACTGTGATGAACATCCATGCAGACAATAAGTGGCTTTGGTCTCATGAACTCTGTGACAAACACAGAAATATCTCAAATGTTCCCAGTCTCTATATTTAGTCAGTCACTCTTTATGGATGCACGTTGGTTGTGAAAGAATGAAGTTTGACATTTTTGTGGCAGCAAAATAAAAAAAATACTTTTCTGTTTCCATCAGGTGGAAGAACTACTTTTACTCTCTTGCTTGGTGAGACTGAGTGAACTCTGAAATGACTAAGGATATCTTCAGAGGAGTCATGCTGTGATGCTAGTAACAGACTAAACTAGCCTGATTTTCTATCTTCAAAGGTACAGTAACAAAATTCTCTCTGAGAGTAACACAAGCAAAAGATTAAATACTTGGGGGAGACGCTGGAACTCAGTGAGTGTAAGTCATGCTGAATGGGAACTATCATTTCATGAAGTCATGGGGCTGTGGTTTTGAGAAAGCTAAAGCAGTGGAGCTGATGTTATAAAAATATTACCAGATGCAATTCTAACTGTCTGGAACAGGACTTTACAGATTCCAGGAAATTCATGCTGGAGTAGCAAGTCCAGAACCCTTAGAAATGTACAGCACCTACCTTTTCCCAGGAAAGCTGTGTGCCTAAGTAATGTGGTTATATCAATGGCGTCTTCTAGGGAGTCCAGCCTAGCTGTTTTTAGCGTGTTTTGGCACACACCCACAAAGTATTTGGAAATCTACAATAACACATTTGGAGGGTGTGGTGGGATGACCTTGGCTGGACACCAGGTGCCCACCAAGCCACTCTATGAATCCCCTGCCTCAGCTGGACAGGGCAGAGAAAATACAAGAAAAGGTTTGTGGGTTGAGATAAGGACAGGGAGACATCACTCACCGGTTACCAACATGGGCAAAACAGACTTGACCTGTGGAAATCAATTTCATTTATTACCAATCAAATCAGAGTAGGATAATCAGAAATAGAACTAAATCTTAAAAACACCTTCCCACATGCCTCCCTTCTTCCCAGGCTCAGCTTCACTTCCAATTTTGTCTACCTCCTCCCCACAAGTGGCACAGGGGGATGGGGAATGGGGGTTGTGGTCAGTTCATCACACATTGTCTCTGCTGCTCCTTCTTCCTCACACTCTTCCCCTGACCCAGTGTGGGACCCTTCCCATGGGATACAGTCCTCCATGAACTTCTCCAATGTGATTCCTTCCCATGGGCTGCAGTTCTTTAAGACCTGCTGCAGTCTTGGTCCTCCATGGGGTCACAAGTCCTGTTACAGGATCACAGCCTCTTTCGGGTGCATCCACCTGCTCCAGTGTGTGGTCCTCCACAGGATGCAGGTGGAGATTTTCTCCACGGGCTGCAGGGGACAGCCTGCCTCACCATGGTCTTCACCACCGGCTACAGGGAAATCTCTGCTCTGGTGCCTGGAGCACCTCCTCCCTCTCCTTTACTGAGCTTGGTGTCTTCAGAGTTGTTTCTCTCAGGTATTCTCAGTCCTCTCTCCTGGATGCAGTTAAACAGCAGGTTTTTTACCCTTCTTAAATATGTTATCACAGAGGCGCTACCACTGTTGCCGATTGGCTAAGCCTTGGCCAGCGGTGGGTCCATCCTGGAGCTGCCTGACACTGGCTCTGTCAGACATGGGGGAAGCTTCTAACACCTTCTCACAGAAGCCATCCCCCACTACCAAAACCTTGCCATGCAAACCCAATTCAGAGGAGCAGTAAATGAAGAGCAGAAAAGATCATAAGGGACACTCACTAGATCAACCATTAGGAGCCCCTGGCCATGACAGACTCACCAGGTGAAGTTCTGGAGTATTAATCAGCACATACATTGCTGGGAGTGGGACATAGGCTTCCTCTGCCTTGGTACCCAGCATCAACAGCCTGCAAAGCTAAGTGCGTGCCTTGGTCTCACAGTTTACCTCCTCTGAAGAGTCAGAAAAGTCCATCCCTGGTCTTGGTATAGGTCTCACAAGGTTAATTTCTTGTTCAATTAGCAAGTAAAAAATACCAACTCTCTTCCAAAAGGCTTCAGTAGATATCTACTTACTCTGCAGCATGGTTATCCATTTTCATTTGTCTAAGAACAAAACACTAAACACATAAATAATTGCTATGCTAGTTCTGGCAGTATGTCTATGACTAGGCGCTGCTAAAGTCCTTTTCCAAACAGATGAACACTTATTATACATACACTTTTTTATACGTTCACAAGGGTATATAAATCTGTAAACACGCATACCCAAATTAAGTCCTTAAAGATTTAGAAGGGGATTGTGTCACTCAAATTCAGTTTTGCAAAACTTCAAATTGTGGCAGGGTTGTCTAGGCTTTCTCCTAAGTAATACAGACAGACAGGCATCTTTGGATGGTGCCCTGCTCATCCCATCCTGTAATAAGTGACTAAAATAATTGACATTAATTACCCTCTGAAGATATTTCTGTTTATTGACTATAGGGAAACCCTAAGCAGCAGCATAACACAATCAAGCTACATGTTGTCTTCAGTAAGAAAACTGGCTTAAGAAGTCCCTGTCTATCACTGTCTGCACCAGCCATGCATTTATCTCCCTGTGAAATTACTTAAGCCACACAGAAAAGAACTGCTCTGGGAAAAAACTACAGCTCAGTACATGAAGGAAGGTGATTCTAACCATCTTTTGTAGAGATATTGCAGCTCCCAAACACATATACCAGCAATACAAAGACAAAGATAGAGAGAAGGAGTAGGATCACCTTAAGTCAGACTCACAATCTATTTTAACTAAGTAATTTGTTAGGATGCCTCTTTTAGTTGGCTAAAATGAGATTAAATTCACATTAGTGAGTGCATAGTGCATATAAATTAATAACTTCTTTAAAAATTAGCTTCTGTTTTTAAAATAAAGATTTTAAAGTTAGTAACATTTGAAACATTTAACAAATCCATTCTTTTTTTTTTCTTCCTTGACACCTCTTATTTTTATGACTTCACATAGACAGATGCATGAATGTCACAACTCTGTAAGATAAAAACTGATATAATCAGCAGAACAAAAGAAAATAGCAGAAGCTTTTAATTTACAGCTTTCCTTGGGAGAAGTGGACAGGGTTCAAAGTGAAATAATTTTTACTGGATTAGCAAATAAAATATAATACAAAAGCTTTTTAGGACTGACAATTGAAAAGGAACTTCAGAAGTCTGTAAAGTTATAATTGGTTTGTCTAATTAAATCAGATAGTAGAATATTCGGTGTCACAACCTCTTCTATAGACTGGCTATTAAACAGTCATTTTTTATGGGATTCATCTTCTGATGAGATGAGATCCATCTCACCAAACTTTAAATATCCGCTTTGTAGCATTCTACATCTGGAGTAGTCACCCTAATGTCCCCTTATATCAGTGACAAAAAAGGCAATTTAGAGTTCAATTAATTTGATTTATTTTGGTTGCCTACTTTGACATGAGAGGAATAGCAGCCAAGAAGAACATGTTTTTCTCCACAGATTATAAAAAAAGCCATAAAAAAAAAAGGTCAGATATTTATGTCTACATTGTGAAGATCTGAGTTTGGATAAGTTCATTTGCATGGCCCATAGAACATAATTTTCATAAACTTTATTTATTTCAGTTACTTAAATCACGCATCAGGTGAATAATGGTTTCTTTGAAGGTAAATGGTTTATATGAAAGAAAAAGGTATAATGGCATAGAAAGGCTTTGACTGAGTTTGTTGTTTGCTTTTCAAGACAGTATTCTAAGAGCATTTTAAATGTTTCTACTCTTATTTAAAATTACTTGCAAAAATTCTCTGTCAGTAAAAGTGTATGTACTTTTTAACCAGCCTTCATTGCTTGGAGAGGAAGAATGGGCTCTGTGTATGGGGGTGATAATCCTACAAAAGCAATTTCAGAGTTTCAAAATTCTGTGAGAGTTACAAGAAGCCATGGTCGTGGGGTAGTATCTTTTTTTAGATCATCTAATATAGTTGGAAAGAGGAGATGAGTTTCCAGGACATCATCTTGTCATATGCCTGCCTTCTGTTTTGTTCATGGCATGTCATCTCTGCTAGATGACAAGATCTTTAGTAAGAGCTGGGGACACCGAGCATGTGAAGAACACCTTTTAATTGCTTTACACAAGGCAGATTATCATGATCACAGGCCTTGATCTGGAAAGCAGAACTTCTTTTGTTGTGGACAATGTTTAGGGCACGCCTTCATTTATAACTCTGGGCTTTTCGTATATTTATTAGGTGAGTATTGTGTGCCTTTTGTTTCACATATTAAGCAGCTGTTTCCCTCCAGCTTTGAAGTAAAACAGGTTAGTGATTAAACAAACAGAATTGGGATGTCAGACTCACACAGATTTCAAAAACTTCCTCAGACAATATGCTTTCTTAGACCTTGTGGCTCCCTCAGACAGTTTAAATATGTATCCTTTTGGTAGAAACATCTATACACCATGACAAAGTGCTCTAGGAATTTTACAGAACATATTGAGAAAGTAGCATCTACCCTCAGAAAAGAACAAGAAAGCAGTTGCAATGAGCTGTCAGAAGGAAAAACTGTACTGAGAGTTTCTCCTTATTTGTCAAAGGACATTGAATTTCATTTGTATGCTTCCATGTATGTTTAATTCAGTTTCTTCACAAAAGAAAAATCCTGAGGTGTTTTTCCATTGAAACCAATGGGATTTGGCTGCCCACTTGTTGCACAAATTAGTGCTGCACAGAATTTAGTGGTGCCAGAATCAGTCAATGGGTTTTTGGCCCCTTGTGGATAGTCACAGAATGCAGTCATTCCTGCAGCTCCCATGATCTACAGGTTTCTGGTCTCGTGATTATCTCATTAAAAATCTGCCTGATGGCTGCTCCAGCTCTTGAGTCACCACGTATGGGCTCCTGTGTGCCATCTTACCCTATCACACTCAGATTGCTATTGGGACGGTTAGGCCTTTCCCCTGCCTAGGGACCTGACTCCACCACACAGCCTTGAGAGAAAAACTCACAGGAGAGCTCCTTCAGCCAGTGGTAACTCTCAATGAAGACAACCTTTGTGGCAGTTATTACCTTTGTGCTCATTACTCTGAAATTCTAACTGAACTGGGATATTAATTTCAATGTGGTTTTGCCTTTTTTGCTAGCTTTAGCGTCTTCAGGACTGTACAGGTACATAGCCGTTCATGTGTGGTACAAATGCCTTTTGGGTTTTTTGGTGTGTAGAAAAAAGTCCTGTAGAATTTGTGGATCTGGATCCACAGAGTCAGGTCATTTCTACATACAAATATGTTACTAATCTGGCAGAACCCATGATGAGTTTATTACAAAAGAGCAATGAGATCACCGGCGTTTGAGTAACATTTGTGAGGTCTATGAGAACCTTTTTGGGTTTTTAATTTTCTGAGGACACCTGGAGTCCCATCCACATATTTATCAAGTTCTGTGTAATCACAAAAGCCTAATAATCATCCAGAAATAATTGCTTCAAATGTGATTGTCTATATAAATTATTATAACACATTCACCATTGTATGTTTTGTGGCAAAACATGTTTTCTCAAAAGGTTTTTCTTCATCAGCACCTGCTCCAGTTTAACAAAGATGAGTCATTTATTAAATTAAGCTCTTAACCATGTCTATTAATAACCTGTATTAATAATAGAGATCTTTAGGTCCCATTTAACATTGAGTCTAAAAGTACATTCTTCTAATTGCCAAGCTAATTTTTACTACACAGTGGCTAAAATCTTCATTCACTGGTCAGGTGCTTATTGTGCTGGCCATTCTTGCACAACTCAGCTCCATAACTCAGTTAGGAAATAATTCCACTTAAGTGCATGACATGCATGTCTCTGTCAAGAGATGAATGTTGTACCTTTCCTCCATAAGTATTTTATGTCTCAGTTAAAGTGTACTTTTTCTTGGCCCTGGTGTAGAGCATCTTGAATTTTCTAGAACTCACATTAAAAATTAAGCTATTACTGTTCAGATCAAAGAAAAAACAGCTCTTTTTGCCCATTTACAATTAAACAGAAGAAAGCCTAAAGCAAGTCCAATCTTTTTCCATGTCTACAAAGATGCAATAGGATATACCTTTTCCTTTTAGTAAATACAGCATGAGTAAAACCTTCTGTTGATTGCTTCAAGATCTCTAATCATGGTCAAGAAAATATCTGGGAGACTTTGGTATTCCTTTTACACTGAATCCCAAAGTCTATGAATAGAATTCATTTCCAGTAGCATGGAGCAGAGCTCAGTAAAATCACTTCTTCAATATCAGTGAATTCTCTGATTAGTATCTAGCAACAATAAAAGGAGTTGCCAGTGCAAAGCTAGCCGGTATTCCTCAGCCTTTGAGAGCGATGATCCACAGATGATAAGAGTGTCTGGAAGTTTCACAGGTAGCTTGAAAGAGAGGGAATGACTGAAGAACACTTCAGACACACTCAGCTATTTGATGGTGACGAGGACAAAGCAGATATGTATTATCTACTTATTTGGAGAATGGGAGACAAAAAATGTGTTCTGAACATTGGTTGATATTATAGATAAAGTTTAAAATATGAAGGTACAAGAAAAAGAAGCAACATTTTTAAGAAAGACTACTTAAAAATATTTATTTTCTTTATATTAAAAAATTACTTCATTATTGAAGAAAAAGAAGAAAATAGGTCAGAAAACAAAGGCTTCTCATGCATTTCTGAGTCTCAGAGTAAGACTTCCACAGTAAAAAGATCATTCAGAAGAAATTTAGGGGAGGGTTTTCATGAAGCTTAAGTTAAGCTGGGTAGTATAAGAAATGTCTAGCAACTTTCATCAGGAAATATAATCTGTTCTTTTTGTGGGCCACATAAAATTTTTCTACAAAATAACTCATTTCATATGAAAACAAAAACTGAGCTGTTAGATTTGCAACAAAATTTTGGACCAGGATTATTTAGTCTCCCTTAAACAAGAAAACAAATCAAGTGTTTCATAAAAGTAAATAACAGCAGTAATGAAAATATGTATTTTTCTCTGCAGATTGAATCATACTGGAAAAGTGAAATTAATTAGCTGCATTTATTAAACAGAATAAAAAACTTCAGGTTACTCAATCTAGTGATTACCATTGTAAAAATAATCATGTATCCAAATATACTCAGCTGTTTGTTTTGCAAATATGATTTATGATTCAAAGAACATTCTGCTCTCATTCACCAGTGGAAATTTTTCTCTGTGTCTGTAGCTTGGAGGAGCCATTATGTGGTGGTATTTACTACAGTTAGGTATTTTCAATAATTCCTATACTTAGAGTGGAAATTATGGTAAATTTTTTATGAGTGATGAACACCCAGACTGCACCCACTGTTTCTTCCTATATCTGACTTTCTAGGCTTATGACACAGGCATAGAAAAGAATGACATGAAGAGACTGCTATGGTAGCAGAAGCTATTCTTAGCTAGTCAGCACTTATCTGCAGAAACAGACTGATTCACTTTGATTGCCACTCAGCAGGACTGAAGGTAGAAGTCATATGTAAATAGATGGGCTAGAAATGGATGCCTGTATTCATTAATCTTTCATTAGACTCAATCTCAAAATTACCCAAAGGTTTTACAAGGACTTTTCAAACTCTAATTTGGCCCCTGGCCTTTAAGCAAAATGAAAGCTATTGATTGATGTTCTGGCCAGGATGCAAATGAACCCATCAGTTCCTGAATCAGGCTTTATTGGTTTAGATGCACTTTCTTATATGTGAACAGGAAAGCTACTTGGAAATGAAAATTTTTATAAAGCTTCATAGTAAGGCAAAGTTGTGTTAAATTAACTAGTTAAGCCTCAATGAAAGCAAAGACTTATTCTATTATTTCCATAAACTTACAAAAATTTGCTTCACTGTCCTTTAAAACCTTAAAATGAGAAAAAAAACCCCACATTTTTTTAAGACAGGTAAATACATATTTTCCTACTTAAATTTTAAAATACTACTTCTTTGTGTTTCCCAACCCTGAAAAGCACAGATTTCTGGATGCAATAGATCTTATATTCATATTCCTTATGGAATGATCCGTACTCCTAAAGTAAATGTTGCTATACCCTCTACTATAAGAGGACAGTGTCTTCAAATTTGGAGCAGCAGGTTTATTATTTAGATATTTTCTGTGGTGAAGTGTTCGGAGATATTTTTTTTTTAGGTGGACATAATGTTCCTCTGTCTCTGCTCCATTTAAATAGTCTAGCAGTAAAAATGCCCCAGGAAATGGACCTGGATTCACAGTCTCTCTCCGTATGAGAAGCTTTGACTCTCCTTTTCTAGGGACTACCCAAACACCAGTCTCCAGGATGTTCTCAACAGCAAATCAACTACAGTGGAGAGGAGTGCAAGAGAGAGGAAGCAAAAGAGAGTTTTAGTTCCAACTGGGAGAAGGAAAGTCAAGACATTTATTTTACATTGGACAAAAAGTGTCAGGAATGACCATAAACATAGAGATTACAGCCTTTACAGCTTTCATCTCCTCTGAATATCCTGGACTCCAAAGGAAAGCTAGACAGCCCTTGGGTGGGTGTTCTTTCTCACACTGTGACTCGCAGGTCCCTCACTGCACAGACACTCAGCCAAGAATGAAGGATGGAAAACTCAGTACCAATACCTGAAGAGCCTGTGAGATTCAGTGACCCTGAATTCAGATTTTCCACGCCTTGAAGGAATATTCTAATACATAAGATGGTAGTTGTAATCAGGACCGTAAACACATTTTCAGACATCTTCAGTGACTTATTGCAGGGATTATCCTCCATAAGCTGGATACACCATCACCCATTTGCCTACAACTGGCATGTGACGGCAATACAGACAGTGCTCTGTGGTATTTAAAAAAAAAAGGATAAACATATATTTTCTTGACATAACTGAACAACTCAGAACCTATTTCAAAGCTCAATCTTCTCAGGACTTTCAAAATATGGTGATGCTTCCTTAGTACAGAACAGTTCATTTGGGCTATGGGGAAGCTTCAGGTTGCCTCATCCCTCCAGCTGAAGCTGCGTCAATATGCTTTAAGAAATGCCCTGCCTGCTGGAGAGTGTGAGAGAACATGACTTCTGAAGGGAGAAAATCTTCTGCAGGGAGACAGTATTGACTGCTAGTACCTGTTGTAGTCACTGCCTGTGTTAGAACCAGTGATTTGCTGACATGACACTCAGGAAAACCTGGGACTTGCTAGAATTTACAACACTGGGCAAAGACATAGCTTTCAGCTCCAGACAATATTACTACTAAGTCCTGCAAGAACATAACAAATCCATGAAGAAAAAAAGCATTGAATAAAACCACAACAGAAATAAACCAGACATTATTTGCACTCTGACTCTTCTTTTAACTGGAATTTGTTGCCTAAAAAGCAGTTGAACCTTATCTGATAAAAAAAAAGTTGTTGACCTCAATGCCAAAGGCAAAATTGCGTGGATCCATAATGGACGTAGTTGAGCCACAGACATATCATTAGGTCAAGTCTTGGCAGGTCAATCTCTACTGTATTAAGCATCTGTGAAAGTGTCCTGGTTTTGGCTGGGATAGAGTTAATTTTCTTCCTAGTAGCTGGCATAGTGCTGTGGTTTAGATTTAGTATCAGAAGAATGTTGCTAACACACTGATCGTTCGGTTGTTGCTGAGCAGTGCTTACACCAGTCGAGGACTTTTCAGCTTCCCCTGCTCTGCCAGGGGCACAAGAAGCTGGGAGGGGGCACAGCCAGGACAGCTGACCCCAACTGGCCAAAGGGCTACTCCAGACCATATAACAGTATTTAAGCTGGGGGTAGCTGGCCAGGAGGCAGCGATCACTGTTTGGAGATGGGCTGGGCATTGGTTGGCAAGTGGTGAGCAATTGCATCATGCATCACTTGCTTTGTATATTACTCTTCTTATTAATATTATTATTATTACTACTACTACTATTTTACTTTACTTTATTTCAATTATTAAACTGTTCTTATCTAAACCCACGAGTTTTTTCACTTTTTACTCTTCCGATTCTCTCCCCTATCCCACCGGAGGGTACTGAGTGACTGGCTGTGTGGTGCTTAGTTTCTGGCTACGGTTAAACCAGGACAGAATGTCTAACATGGTGTCTGAAAGTAATATACCTCTGGTCCAAAAAAGGCATATATACCCCTGGTTGAAGTGCATTTTTACATGCCTACCTTACAGTGGGCACACTCACACATGTAGTTGACGCCATTCAGCTTGCTCCAGCCTGGAACCCCAAGTCTCTCTTCTATTCTGTGTTGAGGACAGGTACCGACTATTTATGAGTCATAGACAAGCTAATGACACGTGAAAATTTCTTATAATTCTTAAAGAAAGAAGCAGCATATGAATTTGAGAAAAGGGCTGGTAGGTACTCTATGAAATTCAACAAGGATAAATGCAAATCCCTGTTCCTGGGAAGGGAGATCCCCTTGCAATGATATAGGCTGGGGAGTGATGACTGGGGAGCAGCCCTGCAAAAAACAGTCTTGGGCACCCTGGTGGGAAGTGAGAAGAGCATGAGAAAGCAGTGCCCTGGCAGAAAAAAGGCCAACAGCCTCCCAGGATATCTTACCAGGAGCAGAGCCAGTACACTGAGGAAAGGGACTATCCTTCTACTCAGCACTCTCTAGACCACAGTTAGAGTATCATGCCCAGTTTTGGGTCCCCCAGTACAAGACAGATATAGATAAACTGGATAAATTTGTCCTGTAAAGAGTCTGAGGGAGCTGGGCTTGTCCAGACAGGAAAAGAGATGGCTTTGGGCAGACCAAACAGCAAACTCCAACTCCTAACAGAAGACAGGGATAGTCAGGCATGGCAGGAAGACAAAAGACAAAGGGTATAAATCAAAGCAAGAACTGTTCAGATTAGATGTAAACTTTTTCCTTATAAGGGTGGTTCAGCACTGGAAGAAGTTGGCCAGTGAGGCTGTGCAAGCCCTCTCCAGCCTTGGAGGTGTTCAAGATAGAACTGGATAAAACCCTGAACCATCTGGGTTTGACCTCAAGCTGGCCCTGCTTTGAACAAGAGGTTGGACTAGAGACTTCCTGACCTAACCTATGAACCTAAAATGGGGGAGAGGAGGATAAGAAAAGAAAATTGATCTTGAAAGTGGTTTTACTTGGTTTTAAATGTATAAAGTACAACCTTGCCTCCAGTAATTATAGCACAAGTTGGTGTACTGACCGTCCCAAAGCCAGTGGGAGTGTCAGACATTATCCACAATAATATTTTTGCACAATAACATACAGCTTGGAACATTTAAAGGGAGGGGAGAAAAAATGAGATGGAATGAGAGTAATTTAAAATTTTTATCTAAGGAAAAGGAAAGAAATTAGTAAATTCTAATTATATTTTCATGGCAAAATATTATAACTTGATACACACACTCTGTGTCAGTGAGGTTTTGATGTGCATCATCTGATTGATTTGACTTTATGGTAGGCAAATATACAACATTGCCCATGCAAGTAAAAGTCTATTCTGACCAGTTTTAGGCATCTTTCATCAGAAGTGATGATATGTTTCCCACAGTAGACTCTAGAAACAGAATATAATGACCTTTGCATGTGAATGGCCTATTTATCATTTGGAAGACAACCCCAAATCGGACCAGGGAATAAGAAGCAATATTTATTTTACCTAATGCATTATCTTACTCACCTCAGATTATTTTGGGTCAATGTTTTTATGGTTTTGTCTGAAAACTAGAATGTTTTATTTTTCAGATGTCAGCTGTTAAAAAATAAAGCTAACTGAAACTAGCCAGTGTTTTACAAGAACTGAGTTGATTGAAACTTCAGTTCTCCAGTGAAAAACAATCTGGTCAAAAATTTCAAGCATTTCTTTTAAACACCTGGTTCAGGATTTAGATAATTCAGAAGCTTCACAAGTGTGGTACCTTACATGTAGGCAACAAAAACTTCAAAGTGTTTTAACTTAGTTGTCAGTGAGTAACTTTTTTATTTTTTTATAATCTATGCACATTTAGTTCAGTAAAAACCAGTATTTTCAAAACTAACAAAGAAACAAGAAAGGTGTTGTTGATTCAGTGCTTTGAATGGGTTTTGGCTTGAAATAGATTAGAACAACTATTTCTACTGTGATTCCAAAAGCCAGACTTAAAATCACTGCAATTTAGTAAAGTCAAACATGCACTAAAGGAATGCATGTGAACACAAAATACAATAATGGTTGGTAATATACTGCTGGTGATATTAAAGTTCTGCTAATTCTTTATTTTCAGTTGCTGAAAATAAAGGAGTTCATAAGGAACAAAAAAAAGCTGAAGTTTGTGATATGTTAGAAATACTATTGGACTTAGAGAACTCTATTTCTGTATATTAAAATAACTAAGTGGAAAATATCTTCATGACACAAAGCATAGGGGTTTTTTCCTAGATGTACCTGCTATCCAGGGGTTAGATGTCAATATTTTTGATCTTGGTAGGGTCTTATTTAACAGACAACTTATCTGAAGTCAGGTGGATTTGCAGATTTTTGCCACCTGAAATTACTTTTCTTTGGTTGAAAAAAAAGTTCTGCTAAGCAATTAAAAACATCTGAGTGATGGTATGAATCTGACCTACTGTAAATGCTAATGTGATCCAAACTGCTGCCATGAACTTGGGAGAAGGAAAAAAAGTCTACCCTAAACAGACATACACAGTGCTTATGAGATTATTTCCTTATTGTTTATCTCTCAGGTCTTAGTACAGCAAAAAAACCATGGCTATAGGAACTGACTGTTGCTCATTATAGTTGTCGGATTTTCTCAGAGAGGGTGGCAGAAGCTGCTGGAGTTGGTCCCTGTCCTGTACCTGTCCTGTGGATAGCTTTGGTCTGCAGAGCTGTTAAGCTGGCATCCTTTCCACAGTCCTCAAAATTCATTTTGGCTCCGGGGTGGTTTTTTCTGTTAATCAGCTGCAAATCCATTGTATAAATCTTTCCAACCTATTTTATATAAAAGTTTCCAGTCTAGTAAAGCAGGGCTCTATAGGCTATTTCCAGACTTGCTGTCTCAGCTGTGTTGGCAAGATCCCAAGCTGTGGACACCGAGTGGCAGAAAACCTGATCACAAAAGGGAGGTGGGGGGAAGAGGAGGGGAAAACTGAAGTGGAAGTAGCTATTACCACTGCAGAAGAAGGAGCTAAATTCGAAGGAGTTGGCATAACCTTGAAAATGGGTAGGACAGTACAGAAGCAGGATAGAGCAAAGGAGTTTGGCATAATCAGTAGCCAAGGAAGGAATTTTCAAGGTGTTAGTCCACCCTTCCTTCCCAGCAGAGTCCAAGGAGGGAGGTGGTAATGCCACCATCTCCCTTAGCTTGGAGGCTAATCCTTCCTTGGCAGTCAATTCCAGAGCCACAAGGAAAAGGGAGCAAAGAGAGCATTGCTTCCAGTGCTGGAAATCTTAGCAACCTGTTGAATAGATTAGGTAAAATGCCTGTGCAGAATACACTGCAGAGACTGAATCTGTAAATTCTTGCTTGAGTTCTCTTAAATAACTCTGTATAATGGTCTGTTACAGCTCTGTAAGAATGGCCATCCCAGAAAGGTGCAGGGTGGCAGACAGCTGCCTTTCACCCTCACATCTTCTGGACTTTCTATTATTAACAGGTTAGCGTGCTTCGCTTGCTTGTTTGTTTAAAGTTTCATCTGTTTTAAGGAAGCTGATCCCTCTTCTTTCCAGAATCAGAACGCACACTCTCTCACACAAATCTGTTCCTTGGGAATAGAGACTGTGCTGACTGCATATGCCACAGAACATTAAACTTGGGTGATAAGCTAGGCAAAGTCATATTCTGAATGTGTTTTACAGCTGTAAATGTCAATACAATAAGATTTGGGTTATTTTTCATGTTCACATTATAAAAGTGTTTGTTTCAAACTTTCTGTAAAAAAGAATCACTTTAAAGCTACGATATAACATGAAAAATTTCAGGCTCTAAACCATTTGCCTGAGGTGTGTGTAGTGTATGTCAAGCAAGGGGAGATGCAGAAGGATCATAGCAGGAAGCACAGCTCTTCCTCAGTGCACTGCTTTCTCTTTGCAGATGGTACATTCACCACTGAAATTTCAGTGAGCTTAGAGACCTGTCAAGATCTCTGTCCAGTTTTAACAGGCCTATATTTAAACACATATTAGGACCCTAATTCTGGTTGGGGAGGTCTTTGCGTATTACCTTGTGGTTACTGGTTTGGGTTTTTCTTTTACTGAATTAAACCAAAGAAGACCAACTGCATGCTATGCTTAAAGCAGAAGTATGGTGTTCAATACTGTAAAAAGGAAAAGTTGCACAGACTGGAAAACCTCCTACAATTGCATTGCATTTGTGACATGACAGCAGTATTCTGAAAGATAGTAAATATCACTCATAGGCCATCACTTTGATGGCAGTTGGACAAATTGATGAGTTCAGCAGAATTCAAGCTCTTTTTCCCACACTGAATATCCATGCTTCTTTCTGTAACAAATGTTTTAAATGATATTTCATTTAAAAATTTTTTGAAGAAGTTTTTGTTGTTATTGTTGGGTCTTTTTCCCCAGGAAAAAAATAGATGCCCTCCGCATTTATCCACACATCTTCTGGATATTACTCTCTGAGGTGTTTTTGCCATTCTGTTGTTTGACAATCCAAGCAGAAGTTCTATTCAGCTAATGGAAAACAAGGGCAATGTCCACTGATGAATCTTCCATGTTAGATAAGATTTATTCTTGTCATCCAGGGGAAAAGAAAAACACTTCCTAGAAGTTAACTTTTATTTTGTCTTGAGAACATAACCAATTTCCTCCCCAGGTATTTGTAACTTCTTACCCTAAGGTGCATATGTTTTCATTTGCTTCATCCTATTTTTTGATATAGTGATTTAACATGCTGACATTTACATTCAGAATATTTCTTGGAGTAAAAACTTATTCCAGAAAGTATGGAAATCCTTTTGTTAATATCCACCTGTACACAAAAATCAAGTTAGTCTAACTTGAGACATACACCTGAATGCTACAACTAAGCCTATGTAAAATACAGAAACCATAATTTGAAAACAGAAAATACAACTTCAGGACTTGTACTGCCAAGCTGGAACCACGTTAGCCAAATGACACAAAATGCTGGTATGGAATAAATTTGTCCTGACTGTTCGAATTTGTTTTAAAATGTTGACAGGTTATTGTTGTGCTAAAAAGCTTTGTGCTGGATCAGGTATCATCTGTCTATGGCACTTCATATCTGTACTGGCTTAGGTTTTGCAAGCATAAAATGTAAAGCCTACACAAACTACAGAGTTTTTGCTAGCTTAAATTCATATTGTTGAGCAATCCTACAACTAAACTGGCTCTAATTTTTAATTAAACTGAAAGCTACTCTGTTTAAGACATTTTTTCCACTTAATGATTGGCATTGATGTAATGAAAGCTGTTTAACAAAACTGGTTTCTTTATAGAAACACAGTTTATGTATAGCTCAGTCTAAACAGACAGTGTGTCTCCTTCTGTATACTCTTCTAGATAGCAGTGCAGTGTTTGTTTCATTTGACTGATCCTAACATAGCTGATTTTCATCTGCCACACCTGGGTGAATCTCAGAAGCGCTTGCTGTGTTCGGTGAGATAGAGATGTCAACTGGAAATCAATCTTTTGATCTGTGACTGACGCGGAGCAAATAAAACTTTGGAGTGGAAAATTCTTTTTCAGAATATTCATAAGCAGATTGAGAAACTTTAATTTTATTATTTTTAATAATTTGAAATGTATTCCAAAACCTAATTAATCAGCATTCTGTTGTGAATCAGTATTCCTGTTTCACAATTTCAATGTTTTGGTTGTTTACACAACTCACATGTTAATGTCTCTTTCCTGATGGATTGATCTGTACAATCAAGCATCAAAAATCAAGGTGTAGAAATGAACAGAAATAATAAATAAGTTTCAGCAAACATTTTAGCTTAAATTTATCTTTTCTTTTTTCAAATATGTTGTCTTAGAAAGCTTGATCCCTTGAATATTTTTTTTAAATGAGCATGAAAGGATGTAAACACAGCTGACTCAGTACTCAGGATACAGAGAACACTCGCAGAAGAGCTGATGATGCTGTGGATGACTCTGCTGGCAAAACACATTTCATTGTCTTCTCAAAAGCTATACGCTCATTTTGACACCAGCAAGACAAGACAGTCCCCTTTACAGTGGGCTAAATTCACAGTAGAGGAATGTGCCTCATGAATTCACATTAGCTAGGGAAGAATGTTGTTATTTCAACAATGCAAAAGAAATATAACATCTTGGCTTATAAAACCGGCTGGATTAGACATGAAGGCATGCCTACAATTTATAAAGCGCCCCTAAAAATGGTAGCACATTGAGTTGAAAACAAAACCATGGCATAAGCCAGAGAACAATCTACTAGCTTCATTGCAGCTATGGGGTGTGCAATGCTCCTGTACTGCAGTTTCTTTCAACAAGAGAGCGGGTACCATCTCGCTAAATGCTCCCATCTGGAAGTCTCATATACCTAGAACCTTGTGGCTTTGTCCATTACTCAACAGATTTGCCCCAAGTGAGGCAGGCTCAAGGAAGACTAAATTCTGACTTAGACTGTGCTTGTTTTAAGTTTTATATCTCTTGAAGATGCCACTCAGAAACTTGCTCACTCACTTTTGTCACCTCTCTCAAAAAGTTTACAACTTGGATACTTTATTTCTTGCATTACCTTCTGAACACTTTTACATGGTATTATTTCATAAAAAAATGTTAGTGGGTATGTTGATAAACTATTATGTATTGCTTGATTAAATTCTGGAGCTGAATCTAATTTGCATCACCATTGAAAATATTTTCTGTTCATTCTCATTTGTACTCTGAGCATGTGGTTACATGGGTTTCCTGTGCTTTTGATGAGTACTGTGTAAGTGTCAGAGCTGCTTCATTTCCTGCTCAACTGTAGGACTGGGAACTACAGACACAAAATATAAAAGTCTTATTCTGTAGTGGCACCAAGGATCTGGGACTTGAAAACTCTGTTCTTCACTCTTTCTAAAAAAGAATGTGTATTTTTGTGTAACGAACATACAGAGCTTTTCAAAAGTAGGTAGGGCCAGAGCCCAACTAAACTGTTTCTTTTACTTCGGCATTACAGCCCACTACCATGAATTTAATCTCTGCTGGACTTTCAAGATGACAAAGAATGCAGAGTTTCACATGTCACTGGCTTTTGCTTGGAGGGAAGCTTGGTATTAATTGAAGACTCGTTATGATCCTCCACATAAGGAGAAAAAATATTTTGTCATAGCTCAGTCAGAGATAGATGCATCAGAACAGTAATAAATATAGAAAATATAGAAAATATATATAAAAAAATTACTCTGCTGCCTCAAAAAGGAAACATACTTGTTCCCCTCTGTGCTTATTGGGGGGGGGGTGGGGAGTGGGGGGTGGAACACAACGACAGAAAGCATTTGATTTACAAATATTTTTGTTGTTTAAGGCCATGGGTAATTTTAAGGTATACAGAATTTGTGATGTCTGAGATACTGACACAGGTTCTTCCAAGTATTGATTTCTGGCATTAGAAATAAGTCTCATTATGTGCCATTTATGCTGTTTTATGCAATGAGAAGCACCGTTGTCCCCACTGTATCATGGAATACGTGGCTCTGAGTTGTAAGGGCTGATCACTGGTTAGTAACTTTTTTTATCATGGCATGAGAGTGATTTGGGGTAGGTGATAATGCTTGCTAGATGGACATAGGGAAAAAACAGGAAGCATGAGTCCAGATGCTAGTAGCAGATCAAACATTAGATATTGAAGCTACATGAATCATCTTTCTTTCCTCAGGTCACTTCTAGGTGTCTGAGCTGATTGGCTTGCATGGTGTCTGGGTGCTCATTATAAATAAAAATATAAATGCTGGCTGCTGGCTAGACACAATTTTCTCATTATCTCCCAAAGGAGGATGATTATGAAGAAATCAGGCAAGCCTTGGTGATGCAGTTACCATTCCCTACCAGTTCTTGGTCTGAGACAAGAGGGAACTTCCAGAACTATAGGAAAAAGATTATGCATCAGATTAGTTATATCCATCAAGAATTTAAGATAAACAGGTGACCATCAGCTAATGCTGAGTTCCCTCCATATCTGACAAAGCAAGCAAGCACTTGCCATAGAAATAAAGGTCAACTGGCAGTTTGCAGCCAGTCCATATGGATTTGGAAGATCTATAGCTGGATCTGTTTTTTGAGAGTTCACTGCCATAGGGAATTTTTCACACCATGCGACACATAGATCACACAATTCCTAAGTCATTGCTGGCTTTGTACGAATAAGATAGCTTGGCACTTACAGGACTCTCCACTTACATCAGGGCTTTTCAGAGCATATATATCCCCATACTGTGCTTGGAGACTTGTTGAAGTAATACATCAGTAAGAAAAGATTTTTCTCTGCAATTCTGCATGCCTTGCATACCACCAGGACCACTTAACCTCCGTCAGCTGTAGCTCACCAGGTCAAATGTATGACTCTGGAATTTTCTACAGCTCCTCTGTGAAGAAAGGGAAGTATATGCATTTCTAGATTTTTCCTATGCACATAAATAGCTTGCTATTCTTCCAGGATCTGGTGAACTGCTCATTCCTTTAAGGCTCAAAAAGCCAACTGAGAGAAGTTATCCATCTACCAGCTGAACAACTTCAGTTTGGTGACAGAATGTGTATCTGACTGGCAGTGGTCTAATTAACAACTTGTGTGCCACTTAACAAAAATAGACACTTTTTCAACCTTATCATATGGTTCTTGTTAGACAGTGTCTGTAAGAGTCCATTGCTTCTGTGCACAAGTATCAGGTGACAAAGAGATGATACTAAAGAATTAAACTTCATGTGGAGACCAAGGTCATGACAAATTAGCTTAAATCTCAGGTGGAGAAATCTCACCTGCGTGTTCTCTATCTGCCTTCTCTGCCTGAACACAGTCCAGAGCACCCATCCTTTCCCCCAAAATGTACACATGAATTGCTCAGGGACATGGTTTAGTGGTGGGATGGCAGTGTTAGGTTAACAGTTGGACTTGATGATCTTAAAGGTGTTTCCAGCCTAAATGATTCGATGATTCTATGATTCTATCCAGATCAGAGTGTTGTACTCCCAAGAAAGGGATTTGTGCTTGCTGAAATTCTAAAAGGACAGAAATGAAGAACACCTTCCAAACTCTCTGGAAACCTACACCTAAAGTCCAACAGCTGCTTTGGATAGTGGTTCATATTTACAGAAGTGGCAGAAGAGAAGGATGTGTGTGAGACTGGGGACTTGGATTTTGGCCCAGTGATAATTAGGTTGCTAGCAAAAGCTGTTTTCTGAATCTGCTGAAGCTATTGCATTAGCTAAAGTGATATAGATGAACAGAAGTGGACAAGAAGCTGCGTGGCTTATAGAAGCCTGAGATCTGGACCAAAAAGGAACCAAAAAGTTAGTGGCAAATGAGGTAAGGTAATGAAAATGGAGGTATCACCATATGTCAGGAATCAACAGGCTTAATCTTTGAGTAGTCACATTGCAAGCAAGTAAAAACACACAGCCATTAAGAAGCATCGCTTGTTACCTATTTCCTTGTAGCCTATTAATTTACCCAGACCCAGCAGAAGTGGGCAAACCTTTCACATCAGTAGAAAACCAAACTTCAGGGCTTAGAGGGCTGAGCTGCCCCTGACCTCAATGAAGATGTGAAGTAGAGTTTCTGACGCTAACAGATCTGAATTGCTTTCATCTGGCAGAAGTAGAACATACCACAATGTTCCTCCTGTTTGTATGTGAAGTAGGAGAGCTGGAAGTCTGCGTTCACATGGATAATGGGATTCAACTCCTCATCAACCTATTCCTAGAACAGTCACATTATGTTTTAGACAGTTGTAAGACTCTTCATCTTATCCCTTAAACGATCCAGGTTCTGGGTATGGCTACCTACCTTCATTCAATTAAAAGCTTTTTTCATCTGAAAAAAAGAGCTCCAGTTCAGGTCACAGTGGATATACCATGCTCCAGCCTCTGATTTATGGCCTGTTCCTAGCTTTGAATGTTTAATTTTTCGTTACACTGGGGTCACAAAAATGGTTGGAAGGCCAAATAGAGACTGGAGAGCTTGGAGCGTTCAAGAACTTGGCATTCCTAAGAAAGTCAGGTAGTAGCACCTTAGATGTTGTCCACTGATAGGTCAAACACCCAGCACCCCATACATAGGGATAGCTGTAGGATAAAGGGAACAGTAGGATTCTTCTCTAGTTCCTGGAAAAACCCTAACTATTCCGCAGAACAGCAAGCCTCCTGAGAATATTGATAAGAGGGAATATGAAAATTAGGCACAAAGGTTAATAATGAGGAGACTAAATGATATGGTACAAGTAGACAGAAGCAAATATACCAGAACCAATGGTCACTCTGATTTTGTCTTGCTATTATATTGGGTCAAGGAGACAAATTTATGGTGGCTCCATGGTCTATATCAAGTACCGGTGACCATTTTTGGATGATTTTACTTGGAAAAAGAGTTGTTCTTCTGAACCAAGTAACAAACTACATTTAGAACTATTGATCACATTTTGGAGGAATAGATGTAATTTTGTTGCTATATATAATGAAAAGGCAGGTGAGCAGCAATATTAAGCTGTGGGCACTGTTACTTGACAACATCTAAAAAAAGGGAACATTAGTGGTTTGGACTGAAGTTAAATGTGACTAATAGACCAAGTTCTGCTTTTAGAGATAACGACAATCCTCTTATAAGGAGGATTTTATTGCAATTATAAATTAAATACAAAATATTTTTAGAAATTTCGACTTTTTTTTTAAATCACGGGCATCCATGCAAATGGAACAAGAAGCAAAAAGTAACATAATTCTGCAATTCTTTAATGCCCAAAGGTTAGTTTGCTATTCGGACAATTTTTCTGCTCTATATACAGGCTACATCAGGTCTGAAAACTCAGCTCTTTTGTTGGCAAAGGCTTTGCATATACTAGCACTTGCACATATATTTTGATATACTCTCATCTATATGCATGACTGAAAGATTATTACAGTTATTAAGTCTGGGTATGAATTTCTAGTGCAAACAAGTTTTCATATGTTATTTTGGATGCAGGAGAAAAAACATACAAGATGTGAGTAAACATTTTATTTCTATGTTTGTCTGACAGTCAAGCTTTTCCACTTGTAAAGAAAGGTAAGCTTGATGTCAATCACAGAAAATTTTATTTTTGAGTACTATAAGCACAAATATTGTCTAGATGATTGTGCTATAATGGTAGTCCTAATTAGTGTCCATCTCCTGCACTTTTATTTTCAACTTTCTTTTCCTGCACAGTCCCTAGTTTCCCAGAGTAGCTATTCAGACTACAGAAAAGTAGTTGTCTTCTCCCTTTGCAGGAATATCAGGGAGGGAGCAGGGGCGTGTTCCTAGAGCTCCCTCGCTAGATGGTGCTTCATTCAAGTCTGAAGATGCAGTAAGAACATAGTAAGAACCACAACCGGAGACTCTCAAAAGTAGCTCATTTTTTAAAAGTAGATATTTATAAAGATACTTTGAGAATCAGCATAATATCAGTTTCCTATTACAGAAGACAATAGTCTATGCTTTCCATCAAACATTGGGCTTTGGGAAAAAAGAAGATTAAAGTGGTTCAGTTAAACATAGTAGAAGATGTCCAGCCTTTGAATATCATCAGGTTTGGAAAGATCACACAACAAACCATGATGATACCATGGGGAAGGGGAAAGAAAAATTACAGTATTTTTCCTAACTTAATTACTCAAAGTAAGAGTTACTTCTATATTACCATGGAGGCACATTTCAACGCAGTAAGATTTCTCTGCCCACTGAGCTTCAAGATGTTAGGAATAAGAAATGTCTGTTTTCCTAGTGGGTTTGTCAAAGGAATCTGTGCATGAAATGTGGTGGTTTGCTGTGGCAATCACTTTGAAGGCTGCAGTATTGTAAACTGTTAGCCATCACAACCCCTTGGGTATGTGGTACTTAGAATCATAGAATGCTTTGGGTTGGAAGGGACCCCTAGAGGTCACCCAGTCCAACCCCCCTGCAGTGAGAAGGACATCTTTAACCAGATCAGGTTGCTCAGAGCCCTGTCCAACCTGGCCTTGAATGTTTCCAGGGATGGGGCCTGCACCACCTCTCTGGGCAACCCGTTCCAGTGTTTCACCAACCTCATTGTAAAGAATTTCTTCCTTATAGCCAGTTTAAACCTACCCTGTTTTAGTTTAAAACCATTACCCCTTGTCCTGTCACAGCGGTCCCTACTAAAAATATTTTCTCTATCTTTCCTATAGGCCCCCTTTAGGTACTGAAAGGCTGTAATCAGGTCTCCCCGCAGCCTTCTCTTCTCCAGGCTGAACAACCCCAACTCTCTCAGCCTGTCCTCATAGGAGAGGTGCTCCAGCCCTCGGATCATTTTAGTAGCCCTCCTCTGGACCTGCTCCAACAGTTCCATGTCCTTCTTGTGCTGAGGGCTCCAGAGCTGGATGCAGTGCTCCAGGTGGGGTCTCACCAGAGCAGAGTAGAGGGGCAGCTTTACCCAAGGATGAGGGTTATACCTAGGAATTGCAAGGAAGAAATTATCTTTGTCTTGGAGTCTGTCTAAAACCAAATGTGAAAAGAAATAGTTAAACCATTTTCTCTTTTGATGAAAACATGAAGAGATATTGTACATATTTGTAGTACACTGTATTTTTATGCTGGTTTTTAAATTACTTTATTTTGACTTATGTTATTTTGTTTGTTCTGAACCCGTTAAAAATGGGAATAAAAACCTTTAAGAATCCTCCCATACAGTTTTTGTACATATTAAACAAGAGGCAAAGACAAGCTTATTTTTAACAACCTCTTGCAAATCACCTTTTGGCTTTTTTATTTCAAACTCCTTCCTTTCAGTTACTCTTATGGTAGCCATTGTTACATGTGCATCCAGCAAAATATGTGGTAATAGAAACCATAAATTCTTGTCTTAATGCAGACATGTGGCAAAGCAAACAAAACATTGTCTTTACTCCCGCCTGATAAATACCACCATAACATTGCTATTTATTCTCAAAGAAGAAGTTTGCCTCCTGCATGATTTTTCTTTTCCACTCGTGAGCTACTTGTAGGTTTCATGGAACATCACAATTTTGGCCTTCCAAGGGCTCTGACAATGACCTTCATCAAGGAAAATGAAATGAGGAACTGATATTTCTCACATTAAAAGTAAAATAAACTTTCTTTGGCCGTTTTAATGCGCCTTATGAAGGAACAGTTGATAATACAAATGTATGTTTCATCTGTGTTTTGTAGTTCACCATTATATAGTATTTCTTGCTAAGGTGAAGGGTAATTAAGTTGGGTTCAAGCAGTATCGTTACTAAATCTCAGACTATCTGCACTGGCACTGCTGGTCAATGGTGTTTGCATCACAAAATGATGTGGCCAAGTGAGGAAACAAACTGGGATGAGGAAATGTGTATCACGAACATGCCTTTTTAGTTTATATACAATAAAAAGATGTTGTTTTAGGAAGATCATCTGTGTTCCTCTAAAACACTTACCTTACACATATAAAAGATGGTCTAGTATTAGTTTGCCAAGTCTTAATGTTGGCAGTAATAAGTAGGTTAGATGGGCTAACCTACTTAAATGGTTTTTGGTTTTTAAATGTCTTTTTTTCTTCTAAAAAGTCTCGTTTGGATTCTGCTTCTATCTCTTTGTAGTAATTCTACTGTTGCATAAATAAAAATAAAGTGTTTGCCTTAATTATATCTCATACTCACTTCTGAAATTAGCAGGGTGTGGTTTAAATAAGGAGTTTTACACGAGAAGAACAGCTTGTGATTTAATTTACCTTTAAAAATATGATTTGATGTTTCTGGTATAAATCTCAGTTTCCTCTAGGGCAGTATTATGGATTATTCAAAGTGCACCATGTCTTGGAGAAAAACTTAAATTAACACCAGGAAAAGCAATTCTGTATAAAGACACTAACAGCAACATACATTATTAATTTTTTTTTTTTATTGTGACAGTTCTTTTCAGGAAAAAAACCCTCACACACCTAAGATTCTGGGAATTCATATATTTTTAATTGTCTTGCGGATCAAAAACATGACTAGACTTAGCTATTGAAGTCTCATTTAGTGCCGGGCACTTACGCACTGTCACTGTCTAGACAAAGCTCTTGCGGGGAGATGGGAGTCACCTCCCTGCAGGGAGCTGTGTGTGGCAATGCTGCTGCCACTCAGGAGCCGTGACCTTGCTTCCCTTCTAAATGCTCTGCGGTCTCTCAGCCTAATTGTACTTGAAGCAGTGAAACTGATGGGTTCCATGTGACATGTGCAAGGAACTAATTGAATTTTTTAAATGAAATTTCTATAAGTACTGAACAGATATGCAGGGATTTATTTTCTTCCTTTCTTTTTAACATTTAGTAGCATGCAATCATTGGTCATTTTTCCTGGCTTTGAGTATCTAATGATCAAATTCCACTGCGGCTATTTGGCTAACAGCTAAAAAGTCTAAAATAAATGTGTGACCTTGACATTCAGAGATCTGCTGCAAATGCAGGTGAAAGGTCTGGAAGAATATGTCTGCAACCTTTTTTTTTTTTAATAATACAGAGAAGATTTCTATTGACTGAGAGTCAGAAAGAGATGACATCTTTCCTTTCCTGGTTTCTACAATAACTTCAAGTTCGTAAAGGCAGCAACAGTAGAGAGTGTTCAGTATTAAGAAGCATTTCTTTTCCAATACATTTTAGTTTAAAATGTGGCATGCAGCTTTTGAAATGAGGAAGAAAAGCAGGCCAACACGTGTTATACATATGGTTGAGCAAGACAAAACCTCAAGCTTTGAATGAATACTTTTATAATAGAAGTGGGGAAAAGAACCTGTATAAAAACATTAATATAAATTTAGGGTCTTAAATTAGTGGCAGTTAATATAACTTGGAAACACTGGTATTAGCATTGCCACAATCAGTCTGGAACCAATGGTAGGTACTGATGTTATTGCTCCAATAGCACAACAGTCCCAAGTTATATAGATAATATTCCTCTAAATGAGCTTTTGGAGTCTCCAAACACATAGTTTCTCTGTGCTTGTTCTTTGCCAGCATCAGGGGCACATCCTGAGATGCAGTTAGCTGCAAGCATGCATCAGATTAAAACACCGAACATTTAAAGATCCTCACTTCTTGGCAGCGTTAGCTGTGGCCCAACCAATTCTGCAGACAAGCTAGCAGCCACCAATGGCACTTCAGCCACCCTGTAATTTCAGGTAGCCACATTGGTAAAAATACTCGTTCATGTGACTTTAGCAATGAAACTGCCTAGTGGTGGTCAACAGACAATCCCAGGACAGGCAAAGCATGGTTTGGTCATAGACTATAGAAAAGGCTTTCTGAACTTTCTATTGTGAGCTCCTATCTCTAAGCGAAAGGAAGAGCACATCTTCCCCTGGCCCCCTTCAGTGGCATGAAGCAGATTTTTTTTTTTTTCGTACTGACCGGAACGTTCATCCATAAAGCTGTTCCTGAACCAGTTGATCAGTCAGCTACCATAGACAGTGGAATTACTACTAAAAGAAGATAGCTTAATGGCAGTAGCTTAATGAGAACCTAAGTAATGAACCCAGTACCACATACTCATTGAGCATCTGGGAAAAACATGAATTTCTCACTTTTGTAACACTTAGGCAGGATGGTAGGCTATGAAGTTGCCACTGACTGAGAATACTCAAGTCACGGCAATGTGATGAGAAGGGAAGAAATTGTGAGAGTACCTTGTTGAAATCAACCTCTTCACTGCTAGTATTAGGCTTTTTGGCAAACACCATAACTGCTTGCCAACTGTTTAAACACAGTCAAAAAATACAGCTCAAATAGTACTCAAACTATTTTGAAAAGTTAAAAAGGAACTCGATGCAGACATATTTGCTGGGGGTGTGCAGTAGAGGACAACAGACAGGCTGAGAGAGAAAGTATATTTGGGTAAAGTTGTCCCAAATTTTCCCAAGGAGGGAGAAGAACTCAGGAGGAAAAGAGATGATACAGGACAAGGGGAGGATGACATGGAAAAGGGAAAACTGGGACATACTTTCAAGGCCAAATGCATTCTAGGAATGAAATGGAGCAGAGGAATATCTGTCCTCCCTCATGAATACAAGGGCAGTAAAGGTCCCTGCCTTTCCAACTGCCTCTTGGTCTCTCTGCATACTTCCTCAAGGGAACTGGCATCAGACTTCTTGCATCTCTTTTATCTTATTGGAAACAAGATCTAATGGATCCTTTTGCCACTGAGGGCATCCAAACTCCTCTCCTTTCTCCCCGTCTGACCTCAGAGGGTTCAGTGGCTCTTACCTCTCTGTTCAGGCAGAGGCGGGTGGGGAAGGTGGGGGGGGAAGAGGGAGAGGGAGGACTGCACCTCTCTGCTGCCCCTTGGGTGTTCTCTGGGGTTGGGAGCTGAGACTGTAGTGACTGGGGTCTCTCTGCTACCGTGGTAATGACATCTATTACATAGGTCGATGATGTAAACAACCACCAAGCCTCACTGTGCTAGTTGCGAACAACAGGCCTGAGGGGATCACAGATTGTAAGCCCCTGGCCCCAGGCAGGGAAGATGAGGACCCACCGAGGTGAATGGGGCCGTTTACACCTCTCAGAGCTGCATTGTTTTCTCCCCGTACGCATCTCCAAGGGGTGTTTTCATTCATGAGAAACTCCCGCTGAGAAGATCGGAGCACTTAACACCTACTGGAGAAGTTCTCTTTAAGCTTGATTTCTTCCAGACTGGCTAGATGCTCTGCAGTAGTACATAAGTGCTTTGATTGCCTTAAAATTGGTGTGACTCCTCACCGGTGCTGGAGAGAAGAGCGAAGTTCCTGAGACCTCCTCCCTCCCATTTTCACACATTTGAGCCTTACTTATCTTAGCGGTCTGGAAAGGCTCAAGTTCCAACGATGTAAATGAAATCTATGTTAAAATCATTTGCCATCGAGCACTCAAGATAAAGAGACCTTTTACTAATCTTTGGTGTTAACAGTTTAACAGGTAGTGAATCCTTCTAAGGAAAAATTACAGCTTTGTTGTTGGTGGTGTTAAGGACCAAGCACATCATTTCCATGTGTCTTCACATTTGCACCTGAATAGGACCATACTGAATTAATGACATGCTAACGAGGCCTATTTCATTAATATCACAAAGGAAAAAAAAAAAAATCAAGGGACTTTATCTAATCTCCCTGAAACCTGTCTAATCTGGGACAAACTGTCCCCAGGTCTGGACAGAACTTTAGATATGATATTATTTGCTGTTAGTGCTTAAAATCTTTGCAGTACTGATCCCTAAACCTGTGATGAAAGGGCTTTTCCAAGACATGATCTTTGTGCTTTGTCACCCCATCAATGTTCCTCACCCTGTGTTCACTACTTGTTCACCTGTAGCAGGAGACCATGTGATTCTCGCTCACCTTCTGACAGTTTCTTCTGTTGGTCAGTCTTTCCTTTCCTTTCCTTGGGAGAACAATGGGAGCCAGATATATAATCTTTCTTTCTAAATGTCATAGGGCAGAAAGGTTCCAGTCAAATCTCAGGTCTCCCCTTAGCCCCAACAGCTCATGAAGCTAACACAGTTTCGGCAGATCTATATGTTTGCCTTTGCTTTTGCATCTACACAGTTGGTATCTTTCTAGCAGTTCATTTCAGAGGCCTTCCCAAGTCCTCTGGAGATAGTCCAAGGCAGGTCTGGGAAGATTCTTGCTCTGATGTGCTTGTACTATATACAACAAATAGTCATTCCCACATTCCCTGGACTTAATTGATTCCAATCTAAAAGGGATGTAACTACCTGCCTGCAGCTCGCTGATTTTTCTGAAAGCCGAGTTTGCTTTCAATATGTTGACACTCTCCTTGAGGACAACATTAATTTCTAAAGTCAAGATAAGTGAGACTCAAGGTGAGATCCTCTCTCTCTCCCCAGCTTGGCAACACAGCTGCTGGCAAAGTGAAGACATATTGGTAACAGGGACAAAAACAATGGATAAGGAGTTGGACAGGAAAACCTGACAATGTGGTATGGATTGATATTAAGTGCAGATATGGGGAAAAGAACACAGAATTCATATGCCTGAAAAGCAGTAGTTATTAGAAGCCATTTGCATGAATAATCAACTCTTAGTTCCAACAGGAACGTGCAGACTTTATAGGCACTTATATATATGGTAGACTAGAGATTTTGCGACATATGATACTAACGTAATGAAGCTAGAAACAATAAGTTAGGCCATGAAAGATCTCCTGCAGCAGCTCCATTCTGCCGGGTAGTCTGTTATGTAGCTTGAAACAGAGGCCCACCTTATACACCTACCTTTATCACCATTTTCTGTTTGTGTGTGTCTTCTGGTTTAGCAGACCAACTGTGGCTTGTACCGTTTCCTGTTAGAAGTTATATGGTCGCTCTGACTAGATATTTTTTGGTCGACGAAGGGGAGATGAGATCAGCTACCAACTATGATTAAGTCTTGTAGTTGCCAAGGGATAAAAATAGAGTAATGTGTACATGCCTAACATGTAAAAATAAGGTGCCTTTGTATGTGGCAAAGGTGGGCTGGTTCCACTGGCTGCTCTTGTCCAAGGTTATCCTATGTTATAAGCTGATGTAGATGGTTATTGAACAGATTGGGGCCATCTAGCAACAGCAATCCCTCTGTTCACCCAGCAATGTCAGAACAAGGGGGCAGTTGCCTCTAAAAGCCACTTACATATTAATCCACTCAACTGTTTTCTGCTTGTACATCTGGGGATGAGGCAGGATCAGACTCTAGCCATGACTTCATGTAATCCTCCTTCTGTAGTGACACCCTTGCATAATAAAGAAGAATATTTGTGGCGTAAGGGTCATATGTCAGAGCAGCACAGGGAGTCACAAGTGCCATAATTGTGTGAAGGAGTTTTTAAACAAGTGTGACTGGCATGAAGCCTTACACATGTCTGTCATAGGGCCTCGTAGGAGACAGATATGGGAAGCCCTAGGCAAGTCTGTTCCCAGATATAAGGTCACCGTCACACAACAATGATGTCCCTGTGAGGTGCTCCAATGGACAATCATCACATTTGACCACTAGATTATCAGAGTCAATGTTTTAAGGACATAGTGTGGACTTTGAAAGGAAATGATTTTCATATCTGAGCCAAGAAAATTTTTCCAGTAACAGCAGGAAGATTCAACTTGGATGCCTACAAACTATTGCGAGTTAATAATGGCTAGGCAGAGGGCCAGTGGAAATAGATGGTATTTGTTTTAAAAAATATATTCATCCCTTTCCCTTTACACTTTGCCTGCTGTTTGTCTTCCTGGACTGCAAGTACTTAAGAGCAAAGCTGCGCTTACAGCCTGCGATCAGTCATATTGCTTACTTAATCAATGGTTGTTAATGATAAATAGCAATAATATAAAACATTAACACCTTGTTACCCCCATCTGCATCTGTCTCTCAGTGAAGTACCACACTTGTTACTGCTGCTTCTGACCATATGTTCATGGTGCAATCCCTTTAATGTCATCACAGAAGCAACATACCTGGGACATGAAAGCTGTTAGCAAATCCCTTGTGTGTCAGGGCTGGAGGCAAGAGAGAGAAAACCAAGAAAGCCAAGAGAGACACCAAACTAAAGAGCATAGTATAAAAATGACAAAGAGAGTGGTGAAGAGTCAAGAAATCCACATAGCTGAAGGTGAACACTGGGCCAAGGAACAGGCAGGGACAGGGTAAAACCTGGCAAGGTAGACAACAGTGAGATCCTACAGCGCACAAGAAGCAATGGACACAGTGTTGAGATTCCTATATCGCTGACCAGTCTAACAAGCCAACTCTTAATCTCAGCTTTGGCCAAATGGCTGACTGTGGCTCAATTATCTTGATGGATACAGCAATGTCTATTACAGTCTGGCAAGAACTTGGGGCCCATATGACATTCTGCCCAGTAAAAAGTAATGAGACACACACCTCTAACATGTTCCTACATAAAGATGATGCAGCAGGATGCTGATATATGTAAGGAGCTGTTAAAAACAGGCTGTGTTTTGCAAGTCTTTGCACCTTGCTGTAATAATAAACAGGAATCAGTCATCATTTTTCTGCATTTTTCCTTCTGACTCTTTAGGTGAACGTTACACCAAAGCAATCTGGTTTCACCAGCTTTGAACAAGCTGTAGTCACTTCCCTAGAAATGGCTAAGATACACAAACCCACTTTTTTTTTATGAGTATTGTAATAAAGATTTAAGCAGGAATGATTGTACAAAATTCTAGCGCCCATATCATTCACAAGACCAGACTACCACAATGAATCCCAAAATCTGTGAAGTAATTTTTTTCCCCCTCACTATTCTTCACTTTCTAGTTTTAAGCCCATTCAATTTCATTAGTATTCTTTCACTGTGTTGTCAGTCTGCATTATGGTGGGGTTTTGGAAGGCCTTCAATAAAAGAATACTTGACTGTGCTACAACCCTCACCCTTTGTACCTCTGTTCAGATCCCAACAGAATGAATTTCTAAATGCCTGCATGTTGCAGGAAACATGAATTCTTAATGAATCTTAGGATACAAGTCTAAACAGATGACAGTACTTTCCAATCTGCTACGGAAACAATATGTTTTAATTAAGTATAAGGTTTAATAAAATTTTCACTCCTTGTACAAAAATGAATGGTGATTAACAGACGGCTGACAAGCCAACTCTAATAATTTCCGATTAAATGCTTTTGTTTAGTGTTTTCAGTCACTCTCTACAGGGAATTAATTACTGGAAATGAAAAAAATGAAGGTTCATGCCAGTTAATATCCTTGAGAAAGTGAAAGGTAATCAACTGTATAAATTACAGTGGCATATGCAGGCCAGCTTGTGGTCAAAATTTGTACAACATACCCCAGCCAGTATTTAAGTTGGTTAGATTGAAAAGTGTGTGTGGGGAAAATGTGTGTCAAGTAGCTAATCCACAGTTTCAACTTATCAGCAAGCAGCTGTACTCAGAACAAGATGCCATCGTGACTTTTCTTCAGTTAATGATTTTTTTAATGTCATTTACTTATTTACAGTGGCCGCTACTATTGTAGGTTCAAAGCATACGTTTACATGATTCTTTCATGCTGCAAATTCCTCTTTAAGCAAACCAGCTTCTAAGGGCAAAACTACATGGAAATATGCATGAGGAGAACCATCCACCAGTGATTTAATGTGAGGGATGTGAGTAGACAGGCAGGGATTGCTGTCACCCTGCTCCGAGGACCTGCTTCCTGTAGTAGGCACTTACCTACCCACCCAGACAGAGGTTTCATCTAGCCTTGCTGAGGCCATTCCAGCAAAACTGGTATAACAGGTAGTCCAATAAATGTACCCAAACAGGCTTTGTATAAAACTAAAAAATAAGGAGAAAAGGATCAACTTTTATTATCCATTGTCCTCAAAGAGGTACTAGTTTGAAAATCTACCTGGGAAAGTTTACTTGGCAATAAACTTGAATAGGCAATCCCTTAGCCTGTGAATCTGGACTTTTTGCTCCTTTGAGTTGATTGCCAATTAACTTGAGTTAGTTAACAGCTTTGTAAATGTTAATCTAGATACTTCATGACCAATTGAACATAAATGTTTGTGTTTTTCTCCAGCTTTAAGCCAATTGGCAATCAATTAACTTGAATTTTAGCCCTGCAAGTGCAGTACTCTAGAACAAACACATGCCCTCTGTGCGAAGCAAAGGCTGACCTTTCCCTGAAGAAAACCAACACCAAGCCATTTGATGTCTTATCACTACGCTATTAGAAGTGTCTTCCATTCCAGTTTGTCTCCAGTGCCACATAAGCTTTGTACTGCCCATCTGCAAGAGCTTGGAGAGAACTCCATGCGCACCTCTGATAATCTTGTGTTTGTCCAGGGATTCTTTAAGACTTTCTAATATTGCTTTGATAATCACCATTTTTGGTGTTTTGTTGTCAGTGAGCTTCAGCTGAACTAATTGTTCATTGCAGAAGACTTACTGTAGCAGTCTGAAATATTAGTAAATTATATAATTACATATATGAACTTGTGTCATTCAAAATTTCCATTAAAAAAATCCAAAGTTTTCCAGTGGAACTGAAAAATCAGTCAGAAAGAGCAAATAATTTCAGGTATTTTGGGGTCACCACCTACAGCCAAAGGTAAGAAAATGTAATTAAGTAATTAATTCATCCATGATGAAGATTTATTGGGATCCAAATTTCTGTTCACTTTTTAAACTCTTCTCCATTAGATTTCACTGGGAGCTGGAACAGCAGAGGCTTAAGAAATACAGATTAGAATAAAGTACAGAGACATACGTCCTAGAGTTCTGGTTTTATTTTGTATTGTATATTATACAATATATAGTAATTAATAATTATAATTAATTATATAATGAATGTAAGTAAGATAAGTGAATTTATTCTTTTCTAGAGTTCCAGGAAACAAAGGGAAGTTTCTTAATAACTTGGCTAAATGTTCAGTGATGTCAACTATATTACTTTGCTCTGGAGTCAAGAAAACTTTTCTGTAAGGCGTCAGTAAGGTGCAGGCAAAGGGTTGCTATCGTGTATACTCACAACCAGCCAATGAGTGTTTCTAATGCCCTGTGAAAGCAACATGGGTAAAAAACACCATTGGCACCAGTGCAGTTTTTGCCATTGTGGACGTTAGTTTTAAAAGGTAAGGTAGTAAGGAAGATGAAAGCCTGTATTATCTGTTTTGCAAGCATGACTCATGCATGGTTGCCTCATCACCTGTATCAGTAGGAGTTTGTCACAGATCATAAAAGGAGTCAGATTGTGCCCTTGGTTTGTGACATGAAATGTCTGTTCAGCAGAGGAAGAGGAAAGAGAGGTATCAATTATTATCGACATTGTTATGAACACTTTCTCACACTAACAGGCAGTTACATGGGAAAAAAGACTTCTAGTGAGTAACTGCTTTTTGTGGTATTAACAAAAATACCACCTAGGCCTCAGGTTTTGAGACAATTTTTATGTTCTACTTTTCTTTCAAGTTACCTTGCTGTGGGTTTCCAAATATCTCATTTGATATTTTACAGAGAGATGCAGCTCTGACTTCTGAAAGACAGAAGGGCTGCCTTTCTCTTTCCTCTACTGGTTTTCAGCACTGCAGTAGAGGGTCATATTCACAAATTCAGGTTTTCCTATTAATTTTCTCTCTAGGGGCAGCCCTTCATTTGTCACAAGCTGAGAGATAAACCTGTAGTCATTCCACAGGCACCATTCACATTGAAATGATTGGAATTTTGGGGCAAGAACTGCAGAACTGGGTCCTGTGCCACCAAAACCACTTTGGCTAGGAGATGATACTCAGCGATTAGAGCTACTTGAGCAGGTCACCACAACAAGCACTAGACTGGGGAACGGTGTATCTTTAAAATGCACTTAAAATTCATGGTTTACATAGTGGCTGACCAAGTTTTCCAACATCAGTTGCTGAAGTTTTCCTTTAAATATATTGGAATACTATACAGTAAATGATGACTATTGGTAGAAATATCCTGGAGATGGCAGCGAAGCTCGTGCTGCTGAAGAGACTCAAAATGATAGAGAAATAGGGAAATCATGGCTCTTGAGATAAAACAATATATGCAGTTATGATCTCTCAACTAATTTGCGTTACATTTTCTCACTGCAACTTTTTTTTTCTTCTTGCATAGCTGTAAAGTGTCATTATTTATTAGCTATTCTGAAATGTTTCATGTATTTTCTCATTTGCAAATGTACCTGTGAAGCTGGTTAAAAAGTAGGGCATACTGTTGAGATGTGTAAAAATATTCATAAATTAACTTCTGGTCTTCGTAAGATTCTGAGTGATCCAAGTTCTTCCACTTCATCAGGAGCTCAGGTACTGGGTACCTTTCAATCAAGTGCTCAGCACCTGATTTGAAAAAAAGCCTCCTAAAATAATTTGCACACAAGGCTAAAAATAGCAGGATTTCTCAACATTCCTTGGAAATTCTTGGTTAGAGAGGTTATAAAGTAGAAGCTCAGGGATCTGTCTGATGGTACAAACTAGAGAAAATTGTTTGTTATTACACATATCCTTTCTTCAGCAGTAACATCTCTCTTCCCCCATACCCTAGTCCCAAGTGGTTGTGCATATTCCCTCACTTATGCTGGGTCATTATCAGAGAGATGGGGTTATTGATTTGAATATCAGTGCACTAGCAAAAGGCAGGGATAGTGTGAGGGAGGACCAGTTTTGCTGATGCTGGCTTTGAGAAAAGGTCAGTGGCCCCATAGCCTCACCATCATGAGGAAGTCTGTCACTACTTCTATTGATTAGGTCAAATCTGCATTAAAAAGTGTTTTGCCAGTAGCAAAAGGGGCACTGTCAATAAATTCTATATTGGTTCAACAAGCAGAATGAATGTTGTGGACTGAAATCTTTTTGTTAACTCGTGAGTATTAGGCTGATGAAATCCAAGGTATTTTTAAATCAGCTGTAATTTCTCAATGATTTATGAAAAATGCTTTTTTCTAAAAATGATGATTTGATATACTCCACGGTCAGTTTACTGGGTGTTCAGCTATCCTTACATATATAAAGCTCTTGCTTACCACAATCTAATCTGCCTTCCTGTGGATGAAGTCTGTTGTCGATTTACCTCTGCTTGGACGATAGACAAGTTACCTCTGGAAAGCTGAGATTTGTTATGCTCTTCTATGCTGACGTAAACCTGTATATTGTAAGGATTTTGCTATTACATAGGCATTTAAAAAACAGAATAAAACCTTGCATGGAGTCTGAACACGGGAGCATTTGCCCCCAGTTAATGGACATCTTCCCATAGGATGATCTTGAAAGACACTGCTCCCTTTCATGACACCGTTAGGTTTGGAAACTTCTGGCAAAAAGAAAACCATCTGGGGGACCCTCACTCCAACCTTTTATAGCATATGGTTGTTAACATATTTATATATATTAACTGGAATAAGCTGATATTTGATGCTTACCTTTTCCTGTCCTAAAATAAGGGAAGCAGAAAAATCAAGGGGCAAACTTCAACCCTGAAACCAGACCATTCATAATTACCAAAATAGGTGTTGCAAAGCAAAACTTTTTTATTTCAACAAAACAGCATTTTTTTCAGCAGAAGGTATATTAAAAAAAATATATATCCAACTAGCTATTACACAGACAAAGATTCACAAAATGATAAAACATTTTATCATGATTCTGCACAAAGCAGAGCAAAATGCTCTTCAGTTTTCAGTATGATTTTCTGTAATCTTTCATTACTCCTACTTGGAGAATTGAAGTGACTGCTGAGTCATTAACAGAAGACAAAGAAACATATTGATCCACAAGATGCTCTGTTGCCTATGACATAATTGTAATTTCAAGGTTTAACACAGATTTACCTGAGAAAGAGTGCAAGTTAAAGTATGTGTCTCACTAATTCTCTTACTGGACTAGTATAAGCAGCTTTTTACATAATGGTTTGTGTAGAATTAGCATATTAACTATAATAGATAACATTCTTACTAAGACCATATTAATTAGAGCTTAAACGCAGCTAATCTGAGACCTATATTGAATTTATATTATTATGTAAGCATAATGCGTCCGTAGGCAAGTAATTTCCTTCATGGCATTTTTAAGGAAAAGGAAGTCCTAGCATCTGAGATGTAAATATGCAAATTGTAACAACTATTTGGAAACCACGTAAAGTTTCTTAAAACTTGAGCATGCCAGGCCACATTACATTCTTACAATAGTAAGAATATGACCCACAAAGGACATGGAAAACTGAATACCTTTTAAATTTATTGTAACAGAAGGAGTGGTATTGCTAGCAAAGAAAATCTCTGCAAGAATTTAATGGATTTATGTTACTGCTCCTCATTTTACCTTGTGTTAGACCCCAGTTCTGGAGTTCTCTTCAGCAAAAATAAAGCCTGGTGTCTCTCTATATCTGCATCTTTTATTGATCCACCTGAATCCATCGGTTTTCAGACAAACATTCTCTGAAATTAATTAGGAATCCCGTCTAAATACAGATTTAAATTTATTTTTAGTTGTGGCCTCCTTATCACTTTGTTCAGCAGTTCTGCAATATAACCAAAGCTTAATATGTCTCTGATAATATCAGCTACCTGAAGGAACCCCTTAGGCAAAAACGTATTAAATTTTTAAATCACAGATAACCATGAAACTAAGCAATTGCAAATTTACAAGCATAGCAGACTTCAGTACAATATCAGAAAAACGGTGTATTGCAATGAAATTGAAATGCCACCATCTTGACTTCTGCCACCAACAGTAACATCACTGCTGTTAGTAGAAAAAAACCACTAATAATAAGCTGAAAGGGCCACAATGTTCTGTTATCTAGTTACCCTGCTGAGAATTATTACCCATCTGTATGCCAGAAGACAAGTGCTTCTCATTGTAACTGAAATGAAGTGGAAGAATGAGGGCTAATATGCTCATGCCAAGAGTCGTGTAAGTGACTGGGGGCTCACTAGGCAGGTTACATCTGTAACTTCAGACGCAGAGCTGACAACCTTTTGAATTCATACTCCCCTCTCCCACTTTTATTGAAAAGCTATTTTCATATTTGCAGTATCTTTTTTTTTTCTTTCCCCCCCCCTTCTTTTTGTAATGGTAGCTTTTCAAATATTGTGGGATATTGAAATGTTAGCCGTACTCTTCCATATCTAAAACTATCAGTCAGTAGTGTTTTAAAATCGCTCTTCCCAATTTATGAATCATTATTTTTGGAACATATACTTTAATTTCACCAACAGAGGTCAGTAAACCACTGAAAGAGAACCGAAAGTGTTGGGCGAGAACACACCCTCGTCATTCTTTCTAGCATCCTTCTGATAGTTTTGTTCAAAGGGCTCTTGTTTGGTTGCCTCAGTAAATACAAGCTTAGTTAGCTAAAAAAAAAAAAAAGGCAAATGTATGCTTATGCACGCAGGAGAATGAGTTTTATTAAGGAGATGAATTACATAGAATACTATATTGTTGAAGAGTGTTAGAATATATTTGAAAAACCTGTTATGAAGGTAGTAGCACACGTACATGCATGGGTATGATCATCGCTGAATCAATTTGTCAAGGCTAAAACAGGCTGCGATTTAAACAGTAGTACTTTGAATGATCTGCAGAATTCTACTTTTCAAGCTTTGTGTTGTTGAAAAGCAACCTAGTGTGGGGAGAGTACAAAGAGGAGGATCCCAGAGAAGTAACATTTAATGATATTAAAATAACAGATAGAAGCGGAGGAGAAACCAAGAGCTGTCACCGACTTGCTCATTTTGACAGTAACAGCTAATGGAACTATATTAACGCATCATTTTCCAACTTTCAACTGTAATGAAAAGCTATTTTTACAAATCATTACTTTCGGTATATGGTGTTTCAGCCACGTGGCTTCTATTAGTGTACAGGGGAGTTTCACAACTAAAGCTGCCTGTGCAGTACTGAAAGTGCACCTTTTATGTTGAGCTAATCCCAGAGGGGAGTCAGCACTCGCGCCCGTGTCCTTTTGACCTTTATCCTTTTAATGCATTTTGCCTGGGTAGCAAAAGGTGAAAACCTAGTTTTTATGTTGCAAAACAGACCGCTTCAACAGCATTTCTCTTTGAAGCTAAGGAAAGTAACATACGCTCCTGTGGAAATGTTGAAAGTCCCTAGTTCAGCAATCAACAATAGCTTTACAAACGTAGGTTCAGAATCGCTTTTCTGGCAGCCCTTTGAAGCTCACCCGTACGGCCTCGCTACCACCCCTCTCAACAGCTGCGAGCATGTGAAGCCACTGGAGTGGAAGATGTTAATTATCAGCAGCTACTGGAATTTCTCCAGGGACTACTTGTGGTTAGAAACGTGCTTCCCTGTAGAGCTGCACTAGGTGCTGGGATCATCTCTCCTGTAGCTGATCCGAGTCCTTCCTCTAAAGCGAAAGAGATAATCCCTTAAAACTCCCAATCTTCACTTTTAAGTGTTCTTCTCTTAGGACATGATTGTGTGATTTTCCTAAGCAATCTAAACTGTAAAATCCTTTATTTCTGTGACTAGAGTTCCAACAACAGGCATTTTCATGTATATGTGAGTTTCCCAGGGGCAAGGTTTAGCATATGTACAGATTTCAATTAAAACCTGGAGGTACAAGTCTAAAATGAAAAAGGAACAAAACCAGAAAACAGACAAATTGATGGACATAATTGTGTTTGTTTTTTTTTCCTGACAAGAGTCACTTGAACTTCCTCTTTACGGCCGAGAAAAAGCCATGCGCCTTCCTCCCATGTCATCACAAAACAGCACTCACAAAAATGGTCTTTCCCCTTCTGCTTTACCTCCTGCTATTCAGTGGCATTTTGAGTCTAAACTAGTTAGCATCGGGAGCTTGATGTGATGTCAGCAAGTGAGATGTTCCCCACGGGGAACCAAAATAATAGTAGATGAGCTGGCAAAAGATCCCCAGAAAGGGAAATAACATAAAAACAACAGATTCTAAGCCTAGCCCTTTACCGTGACTACTACGAAGCACTTCTAATGACTGAACACATCCTTAGATGGACCTTGTAGATCCCCCTGTGGTAGTTAAACCTGGTAATCGCTACCACCCCTGCAGAAAGACCAAGTCAGGTCAGTCTCTAGCTGCAGAGAAACCAGGATGAACGCAGTAATCTGCAGGGCTTGACTCCCAGCACACCAAGATGAACGCTGAGGACATTTCTCTTGCCCTTTGCTATGGATGAGAACAGCACATGTTCCCCAGTTGTTTATGAAGTGCCACACTGTTCTTTTCCTGATAATCTAAGAGAGCTGAAGGAAAACAGGCACCCCGCTCTCCAAGAACGCTGTTCCTTTCCTGTAAGGGCAGAGGAAATCCCCTTCCACCCCCAGGAGGAAGAGGTAAGCAGGAGGAAGGAAACTGAATGTAATGGAAAGTAAACATGTCAACTGTGAAAACAGTAACCACCAGCAACTACAAAAATCCTTCCTTGTTATACTTAAGGACAACCAGCACAGTGGTACTTCAGCTATTCCGTGTTTACAGAGTTAAAACCCCCACAATTACTGGCCGTTAGTGCTGTTGTATTGTACACCTCCTCCCCCCCCTTCAACATCAAATACCATGATGATGGAGAAGTAAACACCATCAAGATGAGGGATTGCTTAATTCTTCCAAAACGGTCACCGCTTAATGGCATGGACACCTTAACTTCAGGTCAGCTGCTGTAGGCCTTTACAAGCTAGAGAAGGTAACAGAATACATGTTCCCCTGCTGTCATCACAAGTAATGGTGAGGATAGAAGTGAGCACACAGACACAGAACTGTTATATACAAAAAAAGTTTAATTGAAATACCTGTATAAAAAATATGATCTCCATACATTTCACACTGTTAAACAGAAGAAAAAAAATCCAAATCCAAGCTGCATAAATGCAACCAGATCACAGAAACACAGCTATTAAAATAAATTAAGGTTTATGACTCTGCCACTCTACCTTCCAGAGCCAATGCACGGAGACTGTACAATGTCAATAATTTAAAACCCTTCCAAACAGCATTACTTTACATTTCTGGTACAATAATACCAGACAAAAGGCATACTGACTAACTTTAAAAAGTCATTCTATTTCCCTTAAATTAGACTTTGTACAACAATTTTCCATCTTCCAACAAAAATTGATAAGGTCAGAAATATTTTTTTTTTTTTTTTTTTTTTTTAACCAAAAGTTGACAGGAATGCAGAAAAGAAGTGCCATGGGCAAACCACTAGAATTCCCATGAGGAGAAGGAGGGGAAAGCACAGTGTTGAGTAACTCTAACCAAATAAATTAACCAAATAAATAGCCACAGATGAAACCTGTGGGAAGTCTTCTAAACTCCAAACAATAAATAACTGTATAGTACATGGGAAAAACCAAGTTTACATAAACACATTATACAGGTATGGAAAAAAAAAAAAGTAAAGTCCTTGAATATTGCATTGATTGTGCATTCAACATGCCCATACATACTTTTAAGACTCGCAGGGTGACAAAAGGCCAGGGGGAGTTGAGAAAGGGGCTTTTCATGCCCAATGGTAGAGATGATAAAAGGAAACATGAATAAACGTTTCTGATAAAAAAGCTGATATACCTGTTCATATTTCTGTGCAGGCTATAGGAAATATTTTGAGCAGCAGAGGTGGGTTGGATTTGGAAAGGGCCGGGGGGGGCAGGAGTGAAATGTCTGTGTTCAAGTATTCCATCACCAGTGGATGGGACTACTTCATTCAATCACCGAACACGTTCTCCAATGCATCATAGGAGCTGCTTCCTCCAGCACTGAGTCTAAAGGGAGCAAATTCCTATAATGAACTGGATCTTCTTTGGACATACACAGCTCAAAAAAGAAAGTCCCACTGAAGCAGCTTTCAAAAAGGCACTCAAAAGCAAATAAAATCTAGTCCAGGCTCTATGAGAGCAAAAAAGTTTACCATGTATTCAAGAGGTCACTGCTTTCTTAATAAGGTCAGTCTTTGACTAAGTACTGGCCTGCAATTCCCAAACATCAGCGTTTCCAAAGGAAATCTCTCATTCCAAAGCAGAAACCAGCAAAGGGGGAAAATAAAATCAAGTCCCTCAGACAAAGATTCAACTACAGAATAATGAATGCATTTTTCTAGCCCCTCCTACGTATTGGCAGCAGCACTGTGGTCTTTCTGCTTGTAGCTCCCCTCCCAGTGCGAGGTCCTTAGTAATTCACAGACTCTCATTACTCGAGCTTGTGCTAGATACATCAGTATCAAGGGTCCGTAGCCTTATGTCACAGTCCTCAGACTTCACTACTTCAGATTTGTGCATCCATTGATGGTCAAAAATTTGCTCAAGTGTTGGTCTGTCTGAAGGCCTCAGTGAAAGGCACCATTTGATCAGCTGTTGACATTCTGTAACAAACAAACAAAAAAAGAAATTTAGACTAAGAAAGTAAAAAGACAAACCTGAATAAAAGAATCCACCCATATGAGCTCAAATGTATAGGACTGTTTAAAAAAAAAAAAGCCCCCACTTGACCCCTAAACAACTCACCAGGTGAAATTCTTCTCCTGAAGTATAATCGTCCCCTCAAGATTTCTTCATCTTGCTCAAAAGGGATGTCTCCGCAAACCATATCGTACAGGAGAACCCCCAGAGACCATACTGTTGCTGACCTCCCATGGTATCTGTGGTATCTGATCCACTCTGGAGGGCTGTATACTCTCGTTCCTAAGAGCAGAGGGGAAAAAAAAAAAACAAGCCACAACAATAAAAATAAAGTCGAGGTTTAAAGCGTTTTCCCCACTGTTCAGCTCCTTCTAGTAGGGCTAAATTAAATTCATAAACTTGTCATTTGGGAGTAAAAAAAAAAAAAAAAAAAAAAGGCTTTACATTTTTTATGGGCCAAAGTCATTGGTGGTGTAATTTCAGGTCATCTGTGTGCGGGGTTACACCATCAACAGACTTGGCCCATCCGGTTGTGCTATTTCGTTGCAGGGAATAACCCAGCCCCATCAGCTGACTGTTTACCCAGGCAAGCTCCCTTTCACTGACCACGTGGCGTCTGCAGCATCACACCAAAAATAGACACAAAAGGACAAAGGGGGCTGGCGGGGAGGAGACGAGAGGGCGGCGAGAAGGTGAAACGCGGGTCTGCCCGTATCACACCGGGCTAATCTGCTTTATCCAATTCCGCAAGGCAATAAACAAAATAGGGCCGCTTACGATTTCTATGTTTTTAAGCCGCCCCCCCCGCCCTTCGTTGTTCTCTGCGGCAGCTTTTCCCAACCCGCCCCCCCGCCCCCTTCCCGCCGCCCCGGTGCCCACAGGCTCCTTGGATACCAAACAAAACGGGGAATTCGTGATGCTGGGGGTCACGTGAAACCGGGCTTCGGGTTTCACAACAAACAGATGTGAGTGCAGCAGCTGGGGGGAGCGGGGAAAAAAAAAAAAAAAAAAAAAAAAAAAAAAGGAGTCCCCCGTTACATCAGTCGCACTCAAAGGACAGGGGAAATGCTCCCTTCTGTCACAGGCAGGATGATTTTCGCCTTTCCCACCTCCAAAGCGTTGAGCCCGGCCCTGAAGCTCATCTTAAGCCATTTTGGGGAAGCGTATTTATCCCCATCGCTTTAGAATCTGCAATGCGGGATTTCCAGGGCATCGACGGGAAGGGAGTGGGGCGGGGGGGGGAAGCTACCGCTTCAAGTTAAAAAAAGCACCGCATATAAAAACTGCGTATCCACACATGGAAACACCCGACACCGGCAAAGCCTCCATGTAAACAGATCGCCCTCTAGGAAAAAAAAAAAAAAAAAGCTTTTTCCAAGACAGGGAAATATAAACTGCTGCGTCACTGCCTGGAATCGCTTCTTTCCTACGCAACTCAACACCCCTAAGCTGCTTCGGGTCCAAAGGTTTCCATTACCGCCAGACCTGACATGAACCCCCGTGCCAGCGGCACCGCTCGCTACTGCCAGGCACCAGGAATGGAGATAAGCAGCAGCTACAGAGAGGGCATGGCCCCGGGGGCCTGGCCAAAGCCGGCACAGCCGGGCTGCCCCGGGCGCGGGGAGGGCACGTACCGTCAAAATCGGTATAGACCGTGTCCTTGAGCAGGGCCCCCGAGCCGAAGTCGATCGCTTCCCCACGCCGCAGCCGTAGCAGTGGCGCACCGCCTCCAGCACCTGCCGGAAGAACCCGCGGGCCGTCTCCTCGTCCAGGGCGCCCTTCTCCGTGATGAAGTCGAAGAGGTCCTTCACCAGCTCGGGCCGCTCCATGATGATCAGGTAGCCGTCGGGCCGCTCGTACCAGTCCAGCAGCTTGATGACCCCTCTGAAGCCGGAGCCCACCTTCTTCAGGAGGACGATCTCCAGGGGCACCATGACACCGCTCTGGGCAGAGGAGGGGGCGCAAGTCAGCGGGGGGCGGCGGGGCCCGGGGCGCCCCCGCGCTGAGGGGAGGAGGGAGGGAGGGCGGGAGGGGAGGGGACGGGAGGGCGGGGAGGAGGGCGCGGCCGGCGGCCCCCGCCGCCGCTGCCGCAGTCCGAGGGGCGGGCGCGGCGCTGCGGCGGCGAACCCCCGCCAAATTCCCCCCCGACGCAGAGGCCGCGCCAGCGGGGCGGGCCCCGCCGCCCACACAATGGCCCCGCCGCGGCGGAGCCCCGCGGCCGCGCAGCACGCCCGGGCGCCCCCCCCCCCCCCCCGCCCCGGGTACTTACAATCGTGCCCCACTCGGTCACCCGCTCCTTCACCACATGCTTCACGGCGACCTGCGGAGCGGGGAGGAAAGGAGGCGCCGTGAGCGGCGAGGCGGGCACAGACTGCGCCCCGCCGCGGAGGGCCGGGCCGGGCCGCGCCCGCAGCCTCCCGCGGCCCGCCCCCCCCCCCCCCCCGGAGCCGTCGGCGATCCTGCTCCCCGCGTAGACGGTGCCGAAGCCCCCGCTGCCCAGCACGGAGCCCACCTGGTAGACTTTATCGAACGGCTCCTTCTCCACTTTCACTGGGGGAAACGAGAGGGAAACACACCGCGTTAGCGCCCGCAGCCGCGCTGCGCCAACACACACACAAAAAAATAAAAAAATAAAAACCCCGAAACGCTCTGCCCGGACGACGCGTATCGTGTGCGCTGCCCTAATTCCGAAAAGGGCTTTTTTTTTTTTTTTAAAAAAAAATAATCTGTCTTCTATTTAAAAAAAAATTGAGAAAAGGAAAAAAGCGCCCCCCGAAGTTTCGGGGGCTGCGAGGCGCCGTCCCCGCGCCCCCCTGGGCAGCAGGGTGCCGGTCTGCGCCCCGCCCGGCGCGCTGCGCTGGCGGGAGGACACCCCGGCCCCGGCGCCGGCCCCGCCGTACCTGGCTGGAGGATCTTCACCGGCAAGTGGTCCATGCTGGTGGGGCGCAGATGGAGCCAACGAGCCGAACTTGGAGAGCAACATCTTCCGAGGGGGGGGGGCGGCGCCCCCGTCCCGGCTCCTTCCTCGTCCGGGAGCGGGCACCGACGGAGTCCTCGGGGGTCCCCGGCGGCACAGATCCACGCGACGGTCGCACCAAGTCCCCGGGCGAAAGGCGGCCAGCGAGGGCGCCGCTCCCGCTCTTCCTCTTCGAACCGGCGAGAGCCGCTCAGGGCGCTGGGGCGCGCAGGCAGAGCCGGAGCCGTCCGCGGAGGCAGGGGGGTCCGGGGGCTGCGGGGCCGCGCGTGAAGCCCGCCCCTGCGGGGGCCGCCGCGGCGGGGAGCGCGGGCGCAGGACCCGCGCCGCCGCCGTGCCTGCCCGCGCGCTTCTGAGCCGGCGGCGCCGCCGAGCCGCCTCTTAACTCCCAATATTTTGGTGCGGGCAGAGCGCGACGAGAGCGCCGAGGATATCCCTCCGCGGGGGAGGGGGAAACACCTCTCCCCGCCGCCCCAGCGGCCCCCTCCCCTCCGCGCCGGGGCGCCCGCGGTGCGGCGGCCGGGACTGCAGCCTCCCGCCCCTCTGCATGGGCAGGGCGGGCGGGGGGAGGGCGGGGGGCTGGGAACTACTTAGTTATAGTAAGCGCAGAGTTACTGTTTGAGGTACGCATCACACATAAGCAGGGCGAAAAAAAAAAAAAAAAGAGGGGGGGGGAGATTCTCCCATTTGCGTTAGCATTTCCGCGCGGCCAATCGAGGGGCGCCTTTTCAAAGGGCTACCGGCGCGGCCAATGAGGAGGGGCCTCATTTGCATGTGGCGGAGCGGGGCCAGGCGGCAGGGCGGGAATGCCGCGGCGCGCCCGGCCCCGCCCCGCGGCTGCGGGAAGGTGGCCCTGCTCCGCTCCGCTCCGCTCGGCCTCTGCGCCCGGCTCCGCCGCTGCGCGCCGGCCGAGCGGGCGTCGGGGCGCGCGGGGGCGGGCGCCGCCACCGCCGGGCACGCCGGGCCGCGGCCGGCGGGCCCCGACTGCGGTGCGGGCAGCCCCCGGCGCGGCCCCCCCCCCTCCCCCCCCCGCCCCCGCGCCGCGCCGGGGAAGGGCACGGGGCTGCGCAGCTTCCCCGGCCCCGCCGCCGCCCGGGCTGCGGCGCCGCCCGCCCCGCGCTGCCCTGCCCCGCGGGGGAAATCGGGGCGCGGCAGCGGGGCGCGGGGCGCGGGCCGGCGGCGGCCTCCCCCTCCCCGGCCGACCTCGGGGCCGCTGTTAAGTGTCCTCTTCCGACGAGGGTGCCGCGAGCGGCTCCCAGCGAGGCGCCCTTTTCCATGAGGCTGCGGCCGCCGCGCCCGGAGCGGTCCCGGGGAGGCCGTAACGGCTGTCGGGGCGCTGCCGCCGCGGGGCCCCGGCACCGGCCTCGCCTGAGGGGAGGGCGAGGCAGCGGGGAGAATCCGGGGGGAGAGGAAAGCCCCAGGGCATTCAGGGGATCTTGCCGAGTGCCTGTCCAGCAAAAGCTGTGGGCCACTGGTTTAGAAATGAGTATCGTAACACCAATGGCTCCGTAACTGTTCCAGCACCCACTTGGGCTGCCGCCCGGGCGCGTGTGAGCGCAGAAACGGCGTGCAGCTGCGCAAGGCTGGAGCTCCGCCGGGGAACGCCGTCCGCAGGCGACCGAAGCGGCCAGCAGCGCCGCATCCCCGCACTGCCACCCCTTTGACACCACCGCGGTCCCAGGTGCATAGGGGCAGTGTCTCGCATCCCCCCTGTTGAAAACAGTGACGTCGGAGACACCGGTACAGCACGGGGATCCCAAACGTGAGGGTATTTTTGGACAATCACTTGAAGAGCTGGCAGTCCTTCCCACCCTGGGCACTGGGAGAGCCGCGCAGTTGACATTGTCTGATAATAGTCGTGCTGTAATCTCAGGCAGTCATGCCCATAAACAAAGCAAGGGCTTCTAGGGAGAGGTAATATCTTTTATTAGATTAGACCAGCTGATGGAAAGGTCAAGTTTTCAGGCGCGGTTTCAGCCCTTCATGTCCCAGAATGTGTTTTTTGAAGCTGGATCAGTTGGGCTATAAAAGTTACTACCTTGCATACAGACCGTGGTATTTGCAGAGGAACCAGATGAAACCATTTGGTTTATTGAGCAGCTGAAGGATTCATGAGGTTTCATGTTTATGGATTTTTTTTTCTTAAAGCTATTTATTTGGATTTATCAGATACAGCAATAAGAAAGTGTGGTTTGCATTGTTGGTTTTTTTTTTTTCTTCCTTTTTTGGTGTTAGGTATCCTGCCTCTTGGCTATCTCTAATCACATGAAATAAGTTTTTAGCAAGTTTCTCCAGATAATGGCGTATGCATGCTATACTTAACGTTTATTGCTGCTGAACTGTAAACAAGGACAAACCCTAGGAAGATTTCATGATCTCTCAATACACGTTCCAGGTTTATTTTAAAGAATTTAGCTGTATCTGTCTTTTGCCATAATCCTTGTCAGTGGCTTGTTATAAGCATTGTTTTAAATGGAGAGGAAGAATAATGGAGAGGAAGAATTTCTCACTGCCAAAATGAGATCTGTCGTTATTGAAATAGCAAATATTTTTAAACAGAGAAGTCTGGCATTAACTATTAATAGGCATTAAGTGCTAACTATTTAGGGAATTAACACTGCAAATAATTATTAATTCCTGTTTTTTCACATGGTTAAGCATGAAAAATCATGTATGTATCACTGGTCTGCAAACGTAAAAACATCAGGCCTTTTCATTCCAACTGCATTTGCAATTTCTTAAATCCATCTTTGTGTGGTCAGTCCATGGTGAACCAGTGATATACTTGCCTTGAACCTGTTCAAGAAAACAATACAGAGTTTCCTCAAAATCCTGCTGAGTTTAAGCTACACCTTCTTCAGCTGTAATACCTTGAGTCAAAAGAAATAGCGTACCTTTACACATTTAACAAAAGGTAATCTAAAAAAAAGACCACAATCAATGTCTGGTCTTGGTATAACTCCCAATATGATTTGTATTTTCACAACAGTGTAAAAGGAAGGGTATTTTATATTTAACATTAAAGAAAACAAGGTAGTTACTGTAAACAAGTGATAAGGGGGTATTTGTTCTTCGTTCACTTAATTTTGGCAGACAGACATTTAATTTGTATACAGCTACAAGGACTCTTGGTTTGACAGAATTACAGATGGGTCCCAGACATGGAATTTACCCTGTCTTTACACATAAGCCTTTCATGGGTTTGTGGTGCTCCTTTTGATCTGGCTTGGAACATGCAGTTCAGTGGTCCTAAACAATTATAGCTGCAGAAATATTTTATAAACTAGTTTTGGCCTCTTTAGCAGTGGCTTTGCAACTATAAATGGAAAATCATTCATGGGTATGATGCCAGTTCGTTCTTTTGATGTACAAATCAGTTTTCTGTGCAACGGTCCCTGAGCAGGCATGAGTTTGTCAGGCACAGAAGTATGGAAGATCCATGGGAATTTCTGCTTGCAGCACAGAGACCGCACCACCTTACAGCTACCTTTATTGATGTCTGTGTGCAACCCAGTTCAAAGTTCGTTGTGGCACATCATCAGGTACTGCGCTGGTGGCACTAATATATGCCTATAGCCATTGTAGGTCTTCTGGATGGGACTACCAAAATGCATCTGTTCGCATAATGTGACCAGAAGGAATGCTGCCAAGAATGCTCTAGCAGTAAAAGTCCATTAATATGGATAAGAATGTAGGTGTTCTCAGGTCTCCCAACCTCCTTGTGTGTCAAAACTCCTAGCCATCTTAATGACCCTTCACTTGACTCTCTTCGGTCTCTCTTTTATTTGGTGAGAGAACAAACTGAATGCAGTGCTCCAGATGTGGCTTCATATGTGCTGAACAGAGGGCAATAATCATGTCCCTTGGCTTGCTGGCTATGGTCTTGCTAATGCAGGCCAAGATGTGGTTAGTCCTCATTACCGCAAGGACACGCTGCTGACTTTGTTCAGTTTGTGGTACATTTGGTCCTCTCTTGTAAAACTGTTAGTCCCAGCCTGCACTCCTCTGTAAGTATATCCCGTCCCAGATGCAGGACTTGCATTTATCTTTTGGAACTTGAAACAGATGTATCTGTTACACACTCATTCAGCTTGTTGAGGTCTCCCTGAATGGCAGCTATACCCTCCAGTATACCAACAGCCACCCCTTGATTTGGTGTCACCACCTACTTCCTAAGGGTCTCATCATGCTGATCATGGATGAAAATGTTAAAAATGGTATCAGCCCTTGTATTGATCCCAGGGATTACCACTTGGAATCACCTGCTAATTGGACTTCAAACAGTTATTAGAGACCCTTTGAGGACCCTGCTCTGGTCAGTTTTTAACCCACCTTATAGTCCACCTGTATCTCCCCAGTTTGGCTGCAAGGACACTAGGAAACTGCATCAAAGGCCTTGCTAAAGATGAGAACACCTACTACTCTAACCTCACCCAGAGAGCCTGTAGTGTAGTCGCAGAAGGCAAAGTGACTAAACACAGTTTGCCCTTGGGAAATTCAAGATGGCTTTTCTCAATAATGTTCCTGTCACCGTGTGAATGGAAATGGTTTCCATGAGTACTTGCTCCATAATTTTACTAGTGACTGAGAGAAAGTTGGTCAGCCTGTCATCACCCAGATCCTTCTTCTTGCAATTTTCTGAGACAGATGACATTTTCATAGTTGTCAGAAACCTCTGATCACTGTGACCTTTTGCAAGGGATAGAGAGTGCCCTTCCAATGACATTTGCTGGCAGTACTCTCACACGTAACCCGTCCAATCCCATGGACTTGTATTACATTTCCAGTTTGTTTAAATAGACCCTAACTTGATCCTTGCTACTTGACATGGAGCTCTGGGAGCCCTGAGAGCAGACCTTGCCAGTAGAAACTGAGACAAAGATGACATCGAGTACCTGTGTGCTGTGTCACGAGGTCACCTGCTGTATTCAGCAGCAGGCCTTGATTTTACTCAGTCTTCCATTTTGCCGCAAAAGTGTCGTTACCTTTGACATCCTCCATCAATTTTAACTGCACACAAGCACTGGCCCTCTAATTCCATTCCTGCATGCCTGGGCATTGCTGCTGTATTATTTCTCCTCATCGTGTCCCCGCTTCCACCTCCCATATGCTTCCTTTTTGTTGTTGAGCTCAGTCATATATTCTCTGTGCCACTAAGGCAGGCCCCTGCTATACCTGCCTGTTTACTTGGAAATTAGGATGGATAACAGATATGTCTGACTCTGCCAGGTCTTGCAGACAGGTTGTTAAGGGACTTTTTTAGCATCTTCACTGCTTTCCTTTTCATCGGCATGTCTTATGAAGCCACAACCTCTCTTCATTTCTTTGCATTTAAAGAACACATTAGAATTATGAGTGATTAGAGAAAGATGTTGGCAACTCCATCAGTAATAGACCTTACATTTCCAGATATGGTACATTCTTTCTCCTTTATTACTCAAACTACTGAGGGAATTCAGTCAAAGATGACTCCTACCACTATGAGATTAAACTTCTGGTTTAGTTCGTGTTTCTACATTAATAAACAGGATTTTTCTTGCATCCTGTCTAGATAGTATATACCTACTGTTTAATCTCCTGCTTCCCCTCCTAGACACACACATGCACAATTTTGGTTGTACTTGTATGTTATCACTGATGATACGTATGTATCAGTAGAGATTATCTATTTACCATCTGCCATTGGGAACATTGCTAGAAGTTCAATCTGGCTAATATAACTACAATTACTGGTTTTCAGATCAGGCTATATACAACATATACAGAGAAACATTGTCACTAGTCTGATTAGCTCTTTGGAACGCGGACTTCAGGAAAATAACCAGTGTTAGGTTGTTACAGAAGCAATGCTCCTTTGAGACAACCAGGATTTAGGACTTGGTATAATAAGTGATGAATTAATCAGTGAACAAGTTATGACCAGACTTTAAAAGATAATGCATATTTTAGTACACTCTGGATCTTTGAGAATTATCTTAAACTTCTGGTACTAGCGAGCCGATAGGATGTATTTCAGCATTCGTGGAGAATAGCAGATGAAATCACAAACATATAGTTAATAGGTTGTATTTAATGTCAGGATTAATCTGCCCATCCATATACTTTGTTCTTGGTGAAATGTGTTCAGATCAAGATGGAGGGGTGGAAGAAGAGGGGAGCAATCCAAAGACACCTCTGAGTTAAAGACCATCTTTTTATTTGGTGTGTAGAACAGTAGAATTATCTGATCTGTGATGGAGGCTCTTCCACAGTAAAAGTAACATAAATAATAGAAATGAGAAATAGCCTTTAGATATAAAAGATTAGGGAGGAATGTGGTAACAATGGACAGGGCTATGGGACACTAGCAGAAATAACCACCTGTCTGGTGAAGACACTTGTAAGCTAAGGGGGTGAACATTGACCTTTTATCAGGGGAGTATTAATTTAAGAGTAGGCAAAGAACGTAACCCCTTTGATACAGCATTAGTGAGACCAATAGTGGGATACTGTTAAAAGAAGGTTTGAAAACTGGAAAGGCTTTCAAAGAGAATACAAGGTCTAGGACCAGTGTCTTAAAACATGAAGGTTTAATAGTTCAATCCATTTTGTTTGTTTGGGAGAAGGTTAAGAGGTAACCTCTTAGCAGCATTACAGTCTAGTAGTATCTACAATTTATTTTTTTTTTTCCCCACCTGGTATTTGATAGCTCTTTAAGACTCACACGGGAAGAGTTTCCCAGCCCGGGAACTGAAAGAAAACAACAAAGTGTAGAAGTACATTACAGGTGGGTAAGAGAAGATAACTGTGAATGTAGTCCTCTGTTAACTGAAGACCTCATATTGGAACTGGATTTAAAATAACGCAAGAAGATATGCTCATGTGTAAAAAGGACTTACGGATTTGATGCAGAATTTGTGTTAGATACCATGACATTGTGCCAAGGGAAGTCCGACTGGAAAGCTTCTGCAGCATTGATATTTATGACTCAAAGAGCGTGGCTCTCCACAGAAATGAGTTCTCAGGACCTCGTCTTCCACTGTTATGCAGGTGGCACATTGTGTTCAGTAGAGAGATTACACAATTTCAGCAGCTGTTTTCCCTATTTCAAAAAATGTATTGGACAACTAAAGCGGGATCAAGGAAGGGTAATGAGAATGACTGAGGATATGAAAAAAAAACCCTCCTTTGAAAGATTAGGTCTTTTTTCACTTTATATAAGAAAGGGGATGCAGTAAAATAATTGTCTAGGTACAGCATATTAGATGACTGTGTTCTCTGTCATCTAACATGAGCACAGGAACATCAAGGAAAATTAAAAGGTAACATGCAAAACTGATAAAAAAAACCCCCAACCTGTAATTAACCCTACTTATAAAACTTGTAATTAGACCGTGGAACTTATTGCCAAGTCACAAAGGCCAAGAATGTAACAAGATTAAAAAGAGTATTGTATTTTTAGGGATAACAAGAATATTCAGAGTTATAATTGGGGGATAAAAATAATAGAAGGGCTATTAAGTCTCAAGTTTCAAGGTGGAAACCAACTTTCTGTCTTGTAGAATGAGTTGATACTGACATTGGCACATCAATGAACAAGGAATGTGAGTAAACATGAGGTGGTCCACCTCTGCCTGCTCTGGGGCCTTGGTATAGAGTGAGCCAAAGTGCCGGAATGGTTTGTGTAACAAGGCAATTCTTAATGTTAAGTCTTGTATTTGGCTGTTTTAATTCTGTTTGTTTCAGTAGCATTAAACTGCTGCAATGATGTGAAAAGGTGATCCCAGTGTTTTGTTCAACGGGATAGACTGGATGAGTACTTTTCAACCTATAATCTATGTACCGGTGGAAATAGTAAGACATCACAAAGTGTTTAATGAATTTTATGTTTGCCCACATTCAACCAAACAACATTGAGGGGGCAAAAAAGAGAGGTAATAAAAAAAAAAGTCAAGGTTTGCTTTCTTTTGTTACTTGGTAAAAAATAGCAAGTTGCAAAAGTAGAAAGAGAAAAGAAAAGAAATAGTAGTATTTTTAATCCTTCAGTTAAAAATAGAGAAACACTGGAACAGATGATCTCTTAAGATTTTTTGTGGAAATAACTAATTTAGAGGGACATTTACTATATGGAATGAAGCAAAAAAGCATTGTTCTTGTGCCTGTGTTTGAGTTTTAAAGAAATGTTAGAATACAGATTGAACTGGATTTTGTTGTACCTTCCCTTTTCGAAATTTTTGTATGAAAATTTTGAAATGTGAAGGATAAATATATGAAAGCGTTATCTGAGTTGTGACCATCATAACTATAAAATGTAGATCATTCCATTGGATCTGTGATCTGATCCAAAAGGCACATCGCTGTTCTCCCAGTAAAATAATTCAGTAATTTATAAATCATAAATTAATTCCAAAAGTCAGTGACAGTACTAATGTGTCTTTCTATACTTGAGAACAGATAGAAAAGTTTAATTGGTTTTCAATGATGATGTTAATAATAATAATGGTGATGATGATAAATAATAAAATCACTGAAGACTTGCAAGAAGAGACAATATACAGAGCTGTCAGCTCTTCATTTGATCTGTCTTGAATCTTGACACTAAATTTAAAACCAAACTTATAATACCAACATTGTGAAACAAAATGTATGCTTATATGGTCCTATGCTACTAATTTCTACTCTACAGAGAGATATATTTCTAATTTTAAAAGCAAGAGGAGTCATTTAAAAGAGGCCAAAAGGACAGTTGGTGGTGGGGGAGTTAAATCAAGAATTGTTAAAATAATATCTTAGTTATGGACGTGATGGAAGAAGTTCACAATTTTAAGTGCAATAGTTGGAACCGCTTTGGAACAGCAGTTTATGTTTTCATCCAGTTTTATGTCTATGTAAGCTCCTAGTTAAGGCTTTATGAGCCAAAATTGAACAGTGTAAAAGCATTCAAACCTACCTTACCAACACTTCACATGTGCCTCCATCTCCGCTTCAGCTTCTCAACCACTCTGTAGTGAGAAAACTACTGTAAAGTTGCTGTAATCGCAGAAGTAAGATCTGTCCTTTGAACCGCATACAGGAGGGAACCACCAGATTACTTTGAATGGGTGTGCCCCAGCTTTCCGATTGACAAAGTGCCTGTGTTCCTGATCTTTGCTAAGCTAAAGGAATGTAATTATTAACCAGGGAAAACTCCAGTCCTGCATGTGCATCCCACGTGTAGCCTTTTGCAGAACTGTCACTAGTCACTGCTACTTCCATTAGTATCAGACACGGACAAGTGTCACAAGCAAGCTGAATTGGTGTGTGCGCCTTGGTACAAAGAAACCTCAATACTGTGCTAATGTATGTAATTGGCAACAGAAGTGCACGTGGAAGAGAAGGTTACGTATTGAATACATTTTTCTGTAAGTACAATTACTCTTGTCAGCATAGGCCTCGCTTTTTATTTTTTGAAGTCAGATCAAGTCTATGAGAAGAACAATTCCATTTAGCATATACAGAAACTTGATTCCTGGTTTGTTAATGTACTATTTAAAAAAACGGATGGGAAGGAAGCACTCCAACATTTATACTATAATTAAAAACATAGTGACTGTCCTTGCTGAATGTTTTATTCATAGATAACTAAGGCATGTACCATAAACTGCATATGACTCCGTGATCAAAGGACACTTCTCTGTGTATCTTATCAGTAGCAGTATACTAACTTTATGATCATAATTCTTCCTTTTCTGTTCTGTTTCCATGGACTTCGTAAAGATTATCATAGTTTATGTTATGTTAATCAGTATCTTATCGAGGTGTTTTTTTTTTTTAATTGCTTCCTAAATGTTAAAATCTAACAACAAATATGCTACAATTTAACTATTACGCTTTCCAGAAGTGTGATTTTACTTGTATTTCAAGCTGCTAAGTCTCTTATGCCTGATCTAAAACTGTGTCCACAGAAGAACCAGAAAAGATAACAAAATTGGAGAGCATAAGCTGGGACAAACAAGATGATAGTTCCATTTGTAATATTTTAGCCATATTATCTTTTATTCCTTTCCCATGTACATGTTTTTGAGACCAGATGTCAGACTTTCTGACTTTGAATTTATATGGAGAGCCTTCCAAAGGGTCTGATTTTGAGGAGGTGGGGACTCAATATTCTGTTAGTATTTATGCAGTTTATGAACCTTTGTGTCCTTCACTCTTGTTATTCTTGCTTCACCCAAAAGTGCCAATATATTGTTTTAGCTGGGTGAGCTAGCAGTGAAATACATAATTTTCAATAAATTGTTCAAGATAAATGCAGTCTTCTTTCCATAACGCTTCAGTGAGGTATCAACCATGCTTCCAGAGTGGCAGCCAACAAGAATGTGCACAATTGTATGCTGCCCTTATATAAATATAGGCCATATAAATACAAATGGAATTTAGATTTGATGGGATGAAATAACACACATGAACAATTCCCCCTTTAATTAGTGGTCCAGTTCTTAATCTTCAAAATATATTGGAATTCTCAAGGATCCAGATGACTCCTAATTGGTTTAGAATTCTTGGGAGAAAGTTACCCAGGCCTGCTTATTTTGCAGTGTTTATTTTTAATTGCTTCTCTTTAACATCATCCTTACCTAATTTCCTAAAGGAAATACGTCACCATTATTGTATGGTAGAAAGAGATGCTTAGCTTTGTTCCAAGTACCGAACAGAAACATGCTGAACACCTCTGCCTTTTTCTGCATGATTAACAATTTTGTTGTCTGCCTGTTCTGATGTAATTGGCATTCTTGCCACCTCCCTGTAGCAACATTCATGAGAACTAGGATTTCTTATACTCCTGATTTTTATTAAAAATATTTTATTGTCCCTATTTCTGTTGAACATGAAATTTTTCTGCCTATAATTTTAATTTCCCCTGTTACCTGGTTTTCTTAACTTCTGTTTTACATTTCTTGATTCCATATTTAATTACTGTTCTTTGCCATCTGTCTGCAGGGAAATTACCTATATCTATATTACTAATACTTAAAAAAAGACAAAGGTGAGAAACTTAATAATAAATTCCTACATTTTGAAAATGGGTGAAACATGGGCTGAAGGTAATGTCTCTGTAGTTTAAATCTAAACTTTCATAATTTCTAATCTGTCCTGTAGTCAAAAAGAAGAGAATGAGTCAATGTTGTACTGCTTGCCATACAATTGCTTTTCATGTAATTTCATAGAACATGTAATTTCATAGAAGATGAAATTTCTGGTGAAATAGAGGGTTTAAATTCATGATGTGAATGTTGAAGTCCATTTCTAGGTGTGTAAAAATTTTTAGGTCAGATCATTAAGATAAAGTGATCTCAAGGCTGAAACATTTTAGCTGAGATTTCCCATAAGAAAAATAAGTCCTATGTTATAAAAATATAACTTAGTTATGGTTTCTTTAAGTTATGTGCAAGTAAAAAGAGGCAAAGTATAGCGATATCAGTCCTGCCAGCCCACCTCTAATAATTCACAAAAGAGAAGCTGTTATGTCTGCTGCCACTTGCTGTTGTATTATTGGACACTTTCGTGCCCACAGCGCTTCGCAGGGATTTTAGGCCCAGTTCTAATTTCTCACATCCTGGATTTTCTCCACTGAATTCCAAAAGATTTGTGTTGCCATAAGAGAGATTTAAACAAGATCATTGCAGACACATCTATGCAGTTGTGGTCTTACTGTCCTGTCACTTTTTATGATTCCCATTATATACTTTATTTTGCTGGAGCAAATGGGCCGTTTTTTCACCTCTTTATACCCAGGACAAAGGTAACAGAACAAGGACTCATCAGCCTTGAAAGTCATATTTCTGAAAAATAGGCTTAAATAGTACAGTTAGATATCTTGTACTTGGTTTCATCTTTAATTTAATTCTTCAAGTTATAATGTATTGCTTGCATATCTTTTTTATTTGTGTGTGTCCATGATTATCTGTATTGCTGAACTTTGCACTTTGATGGGAAATAATAATCAGTGGAAGGGTTATATAAAGAACAAATGCAATTCATTGCCTGCTCTGATTTCAGGATTACACATTGCAGATAGCAGAATGTCATAACATGTTGAGATCTGCTGCATAACATACAACCTGGCATGATGTGCTTTAAGAGTGTGATAAGGAATCATAGAATGCATTAGAAGTGAATGGAAAAGCTTCCCTCTTAGACTAGTTGACACTGTAATGAGTCTGTTCTTAAATTCAGACTTCTAAATGCCATAATAATAGTTAGTAACAATGAATGCCATACCAAGTCCAAGAGCAAAACAGCTTTCATCATTTATGAAGGAAGATAGAAATCTCATCTCACAGGCAATGTCTGATACACTTCTGTATTAAACTGTATTGTCATGGATTAAGCCCAGCCAGCAACTAAGCCTAACACAGCTGCTCGATCACTTCCTTCTGGGGGGATGGGGGAGAGAATTGGAAGGTTAAAAGTGAGAAAACTCGTGAGCTGAGATAAAGACAGTTTAATAGGTAAAGCAAAAGCTGCCCCTGTGCAAGCAAAGCAAAACAAGGAATTAATTCACTGCTTCCCATCATCAGGCAGGTGTTCAGCCATCTCCAGGACAGCAGGCCTCCATCACTCGTAACGGTGACTTGGGAAGACAAACGCCATCACTCCCAACGTCCTCCAGCTTTATATGCTGAGCATGATGTCATATGGTATGGAATGTCCCCTTGGTCAGTTGGGGTCAGCTTGTTGTCCTGGTTGTGTCCTCTCCCAGCTTCTTGCCCACCCCCCAGCTTACTCTCTGGTGGGGTGGTGTGAGAAGCAGAAGAGGCGTTGACTCTCTATAAGCACTGCTCAGCGGTAACTAAAACATCCCTGTATTATCAACACTGTTTTCAGCATAAATCCAAAACATAGCCCCATACTAAGTATTATGAAGAAAATTAACTGTATCCCAGCCAAAACCAGTACATTCTCCACCCCTCTTATTCCATAACATTTATGTCATGCTCAGGTCCTGTACTATCCAATACATCCTCATTAACCACCCCCCCCCCCTTCCCATCCTTTGATATAATGCACAGATATCATTCCCTTAGTCTGTGGACCACACCTGTAAAAAGTCCATAAAATGTAATGTCCACAAACGTCCACAAAATGTGTCCATGACTTTGGGCTCCATCTCTTATGTTGGTCACTCAGGACAGGAGAGGTGGTGTGTTGTGTGGAGTTACTGGGCACCAAAGCCAGTTCAGGTTGGGTCACTGCTGCAGTTGCACTACTTCTTGTAAGACTTGTCCTCCATTTATTCAGGTGGTTCCTGCCATAGTCATTCCCATAACATGTAACTTAAGTCGTGGGTTACAACAACTTAAAGGTACTTCCATTACAATCTCCACCCCTGGTCTCTTTGGACCAGAGCATCAGGTTTAACGTTGCAATGAACTCCTCCCCTTGCTCCTGCTCTGGTTTGGACTTATCCACAGACTGCAGTCCCTTAAGGCTGCACCTGCTCCAAGTGGAGCCTTATCTATGAGTCACAGTCCCTCCAGGGCTATACCTGCTACAGCATAGAGTTATCCACAGCCACAGTTGCTTGGAACCACCTTACCCATGGCTACAGTCCCTCCAGGGGTCTACCTGCCCTGTCATGGGCTTATCCATGGCCACACGCTCCAGCATGACCTCATGCACAACCGTTGATGCTTCAAGGTGTATCTGCTGCAGCATGGACTCATCCAGAGCCACAGATGCTTTGAGGTGTACCTTCTTCAGAGTGGACTTATTCTTGGGCCACTATCTCTTCAGAGGTATACCTGCTGCATGCAGCACAGGCATAACCACAGCCACAGATGCTTCGAGTTATACCTGCTCTGGTGTGGACTTATTCATGGTCACAGATGCTTTGGGGTGTCCTGCTCCCTCATAGACTCATCCACATGTCACAGTCCCTTTAGACTTGAGTTGACACTGGAGTTCCAGCCTGTCCAGTACAGCAGCACAGAAACAGCAGTGATGCCCTGGCCATCTGCCAGCCCAGGCGCATGAGCCATTGCTGTTATCAAAATGTTCCCAGGCACAGTAAGGTAAGATGATAAGCAGTACAGCAGTACAGCAAGCAGCAAAAGCAAAAAGCAGCCACTAAAAAGCACTAGACTCTAATATGCAGTGAGGCAAGCAAGCCTCATGGCAAGCACAGGAGCCTGTCAATTAATTGCTAAACAGTGATAACAGCTATAAATTCAATCATCTACTACATTCCAATGAAAGGACTATCATGGTTTAACCCCAGCCAGTTTAACGCCCAGAAATTAACTCTATCCCAGATAAAACCCGCACATGTATACATCTCAGTGTGCAGAAACAGACAAAGTATTCCTTACTGCTTCCTTCATACAGAAACAAGATGGCAGAAACCTGTCTTGTATTCAGAATCCACTATGTATGCCTTCAGTATATCTTCATACCCTAACAGGATGAGTGTTAAATTCTAATGGTCCAAGGGTCCATTACAGACTATGCCTACTACTTCAGGACTCTGTATTGGAAATGTAAAAAAATATTAAATTGCCTTTGATTCCAGTGGTTCCTGATGTGCCTGCTCTTATACCAGTGGTGAAGAGCTGCATCAGCAGCTGCATCAGCAAATAGGATACCTCTCCTCTAATCTCTCTGGAGATATCTGAGGGTGGAACAATTGAACATTGTTTCCTCCTTGTTTTGGTGATGACATCTATTTTTCCTAAAGATGTGATTATGCATTGCCAAGAACAAAAAAAGATCTCCTAAAACATTTTGTACACAAGGTAGGGTTGCCTTCCGCCCAGTTTTTGGCCTTATAAGACTCATTGACTCTGGAAAAGTGGTAAACTTACTAATTTTTCTCCTGTATGAAAGGAGATGGACAAGAGAGAAATAGAGTATTAAAACCTTCCAGGATAGTCCTGCCTGGAAGTGTGACTTGACCCAATGGTACTATATAATGAAAAAGAAGATTGTGTGTCTTTCAGGCACTTTGGAGTTTTTGAAGAAATAGGGAATGCATAGAGGCCAAAGAGCATGGACATGGTGTGAAGACACAGTAGTGCACAGACTTCTGGATGTTGGCTGGCTTGAGCTCTCCAAGTGCACCCTAAGACGTCTAAGATGCATGTGGATTTGCTCTGAAGATCTTGTGCTCTGGGAAATCACGAAAGAAGCCTCTTGGAGCTAAATGCTGAGGCAGTCAGGAAGGCTGGGAGTTGACAGCATCACTGCTATAGGACGTACAGTTGAAGTACTAGGATGGATGAGGATTTTCTTCATCCTTCTTTCTCTTAGTATTTCTTCTGGCTTGAAAACTAGCACCCTTGCTGGAACTGTAGATCTCTCCTTGAACATGGGCCATCAGTTTTCCTATAAGAATACCTCTTCTCCCAATATGTCTCTGTATGTCTCACCCCTGCCTGGGCTGTGACTGAGCACTACTGTGGAAGGAGGTGCTCTTTTCCCCTTCCTGCCTGCTTCTACCCACACCATTCAGTTGTATGCTCCTGCTGTTTGCTTGCATTTATGCTGGTGCCCAGTAGAACCATGACTGATTTACCCCTCTGTCATTATAGAACTAGACTAGCAAAGAAATAACCAAACAGTGCACTTATGCATACCTTGTCTGTCAAGGACCAAAGCTGATCAGGAGCAGCAAGGTAAGGGCAGCACTGCAACAGCAGTAATTAGATTTACTTAGGCTGCTGTAGAGCCACATTTTTGAGTGTTGTTTAGTGGCAGCAAGACATTATTTAAGTCAAAGCTACTGTGGTCCAGCCTTACATTGTTGGCTATATATTTTTACTTTCATCTTTGTGCTGGCACTCATGCTTGTCTAACTGGAAGATGATCTCAGAAATTCACCTTTTCACCCTTTGTTGAAATCCCTTGTTGAATCATGAGAGCAGCTACTGTTCCTTTAGCTCTTTCCTACCTGTTTGTCTGTCTACCATTCCTCATCAAGGCTTTACTTTCTGGGAAATAGATTCTTCAGTGACTTGGCCCATTGCTTGGTATGTGGAGTATTATGCAGTTCTGGGACTCAGAAGTATGTGCTAGCCCATTGTTTAGGTGTTGCACTCCTTTATTTTTTGCAACTGCTTCACAAGTGCTTTGTCAGTAGCCATATTAGAAGGTGCCCCACATAGGAAATGTCTCAAGACTTCAAATACTTACTGTGTCACAAGGTATTTCTTCTGGATTATCAAATGTGGAGGAATTTGAAGGAATATGGAGGAATTTTCTATGGAATCAGGAAGGTAGTGTACCCAACCCTTCACTGTGGAACAGCTTTTGGTTCTCTTCTGTGAGAGAACAACCTAAACACCCCATTCAGATCCCATAAATTTGTAGGAGGAAACTTGTTTGTTCACAAGTCAAATTCCAACAACACTGCAACATTTGGTTCCCAGGTTTCGTAATTGTGCAGAGGGGAATGTGCTCTATTGTGCAGATAGAAACCAATAAGCACAAAATGGCAGAAGGAACCATTGAACATATAAACCAATCTCCTGCACTGCCTCTCACCTCACTGGAGGACTTGGGACAGACTGTATGTAGTAAGGCACAATGAGTATTGGGATAGTTAAGACTAGCAGCCTGGGAGCAGAAATGTTTGGCTTAATAAGAGCTTGGGAAGGGGGGCAATGTATTTCTTTAAGTGTTATTTAATGATGCTGTCTTTTTTTCTCAATAACCCATCAGTGATCAAAACCTTATATTAATTGACAATGCATTAAGTAAAAATCTCCCAAGTTGTACTGGTTTGTCTATGACACTGTGGTTGCAGGTAGGTGTATGGTCTGCAAATAACTGTTACAGCTGAAGATATCCTACTATTGCTTCCTAGGTACCTTCTGTTATAGTTTATCCTATCCTGGAGTTCAGCTGGAAGTTTCCATGAGCACCTTCTAACTTTCTTCTGACAAAATCATCTAGGTTATTTAACAACGTGAAGGGGTTTAGCTGATGTGGGTTGAAGCAGACTAGGAAGTGCTTCACCCAGTTTAGTGCAGAAGAATTGGTAAAGGAGTGCTGCCATGGAAAGGCATTAATCCTGTTCTGCTCGTGACACTTGCGTTTCATAAAGCAAATCACTTTACCATCAGGAGACTGATTCTGTCCATTGCTACAGCACTCCATTTTGCAGAACTGTACATGTGGTAATCTCCAGTGGCAGTGTGATGATGGATAGCTGGGAATCATTGTACCTTTGGCTGGCACAGGGTATATCTATTCTCATTTCTGGCTCTGTACTGCTGTGGATTGATAGCACCTGTCATGTCTACCTATGCCAGTTGGAAAACTTACTGCCTCTCTTCTGAATGCAACTAGCCTGTAGATCTGTGGGTATTCCCTAACCTATTTCAGGTGGAAGGGTTAGCAAGACCTACTATTTAAATCCATTAAGGCAAATTACCTGTTTTGACTGAAATGGGTTTGGGACTCCTTATGTGTCTAAATCTGGAACTGGCAACTAGATTACAAAGTAGGTTTAGACTGCTATCCTGTGTGGCTAGACTGCATCCAGTACCTAAAGCAAACTTCTTTAGAGCTAGTTTTAATACATTGACCAATGTATAGGTATGTTTTCTTTCAAGTTAGTTGTGCTTCACTTAGCAACACTTTCTCTGAGTTGCATTTTATTCTTTGTCTCCCTAGGCCTCTTTGGAGGCAGAAGGCATGATCATGCAGGAAGTCTCCGAGTCACAGATTGCTGGAGGCTGGGAGAATGTATAGAAGTTATATACTCTATGTTTGCCTCTTTGTATGCTCTTCCCTAGGCATCTGCTAACAGCCGTTGTTGGGAATTGGATACTAGGCTAAAGAGATCTTTGATTTTACCTATTATGGCTGCTCTTATGGCTTATTTCTATATGGCTTCAGGAAGACAGCAGCTACTGTGACTTTGCAGCTTGTCATTCGGTATGGGAATACTTTTCAGTATTCTGGCCATGTGCAGTCAAGAAGGGGAGAAGTTCAAGAAATTTGTTAAAGTGCGAAGAAAAATATTTGGCCTTTCCGCTTGTAGAGGACACATAAATCATGCAAAAAGGAAAGAAAGGACAGTGAAAACAGGGAGTACAATGAAGAGATAGGGTAGATGCTCTTCATTGATAGAGAAAGAGCAAAAGAACAAAGAATCTATTATAAGGCAAGGCATGAACTGAGGAAGACACTATATGAAAGGGAAACAGTAAGCACTGTAGCAAACAGTACAGTAAAAGCAATACAAAATATTTATGTAGGATTTTAAGAACAAATAGAGATGGTGATGTCTGAAACTTATTTTTGAAATTTTTAGCAAATAAAAACATTAAAGGAATGCATATTGTAAATACTGTGAGTCCTCATTAAAAGGGCAATGTTTTTATTGCTGCACTAGTTCACCTATTCAAAGTGCTTCAGTCATCAAATCTTGGAATTTAGAATTGCAATGTTTGTGTGTATGTGTGTGCATGCGTGCATTTGTGGTTTGGGTGAAACTGGTATTTTTTCATTTGAATCAGACAAAGGTGGGGTCAGGGTGTTTTCTTTCAGGCATTTATTTATCATAGCTTACAGTTTGCTTTGTTGTTCAAATAATATGTGACTCCACCCTTTCTCATTATTACCAAGCAGGGATATAAGGCTGCTTTAGAGAGTTGCTAAGTTAACACTAATGAAGTATCAAGTTGCTTTCGAATACTTTTAGGAGCAAGACTTTGGAAGGAATATAGTAAGCTTTGTATCATGACTGCAAAAATCTATCTCTTTAGAAGGAAACATGATGTTGAAAGAAAATTCTTATACTAACCTGTTCCTTATTTAATTGGAAATATTGCCCCCTTTCAGTCCATTCCAAACTTCCTGTGTAGTTAGCTGGTGCGAGTCCGGGATTGCAACTGCTGTGTTTAAGTATGCATGACTTTGATCTCCTGAAAGTATTTCAAAGGAACATGCAGACAGTAAGTGTAAGCATACCTTCATCTCCCCCACAGACAGGTTACCAGAAGTGGTTGCTCATGCTGGAAAGAAATACTGCTTTATGCTAAGGGTGTCACAAATCACACCCAGTGCCTCCCATGCAAATGTAGAGCTCCAGGAAGCAACCTGTTTCCTTCTGTCCCAGTACGCCCTGCAGTGTGATGCAACTCTGCTGTCTTTAGTGTAGAACAGTAGCTGCAGCCAAGGGTTAGTTCCTGAAAATTACGGGTGAAAAGGAAAATCAACCACGTTAACTACTTCTGTGTATGAAACTGGGTCATGAGCCCATACAAATTTATTTTGCTTGGACCTCGTCTATTGTAGCATTTCTAGATTTTCATGAGTCCTGAAACAGCAGAGAAGAGGGAGAGTGGGGTGGATGAAAATGAAGGTAAATTGTCTGTCTCCTTGGGAATGCTGTCAGTGTGCTTCCTGCTACTGAAATGTATTTCTTACACTTTTGGAGAACAAAACTCAGTGGTAAACCTAAAAAAATTTAAAAAATCATGTTCTTTGTTTCAGTGGTGGCCGCTGGACATTAGTTCATTGCAGGATTTGGTTGTGTTCCAGTGTAGCACATGGAGAATGTCATCTGTGTCCTCTATTATAAACTTTTCCGTCTGTCCTCAGTAGTCACCTGTTCTCTTGCCAGATGCAGGCTCGCTCTCAGACTTAGAACAAAGATTCCTCAAAATCAGTGTGTGTAGCAACCTAGCAGAGAACCACATCCAAAAGCAGAAGGAGCAACTACGCAAGGGAGAGGATTCATCAGAGGTCAGGGAGGAACATTTCTCTTAGATGACTAATAGCAAGGGATGGGCAAATCTTGTGTTGTTTTGAGGTTTTGTGAACCTTGTGAACCATACTTCTGGTTTCACAGGGTTTGTGAACTGCTCCCTCTTCCACCATGTCTTCTCCCTGTGGTATTTTTCAGGATGGGGGTTTTGTTGATGTATTTATTTATATATTTATTTATTTTACTGTAAAAGAGACATTCCTTTCTGTATGTATTAATGCTTGAACAATCTTTCCATTTCAGCAGGTTCTCAGCAAACTACTGGGTGTGAGCAGTTTCTGTCTATATCAACTCCTCTTTTTTCTTATTATTTGCACTTCAATGATATTTTCTTCTCAGTATGGTAAATGGACCTTCTGGGTCAGTATCAAGAGGAACTACAGCTTATTCTTTCCGTAGGTCTCTCTAGCTCTGATTTTGAACAAGTTACACTTCTTTCCTTTACTCTTCATTTAATCTAAATAATCTGATTTTGTATAAATTTATAGTATGTTCTTTTACATTAAAATTATTAAAATTGTTTTTGTAAAACATTTGTCCAGCTCTGCTCCCTTTTTCAGCCACTCAGCTGCTCTTTGAAAGCACAAATCAGAATCAGGACTCTCCTGGTTTCATAAAGTCCTTGCACCATTGAGTCAGGTCCTTGGACTCCACAAAGTTTAAGAGGATTTTAGAATAGAAAACCATATTCCTTCTAAATTGTTGTCTGTAGGAATGGATGTCCTCTGACTGACTTTCAAAGAGATAGTTTTATATTCTATATACTCATTTAAATCTCTGTTATACCATGCAAGTCTGTTTCATGTTTAAAACAGGTTGTTTTATTGGGTATATAGCTACAACTTTGCATCTGATGAATTGTAGGGAGAGAAACTTCCTTGGACATTGCCTTGGAATCACCTGCAAAGTGACCTGAAGGGAAATAGTCAATAATTTGGGAACTTTGTTTAGTGAATTGTGGTTTTAATATCTTTATCTTATAAATGGAATAGATTTATTTAATTTTTTTTTTCTTTTTGGGATAGTATTTTGGTAGATCATTGCTGCATTCTAAATTTTGCCTTTACTGGGTGCCAATTATGTTAATGAATTCTAGCTGGCCAATCAAAGAAGAGTCAAAGCTCTTTTCTGTTTGTAAAGTGTACTAATTGAGATCGCTATACACAGTTTAATTGTGTTGGTAAATACGCTAATGTTTCATTTCTAAACAGTTCATCTTTTAATGGAGGAGGAGGAGTGGGGGATTTAGTAATTTGCCAAAAATGAAGACATATTTTCTAATTACACAGATTATTCATTAGCATCAGAGCTTACAAAAAATTCCCCTAAGGCACAAATATATATATAAATTTTAAAAAAGGAAGTAAAGCTTTTATCTAAAATAGAACTTAAAACAGAAATTGAAGCCAACTTTGATGAAAGCTTCACACATTTTAAGCTGACTCTAGGGTCCACAACAAATAGATGTGGAATGTTGCAAAACTCAAGTGTTAAAGCAACAGAGCACAGTCTGTATATTGCCAAGATATAGGAGAATTGTTCAAAAGCCCTTGGTGCAATTATAATAGATTAAATATGCAAACTTTGCTGTGTAGAATTTCTACACTGTTTAATATCCTGCCATAAAAGGATTTCTCAATGGAGAAAATTACTTTTGCAGGAATTGTAGATTTGTGATAGAAACAGGCATCTTTCAGTATATAGCCTGAGAAAAAATGAGGCTCTTCGGTTGAATTCAGTTCTTTATGCAAGAATATCCTTTTCATTTGCATTACTGCAACAAAATTAATATTAGGGCCACCGACAGAGATGTGATTTACTACAAGTAAAAGGCTAGATTGGCAGATTTATATTCCTTAAGCACTTTCCCACAACAGCTCTTCTGATGACAAGCCAACCTAGCAAGTTTTGGCTTGCAGTTTCGGTGGTTTGCAAACTGTTTCATTTTGAAAGTATGGGAATTACTCAACACCGGGGGCCAAATGATGATCTGAATTATGCTGGGGTTACACTCGTGCTTCTCCAGTTACTATTTTGGAACAACTGCTAATGTACACTGCTGTTCAGATCACGATCCGCTCCAGTTTCCTATACATCACAGAAGATGGTGAAAGGAAGAAAATGGAATTCATCTCATCTGTGGTAGAACTTTGAACGTGTCTGTCTTTTTTGCATTAAGTCAAGGGAAAGCCTAGGGCACATATTTTATACACCTACAGAACTGCCCTGTTAAGATACATATCTCTGCACTGACTGTAGGAGCAGTCTGGTTACCTAACTACCTCAGACAAAAATCTTAACCTTTACACAGCTAGAATGAGGCAAAAAGAGTCCCACTCCAGGAAAATTGACTGGAAAAAGAGATTGTATATTTTTTGCCAATGCCTTTGAAAGAAAACAGTCCTTTACCTTAGCAATATTTTTGCTTGTAAAGGTGTTCAGACTGTTTTTTTTATAGCACAGATTAATGTTAAATGTTTGCTAAGCCTCAGAAGTCATTGTAATGTTATCCTGCATTGAAAATTTTAAGGAATGTTTTTTAGGAAAATGAAAGTGCAAGAACATGAAATCTGGTGCAAATACTGCCCTCTGCTTTATGCTGAGTCTTCCCAATCAAGAGCAGTAATTGAGTTGCATCATAAAAACTACTTTTATAAGTACCAAAAATCAAGAAGCAGGTTTTTTTCAGGTGATTGCAGTTGATTGACTTTGTTTTTCATGGAAGTGTGAGCTCTGGTTGAAACTTTTCCCACAAATGAAATATTTATAAAGCCTTTCTGCTGTTCTTGGTGTCTAACAGGGAGTGACTTCATGCTACAGTTGTTCCTTCAGTGAGGTTCAGACAAAGCCTATTGGATAAGTGAGGAAATGAAGAGCTACTGTAGGAAAAACTGCACAAGCATGTCAAATGTAGGCTAGCCAAAGAAGATCTAAGGGAGGCTGGAATGTTTCTTATGAAAATATCAAGGGACTAATTATCAGTAGGTGGGAAAAGAAAAAGGGTGGTGATGGCCCAAGGTAAAACTTAGTCATAAATCATTTTAGACTGTGAATCTGAAAATTTTCAAGAAAGAAATGATGCTCTAGGGCAGACTTCTGGGGGAGCAAAAAAACGGAACTACTGTTAAGATGAGATTGATCATTTTAAGAAAAATGGTTATATAATGTTAGATAACAAGAGGCTGGTGACCCAAGAATAGTCTTTTGATAATAGATTTTGAAGGCGGTGGAACACAGAGCACTCCTGCATTCTCTGCTTCTAGTCAAAGCCATTAGTAATATATATATATAGCTTAGGACATGTTCCTTCATGATAAAAAAGCATCTGAAAATATTGGAAATTACTGGTAATTTCCTTGGAATTCTGTGAGTGAGGAAATGTTCTATGGTTTGGTGGAGAAAATAAAAAAGTGATATTAAGGTCTCATCTATAGTGGGAATAATTTGTTACCTTTTTTTGGCAGTTGTTCAACTGTAGGAGTAATATTGGGTACATAAATGATAGAGCACATAAAACTGAAATGCCCCCACTATTATACACTCTAACTCAGAAAATGTTCCTGTTTATGTTTTGGTATTTAAAATTGCTTTTTGAGCATTCAGGTTACCTCATTACTATGGCATTGTTTTGGATCTGTGTTGTGAAGGACAGACACCGGATGGTATTGAGAGTATTTGAAATGGTTTTGCACAAATAAAGGATTTGAGATATAACTGGAAACTAAGTTGTACTTTAAAATAATGGCAGAATTTGGACTAGTATGAAACATTTATCTTTTATCTATGCAGGAAGCTTTGTATACTTGTTCTAAAAATCACACACATGCATGCATGCATCCACACTCAGAGATATGCTCTTAACCTATCCAAATATTATCAGTTAAGATTAAGAGTCAGACTTCAATCTGCAGGTGCAAGGGCACTTTGAGACTATAGCCTGTCCTTAATTCACCCTGTTGTTAATAAGTGGCCTGATCTAAAACACATCCAGGCTTTCAGATAAGTCAAAATAGTGAACAGAGGTCTTGATAGAAGTCCTGTATATTTGAAACTGTTTCCTTATATACATATGTTTGTACCACAAGATGTTATGTATGTACTTTGAAAGCAGACACCATACAATGACCACACTTAGAAGGATCACTAGAATCCTTTTGCCAGAGATTGGGCTAGAAATGTCTTAACTAGACTGTATAGCAAAGTTCACCTAGTTTTGTTTGTTTGGGTTTTTTTTTTTTTGCCACGCTATATGTGATAATTAATGACTAGTGAAGTGTTACTTAACTATTCCTGAGCATACCAAAGTTTTGTCTTTAAATATGATAACCATGGCTGCCATGGCTGTCCTTCTGCTTTAAACAGTATCTCAGCTGTGGTCATGCTGTTCTCTCTGTGTTGATAGCGCTCTTGGATCAAACAGGTGTATTCTGCTGAAACCTGTTGTAATGGTTTAAACTGTTTTCCCCAGTTGTCTACAGGCATCTCCTCTAAGCCAAAGATTGTCCTGTTCGAAAAATCATCAAAAAAGAGTGTTTGCCTGCTCAAAGACACTATCCGAGAGCACTGGTCAAACCTATGGTTATTAGAGACTTAAGATAAAAAGCTTGACTTTTTATTGGAGCTGGATTTATTACTTTTTATTGGAGCTGGATTTATTCAGTGACTTTTATTTACTTCTTCCAAGACTTTTTCAAAGACAGTAATCTCTCAGAAGGTGATAGGACAGACAGTTTGGAGAGCAATGCCTAAAATAATTAAAGCAAGATTTAACATAAATTGTCCATTAAAGACCTTGAATGAAAAAGAGAAAATATTTTATGTCTACTCTTTAATTATTGTATTAGTCTGTTATCTATGTTAAATTAATCAATATGTGAATGTTTGACATAAAATGAGTAAAAGTACTCTCAAGGAAGGACTTTCAAAGATATGCGTATAAGTATCTGAGGAAACCCGCATCTTAAATTTGTGGTATGTTCATCTGACTGGAAATGCAAAACAATCCCAAGATATTTATTTCATCCATTACAACTAAAGAACAGAATTAGAATTTTCAATAACTGAGTTTAATCATGGAGTAGTTCATGTTGGAAGGGGCCTCAGGAGTTCTGTAGTCCAAACTCTTCCTCAAAGAAGGGTTGACTTGAGGTTAGACCAGGTAGTTCAGGGCTTTATCCAGTTGCATCTTGAAAACATCCAAGGACAGACAGAGTCTGTACAGCATCTCTGGGCAGCCTGACTGTCCTCATGGGGAAACAGTTTCTCCTTTTATATAGTTGGAACCTCTCTTGTTTCAATTGATGCTCATTGCTTCTTGTCCTCCCACCATTTGCCATGGTCAGGAGTCTGGTTCTGTCTTCTTGTAGGTACTGGCAGGTTGCTATTAGGCCCCCCCCAAGCCATCTCTTCTCCAGAGTGGACAAGCCCAGCTTCCTCAGCCTTTCCTCACAGGGCAAGTGCTTCAGCTCCCAAACATCTTCATGTCCCCCCACTGAACTCACTGCAGTTTATCAAATGTCTGTCTTCTATTGGAGAGACCAAAACAGAGCACAGTACTCTCACTGTGGTAGGATGAGGGCTGAGTAGAGGGGGATAATCCCTTTCCTCGATTTACTGGCTGTGTTCCTGTTAATACATCCCAAAACCCTGCTGACGCACTTTTTTTTTTTTTTCCTTTTTCTTTTTCTTTTTTTGTTCCCCTCGCCCCCCTGCTAGGTCACACTGCTGGGTTGTGCTCAGCTTGCTGTCTACTAATAAGTTCCCTTTCCACAGAACTGCTCCCTAGCCAGTCGGTCTCCAGCCAGTATCACTGCAAAGGGCTTCTCCTTCTGATATGCTGGAATTTGCATTTGTCCTTGTTGAATTTAATAAGATTTCTCTTGTGTTGTTCCTTCAGCAGGTCTAGGTCCCTCTGGGTGACAGCCTTGCCCTCAAGCATATAAACTGTTCCTCCCAACTTGGTGCCATCCGCAAACTTGACAAGCGTGCACTCCAGTGCCTTCTCCTTCTTAATTTTTCCCAGGATTAATTCTCCCACTTGAAAGCTCTAGCAGGCTACAGTGACCGGGCACAGCAGAACTGGGTATGGCATGGTAATCTTCTGCCAAGATTTAACTGTCCTTCAACTTTGTTTTTTGGTTAATAAAATAAAAAGCTGAAAAATTGTACAAAATGTGTGGATTTTATAAATATTCATGTGATACGATCCTGGAATGATACACCAGCTTTAAACACATAATGTTTATCTGGTCTGGGACTTTTCTGTGTTGGCCACATAAGTAATAGGTTAAGCAGGATAATGCAAGACAAGTGCAGGATTAATGATGTACGAGATTTTTTTTGCTCTGTACTGTTGATTTGCAGCCATACAAACAAAGTAGCATTCACTGCTTTCAATTATTAGACTTACATTTTCAGGTGATTCTGGGTACTAATGATTCTGGATACCATTATTTGGCAAAGGCCAGCTTCTATCATGCTGAAAGATTTGTGGAACCACTGAACACTAGTCCTCTGAAAATCAGTTTATCTTATTGTGATCTCATGTATGCTCATCAGTTTGTGTGACACATTTGATAGGAACTCAGAGGAGAGAAGATAACAGGAAAATAGCTTATTGACATGCAGTAGCATAGATACAATCAAGCAAGCTGGCCTAAATGATGCTTCCACATACATCTCTAAAAATTGCAGAGGTTTCACATAGGTCAAGATACAGAGAAATAGCAAATTAATTGCACATCCATCAGTATATGACCTGGTTACTTTCTCATGAATGACTAGGGGATCATAACCAACTCTGATAACAGGTACAGTAAATCAGTTAAACAGTCAGTGTTTTAATTAGCAACTTGAACTTAAAGTCTGCACAAAATTATGGTTCATCAGACTGGAAAGTAGGAATATGGAATTGTTTGTTAAATCTATCCCAGGCTGTCTGTTGGTATCAATAACTTCTTCAAAGCTTTGTCACCTTCAGTGGGTATTTCTTATGTACAAAATGTAAATTACTTCTTCCAATCCCTATATTGTAGGGTCCATGGTAGCACCTGTGGGAAGTCGTGTAGACAGAACTTCAGTTCTTGTGCATTTATGGCTGCCACAGCCTTCACTGGGGTCTGAGCCATCTGGATTTACCAGAGTTTATGTGTAGGATTCACTAAAGAAGTACGGAAACATCTTTTAGATCTTGACCTGTCTAATGTGTTTGGTTGGAACCACAGAAGATACAACTGCAGCCTCACTTGTCCTTTTTCTTACTTTTTGTCATGATCTATGCTATATTACAGCTGCTCCTGTTCATCTGTTCTCCACCCTAATAATTCAGATTCAGGCACAGCAGAACAGGCGGGGAGGTGACAGTAGAGATGGACTCAAAAAGAGATGAATTACAGCACTACTGCCTTCTGCAACGGTGACAGTGGGATGGTGTGTGTGTGTGCGCATGTAAAAATGAAAGTGTGGACTTAATGGGTCAGAAAGAACCTATGTAAGTTTGTTTAGGTGTCATCTTTGAAACACATACCGAAGAATCCTGCTTGATAATTTATGCTCTATATCTCTGTTTTCCAGCACAATTTTAATGTGGCTTTTGGAGTTAGAAAAATTAAGAGTATCGTTAGACTAAATTTTAAAGTGAAATGGGAAAGAGTTTTTAAAGGGCTGTATTGACAAGTCTAAGCACTTGCATATAAGGGTTTTCACTGCTGTATTCTGTAACCAGTCTCCAAGATTAAACATTGACTGGCAACAGAAAGGGTGATCTGGAACTCACTGATGTTACCATCACCTCCAAAAGGCTTTTCTTCAGGCTTACTGTGACAAGCATTCTGAACAAGTGAGGTAGAATTTTCTTCTTAACCCTGAAGTTAAATGTTTCTCATTTAATCAACATTTTTCTTGTAATGTAAGAAGATGGCTTAAAGCAAACAAAATCACCTCTGGTGTATTCAGAGCTTGAACATTTTCTTAATTAGAGTGCTGTATTTCAGCAACAGCTATGGAACCTTGTCAGGGTCTCCTGCTGAGATGTGCATGAGGTGCATGTGATTTACAATAATCTCTTAGCAACAACATTTCTATGAATTGATAAATTACTGCATATTTATTCTGCTTAAAATTTATGTCCTTTGACAGTGCTCTGTAGGAAATGTCTCAGCAAGAAGCAGAAACACTCTTGAAAAATGGAATATAGTTTCAGACCAAAGCAGAGCAATTTCTTCAGTCTCAGTGCTAAAGAGGTAATCTGTAGTAGGTATTAAACCCTTTGTGAGCAGCACGTGTTAACCATTGCAACACCCAGTTACTGTTATTGCTATGTCAGTCTAATGCACCTATAGCAGTCAGTAGGGCCTACCTGGTGTACAGGTCCTGTAGCTAGAACACCAAGAGGTATTAAAAGTGAGCCAGAGTGATGCAAATAGTAGATCCTTTGATCTACGTCTTTGATGGTGTCAAGAAAAGTGACCAGAAAAAAAGATGCTTTCATCTGACTCTGTGAAGAGTCAGATTAATGTTCCTATAGCCAACTCTAATTGTACAGGAGGCCTAAAACCTCCAAATTTCTAGAAAAATGGAAGTGGATGTTGGGTGATTTCAGAGACACAACTAAGCGAGTGTCTGTTAAAAGCTGACAGTCCTCCCTGCTCAAATCCATCCCTGATACACAATTGTTGTGAGCAAGACGAGCTGCTTCCTCTGCTGAAGTTTGTTACCGAGACTTTCATGAAGGTGAAAATAGCAGGTTTTAATTTTTGGGAAACCCACAGCTAGTGTTTTAAAATTGCTGGCAAATACTTGCATAAGCTCCCACAGGGAAGTCATCCTGTGTCTTAATGCAGCTAAAAGTAGGAAATTAGGGTTTGGTCTTCACAGAAGAGAAAAGGAGAACTTAATCCTAGGAGACTGTGGGATATAGGGAATCACACCAAATGACCCTGAAAATGTAGTTGTGCTGGTACACATAATAGCCTTTGCCCTGTGGGGCCACCCATGGGGCTTTCGTTTCTAATAGCAGAAGTCTTGACATGTGGCATGAAGAAAGGGCCCTTCCACTTTTCAGCTGTGCCTTTTGCCAAATGAAGTGAATTTCACTCCCTCATCTGAAAAAAAGAAATAGAGGCAAAAGGTAAGGAGTAGAGTGAATTCCTTGAGATCAGCTGTTTTTAGCCAATGGCAAAGACTAAAAAGGGAACCCCGATCTCCTGACCTCCAGACAGCTATCCTATGCACGATGCTGCCTGACATCATCCCGTTGTTCTGTTTGTTTTCAAAGATCACTCTCTCAGCTTTGCCATGTAACAGGTTGTTAATAGATACTTGCTTTTGTACCAGTGGCTGAGGAAAACATAAGGGCATAGTACTGAGGCGGTTGGTCTGTTTATAAAATGTCACAGCACAACACCTGGAGAGATGGTATGCATTGCAGATGCACTACCTAAAAAAGATAAAAAATGACCTACCAGAGATTTATCTGAGGCCTTCAGGGTAGTAATCCACCACTTGTGAAAATTCTGCTGCCCCCCAAATCCCTTTTTAAATAGCCAAACTTATCCATATGTCCCTGAGCTTGGTGATAGCACTCTTGGGTGCACTGACAATGATTGCTGAAGTCAGAAATGATCAACTTATCCATTATGCCACTCAGAGCAGCAGCAGATGTTTCTGGCTTTCAAGTGGAAAGGGAATTACTGACTAGGAAACCTGGGTTGTGGGTTGTTTTTTGTTTCCCCCTTTTTTCCCATTCTGCAGTCAAGATTAAGGTGGGGTTTTTTTCTCAGGTATTTATTGCTTCATATTTATTTGACTTGATTACCTTAGAACAACTCTTTACAATACATTATCACAGGGTTATTGGTTCCCCACACAAGGATCTTGGTTGATCTAGAGGCAGAGCAGAGGGAAGATGTAGTAAACTGTCCTCTTCAGTCTGTGATACAATCTCGAGCCTTGTGATTCCCAGAGCTAGGGTTATGCTTGTATGGAGTCTTTTTAGCAGTACAACCCTTTCCACTAATGGTATGCGAGCTGAGACAGTAAGACAGAATTCCTCCTGGAAATATCCAAAATCTCTGGTACAATCTGAATGAGGTCCTTTCCAATATATGGATAACACACAGTGTGCCGAAGTGGAAAGTGTGACTCATCCCACTGTTTTCCCTTGGTGGGAAAGATCCATGTAATGGCCACGGTGCAGTAGTTCTTGTGCGATGTTCTTTGCTGCATTTCCCATATGCAGTCCTGTCTGAGTCACGTGGAAACTTGACACCTGAAATATGCTTCTCAGTATATTGTTCTATGGAAGTACTTATGGAAACATGGGTATAGCAGGACTTTACATATGATGGTATTTCTCTCATTTAGGATTTGTGGGAGGAAGAAGGGCTTTCAGCTTGGCTTTACACGGCTCAGGACAAGATGGCACTAGGAATTTGGAATACAATTAAAAAAATATTTCCATAGCTTTCACAGAACCCCCCATACATCTCTGTAGGTCTTCAGCCTAATTGCTATTGTCTCTTTTTTATGCTTTGTTACTGAAAACTCGTGACAAATTAACTGTTAAATAGTTTCCAAACTCCTACCACATTAACTCCAACTGGAGATAGGTTTCCTGATACTGATGATGTCACTTTTGCTGAATGCAGAATCCATGTTTGATTATCTTCTGCTGAGGATGAAGACTAACTCCACTGATGACATCACAACATAAATACCATGTGAGCAAAAAGAGAATCAGGTCATAATACATAAAGACATAATAAAAATGTATGTAATCGAAAATTACTTTTTCTTTTTTTTTTCTTCTGGGCAGCAGAGTATGTAAATACTGTAAGAAATAGAAGTATGCTAGTGAGTCAAACACCTTATTTTTACCAGAATTTGTTATTTGCATTAAGGAATAACATATTACTAATGCTACATAAGTCATTAGTTCAGTTTCTCCATTCAGATAAATCCCAAGAGATTAGAGTAAAATCTCACAGCTGTCCATTAAACAGCAGGAAACATATGGTTACAGAAATGTAATTATATGTTGATAATTTTATTTTTTAAAGACAATGAAATTAAGTTGATGCTATTGGATATATTCCTATTTTAGACACATACTTTTACTTTGCTTAAAGTGCCTATAGAGTAGAATCTTCCTGCTATAATGTCCTGGGTTCTGTGAACAAAGTTAACAGTCAAGAAAATTACTGTGTAATGACTAAGTAGCTTCCGTCCATCCTGATTTATTTCTGAAATATGAGAAAAACATCACAGATGTATGCTACATTGTTCAGAGGACATACATATGCATTTAAGTCACTTACATTATATGTTTAGTGATGTAATTGTGAAATATGTTCTTTTTACATTCCTAATTATGGAGCAGAACAGATGGCAAAGACTTAGTTCAAAGTAATATATGTCCATTAAAATAAACGATGTTGCCAACCATTCATCAATGATAGAAGAGTTTACTGCTTCCTTGGAATATAATTAGGCACTACTCTGGACTGCAAAAAATGTAATTATTTCAAAGTTTATTTTCTGTTGTCATTTACAGTCAAAATTAGAAAACTGTTTGAAAGCTTGCATTGTCAGGTGCAACACACTTAACACGGGTTTGTCGTTTGACAGCATGAGATAGTGTGCAGGGAATGTTGCTCTGAGCAAGGACTATAAATGATGTCCGTTTTGGCTCTGTGTGTGACTCCTTGCATTTACACCTTCCTAAGTTACTGAAAGCTAAACTCTTACTTCCAGTAACAGGTTGCAGGAAGGATGTGTACTGTGATGGACTCTCAGAAAAAGACCCTGAACAGTCCAGTCCTGAGGCAGTCCTGGGAAGGATCCCTGCTGTACCCGTTGGAATGGCAGAGCTCCCAGTACTGGCAGGCTAGCACATATTGCTAAGTGCTGGGGAGCGATGTGCTGGACTCCGAGTCTTCCAAATCACGGTTTATGTAGCATCGCTGACTCTGATGAACATTTGCAGTCCCTAGGCAAAGTGCCTTGTTGCTGTGGTATTCCTATTTAAGACAGCAACAAGCAGTTCAGGCGACATGCAGTGCAGGGATGCCAAACCCTTCCTCCCTGTAGGCATAATGGAGGTAAGTAGGTGCCTCTGAAAAGTGATCCAGGAGCCTTGAGAAAAATACCTACCACTTTAAACTAATTTTATACACAGCTATGTTGTGGCAGTTCGGCAAAGATAATTTCATTCCTTCATTTCTTGACATTAGATGCTGTAGCAGATATTTAAATTTAATTTAAGTGCTGTACAGCTCAATGTTTTCTGAAAGCACATAACACCACGGATTTTACCTGTCTTTTCCACTGGGGCAAAAGGCTAAAAGAAAGCCCCTAAGCCTGAGGCCACAGCCACACTAGTAAATTAAACAGTCCTGGGGAATTTTCCCAGGCCCTAGAACTCAAATTTTCTACATGATTAAATTGCTAGTACAGTCCCCAGCATGGTTTTGGCTTGAGCTAAATAGCATTTTCCTAAGCAGTTCCTGGGCACAGGGCAGACATTTGCATAGGCCAGTCCGACGGTGCGCAGCAGGCGGTTTGCATGCAGCCATCTTCCTCTGGGGGTGGGGAGCGGCTGCCGGTCCCTTGGCCATGGTCTTCCAGCTGCTTTCAGTGCCAAAGAAAGGTTTCTGTATATTTATTTTGCTTGCATAGATAGCTAAATTAGATTAGTTACCAATTTGCAGAGGAAAAAAAGAAAAAAACTTGAACCTCAGGTAAGCAAGAGGATAATTTGTTGACATTTATAATAGATGCTGATCTGTGAGAGCTCTTATCAGAAGCTCCGTTCAGGAGCAGCACAACAACCTACCCCTTTTCATTGTCTCCAAATGCACACAATAATCAGCTTGTACATGGTCATGGTGAAGCTATTCGTGGACCTAGGGCCTTCACGACAAGTTGTAGTTTGCACTCAGACCCTGTATATTTGGTATAAACAGCCTTTGCTTAAACACATGTCTGAAATAATCTGTAGATAACAATTATTTTTTCCAAGCTGGCTGCCCATATGCACGGCTGGAATTAATGAACAGGCTTGAATGCGAGACTGTCTATGACATGATTATAAACAGATCGTTCTGTATTTAAAATACAACCTGAGTATAAATATAATTTTCTGTACTCTGGCAACGATTTAGACACTGTACATCACTAGCTCCGTGAACTTTACATAATTATTGCTTTGTAGAATGACTGCTGGGATATTTTCTTTGGTTATGGGATTTTTTTTGGTCACCCTGTGGTGATATTTGCTCTGCCTTAACAATATGCAGGCATCTTGTATTTGCAGAAAGATGATTGCAAGAATTATAAATCTTCTAAGTGGAACTAATTACTGAAATAAATCAAAGCCCTTTCTGCTAATGCAGTGCCAGTGTAAATCCTCCACTGACTGTAATCAGGAAGAGTTTTGCCGTGGATTTCAGTGCTTGAAAGATCAGACCTTAAGTAAAAAACAATAATAATAATCCATGGTTTTCATTTTCAGTTGCTTATTAATTACAGACAAGAGGGGTAATAGACATGAGGCAAAGTCAATGGGTTTAATGTGACAGTTAGTCATTACTGAGAGATCTGTTTTTATTATGTGTGCCCAGAATCTCATGGAAGCCCGTGGAGAGTTCTGAAAAAAGTTCCTGCAGCTTTCAGGGTTGGTTGTCCTTAATAAGCAAAAATAAATACAATACAATAGAATACATCTGAATGCGATACAGTGCAATACAATGCAATGCAATGCAATATGATGCAATGTGATATGGTACAATACAATACAATACAATATAATGCAATACAATACAATGCAATAGAATACAAAACTTAGGCCACATAAATTTGATCACTTCTGGTAGTGCTGAATTGGTGGGAGTGTTTTCTATACCATCTTGGGCATTTCTCTTGATTTAAACTGGCTTGAGAAATGTATTAAAAAACTAACTGAAAAGATTTTCTTAAGATAGAAAGTTTAATGCCACTCAGATGACAAAAGTCTCACAGATCTGCATGTGAATCTTCCCCCCTTTCATGTGCAAAACTGAACTCAACAGCCTCCAGAAAACCTCTTTCTTCCCACTCTTAGTCTCTGCAGATATCTCCTGGAGAGCAGTCTGACTCTTTTCTGTAGTCTGATGATCCATGTTATGTGGGCATATAATTGAGGTATACATAATTTCTTATCCTGCCATCCAGGTTTGGGACAGAAGTTAATATTCTCAGCAAAGCTGGTTGTTTTTTATTCATTTAATCTCTAATAATTTAATTTCTGGACAGTTTGGCATTGGGGAAGTCTTGACAGATTGGTATTGTGAAAAGCTTGCATGGAACCAGAACTACAGTTTGAGGAAAAAGAGTCTACTGCCACAAAGGAATAAGCCCTATTCCCACCAAAAATGCTGTGAGGAACAAAAAATAAGGAGGCCGACAAGAAAAATCTTATGACAGACTCCTTCTTTGACGCCCCTTTCATTGCTTTTTATTCAGGAAGGATGATGGAACAAAATCCAGTATGGATCGTGCATCCCTGTGACACGTTGTATATCCAGAAAGTCTCTTTACCAGGTCTCTTTAATACTTGACATGTGTATATATCACATAGCCCATAACCAGTGATTAAGATTCACCTCTGGAACATTTACTGGTTTTCATTAGATGCATCTGTTCATTTCTTCTTTGCCTTTAGTACTTCTTTCCACACTTCAGGAATGCCAAAGAAATTTGGCTACTTTGGTCACTCTTTTCTCAGAGGAGTGTGCTCACTGAAAGGCAGATTTATCATACATAAGGACAGAAGTTTATTGCAAGGTGGAAAGAGGAAATCTACAGTACTGCCTGCATCATGACAGTCACTGTTTTGAGCAATCCTTTCTCAGAAAACTCTCTGGAGGAAGAATTGCAGAAATGCTAGACAAAAAGTTTCAAAATATTATTCATTTTTTCTGTTCTGTTATCATATCTGAGCCGTTTTGTGTTATCTGGTGTATCTAACAAACTGCTCAGATCACTCCTGAACTACGTGCATGGATTCGCAAGGGACAGCCCTCATGCAGATGGCAAATGACCCCTACATTGCTTGCAGCTTCTGTGATTTGTTATGATGTTTGTCTTTATGCTTTGTGTCATGATACCTAAATATGAAGGGAGAAACCTTAGCATTCAAAGTTAACGGTGGTTCCCAGAAATACAGTTAGTACTGAGATTTTTATCAAGTAAGCCAGAAAAATGAGATGGAGCTGGGTTAAAAAGAGTAAAATATTCAGAGAGATCATTAAAAATCCACCATGACACACAGTGCCATCAAGAAATGCACTGCACAACTGAAATTCATTACAGCTTATATTGACTTTAATGGCAGAAGAACATGTTGACTAACAAACAGAAGTAGAATGCTGTCCTGCAACACATTGTTCAGATATTACTGTGAAATACAAGAAGGTAAAGAAAATACTGGATTAACTTTGGTGTCTGCTTACAATCAGACTGTGCAATCCAAACTGTGACCTACAAGACAGAGATACCAGATGGTTCACTACGTCAAAACAGGACCACAGTGACTTTTATTTCTAGACTGTGAGAGAAATATTCAAGGTGCTGCCACTGAAGAGTTCTTCAACTCTGATATGAGTTGGTGATTTCAGGTGGTTTCTTTCAGAAAAGGGCTTATATGTGACCAGAATTTTGTCATAACTACACTTGACAAGTAAGATGTTTCAGGTGTGTTAAAATAAAACTAACCCTCTCCCCAGAAAAAGAATCTTTCCTAATTATCATCTTTTTTAGCCCCAAATCTTGTCCTCAGCAGAAGTAAGATTTTTACCATGATTTCTTCCATGCTCCCAGGAGGAGCTCTGCTTTTTAGAATCTGAGCCAAACTGGCTCTGAAAATTAATGATCTTGTCTTGTTTAAGTAGCTCACATTGCTGTTTCCAATGTACCTTTATATGGAAGGAGGGTTTGATTTCCTTGAACTGTCAATGCTGCATCTTCTTGAGCATTATATTAACTTAAAGAAGATGACAAGAAGTATTACGAACTTGTGGATATATTCTGTCATTGATTGGGCAATAAGATCAAAACAATTAATAAAATCATCTGAAGTCTGAAACCTGAAACTGTACATTTCGTAGCATACAGGAAAGCTTAGTTTCCTTTAATTGTGGTATTACAGAGTTTTGTTTTTACCATGCAAACTTCTGTGCTAACATGATGTTTCAGAATGGTTGAGGTTGGCAGGGACCTCCGGAGGTCATCTTGTCCAAGCCCTCTGCTGAAGTAGGGTCACTCAGAGTTAGTTGCCCATGTCCATGTTCAGACAACTTCTGAATATCCACAGGGGTGGAGGCTCCACAGCCTCTCTGGGCAACTTGTGGCGTATATAGTAACAGTGACTGACACGTAGTGAGTATTAATTTCTACCTGGTTGTTTATGAGCAAATGAGATGAGGAGAACATAACAGGCTGCTGAGAGAGAAGCCAAAGGAGCAGCAAGAGTAACATCAGACACTGGTACAAAAAAACCCCAACAAGCCAACCGACCATAGCTCTGTTGTACATAGGTATTTAGAGTTTTTTGGTGTTTATGACTTTTTCCTGATCTAGTGCTAGTTTAATATGTTCCACAATTTTCTTCTCCCCTTTCTCCTGCTTCTTCTCTGTTCTGAAAAATTCTACCTCTCCTTTATGGTTATTATTCACGTACTTGGTGAGTGTGACAATCACTTACATTTAATTTATTCTTCTTATGTTGGTGTGGTCTGATATTCTCAGAATTTTGTAATTTCAGAGAGGGTGGTTTTTTCCCCTCCATTATGAGAATTGAGCTGTTGAGCCAGTGTTTTGCTACCGACCATAAGCTAAGCTGGATCATGTTTTGTCTTCTTCGGTTTTGCAGGAAAATATACAATTGCTGTTTTGTTTAAGATGGCATCAAAATTTTTTTTTTAATATATTATCAATATGATTCATATTGCTAAAAGGAAACATTTTCTTTTACTTGTTATAAATTTATCTTTATTTTATTATAATACCCAATTTTAGAAGTATTTATTTCTATATTTTCAACATTTTTGTGATCACTTAGAGCAGAACAAATATTGCACCTATAAAATTTTTATTGAAATTGATGAGAATTTTAGAATTTTTTAAAAATGGCTATTACACAAACACTGTAATTTTTTTCTGTATATCTCTAAGTACTGAACATATATGCTGAGGAATCTCAGTGCCCTTTACATGGAATTAAACTCATCCCTTTCATAACCGAGTTGAATCATGCACAGTGAACTATGCCACACATGGAAAACAGGTACTAAAATTCTCAAGTAAGTGTGATTCTGGAGATGAGCAAACATGGCTCAATATTAAAAACCAAACCAAACCAAACCAAAGCAACTTTTTCCTAAATTAAAATAAGTTAAAACCTTCAAAATTCAGGAAAGAAAATCTCTGTATGTAAAAGAATTGCCTCCTTGTCTATTGACTTCATATGGCTGACCAGTAGTAGCACAAACATTTGATATTTTGTAAATTTAAAATCTAATGGAAAAAGAAGTAAAGAAAGTGCCTTAAATAGTTCAGAAATGGCAAAAGACCTGAAAACAACTATTTGGTTAAAAAAACCCCCAAAATACAAACCCGGTCATGGTGTTTCTCTCCCACCCCATTTTACACATACCTATAGATATCATCGACTGCTAATGCTATTAGACTTTGTGCTGACTCTGTGTCTGCAGTAGGAATATTGGCAGGCAACACGGTAAATGCAGTCTGAAATTACATACAGACAACCATAAAAATGAATGCCTACTCTTAGGTGCAAGTCTATTTATTATGGGAAGGCTGTAACATGAAGGGTATGTGACCTTATGGATAAATTTGATACAGTTTGGTAGTCTTTCACTACACAGACTTGCACTCTATTTAAAAGGAAGATTGGAGGCAAGTTTGACGGTGCATGCTGATGATTCACTTTACATGAAACACATGGTCCAACTCAGAGAAGAGTAGTATTCAGATTAATCTAGCATGAGAAGGGATCAAGCTATCTCTTAGTGTGTACAGTATTTAGCTAGGAATAAACAAAGCTAAAGACTGTCAGGTTCTTAGGAGTTTCTCAATGTATTTAAACAACATAAAGACCACACCGACATGCCATGAATACTCTGAAACACCCAATGCCTAGTTCAGAGCCTACTGAATTTAATGGAAAGATATTTACTGTCAGTGGACTTGAAAACAGTTCCTTGAAATGATGAAGCCAAATCTGGCTGGTTTATTCCCTCTGTTATATGACCAGGCCAGATTTTGTGTTCTTCTGTATCTAACAATGTTATTAGAGAACCTGCTCATGCAAGTTCCAGTGCCTAACAAACGGAAACAAAAGGGCAAATTCAGTCATGATGTAAAGAGAACTGAGAGATAAGGGAAAGCAGAGATCAGAACAGCTATGTGGAAAGGAAGTTCACGTCATATCAGATGTTGCTGTGGTGGGATATTGACCAAAGAATTTCCATGCCCCTTAGTGAATTTATATTAAATGAAAAACACTGACCTTAAATATAGAATCATAGAATCATAGAATCATAGAATCATAGAATCATAGAATCATAGAATGCTTTGGGTTGGAAGGGACCCCTAGAGGTCATCTAGTCCAACCCACCTGCAGTGAGCAGGGACACCACTAACTAGATCAGGTTGCTCAGAGCCCCGTCCAACCTGGCCTTGAATGTTTCCAGGGATGGGGCCTGCACCACCTCTCTGGGCAACCCGTTCCAGTGTTTCACCACCCTCGTTGTAAAGAATTTCCTCCTTCTATCCAGTCTAAACCTACCCTGCTTCAGTTTAAAACCATTACCCCTTGTCCTGGCACAGCTGGCCCTACTAAAAAGATTTTCCCCATCTTTCCTATAGGCCCCCTTTAAGTACTGAAAGGCCACAATCAGGTCTCCCCGCAGCCTTCTCTTCTCCAGGCTGAACAACCCCAACTCCCTCAGCCTGTCCTCATAAGAGAGGTGCTCAAGCCCTCGGATTATTTTAGTAGCCCTCCTCTGGACCCGCTCCAACAGTTCCATGGTCTTCTTGTGCTGAGGGCTCCAGAGCTGGACGCAGGACTCCAGGTGAGGTCTCACCAGAGCAGAGTAGAGGGGCAGAATCACCTCCCTCGACCTGCTGGCCACGCTTCTCCTGATGCAGCCCAGGGTACGGTTGGCCTTCTGGGCCGCCAGCGCACATTGCCGGCTCATGTCCAGCTTTTCATCCACCAGCACTCCCAAGTCCCTCTTGGCAGGGCTGCTCTCGATCCTTTCTTCCCCCAGCCTGTACTGATACTGGGGGTTTCCCCGACCCAGGTGCATGACCTTGCACTTGGCCTTGTTGAACCTCATGAGGTTCACACAGGCCCACCTCTCCAGCCTGTCCAGGTCTCTCTGGATGACATCCCGTCCTTCTGGTGTGTCAACCGCACCACTCAGTTTGGTGTCATCCGCAAACTTGCTGAGGGTGCATTCGATCTCACTGTCTAAGTCATTGATGAATATATTAAACAGCACCGGTCCCAGTACGGACCCCTGAGGGACACCACTCATCACCGGTCTCCATCCGGACATCGAGCCATTGACCACTACCCTCTGGATGCGGCCATCCAGCCAGTTCCTTATCCACCGAACAGTCCACCCATCAAATCCATACCTCTCCAATTTAGAGAGAAGGGTGTTGTGGGGGACCGTGTCAAAGGCTTTGCAAAAGTCCAGATAGATGACATCCATTGGTTTTCCCTTGTCCACTGTTGTTGTCACACCATCATAGAAAGTCACTAGGTTTGTCAGGCAGGACTTGCCCTTGGTGAAGCCATGCTGGCTATCTCGAATTATCTCCCTGGCCTCCATGTGCCCTAGCATATGCCTCATGGGAGGAATGAAGGGTCAGGACTCTTAGGACTATTACACTTTTGATGCACATAATTGGTTGTTCTTTGACTGTAGCTTCAACTCAAGGGCTAAGTCTGCTCTGTACTTAAACTAGTCCCATGGGCTGGCTAGTCCCACAGGTGTCCGAAAGTGTGATATGCTCTCAAGACCTGGCCATGCATATCAGTGTTTGAAAATCCTACATGTATGAAAATGTGGAAGCCCTTCCAGGGGCTTCATTGGCTGTCTTGTCTGTGCAGCATGATCACAAGGCATCGCTTAGTTTGACAATACGTGAAAGTGATATGAACAGCATACAACTGCAGGGAAGAAGTTTCTTTTTTAATATCCCACATGCTCTAAACCCGTTCCAACAAATATACTCAATAAATGCAATGAAAATGATCTAAAGTCTAGTCTTGATCCTGCTATTAAAATAGAGAACTAAACTTGAGATGCCTTCTGGTGTAGTGAGGTGAGCCTATCTCACGTCCCACCCTTCTAAGCTTCATGAACAGGAGAGTGGATCCATGCTAAAGTGCCTGAGATCATCAGTGCCTTGTCTCCCCCTCTTGAGGGCCTGGAGTCCTCTAACTGCATTGGTCTGCAAGCAGAGGCTTAGATGGACCTCATCTGAGCAATACACAACTCTAAACTCAGAGGAAGGTTTGGAAAAGTGCTTGGACAAATTGTGAATTATTAATCATATTTTGAAAAAAATATTTAAAGGTTTGTAATAACAGATACACTTATCTACTAATAAACAGTAATTTTAAATGCATACTGGACATACTGGAGGTAGTCCAGCAAAGGGCCACAGAGATGATTATGGGACTGGAACATCTCTTCTGTGAGGAAAGGCTGTGAGACCTGGGACTGTTTAGCCTGGAAAAGGCTTGGGGGGGGAAGTGGAATCCTCTCAAGGTATGTAAATGCATGAAGGGAGAGTGTAAAGAAGACAGAGCCAGGCTCCTTTCAGTGGTGCCTGGTGACAGCACAAGAGACAATGGGCACAAACTGAAACACAGGAGGCTCCATCTGAACATCAGGAAACACTTTTTTACTGTGAGAGTGACCAAGCACTGGAACAAGTTGCCCAGACAGGCTGTGGAGTCTCCATTCTTGGAGAATTTCAAAAGCTGTCTGGACGTGGTCTTGGGCAACTGGCTCTAGGTGGCCCTGCTTGAGAAAGGGGGGTTGGACTAGATGACCTCCAAAGGACCCTTCCAACCTCAACCATTCTGTGGTTCTGTGATTCTGAATACATGGGAGTGATGATACTCATATTTATACTGCAATTTCACTGTCAAAATAAAGAAGTGTGAGTTCATAGTCTTCTCCTCCATAGTCTTCTCCTTTAAATGCACATACAAAAATAAAAGGTAAGGATGCATCATTTAACAATGGTAGTTCCAAAATATAAGTATTAGTTTCCAGTGGAATCAGAAAGGCAGAACTAAACTTATTATAAATGAATCAACTCAATTACACCGCTTTCCGTCTATATTCATGTCTTTGGACGAATCTGTTTCTGCCATTGTTTCACGGTTTCATTGTTTCATTTATCTTATCTGTTCCTACCCCATTTGGAAGTGTAGAAGAGCAGTGGATTACTCTGTAGGATTGATTAGTTGACAATAGGGGTAAGGCTTGTCTTTTATTTACTCCTGGTGCATTTCTAAATTTCCACGTGCCTTGTCAGTTGTTTTTTTTTAAAATTACATTTCTCAGGAAAACGTTATACTAAAATGACTAAATTCCACAAGACAGTAAACTGAATGATTGAGCTGAATGCACAAAGAAGCAAATTATATAGTAGGTTAATGACACTCCCAAAAACTTGGGTGAAAAGCTAAAGCAGGAGTGGAATGCTAATCAGAAGCTGCTCTCCAACCAACAATTATATATGCTTGTGAAAAATACTACTTTTACATTACATTAAATCCCTTTTTTTCAGTAGCAGCAGCAATGATTTTTTTAACATTTAATTCTTACTAAGCAGGAGAAATATTTAATCCATAATAAGCCATTACTGAGTGTGAAGGAACTAAATACAGAATGTATTTCATGCAGCAAGCACTAATCTATCTAAGAGGCTCTGAGTATGAATCCATGCTTACACAAGGGTGTGGCTGTATAGGGCAATTTGAGGCAATTTGGCATTTCCCCCCGTGTCAATAGTGTACTGCTTGTTTCTACCAGACAAGTGTCTGCACTGCAGAAACCACCATAACATCTTGCAGTAACTGACCCCCTTGTTGGCAGCGGCAGCAGAGCGCAAGAAGGGAGCAAGCGTGGAGATAATTACCCTGGCTCCGCAGAGGTCGGGCCTGGGAAATGTTTGTGGGGCAGTGTCTGTGGAGCTGACTGGGCTTTAGCTAACATAAAGATTTCATACAGAAGGCGTCTACCACTAAAGTTATCTTTCTGGTCCCTTTCAAGAAATTTTAAGTAGCCTATTTATTCTTTGACAGTGCACTGGTCACAGATATTACAGTGCTGGTGCTATACCAGAGGCTACAGGCATTCTTATTAAAAGGTTTAATTATTGCAAAGTCATCTGGGAGGTATTGTAGTATTCTCACTTGTGAATAATACAGCAAAATTCTGTAAAGAAACAAAGAAAATTTGGTTTAACACCTTTTACTGACAGAGCCCCAGAAACCCTTGTGCCAGGCACAGTACACATACAGAGCAGAAGACGGTATCTCCCCTGATATGAAAGACAGACAAAAGATGGTGGGGGCAAAATAGGGCACTAGGAAGTGAAGTGATTTGCTGAAGATCATCCGGAGTATTTATTGGAGAGCTGAGAAGAAAGCATGGGCCTGCTGACTACTACTTTAGTCTCATATCCACTAGATTATGGGATTTTCCTGCACTTCCCACAATGGTATCATGAAAATGCTCTGCCTATTCTTTCTTTATCAGTTAATAGTTGTAGCATATTCCATATGCGTCACAGTTAGTGAACACAGAACAACAATATTAACAAGTTACAGGTTAGATCCAAAGTTCACCAATATGAGTGTAACCCAAAAAATTTTGGATGGAGTTGAAAGGGACAGTCACTGTGACTCTGCATGTCATTTAATACATGAAAGGATATAGTATTTTTTTTTAATTAAGAGCAATAAATAAAGTTTATCATTCCTTAGTGGAAAATAAAATAATATTTTTGTGTGGAACAGTTGTGAAGTTCCCAACATCCTTGCCTTGGCAGGAAAGCACCTAGTTCTCCAAGGTACGGGAGAAGCCATGAAGGCTGGACTCCTCACTTTATAAAAGATGAATTTCTGAGGCCCTCATACAAAAACCTTGGGAACAGAGCCCAGATTGTTGAGGGCTTGCAGTTTTTCAAGTCACTTTGGTTTGCCAGCTGAATTTTGCCTTTTGAGAACTTTCCAAGTTAGTAGCAAGAAGGTAGGCGGGTGAGCAGAAACTGGGAAGAAATCTGATGAATGTTTTGATTTTACTGAACTGGCATCTTCCAAGGGGAGAAAATTGTTACAGAGGAACATTTCTGATCAGTTTGGCTATGAATCCCTACACTAATGCAAAGAACTGTGGGGTTTTATAGCATTACACGCCTAGAGGCCAGCGACTATGTGTATGTGTGTGTAGATGTTACATGGAGGATAGATGCACACCATTGCAACATGTCACATTTACAAAGACAATGTGTGGCTTCTACAGCAGCAATGGGGCTTGAAGAGTGAGATGACTACAATGCAAACGGTCTCTGTACGAGTCCACATCATTAGGCTGATCCAGGAAGATGATTTTTGCTGATTATTTGGCATTAATGTGATCTGTACATTACCAATCATTGCAAAAATACACATTGACCCTCATTAAAGAGTCAATGACTACATGAAACTCATTAATAAAGAAATAGCATTTTTAGAAATGGAAATGGTCAATGTTGGTTTCCTTTTTGATTTATATGAGTAATATCATACATGATTATTGTAATAAATTATGTTAATGAGAAATTTCTACGATTTGTAAGCACACCTCTAAGTAGTTCAGTCTGAAAGAGATAAATATGTCAAGAAATTATACTAATTCCCTTCCCTAAATATGAGAAGATGTAAAGATATGATTTAAAATGTCACACTTGCAATCAGAGCAAAAACCCTACAATCAGGAATCTGCAATAAATATTTACATCATGTTTTTTGAAGGCAGAGACAGTGCAAACATATTTCAAGCAGACTAAACATGTCTGGAATAAATTCTAAAAATAATTTCCTCTGAAGATAGGTTAATTGTTGTTTTATAGCACAGGGTTACAGATACCAAAGTCTTTCCCGACTGTGAGCTTCTAATGTAGAGTTTTTAGATAAGCAAGTGGTTTACAGTAACAGACGCATATCTGAAAGCTGGGAAGACATAAAAGTAAAACCCAAATGCCGTGGGTTATACATTTTAGTGCAAGTCAAAGAGGCATATCACAGAAAGTGTGCATGTGGGGAAAGTGTCATTATGTTACTTCCAGTTTTGGACTACTGCTAGAGGTGAGAAACATCTGAGATGTCACAGAGCCAAAACTCACACGTGAGGCTGTACAATGCGAGTGCTCCATGGCCCTGCTGAAGGCAGGGAACTCCCTCTCTGCGCTGGGGGAGAGCTCATGGGAGAAAAGGAGATGCGTGTGGAAACCCAGCACCATGCTCCCACGGTGGGAATTCTTCAGAGCCTCAAGGACTCCTTGTAGCTCATGTAAGCCACAGGAGATGTGACTGCCCTGCTTGCTTAGCAACCATATTACTGATTAAATCAATCCGTTAAGGTACTTTTCCAAACTAATATTTCCAATTTTTCAGGGAAAAATAAATAAATAAAAGGAATCATGGCTCCTGAAATAAATAAATAATCATAAAACTCCTGAAAATAAGGCACATTTATTTTCCGGTCATATTCAGAATCTTAAATCTGGTGCCTGCAGATGTCACAGAAATACATTTCTCTGTGATTTCCTGTTCAAATCTGTCATCTCCTGCAGAACTATGACAACGCCTGCCATAAGATAGTGCACTTCCCCATCGTTCAGTGATTTTGATCCCATCTGGCATGAAAAAGGGGATGGAAGCTTTTCCTCGCATTAAAATGTCTAGGCAATCCTTGTTAGCAGGTGTGCTGCTCATTTTTTACTGTAATTGCCTGTGGCATTGCACTAGACCTTCCTGAGATAAGGTGGCTTGTCTGCTGTGGAGACTTGGATTCGCATCTCCCTGCCTTGGTTTTGCTTCTCTTTAAGATGCTTGTGTGAGTGAGTCTGATCCCGAGTAGCACTGGAAAAAGCGGAGCGTTGTCAGCAAGTTTTCAGTTATTAAATTAACAGCTTCTGTTGTAAGTACATTGCAGCTGGGGCTGGAGGAACAGGCTGTGTTGCCAGACCTGAAGCAGGAGAACGAACCCATAGTACAGAAAGTCTGACAAATCAAGGGGTTTGCTCTGAAGCTGTTCATAAATTTAGGCAGTGAGATTACAGTGGGCTTATCCTTCAGACTGGCAGGATGGTTGTATTGATGGGGAAAAAGGTTTCAGATGGAGAGTATTTAGTGGCTGAGTCAAGAGTGGTACTTCCAGAGCTGCGTGAGCATACTCTCAACATACAAAGAGCATACTTTGAGAGATACGTGAGGAAAGGAAACTGGAATTTCTGTCTGTTGGCCTTCAAAATTAGTAGAAAGCTTGCAGTAGGCTTCAGTGGACTCTGGCTAAGGCCCTGTAGGCAGCAGGGAAATGTCATGGATACTGATGTAGAGATCCCGCGTATTTGCAGCAGAACTGTGTCCTGTAGTTTGGATCTGGTAGATAGGGCTGAAGGGAATGAGATCGTGGTCTCCAGGATGGGATGTGGGAGATGTGATGTAAAAGACAGGAGTTTTTACTACTTCACTTCTTAATTGATCATTGTATGGTTTTAAAGGGGAGATTAAGAGATAAGGAAAAATGAGCTTTGAGTACAATAACTCACAATTTGTGCTAAGATCTGTGATGCATTTATAAGAAATCTTCTCACCCCTATAATTTTTCTAAACCCTTGTGAGCAACAAATACTGAGCCAAATTTCACAAAACCAGATAAAAGATCAAAACTGGATCTTTCGGAATTTTTTACTGACTTTAAGTAGCAATATGTTTTGAAAGTATCTTGTCTACAACAAGGAAAAAACACCACAGGAACCCCAAATATGTATTTTTATTCATTATATAACCACACAAGCAAGCAATGAAACACTGAACTGTTTAGTATGTGATTTTTTTTATACAAAAAAGTACCTAGTAAAGATGAATTTAGCAATTATTTTGGAAACCAAATTGAAATATGTTCCAATAGACAACTGTTGCTCGTATAATTTTTGCTTATTTATATTGATATAAGATGATAATATAATAAGCATTTTATTATTTGTGAGATTGCAGTATATCATCAGTATCTTTATTATTCCTGTGTGTAACTCTGTTGCATTTTCTTCTACTAGATTAATCAATATAGTTTTATTTTTGTATATTAATTTGCGATAAGTAAGAGCATCCATTTAGAATTCAATTTTTAAAAAGCTTAAAAAATAATTCTTCTTCTCTAATACTTTGTTCAAAGCCAAACAGAATTTTCTCTGTCTTCTTTCTTTATACTTGTAGCTTTTTCCATTACTGTTTTTAATTTGTCATGAGCAATATTTGTGCAGAGACATTTTGTTATGAAGACAGCTGAGCTCTGCCAAACATTGTCCTACTAGCTCGAGCTAGAATTGTGAGAAAACATTCCAGACTGTGCCCTTTTGAGTAGCCATTTATTCCAAGTAGTGATAAAATAACTTCTTTCTAGCTAGTGTTGCATAACTCAGACCGTTTCCCTACTAGTCTTTTTCTGAAAACAGAAGAATAATAACATGTTTCCCCTCTGCAGTTTATATTCTCCTCTGGAAATACAATAAAATTATGAAAAAATGATTGTGCTATCATAAATGATAAACAGTCATTGGAGAATGAATTAGTAAATACAAGATATACAAATGACACAATAAAGGCGCTGTTCATCCATCATCTGCCCGGTCTTGAACTCCTCATTGAAGGTAATGGGAATTTTGTCCTGACTGAGGAATTTAGGAATGCAGCAACATTTACATGGCAGACAGAATCCAGGTCCAAGGTACACAGATAGCTGATACAAAGGCACTCTTACTGTTCTGGTTTTTTTTTAATATACCCAGTGGAAGTGACAGTGGCAAGATAACACTGTTTTTCATAATTGCAGTCTGGAATTTAAAAGCTATCAATACTTTGACACTGGATGCAGATCTGTTACAAAAACTATATACTCCAAAAGGATTCACCGTTTCTAAGAGCATCAGAAAATATTTTTTTCTCTCAAAAAGCTGGTCTACCTGCAGCTGATTTACTATAGAAGACAGCAGCTGAGAAAGTTCAGGAGTTTCTGTTGTGCATAACTGCCTGGTTCATCGTAGCAGTAGACTGGGTTAACCAATATGACATGAGCCTGCTCTCAGGAGAGCAGCTTCTCACTCATCTTGTTATGGTGCTGACACAGTGGTCAGTTGAAAGGATCTGCAGAGAGAACCCAAGCTCTTTGAAAAGTCACTAATTACAAAGGAAGCAACTGCAATAGCTAAAGTTGCATACCTTTGAAATTGCTCAATTAACAGAATTGTCCTCACAACTAAATGAAGCATTTTTAACTTTGATCTTGCAGTCTTACTGCTGGAGCAGTCTTTGTCTTAAGCTTGTGGTGCTTTACACAGAAATGTCCACTCACTAATTATATCTACATTTCTTGTGATACTGACCATTAGAAATGAGAAAACAAAAGAAAAAATATTTCCATAAGCGTTTGAACTTTTAAATTAATATTTTGGCTATATTTGTTCTGGCTTATACCCAGGTTTGGAGATCCTTTCAAATGATCATTTAACCACCAGTGGAAGTTAGTGGAAAGCAGCAGACAGAATTGCCTCACTGTTTATGGAGACATTATGTGTTAAGGTTTTGGAAGTACTGGCATGCCAAGCCGATCAGAGAACACGTTACCTTCCTATCAAATCTGAAAACAAAGCCCAACAACTTTCCTTGCCCATAGTTAAAATATATGTTTGCAATCTGTCTGAGGAATTAAGCAATTTCAGCAGATTGAACAGCCTGACATTTGATAAAATCAGAATTGGCTTCCAGATGTACACAGCAACAAAGGTGTATTGGGTCTGACCGGGATGGAGCTACCACTCCCTGTAGCAGCCCTCAGAGTGCTCTGCTCCGTAGTTGTAGCTAGAAAGGTGTTGATAACACAGCAGTGTTTTGTCTACTGCTGAGCAGTGCTCCCACAGCATCAGGGCTGTCTTTCCAACCCCACTCCAAAGACCTGTGGGTGAGCACAAGTTTGGGAAAGGGACATAGCCAGGACAGCTGACCCAAACTGACCAAAGGGGTATTCCGTACCATATGATGTTGTGCTCAGCAATTAAAGTTAATAGAAAGAAGGAGGAGGGAAGGGGGGATGTCATTCATTATTAAGATGTTTATCTTCTGAAGCAATCGCTGCGTGTACTGAGGCCTACTTCCCAGGAAGTAGATGGGTATCGCCTGCTGATGGGAAGTAGAGAATAAATCTTTTTGCTTTTCTTTGCTCCTGCACAGCCTTTGATTTTCTTTATGAAGCTGCCTTTATCTCAACCCATGAGTTTTTAATCTTGTTTTCTCTCCCTGTCCCAATGAGGAGGGGGACTGAGCAAGCGACCTGGTGGTACCTGACAGACAGGCAAGGTCAACCGACCACAAAAGGACAATGTATTTTTACAATGAATTACAAGTTTCTATTCTAAGCTTCATTCCAGTCATCATAAATGGCATGGGACTTCACATGCTTCCTACAATATTCCAAATCTTAAAAAACATCTGATTTCCTCTGCAGTCTCCTGTTGAACCAAAGAAGGTCTGGAGTGTAATTATAACCTGGAGAGAGGAAAAGCCAGTTCAAGTTTATGAAGAATCACAGCCAATAGCCAGGAGATGGGAGAGCCTGCAAAGGAGATCTGGCAGTCCTGGAAGCCAGAGCTGGGAGCTCTGGAAGGCTGAAGAGCTCAGATCAGGCAGCCAGGAGAAATGGCAGCATCAGGACAGGACAGTAATGCTGGAGGCTAGAGTTACTTCCAATGTACTCTACAGGAATTTTTATTACATAGAAAAGACATTGTTCACAGTTGCTCATTTCTAGCCCAAATAAGCCTGATGTGTGAAAGTGCAAGTAAGTTCCACATGCTCTCTTGATAAATTGAGAAACTGCTCTATTACCAGGGGTGAAACATTCCTGAAAGTTTCAGTCATAGAGCTCTTCATGCAACATTACAAAAATGCCTTGAGTAGGATGCCCTGATTGCAGCTTGGGTTATGCAGAACAAATACAAAGTCCTGGAGACACAGAAGAGCTGCCTCCTTCATGGAGAAGGCTCTGAACAACATGTACCATGATCCTATTCATGTAAGACATTCTGTAAAAGTTCAGTCATGAAGTCTGAGAAGCCCTACAGTTTAGGACTAATCTTCCCATGTCGATGGTAAACAAGCACTTTATCATAAGGCACATGCGTTAAATTAATCTTAGCCAATAAATTCTGAGCAGACTTATGAATGGGTTCATGATCTGGGATTGTAAGAGTTCTTTGAGGAAAAAATAACCTGAGATAGTAGATCCATAGACAAAGTGAAAACTACCTTTAAAAAAAATAAATTAATTTTGAAGCAATTTTCTAAATAAGCCAAGACGGAAACTATGTTTAAGCTATAGATAACCTATTTCAGGTCTTGTTAGAAAGAGCATCCACCAAAAGGGATAGTTCCACTCTTTCCTCCTCTCATGCAGCTTCTTCCTACTTCCATGATGACCTTGCCTTATGCCAGCACAAATGTTCAAGCAGCTGCGCAATGAACAGGACAGGAGATCCAACCCATTTTCATTGTGCTGGGGTTTTTTGAACTGACACCAATTCTCAGCTAGTCTTGAGTGCAGCTACACAAATTCTTACCACAGCCCAAGGGATCCATGGTGTTGTGAAACTGAGTGGGCTGGTGGTAAGAAAAGGGTGGGATGGCCCTTTTCAGTCACAGCACTGTATCTTGCCTTCTTAAACAGGTCATGGAACTGGGCTGCAAGGGACATTTCCCTCAGGGCATAGACATGGTGTGGGATGAGAAAATCCAGCTTTCTGGTGCTTAAATGGTCTGGAAGAGTGCACATACCTTCTGCTGGACTGAGACCAGTATTGTCAGACCAAAATTGTATATTGTATTTACTCCAGTTGAATTGTGCTAGCCGAAACACATGAAATACTATCTCTTGCTTTTTGACTGAATCAGTTGATGTCTGATAAAGATGAACCAAGCTGCAGTGTGCAGAATTTTTATTGTATTCCCCAGGGAACTAAAGAATGTGTATTAATCTATGCGTATCAAATTTATATTGTGTTTACTATGCAAAATATATTTCAGAGTATCTGGGACTAGATTTATGTAGACTGGATGGTATGCACTCTGACAAAAACTTCTTGTAATCTAGAATTTGGAGACATGAAGTAGTTTGTTTATGTTTAGAACTAAATATCTAAATTTTGACATGTAGACCTTATATAATCATAGTCTTTCAATAAATATAATGCCTTGGCTATGCACATAATTGCAAATGAATCTTTACACATTTCTAAGTCTTTTTATTAAGTGGATTATTTAAATATGGTATATGAAGAAAAAATAAGTGTATAGTGGCAGTGAGTTTTTTAGATGTTAACCTGGCAACCAGAATATTGACCTGGCTTATGGTCTTCTTGGTTTTGCTCTGCAGATGAAAGAAAGTTACTCCTGCATGTGCCTCTTCTTGCTATTTTTGTTTTGCCTTGCTTGTAGACTCCTCTGTACAGATGCTATTTTACCACTGTGTGTACATAACAATTGGCAAAATGCAGCCTGGCTTTTAGCTGGGGAATCTAGACATGAATAAATAATGCTAATACTGTATAGTTGCCTCTCCACATTGTTTTCCACACGTTGAAGAATAATAACAGTTCATCAGGAGTCTCCCAGCTTTTTTGTGAAACACAGGCTGGGCACGCAAGTGGGATTTGTCAAGACCTGGCACAGGTGGCTGCAACTGTCTAGTAACCCCATATCAGCCCCATGTCACATCTGTATGGTTCTGATGTATGAGACACGGGAGTAAGACATGCACAAGAGCTGCTCAGGATCTGTCCTATTAGATGCTGGTTTCCTAATTCACTAGATAGTGAGCAGTGCACATATAGGGGTGAGAGAGACATGTTTTCTGGGAAAATTACAGTTGCATAATTAACAAGCAGGCTGCAGAAAAACCTTCAGTGAGCTGGGTTGAAAAATGAAAGCAGTAAGTCAATGGGAAGGAGAATGAAAAGTTAGTACAGTTGTAAAAACACTTTTTTTCATTTACAAGAATGACAAAACAGCAGCGAAGTAGTTTAAAAATGAAAACAAAAATAAAAAAAATTTAATTGTTCCCTTTCTTAGAGAAAACTTAAATTTTCTGTAAAAATAGTGTTTTTTTTAAAACTTGATTAATTATTTCCAGGGAAGAATATAATTGCCTTTTCTGTTTTATTACAAAGCCTATAATTTATTTTATAGGAATTTATGTTTTATACAGGATACCTTTTATTACCAAGACTTCTTCCCACAGCAGAACTGGAAAGAAAGTTAGCAGGCATAAAAATCAGAGGTAGAAAAGCAGTTGCTGTTCTCTGCCATTGAACTGGCTGCTCTCCACAGCAGAGTGTTTCAGGCTTTCTGCAGAATGCTCCTAAGGGCTGGATATACTCTTCTGTTACTGGGAGTGCAATAAAAGTGCCAGCGATTCAGTTCCTAAAAGGCCCACACAGCAATGGGTTGGTCTTGCCCTGTTTCCTTTCCTGATATTAATTCTATGTGTTCTCTTTGTTAATTTTATCCTATAAACCCCAAATAATATATATTCCACCCAGTATACTCAGACTGCCATTATGTCTCTATTACAGTGTTTCTGAGCCAGACTAGACTTTTAAAATCTTTCTTAGCAAATTAGCACTTAATCATGTTGCTCTTTTCTGAACATTCTCTGCTTTGACAAAATCTTACTGGTAACATGGATGTAGGAACTGAATAAGCTGTTTGAGTTTCTCTTTTCACTATAGCTGCGCAGGAGAGGAATTCTGTGCTTTCTCTGCCTCTGTGATGTGTACATGCATAGGTAATCTGAGAATACCATTTCTAGTGGCTTATAGCTCCAGCTGCTGTAAAACATAAATAACTAATCAATCCTTTCACAGTGAAGCAATGTTTAACCTTCTCAGATCTTCAAGATCAGAGAAGGGGGAAAAAACCCCATGCAATGTGTTTTAAGAAGTAATTTTTTCCATAAAGTATTCTTTCAACCAAATGGTTTCTGACTTTTGCCTGTGTTGCTGATGGTAATTTGTGATCCAATGACATCCACAATGTGCTCATGATTGTGAAATGCAGTGGCAGAAATAGAAGCTGTCTGGGTCAGTGATTGGGTAATAAAAGATGAAGTAATTAAACTCATGGTTCAGATCAAATTTGGTGAAGTGCTGGTTCAGCCTGACCACTTTATTTAGGAGTAGGAGCAAGAGCTGAAGCTACTGTGCACTCTGACTTGCAAGGCAGAGACACCAACTAGCTGTGTGTCACTGGACCTCTTCTGATTACGTGAGTGACCACCTGGTGACTTGATGGCTCCTATGGAGGCTTTTCTACTGGTCCACTGCCATTGTCAATGTGCCTTCATTTTCCTTTTCACTGATGTCACAAAGGATATGGCAAAGTTCAGCAAAGCCACAGAATAAGAGCATCCTCCATCCTCAGTATAAGGAATAACCATTAGAGCTCAAAAAGCTGAGGAGACTCAAGTAAGTGCTTTGGATCTTCTATATATTGTAAGCAGAAAATGTAGTTGCCCTCTTCAGTTGGCAAATTGAGATCCCTTGGTAATGTAGTTGCATTTATATCATTTTATGGTGATGGCTGCTGAACAGAGCATTTTTTCCTTCCAGCTTCCTTAATACAAGAAGCAACATAACCTTAATGCAGATTTCTTTGATATACTGCAGTATCTCACAAATCTCTCTCTGTAGGGATTTAAATGTTCAGCAGTAAAACTATTTTCTCAGTTCTGAAATCTTATATGAAACCTAACCTCCATCACTCCCCCAAAGCCTGCAAATCCTAATGTACATCAAGAATGAAAAGCAGACAAGCTATTTTAATTGGAGGGTACATAACAATATTTTTTCATTTATATGTTTCTCTAGAATATAGGTATTCATTTCAGAACTTGAAATTATCCTTTGTTGCATCTCAGTTAAATGGATATTGTATTAATGGTGATAAAATGTTATACTAGTCCTCTGGCACTAGGATTTTCTAATATAATTGAAATCTGAATTGTATATAGCATGAAGTCTAACTGTCATTGTAGATAATTTTAGTGATCTTACACATTTATCATAAAGCAAATATGCTAAAAAAACCTTGGATGACTTAGTGTGATGCATATTGACCTTATTACATGGTTTCTTGAAGTGTGACAGCAGACTAATACTTTCATGTGAGCAATGCAGATAGTAAAGGTCAAGGAATGAAGATGACAACAACAAATCTAATTTTCAGCACTGTAAAGTGAAAGCCATTAATGATAATGTATATTATTACAGCCAAGACATAATGTAGGGCTTGAAACTATGCAACATAGTTTATTTGATTTATTTCAATTTACTTTTATTTTATTTGTGCACTTAAGAATGGGGATTGGTTATATGATGGGAAGCAGGAGGATATATTGTTCCCCACCCTTTCTTTGTCTAAAAGGCAGTTTACGATTTTTTCCTATGCTCTGAATTACTTTATAAATCAACAGAGCTAGAAAATTATTTGCATTTCTTTCTGCGCTCAGCATAGCTCAGATAAATTTACTATGATACAAAAAGTCTTACGGCCTGTATATGAGAAGTCATAGATGTAGAATAGAAGGAATTGACATTTTCTCAGAAATAGTTGAGGATGTTTTACAGTAGCTGCATTCCGAACAGTAATGTCACTAGACAGATTTTCATCCAAAGAATAATGAAGATAAAGGATGGAATTTCTGAGAAATTTTTTTTTATTATTTATTTATTTTTTAAAAAAGTAACATAATAAGCCTAGTCTAGTCTAAAGATTACTGTCACTCTTGGAAGAAATTGTACCGATATGCATCCTAAGGGCCCTAGCACGCAGCTCTGCTGATTCTCCTTGGAGAGGCTTCAGGTGTTACAGCTTCTCGCAAGCTTTGTCTTGTCTCCCTGACAGAGGTTACCAGTGGAGTAGCAAGGGCAGCAGGATGGTTCATGGGTCTGTCAATCAGCTGTAACTCAGTTTTCTATCTGGCATTTTGAAGTAAACATGCTGTAACTTGTTGCAGTTAAAATGAGCTGGATTAGCAAAGATTAAAGAGTAGTATTTAGATAAACTGCCTCGTTGCCTAATTTTGACTGAAACAGATTAGGCAACGCTTGTAGGCACAGCCTTGTTGTCAGGACAGGTAGTAAGTTTAGGGTCGGGATGATGAAAATCTGGTGGGAGCAGACAACAGCTCCGGTGGCACAGGAGAGGGTGTCTGTCCACAGCCACAGAGCCCTTGGCTCATGGCTCTGTGCTCGTTAATCTAAATAAAAATGTGCTCCTGGATCATCTAGAAGTGCAGATTTGAGCCACTTAACATCTAGGTGCATAACCATGTTTCAGATGGGCACTGCTGAGTCAGCACATGATAGCTGCAGATTCCACTGTGCCAGTGGCGACAAAGCAATGAGGCTGGCTTCTTCACTGTGGGAAACCCATCCTGCTGCATTGTGGGGGGTGTTGGCAGGGGGCTGTTGGTAAGGGGTCCAGTTTTCTGTCTCTGAAATCAGTCAGTGTCTTATCTATGGCATGTAATAATTGCTGTCTACACCTCGCTGCTGCAAGGGCAGTACACCATTTTCATCTCCTCAGTAAGTGGCAACAGCTGCCCAAATCTGTGCTTGACAGTGGTTGAGCAGCTGCTGTATGCAACTGGGGTGAGACTCCTTGCTCTAGGGACATGTTTCCCTCATCCTGTGATGGACCACACACAGCAAAGGAGGACACATGTGGAGGCAGAGTTGCAAAAGGCCTAATGGGCCAAGTTGCAAGAAGCTAATTCTTGCTAGAAATGGTGGCCATTGATGATGGTGCTGATCTTGGTCTTAAGTGGTCTGGGAGGTAGTCAAGGTCAGAGTCACAGCCAGGACTGGGAGCAGGCATGCTGGGGTTATTCAGAAGCTGGACAATCCTGAGCGCATAGGCATTCTTCAGACTTGTTTTGTGTGCTTTCTCTAAACACAAGGGTACTGCTGCTGCTCAGTTGTGCTTAGATACTTTGCCCTCTCACCACAGCATTTTTACTGGTAGCATGGTTCATCACTAGGAAAGGGTGTCACAATGCACCAGTTAGGATAAATGCTTTACTGTGACCTGCGGTTGTTCTGGCCAGCTTTGTACAAAACTTCCACAGTTTTTGAGTGGAGTTTGTGTGTATCTGCCTCAGGAGTATGTACAGTTGCTAGCAATCACACATGCAGGCTGCCAGGTGTACGATGTCAGTCCAATCCAGGTCTGCGGAGTCATGACATCACCTTTTCACTTGGCAACCTGAATTACTCCTGATGCCCTGTTTCACGGACCCATTCACTGGCAGCTTCAGTGATCACCAGGATCAGTTCAGCTACTGTCCATCCAAGCTGATGACTGGTATATACATCCTCAGGAGGCTGTCCTTTGTACCAGTTGGTACAAAGCCTCCTTTTGCAGATCCTGTTGTCTGCTCTCTCTTAACAATGCTCCAGGGATGCCATTTCCTTCTAAGATAATGTTTGGCTTGTTGAATTGTCCCTCCCTCTTTCAGCACAACAGCAGCAATCTATGGAGGGCCAAAAGATAATCATTCCATCCTGAGAAGAAGCGTCTGGAGGATGTTACTGTACCACTTCAGGCTAAAGATCAGTTCCAGTTCTTCAGCTTTTGAAGTATTAGCAGAAATCCCATGCACAATCAATGACTTTTTGATTAAGTATTAGACAAAGATGTAAAGTGCAAACTGCTCCAACTGACTTCATTTTACTGACTTTTTCCCCATTTTAGTTCAAGTAATTCTGATTAGGAAAAACAATGGTAGGTTCTTCTGTGAGTGTGTACACGTGACTTCTGCAATGATAAAAGTAAGCTGGAGGGGCGAAGGGAGGTGAGAGGAAAGGGAATGGTTGCTATGAGTGCAAGGCATAGTGTGTGGCACAGCCTAGCCAAAACCACTGGAGCATGGCAGAGCACAAAGGTCCAAGTCCTCAGGCTGAGGTGGATCTGGAGCATGGCTAGCAGTGCTAGCCTATCTTTTTGGCAACATGCCCAGACCCTGGCTGTGTTCCCAGGGAAAGAGAAAACCTGGAAAAAAACCACCCCCAAAACCACGAAGACATGAACAAGCACCCCTGGAAACAAGTTTCCTTGCCTGAGGGGTGATTCTGGGATTCATCCTGGGGATATGGATTCAAAACCAGTTCTACTACCACCAGTTCTTTGCTAACAGGGGACTTTATCTCACTTTATCTCCCACAATAGCTTGATCAGCCCCAGAGCCATCTGCTTCCTCCAAGGCAGAAAGCTACTCTGGAATCCCAAATCCTATTGTACTCCACAACAATCTTTGTATCCTAATTCAAGATGCAGAGATGTTTCATGTAAAATAAGGTAGTGATCACAGACTCTGTGGCTATGGGAGTGAATTAAACATGTCTGGGAATGTTCTGGGTACCAGGGCCAAGTGCTAGAAAACAGCCTTCACCTCCAGAAGGTGGCAGAAAAACAGTTCACTGGGAATTGTCACTGGCTAGTTACAGTTGCTAAATGATGTCAGAGAATTTGTGGGGGATTGTGGTAGCTGGAATGTGCCAAATCGGTGGTGGGGAATATTCTAACTATTTACTACCAGAGGAGGCCAAATACACAAGCACACTTTAATTTATTAGTACAGACACACCTAGGGAGCTCAGTATCATCCTTGCCTCCACCGTACCTCCATGTAGAGCCTTGTTCTTGATTCTGTCCAGCTTCCTTTGGTATCCATACTAAAGCATTTATATAAAAATTATACAATAAATGGAGTTATTCTGCATATTGCCAAGTCAAGTCATTCTGCGTATTCAACATATTGGACAGGGTGGCCCATCCTTCTGCCTGGGACCATTTTGAATGACAGTAGATGGTTCCACATAAACACCATTGCTATACACGTGGTTTCAGATATGATTGTCTTAGACCCTGTCTCTGATACTGGGCAGGCACAAATGCAGCATTGCTGTTGGATTTGCTGGATGCTGAGGCTGGGTCTTAGGCAAAAAACACCGATGTCAACAAAATCTGAGGAAAATGCCCAAAGTAGACTCACTGGTATTGTATTAACCTCTGCATATTTTGTCCAAAGAACTCCAGCATGTCTGTGTGGGAGGATGCTTGGCTGTGCTTTCATTCAGGATGCTCTGTCCTTACCTAATTGTGTTATACAAGTAATGATCCAGTGAAGTAAAATCCTGGCATGGAGCCTAACTGCAAAGCATTTAAGAGTGTAAAACACAGAAATAATATAATTTACTTTGCATTATTGGGAAGAACTTTTTTACTTTAAAGAGCTTTTATTGATCTGTAGAAGAAAGAGAGAGAAGAAAACTCATATACAGTCAGCTTCCCATACATCTTCTAACCCTCTTGTTGATACCGACTAGCCCAGGTCCACAGTTTTCAATAGGATCTCTCACAGAGTAACATACAACTATCTCTTTTCTCTCAGTAAGGCTGGCAATATTGAATAAAGAAATGAAGAAAAGTATTAAGAAATATATCTTGAAAATATGAAAAAGATACCTGAGATTTTAAATTATTCTGTATAGCTAATATTATTACTTAGACTGATTATTTAATGAGCTCACATGCCCTCTAATCTATTTATTTTGAAGTGTTTACATGTCTCTCAACAGAAGTGAATTTCATTGTGTTAGAGTTGCCTTGTTTGTTTGTAATTGAGTTTGTTCTTACTATTCAAAAGCAACTCACCATTCAAATCCAGCACTAGTTTTTCAGGCTTGAATCTTTATTCTAAGCCCAGCACTGGGGCCTTATTTCTTGGCTGGAAGTGGTGAAAGAGAACATTCAGCTACCCACTAGCACATCTGCCTTCTCTGTGTGTTTGGATATTACAGCTACTGAGCTGGGGTCTGGAGGGAACTATTTTTAGCCCTCATCACCAGAGAGGAGACTGCTGTGGGTTGGAGCTATTGAGGGAAAGCAATAATAAATCTAATCCAGAGGGATCCTGATGTAGGACGGGAAAACAGGATTCAGATGGCCTACTGACAGCTCTTGTGGTGTAATTCAGTAGGAATTTTAAAACAACAAATAAACTCTAAGACTAAGGAAGTTTCACTCTTTTACTACTCTTATAGTAGTAAACTGTACCTTTGCACTCTGAGCTGCATTTGCTGGGAAGTCATAAATACGAGATATATAACTGCCAGCTACTATAGTTTAAAGTAATTTCCTGGTTGAGCAGTATTAATGGAAGAGGTACTGCAGTCATTTGCATTGTTGCAATACTAATGTTGGAGTTTATTCATATTAAGGTTGAAAATGTCAATTGTCTTGCTTGTGGTAGCAATGTTCTGAGCAAGTACTCCATTTATAATGTTTAAAAATTGTCTAAGTAGTAAATATGTCTCAGCTTGTTATGACTCAGCTCATAAAAGATAGAATATTTTAATACAATGAAAGAATGCTGATGCCTTTTTTCCAAATTTCTCCAGTAATGATTTTAATAGCACTAGACCAGAGTGTTTCTGATTGCTATTTGTCATCAACCCATCTGGCAGAAAAAAATAGTGGCTGGGATTTTCAAAGGCGCTTAGGAGGGTGAAGCACACAACTCCTTTTTAACTTGTGCTGATGGGGTCCATTCCTATTGAATGCAAACTGAGTCACTCTTCTCTATAGCCGTACTCTTGCTATGAGCTCAGGGTGGGCAGATGCACTTGCCAGATTAGACACTAAAACCAGATTGTTCTTTTTTATTATTATTATCTTTACTAATTTCATATGTCCATGAAATACGCTAAAAAGCAGTCACTGGATTATTCACCATTTACTTCCTTAGTAATGCTTTTCCCCTGTGAAAAGGCAAGTCTCACTGTAACTGATGTCTTGGGAAAAACTTTTTACATGTAGACAAATTAGCACTAAAGAGGGGAAGAACTAAGAAAATTGGATCTTGTTTCATACTCTCTTTGCCACTTGGAACCCCATTCTGATATGAGAGAAAACTGTTCTTTTGGTTGAGGCCAATAATGACAGGGCACACAGCTACACAGTGCCTGTCTGAGAAGCACAAGAACAAGACTCTATTGTGCTAAGCTGTATTAATAGGCAGTTGTAGTCTTCCCCATCACTGCTCGTATTAAACACATCTAATTAATGTATATACAAGTACTCAGTTTTCTAGCCAAAAAGTGTTATTATCTACCATCACGGCACAGGTGGAAAACTACGCTGTCTCCATACCTCTGCTTTTACCTCCTAAAATTAGCCTTCCCTACATATATCTCTTTGTCTCCTTGGGAGCTTGAACAAACACTTACAGCACATTGTGGTGTTCATCAGGTCTGGGCTTTGTCAGGAGAAGGTCTGGAGCAGGAGAGTGGACTCCAAAGCACAGAATTCTCCAGTTCCCTCTTTCTTTCTCTCTTTGCTGATCTTGCCCTATAAACATCTACCACTCGAAGGAAATGGAGCACAATAAGAGTTTTGTAAATGTGGCTGATGGCTGTGACAGTGACATGACTGGAGAGAACAGAAATCTTTCAGGCAGGACTTGGGCAAGTCAGTGTGTCTCTCTAAGGACTTCTGTTATATCGTTGCCAAGTCTTGGGGCACTGTTAGGCCAAGTCTTGGGGATTGCAATGGCCATATCTCCATTCATGTCACAGTATTCTTGCTGATAACGTGTTGCTATGAACTGGGTGTTCTGTTGAAGAACTAGCAGAAAGCCCTCAATAAGTATCCTGCAAGATTTACTATTATTGCCATGAAAGTGCACACTTGGAAAAGCTGTACACTGGAGATTTAATAATTAATGCCCTCCTGCAATTTGGTCCCTACTAAAGGCAAAGTGATTTTCGAGGCAAACTGACTGCCATAGTCTCAATATGTTCAAGTTATCCTCCTGTGATCACAGTGAGGAAAGGCTTAAGAGAGCAGGTGGTGATGGTGGTAAGATTATCATGGGGAAAAAAAAAAAAGAAAGTGCTGACTATACAATAAAGAATTAATATTTTCAATCCTGATCATATATGTGAGATTTTCAGGGACTAATGTACTGAGGAAAAGGAAGAGGAAAGATAGGAAACTTATACTACATGTCGTGGTTTAACCCAGCTGGCAACTAAGCACCACGCAGCCGCTCGCTCACTCCCCCCCCCCCCCTCAGTGGGATGGGGGAGAGAATCGGGAAGGGGAAAAAGGTTAGAGCCGAGGGCTGAGATAAAGACAGTTTAATAAGAGAAAATAATAATAATAGTAATAATGAGAATGATAACAAAATATACAGAATATACAAAACGAATGATGCACAATGCAATTGCTCACCACCCGCCGACCGATGCCCAGCCCATCCCGAGCAGCGATCAGTACCCGAGCAGCGATCACTCCCCCCCAACCGACCGACCCACCAACCCCCCCGAGCATGACGTTATATGGTATGGAATAGCTCTTTGGACAGTTTGGGTCCTAGCTGTGCTGTACTCCCAGCTTGTTATGCACCTGGCTGAGCAGGAGAAGCTCAAAAAGTCCTTGAGCAGTCTGAGCACTACTTGGCAACAACTAAAAACATCAGCGTGTTATCAACATTCTTCTAGCACTGAATCCAAAGCACAGCACTATGCTAGCTTCTGTGAAGAAAATTAACTTTATCCCAGCCGAAACCAGGACACTACACTTCTATCATCTTGTGACAGGGAAATGGCTTCTTCTCCCATCCCCCGTCAAGTGTTTCCAGACACCCTGCACAGTCACAGTTACCCAGTGAGGACCTTGTGTCTTTTAGGGTTCTAGGAATAACATTACTCTGATGCATCCAGCTGGCAATATTTTAAAGCATACAGTGAATTTTTAGTTTTTTTCATATAAGAAAAGATGGCTTGCATATCATTGATCCACAGTGCTACTGTATACACACACACACACAAACCCAACCCTTCATCTCAACAGCCCCATATATATGTTGAATTTTATGGGATTATCTAGTTAAAATACTTCCCTGATCACACAGTCTTCAGATTTCTTACAAGCATTTAGAAAGGCACTGAATGTATTTGGCAAGTTTTAAAGTGACTGTTTTTCAGTTTGAAAATTTACAAGCATTCAGTCAAGGAGCAGAAGCATGTATACATACATAAGCACTCAGACCAATACCGGAAGAACAGTTATTTTAACAAAATCTGCTTTGGAGAAAATCTAGAGACACTCTGTTTCCCTTTATACATCCTCTGTAATTATAGCTGTGTGAGTGAGTGTGGCCCATCGAAACTGTGTGCATTGCTGAGAGAAGTCATGAGTGATTTCCTTATCAGAACAGAGACTGTATTTCTTACGAACTGTTTGCATTGAACAGCCCCTAGAAGGTAAAAGCTCTAGTTCTAAGATAAAACTTAGAATCTTACATACTGTCAGGGACCAGATCGAGGCCTCTTGAGTACTGGAGAAAGATGGGGGCATAGCAGCTTCTGTAGCCTTGGAGTTTGGGTGGTAAGGACGTAAGAGTAGGATGCTGCTAGCATAGCGCCTGGCTCCCTTTACCACCCAGTACAAATGTCCAGGTATAGAATGACTGAGACTTGACCAAGGCTTCCAGGAAGAAATTCCAATAATGCATAGAGTATGCATAGAAAATGTCTTATGTATTTTGCTACTGCTTTTGTTCTGGAGTGAGTCTTGCCTGTGGCATGACCTTAAAGTCCTCTGTGACTAAGGATTGTAAAATTCAATCATTGACTGTAGAGCAATTAAAGTAAAAGGAAAGAAATGAATGTTCAAGTATTTATGAAAGGCTTTTTTTTTTTTTTAGCATGCTACTTTAAGAATACAACTCTGTGTAGAAAAATAAATCTAGCAATGCTGCTGAGGCAGGGGGGGAACAAGTGAAACAATCCTGGTGTTCAGCTTGTCATTAGAGGCCACTTGCCATGCTCCTATCAAGCAGCCTATATTTTTCATGGACTCTCTTTAACAGAACTTTATGAAATATGGTTTAGGTCTCATTACAGATTTAAAATTAAGAGCATGCTGTGTTCTCAGACTTAACAAAACCAAGTTTAATTCTGTTTGCCTCCCTATAGTAAAAAAAAAATAAAAAAATTAAATAGGTGCTGCCTTCTGTTAAACACCACCTCCTTCTTCTCAACCTCCAGCCCCCACCCTCATAACTGATGTTTTAATACAGGAAGTTTGGACACAGCAGTCATTCTGCCAAGGCGTTCTGCAGTTGAATGCCAACTGTGCAGTCAAATGTAGCTTTTGAGAAAGAAGGGGATAGGAAACTTAGAAAATATATAGGGGTGATGGGAAGTTGTGTGTAAAAGGTCCAGAACGGTCATAGTCAAACAGCTCTGAAGAAAACAGGAGAAGAAAATAACAATGAGGGGACAAAATTAAAGAAGCATTGGGAGGGAGAAGCTTCCACTTGAAGAAATGCATCTGTGTATTAGGGAAGGAGAATTAACAGTCATATGGGTGTGTCTGTGTTAGTGTTTTGCTTCAGATGTGGACTGCATTTTTGAGGTGAGCCATCCACACACCCCTGCTCACTACGCTTTGGTAGCCTAACAAGGACTGAAACTACCCTGAGAGATGTGCTCTGGGAATGAACATACTGAACCTCAGAAACTAGTGGACATTCAGTGCGAAGGATCAGGCCAGAATCAATTTCAAGTATAAATATTCACAACATACATGGTGGGAACATGATGTCCTCAGCACCAGCTGTTTTTCCCTGCTGATCTGCTCATATTGTGCTGTGAACTTCTTGCAAAATCCCTTAGTGTCTGAGTGCAGAGGCATTTCCATTCGTCTTGCCTAACTGTAAGCATTTACCTGAGATGCCAATGTGAGAAGTGCAGCCGGTAGAGACTGACTGAGCTCCAGAAAGCAACAGAGAGCAGCTTAACTCTGCAAAGATCCAAGTCAGCAGTGGATGTGTCTGCCCCTGTGTGCGAGGATGATAGGGTGAACATGGATTTAGTCAGGGTGCCAGTGCCTGTATGGAAGAAGTATTGACAAAACCACTACTAATTCTGGACATACTTTCAGTAAATCTTCCTGCCATCTCTATCATGCTCTGTAGTTGTTAATGCCACAAAGGCCCTTTACCTAGGTTTTTAAGCTGACCCACCAGCTCTAGCACAGATACTCACATGTAAGACTGTTTGTCATCCTGACAGGAGTTATCACAGTGTATGGTGATGTAAGGAAACTGCCATTTTGGCAAAGTTCTTTTTTTTCTACCTCAAAGACCAGGTCTGTGGCTCTGAATGCAGGATACAGACTCATTAGATTTCAGGGAAATGAGTTTGGGGGCATTTTATTTCTGAGATGTTTCTCCAGTTAGCAATTTTTCAGAAACATACATCTGAGCTTTTCAAAACCAGAAATTAAGCCACGAGGTATTTCTGATTCCACTAGAAGTTGAAAAATAAAATTAAATGGATCTCTGTTAAGACCCAGTTTAACATTCCTGGCTGATGGTAAACAGTGGGGTGGGGGAGGGGGAAATTATGAAACTTCTAAAAAAAATACTTTTTGGAAAAGAGAAACTGAGGTACTTTTCATTCAGTTGCTACAGAAATAATTTCTAAACTGATGGTAGATCTGTTACCCTATGACTGTACTCATTATGTAGATGAGTCACTTGTATGAGACCCAGAGCTGTTGTTATTCTCATAACACACGAGCACAAGATACACATTCCCTAGACTTGTAAAGATTATCTACCAAATGGCTGATAGTGTCTTGAAAAAAAATACTAATGAGCACTTACTTAACATTGCCTTTTTTGCTAGCTATTTTTCCCATGTGCTCCTTAATTCAACCCGAGAACATTTTTATATCCAATGTTTGGCTAAAGAGTTAATCCTGCTTTTCAAACTGTTTTCATAAGGTTCACTATACAAAGGAAAGTTACATCTATATCTATTCTTTAATGATATGTATGAACTGTAGCTTGATTGATGTACGAACATTAAGCTTGATTCCAACTTATACAATCATATTTCAATAGACTACAACAAACTAAATGTCCCGAGTAAACTTATAGCAGCACTTATCAACAGAGACAGGAGGTCTATATGGGCTGCCTCCACAAAACACAAATGCACTTCTTTTAATACTTGTAAAGTAAGAAAACCCTGGGTTCTGTCTGGGCCCTGTCAGCATCCCCAGGCTGTAACCACCTTGACCAGCCTCCCCCCCGACCTTCACCTAGGCGCCCACCGCCCCAAGGGGCAGTGGGACAGTGGGACAGTGTCCATCGATGAGGGCATGGCCTCCCTGAGGTCACATGCAACTCCTGGCTTGTTCCACGTGGAGCAGGATCTTCCACTCAGTCTTGAAATCTATTACATTTTTTTAAAGTCCTTTCCAGAAGATATTTCAAATGTGCTGGTGGAATCTTTACTGTCAAAATAAAAACATTTTCCCTGGACCAAAAAATTACTGTCTAACTTGTAGGCACTGAAATACTATTTTTCAGACCTGTGTCTGTCATTAATAAGAAATAACTACTCTTACATCACTTTGTAGAATAAGATATATGTATGGGAATAGATATAATAGTATGTCCAATTGCCTGCTTAATTTATACAAAGTCTGTTAATCTATCTACCCAATAGAAAGACACTATACAAATTTTCAGTGTGTAATAATTTCAGGGCATTGACAATTTGTCTAGGCTAAAGAGCCATTTATAAATTTTTCATCACCCACAAACATGAGTTACTTCCAGGTGATTCATTTTAGCTGAATATTTTTATTTCTTCCCAGGTTTTCAAAATTTAGGGGCAGCAGGTTTAATGGATAGTTGCCATTGTTTTGTAATATGCTGGTGATTCAGAGACTAAACCTGGTGGCATACAAGATCTGCAGCAGAAAACCAGCCATGATTCCCATGCCTCAACAGCAGTAGGAAGAGCAACAAGAACAAGCTTCTTCTGCTGATTCTTTGCCCAGATCTGTCTTTCCTCCCTCATTCTTCCTCCGATTCCCATGTCACAAGCAATTTCGTCCAGAACTGTCTCTTCATTTTGGGGATCACTGTTGTCAGTTGGGTAATTCAAAGGAGGCAGTCTGCGAAATCCATAGGACTACCAAAGCCACAGTTTGATCGGGATATTTTCTTGCTCTCCCTGGGAATCATCCTTTCTTCATCACTCTTAGTGGAGAATTATCATTAACTACAGTTTTTGCAGAAACCATTTTTTTCTCCTTCTTCGCATGTTCTTTGCAGTCTCAAATTGCTTGTAGATGTAGCGCTTTGAAATGGGGTCAATTACCAACCCTTTGCAGTGGTTTAATCAGCCACAATCAAGCTGTCTGTTCCAATCCTCTGCCATTAAAATTCCCACAGATAACCATAGGCATGAAGATTTTTATCCCATACAGTGTAATATCAGGTATCTAAACTTAAAATAGTTTGGGAAGATCATTTGGACTGATGTAGGTGATTTGCTGTTCATGTATGTTAGTTGCAGAGTTGACAGCCTCTAACTGGTGAGCTCCAGTGAGAAACTGAGACAGTGGACAGTAATGTTTGTAAATGTTCTAGCTACAAGATTAAATGAATTCTTCTCAAAACTGGGGTCTGTTCCCTTTTATTTGACAGCAAGGTAGATGTGTGACTTATCAGAAACTGTTCTTCCAAACCCATACAAATTAATGACAATCTCACATCTTGATCTATAACAGTGAAAAGCCATTTATTATTTTTATTAATACTTACTAGTCACTGGTATTTCCTTTAGTTATGAAGTCTCTTGTGCTTTCTGCTTTAAAAAGATACTTTAAATGGACATAACAGTAAATTTGATTAGGCAAAACGCTGCTTACAGTGCATTACATATTCATTAGTGCATATACTAGTTTACAGGTTTCAAAACTATCTATCTGCTTTGTACACCACCTACGATAGCGTGACTCTGGGACATGAGAAGGCATAATTTTAAAGACATCTAGGAATATTTTCTAGTTCCATTATTACAAATGAAATAATTTATAGAACTATAAAACCAAATAAATAGTACATGGCTGTCTGTTTTAAATCTGCACAAGTAGCACTTACAAATACTAGCTATCAAATTCCTATAGCATCTTTACATAGCAGGTAAATATGACCATTTCCATTTTACTAGTGAAGAAACAGCTAAACAGGCAAAGAATCTAATTCTCCTACACACTGCTGACAATGAAAGAAAAACAAGCTCAGGAATTATTTGTCCAACACCACCAAGTTCAATTATAATCAAAGTATGTCAGGCTGTGCTGTGTCCAGACCAATGACAAAACTGAGAGGATAAAATAAACAACTATTGCAAAAGTAAAATTAAATCAGCCTTTAGGGCAGATGCTGTTCTCATCAGTTATATCTGTGATTTTCTTAAATAAAAAAACCCAACCTATTTTTACATGTCTAAAATAGACTCGGTTAATTTTATATTTTTTAATAAAAAATTAATACAAATTATTTTTTATGCTTAACTTTATTATACATATTAAGTCTGAAAAGACTATGATAATTAAAAAAGGTGTTTACATTGGATTTTTTTCCATTCAATAAGTATTATGGATTTTTAATGAATCTCTTAATTAGGCATTGGTATTAAAATAAAGAGTAGGAGACATTGACATAAAGTAATGCCTGAAGTAGGAACATAGTTTGATTAAAGTTTTTCTGTTTACATATTTTCAATATAGCAAGCTTTGAAAAATGCACTAAATGGATTATACAAAGCATCAAATATGCTTGTATCATTCAAAAATAAGGCAACTGTGAGTCTTTTTTACATTTTGTGATTCACTGCAGAGTGAAGGAAAAATATTTCTTCAAGAACATACAATCCAAACACTTCAATTTTGAAACATTGTTGGTGAATGCAAAATATTGATTCAGGTATATAATGAATATGCATGTGAATGTGTACACATATACATACCTATGTATGCATGTTTAAAATGCACTGATTAATAATAATAAGGGTTGACATTCTACCTCTGAAGTCAGTTGAATTCTGACTATTGAATTCCACACAGTTAGGATTTTGACATCAAACTGTATGTTTCCATTCTTTTTTTCTCCTCCACAATTCATCTGTCACCATTGCCAGAGCTGCCAAGGTTACATCCTAGTTGGTGTAATGCTGTCTGTGATGGACGTTGTAGATGTTGGCCTTCTGTTGACTCCACAGGAAGGAGGTATGCAGTCCCCTTTGAAGCAATGCGAGCTCATAGCTTTGCAGTTGCATAGTCATTCAGGGTCACTGTCTTCGCAGATATAACTTTTCCCAAGGACCAAGGAACTAAGCCTGGAGAACAGGAAGGGGACAGGTGACAAATTCTGGGACAAAGAGGACACTTCTGGTCTAGCCTACTCTCCCACGTGGCTAATGGGACCATTCAGTGTTACATCAAAAGTCGGGTCAGCAACTGACTCATGGAGGTTGAGAAAACATTTCCTGGAAATTGATGACAATTAAATACCTGCATATATACCATAGACTAATAACATTTGTGTAACATGCTTACACTTAATGTTGCCTTCAACAGCATTTACTATATGTATTTCTGCTCTCTGAAACTGACTTTAAAATAATTTTGATTTTCTCTTTATTTTCTGTAATTAAATATCCGTTGTTAGGTACTCATGTCTTTTTGTCTTCTTTTGCTTATCTCATTTGGCCATTAAATAACTTGAATGACATTTGTGTGTTCTGTTTGACTTTTCAAAGCGTACATTTTGCTTATGGTTCAGTTTATGTTATTCTAAATTTAAGAATACAGATATAAATAAAGGTAGATCTATCTCTCTTCTGCCTGAAAAAAAAGGTAACGGAACATCATATTGAAGCCTCTGTCAGGCCCCTCAGCTCATCCGTAAACACTGGGACTTTTGCCTGCTTAGACAGAGACTGAATTCAATCATCTGTATCTCTTTCAGTCTAAACAATGTGAAGCAAAAGCCAAACTTTAAAATTCAGTCTAGGAACCTAACCAATACCAGAATAATAACTACATTGCCATGGTTGAAATAATCTAGTATTATAGAATAAGATTTTTTATTTCCCCCAGTTAAAACTCTAAAGGCTTTTAAAGGACTTTCCACCTGCTTAGGGACATGGTTTAGTGGTGGGATGGCAGTGTTAGGTTATCGGTTGAACTTGATGATCTTAAAGGTCTTTCCCAACCTAAACGATTCTATGATGGTATGATTCAACTACTCTGGACAAGATAGGCCTGATGGTGTACTCTCTGTCTTCTCCTGGTTGGTGACAAAAAGAGATCTATTTGCAGATTTTTCATCTGTGATGGTGATCAAGACCATTTCTGTATCAGTTGCAATGCAGATCTGAGCAGTTTACAGACTGTTTTGAACTTGTTGTTGCATTAGCCTCTCAGTGACCAAAGATTCACAACAGGTCTAACTGCATGCCTTCCCCAAAATCCCCAGTGTGCTGGAGTGCTTAGGCAGTATAAGTATGATGTAGTAGCATATGTATATCTAGTACAGGTACAGCCAACTCTAGTCTCCCAACTGGGATTGGAAAGAAAGGCAGATTGCTTTGCATCATCAGAATATAGAGGTACACAGCTGAAAATCTGACCCAATATTATTAGTAGCAAAATTTGGTATTTTATGTCTTCAGTGAAATCAAGCATTACACATCCAGTTCTCATCCTGTGGTAATTCACCGAGAGCCAGACACAGATTTGATACTGAATTCACATACTGGGAAGTCAGTGTGGGGTTCATCCTCTTCTTGTGTTGATCCATAATACTGTCAGAATACAAGAAACATGGAAACATGGCTAATTTCCTGTGGTCCAGGGGCTGTGCAGTAACAGATGACTACAGAAAGGTAGTAAAAATCCCGCTTTTTAGTAAGTTGCATAACATCAGGGAGAAAGCACCGTCTTGTTACAGGCTTCTGAGCAAAGCCTATGGCTGTAAAATGCCGTTCAGAAGCTCAGCTGGGTCTGTGGCTTTCCCAGAGCTCTGCCGGCACTAACAGCCAGCAGTGGAGCTCGTATCCAAAATGCCCTGAGTGCTCTTGGCCCTAACTTAGTGTTCATAAAATTTGGATGAACTGAAACTTGAAACCAAAAAAGGAGAAAGCTAGCTGTCTTCGCAATACTTTGGTTTTGTGCCCATTTCCTAAGGCACTATGATCACTTTCCTTGTTTAGATTGGGGTGACAGAATGGCATTTAGGTGCAAACAAAGAAAGCAAAGCTTTCTAGTCTCAATCTGTTGGACAAGTTTCTCTGCTTATACTTTGTGGTTGGCTTCTCACTAACAGTACAGTTTTCCTTGCGGAAAACTTAGGAGGTTCCTGTCAACAGTAGTTAGTTCCCATGGTCCTCACACATCCATCTTGGCAAAGGTTACCAGCTACCCAGTTTTACAAATTCAGCCTGTTTGTGGGTTGTGATCTAAACCAGACCTATGAAATAATCCACTGAAGAAAAAGGAGTCTGACCTAAATACATGTATATTTAAATCGCTGCCATTACAATTCTGTTGCAGAGCATGGCCATACAAATTGCCAGATCGTTACGACTGTGGAAATGATAGGCATAGGACAAGAGGCAAAATAGAAGCCCAGGTGTGGGCAAGGCTGGAACCTCATTAATGGGTTGCTACGAAAGGATTTCCAATATATAATCACACTTTTGGCACTCCCTAAATATATCCGTGATAGACAATTTGCATCAAGGGAGAAGTCTTTCAAAATGAAATCACGCTGTGGACTGCATTCTCAAATGAACAAGAAATGTCTACCTGTTTCTGAAAATTAACTTTTGCCATTTCTGTGCTTTTGCTCATAATGCCAATTTCCATTATTCCTGGAAGTCCTAGCATTAGAATAGACCGTTAAACCCAGTACTTTAAGTCACTAGGTTTGATTGCACTTACAGTAAAAAGCTACACTGGGAAATTATCTGGAATATCTTGCAATGAGAACCTTTTTCTGGCTATCTCAAGTGGATTAAGTTAAATTTGAAATAGGGACAGAGGAACCACTCTGAAGAATAAGAGCTCCCGCGTAGGGAGCTACTTCAGAATAGCCACCACACTTTAAAAGTGGCACTCCGCTTTATTTTGACATAACTTCTGAAAGTATATAAGCCTAAGTTTCTTTCATAGCTCTGTTAACATGAAAGACCCTTAAAGTGGGTGTGAATGTGATTAAATTTAGCACCCACATTCCATTAAAATTTACACCTGCTTTCAGGCTGCATGACAGTGCCAGGAAGGTGAAAAAAGGCATTCATATCAGTCCCAGGCTACTTTATTTGTAAATTATTCCGATTACAGCAGTGGTGCTCTAACAGCAAGCAGTCTGTTGGGGGTTTCATTGGCTTTGTTTTCTCTTTTTTTTTCCCCCAGATTGGTGACTTCTTTGGTGTCAGAAGAGGACTTTGGTTCTAGCATAGATGTTTCAAGGAGAGAGTGGGATGGAAAAATCCTTTGCACCTGCAGGTGCTTCAGAACTCTAACTGGGGATCCCTGTTCTAAAATGGTCCACCCTGTTATTACTGGCTGTGTTACCATAGCAATGCAAACTCTGTTTGATATGAACATTCTTCCCTACAATTACTACAGCTGATGAGCACAGTAATTATCATAGCTTCCTAAGGTGCACTTAAAATAGCAGAGGCTAGGGAATGCATTCTTGGAATATATGGTACATTCTTTGCAGGCTGTCCTGAAAAATCTCTCACAGTGGGAAAGTTCAGCTTGTCTTCTGTGGTTATAGATGAGATATTTAAGATTTTTCAGGATAAAGGTTATACTGGGACAAGATACAGCAATAAGCGTAGAAAATATCCCGTTACTGTATCACAGCATGATTTATATTATCATTGCTTAAATCATCTCAGTGTTACTAGCTCAACATACCCCCCACCAAGGCAGAGCAGGCCCATGAGCATTATAAACTGGTGTCACACAGTGGAATGACTTAACTAGGACTTTTTCAATATCAGAAAAATTAGTGCCTGCGATACACTACCAACCAACCATGTTGCAGCTTCACAGGTGAGAAGCTGCTAAAATAGAATTCAGGTATTTTTTTCATAGCAGAATGGCAAAAACCTAGCAAAAAATCATCTCAAAGAAAACCCAAAAGCCTTTGTAGGCCCGTGTTTGTACCAACGGAAAGTGTGTTTTCGGGATCTTAAAGGTTCACAAAATCACTGGGACTAATCTTTTGCGGCTACTAATTTTCTCCTTAATTTATATTTTTAAACATAAATTCTCAAACTGTGATAATGCCTGATTCATTGAAAAGGAGATTTAAGAGACAACTCTGTTCTATGTAGGTTTTTTTTTGTTGTTGTTTTAAGTGATGGTGAGCTCAAATAGGAGATGCTGTGCTGCCAGGGAGCTGCTTGTTCTATCTTAACCTATGAAATGGATTACCACCAATATATTTCAAATGATTATAACACCACAGCTTTTCTCTCTGTCGGGCGAACAGTCATCAATAGATTTAGCAGGAAGACCAGCTGTGTAAATGAAAAGTAGGATATTGAAGAAGACATCAGTTGGACAGATCAAGATCAAGTGTTCAGAAATGATGACTGTTTATAATTCAAGATATAAGCAGATTTAACTTGTAGGGTAGTAAACAACTCGTAACTGAAGAAAACAGCTGAGTAAAAGTGATCCATTGGGAATTGTTTGGGGAAGGTGAAGAGAGAAATCTGAGAGTGCTAATGATTTGGCTAGCCATAGTTACATGTGCCTTAAATCAGATGTCTTCTCATCCAGACAGATCAGATTTCTGAAGATAATGTCTAGTATCTTGTGATTTGTGGGAATGCTAATGGTATTTTGATGATTATTATTGGAATATCTTCAGTGTGAAGAGCTGTCCCTGAAGAATAGCCACGAGCAGTTCGAAAGCTTATGGATAAGAATCAGAGAGAGAGGCAACAAAGGGAACCTGGTGGTTGGTGTCTACTACAGGCCGCCAGATCAAGAGGAGCCGACTGACAAAGCGTTCTTCCTCCAACACCGGGAGGCTTCGCGCTCGCAGGCTCTCGTCCTCCTGGGGGACTTCAACCACCCTGACATCTGCTGGAAAACCAACATGGCAAGCTGTAGGCAATCCAGCAGGTTTCTCAAATGCATTGAGGACAACTTCTTAAGCCAGGTAATAGACGGCCCTACCCAAGATGATGCGATACAGGACCTGGTGGTCACCAGTGCAAGCGAGCTTGTCGGAGATGTTAAGATCGGAGGCAGCCTGGGCTGCAGTGATCATGCACTGGTAGGGCTCACGCTCCAGAGGGAAATGGGAAGAACAAAGAGTATAGTCAGGACCCTGAATTTTAGAAAAGCAAAATTCCAGCTCCTCAAGGAGATAGTCAGAAGGACTCCCTGGGAAATGGTCCTCAGGGACAGGGGAACAGAACAGAGCTGGAAGATCTTTAAGGATGTGATCCACAGAGCGCAAGAGCTCTCGATCCCCAGGTGTAAGAAATTGGGCAAAGGGAAGAGACGAGACCGGTATGGCTGAGACAAGAGATGCTGGTCAAACTAAGGAGGAAGAGGGAACTGCACAGGCAGTGGAAGCAGGGACAGGCATCCTGGGAAGAGTATAGGGACATGGCCCGGTTGTGTAGGAATGGGGTCAGGAAGGCCAAGGCTCAGCTGGAGCTAAACTTGGCTAGGGATGCAAAGAATAATAAGAAGGGTTTCTACAGGTATATCAGCCAGAAAAGGATGGTTAAGGAAAGCGTACCCCCGCTGATGAGCGAGACTGGCAAGCTGGTAACAGCAGATGAGGAGAAGGCTGAGGTACTCAACAACTTTTTTGCCTCAGTCTTCACTGGCAACCTCTCTCCTCACCCCACCCGAGTTGATGGATGGCATGAGGGGGACCGGGAGGGCAAAACCCCTCCTGCTGTAGGAGAAGATCAGGTTCGTGACCACCTGAGGAACCTGAACGCACATAAGTCCATGGGACCTGATGAGATGCATCCTAGAGTCCTGAGGGAATTGGCTGATGTAGTCGCCAAGCCACTCTCCATAACATTTGAAAAGTCATGGCAGTCAGGTGAAGTCCCTGGTGACTGGAAGAAGGGAAACATTGTGCCCATTTTCAAAAAGGGTAGAAAGGAAGACCCTGGGAACTACCGACCTGTCAGCCTCACCTCTGTGCCTGGGAAGATCATGGAACAGATCCTCCTAGAAGCTATGCTAAGGCACATGGAGGCCAGGGAGATAATTCGAGATAGCCAGCATGGCTTCACCAAGGGCAAGTCCTGCCTGACGAACCTAGTGACTTTCTATGATGGTGTGACAACAACAGTGGACAAGGGAAAACCAATGGATGTGATCTATCTGGACTTCTGTAAAGCCTTTGACATGGTCCCCCACAACACCCTTCTCTCTAAATTGGAGAGGTATGGATTTGATGGGTGGACTGTTCGGTGGATAAGAAATTGGTTGGGTGGTCACATCCAGAGGGTAGTGGTCAATGGCTTGATGTCTGGATGGAGACTGGTGATGAGTGGTGTCCCTCAGGGGTCCGTACTGGGACCGGTGCTGTTTAACGTTTTCATCAATGACTTAGACAGCGAGATCGAGTGCACCCTCAGCAAGTTTGCGGATGACACCAAGCTGAGTGGTGCAGCTGATACACCAGAAGAACGGGATGTCATCCAGAGAGACCTGGACAAGCTGGAGAGGTGGGCCTGTGTGAACCTCATGAGGTTCAACAAGGCCAAGTGCAAGGTCATGCACCTGGGTCAGGGTAACCCCCAGTATCAATACAGGCTGGGGGAAGAAAGGATCGAGAGCAGCCCTGCCGAGAGGGACTTGGGGGTGCTGGTGGATGAAAAGCTGGACATGAGCTGGCAATGTGCGCTGGCGGCCCAGAAGGCCAACCGTACCCTGGGCTGTATCAGGAGAAGCATGGCCAGCAGGTTCAGGGAAGTGATTCTGCCCCTCTGCTCTGCTCTGGTGAGACCTCACCTGGAGTCCTGCGTCCAGCTCTGGAGCCCTCAGCACAAGAAGACCATGGAACTGTTGGAGCAGGTCCAGAGGAGGGCTACTAAAATGATCCAAGCGCTGGAGCACCTCTCTTATGAGGACAGGCTGAGAGAGTTGGGGTTGTTCAGCCTGGAGAAAAGAAGGCAGAGGGGAGACCGGATTGTGGCCTTTCAGTACCTAAAGGGGGCCTATAGGAAAGATGGGGACAATCTTTTTAGTAGGGCCAGCTGTGCCAGGACAAGGGGTAATGGTTTTAAACTGAAGCAGGGTAGGTTTAGACTGGATATAAGGAAGAAATTCTTTACAATGAGGGTGATGAAATACTGGAATGGTTTCTCAGAGAGGTAGTGGAGACCCCATCCCTGGAAACATTCAAGGCCAGGTTGGTCGGGGCTCTGAGCAACCTGATCTAGTTAGCGGTGTCCCTGTTCACTGCAAGAGGGTTAGACTAGATGAACTCTAGGGGTCCCTTCCAACCTAAAACATTCTATGATTCTATGATTCTATGATTCTATGATTTTATGATTAACAGGACTTCAAAACGCACCATTTGCTGTTTTTCCTTTCCAGAACTAGTACAGCAGTGTCTACGATAGTCACAGAACTCTTTAGCCACAAATGTATGGATTAAAGGGGTAGTAAAGAGGTATTGAGGTACCAGTGGTAGTAAGATATCAGCTACCAATACCCCATAAAAGCGTATTGAGATATGAGCTATCTATCTCAGTGTAAAATGCTGGATGAGAAAACATAGAGGTGATCCTTAATTCAAGAGCAAAATGAAAATCTATTTGATACCTGAGATCTTCCTGAATAACCTGCTCATTGTCTCTGCTTTTATTTAATACAGAGGTAATGAGCTCAAAATAGGTGTAATAATGTAAAAGTAAACCTTTTTAGGACAGAAATAAACAGAATAAACAGTGCATATATTTTGTGCTTTACCGCTATCTTAAAAATGTGTTCTCTGTGCTCAGGGGTAGCGACACAAGGCTAAAGCAAGTGCTGCTTCCAGTTATGGCTGGCTGTATGTGACTTCCTACACGTCTAATTTTCTTTCAGGTTTCATTCAATGTGTGAAAAATGGTAGTAAGTGTAGTAATAAGACAGAAAGCATAAAGCAGTGACAGAATACATTGAAGAACACCTACGCTTCTTTACATTCATTTATAATCATTGTAAAAAGAGCAAAAATATTTAAAAGTCAGTATGGGTAAGGGTGTGCATCCAAATTCATACAAAAGGGAACCATGTGTTCTGCAGCTTTAGAATTGATTGCAAGCCAGACTATCTAGACTTCTGTTGCCCTGTAGACCAAAGCAGCGATGTTTTCTACCCCACTCTAGGGAAGTATAAATAGACAAGCAATGGACAGTGATTGTCTCCTCAAGGAACCAAAGAGCAGGAATCTCAGATTTCAGGAAGTTTTAGGGAATTGCTGCTATCAAAGTAATTCTCGTTCCCTCACTTGTATTATATTTTCAGGAAATGTAATTAGAACATGTATTAGATTTAGAATTTTGCAATTTCTTTCTAGATTTTAATAGACATAATCAGTCATTAAATACCAGTCATTCAGTGTAGCAGGTAAACAGTCCTCTCACCACGATATCCTTAGGATTCTGGTATCTTTAAAATATCCTTATGTGTACATAATCTTGTCCTGTGTTACAGCACAGGCATCATTCTCTGGATATTGCTTTGAACTGCTTTTGCTTTGCTCTTTTTGACTGCTCTTTGAGTCACCATATGTACTATTAGAGACACCTTCTGTAGTATACCACTGATTGTTCCTCTGACTTACTAAAAGGACTTTAATTTATAGATCTGAGTCATTATCTTCCATTGGTACAGTATTGGCTTCATTTATGACATCCACAGTGTTTTCTGACTGCTGAACCAGGTGTCTATGGCTATATGTACTACACAAACTAACCTGACCTTATCCTCTATGGCACTTCATCATGAGGTTCCTGTGATGAAATGGCCTCAGTGACACCTTTAGAAAGAGCAGACAATAGTGGTCTAACGCTGCCCAGTATTGTGTCTCTGACTGTGGCTAAAGTAAATGTTGTCTTTGTAGGATTCAACAGGCCTAGTGCATGTTACAGTGGAAGATTGTCCTCACTAAGAGTTCATCTGTCAAACTCCTTTACCTTCCATCCAGCCTCTATGTCCTCCTTTTCAGTTCCACTTTTTAGAGGCTTTACTCATTTACTCATATGAACCCATATCACACAATGGAGCCAAAATAAGAGGTCCACCAGCATCTCTCAGGCTCATTATTTTTCATCTGCCTGACATTGGTTTCAGAAAGTTAATAAACAAGTACACTCTTACTCCAAATTATTATTTTTTTAAAATCCCAAGGTAAAAGGCATTTTTTAGTATAAACTTCCTTATTGTCATTACTTTGAGCAAAAGGTTGAAAATCATAGTTTGGTTTTGACCCTGTAGCACAGCCAAATCCCTTCTGGAAGCTGGTTAGGCTGAAATGAAATGAGGTGTTGGGGAAAACAGGGGTTAAGAAACACCCAGACATTACAGAACTGGTGGATAGCACTGGTGGTCTGACTCATGGAAAGGGCTCTTTAAGACAACATTGCCCAGAAGAGATGCCAGAGTCCTGTTTTTCAGACAGGTCAAAACTGGTTGTGCCTTATAAAGAAGCCTTTGAACATTGCATTCAAGCAAGACTCTAAACACCAGAATTTCAGCCATGGTCTGACTGGAATGGCTGTGGGAGGGCCGCACTGAACCCCAGGTCTACCTATATCCCACCACAGGTGTGCCTTGCTGCTGCTCTTGCAGTGTTCCAGCAGCATCCCCTGTTATTGAAAGTGAACACATTCCTTTTCCTAACTTTTGCCATGCATATGATCACAGCACCCATTGATGGATTCATTAAGTGAATGTAGATTCTTGTTTCTCCTGTGTTTTGATGCATGAATAATTACTCAGACCAACTGTACTATCACAATCTGAACTGTGTAATGTATCTCTTAGATAGCATGTGACTACTATGTATGGTTAGGAAAGGCTCATCTATGGTAACATGTAGTTAAAGAATTTCTTCCTGCATCCAGGACAAGTGCAAAATTTATAGTTGCCTAGGGTAATTTTTAACACACGCGTCACTTATTCTTGTGATTACCCATTAAGAAAATACGTGTAGATTACTAACTTTAGGTGGCTTTCCTTCTTTTTTCCTTTTTTCTTTTTCATTCATCAACCTTTCTGTACTATGTTATTACTTGCAAGAGTAAAAATTTTCAGCTATGGCCCCAGTCAAAGTGCTGTTAGTTTTGAAATTAAAGGAAGAAGATCTTCATCAGGTGCAAAGACAGGACTCCCGTGGTGTTTGGGAGGGAGAGGATTACACATATTCACTGAACTATGGTGCTATGAAAATTTCATCACCTAAGAAGAATGATAAAGGCAAAAGTCATTGACTTCAGTCCCTGGCTAATGCAGGGTTAATCTTGAACTTCTAGAGGACCCCACTTGTCTCTTACCCAACTCCCAACTTCTCCTCCACACTGATACTTAAGATCATAAAAAGAAAATTATAATGCCTATTAAAAACTGAGAATGCTTTATAATCTTTAAAATATAACTGTACTCTTAATTTTATATGTAATTTAATAAAAACATCTGCCCCCTCCCCCTTTGGACTATATTTACAGTTGTCTAGAATTTCTGCTGGAATATATGTCTTTTTCTACATGAAGTGGGTGACCTTGTTAAAGACCACAAAATACCTTGACAAATGGTAAAACTAATTAAGGTTCAGTACTATGAACTGGTTTTGGTACTGACTAATTGAGAATGTCTCATCTGATATTAGATATTTGATTAATGTTAATTGGCTGATAATGCTTGAAGAATTGCGGAAAAGAAGCCATCTGAAACTTTATTGAAAGCAGTAAGAAAAATGGCAATAAAGGAATATTACTAGTACTTGCAAAGTTTAGGTTAAGAAATGGATTGCAGTCAAAAACTTGCTGAAGAAAGTCAAGTGCTTTCATTGGCTGCAAACATGTATGGATCAGGCCAGTGGAGAGTCAAGTACTTACAAACTGATCCTTCTTGCTCTCTTGTTGTACATAAATACCAAACCTTTAGTGTTCTCCACTTTTGAAAATGGAAGCATTCAGGTTACAACTCAGAAAAAAATATTTGGTAATATAAAATGTAAATATGACAGGGAATTTGTCCAGGTGAGGAAGAACATTCTGTTTCATTCATGTCATTCGTCATTTATAATGACTATGTTACCCGAGAAGATGACCTCTAGTATTTATTGTATTTTGAGAGCCAAACCTGTACAAGACTTTTATTAATACTTGGAAGCTTCACTGTTGAGCAATGTTAGTACACTCTTGGCTTTTGTGCAGTCATTGTGTCCCATAGACAAACATTAAAGATGAAACTTTAATTGCTTTTGTCAGTAAGAAAGCCACAGTTTCCTGATTTCAACATGATTTCAGCTGAAGTGATTGTACCTTTCCTAAGCTGGATATTGGTTTAATTGAAGTGAATGTGCTTTTTCAGAAGAGAGAGAACCTATACAAATAAATAAAAAAATTAAAAGTATTTATGAAAAAGAGCTTCTGTGTTATTCCTTTCTACTTTGCCTACAGAACAAGGAAATAAACCATAACTTATTCCTTAAAGAAAAAAGATGAAAGTTGAATATAGCTAGCCTAATTCAACTGGACAGAAAGAAAACAAAACAAAACAAAAAGCTTTGAGAGATCACCATTTGTGTACAGCAGTTATATTGACTAGGTAACCAGCCTTTATGTTGACCTGCTAAAAAATGATGAGGAAAGCAGTGAGGAATTTTGTGGTCTTCTGTTTTCTCCCCTTCTTTCTTTCTTATTAACCTAAAAATATTTGATGCAAAAGGTTTATATTTTATGTTAGAATTTGTTTTTCTTGCTTGCACTTGTTATTATACCTGGAAAATATAAAGAATTTTTGTATTTTAATTTCATGGTTTTTTTAATGGTTCCTTAGAGGACCTAGTGATGTTGTGACAATATCTTTTAGACCCAGTTTTCAAAAAGGTTATAAACATGCTTACTTTACAAAACTTGAATGTCCCTTGATTGCACATTCTACTTAACAGTAGGAATATTACATGTTTGCAGTTTGGGATCTAAGGCCTTAGCCAAATGGTAGAGGAGTTTAATCTATAATAATGACCTTTACTTTAATATTGTGTCAGGTTTTTGTGTTAAATACGTGTTAAAAATACCAAAGGACAACAGGTTCAAACTGCCTGAATAAAAAAATTGTTTCCTTTTCTCATCTGTTTTTAATTGCTTTGTAGTTAAAATTGAATGAAAATACTAGGTCTCTTCTGTACCAATTTTTCTTTTTTTATGTGTGGAATTTCTAGCTTGAGAAGTGAACATAAAGAAAAGTAGTGTGTGCAGGGTAGAAGCTGACTTTGCACAGTCTAACAAGTTAAAAGAAGATATAAGCCCAACTTTTATTTCAATTTCTATATTTTGTTAATATTCTAAACTCAGAGGTAGAGCAAGATAAAATGGAACATATTAGTTATTTTACAATTTAGCATAGCAAGACTGGTTGCTTTGTGTGCTTTTAGACAAATACACTATTTTTTCACCTATCAGTTGTTTGATGAAATATCCTACACCTTCATTCTCTGTAGATGTATGTAATACATCTTCAGTGCTAGATATTTTATTTACTGGAGTTTCAAGTTAATTAAATTTGTGATATTTAATGAATAATTTACTGGAAAACATTTTTGCCATTATTTACTTAACTTAACAATTGTAATTATGCTACTGAAATGAACTACATTAAGATATTTTACTTTCCCCTCTGAAATATTTTTTTAAATAAATATGTTAATTTACTGAACACTGATCTCATCTCTTTCTGTTTCTGAGACTTCCTCTATGTACCGTAGGAAGAAGTTGTGAATACTGAGGGAAAAGGACAAGTAATGACAAACCCTAATTTTAGACCAGCATGCTTGACTTTCTAGCATCTGTCTGTAGTCTGTGAAGAAAACCAGCCCTGTTTCCTCAAAGCCAATGCCTTCATGGGTGACCTAACTGTAGGCAGACATCAGGATGTGACACCACAGTCTCCCTTCATCTTGCTGGTGGCTGAGCCTTCCTGCCATCCTGTCTGTGGTAGCGCAATCCGTTTTCCAGCTTGTGCAATTGTGAGTTTGGTCAGATCAGCTCCCTGATCAAACTGAAAATGAGCACTCCAAAAAACCAAAACAACAAAAAAAAGGGTTTTTAGTCAGTACAGTGCCACAAACTGAGCAGTTGCTAGATCCTGCCAGGATATGTGTGGTGTACAGGGTGGGGGGCAAATATATTTTCCTTTTGATTGTAGGTTGTAGCTCCCAGTTAGATCAGATAAACCATGCTGTGAAAATGTTGCTTCATTTAGACATTCCAACTCCCTTACAGAGGAATGTATCTCTCCATTGAAGGATGCTGGTGAAATTAGCTTCAATAGACTAATGTCATCTTGTAAACAACCTGCTACTCAAATGCAGTAAAATATGGAAATATTCATCATTGTTCACTCAGAAGACCTGCATGTCTGCATACAGCAGTACATTTGGTTGCCTCTGAGAATGCAAAAACCCAAACAAGGATCTGTCATTACTGTTTAGGAGAATCTATCTTTCTTAATCAAACTCAGATGAATAGATACTCTCTGAAGAAAGACAACCAAAAATGCTGGCTAGTAGCCTGGAGCATTCTTCTTGGCTTTTTTTTTTTTTTCACCACCATCAGAGGCTGCCCCTGATCTCACATGGCGAGAAGAGAAATGTGCAGTGAGAGGTTTAGTGGATCCAGATGGTGAAACAGGAGACACCCAGATGTATCTGTATGTGGAGGAAAGACTGATAATGGTTGAACAAAGCTATGAAATGAGTAGAGAGAAGAGAGGAGAAACTGGTCAGACATGCAGAAAAGAAGAGGAATAGCAAAAAGGAAGAGACAGGTACAATGTGAAGGAGGAAAATAAAATTAAATGAAATAAAGTCAAAGCAAAAAAAGCCCTATACACATAAATATACAAATAAATAACTGGATGTAAAATACATAAACACATACATATAAATATATTTCACATATGGAGAAAGAAAGAGTGAAGTCAGGAGAAGGTTATAGATCAATGGTGTCTCCAAATCACATTCTTTTCATGTGAAGATCAGTCTTAGAAGCCAAAATTACCTAGTCAAAATCATCTCCTGTTTCAGACACAGCTGTGCTGATCAGTCTTACGAATCTCCCAAACCCACTGCTTTTTAAGAATTTTCCTCAATCTGAGATTTCTTTTGACCTATCTGGAAATTCATATTTATTAACATCTACTTTCTTCTCATCTATCGTTTCGAGTTAAAACTTAAAATTCTGAAGGTTATTTCCAAATCGTCTTTGCAAACTGGTAATGGTTTGCTGTACATTTTCACTTCTCTGTCAAATGGATATGCTTGACTTTATCAGGGAAAGGGGTAGAGCAGTTGCCCGTTGAAACATCTTGAGATGCCTGCTCCAGGTACAGCATGTATCCAGATAGCTGTGTACCACTGGTGATATTTGAGCATGTTGCATACAATAATTCAAGGCATTTATATGCTGCATAGAATAACTCAAGGCATTTACTAAGGAACAGAAAGGTTCATTTTATGCAGACTTAGTCAAAAAGTCCTCAGAACTTATTGTCTGAAGTGATTAGGAAAAGGTATCATACTGTTGCAGTTAAAGACTTCTGCCTACTTATTAAAGGTAGAAAAATTGGCTGGGCTTAATGTATCAAATCAACTACACTAAAGTGACATTAGCAAGTTGTGTGACTAAACAGAGCCAGCCACGTGGAGCAAGCCTGTTGGTGCTGGTGGCACGACTTCCACACTACATGAGTTTCAGGAACCCTTCATACTCACCCAGTCTCTCTGTCTTTATACTGTGCATGAGAGCTCCAAGGGTCAGATGGGCACCCCTGGACTGTCTTGTCGTGGTTTGTTGTCCTCCACAGGGAAGCCATTTCTCACACTCTGAGAATGCTTCATGTGATGAACCAAAGTTCAATGAAAGACAATCAGGAAATTAATTTCCAAACTGAATATCTGATTTTAACTAAAATGCCAGCTTTGGTGCACTTTAGGTAGGTATTAAATTATATTATTGTTATAAAACATGGTGAGAGTTGTTTTCTAATATGCACTCCGGTTCATGCGAGAGATGCAAAGATTATATTCCTGAGGAGAACGTGATGTAGGGTTGCTTGGACATAGCTATCAATTTCACCTGGACTTTGGTTTAGTAGCTTCAACTTCCAAAATATCTTCCTAAAGTTAAGACTTTAGTTAGCTTGACTCCTGTCTCAGTGAATATTTCTTCTGTATGCTGTAAGTGGATTGTGAGAAGCTGGAGACACGCTGTGTCTTACACTGTGGCAAATTAATAGTATTCTGGGACTTGTGGAATTATTTTTGAGCATTCCAGAAAGTTTATTATAAATGTCTCCTCTCTACACTGAATTTTGGGCATTTTTGAAATAGTTTTCTGGTTTGGAGCTTTACAGAAAAAGCAGTGTAATCTTAGCAAATTGGTTCAAAAGAGGTCCACATTAACTTTTTCATTTCATGTGGATTCATATCCCCCAAGTTTTTCTTTGAGTACTGAGTTCAAACAAACCAAAAATTCAAAGGAAAGCTCCACCCATATCATTGAATTTTGTCTCGGGAGCTTTTTTCCTCTTTGAGTCATAACCAGGATAATAATGAGTAACAACTGTTTTCCACCCAATGAATGGCCCATTTTTGCTAAAACTTAGGCCTTCTCTATCTGGGAAAGCTATAAGTCTTAGTGACAGTTTTGGTAGGACCAGGTTTAAATTTAAATCTTCCTCTGCAAGGTTGCTGTAAATAAATTTATTTTTTTTTCATCTGCAACCTGCATATAGTTGGGATGCCCTGCTTTGCATATTTTTGTGGATTTATTTATTTATTTATTTATTTTCATAGGAGGGATGATTTATTCACTTTTTCTCCTGTATTTTTGCTGTATGGTGATGACTTCATCATCAGGTTAAGAGTACTGAGTATGGCTTCTTTCACATTCTACTGCCAAAGGAAATATTTACAAGTGCAACTGGGGAGAGACTCTATGACTGCTATAAATTTATTGCTGGCTACACAAATGTGTCATGAGTCTTAGTGGTGCCATGTCTAATTTGGACCAAACGTAAACCTTTGCATAGACAGTGCTCTGAAATCCCAGTTAAATCTGCAGAAAGACTAGTTACATGGATAGAAACATGATCTCATCCTAAGATGTAAGTGTTAGTACCAACTTGCCAAAATTCTTTGGGGAAGAGTTAAAGGTCAGGTATCCTTCTACGAGGGTCTCTTCCATGCCCCATGTCTTTGTTTCCTTTGGTTTCAAGAACCTTTTCAACTAATTTATCCCATATGTGTATTTAAACTTTTAGGGATCTCATGCCCATTTCCACCAGAAGCAAATTTGTCTTTTTTTTTTTTTTTCTTAATTTTAGTTTAGTAACCAGAAATCTAATTCTTGAGAAACTTTTTTCTTTAGCTCCAATGTTTGGGCTGTTGGACCCTGATATCTTCTCACTCTTGTAGAGACAATTTAGATTTTAATTAGCTAAGATCACTGATTTTTTCCAGGATTCTAATCTAATATTACATTTTCTGCTTATGCATAGGTTTCATTCATGTACTAAATAATTTCTCAGTCATTTAGCAGGTTACTAACTCTAGAAAAGGCAGCCTTAACTATGTAATAATTTAGTAAAGATAGACTTTAGTTTCATCTTAAGTTGATACGTAAATTTAAAATTGTGCAAAGAAGCAGATTTCTGAATGAATATGATGGTAATAAAATAATGAGTCTATATATTGTGAAGTGATAAAATATAATTATAAATAGTAATTTCTTCCACTAAACAGAGAAGCATTTAGCTTTTTTTTTTGTTTGTTTATATTTTTTTTTTATTTTATTTTAATCTTCCAGAATATGTACTAATCTCAAAGTAAAGAATTGCTTCTTGTTTTCTGGAAAGTATTTTGTCTGCTTTCCCACCCCACTCACCCACCCCTTCTTTTTGTACTTCATTCTTATCACTGAAACAAGAAGCCCAAAGGAAATATTGTTCTTGGATTCATATAATAAATTAACAGATTTCTCATTAGTGCTGTGTACAGCTTGTTCAGTGGATATTTCTAGCCTATGTGTAAAAAAACCTATTAGAAAACTTGCATGAGGGATTAAAATACCCCTTTTGTTTCTGTTCTCAACAGATTTGTGTGAGATTTGAGTAACCCTCAAAACGTTTCAGACTGCAAAGTTCTGGTGGAACAAACGATTTCATATATATTGTTTCATCATCATTGAGAGCCTGGATCAAATTCATGCAAGTCAAAAGAAACTCCACATTTGTATAAATCTTAATTCTCAGGAAATTGCTACCAATCAGCAGAGACAAGTGCTTACAGCACAATTCAGTATTTTCACACACTCTGTAATATTGCCAGCCTTTTTTGCTGGTTTTTTATAAGTAATTCTCTGCTCCTTAAATATATATATAAAAAAGCAAGTCTTGTTGAAAATCAGTACAATACATTTTTGCTTTTACCTGTTCTATCCCTTAGCACGTTTGGAAAGTTAAATATAAATAGATTAATATTTTGAATGAATAACTGTTCATTTGTTTTAATGATTAAATGTGTTAAAACAATTATTTTTTATCTATTAGGCATGAAATGTGTTCAAAAAGGACATACATGTTTCATAAAAGTCCTTAAGAGTGAAGTGTTATAGATTAACAATAGAAGAAAAATTAGATAGAATATTGAATTTAAAATAAAAATGTTCCTACTGGGAATTTCATTCTCTTTAAAGACTTCAGTATAAGATATTTATTAATTTCTTCACTCTCTTCTGACTTATTTTCTCTACAGTTATCAGGAAGGTTTATTTTCTTTGACACTTTATATGTTTTCCTAGCTTTTTTGGTTAGTTACTTCATTATGTATTATGGAGAACACACACAGAAGCCCTATAAAGTTGCCCAATAATTTCCACTGTAACATTCTAGTTTTCATTTGCTTATAATTTTGCCAAACTTTAACTGCCTGAGCTGAAAGATTCCCTCCTGTGTAATTTCACTGCTGAGGGAAGGGGGAAGAAGTTTCAATCAAATGTGATTTGTCCGGGGTTTTTTGAGGGCAGGAAAACTGCATTTAATTGCCAGCGTCAGAACTGCTGGTAGGTATTGCACTGAGTTATATTTTCTGTCTAGCCACAGATACAGTGAGGTAATTCTGATGTCAGAAATGCACAAGTGAGTATTCAGCCAAATTGTGAGCCTTCTTAAATCTCAGAGGCGTATTAGAGCCACATTCACAATAGAGATTATTGGTGTAGAGAAAGTATCTCATTTGAACTTGGCATGCTTAAGTCCAAGGCTGGAAGGTTTGAGCAGAATTTTCTTTAGAGTTGCCACTCTCAGCTATCAGGGATTATTGTCATATTAGGTACTGAACAATGGCTGTGAGCTCGTCTTTTGTTTCCTGTATCACTGCCTAGAAAAGAAGAATGAACAGTGGTGAAGAGTTAAAAGAGAGGTAAAAATTATAAAGAGATTAGGGTGAAGAGTTAGGTGAAAGCTAGATGAAGATAAATGTTTTACTTAGGAAAGACTTGGACTCTAAAAATAACATCTTTGTGCTTCTCAGTTCTCCTGTCCCTGAGACATGGAAGTAATAATGCCAGTAATTCTCCCACAGATGCTGTCAAGAGTTTTTCATTATCATCTCCAGTATATTCAGGTATTATACTGATATCAGCACAAAAAAGATCACAAGCAAACAGACAATGATGCATTCAGAGATGCATAATATATAGTAAATACAAAGTATCAGCTACAGTATTCAAAGTATCTTTCCGTCATAACTACTAAATAAGTAAGTGGCCAATGGAAAAATAATTGTAATCAAGGTATTAAAAAATATTTTTAAATTGTCAGATACTTATGAAGCCCTGATTCATAAACTGTCCTCAAATCTCAGCAAAAAAGTGAAAAGAACATTCACAAATTAGTAAGATAAGAATATGTTCTGAGACTTCCATTTATCACTGTCAAATGCCTCTGTAATTTACCTTTCACATACTGTCTTGAGCGTAAGGAGCAGTCCAAGAAAAGATTTTCTTTGCTTCCTGGCAGAAATTCAGTGTGTGTGTTACAATGTCTCATGTCATTGTGTAATGTTTTACAACTCTTCCTCATCTGAAGACAGACACTTTTGTTTAACACACCCTTTAATCCACATATGCATTTAGATCACAATAGAATATCTGGAGCACTTTTAGAGTTAAATGGTGCTTTATCACTTCAGTACGTAAATTAGAAAAGTTTACTATTTTAATTGCAGAAGTGTGTATCATCGACAAAAGAAAGAGAACTTAATGTACTTTATATGTCCTCCTTTGACTGATTTCCCTTTAATTTGTAGCACATTTTATTTACTCTCGTTTGTATGCTTAGATGTGTCCTCATTTGACTTTTGGCTCAAGCAAATAACTCCAGAAACGAAGGATATGCCTACTGAGATCACTTCCTGCTGAAGTCTGGTTTCTTGGCTGGGAAACTGGCTTCTCTTGTTCGTGCTGGAAAGTATTTACAATGGGGATGTTGTAGTATAGTGGCAAAGTTATTCCAGGACATGTTCACAAATATAAATAGACATATGAATAAAGTTATGCTAAAGAATCAGAGAAGGCAATGAAACCAAAATCTATCATAATAATTTTCAATTTAGGTTTTGAATTGCTTTGTTAGGATTCCTACAGGGTAACTCACCACTAAAGGTCGTTGATATTCCAGTCAGGGAATGACCATCATCTGTTTACATTCATGAAGTGTTTTTTGTGAATAACCAATGGTCTAAATACCTTGAAAAGGTACAGTGATACACCAAACCACAGAGCGTAGGGAAGAGAACCATTGCACCACATTATTCTTATGAAACCTAACACTTGTGTCAAACTTCCTCTGAGTGTTCTTAATATGCTCGGTGTAACTGTGTCATGTGTTTACTTTTGTGCTGTCGGCCGCAGTACCGGTGCTGAGCGCAGTAGTGCTAAACACAAACTCAGGAAAAGCAGCGTCTGCGAGGCGTGCGCCTGGAGGCGCCGGCACAGAGCTCAGGAGCCGGGAAGAGCACTCATGCTTGGCTGCGTTGTTGGGCTGTTTGTTCCTCACCTCAGGCCTGTGTGAACCATTCTGCACCACCTTTCCTAAAGGTGATACAAAAAGGGGGTTTTGAGAGTTAAATCTGTGATCACTCACTGCTTGCTATCTTCAGCTATTTCTATTGCTCAAGAAGAAATTTATATTAACTGCCCTGTTTGCAAAGGAAGATAAGGAAAGGTTTGGGGTCGTTTTTGTAAAAGATGCCCACAAATGAGGCAGAAAAATTTGTCAATGTGTCAATTATTTCAAAGTTGAAATAAGGAAATTGTTGGTACAAAAAGATTACTTAACATGCCATGGAGGCCTAATGTCACTGGCCTCTTAATGGAGAGAAAGAAAGAATGAAAAAGACAACTCTAAGAATTAGGAAATCCATCTCTATAACAGTCAAAGGGACTGAGAAAAAATTACAAAAATAAGGAAAAATGTTGAACTATAACTCAAACATGGAAACAACCATCACAGAATCACAAAATCACTAATGTGATCACTAAGGCTCAGAGGCCTCTGAAGAACACCTAGTCCAATCTCCCTGCTCAAGCAGGGTCACCTAGACTCAGTTGCCCAGTTGTCCATATTCAGAGGACTTTTGAATATCTCCAAGGTTGGACATTCCACAATATCTCTGGGCAACCTCTCCCAGAGACCACCCTCACAGTAAAAATATTTTGGTTTCTTTTATGTTCAGACAAAATTTCTTGTGTTTCAGTTTGTGCCTTTTGTCCTGTCACTGGGCACCACTCAGAAGAGCCTGGATCTGTGTTCTTTACACCCTCCCATCGGAAATTTAGACACAGGGATAACAGCCCCTTGATCTTTCTGTTCTTCAGGCTGGACAGTCCCACCTCTCTCAGCCTTTCACTGTGTGAAGGACGCCCCAGTCCCACAACCATCTTTGTGGCCCTTCACTGACTGTCTCCAGCCATGTCCATGTCTCTATTGTACTGGGCAGCCCAGAAATTAACACAGTACTCCAGATGCGGCCTTACCAGTGCTAAGCAGAGGGGAAGGATCACCTCCCTCAACCTGCTGGAGACAGTCCTCCTAATGCAGCCCAGGATACTGTTGGCTACATTTGCTGCAAGGGCTCCGTCTCTTTCTCAGGATATATATAAGGCTGACCTCTACTCTCTTTCTTGAAGACTGAAGTGACATTTCCAGTTCTCAGGAACCTCCTCCAGTGACCATAACTGAAATATCAAAGGTGATCAAGACTGGCCTTGCAGTGACGTTGGCCAGCCTTCACAGCATTCATGGGTGCATCCTGTTGGGTCTCATGGACTTGTGTCTGTTCAGTTTGTCTAAATACTCCCTAACCTGATCCTCCTGCACTGGAGGTGAGTTTTCCTTCCTCCAGACTTTCTCACTGGTCTCAGAGGCCTGGGAATCCTGAAAACCAGTCTTACTGGTAAAGACCAAGGCAAAGAAAGCATTGAGTACCTTGGCCTTTTCTGTGTCCTTTGTCACCAGCCCCTCTGCCCCATTTTCCTTTGACTTCACTTTACTGATGATGTACCTGTAGAAACCCTTCCTGTTGCTCATTATGTCTTTCACCAGATGGGCTTCAACTCCAGGTGGGCTTTGGCTTCAGCAACCCCATCCCTGCATGTTTGAATAGTGTCTTATGCACTTAAATGCCTTGGCCTGGCTTCAATACCTGCTCCACATGTCTAAAACAGTTCTAGTGAGAGTGAGACCTGAGCAGAGTGATGAATTCAACCCTCTCCTTTCAGCAGTTTCCAGTCCTGAATAGGAAAACTTAGGTTCCAATTTTCGCAGCTTGCAATGGTCTGAAAAACTTGATGTATTCATACAACATGCAAAGAAGATACCGAAAACTTTAGAAGAGAGACTTAGTGGCTGTTACACCACTTCATACAAAACAGTGTTCATTCTAGCCCTTTCCTCCAAAACTTTGGAGCTATGGACTAATACCATTTTGGTATTATTCTTGATCATGTTTGGTATTAAACACAATCAACAAAGCAATATTTTTTAATATGTCTCAAGCCAAACCACTCCCATTAGCCATGATACCTGAGAATCTATATTATTATTTTTGTAAATACTTTAATGTAAATATTATTTTCTATGCAATTTTTTAGCCCTTGCTTTCACTGTTATTTAATGAGAGATATGCTGCTACTTCTAAGAGTTTCATGTTAAAAGTAGATTCTTACGCAATGTGTAGCCCATTTTAGCCTTTGATATGAAGAACTGTGTAGTTAAATCTAATGGCACCTTTTTTCTGTAGTGGATATTCTGTTGGTATATTTACTTATTGCCCATTGGAAAACAGCAGTAGTTCAGTGTGAACTTTTCTTCTTAACCCTTTCATACATAACTGTTAGATTTAGAGGTATTCTTATAACCACAGTTTTTTTGTATATTCTACTGCTCGTCCTGGCATCTCTTATGCATATCTACTTATAAAGTTCTGGTAAATGCCAAAAAATGTAACAATCCAATGAAAACAAAGAATAACTATTTTTTTATTAAAGATAAATTTTCCTTACTTTTTTTTAATTAAATGCTCTACTTTTTGAAAAAAAGATGTATGGCAAAATCATGCAGAACATGTTGAGTCTTCAAAAAGATTGCATTAAGTATCTTCATAAAAATTAATAAAATCCTTTATGATTTAATGTGTTTATAATGCACTGGCATCCAAAGTATACAAGAATGTGCAAATAAATGTATAGTTCCTGCTCATATTACTGTTGATATACCATGGTAATGTTTTGCCCAGAAACAGACTCAAAGTCACTCTGACTTCTTCCTTCTGAGTTAATCAAGTTCTTGGGCAGCCTGCAGACTGCTCATTTCTCATACATACCAAGCAGATGAGATTACCAGCTTCCATATTTACACTGCTGATAATTGTGCTCATTGTCTGCCCACACCTTTGGTGTATTACCTTCCTCTCATACACACTCATAATTTGAGTGCATCAGTGGGAAGCTTGAGTCAAAATGAGGTGCTCCAGCCTGTGTCCTCCTTTACATTACACCTCACCGGCCACCCTGGGTCTCCAAATCCAAGTCTTGTACCCCTATAACATGTATTTACTGGACAGCGGGACAAACTGCTGATGTTATGGATGTTGTTAAAATGCTAGCATTAAATCATGATAAAGGAGATAGCACCACTGTTTACTTCCACATTTATATTGTGGAAAAAAGGGACACGTGTCCCCAGTCCCTCACAAACTGTATCAAGTATGGTACTTAATCTGTTATTTCTATGCAAAGGAAAAGCCTATAAATGGAGTGAGAGCCCAGGATCAGTAGTAAAGGCACTGTGCAGTTCTGCAGGGAGAACTTGCCCTTTATGTAGGTATTCAACACGAAGAAACATTTGTGCACAAGAGCAAAAAGACCCAGTGGAAAGGCCTCTTTTCAACTGGCATATTCTCAACTACTTCTGATGAATTAAACTGACCTTTAAAAATACACATCTGGGCTGGCACTGAAGCTAGTCTTTCTATTTTTTAACGTGTGTATATATATGAAGAAAAACAGCAAGCAGAGTTACTGAGCCATTGTTTGTATCCAAGCAGGTGCCCGTAGCAGGTACACTCTGCATACACACTGGTGAATAATGGCAGCCCCTCCGTTACGCTCTCTTCCTGGATGCAGAACAGTGTCGAGCTGAGCAATCAACATCGCCAAGGTGTTTGAGGCAAGGAACACCGTGATCTTTCTTAAGGCAACTCCAGCATTTTAATAATCTCAAAGGTTATGTTGAATTATAACAATATCTGTAGATAGACCACTGTGGGGAGGGAGGGAGGGAAGTCTCTGGGTTTTTTTTTCCAAGATAAATATTTCAGATGATTTTTATTTTAAACACTAGTGCAGATGGGAAAATTCTAATAAGAATACAGAGCTTTGTTACCTAAAATAAAATTTTATATGCATATATGGACTTCTGACTTGTATCCAGTTCCTTATAAGCATTTGTTGTATAACAAACAAAGCAACTTAGGGACATAGATCTTAAGGGTCATATTTTTAACACTTAGAATCAGGACCATCTCTCCAGAGGAACTTGGATCATGTTCATAAGCTGGAGTGATTTTTTTGAGGAAAGTTCAGCATAGGAACTTGTTGATGTGTTGAAAATCCTCATATGGAAAGTCTTTGAAAACCTTGAAAAATACTGTTTTGGAGCAGTGAAAAGATGAGGCCTAAGCTTTTTTGAAGGTCTGAGCCTGTGTAGCTTGTCAAAGCAGAGAAATCCAACTCTGTTTCCAGAACTTGTTTTATAACATGAGCAATAGAAAATTGTCCATTCCAAAGCCCTGATTCATCTTACTTGATTTTAGCCACCTAAATGAGATGTTTAAATTAGAATTAATATTGTCATCAACTCTCTCTATAGACAGTAGTGAGAGAGACAGAAGCACTTCAGAGTTTTTAACTTCCCACAGGGAAAACTTCCTGTAGGAACTTCTTTATCTAAATTTCAGTCAAATCCAGGTACAAGTTCTCATCCTTCTCTATACTTTCTTCTTCATCAGCTAAGTTCTTCTTTTTATTCTACAGATGGACCTCTGACAATTTTGTACCATCAAGTATGTGATGCAAAAGACACGATCCTGTGTCTGAAGTACTGTAGATTCATTGACAAGAGGATCAGGTGTAGTATCTTGCTGCAGGAACAGGACTATTGCCAGAAAGTGCCAACCAAGAAAGAGCCCAAAGCCCTTACATACTTATTTGCCTGGTATCTCCTAAGTATGTATGTATGATGAATACTTAAGATTAGAACAAATAGTCAGACGAGACCACCAGGTTGTCAGCCAAACTTAAACTAAATGTTCAGCCATGAAATTCATTTGGTCTTTTGAACTGCAGAGTTCTTTATAAATTTATTATCTGCAGTATAGCTAAGATTTGTATGTTATTTTTCTCTGTGCCATAAAAGAATAATTGCCTTTGTTGGAACTAACAGTAGCTGGCAGATATACAAAAATTTTGTTAGTTAAAAGATGTTTGAAGGTTGCTCATGGTTACCTGTTGTCTCGGTTATGTGAAAGAGTGGGGAGAAAGAAACTCAACTGAAGCAAAAAAAAAAATCTTCAATCAATTTGATTAGATTGAGCAGTTAACAGGGAGGGATAAAAAAAGATTAGTATAAGAAACAATGTAAGTATTACATGTTTGGAACGGAGCAACAGATGCTTTCAGGATAAGTATAGGTATAAATCTTTTGCAATGGTTACTAAGCCATGTAACAACCACGAAGAAAAAGAATCTCCATGCTCTAATCTGGCAACCGAAGGCATTGTGAAATTTCCAGCTAATTCACTAGAAGAGCCAGGAAAAGGGTGCTGCTTTAATGACCGCCTGTCCCTTGTTTGATGTTCAGTTGTGGTTGAAAGATTTCAGAAAAAGACCATGTCTGGGTTTTTTAAATTGCTGAAAGAGGCCCCCTCATGATTTTGTGATCTGAGAGCAGAAGCTGGAAAAAAGAATGCATGCCAGATTCTGCAGAAATATTAAGCAGGCAACGCTCCATCTGAAGGAAGACTTAGTACGATACCGAAACACAGCATTTAATTACAAATTGTGTATCTTATATTCTGTTAATTAAAGAAGCACTTACAAAATGTAGAGGGGAAAATTGTTTAATATACTGTTAAAATGTAGAGTAATACTCATGAAATCATTATTTTTATTATTTTGATGCTTCTATATTGTTGAACTAATATGCTCCATATTGTTTTTTGAACAAGCATGTGCTAATGAGAATCCTGAAATGGTTAGGCAATCAGATTGAACAGACATTTCCTCATATCACTATATATGCTTATAAGGACACTCTCTATGACGAAAGGGAATGCCAAAGAAAAAAGAGGATCTGTGTAATTCCAAAGAAAATCTGATCTCTTTATATATGTTCATGAAATGCCTCCTACCTGGTATCTTATTTTTGAACTCTGTCCTTTCAGCTGCCAGGTGACTCTTTTCATCACTGGGAATAGCAAAATGGTTTAGACGATGTAATGCAATGCCAAACTATCTTATAGAAAGCCAGAGGCACACTAGTTAAGTGAAAATTCTGCATTAAAATACTGGATTTTGTCAGAATGACTAAGCCAGGATAACACAGCTTATATTTAGAATAATAATTTACCCAGAATTACACAAATCACTACAAAACATTTGAGATGCAGTGCAGCTCTACTAAGAAAAAATGTACATCTTTCGTGGGTCATCAGTAGTGTTTTTTATGAAGTTATCAATCAGCTGAATTCATATGGTCTCTAAAACAATCATCAGAATCATAAAAGGAAAAAAGAATGCAGATAAAGGCTCCATATACATAAGCAATGCAAAGAGGTAGAAACAAACATTGGCTATCCTGGTACAGGCAGGTGGAGATTACAGTGAACTGATGTTTTCCCAGATCACTGTCTACCCTTAAAGAGGCTATGTTCAATGACAGAAGGGATTGTCAAAGAAAAAAGAGGATCTGTGAGTGGATAGAAAATATATCAAAGCTCATCCAGTCAATCTATCTTCACAAAATCTAATATAAGAAAGGAAGTTTAAGTCAGCCCTAGGAGTATTCAGCCTGCCTCAGAGCAGAAGCTTTTGACATTTGCTTTGGGTCATGATGTATAAAGATCAGACACAGAAAACAACCACCCCAAAACCTAAAACTTGGCCTACTTGATTTATGCTCCTGGGAATTCCTGGGAGGTCCTGAAGGAACAGCCTCCTTGGCCGTTACCCACACCAAAGAGTTTTCCAAGGGACCTCTCTACAGCAATTCTCTGTCTCAAGAACAGCTCAAAATGGCTACAGCAGGTTATAAAATCTTTACTGTAATTTTTTTGCCATTCTAGGGGATCACTGAGGACCACAGCCCATTCTACAACTCAGTAATTTCCCTGGCTCTTCTGAAGTATTTGTAAGCTAGAAATTGTCACTGTGAACTCTTTGCACACATACTTCCTCCCATCTGCCCTCACCCCTTACTCATGTTCACATCTTGCAGTTGTTGTGGCCTCTGGAGAGCTGCACAGACTAAGGCACCTTCTCCCTTGCTGGTCAGTGGTGTGAAGGATAATTTTTAAATGCTCCAATACCATAGAATCATAGAATGTTTTGGGTTGGAAGGGACCCCCAGAGGTCATCTAGTCCAACCCCCCTGCAGGGAGCAGGGACACCGCTAACTAGATCAGGTTGCTCAGAGACCCATCCAACCTGGCCTTGAATGTTTCCAGGGATGGGGCCTCCACCACCTCTCTGGGCAACCTGTTCCAGTGTTTCACCACCCTCATTGTAAAGAATTTCCTCCTTATATCTAGTCTAAACCTATCCTGGTTTAGTTTAAAACCATTACCCCTTGTCCTGACGCAGCTGGCCCTACTAAAAAGATTTTCCCCATCTTTCCTATAGGCCCCCTTTAGGTACTGGAAGGCCGTAATCAGGTCTCCCCGCAGCCTTCTCTTCTCCAGGCTGAACAACCCCAACTCCCTCAGCCTGTCCTCATAGGAGAGGTGCTCCAGCACTTGGATCATTTTAGTAGCCCTCTTCTGGACCTGCTCCAACAGTTCCATGGTCTTCTTGTGCTGAGGGCTCCAGAGCTGGACGCAGGACTCCAGGTGAGGTCTCACCAGAGCAGAGTAGAGGGGCAGAATCACCTCCCTTGACCTGCTGGCCACGCTTCTCCTGATGCAGCCCAGGGTACGGTTGGCCTTCTGGGCCGCCAGCGCACATTGCCGGCTCATGTCCAGCTTTTCATCCACCAGCACCCCCAAGTCCCTCTCGCAGGGCTGCTCTCAAGACCTTCATCCCCCAGCCTGTATTGATACTGGGGGTTTCCCCAACCCAGGTGCAGGACCTTGCACTTGGCCTTGTTGAACCTCATGAGGTTCACACAGGCCCACCTCTCCAGCCTGTCCAGGTCTCTTTGGATGACATCCCGTTCTTCTGGTGTATCAGCTGCACCACTCAGCTTGGTGTCATCTGCAAACTTGCTGAGGGTGCACTCGATCTCGCTGTCTAAGTCATTGATGAAAACGTTAAACAGCACCGGTCCCAGTACGGACCCCTGAGGGACACCACTCATCACCAGTCTCCATCCAGACATCGAGCCATTGACCACTACCCTCTGGATGTGACCACCCAACCAATTTCTTATCAACTGAACAGTCCACCCATCAAATTATATCTCCCCAATTTAGAGAGAAGGGTGTTGTGAGGGACCATGTCAAAGGCTTTACAGTAGTCCAGATAGATCACATCCATTGGTTTTCCCTTTGTCCACTGTTGTTGTCACACCATCATAGAAAGTCACTAGGTTTGTCAGGCAGGGCTTGCCCTTGGTGAAGCCATGCTGGCTATCTCGAATTATCTCCCTGGCCTCCATGTGCCTTAGCATAGCTTCTAGGAGGATCTGTTCCATGATCTTCCCAGGCACAGAGGTGAGGCTGACAGGTCGGTAGTTCCCAGGGTCTTCCTTTCTACCCTTTTTGAAAATGGGCACAATGTTTCTCTTTTTCCAGTCATCAGGGACTTCACCTGACTTCCATGACTTTTCAAATGTTATGGAGAGTGGCTTGGCGACTACATCAGCCAATTCCCTCAGGACTCTGGGATGCATCTCATCAGGTCCCATAGACTTATGTATGTTCAGGTTCCTCAGGTAGTCACAAACCTGATCTTCCCTTACAGTGGGAGGGGCTTTACCCCCCTGGTCGCCATCTTGTGGTGGGGGGGATGCATGTGTATATTACTGCTTTCAGTTGTCTGTCCAAAATCCGCAAAGCACTGTATCCAAGAGATAAAAATGTGTAATATGAAAAACAGTGCATAAAAAGTGATGTTATTCCAGACATTAATGTTTCAGATTTGTACTAACACCTCCCAGAAAGGCTGAGAAATCAAGTGGGCCAAAATCCGTAGAATTCTGCCAGGTACATAACTGACAGTACAAATATTAATTAATCAAAAGATTATATTAATATATTCCATCCAAAATTTTCTTATTCTTCAGCTGATCATGAATTAATATTTCTAAAATGCTGTGAAGAGGACAAGCACTGTTTAAATACCACACTTTAGTCATTGTTATTATTACGGATAGTGTTGTTGACTTGATTTGAAGAATTCCATGTGATGACTTTTTAAAACAAATTACTAGTGGACTGACAACTGTACAGTGTATGAAAGCAAGCTCAAAACACTAGGTCAGCACAGTGCTCTATATTCGTCCTGAAAACACTGAATTTTATTTTTTGCATATGCCTTTTTATTGTGAATTAAAACATCTGTCTGGGATTTCTAAGAATCTGAAGAACAAATGGAAATGAGATGCAGCAGTCCTACCTTCTGATTGCACTTTTTATTAATTGCAGATCAGACTACAGCCCAAGGTCCAGGTGCAGTGAGGCTCTTAAGGAGAGGGCCCCAACCAATCTACATGTGAAATGTGTGAGAGCATGTCTATACCACTCTGGGCAACACGGTGCCAAGAGTCCTCAGCTAGCTCCAGGGGGACTCATCCCTCCAAACCACACAGCTCAGTGCCCTGAACTGGGGTCCTGAAAATGATAAGGTGGGGTTAGCCCACTGCTATGCCCTAGCAAATAAGCCTCTGTGGCTGACATATCCATGCTATTCCTATTTTGAGCCTGAACCTTATTGCAGCCAAGTCAATGATCTTTGCAAAGGTCTCATTATTCTATGTAGATTTGCCATAAATGCTTAGGAATTGCACCCATCTGGGTTTTTTTCTTTTTATTTGGCTCAGTATAAAAGTAGGAGGTGGTTTTAAAAGCCAGGTTCTGATCTGGAACTGATCTGCTTCATAGGAGAATGAGAGGATTCTCACTGGGGATTAATTCAAGCCCGTCTTGATTTCTGGCAATCAGTGACTTCATCCTCTAAGGTCTTAGGTGTTTTTCCTTCATCATTCTTTTACCCCAATAGTATTTTGAATTATCATTATATTTAAAAATAGAAATATCTTTACATATATGAAAAAATGTTTTTTGGAAGATATGTTTTAAAGTGGAATTACACTAAGCTATTTGCAAACAGTGTCCACGAAAAAATCGGAAAACAGTGATTAAGCAAATATGACACATACACCCATAAAGCAAAATTTTAAATTCAGAAATTTAAATTCAGACATTTTGAAAATAAACTGCTTCTTAAGTTCAGAGAGAAAAGATATTACATAGACTAAGTAAGAAATAATTTTAGTTAAATAAGTTATTATCCATTAAAAAAGAGCTTTTATACAGCTTCTTCCAATTCTTTAAGGTCAGATTATTTTACAGGTTACAGGATGATAATGACTAGGATATGCTGTTTTCTCATATTCATTGTTTTTTCCCTTACTTTTTTGTTTCAGTGACTTTTAAAATACATTCCCTAATATGTAATTTAAGCATCTAATTCCTGCAATATGCTAAGATGAATCCAGACTTTTATTTTTAAGTTTATAGTTTTGTAAAAAATCTGTAATTCTGTGACATGGACACTTGATCTTTTCAAGACATTCCCAAGTCTTAGCTTGGCCGTAATTTATATTATGTAAGTAAGACCAAGCTTTACTTTCAATAACAAAAATTTAAGTGGTGAAAAATGTCTGAACAAGGTTTTCTTTGGGGGGATTTTTTAATCTAATAAAAGAAGATAAAAGTTACAAAGAATATTGAGCTCATTGACATAATGTGAGCATTTACTTGTCTGTTCCTGCCAGATATCGTAAGTATCTTTAATAAGTACAGCTGCTTAGTTAAACCCTTTACAATTCCTGAGAATAAAGCTTAAGTTATTAGGAAGGAAAACTGTACTGACATCGTGGTGGTAGTAGTATCAGTCTGTTACCGATCACATAACTTCCTGCAGTTCATTAGAAGTTCAAATGACATATTTGTAAAGGAATCCTGTGCCAAAAAGACTTGATTCAAAGAATGAGGTCTGTAAATGGTTCTGTAAAGAACATTCAGTGCTTAACTGTTTCATCCCAAATTAGGTAACAGCTTTGCTGTGAGATAAAGGAGATTCTGCAATACTAGTTCAGCTGAAATATATGAACTTTCCTCCAGACAGGGGTGGCTGATAATTAGATGCAATACCTACTATAATAGTACTTTAGGACTGAGAAATCAAAATTGCAAAATGATACTTAACAAAGCTGAATGGTCATTAACTGTTTAATACTCACAACACTCTTGTGAGAGAAGGTAATCATATTTTCCATTCATGTTAAGTTCTTCATGCAAAATTCATAAAGGAAGTAAGTATATTCCAAGGCTCATATAAGAAGATGACACTTATTCTTGGAAGGATGGCTCTGCACTGCCAAGACTCTGCCGGTCTTGAGATACACAAAGGAAATGGACGAGTGAGAGGTAAGGGGGAAGGAAGAGCTGGAAGGCTGGGGGACAGGCACTTGGGAGAGGACCCCGAGGTTACGGCACATCCACTTGATCCCAGGGTTCTTGTGTGAGGACAGATGCAGAAAGTGGAAACAAGAGGAACCAGACTAAAATGCATGAACAAAATTCAGAGGCATAGCTACCCTTTTTATAGCTGGGTGGGAAGGTCTTGACGTTTTTTCTTGATATCATAGACAATTGGTTAAAACCTTACTACTAGTCACTGCAAAGATTTCTAACTGAGGTCTTACAGCCAACTGTGAGGCACAGCACTTGCAATTAGCTGGGGCTTCTTTCAGTACTTGAGAAATGTGGGGGCTGCACCTATAGGGGAGCGGTAAGATAGAAAGAACATTGCAGAGCTTTTTAATCCGTTCCAAAAGTATTTCTTTAGGATGCTGTAATCCAGCTTTCAGGCATTTATGGAGTATATACAGGTTTATTATCTCTGTTCTACTGTTGAGTATACTGAAGTACAGAGATGTTGACTGACTTGCTCAAGGCCAAACTTAGAGTCAACATCAAGATGAGAAATGTGTTCCTAGCTTCCAGAGTAATGTCACAGAATCACAGAACCGCAAGGGTTGGAAGGGACCTTGGGAGATCATCTAGTCCAACCCCCCTGCTAAAGCAGGGTCACCCAGAGCAGGGGGCACAGGACAGCATCCAGGCGGGCCTTGAATATCTCCAGAGAAGGAGACTCCACAACCCCCCTGGGCAGCCTGTTCCAGTGCTCTGTCACCCTCAGAGTAAAGAAGTTCTTCCTCATATTCAACTGAAACCTCATGTCTGAGTTTGCACCCATTGCCCCTTGTCCTTTCGCTGGACACCACTGCAAAGAGTCTGGCTCTGTTCTGGTGACTTCCACCTTTAAGATATTTGTATGTGTTGATGAGGTCCCATCTCAGTCTTCTCTTCTTCAGGCTGAACAAGCCCAACTCTCTCAGCCTTTCCTCATAGGGAAGATGCTCCAGTCCCTTTATCATCTTAGTTGCCCTCCTCTGGACTCTTTCTAGGAGTTCCTCATCTTTCTTGAACCAGGGAGCCCAGAGCTGGACACAATACTCCATGTGGGGTCTCACCAGGGCAGAGTAGAGGGGGAAGATAACCTCCCTCGGCCTGCTGGCCACATTCCTCTTAATGCACCCCAGGATACCACTGGCCTTCTTGGCAACAAGGGCACACTGCTGGCTCATGGTCAGTTTGTCATCCACCAGGACTCCCAGGTCCCTCTCGGCAGAGCTGATTTCCAGCAGGTCATCTCCCAGCCTGTACTGGTGCATGGGGTTTGACCTCCCCAGGTGCAGCACTCGACACTTACCCTTATTGAATTTCATCAGGTTCCTCTCCACCCAACTCTCCAGCCTGTCCAGGTCCCACTGAATGGCAGCGCAGCCTTCCGGTGTATCAGCCACTCTTTCCAGTTTTGTGTCCTCAGCGAACTTGCTGATGGTACACTCTGTCCCCTCATCCAGGTCATTGATGAACAAGTTGAACAAGACCGGGTCAAGTACTGAGGCCTGGGGAACTCCACTAACTACCGGCCTCCAATGAGACTCTGCCCCACCGATCAGAATCCTCTGAGCCCTGTCATTCAGCCAGTTACCACCCCACCTCACTGTCCGCTCATCCAACACATCCTTCTTGAGCTTCCCTATGAGGATGTTATGGGAGACAGTGTCAAAAGCCTTGCTGAAGTCAAGGTAGACAACATCCACCGCTCTGCCCTCATCTACCCAGCCGGTCATGCCATCATAGAAGGCTATCAGATTGGTCAGGCATGATTTCCCCTTGGCGAATCCGAGCTGGGTACTCCTGATGATCTTCTTTTCATCTACTTGCTTGGAGAGGACACCCAGAATGAGTTGTTCCATCACCTTTCCAGGGACAGAGATGAGACTAACAGGCCTGTAGTTCCCTGGGTCCTCCTTCTTGCCCTTTTTGAAGACTGGAGTGACATTGGCTATTTTCCAGTCCTCAGGCACCTCTCCTGTTCTCCATGACCTTTCATAGATGATGGAAAGTGGCTCAGCAATGTCATCTGCCAGTTCCTTCAGCACTTGCAGGTGCATTCCATCGGGGCCCATGGATTTGTTGGTGTCCAGCTTCCTTAAAAGATCCCTAACCTGATCCACCTCGACCGAGGGAAGGTCATCCTTTCTCCAAGCTTGCTCGCTTACCTTCAAGGACTGGGGAGCCTGAGGGCCAGCCTTGGCAGTGAAGACTGAAGCAAAGAAGGCATTCAGTAGCTCCGCCTTCTCTGTATCTTCTGTCACCAGGGCACCCATTTCGTTCAGCAGTGGTCCCACATTTCCCCTAGTCTTACGTTTGCTGCTGATATACTTGCAGAAGCCATTCTTGTTATCCTTGTTATCCTTTGTCAAACTTAGTTCCAGGCGAACCTTGGCCTTTCTAGTTGCTTCCCTACATGCTCTGGCAGCATTCCTGTATGCCTCCCAAGTGGCCTGACCCTCTTTCCACATTCCATGGAGCTTACTCTTTTCTTTGAGTTTCACTAGGAGCTCCTTGTTCATCCATGTAGGCCTCTTGCCTCGTTTACTTGATTTCCTACGCACAGGGATGCACCGATCCTGAGCACGGAGGAAGAGCTGCTTAAATAGCAGCCAGCTCTCTTGGACTCCCCTACCTTCAAGAGCCTTAGCCCATGGAATTCTTCCAAGCAGGTCCCTGAAGAGGCCAAAGTTAGCTCTCCTGAAGTCCAACTTGTTGTTCTGCTTCCACCTCTCAGAATCCGGAACTCCACCATCTCGTGGTCACTGCAGCCAAGCCTGCCCCCTACCTTCACATCCTCTACCAGTTCTTCTTTATTTGCCAGCACAAGGTCCAGTAGCGCTCCACTTCTTGTTGGCTCCTCCACCACCTGGGTCAAAAAGTTATCATCTATGTTCTGCAGGAACCTCCTGGACTGTGCACACCTTGCAGCGTGGCCCTTCCAGTTGATATCAGGACAGTTGAAGTGTCCTATGAGAACCAGGACCTGAGATTGCGAGGCTACTTTTAGCTGTCTATAGAAGGCCTTGTCTACTTCCTCATCCTGGTTGGGTGGTCTATAGTAAACACCCACCACAATGTCACCCATGCTGGCCTGCCCCTTAATTTTTACCCATAAGCTTTCAACTTGTTCTTCATCCGCTCCTGGGTAGAGTTCTATACATTCGAGTTGCTCCTTTACGTAAAGAGCAACTCCACCGCCTTGCCTCATAGGCCTCTCTTTCCTGAAAAGCACATAGCCATCGATGGCAGCATTCCAGTCATGCGTGTTGTCCCACCATGTCTCTGTCATCGCAGTGAGATCATGGCCCCGCAACCACATACAGAACTCTAGCTCTTCCTGCTTGTTCCCCATGCTGCGTGCATTGGTGTAAAGGCATTTCAGTGAGGCAATTGAGCACCTAGGTTTCTCTGGAGGGATGAAAGAGGATCTGCCACAGCCAAGCCACCTTTAGGGCAGTTGGTCTTTTGGTTCTTAAGTTGGGAGGCAGCTACGGCACATTTATTGCTGCTCTGAACGGACACACTTGTTCCCCCATCAGATGCAACTACCTGAGTGATTTGATGGGCACCCCACCCCCTGAGTCCTTTCGTTTAAATGTCCTATCCATTGCACTCATGATGTGCTAAATGGGAAAAACAGAGATGCAGAAAATAATATTTTGTTATATCTGAATTCTCCTACACTGGACTTTTCAACTTACTTTTTTATTAACATATTAATGTCTGTGCTTCGTAACATTAACAAAAACCCAACAAACTGGAATGTGAATTTATATATAAAATTTAGATATTTCTGATTTGATAAAAAACAGACTAGCAAAAACCTAGTAACACTTTTATATGATTTTCTACTGATGATATAAATATAAATTTTGGTACTGTGCTAGATATACTTTTCTTGTTATTCTACCCACCACTTACGCATCTGCACTCTTCCTTTATTAATCTTTTATGTGGTTGTAAATAACTTCCCAAATTCCTAATTGGACATATATATTTTTAAATATGTTGACAAAAATTGTCTTCCCCTTACTCCCTTAAATTGCAACAGACCCAAACCACGTATTAGTGACATGCTGTCCTTGAGAAATACAAGGGAAAAACATGTCCCATCTCTTTACTCTGCCAGTACAGATTCCCTTTCTGGGAAAGAAGAGATTTCCAGGTTCCCAGTGGGATTTTATATTCACCTCTCACCTTGGAATATCCTAGCTATACCAGATTTTAGAACCGCAAAATTTTACTATTCAATAAATTAAAATTCAATTTTTTTAATAGGTTTCCACTGTATTTGATGACACTTTTAGAAATGGGTCTGATGGTGTCTAGGGAAATTGTTTTTATAGATGAAAGGCTGGAACAAGCAGTCACAATAAAAATGCTAATGCTTTAAAGTAGTCTAAAGTGTCTTTTTGTAATAAAGGTGGAGTTTGCCACCCATATAGTGGTCTAGTGTAATGTTTTATTGGAAGTAATTTGGGTCTCCAGTTGGAAGGTAATGAAGCCTGTCCAAAATTATTTATACACATATATATATATATAAAAAAAAAATATATCATGTGCAAGTGTGACTCACTGTATGAAAATAATCCCAGCTATTCAACTGAGATCAGTCCTTTCTTAAATGCTTCTCAGAATCTGGCTTAAAGTACCATGAAAAAGTCTGATTTTCATATGGGAAATGTATGTATAATAAATTAAATTCACTTTTGTTTTTTCATGTCATTATGTATAATGTGGATTTCTCCTTCCTATCATGTAACCGTTATTTTAAAAGTAATTCTCTGTTACTACTACATTTTTCTCATATGTAAACCAGTACAAACTCAGCAAAAACTTTTCTACAAGGATGCCTTATTTCATCTCTTTTTGACTGTAGTAAATACAGTGGGAAAAAAGAAAAGGATTATGTTTTATTGAGTGACTTAAACCAGAATTAGATGATTGTTGAACATTAAACCTTTAGCTGTACGGGATCAGAGATTTGTGTGTGCGCTTGCATCGTGTAATGAAAATGCTGTTTCAGGAATTATCTACCACCCTATCCCCAGTCTACACCACTAAACAATGATGTTGTTGATGGCAAGTGAAAATGGCAAACAAATGAATAGACAGTTGTGGAAAAATCCTGGAAAGCTATGAGTTTTTCTTGCTTGCTTAAACGCTGCAAAACAAAGACAGTCTGTCGACCATAATTTGAAAAAATATTGTGGTTGGTTTGTGTGTGGGTTAACAGCATGAATGGCACCTAAAGTCATTACAGAGATTACAAAAGTGAAATTGAATGGTACATTAAAGCTCAGAAATGTTAGTTCTGGTCACACTGTAATACTCTGTAATACTATCAACATCGACTCTTTTGTATTAAGCAATGGAAAGAAAATGGCACACCCTGATTTCACAATTTATTAGTCTCCAGCTATATACATTTATTTGTCAGATAATTTCACACCATGCTCTTTCTCTACTTTGTTTGCCTGCTTTAGTTTAAAAACTAATGCCTTAGTTTTTATAGCACCTTCTTTATTCTTTCTGCTTGAAAAATGATCTCTTTTTCCATTTGTTTGGTGGTGTTAGCTACAGTCACCTTCCAGGATACTTTGAGACTGTGCTTATGTGTTTGACGTATGTTGGAAAAGGCACTATATGGACTGTATCTCACCTACAGAGCAAACTGTAAGAAGAGTGGTTGTTGGTTGTAGCGTTTGTTTCTCACTGATAAATGTATGTGGTGTTTTAAAAAAAGTAAACTAGAATTCTTTTGAGGTAGTAAAGCTACCACTTTCCTGTAACAGAAAACATCTGTCTTTTATTTGAAGAGATACCAGATTTTTTTTTGTTGTTGTTCCTTTGTTTGTTTTTAAAAAATGCTAAAATCAACTTTCAGGCAGAAAATTTCCAGCTGGCTTGGGCAACAGCAAAAATTGATGAGACTAGGGCTAGGGGGGCTTTGCCACAGCTGTGTGTAAGTGGCAAGGGATTGTCAGTTCCTCATTCCAGAAGCAATGTAAGGACTTTCCTGACTGCTGTCCCACTCAGTCCAGGAGTGGGGAGAGAACTTTCCTTTGCATTTTAGCAGGGATAAGTTTCCCTTTAGAGATGCTCTTGACATAGCACACAGATTACTGCAGGTCATGGGTAAGTTTGGAGGCTGAGCTTCCCTCATAACAGCCAAAATATGATCTGAATTCTTCACTTTGATAATACCTTTTTATCGCTTCATCCAAAGCAGGTGATTCACTGAGCTTCCATCCGTCGTAATTCAAGTTGTCTCTTTCCATCCTGCTGGAGCATATGTGCAGGCACATCCCCAAAGGTGAACTTTAGGCTGTTAACAGGGAAGCTGTCAGATCAGAGAGTGGGATCTCGTCACAATATTTTCCAGGACCGATCTTTACAGAAGTATAAACTGTTAGTCATTTTGTGTTTCCCTGAGCCACAAATCGCTTGAAGCTCAGGTGGCAGATTCTGGGAAAACAGTATTATATCCCTACCTATTCCCCATTTTCTCTCTCTGCTGTTGTCTGCTGCCCACGTTTAGACTCATATGATCGATCAACTGTTTCTCTAACACACCTGAAACCAATGACACATAGCTGAAGAGCATTCAAGACATTTTATGCTTATGTGGAGAATTAACAGAGACCAACGTTATCAGAAGAAGCATGGTATCCTTTGGTCCTCTCTGTAGTGTCTCTCTAGAAGTGAGAGCAAGACGACTTCTGGAGGCAATTTCAGATAGGGTAGGAACCCAGCTGGGGTTCTCAGGGTTGGCTGTTTGGGAAGTCTGTCTCCCCTGGCGATAAAAGGAGCCTGCAGAGTTGGGGTCCTTCACCAAAGCTGGCCTTGGTGACCAGCCCTTGTCCTACACCAAAGCAGGGTGTGAGAAGGCAGGGACACCTCTGATAACACACTTTTTTGTTCTGGTGTTCTTCTGGGAAGTTCCTTTTATAACAAAACCTGTATGGTTTCTAAGCGCACTAAAATGTCACCCTAGTTCTGACATTTTCTTAGCCTTGGGTTTAAATTATAGAGTTAAGACCCTTGCGTATTGTAAGAATAGTCACCAAGGATAGCTTTTTTGTCACTCACTTGGCACTGTATACTCATTCAGTTAGCCCAACTGTTAAAGGCAATTTAGCAAAGCACTTAAACATATCCTATGTGTAGCCAGAGGGTATAAAATGGTGCAATAGCTTTTCATTTGCTCCCCTAGGGAAGGAACAAGGCAGTCTGACTCTAGTCCTCCCATTTTGTCCCTAAATGTCTACAGACCCATATTACAGAGCGACCTGTTATGTCAGGTCAGGTGGAGATAATGTAATTGAAACAGCATGTCCATATGCATGTGTAAATACACATACAATTAATATTTTGAAATGCGCATGTCCCCTTGGCAGTGCGTAATCCTGTGAAAAGCCAGCGCTGCAAACAGGACACACCACATCCTCTGATTCAGGAACACTTTGCAGACTGGCTTATACAGACAAATATGTCAAATATGCGCTTAACAATTCGTCGTCTATGTACCATATCATTCTGAACACAGTGGAGTACTCCTGTTATTCTTGGGCTTTCCCACAGATGCAAGGACTGAGACGTAAGGCCTGGAGCCTGTAAATACATGCTTTCATACCTTATCACTGCTTCTTTTATTTACATGGAAAAAATACAAGAAAAAAGGCTGTTTTCCTCAGGCAGCCAGAGTACTTGAGCAGGAGCATTGTTGTGGAATTGTATAAATCTTATTCTTTCTTTCTTTACATTTTTAAGTTCAGCGTAGGCTTTCTCCCATAGTGTAGGCTTTGTGATAACAGCTCTGGTTCAGGAGGGGAAAAATGTCATATTGGGAAAATGTGTAGACAGATCCGTCAGATAACAAATAACTGAGTAGAAAGTGAATTGAGAGTGACAGCAGCAGCTCACTGGAGATAACAAGCAAAAAAGACAGGAAGCCAGTGAGACATGACAAAGAGAGCAAATGAAATTAATCTTCTTCCTGCTGAAAACAAATTTTAGGCCAGCCACAGCCACCCAGCTTTGCATTACCCACAATTATATTCTGGCTAAGTATATTTCCAAATTACCAGGAACTTGCTGTAGGCTTTGATCGACTGGATTTGTGATATACAGGAATAAAAAGTAATTTTTTTTAGATGGGCTTGTAAATGTATTTTCCATAAAGTATTAAGCTCCTGTCATACATGGTATTTTACTAACAGATGTCATCATTGGCATCATAAATGAAAAAGTCATGGAGCAGTCACAGAGTGTCAAAGGAAAAGTAACAGTGTGCAGCTTTGAATGGCAAAGATTTCCTTTCTCTTCCATTAAAGATTTTTGATTTAAGTCTCTTGGCTTAATGTGAGATAAGCATCTGAACTATAACTGCATTGTATTTCCCTCAAGAGATTTCTGAGTGGTCACTTTTGCAGAGTGGTAAGCAAACACAAATCAGAACTAAAAGTCTGTTTTAAGTAAGGCATGATCTTCCATTTCTTGACACTGTTATGATCACAACTGATAGAGAGAATCAGAGAGTCCAGAAGCACAGCACAGGATGGAAAGGTCTGATTCAAAATTAGACGTGCACTGATTGAATCTAAACTATGAATAACTGGAAACAATCCCACTTGCTCTGACAGGAATAATTGCTTTTATTGGTGCTTTTCCTCTGCTGAGTTTGTCTGATATTTCCCTATCAGTCATTCATGACATGAAATTGTTTCCAAAAAGATAATGTAAAGAATGCAGTACTTACTCCTATTATATATACTGCTCATCTTTATAAATGAATATGTTGAATTTCAAAGAAAAACATTTCAAAATGAGATCTGCCAGACATATCAAGCTCATTTTTCTCTTTATATATGGAGCTAAATGCTAAGCCGGCTACATGAATAGTCTTAACTGTATTAACCAACACAATGTAATCCACATGAGAATCTGGCCCATTCTATCTGGTCAGCACAGCCGTCACTAATTAGCTAGTAGCCTAATGAAAAAGGAGTCTTGTATGCCAGTTTTGAACTCCTGGTTGCTTTCCACCTTTACTTGCTTTAGGGGAGTTGTTTTCTTAATTCTTTCACTAATGTATAGCTATTAACCACTGCTTTCTTCACACAGGGAAAATGTCCATCTGTTAGAACTGTGCTTTTTAAAGTGCTGTTGCTTTCATAGAAAAGAGTTTGTAAAAATTAGCTGTTTAATATATGAGGGACACAGAGGTCTGAAGTTTCGCCAAGCACCCCTTTGTTCGTGCCCATGTGTGAAAATGAACATATGCTTGCACTGGAAAAATAAAGAACCATTTATTGTGGATGTCAAAGGATGCCTTTACGAAAATGTTGGATAAACGTCTGCCAGCATTGCCATAGATATAAGCAGATCAAGCCTTGGGGCAGGCAGATGGACTAGATGACCTTTCTAAGTAACTTTTTCTCCTTATTTTATGATGCCGCAAAACATAGGAGCATTGTAGAAGCACAGGTTTTATATCACAGGAAAACACCATCTTCCCTTACCTGGACCACTACTCCTGAATTATTTCATTAATTCATTCAGTGATGGAGCTGTTGTCAGAAAAACATTGACTGAAAATTCCAAAAAAAGCTAGGAAAACTCTGAGGCAAACTAACATCTAAAAAGCACTATGTTACATTTCTCTTAGTAAGCATTAAAAGAAGTAGAGCTGTATGAGCTGTATAAGCACGTGTGATAACAGAATAAAGATTGAGGCATTAGGTGGACATATAGAAAAAAAAGGCTTTGGATATAAAAATAATTGTCATGCTCAAACAAATACCAGGCAATAGAAAAAAATTCCAGAAGAAGAATGTGAACATCCTGTCACATGTATGGATTCTAAGATTGACGAAAATCTGAAAAAGATGTGTTTTAAAAACAATCAGTTTCTAGATAGTGACAGATAGAGGATAACAATATTCTAACGCATCTCCTCTCTTACCCTGTGACTGTCTGTTCCAGTTGGAAAGCAAAAAATAAAGCATCCAACAAGACAATCCCCAATCTGACTAGGAAACATAAAACATGTTGGAGACCTCAGGTCAGGTTCAGAGCTGGCACACCTACTCACATCGTGTGTGTAATTGGCTGACCCCTCATCCAAACTGTAAGAGGTGTTGCAGCCAAAGCATTGTAGTGGGTAATGATTATGTGTAATAGATGTTACATAGGTTACAAAATGGTTTGAGGAATTAATCTTCCTAGACAAGATGCGGGAAAATAGGAAGAAAATGCCAGATGTTTAAATTTTTCTCCTTTTGTTAGAGGCATCTTTAACAACTTCAAAAGAACAGCATGTTTTAAAACAAAGCCACACTAGATTAAATTTTTTAAAGTTAGGGGAAATATTTCAGTTCACTCTTAACATGAGATATCTGAAGTGACAGTAAAGGAGTAATGCCTTTTTACACCAGCTGAAATACAAAGTGCTGTGTATCTCCTAACTATTCAACAGATTTTTCAGCAAAGGTTTCCCATCTGAGGCTAAGACATCCCTCAAGTCCTACTTGAACTGTCAAAATGGGGAAAAAAGGCTGAAATGGTCTAGAAATGATCTATGAGGAGAAGAAAATGGAATATTTAAAACAAGTAGGAAAGCCTTTAAAATGTGTGGAACACCTTACATAGTTACAGATCTTATCCAGCATACAGGTGCAATGAGAAACTCCCCAGCCCAGCTGGGTTTGAGACATATTTTTTATTCCATGTTCAAGCAATGCTGAATGTGGGATGAGAATGTTTTAAGTCAATAGTTGTACAATAATATGTTATAGCAACATAACGTAAAAATACAAGCCTAGTTTAATTTATGGGTTCAGCCTGCATATTAAAAATGTGTAACTCATCACCTTCAGATTCCTTTTCTTATATGAGGGTTGATTTCACTTGAAGAACTAAAGACTAGAATCCCTCTTTATGCCTTAGAAGGGCAAAAGAGAAATGAGGTGATATCTCTGTTTTCTTGCCTCACAGCCTTATTTCAGAGCCTGAACATCCCTGGAAAGCCAGATGCACTGTGCCATTTGCACTGGCAATCTCTTGCTGGGTTTCTGTTTAGCTCTTTCATGGAATGGTTCAGTGTCAAGAAGAAAATACTGTAATCTAAGACCATTCCATGGTGTAAATAGGTATAGCTCCATCCAAATCAATGTTCAATGATTACAAAATAATTACACCAAGCTATTTTTCTTTTAGCTAGGCATGGTTTGCACCACATTTATGCGGTTTTCACACAAATGTATGCTTTTATCATCCATGCAGCAAGTATGGATGTACCCTGATATGGGTGTGGGGAGAAGGACCTACACTAGCATGAGGTAACCTCCCAGGTGAATAGTCACAGAAACACATCACTGCAGGGATTTGAAGCTCCCTCAAGCTCTTCCACATTTGTTGTCCAGGATTATCAGTGCTGGTTGAACTTTGGTAAGTTTGACAGTTAATTTCAGCCTAGATACAGAGAGACTTTGCCAAATCTTATCTGAATTAAGCATAAGAGTTCTTCTGCAAAAATTGAGCTAGAAATGTTGGCCTGTATCTCCATGTATAATTTGATTTTATTTTCAGTCCAGACCACAGCCAAGCAGGTAAGTAGGTGAACAAAAGGAGGGGTGCTTGGCGGGGAGAGGGAAGAGGTTCATGGTAGGAAGTTACTAAACTGAATTTTCAGCTGTAAAATTTTCTGTATGGCAACAGTTAAATATTTGGTCAAGGGTTCAATTAATTTGCTATTTTTTATCAGTATCTTGATTTCTTAGGTCTGTAAAATAACATGAGGAAAAGTTTAAACTTGCAGTAGCAACTTTTATTACCTTACACCTGAATTATTTGATAAATGAAGACTATTGCCTTTATTGTACCTATCACCTGAGGAAAATTGTAAGGAAGAGTGTGATGATTTATGTAAGCAAAATATCCAGGAACCACGTTTTATTTCACTGAATGTACAATATTTTTACAATTCTAAGTTATTTCAAAGCCAGGTAAATTTAAAGGTAGCCAGAGAGCTTTTTATTAACTTTGCAGGAAGGTTTGTGTATTGTGTATTCTAGTGAATTTATATAAGATATTGAATCCTCACCATATTCTCTTGATAGCATAATGATAAGTTACAGGGAAAGACATGCAGCATTGGCTTTCCTCAGGTGTAGGGTATGCCTCACCAACACAAATGTCTCTGAAAAATCCATGAAAATCTGTAGTTGTAAAAGGCCTTTCACATGGGGATTTCAAAACTTCTCTCTTCAGATAGGAGTCCATGGCAAGCTATTTCACGAGTCTAAAATACCTGTCTTGGTTGTACCATGTCTTTCAGTCCTGGGTTTTCTTCCAGTACAAATGCAAATGATGACTTATAAGCACTGATAAGGCCAAATCACCTTGTGATTTGTTTCTTTGGAGGGCTCTGCCACTGATTAAACCCCCCCAGCTGTGGTGTCAGCTGGGTCCCGCATCTGCAGACACAACCAAGATAAGCACTTTTGATAACAGCAGAGACTACAGCTCACCTTCTCCTAGTGCCTTGGTCCCCAAAATTGTTTCTGTTGAAAATCCAAACACATACCAGTTTGTAGCTCTGTGAGGCAAAAAGGAGACTTTGACTCGAGAACTTGGTTACTACTCAGCATGCAGAAGTCCTACTCCCTGATGTTGGTTTTGCTGGGAGAAATGACTCTTCTTGGCAGGCGGGTTAGCTCTGGCAGACTGTGTCTGCAAGGGAAGCCTTGCTTACAGAAATTCCTGCCCAGACTGCCTGTCACAGCCACAGAGGGTCCAGGGTGGCCTTGGCCCCTCTCTGGGTAGCCAGGATTAGCCACAGTAAGCCCATAGGAGGGCTGCAGAAATGTATTTTAGTGCTGAGGATAACAAAGGCGGCTACAGATGAGTTACATAAGCTGTGAGCAGAGCCCAGATGTAAACTTTTTTTTCAATTCTAAACATCTTCTGTGCCAAGTATCGTAGCCTGACCACCCCATAGCTGTCTGAAGCAAATGGAGCTCATTTTTCTCTTCCTTCTTTCTGCTTTTTTAAACAACAGATGGCAAAGCTGTTCGTAGAATCCGTTTAGACTAATGTATTCTGTATTGTAAATAATCATGAACTGAACTTTCAGTCCGACCATTCCCCAGCCCTCAAATAGTTTTATGTAACATATGATAAAGTGGTTCTCAGAAAAAGTTCATATGTTTATGTTGTTATATCGTCTAATTGTTGGGATTATTTGTGTCAGGTGGATGAACAGCCTGCCAAACTCCAGGAAGCCAAAGAGCATGAGGCCTTGTGAGCTTTTTCTATTCCTGTTTTATTGCAGAGCAAATATCTGTGCTAGAAAGTGCGTATTGTGATATTGCCTTAAGGGTCTAGTGTATCAACAGCAATGTATTATAGTTTTCAAGTTCTGACATAATATGCTTGGTGATTTATTACTTTGAAGTGTAGTGACATAACATGACAGCTATATATATAAAATGGTAATAAGTTGATCTACATTTTCTGTTTCTGTGTGCCTTTGGAAATTGAACAGGGCTAGCCCATCCTGTTCTTTCTTCACTTTTCCTTATTATTGTACAAAATGGCAAGTTACTAACTCTTCAGGAAAATTACAAGTGTCTGTATGATGAAAATGATTCTGTATTCTTCCATTTAAACAATTTTGAGTGCTACAATGTCACAAGCAGCAAATATATTTATTCTCTTGAAATAGCAAAGGTATTTTCCAAAACCAGTGAGATTTCACAGTAGAAAATGAACTCCACAGCTTGAAGATATGTCTAAAGGATTTTCTATTTATAGTCCCTTGGAAATATTGATACATTTTATTCTCTACAGGTTTCCACTCTTTCATCCCCCCAAAAATTATAGAAACAAGGCCAAGTTCTATCTAAAGATAACAAGTCAAAAAAAGACAAAATAACTGGTGTTTGATAAGACTTGGGTGACAATTAGTTTATGGCTTCTGTCATACTGGGAGAGAGGAGGAAGAGATCCTGCATACCCCTGAACTTTTGTTGTATCGTATGAGAAAACTGTATTTATGTTACAGAGTGATTCTAATAGAAAGGCAATAGTTTGCTTAATCCGTTCTTCACTCTTTCCTATGTAGACCAACCTGCAAAGCAAAAAGATGCAAAAAACTTTCATATGCCACTCACCGATTTTATTTTCAAATCACAATATAAATGAATAGCAGTCCTTGCCTTTTCTTGATAAATTCTAATGTGGGTTTTTAGTTATAAGGCTTGCAGATGTACTTGTGGTAGACAAATTGACCAAATCTAAACTGTAGGCATGTGTTTTTTTATAAGAAATCCAGCATCCAGGACCTCCCATGATCCAGAGTAGAGACAATGCATGTCCTGGTTTCCTTCTCTCTCCTATAGCCAGGTCTCTTCCCCTAGAGACCAACACATTTTTGAGAGTAGGAAGAAAGGTGGATTCCTAAAATCTTGCTCCATTGTGAGGCCACGGAAAAGCTGACTTTGACCTCGGATGTCAGAAGTGCTCCTGAGTCCCACAGTTCAAATCTAGCTAGGTTAACATACTGCTGTATGATAGTGCTCTGAACTCAGTAACCTGCATGACTCCTTCACAGTCTGTGTTCAATTTAGTATCAGTCTTTGTTCATGTCATTCTATGACATGATCAAATGTACATAATTTAACACTATCAAATATAGACAATTTAACACAAAAAATGAAAAAAAGGTACAAAAAATTCAGATTAAAAATGGTAACATTGGATGTCACAGCAAAAGAAATATATTTTTTTAGTCTCAATATCCATATTCTTAATGATCACTGTAACAGAATGAACAAGATAAAAATAAGCCATGTTTTATTGAAGTCCAGTTGTCTTCCATTTTTCTCCTTAATTAAAAATGCAAATCATTACCTAATGTGATGATCACCTTCCACATTGAACAAGCACTCAGATGATGAAATAGTAAAGTGCAGAGAATATAATAACCATAAAAATGTCTAGAAAGAGAACTGAAGATCGATAGGAAAAAAAAAAAAACAGCCAAAGAACAAGACTGCTTTTTAAGTATTACAAAGGGTTAAGATGCTACAGTCCTGGCCAACAAAAAATACCGAACTCTATACCACGTCCTGTATAGGGAAATGAAGGACTCCCTGAAGAAATGTAAGTTAGTTATTTGTGTAACTTTTTAAAAACATGGAGGTATCCTGATATTCCAGAGAATCACTGTTAAGTGTTTATCTCCATCATATAAAGGACTTTCTCAGGAGCTATGATAAAAAAATATGGCATTAGGGAACTTGTTTATCAGCAACTTAAATTCTTTGAATGTTATTAAGGGAGTTGTTTGAGTACCCGGTTAGCATGGAAATAGACATATGCTAGCAAAGAAAGCCGCTTGCCTCTTGGGGCAGACAGAGGTGAAACCAAGACTTTTATTTCCAAAACAGAGGAAAGAAATTGTGCAATGGTTTCATTATTTCTGTTATCCCAGCTGACTGACCCAGATTTAGTCATTCAGTCATGTGAATACTAGCATGTCAGATGAGTGGTTTTTAGCTCTGTGAGTACTGATGAAGGGTCCGTCTACGCAGGACCCTCACACCTGAAGCAGCTGTGACCAAACACAACTCCCTTTTGCAGCTGCAGTTGCAGGGTCAAGACAACAGACCCTTGTCTGGTTTTTTCATCTCTCTAGTATTCATCGTACAGTTTTATTATTTATACATCAGGAGCTTTGTCTCATTCTCCTTTGTGCAACATCAGTTTCATGCTAGCAGAAGTCCACTGACTGGACTGGCATTAAATGTTTACAACTGTTGAACAGCACCACAGCTTCTACATTCACATGTCTTTGAATTCAGCAGAAATGTCATTGCTGGGCTTTCTCCTGTGAAAAGAAACCCATCCCTTGGTACTCCTCAGTGAGGCAGCCTGATTAAAATGGAAGCAATTAACAAAATTATCTTTGGCTGTGTGAATGCAAAATGAGAAAGTATGCACTTCAGAAGTCAGTAAGAGAGCTGCGCATATATATGCACTATTTTATATCAGGCACATGTAGCAAAACTTTTAACTGCTGCAGATCAGTGTAGTTCCAATTATTTCAGTGATGTGATACTAATTGTCAGAGAAAGAGGACGTTTTCCTTGTGGACAGTTTCTAGAGATGGTGGTGTTTGCTAGAAGGGAGAGCCGTGAGTTCCCTTACGTCATAGAGGAAATGCCCACCTGAGAGGGGACATCATGGTTTCTGAGGTAAATCCTGTGGGACACAGATTGCCTCAGCTTCACTTCCCACCATGATATTTAGGAACTGGATTTAGTGAGTGTACTTTGGGCCCCATTTGCAGACCTTCTTCAAGAGAACAATGAAAATTTTTGTTCATTTTGGGAAAGATCTGAATCCCACAGCCCAGGTTATGATGTGTGCCTGGTTATGCTCAGGGTTCAGCCGACCTTTGGTTGCCTGAAGAGAATACTAATAAGCTGCAGCTTGTTGGTTCTCTCCATGCTTTCTTCAAAATACTATACCTATTTTGTCCTTAATTTTCTGTTCACTAGTCATGTACATTGCAGATTAGAAAGGAACCTTGCTCATCTCAGAGAGTTGTGACTGCCCCAGAACTTTTGGATTCAATGCTATTAAGGCACTGTGCACCCTAACCCTGCTCCATCAAATAATGTAAATACACAGGGGACAAGAGCAGAGCTGCCCTTAACCAGATTTAAGTATTTAAAAAATATTTTAAAATATTTATTTACATTATGAAATATAATAAGGGCCAGTAAAGCAATAAACATAAAAGTCTTACCAGTAGAAATGTCAGTTATTTTTGTCATTGCATTGATCATTAACATAATCACATAAGCAAGAACCTCAGTATACTTATAGCTGTATCTGCAGCTGCTGACATAGCATTATATACTGGCTTTCCGAAAATGGAATGAAACCACAAAAAATTCTCCCTGAACATTTCTGTACACAGTTCTGACACAAGTCATACTTCAAGTCAACTTTATACAAAGTTCTGTAACATATAAAAGTTGTATACAAAGTTCTGTTATGTATATGAAATACCAAAATTATATCTATGTACAAATAAAGAACAACAATATGGAGTGAAAACTGTAAGGTACTGAAATATAGCTTTCTATATAATTATTTATTTTCTTTTTCCTAAATGAGGGATTGTTTTATAGGCAGTTATCATAAAAGACCCTGCAATAAGAAGGTGAAATAGGTAAATATTTTTTTTTATCTACTAGGACATCAATATGTGATGGGGTTTTTCTGCTTAATTTCTGAGAAGAGTGAAGAGTGGTGATCACAAAGAAAATGTTATTGACAAAATGACTAAGATTAATTTATTTAAATTGCATTTAACTTTGTAGCAGAAATACATGATGTAAATTATTATTATTTTCTCCCTGAATGAACTGATTAAGATCAGATTTTCATTCTGAAGTAGTTACACAAGTTGTCTTACTCAAAGACAAAACACAGAAAAGTTTGTAAGTAGAAATAACATCTTGTATAAGACTACTTAGGGTAATAGAAGAAAAAACCCCACAAACTTTGATTATATAAGTTTTTCTTCAGGTCCTTTTTCTGAGTTTGAAGTATAAATTGTGTCTGAAACCTTGCCTAGATTTTTCATCTGCACTTGATCTAATGAAGTATAATCTTGGTCTACTTACAAACTTCGATGTAGCTACAGCAAAATACTATTCACGCATTCATTTTACAAATACATGAAAACTGAATTTTTAAACATGGAGACAAATCACTCTTTCTTCCGAGGAAATATGGGGAACTGGGTGGAATTTTCTGTGATAATTTCCCTTCAGATGTTATGGGGATGTTTTCCACATGGCAAAGGTTTCTCCTATGCATCCACTGAGAGAGGGATGTAGTGCATCATTTCTTCCAAAATCATAGAGATATTTAGGTACCTACAGATGACAAGGAAGAAGGACGTCCACACATCCTATCACAATTCACACTTATCAAAGCTGATATTACTACAATTTCATAGTCCCAGATAAACATGATCTTTAAACTACACTGAAAAAAGTCTTGTAATACCTTACATTCTTTCTCTATCTTAAGAACTTTTCTATTGGGAACTCTGATCAAGGGAAGAGGAAGAATGTATTTTGATCCAGTCAGTCCTCACTCCTGATGCCCAACATCTTTGTTTAACAGATTTATACCTGGAGCAAGTTTCTCATTTTCTGTGAAGCTCAGAGATTCTGGTAGCTTTCCTGCCAAATGTGTAGTTTAGTAATTTTTGTTTAATTATTTCCCCACCCAAAGGGGCACATGCTGGCTGACCAAAACCAGCATGTGATTTTGAAGTAATTTTTTGGAAAGTAAAAATAAAAATGCAATTTAGTATACTTGATTTCAGTAATTTGAAACAGTTATTTGCTTTCAAATGCACTTAAAAATGTTCTTAAAACTGAAGGAACTGGAAAAAATATTTGTTCACTCATTTATCCATTTTAAGTCACTGAAACTTAAAAAAAAAAAAGACTCCAAATGTTTTAAGCTGCTAATTTTATTTTTCCATATCTCTCTAGAAATGTACAGAACTTCTGGTTCATATACAAAAAGGGGAATAGCTGCCTCTTCCCAATACTATCAACACAGATGTTCTCATGGCATTCCTAGACAAATGTTTCAGGAACTTGTGGCAAGAAAGTAGGAGCAAAAATAAACATGGAAATAAATGGAGGATGATCAGTGTGCAGAACAGGGCACATTTTACAACTACTAACCAATACTAAAATACTTTGAAGAACTAGAGCAACAAACCAACTTGAAATTCTTCATTTGTGGTAAAAGAAATACAGAAGTTAAAGTTGATTTAACAGTTTGCCTAAAGATATCAAGTAAGCCAGAGAATTTTGTGGTAGACCATCCCTGCTTCTTCCTTTATACTTCCTTTTGCATTTTAATTAATTCAGTAGTTCTCTGTTCATCCATGCTGGCTGGTGGCAAGGTAAACAAGAAGTTGGACTTGATTAAGCAGTGTGCCCTTCTTGCAAAGAAAGTGGCCAGCTGCATATTGGGCTGCATTAACAGGAATGTAGCCATCAGGTCCAGGGAAGTAGCTATTCTGCACCATGTGACACCAGTAAGACCACACCCAGAGCACTGGGCTGTGTTTCGGAGCCTCCAGAACAAGACATGAAAATGGACATACTGGAGTGAGTGTAGTGAAAGGCCACCAAGATGGCCAGGGACACGAGACATACAGGTTCACAGAAAGAAAAAAATGATAGCACAAGAAACAACAAACACAGGTTAGAATGTGACAAATGCTGCTTAGATATAAAGCTAAATTTTTTTGCCATGAGGATGTCAAACACTGGAGAATGTTGCTCCACCCTTGGAGATATTTAAAATTTTATTTAACAAGGTTCTTGGCAACTCACTCCAAGTAGACCTGCTTTTAGCAAGATGTTGGACTAAGTGACCTTTTGTGCTGGGTTTGGCTGGGATAGAGTCAATTTTCTTCATAGTAGCTAGCATGAGGCTATGTTTTGAATTTGTGGTGAAAATGGTGTTGATAGCACAGGGATGTTTTAGTTACTGCTGAGCAGGGCTTACACAAAGTTGAGGCCAGACAGAATTATTGAATATAATTTCCTGATGCCTCAGACAGCTAAGTGTTACAAATTCTGTAAGAAGATCACGCTCTATTTTAACAGCTCTAAGAAGTCTGCACCAAAAAAAAAAAAGCTACTGGGAAGCTGTTCAAGAATCTCTGATGGAAAGGTAGGAACTTTGTCTCAAGTCCCTCAGGATCTTGAATTTCTTTTCCCATCTATCCTTTTTCTTTTTGTAGTAACATTATCTTTTAGTTCAGAAAGTTCTTTCCACTCATAAAATTTACCCCACTGTATTTATATAGAGCAGTAGCACCTGCAGTTTTCCCAAACTGAACAACCCGCGTTGCTTTAGTCTATTGAAACCTTCCAAACTTTTTCCTTTCCCATGATCAAGTAGCAGGCGATCTCTGCAGCTATTCTGGTTTTGAATATGTCTTTCATGGTTGCTGGCTGTCAGAATCTGTACACAGATGCCTCATCCTCTCTAGTAAAAAAACAAACAAAAAAGTGCAACAACAAGTGTTGTTTTCTACATTTCTATAAGCCATAGATAGTAACATTTGGATAAGGGTATAACTTATGTTTGTTCACAGTTGCAAGCCCATGACCTTGATGAGCAGAAAGATTTAGTTTCCCAATGCACAAAGTTGTTGAGCAAGGGAAGGAAAGAAGCCCTAGATCTTCTTAGACAGTACTGATGGTAGGACTGTGGTCACTTATCAGGACATTGTAGGGAGGAAGGAACTGTGCTATAAATTGTTTGAAAAGATTCTGAAAATTACTTGCAGAAGTCACGTGAAAATAATAAAAAAAACCCAACCCAGATGACTAACTACCTTTTATGTCTAAGCCATATTTTCTGGTAAATCCTGTCCTTCCTTCAAAATAGATATGTGGTTAGATCCAGAGTGAGAAATATGAAAGAGCAGCTCGCTAAGGAAGAAGATGCAAATGTGAATGTAGATTACATAGACAAGCAGGAAACATCTGCTACAAAAGCAGGCCTGACTAAAAAACTGGAAAAATTATGCCATGGAGCTCAAAAAATGAAATTGTATCAACCCAACACTGGTTTGTTTTTTGTTTGGAGGGGTTTAGGGGTTTTTTTTGTTGGTTTTGGTTTGGTGGGGTTTTTTTGTTGGTTTTTTTTTTTTTCCAGGAGGATTCAAAACATCCTTTATTCTTACTTCTCCAACTTCATTTCAAGATGCTGTCCAAACATTCATTTGTAATTAAGGTGATATATTTTTAAAATCTCTTCTGACGGCAAAATAAGACAATATTAGAATAATTTAGTTTCCATCTTTTCTTGGCAATAAGACTGATTTTTTCTACTAACTTAAACCAGCAGCATAGTAAAAAAAATAATTCATGGTAAACATTAATGGAGAAAGATTGAATCCAATGTTTAAGCCTAAAACTAGGCCTTTAAAATATTACTTTACAGTGAACCACAGAGACTGCTGAAGCTAATAGATTTTCAAGAGTACGTTCAAAGACATGTTATAGCAGAAGGATAGTAGCCATATTGTTTTGAAGTTACCACCAAGCATATCTTTTATGAAAAGATAATATTTTTTGTTAGACCAATGGATATTGCTTCAAAAACATACAAGCTTCTGGCTCAGAAAACCTTCAGAAATCATAAAAAGACCCTAGAGTCCAAAAGCTTATCTAATTTCTTTAGCTATATTGACTGGAGTAATATTTGTAAAAATACTTCCCCCTTCTGCAGACATTTCTTTCCACATGCTGTAAAAATTATGAAAAATGGTACTCTAGTTATCATGGTTGATCGACACAGTCTAAACTAAAGCATGACCTGCTAAGCTTAGGCAGAACTAAAAATAGGTATTTGCTCAGATTATTGTACTTTTCTTTAACTTTTAGAGTCAGGATTTGGTAACAAATCTTTCTTGATGAGATTTCTTTTATTTCTTTTTCTTCCCTTATTACAGCAAGCATCTTGTCTGTTCTTGGAAACATTACTGATAAAAATTTATAGAAGCTGTTCCTCATAGTTTCCTGATACTTTTTTAGGAAGGGCTGATGATATTTCTTCCCCTTGGGAAGTGTATTTTCTAGTAGCAGCCTATGGTGAAGCATGTAAGCTAGTAGTCAAAACACCTCTATCTCCTGCCCTTCTGAGTTTGGCTACTAAGCTGAACACATTTATCATCTATAACTACCACTGCTTTCAATCAGTTTAACAATGTTTATTACTGGTATCCTACAGGTGGCCCAACAGGCTGGTTGTCCCTGTTTATGTCTGAAAGCTTTAACAGTAGTCCATGCTTTTCTCTAGACTAGACTCTACAAAGTTAACTTTTGGTTAACTTAAGCTAATTTAAGGCTTGAAGCAACCTTAACAGGCTGTTAGAAAGGTTTTGACAATTCAGAACCATCTTTTATTTTCTTACAATCTCTGAAAATAACCAACTAATTAACGAACTAACTAACTAACTAACTAACTAATTGGTTTCAAGTGTTCCTCACAAACACATCATTGCCAAAGGTGATCATTAGGAACAGGCAAAGGAGAACAAGTTTTCATAGATTTTCCAGTCTGAAAAGGCTGCTGGCAATGAGAAAGGGGGTAAGAGGGATTGTTTAACTGATGACAGAGGAAATGAAAGACTACATCCGTAAAGGAGCCTTAAGGTTATGCAAATGGCTGTTTCAGAATAGTACTGTGTAAAACTCTGAGATGCTTTTCATTCTATGAGCGTCTCAGTATACATTAGTACAGCACCTTGCTTCCCTTGATGAGCTGCCAGACTCACCGGCATTGCTACCCCTACCACACTGAGCATGGCTGCAGATAAGCACAAGTGCTACGACTGTAAATATAATGGCATACAATCAATGCCAGAAGTTGTTGCTATGCCTTTTGATGTACATAACTGAGGTTCAGTAACAAAGTTTTTGCAAGTGCAGACACAGGTCAAAATGCATTAGTTTTAATACACTTGCTCATTGTTTTGCTGTCCAAAAAAAGAATATTATGAAGTTGTGATACATTTACTAGATCTAGCAAAATAAAATAATTTATAATGGAGCAAATTGGGAAGCATATATTACAAACCCAGTGATAAATATTTACATCTGAGAAAGGCAATACAAATCTTGAACAGAATGGTAGTCAGTGGAAGTATATTATAAAGCTAGTATATGGTGAAATAGTAGCCACTGGAACATCCACAATATAAAAAAAAGAAGAGTGCAAGGGTTATAGGAATCTTAATGAGATGGTGGTTTGTACAGAGCTAGGAGTCAGTAGCATAATCAAAGAAGAAACTGTCCCTCAGTCTATTTAGAACTGAGACTGCAAAAGCAACTGCAATTGCCTTTGAAAACTGCAGCCAAATAATTATTTACATTTGAGACAGGAATTATATAAGGCACCAGTGAGTTGTACGCCTCTTTTGTTATACATACTGAGGAATGAAATATTCATATTAGAGCTAGCTACCAGAATTATTAAGGGATTTTGTGCCTATCCTAAAGTAGGAAATGCAGACTGTCAGTTGCTTAGTTTGACCAAACTAACCTTGAGATAGGAAGACTACTGATTTCTTGAAATACCAGTGAAATAAGCTTTAGGGAGTGAAAAAACAAAGGAACAAACCAAAACCAACCCCCCCCTACACTTAAGAATGATGTGGTCAATATTTCATCATCATCATTACATTAAAAAAAGACAAAAGAAGAAGTTATGCAGTGAGTATAATGTATCTGAGGTTGGAAATCAGAGAAATTACAGAATTTGATTAATTTATGACAGGGATCATATGAAATGGTTTGCAAGTGCAGAGGGTTGGGTTCAGTGAGCGGAGAGATTTCTTTCAATTCTACATGCCTAAACTAAAAAGAAAATAATTTGAAAGCTGTATATAAATTAAGTAAGTGTGGAAAGTGGTTTTCAAGAATAAAAAAACAAAAGTTGCTGTAGCCAGTATTTCATGCAGGTGTGCACCATGGTATGAACCCATTTCCTCATCTCCTGGACCATGGATAGCAGGACCCCCTATGTGTAACTGGTTTGTGAATGCCAATAGCATATGCTGATTTTCAGTGCTTTTTTCTTTAGTTTATTAATCTTTATTGTAGTACTGCAGGTCAATAAGATGGGCATTGATATTCTGCAAATATCAAAGAAACATGCACTCAATTCTAAAAGGGACAAAAGGACTGTATTAATCAGACAGTTCCATGTTTCTGACTGTAGAAGCAAATAGTGATCTTGCAAACTGTCAGAAGGCTATTGAAAAAGTGCTTCAGAACTTCAGAGGTACAAGAAAGGAAACTCTGAGAAGTGAAATCCCCTTCCTTGCATTTCTTATAAGGTCTGAGAACCAATCTGGGAGCCCACAGTGTACTTCAAAAAAAGTGGTTAACATTCAGGTAGTGACCTATATGACACACTGTGTGCCTTAGTACCTCTTGAATGGAGGACAGGGGGACAGGGAAGGAGAGAGAGCAGCAAAGTACATGAGCCCTATAAACCCTACAGTGCCGGCAGCTGTGCACTGACAGAAGTCCTATTTGTAAGTTTTTTGCAGATGTGGCTTGTGCTCTGTACATGTCGAAAGAACTTTTATACTGATACAATCATATATTAGTATAAATGATATAATTGTGTCCTTATCAAGTGTGTACACAGTTATTACCTTTATAGTTTTCGGGTCAAAGGAGTCCAAAAGAAGTTGGGTGGTTTTGTGCTCAATGCTGAATATATGCTGTTATATCAGCATTCAGCGTTTCTGAAGGTCATAAATAAATTACAGTACAGGTATTTTGCATGCTGCATATATGCCTAATATTGTAAGCACACAGCACAGATTTCATGTGTTTGGAAATACAAATTGGCTTTCTTTTTCCTTTTTCATTAAGTCGTGAAAGACAGGAGTTACCAAATATACGTGGTGACTGAGGTATGACAAGTCACCTCCAGTTTCTGCAGAATGACATAAATTAGAATAATTCAAAGCTCATAATAATTTCCCAATATATCTATTTCAGTGCAGCAGAAAAGTTCTAAAACAGTGAGTTGCTAATGACTAACACAAGCTAATAGCTATTTGTATACTTCAAGGTAGTCGAAGGGCAAGCAGTTCAGTTGCTGTAACAGCAAAAGTAAGTCATTAACTCATGGAAAGATCTCACCTAACTCAGAGGGTAAAGAAACAACCGCAGGAGTACTTTATTTTGCAAGGCAAAAGTGGACGTATTTGGTTTTAATGGGCTTTGTTAATTAAAGGGGTAGGCAATTTTACTACAGGAACATAATCCCTAATGTTCATAGAAACTTCCCAAATCTCTGATGTTCTGAAAAGCCCTGTGTTTTCACTGAACAGACATGAAAGGAACAGTCTGTGAAAGAGGTCTGAGCAACCGTTCTTGAAGAACAAGGAAGAAGAAGCTCCTTATCATTAGAAAGCTCTACAGTACTGCAGAGCTTTGTTTTCCCATGGTGTAATAATGTGTACTACAGAAAAGACCCTTAAGATACATAAATATAATTTTTCTCTAATTCTGTCAATACTTATAGTCAATCAGTTCTTCACACACTTCTCTGGTCTACAGTCATAGTCAGAGCTCTCTGGGTGAAATACTGGTTTCTCCCCAGTTGCCTTTCACAAGAGGTCAAAAGGCTGTTACCCTCCAGGAGGATGTTGGACTGATCTTACTAAAGCTATAAACTTAAGCTTAAAGATCTCATTAAAAACTAAAATAAAATTTATCAAACATGGCAAGGAAGAGTCACATAAATATTTAATTATGTTCTTTGCCTGTATTATATTAATGACCCCAAGAAGTATCAGAGCCCCATTTTGGCTAAATGCTATGCAAACTTACAGAAACAGCCTGTGACACAGACAGTTGTTACAGTAATTACAGCAGCAAGTCCAGCATTGAAGAAGGAAAGAGTGGGAGTGGAGATGAGTCTTTAAAATAGATAATGGTATGTGTGCTAAAGACTGACAGGGTATATCTTTGTAAACTCAGCAAAAACTGGTTCAAAAAGGTACCGCTAATATATATGCAAGAAAAGGAATATTGTTTGTCAAGCATCAGCCCTTCCCCCTGGCATGTCCTGTTCCCTTGTTCCTTTCTGTGAGCAGTATGCTGGCTATATGGCCTGTAGTCCTGACATCTAATGTCAGCATCGCTCCAGACCTGACTCACTGCACTGCTACAACTTTTAGATTTCTTTCATGTGCTCAGCTTATAATGAGAACAGTCTCCTATAAAACCGAGTCTCCATGTTACTTCAAAGCTCAGTGTTACAGTGGTTCTTCTATATCATGTTCATGGCACATTTTACAAAGTTATCTCTATTGTAATTTTTTTTTTTGATGTTCTGCTGCGTACTTTACAGAGACATATGCTTCTTTAATTTACCATTTGTCTTTGAAACAGGTTAATTAAACCAGTAGAAATATTTTTTTTTTCAGAGCACATAAGGCTTATTTTAGTTTGGTTTAGGTAAATTAAGAGAAAATTTGAGATAAATGAAGCAAAACAAAAGAAGAAAGAAATGAAAGCAAAGCTTAGTCTATATGCTAAATTTCTGCCAGCTTAGCTGAGTCAATTAGGCACATTAAAAACCACAGCACTAGGCAACATTGCTATCCTGGTTGAATAATAGTAGCATAGATATACCAACAAAAATGTCCTTTACTGTATAGTTTATTTTACTCAGGTACAAACTCCAACAAATTGTTGTTATAAATGAAAGTAATTTCCAAAATGGAAATTGGAGTAAATGGTGAGACCCCACCTGGAGTACTGTGTCCACTTCTGGGCTCCCCAGTTCAAGAAAGATGAGGAACTCCTAGAAAGAGTCCAGAGGAGAGCAACTAGGATGATAAAGGGACTGGAGCATCTCCCCTATGAGGAAAGGCTGGGAGAGTTGGGCTTGTTCAGCCTGAAGAAGAGAAGACTGAGAGGGGATCTCATCAACACATACAAATATCTTAAGTGTGGATGTCATGAGGACGGAGCCAGACTCTTTGCAGTGGTGCCCAGCGACAGGACAAGGGGCAATGGCTACAAACTGAAACAGAAGAAGTTTCAGTTGAATATGAGGAAGAACTTCTTTACTCTGAGGGTGGCAGAGCACTGGAACAGGCTGCCCAGGGGGGTTGTGGAGTCTCCTTCTCTGGAGATATTCAAAGCCCGCCTGGACGAAGTCCTGTGTAACATGCTCTAGGAGAACCTGCTTTAGCAGGGGGGTTGGACTAGATGATCTCCTGAAGTCCCTTCCAACCCTTGTGATTCTGTGATTCTGTGAAAGTTTGCTCGTACAGGTTTTCAGTATGGATAGGCTGTCAGATTCTTTCTGCTATGGTTAAGTGCCTGAAGATGGATTCAAACAAATGTGAGAGTACAAACAGACCTTCCAAAACCCTTCTGTGCTTGTGGTGACAACCACCTTCAGTCTTACCTTTCTCGAGGAGGTTGCTTCCCTCCCATTCACCAACAGTTTCAAGAGCTGGATTATAATCCCTAATAACCAGGATTTAGTGAGCAAGAAGTCTCAAAAACAAAGCAAAAAAGGAAACTTTTTCCCCCCTGATTAAATGATGCTACTCACTGTTGCAGAATGTTGTATACGTCAGAGGTATAAACAGTTTTGAAAAGTGGTTATTATGGTGGATGGGTTAATATTAAACAAAATGTCTTGGTTACAATAACCAGCACAGGAAGCTTGAGAAGCACAGGCAGCTAGAAACCACAAGGCTGTCCCAGAAACGATCCCTCCAGGCATGCTCAGTTTCTTATATATCAGTAGCTCATGTAAAGAGAGTTGGCTACAGTTGTCTTTTGGTTTCTTATGCTACATGAGACATTTGCAAGCCCAACCTGTTTGGACTGCATCAGGGTAGGAAGCGCTCATGTAAGAGCTTCACCAGAAGATTGGAGGTGAGCAGGGGGCTGGTGGCAAATCAGCTAGGGGTGAAGGGGCAGACACTTAACACAGCTGTTGGCAGAGCACATCTCCGTCTGTCCCCTCACTACGCTGCAAAAAGTTTGCTTTTAAATAACGCCAGAATGCTGCAGCCCTTCAGAAGATATATTCATCTAAGAGTGCTTCAAGTCCATTTCCACATCATGATTTCCAAAAAAGTATTCTCTCTGCTCCATATAGCTTCTGTCCTTTGTCCTGTCCTGGGAGACTTGCTTTGCCATGATAATTTTCCTGACAGGAGGTGTCAACCTGCATCCAGCTCAACTCTGGTTTTAAAGACTCAGGCCAATATATGCATCTATGTATACACCTAAAGGTATATGCATAAAAGCCTGTCTATATATTATAATATTGTTCTATAATATAAATATATTCTATATATCATAGTTTGTTGAACATTGTATTTATCTCCAAGTTTTCCTCTGCTATATATGAAAAAAAAAATACTTGTATATTAAACATGACCTGTCAAAAACAGGTGTTAGGCAATTACATTCTGAGGAAAGAGAGCCTCTGTAATAGTTTTTAATAAGATGAAAAATGAGAGATTTTATAAGTTAGGTGGTCCATATGTTGATGTTTGGGCAATGATTGCTTTTAAAGTATCGAGGAAAAACATTGCTACCCCTTAAGCTTCAATGAAATTTCTTCCTATGGCTTAATTGTGTGCAACATGATTTATTTTGGGGACTTCTTTTTCTTCTGTGATAGTTAAAAAGTAGTGATGTGTTAAAAGGTTATAAGGAGAACCACTGCCAGCTTTCTGAAATAGCAAAAAAAGTAGTATGGGGAACTAGATTCTTACCCATAGTCAGAGGAAATGTTCTCATTGACATTTTAAATTCTGACTTGGGGCCTTCAAGAGACTTTGGATGAAATTAACAGTTCCATTAGATGATAAAAAATATAATATGGGCAGAGTTGACATGAGTTAGTGCAGCAAAAGCTTGCAAATTTGTTCATCATGTTTAATTTTCATACCAACAAATGAAAGTTGTAAAACTCTACTTGTGGTTTCCTGGCATAATTAGTAGTGGAGGGAGATACCAAGAGTTTGGCTTTGAATGTTTGCAATATTTGATACAGGTAAAAATATCCTAGGACCAGATGTAATTTACAAGCATGAAAGTGATTATGGAGCTCTTACAGACTTGTCATTCTCAAAATTCTAGAAGCCAAAGAAGTTAATAAGGTTACACCATTTCAGTTACACTGGAGAATGCTTCGTAATATCAGCCAACATAGCATGTGTAGACACACTCCTTGTTCCTGTTTCTTTATTTTCTATTAATTTTTTCAATCTATTGTATAATACATGTGATACAGTAGGGCAGTGATAGAGTAAATAGAGTGTGTGGGATAGAAGAAGGGGAAGAAACTCATGAGCTATTGCATTTCATACCTATCACAAGCAGTATCAAGTGTATTTCCATGGGCTATATAGAAATATCATTCCTTAAGCCTGATCTTAGGTGTTGTAATTTGCTTTGTGGATCCTAAAGATATAAAGATAGATGAAACCAGGAAGTTCAGTTCCATGAGTGAAGAGAATTTTCTTCTGTATTCCATTTTTCCTATTTCCATAAGGAGGTTATGTGTTCAAAGGGGAGGTCCATGAAGTAAGTCATAGTGCCTGATGACATTTCCATGTGCTGCTTTTACTGTTCCTGTACAAGATTTATTTTCCCAGACTTCTCTTTCTTTCTTTCTAGAAAAAGAACATCACAGTATAAATACAATTATACACGATGTCATTACAGTAAAGCATATGGGAAGTATAAAACATTGTGCGTGCATGGTGGCATATCAAGAATCATGGAAACATCACTGACCAGTTATACTCCCTCTTATCCTGAGATTGGGTGTTGAGACTAATAATCTTCCAGTCCATGTCACTGCTCAGTCCATTGCAATGTTTACAATGTTCTCACACAAAAATGAAAAATAAAAAAAGGAACAATATTTTTGCACAAGGAGTAGTATAGCCAAATGTTCAGCTCTGATTTAGTTTAGGGAGTTACATTAGCTAGAGATCCATCATTGGTGCCAGTGACAATACTTTTGGTTAGTGCTTGTCTCCCCCCTGAGCTGTGCAGGGAATACTGCCACATCAGCGTTCTAACTCTGGTATTTTGCTACCAGTCACTAGCATAGAAATTGTCAAATAAAATCTGGGTAAACACACCGTAAGTTCAAACTTCCCATTTAGACATTTTGTTGTTGCTCAGACATCATTTTTAGACTAATTTTCTGTTGACGTCTCACAGACAAGCCCATTTTTCTTGGGTGCCTGGAGTGTTAAGGAGGCTTTGAACTCTGAAAGAGAAATGTTCCAACCAAATAGGGTTAATAAATAATCTACTTAGCTTGATTTACAGGGCCTGACTGTCTTTTTGCTCATACTAGTTTTATGCTTGTATAGCTGTATTAACATAAAGTGATTTCTTTCTGTGAAATGAATGATTTCCCCTGTTCCCAATAAAATGAAAGAAAAGGAAGAGGAAGAAATATGCGTACTCTCTTATGCTCTTTCCCATCTTTCTTTTTTTTTTTTAATTTGATTGCAAAAGCAGACTTATGACATGTTGTGAAGAAGAAATTAAGAACAGATAAGGAAGGCAGTTCCTCATTTGTGATACAGGGTGTTTCTATGAAGTAAGAGGATAGTGGTAAATGAAATAATAAAATTTGGAAAAGGTGCATTCATTTCAAACTAAACATACAAATATCCATAAGCATATGCTTTGTAGATGGGACTGCAATGACTTTCATTGCGTTCCTATTGAATATGACAGTTGGGGTCATATTGCAGTAATTATTAGCAGCTTGGTTCATAATAGCTTGAAGACCTTGTGGTCCTTTCTGTGTCTTCCCTGTGTTTTCCACAAAAGAGAAAATTGAAGTGAATGTGGATTACATACCTGGGAAACAATTTCCTTTTTCCAGAATTCCTTTCCAAATGAGAGGTATGACTGGTCTTACAGCAGCCTTGCTCCAACAGCCTAGTGAGGCTTTTCGCTGACTCTCCAATTACAAAATCTGTTGACAAATATAAGCCTCATCTTCCCTCATTTCTTACAGGCATTGAGATTAGTAAGGATGTCCTGCTGTTCACACTTCTTTACTGACTTTGTATCTTGTTGGAATATCCCTGATGGCTCTGTATGCTTTATTATAGAGATAAGCCTCAGCTTTCACTTAGTTAATTTTTTTGCAGTTTTTCAGACCTTGATATGAAAGTTCTCTGAATTGGAACTCTTATGGAATTGTGTTATATCTCAGACACAACAGTCATTTGAGTAATTGTGATCACATTAGGGTTAATGTTTGTGTCGATCAAACAGTGCAGAAGTGTTGCAGGAAAAATTAAGTAAATAAAGCAGAAGTTCAGGCTGCTCTTTCTGTCAAATAATTGTGTTTATTCTTCACAGAGGCCTATTTTTCTGTTCATAATGAATCCAGGCTTTAAGTTTCACATTCACTGAGGAAAGTACTTACAATAATGGTCAAGGAGTTCTTTACATATTAAATAATTTTGCTTTCCTTTTCTTACAAATTTTTCTTCTAATAGAGAATTGTCTCATAAGGAAGAGTTTTCTAATGAAATGAATGCTAGTTCACTATTACATATAACTTTAAACTGATAACTGAAATTACCTCTAAATTATTTTTTTTTAAATCTTGTCACATCTTTACATTCAAAAAAGAGAATTAAAAAGAAAACAGGAATGAAATAAAGTGAAATGTTGACGTTCCTATTCTGGTTTATCAAGAAAAGCAGGGATTTACAAATAAGTGTTGTGAGATTCATCTCCACTCACTTCACTTATATATAATTTTTGTGCATGAGGGCTATGTGGGCTCCCTTTTTTATCTAGGGAGAGACAGAGGTACCTCAAAATTTTTTTCTCATATATTTTAGAAACCTAACCTTTCGGTAGGATGACCCATTTTACAGACATCCCTGTGTCTCTCCCTTGACTAGACACTGTATACCCAACTTTTAGATAGCTGGCGAAGAATTCAGTTGCTTTAACACAGGCCATTGCAGGTAACCAGTGTAAGCCCCAGTGTAAGCGCAGTGTAAGTTACTGCTCTAGAGGGCCCCAGGTCTCCTAAATATCTCATATCATTTTAGCCAACCTCACACAGATACGCTACAGTGCCTAAGCCAAGGCATGGCAAGAGACTCTGAAGTGCCTAAACCAGTACCAAACACCTGTTTTAATGGAGTTTAGTTTTGGGGTTGCCTTAGGTTTCAGCAACTTTATAGGTAATAGCACTGGTGGTGGCACAGACACAAAAGTATCTCCATCCTTTTCAAAGTTTCCTGAAGTTTTTTGGGAATATCATGCAAAGACTTCTGAGCTGGCTGCATGAAGCTTGGGCCTGGAAGCGGCATAGCCACAAGGAGATACTGCTGAGTCTGACCTTTCCTCTCTTTCCAATTTGCGAGTTTGAACATAGACGAATCAGGCATCAGCACAAGAAGGACATGGAACTGTTGGAGCGGGTCCAGAGGAGGGCTACTAAAATGATCCGAGGGCTGGAGCACCTCTCTTAGGAGGACAGGCTGAAAGAGTTTGGCTTATTCAGCCTGGAGAAAAGGCGGCTGCGGGGAGACCTGATTGCGGCCTTTCAGTACCTAAAGGGGGCCTATAGGAAAGATGGGGAAAATCTTTTTGGTAGGGCCAGCTGTGCCAGGACAAGGGGTAATGGTTTTAAACTGAAGCAGGGTAGGTTTAGACTGGATATAAGGAAGAAATTCTTTACAATGAGGGTGGCAAAACACTGGAAGGGGTTGCCCAGAGAGGTAGTGGAGGCCCCATCCCTGGAAACATTCAAGACCAGGTTGGATGGGGCTCTGAGCAACCTCATCTAGTTAGCGGTGTTCCTGCTCATTGCAGGGGGGTTGGACTAGATAACCTCTAGGGGTCCCTTCCAACCCAAAACATTCTATGATTCTATGATTCTATGTTCCCTAGCCCCCTGCTTCCAGTTCTAGATTTAGCATGGACATTTCTTTGTGATGGCAGAAATGAGGTGTTAGTCATTTCTTTGGAGAAGATCTTCTGGCAATATGTAATGCTCTTGATACAGCATAAACTATTGTACCTGTAGTGTCTCCAGGCCCACAAAACCTGGTGTGGCCTGGTGTGCATTTAGTCTAGTTCTCTTAGCTTGAGGTTTCCCTCATGGCTCTCTATTGTGCGGCGTAGACATGGCCTTAGGCAGGCTCCCACAGGCATATGTGGAGAAAGGGAGGGGGCCTTTTCTGCAAACCGGTATGGTAAACCACATCTTTAGTTTCACTTAGGCACTGTGGGCCACCCCTTCACTCTGCTCCTCAAGTCTCCCAGTACGCATGGCGTCATTCTACCCCGGACCTGTACAGGTGCATGAGGAAAAGGAAGAGGCTGCATGTGTTCTTTTCCCTACTTGGCACGCCTTGCATTGCAAGCCAGAATTTTGCCTTGAGCATCTGTTCTAAAAGAGAATATCATACAAATAAAAGCAAAGTCTTTCATTCCATCATGTCATTAAATAACAATCCCAAAGTAAAATTATGTACAGCGTCTGCAAGATTTATTCCTTATATTAAAAGTTGTCTGGTTTTAATGTTCACTTGTAAACCTTCTGACTTTCATTGCAATAAAACTAATCTTCAAAGTTCTGAAGCAATATGAAGTTTCCCAATGCTCCTTAAAAAACCTCACCCAGTTTCGAAGGTGTCCAATTTCACAAGCTGATTACTTGGCTGAATAAAATATCTTTACTCACCTGTTCAAGTCGTAAACTTATGTCATCCTAAAAGCTGTGGATTTTGCACAGAGAGAAACTATGACTGACCACAAGTGCTAGGAAAGTATTTGTCTACTGAATGAGTGACTGAGAAGATTCAAATTAGTTGTCTTAAATAATGTACAAAAATAGCATGTTACCTATGTACTTTGTTTATATTTGTCTTTTTCCACTGATGTTTTTATTTGCATTACAATTGTGCCCGATCTAGACCAAGACAGGGAATGTGGCAGCACATGCAAAATTACATTTCCTTTCCCAAAAGGACTGTTTATTTTCAGACGAGAAATAAGAGGTGGGTGTAACGAATACATCGAGGGGGAAAGGATAAAGGTAAAACTGAAAAGATAATGCAGCTGCATGGGTAACAAGTGCCTAATGGTTTTGATTAAATTAATTTGTTTTTAATTAGTTATATAACTCTTGCTTGACTCTCCCACATTGTGTTTGCAGAGTTGGCTGTTAGGAAAACCATCTCCCTGTTTGCACATTTAATCTGGAAATCGTTTAGAAACAACAAACAATGATAGGATGCCATTTTAATGCAGAGTATTTCTTTCTCAGAAGTCTATTGCTGTACAACACTATTCCTCTCATTTCGAGTCCTCGACTCCGGTACTAAGGCACTCAAAAAAGTGCAGGCATTCTCAACACTTTATTTTGCTGGGATGCCAAACTCTGTGAGACATAACTGAATTATATAAACAAAGAAATAGTCTATTTCTGTATGTGTCAAATGTAAGCATAGAAACCAACCAAATACATCTTGAACTGGCTTCTCCCCTCAAATTCCCCCCCATATAGGGGGAAATGGAAACTCTGCCATGTGGAATACAAGAGCACAAGAGAAAAAAAAAATCATGAGATTGATGGGATGACATCTCCAGCAGACTGAGCGTAAAACCCTACACGAATAAAGTTGCTAACTAAGGCTCCAAGCCCTTATTTAGTAAGATGCTGTAAGCACCCATATGGTTGTTCTAAAGCTTAAATCCTCTTTCCATGCTTGTATTCCTAATTAGTCATGTGTAGTGCTTTGCTGAATTGGGGCCAATAAGAAGACACTGCTGAGTAACCCCAATACATTTAATCTGTATCAGTGATCTGAACTACATGCCTTTATTTGGTTTAAACTGTTATCCTGAAAAACACATTGCACTATTTCTATGAGTCTCCTCCTTGCTCCTTTTAGATTTTTATTCCTTTGGGCACTTTCAATACTTAAGATGGGAATAATGTACATTACATGCTTTTTTAAACTGGGCGGTTTGTGTGTGGTTTTTGTGGGTTTTTTGTTTAAGTTTTTAGGGGCGTTAATTTTTTTTTTATTTTTTTTTTGTGCATGACTGACTAATGTCTTTTACAAAAACTTAAAAAAATGATAAGAGGAAAAAACCACATTCACATTTGATTTGGGAGGAAGCCAATGTCAACGTGACCAATGATGGGAACACTGATGATATGTTGGGTGCGTCTTTCAAGTTCTGAAACATGTAGAAGCCTGTTAAATGGGGCTGAGAGATCCTGACAAAAGAGCTCACCTGACAATAAAATTCACTGCAGGGAATAAGCAAAAAAAAAAAGAAAAGAAAATTTGTCAGGCTTTCAAATTCTCTTCCTTATGCACAGGTCTCAATCAGAGTAGCAAAAGCAGCTGTTGCAAGTGAATATTCTGTGCATCCCTGATATGAAAAAGCACGAGATCGATTTCTTCCTCAGTAACATTCCCAAAATATTCTTTGCTTTCTTTAAAATGACTCATGTGCTCTCTTAAAATGACTTGTGCATATATTTTCATGTTTTCCTTCATAATTAAATACTCTGTAACTTCTGTTGTTTCATTACATGTAAGTAAAAAGCATGACAAAGACGTGACCTCTTTTAACTCAGTGTTCACAAAACCTGTTGTTTTGTCCAACAGGTGATCCTATTGTAACTGAGTTGTAGCATATACTGTATACTTATACTACTATGAAAATTTAAAGGCAAAAATGTCCTGTGAGGTTCCCACCTCCTCTGCTTTTAGTATTGTGCAAGTGCTTCCCTCCTCCAGTTCTTTTTGACAGTGTTCCTCTATTCCAGTCCCAGCAGGTGAGCATAGTTTCCACTATGCAAACTCAGTACTCTGTTTCTCTACTGAAACTGAAACAGGGTAAGGCTATTATATCCAAGCCAAAGTCTGACTGTGCTTTCTTGGATATAGCTGGAATAAGATAACAATAGCAGATGAGAGGTATTGCCACAGGTTTCTGATCAGGCTGAAGGTGCAGAATTTTAGCATATTATGAAACCATATACTAGAGTTTCATGGTTATACACTCAAATTTATATCCCATGCAGGTATTTATGCCATGGTGCTGTCAGTTCTATTTTTATCTTATTTGGCCATTGCACCTAAAGTGGCAATGCTTATTGCGCCTTTCTTTTGATGTGTACATACACCCTAGTTGTCAACTATGTTAGTTGCTTCATGATCTGGCCAGAGGATTTGGACTGCAATTAAAACAGTTTTTGTATTTGGTACCAAATAACCATTATGGCTTCATCTGACTGGGATCAAAAATTTAACAAACAGATGTCATATAACTTGTTCTAAAAGTGCAGTACAAGCACATTATGTTTACCCCACATTTGCATGGATCCCACCTATGTGTTCAACTGATGAATTTTTCCACCTCTTCCAGACGAGGTGGACTTTTCAGTCATTTCTAAGCTAATCTAGGTTCAGTAGCCTTCCAGTCATTCTACCATTCGTATTCATAGCCACTGACTGGATTATCTCTGGAACAAAAAACCAAATTGTCATAACTTTTTTTTCCCTTTGGGGGTAGGAGGGGAGGAATTTTACAGCTTGAAGACCAGAGGATATAATGCGTAAAATGATGGTCTTCTATAAATACAAAGGACATGAGAACTATGAACCAGGAAGCCTAATTAAACCAGGAAGGAATGAGCTAGTGAGAAATATGCCAGCAAAAAATAAATCAGAGAAAAATTGCATCTTATAGTCATGTAGAAGAAGGATGGAGAGTGTAACACTAGATGTTAATTTAATAATTCAACTGTACAGAGTATCACCAAAAATTTTGCTTGAAAAGTAAAATAGCAGATGACTACACCTCTTCCATTACTTGTCTGCTCTTTTAATCCTGTCCTTTTTAATTAATTTAAAACAAAATTATTCTATATTATTCATTCATTCTATATTATCCTATGGGTCCACTTGAACATCTTTAAATCCAAGTTATCCTTGCATATTTATATTTCTGAATTATATTAAAATTCCGCTACAAAAATCCCCCTACCGCCAAGCCCCAAACCCTCTCTCTTGAAGAAGAGAATAACTGACCTTTAATACTTAGCACTAGCATTGAAGTATTTGCTATGGCCATTCATTCAGAATTAATAAAAAATATGATAAACAAAACACTATAAAAGTACAGCCCATAGCAATAATGTATTTTGAATCTGCTTGTTTCTGTCCATCCATCTCTCATTTGCTGTATGCACTGTCATTCTTACTCAACCTACTGTATTCTCTGTCTAATTTGGACTGATGAATGACAGAGTCATATGGGTTGGAAGGGACCTTGGAGGGCTCTCACTTCAGACAGGGTCAACAGTGAATATAGATCAGGCTGCTCAGGACTTTACTAGCTCCACCAAAGGTGGAGATTCTTTGGCCTTTCTGCACAACCTGTTTTAATGCTTAGTTATCTTCACAGTGGAAATCCTTTCCTTATAACAAGCTGGAACCTCTCTTTTTTTGGTCTGTGCCCATTGTCTCTCATCCATGTCCCACTGCACAGGGTCTGGCTTCATCACCTTGATGCCTACAGGCACCAGGAGCTGCTGATCAGTCCCACTGAAGCCAACTCTGCCCCAGGCTGGACAAGCCCAGCTCCCTCAGCTTCCCCTGACAGACCAAGTGCTCAAGCCCCAGCCATCACAGTGGGTCTATGCTGAGCGTGCTCCAGTTTATCAGCATCCTTGTGCTGGGGGCCTAAAACTGGATGCAACAACCCAGATGTGGTCTAACAAGTGCTAAGTAAAGTGGCATAATCACTTTCCTTCATCTGTTGGCTACACTCCTGTTGTTACAGCCTGGTATGCTGTTAGCCTCCACCACTTCAAGGGCACACTGGTAGACTTGACCTCTGGAACAACTTTAAGTGATAGCTGAAAGTGATTTGGCAATTAATGCTTTAATTGTTCTCCTTCTCTCAGTTCACAGAATTTCCCAGGTCAGAATAAATGAAACTGGGTACAGAATGTGCAAACCCTTAGTGGGAAGATGTAAACATTATAATTCACCTGAAAATCATGGGCTCTTCAGTGTGCGCAGCACGGATACTTAGTCCATATGTGTTAATTTGTCATCTTATATTAGATCATACAGTCAGTGTGGTCCTGAAAGACAGCTTCTGGGAATCTCTGCAAGCCCCTTGGTCATTTAGTCATTTAGATTTCTAGCAGCTCTACACTTAATGCTGGTTTTGTATCAATCATCTCAATATGGAATATCACTCATCCTTCTCTATAGTGCATGCCTTCTTTTGATGCTTTCCATCAGGTTAACATTTCGGTGGGTTAAAGATCTGTATATTTGGGCAACCTTTTGTCTAACATTTATAATATGTTTTATTATGCCACAGTGACTACACCGATAACATGGAATAACTGGCCCGTGAAAGGTCTTTCAGGTGTGCAAACATGTATGATTTCAGTCAGCAACGTAAGAGGCCATAAAGAACTGTGACCACTCAACCTGGAATATGAAGTGGGACATGTGGCTTTCTTACACAGATCTATGAAGATATTAAAAGGCAGGCACATGACTGTTTCATTAAAGCACCACAGCACATGAATACAGACCTGTAGATTGTCTTCGGAGTAGGAATGGATTGTAGTTATTACAGAAATACTCAGAAAGTATTTATTCTTTAAATGCCCTATTAGTGGCAACAGGTGAAGTCTACCTCAGCAACTGCTATTTTTTTGTATTATCTCACTTCATCTAGTTTTTGTTGAAATCAATGCTGGTTTATTACATTTCACTACAGATTTTTCTCTGTGTCTGTGTGTGTGTGTGTGTGTGTATGCATATGTGTCTGTATGTGAGACAGGTAAAGAAGAAGGAAATCTGATTCTACTAGTGAGATGTCAAAAAAAATCAGTGTTTATGAAACATTTATGAAAATTGTTGAAAGCTGACAGTATATTGCAGTAATTTTAAAACAAATGGTGCATCTGTAGGTATGGGGTTTTTTCTTTTTTTTTTTTCCTGGTAGTGTGTAGCTTTTTTTTCTCTTTTTTTTTTTTTTTTTTTTTCTAGCATTCAGCCTTCTGGAGATGAGGAAGACTGTGATTGCTTCCTTTCCAGCCTGAATGCCCTCTTTTCAAAAACCCTAAAAGTACCTCACTTTTTTTTCTCTCTCTCTTTCTAAGTCTCAGTAGGACAGTTTTATAAATTCAGACTTTTTTTCCTATAAGAATTTTCAATTATATGAAAAAATACCAAACTCCAAAGCCTTCTACCGGGGACAGGGGATTTTGTTTTCCATGGCAACTTGTGCAAGTTGCAGTTAGAAGCTTAATGCCCCCTTTCTGCTCAATTGCCTTTGTGGCCTGCCCTTCCATGATAACCTCATACTGAATCACTGCAAAGGACCATAGACATCCCTCATTGTGCTAAATAATGGGAAATATCTCTCTAAGAAATCTGGAACATGGAACAGAATGAAAGCAGGAGGTATACAAACACTGCAATGGCTAATTAAATAGTCTGTCTACAGTGGGTAGGTCTAATAGACATCCTGGTTCCTTCTCTTCAGCAACTGCTTAAGATGCCAAAGACTGGCAGCCCTGTAAAGTAAGCAGTCTGAATTGCTCATTGTTCTTTCTTTTTTCTTTTAATTTTCATGTTCTTTTCATCATAGTTACTCTTATAGCAGATTGCCTGAATGAAGTCCATAGTTCCTCTTCTTTGTAGCAATAAATCCGCAGGGCTTTAGAGCCAGAAGAATCATGTGGAAAGTAACTAAGATTACTTTCTGTAAGACACATCCAGGCTTCAAATCTTTGTAAGGAAGAAAGATCTTCCTAGGGCTCCTGAGAGTTTAGAGTCTCTAATGTTAGAAACTGTTACAGACTGCAGGACCCAGGCATGCAGTCCAACAAAAACTGTAGGATTTTCTGAAAGAGAAAGTGATTTTACATCCTTTCATATAGCGAAAATTTACTTCACCAAAAAGTCGAACTTTAAAATTTTTGCAAAAAAATTTTCACTTGTCAGTCAAAGTAAAGAAAATGCACTATCAACAACATAAACACAATCCTTTAAAATAACTGTAGCTTGTACAACTGGAAATGCTTTTGAAAAAATTTAAATGTAATATTTAGAATAAAATAATATAAACCCCAGGCCATTTTAACTCTTCTGAAAATTTCTTATGTCAGTAACTAGAAAACACTTGTTTATATATTTAAGTTTCGCTGCAGCTTTTTGGGGTGGGGGACCGTGGTTTTGGTCTTTTAAATGAAATCCATCTATTTTCTGTATTTCAAGCTGAAATACAGCTGGACATCTGCTACTGTAAGTTAATCAAATCATTATTGGTTTTCTTCCAGATTGAGTTTAATTGTTCTATAACCAGGCTGGGTGCACAATGCAATCCTCCCCATGGCTACATACATTTATTTAAAATGCTTCTGAAGGTGACAGTGATATATGACAATATGAAGTTTGTGTTGATCAACAGCAAACTCCCCACAAAACAGTAAGTACAGGCAGTGCAATAATATGAACAAATCATTCAGCTAAAAAGGCTGGCAGGTGGAATATCTGGTTTTAAATACTGAGAATGCAGTCACATGAAGTGCTGAACTATAGGCACTCTTGATTAGGATGTGTTTCTAAGCAAAAATAGAAAGGGGCTGCCTGAAGTGGAACATTTCTTTCTGTTAGGGAAAACTGTCATTTATTTATCTTAATTACAGTGGCTTTTTGGTACGTACCCCTTTTGACAAGAATTCCTTTAAAATGGAGTGTTATTTTGTTTGCAAAGAGTCAAGATAGAAAGTGACTGTAACTGGAATGAAAATATAAAGAAAATGAAATATTGTTTAATAACATACTTGAAATAAAGATTGTGTAACTCACAATACTGAGGACGTCCACACTCATGTCTCCTAATATTAAAGTTACAAAGCAGTTTAAGTACCTGGCTGCACTGGTGCCATAAATAATAGCATTGAAGTTGGTGTAACCAATGATCAACTACTCACAGGTGTGTATTGGGACAGCACACTCTGTCCCAGTATAATTTCTTTTTTTTTTCCCCCTTAAAGAGCTACTAGATCAAATGGCCATTTGAATGTTTCCATTATTCTCGACAGTACGCATATGTGTCCCATAGTTTTCTTTGTAGGGCAGTGGTTTGGCTTCTCAAAACTGATGATCAATAGATCAGCCAGTAACAATTTGAAATTTTTTATGGTTGTTCTATAAATCCTTCCTGTGTTTTTCTCTGGGCTTTTTTCTAGAGATGTGCATTTCTTCCTGGGCTTTGACATCTTCTGCTTGCTTTCTACTGCAGGCAACCAGTTCATGTGTCAGATTTTTATTTGTTTTGACAGTATCCCACAATCCAGAGTAAGTTACTGGGGTGGTATGTAGCTGCCCCAAACTGTGCATAATGGGAATTCCTGTGATTTTTCACTGCATGAAATAAAAAGTGAAAAGACTTACAAAAACATACTTGTGCAGCATTTTTTCCTGGGTAGGTGTTTGTAGATATTTATTAAGGCCACAGCACAGTATCCACTGTGAGCAGCAGCTCTGCTTTGTGGTTGTACTGGATTAGTTTAGACTTCAAAGGGAGATCCAGATCTTTAGGAAATTAACTCATACCATTTCAAATATCCTAGAAACAAGGAGGAATTAGTATTTCCTGTTCTCAGGAAAAAGGGTTACAGGCAGGACCCTGCTCCTTGAGCTGTCTTCCATGTCACTTATAGTTAAGGCCCTGAACTTCAACAGGCAGTATCCAGTGGCTAGAAAATGAATAATAGTGGGAGCAAAAAAAAAAAAAATATTTCTATGTAAATAGGGATAGTTTCCAAAGTGACTCACCCTAAATCATAACAAAGATTCTGATCCCTTGAAACTGCTCATTGTGCCAGAATTACACAGCTGAGCTCTCTCACTCTCTATTTCACAACCCACTCTACAGCAGTTTACAGAAAATAATCATGGTAGAGCTCCACCCTGAAAATAAAATACTGAAATCAACCTGAGGTTACATGAGGGAATTCTGCTATCTTGCGCAGTGAAAACAAATGGGAATGAAAGAAGGAATTACCTTGCATGTAGGTGGATTCCCTCAGGTCCCCTTGGAAAGTGATATAACTTTTTGACATTATCTTTTTAATCTTTATGAGGAAGGCTACTAAATGGTCACAGGCACCATGTGGGCAAACTGAGTGCATTCCACACCACGTTATACACTTGCAAGAAGGCAAGGTATTGGTGGCAGAAATATTTTCGGCAAAAACTATAGGTTTTCTATGGCAGAATTCTTGAAATTGGTTTGAGTGCTAGCAATACTTCCACAAAGCAACCAGTCTGAAAAATCACTTTAAGTAAACTGAATGAAAACGAAGTACGTCAGCAATTCAGAGAAACCAGGAAAGCTTCAGGCTGCACACTGCTCTTCACAGGCTGTCTTCTTAATGCATTAGAGCATTAGAGCTTTTGTTTTGTTTTGTTTTACCTTGACCTTTATTTGGGAGAATGAAACTTGTGATCTTATGAGGAACAAGTATGGGAAGAGTCAGGTGTATGAGTCAACAGTTTTACAAGTGCTGATGAGGAGGCTAAGATCTGCGTCATGACTCAGAGAAGCCTTGTTTCACAAGGGGGTCAAGATTGTTGTTGAAATGCCTCATCTTGTCAAGGACCCAGCCCATAGTGGTTAAAAGAAGATAAATATTTGTTACGTGAAATCAACCATGAAATTAATAAAAAAAAAGCACAGAGACTGATAAATTTGTAGCTGGGAAGTTAGCATTAAAAATGGAAAAAAGAGTGTTTAGTAGAAAAGTGAAATTTTACTCTGAAATAATAATTTCTCACATTGCCTATACTAAAGAAAATAAGACTGATCTCTGTTCTTATTCTACGTGGCAAAGACAGTGTCCTAGAATAGTAATTTGCAATTGGCAAAATACCTACCTGAGGCTTTTTTTATATATATATCACAGACAAATGGGTCCTGCTGAGGACCATCAAATAAGGGTCAAATTTTTGCTTACAAGTAGCAGTGAAAAAGCAAGTCCTGAAAGTATGGCTGTAAAATAACAATGGGAACATGTGATAACCTGAGACAGTCTTTGAAATGTAGCAAAGGGCCCCAAAGTGTCCTTGTTTCTGGACATCAGACAATCCTGCTGGAAAAATCTGGCGATCACAACTGAGGTCCATGGAGAAACACACTCGTGTGACAAAACAGCTAACACAAGGAGTTGTGATAACTGGCACACTTTTTTTGCAATATATGCTTATGACTGAGCAAACATGGATACTGTATTTTTTGTCAGAGCTGGATTTCCAAATATTTGTGAAAAATCTTGGATTACCCCTGTACACACCTACATCTACAGATCAAAGCTACCTTGTAGGCCCACCCATCTGGAAGCGTTTCTGAAAATACATGTAGAATTAAGAGGGAAAAAAATGAAGAAAACTAAATGCTTTGCTAATATTGCTGCTTAGCATTATTTTGAGGAGGTCATCAACAGTGACAGCAGCTGCTAATTGTTTCATGTTTAGGAAAAAAGAACATCTGTAATGATTTATGGAAATACAGACAGCCTTAGCCATTTGAGATAAAGCTGTATGGAGAAAGCTGAATCCCAAATTCAAACCCAACTTTTCTTCACATCTTCATTATTTTGATGCAAGCCTGTCCTGAGTCAACAGCACACCAAGGTAAAAATTATAGGGTCCTATATCCCTTTGCACAGACAAAAACTTATACCACCCTGCAGGTTACCCGTGTCAGGCTTTGCCACTTTGCTGTGACCTCTTGCTGACTTTTGTCATGTTCTCATGGGGCTGACACCATGAAGACATCTCAGCTGAGAAGGTCTGTTCCAGAAGGCTCAAGGCTGCAAGCCTTTACCTCCTTTTCACACTGTTTATATAGGAGCTGAATGAATGGTATCCTGCTAGGTGAATGCGTAAAACTAAATTAGAGATTTCTCTGGGTTTCAGCATAATTTCTAAGGGAAGTGTACATGCACTCTGCTAGAGGACTACCCTGATTTATTCATCTCCACTGGCCAGTGCAGAAGACAGAATTGGAAGGTAGGTTGCCTTTCAGCACTAAACTTCTTTGGGCCTTGTGTGTGTGAAATTCAATGAGTGAGGTGGACAGCCAGTGAAATGGGAGTTTTTCATTAAAATCTTTCTTCTCTATTCTTCTATTCAGAATTAAAGGCAATCAGGTTCTTTGGATTTATTGGTATTAGCCTGTAAAATAAAAAGTATCTTTCTATAGAGAAGACAATAAGAAAACCTTCAGATATTTGGGAGTATTGATGCTTTGATTATTTCATATTAACAAATTTCTTGGATTCAGTCTGATATTCCCAATCTGATCCCTCCTGTGCTGTGGAGGAAGTAAGACTTGGTGATCATAGCAGGTCATTCTAACCTTAAAAATCTGTATGTTATTAATGTCTAACACCAGCGCATCTGCCATAATTCAGGTCTTCAGAAGTTAGCTAGGTAATGCAACATTAGCCAGCCTAATCACATTGACACTTCAGAGTCAATGAAGAATCATTACATATATCACAGTTACATATTTTAAGATTAAATGAATTGCACTCTGGAGAGGCCTATTTGTATCCTGTCATTGCAAAGGGAATTTCTGTGAGTAGCCCAGATGTTAATTTTTAGTATTTAGGTGCTTAATGTTAGCTGAGTTTAGTTTGCTTTAGTTGAATGGTGGCAGGAACGGTATGCAATATTTTTATTATATTGATTTGTTGATGCATGACAACAATCAATTCCTTTCCAATTAAGCAGAAGAATAATATGAAGAGTTTAGCCCACGTTTCTCCAAAAAATGCTTGAGTTCAGCAAGCCTCTGAAGTATGTGTCAAACTTCAGCTTAACCTTCAGTGTAGAGTACCCATCATAGAGAGGTACTGAGTGAATGTAAGTTCCCTGGTTAAGGGGAATTCCCTTTGCAGGTATATCTCTTGAATCTTTGCTTCTACATTCCTACCTAGGGTATCAATAAACTAGAAATGGGTGGGGAGGAGCACAGCAGGTCAGGAAGGATAAGGAAAGTCACGGTGGTCTGTTGCGCTTGCCACTGGTGTAGAGCATTGGCAGAATGCCTTGAGGTGCCCCATAGTACCTCTGGGGCTCTATCTATAATGTGTGTTTGCTCTTGGTCTCCAAGGCAGCTGGACTCAGACTGGCCCTGATTCAAAAGCCGTATGACTGCATTCATCCAGCACCAGTCCTCAGCTCTGTCTCTCAGAAGGGTTCATTAACAAGTGCAGCATTGCACTGTCAGCAGCTACATAGATTTTAGTTTGCATGAAACTCACAAGATGTGAGTTCATGTCTGCCCAGAGGATGGTAGGTATGCCTCACTGTGCCTGTAATATGCCAGGTAAATGTTTTCCAAGTGTTGCGTTAAAGGTTAAAGTAATTTGGAGCGATGCCCAATTCGTCATTATAAGTCTAGTTGCGTTAAGTGTACTGAACTATCACAATTACGGATGCATAAATAACCCAATACATCTTCAATCTAGTCACGTTCCATGAACTACCATGGCCACACTTAGAGTTTGGTCATGTTCAGTGAGAACTATCACCTTTAGATTAATGAATAGTGCAGTTTATTAAAGCAACAGATATACAGGTTCTTTTGGATTGTTGGTGATAAATTTACTATCTGCAAAGCACGTGCAAATACCATGAATATGAGTAACACTGCTTGGCTACAAATGCATTAAGAGATATAAAGTGACTCTATAGAGATTTATAAGTTTCCTGGGGAGGCACTTGGTATAACCAAGTGTTTCAATCTTACCCAAAGTTTTCCCAATGGGGGGGAAGAGAGGCTCAGCCCATCTACTGATCCCAGAAGTCAGAGTGGTACTCGATGGTATCTTCCCTAAAATCTCTCTCTTAAGCTATTTTATACTATTTTTTACCTTTCAGGTGGAGCTTCAGTGACTCTAGTCATATATACCTTTGTTACAATTGGTGTAAAATATTCTTGCTTTGCTTTTAGAGGTATAAACTAGAAAAATTCAAAGCACAAGCTCAGTGAGGGTTTGGCACACCTTGGAGGTGGGTAGCTTTTGGGATGGAGGTGTGTTTTGGTATTATAACAATATTATAATGAGCCAAGTTCACCAAAGGACATAATTTTGTCAAAAACTTAATAGACTGTTGGCCCAGGGTAGCAAATATGCAGCTTATCGGTTCCATGGTACCTTCAAGTTCCCATATTATCATAGAGCCTGGCTGCTGTGTGTTCACTCCGCTCCACCCTCTGTGCAGTTCCTTTTAGAGTCAGCACACCAAGCTCCCCTGGTGTTGTCAACATCTAAGGTTGCAGGCGTAGGGAACTTCCGTGGAATGGATTCCTTGTATATTAGCCACACTCCACCCTGGAAGCTTCTTCAATGCTATATCTTTCCTTAAAATGTGACTATAAGTCTAATTTCTAAGTCACCTCTGGCAATTATTCCACACCAAGTAGTCCCAGTAGTAGTAGGCACTGTAAAGCAGAGTAAAGTTCTGCTTCAATATAATATGTGACTGGAGCAAACATCTTTCTGAGTTACCTTGTGAATATATATAAAGGAATGTTAGAGTCTCTGTTTTTGTATGTGGAAGGTGTACCAAGGGATACTTGCTCTTGGAAGCAGTAGCTCATGTTAGCTCAGTTCCACAAACACTTATGCATGTGATTAGTTTCATTCATCCGAGTGGTCCCTTTCCAGTTTATTTGAAGGTTTGAAGTTCATAACAAGAGTTCAAAATTCACCTCTGAAAGCAGAATAAATTTTGAATCTCATTAAAAATATAGGTCCGTGACCTGTCAATCAGACATATGCACTGATAAATGCAACAGTGGAACCAGGCTTTGACCAAGAAGGTAGGAAGAGAAGGAAGTGATTGTTAGTGATCGTAACTCAACCAAGGGTTTACCTCAAGGCAAAGCCTGAGGGCATATGAATTTTTCAAGAAGCCAGCATCAACAACCTTCTGCTTTCCAGAGATCATTATTGCTGTTAGATCACAGTTTGTGAGTCTGGAGCTGAAGAAGGTCACACCATTTACACAAAATCCACATTTCCTTGAAGTAGAATGTGGTTAGTATAGCTTAGCTTTGAGGTTGACCTATAAAATATAAATGAAAGTCTGGACACTCTGGATGTCATTTTTAAAAACCCAGCCATGCTGCTTTTTCTCTTCTTGCACCATAGAACTTTGGAAATAGAAATATTTTTAAAGCAATCTGTAAATGAATAAACCATACCGTGTCATTTGCCTCTTCATTACATTTCTTAATTAAACAATTAACAAATTCTCTGGTAGTTTTCCCAAGGAAGAATGGGAACTGTAGACATGAAATCTGTGTTGAAGACAGTATCCACTCATTGGAGTTTATGAGGTTTTGAGGTTTACTTCCTTTTAAAATAATTTATTTCCTTTTGCAACCCTCTTTTTAATACCTGCATTTAAAAAAACCACTTTCCAGCCCATGCCATATGTAAAGAGATAAAATGGAAACATTTCAAAAGCTATGTTAGTGCAACATAGTTGTCATTTATAATGATGAGGGGGTTTTTTTGGTTGTTTGTTTTGAACCTTTCTGACCATGTTTGTAAGTTTTTCACTGGGAAAAAATTTGGCAGTCTACAATTAGGAATACTCTAGGTCCATTTTCTCACCATCTTCAGTCCTATGGCCAAAAGATGTCAAGGATTAATTTCTTGATGTATCGCCTGCTGTGTTGCCAAGACTCACTTTTCAGGGGAGTATATTTGTTTACAAAGCACATACAATTTCAGTGAAACAGGTTGTTCAGAATTAGCATTCAGGCTAATACATTCTTCAGGAATGTCAGGCAAAACATCTGCACTCTGTGCTAAGTAGTATATCATTTGCTCTCCCTCAGGTATTTAACAACCATCTCTCTAGCCAACCAATAATTTGGCATAACTTTAACCATTTTCTTGGCCTAGCCTATTGCTCTTCTCACATTGATGTGAGGGACACTTGCACTGCTTGAACATTCAACAGCAATGTCGTTGTCACACTTTTATACACCTCCCCTTTGTACACCTCAGCCACAAAACACACAGATCTCTTTAATACCTTCTCTCTTGGAAATAAAAAAGGGTCTCTCCATCACTTGTCCTTTCCACAAGTGCTTTACCACACAAAGAAAGCTCAGGAAAATCTAAGGCCTTGACAAAGAAAGGTGTTTTAATCCAAACAGTTCTGCTGCGAACTGCCTGGCTATTATGACTTGGGGAAAGGTTTCTCTGGAGAATGTCATCTTGAGCAATTACATCTGTGTCATCACTAATGGGGCATCCATTTGCCTTAGCATTATTTTCATTGACGCTTCATTCACTTCCTCTTTTCTTTTTTTATTGTCAATTATTTGTTTCATTTTGCCATTCCTAGCTTCATTTCTCAATTGGATGCAGTTTAAAAGGAGTCGTGCATCACATGCATATGATATAAATTCTTTTCCCCTGCTCCCACTTCTCTCTCTTATCCTCCAAACAGGTAACCTCCTTTAAGGGAATTTTTCATAAATCTTTTCTGTAGATACAGCTCTGTGTAATATAAGAGGTGATAATGAGCAGAATGAGGTGTTTTTCATTTTGAAGTCACAATATTTTTCTACCTATCTATTCTGCTGTCACATCCCTTCTCAATGGAAGGATGTGTGAAATTAGAGAACTGACATCTAATTCTACAGATGTTTCCACAAAAGCTGGAACTTCAAACCCAATATATATATATTAGTGTGTGTGTGTGTGCAGAATATATTGCAATACTTAAGAATATAATATATATTTATATATAAAGGTATATATAATGTGTAAATTATGCATTAATTATATTAATATGTAAACTATATATAATAAACAATTAGAATAGAATGGACTAGAATAGACTAGACAAAACTAAACCAGAAGAGAACAGGAGTGCAATTAATAAAAAGGTGCAGATTTTACAGCATGGTAGCTAACACTACATCAGATTTCTATTTTGTCTCTATATATTCAGACTAGAATTTATGAATCATGTAAGGGGATGAAATGGCACGGGGGAATATTTATGTTGCACAACTTCATGGCTTTAGCTTAGAGGCCTAAGTTAGCTAGCAGATCACCTATGATCCTATGGGAAGATAGGCAACTCCACCAAAGATAAACTGGACCAGGACACTTACCAGAATGCTCCAAAGTAACCTTTAGAGTAGTTATTCATGCTACACAAATCCTGTGAAAAATTATGCCCCGCAAACTCCTGGCTGAAATCAAGGACTTGAGGATTCTTCATCCCACTTCATCCCCTTTGCTTGGTGTACGTAAATTGGGGCAGGAGTGAAAAGTCCACTCTCAGCACACAAAGGACAAACTGTAGCCTTACTTTGATTTTGCTAGTCAAGGTGAACATTACTTGTTTCATCATCTTAACTCCAGTCTTCAGGCCAAGCAGTCAAGTTGAGATAAAACTACTCACTGTGTTGTCTGTGATGCGAAGAATTAATTCGGTTATGGAATTGCAACTTTCCTTTTCTTGTTATAGATGTGCTAAAGGGGGTCTGGTGCAGTGATTTGCACAGACACAGTGAAAGCTTTTAACAATCAGCATTTTCTAATGGTTATGTTACCTTTTAATATTTGGTTTGGAACCTGGACACGCTAATACCTAGAAAAAAAAAGAGACCTTGTGTTAATTTTAAAAATCCTTAGGGAAGAAATAAATTATGACTATTGGACATAAAGGGTTCTCACTGATATACTCAGCTTTTGTCACCTTCACTCCTGTTCAGTAATACCTTATTCAATAGCAGTTCTACAGTTATGAAGAGGACAGCTCACAGAGCAGGTTATTACTTTCCCTGAGCAAAGCTGACAATATGTCCTTGAGATACTAAATGTGACAGAATTCTGTGGGACACCTGTTAAGGGAGACACAAGTTCACAGTCTGGTGCAGGTTTTCATGTACTATTATAAAGCAGAAGATTAGCACCCCATGTAAAATCACTTCTAGCTACCCAGTCTAAAATAAATATAAGGTTGTATCCAGTCTACAGAGGAGAGTGCTGACCTATTTCTTTGGTGAGAAAATATTACGTGATTGCTTGCACTTAGCAAGGTCGGGAAAATAGTAGAAAAATAATGGGTTAATCTGGCACATATCTCAAAGTTTATTTAGAAAGTACCATTTAAGTTTAAAAATATATAATCTGTTTGTTTTATGTTGCATATTATTTTAAGATCACACAAAAAATAAAGAATATATTTGAAAATATTCAAATGTCAAATGACGAAGTCATTAGAAATGAATGGGCTATGTGCAGTGAAATCATTACCACAATATCCTGCAGGATACAAAAAGCAGACTAGCAGTAATTACAGTCCTGCAGGAAAAATCAATAAGTGTTTCTCATGTCTTTCTGATCAAGACTGTAGCATGATTTTAGCAACCTGTAAAACAATGGGGTACCCATTTAATCTTATTTGGAAGTATGTAATGTTTATCAACTCAGCCATAGTATCTGTGCTTGCAAAACTCTTTGGTCTCCTGCTATGATAGTGTCTGTGGTGGAATCCTGAAGGAAGAACATTTCTGTCATGCTCACATGAACTATATGCTGAAGAGGAAAGAGAATGAAATGGTAATACATTTAAGCATTCAAAAGTACAAAGAAAATATTAAATTTAAGGTTCCAGGGGTATGTGTTACACTGCAGGATTTAATTCTTCTCTCTTTCTGTTGAGTAAATGAAGAATAAATCCTCTGACTTCATTAAAGCAACACATGGATCTGTTATAGTTTGAGAATTGAGTCTAAAGGATACAACTATCCCTTCTTTTGCATTATGGCTATTAATTATAAAACAAAAAAATATTAAACACTGTTACTGAATTGTGGCCTTTCAGAACTATCTTTCAGCTCCCAAAATGTCAATGCTCCAGGGACTTCATAGTTATATATCAGATTGTAATTTTGTGCTTAAAATAATTTCCTTTGGGAATGACACTTGTCCTCCCTTTACCTGGAGAATTAACTGCTTTGCTATTGGAAACTGAGTTGCTTTCCAAAATGGAGAGTTCAAGAAGCACATTATAAAATTCAAGTCTCTTTCAGGAACATAATATTGTTCTGTGACTTATTTATTGTTCTATCTTTTCATATCTGGCATAGCAATATAGAATATTATTTACTTACAGTTCAGCTGATCTTGTTTACTGAGTAAGTGTATATTGCAAACATACATTAAGCTATGGTATATTGACAAACACAGTTCCAATTCCTCAAAGCACTGATTCAGCTCAGCACACATGAAAAAGCTTATCTTGAATCATATACTTAAGCTGATAAGTTTTGGATAAGCCACTTAAATGGGAATTAACTTTAAGCAAATACTTAAATGTTCTACTCAGTCAGAACCTTCTCCTTCTTTGAGTCTTCCTCTCCACCCCAATGCCCACATCAACTGCCTGGGAAGTGTCAGACAAGTATTACCCTGTGCTACAACTGGGAAAACTTCAGTCCACAGATCAATCTGAAGAACATGGTGATGTGAAGAAGAAAGTGGAATTACTATCTGCATAAATAATAGAAAATTAGAGTCAGGCAGTAAAACCCATTAGGGATTATCTAAGTTTCAGTGCAATGAAAACACTGTAAACTGCCATAAATAAATGAGTTCATTGATTGTTGAGCTGTGTTTACTTCAGGTAACTTCTGAGGCAAACAACAGTTTTTAACACTCTGGTCAAACTGTCAAAAATGAGAAATCATGTTTCAAAAGTGCCTATTTCAAGTAATAAAATAAAGTAACAATGACAAGTCTAACATATCCACTGAAAATAGCTCCTTAAAGAAAGGATGTTCCAATTTACACAAAGTTAAAAGTGTGCTTAATTTAGTTAAGGTATCAGGTGTTTTCTAAAACAAGGCCTAGGGGAGAAACATAAGTTTACTTATACGTCTCTCATCTGATTAGCTCTCAGTACAGTTTACTTCAGTAATTAAGATCTAACAGACAGAGTATTCCTATCTAGGCATAAGAAAAAGTACATCTGATCACCTTACCTGTAGACAACCTTCTACGAAATACAAGCTTGTCTTTTTAATCCACTGCATGAGGTCATTATGAAAAGAAATTGGACCAAACTAGTGGTTAAAGTCTGCATGCTGTCTACAGTGTGTTAGTAATTTGGTTAGCCATAAAAGCCTCAAAAATCACAAATTCTTCATATAAAATTCAGTAGCACTAAATAAAATAGGCCTATTGCTTAATGTTCCATTAAATTTTATATGTACCATAAAACAGATCTACTCTGGATGGGATTCTTAATTTAATCATGGGATTGTCATTCAACTTTATCTCCGGAAATAGGTATTTATCAACTTTTATGAGCATGATTTTCATATCTGCGAAGTATCTGCACCTCCTACTGACTTCATTAGAAATTGTGGGTGCCCACCACATCTGCAGGTTCAAATGATAAGAACCTGAGTGGATTCGAAACAGTTGCCTCACAGCTCACAAATTGGCATTTGTTATTATGCTACAAGACAGTGATCTCCAGACCCAGCAATTTGTGAAGGTAACACACCATTATGGTCATCAACTATCTGCATCCTCACACGTAGCCTGGCTTTGTACTACGATATACAGATCAAGCAAGTCATTATGTTAATTACAATGCATTTGTAAAGTTGCAGATTTTCAGGCCAGAAGGGACTATTCTAATCAAATAATCTGACCACTTGTGTAATACAGATGATACATCTACCCAGAAAGTTCTGCATCAGACTCAAATCTTTGTTTAAACTCAAGATTAGCTTGTGGAAAGAAGTCTCATGAAACTTGTAAATGACTGCTAATAATACCATCATGTGGCATGCCACCTCTAAATGCATTCTGACTTGCCTTCATGTTTACACTAATATTATTAGGTCAGCCATTACATTGTCTCTGCTAACCTATTACGTATTGCTTCATTTACTTACAGGCATCATTTAATTATCCCATGTATGATGCACAACCCAATGCTGATGGCATTTGAGGATACACCCATCTGATTACCTCTTCTATATCTTCAAGTCAGTTTCTCTTTTTAATTCAGTGCTGCTGCATTTGCAAAAAAAAAAATCTTCCCTTTCAGCTTTCCAGAAATTTGCTTTGTATGTTTCAGTTAGATCCACAGTCATCATTAATAAACAATTTAACATCTTTGTTTATTATAAACCTGTCCTCCCAATTCTGTAAGACAATCGATTCACTGTACAGAAATGATAGATACTAAATTCCTCACATAATCAAACTTACATAATAAATGCACTTGTTTTAAGCTTGTGTGCCTATGTTGCACGCAAGTAGCATAACGTAGGTTACTGGATTAGCTTTACCTCTAAAACCAGATTAACTAAGTATTATAATAAGAAAAATACTTATAAAGTAATGCATTTCATTAACAAAACAATCTTTTGCCTGATTTACACCAGTTGTCACTATCTGTCCCACAAGGAGAAAAACAGGGAATAAAATTTCTTCTTCAAAGCCAGAATCATACTGATAAGGATTTACTCAAAATTCAGCGACAGTATGCTTAAGGATCAAGTAATATACATGCAGTCAATACAGTGGAAGTCTGGCAGTTCAGTTGTGGCTCAAAATTTAAAAATATGTTTATGCTGTGAATAGATGTGCAATTTGCAATAGCAACAGGACTTATCTCCCTGTATGTGCATTTTGCACATCTGTCTACTAATCATTCAAATTGTTTGAATTGCAGCTACTGTGCTGCACTGCACTATGGTTATCAGCCAAGTTTACAAACTTGTTTGCCACACCTTTCTACTTCCTATATCAGTGTGTAAACTTTTGGACTTGGTGCACTTCCCAGCTCCCAGGTTTGGGGGCTTGCCATGGATACCTCTCATCTCCATGCTGGGGCCAAAACTCTGGGACACAGTATTTCCCTTTATCTCAGCAAACTTGTGCTTTCAATAGAAATGAAACCCAAATGGGGAAACCCATTTGGGGAAAAAAACCTCACCAAAACCCAATACACTCTGTTTGTGTCCCTAAGTCCATGAAGTCTTTCCTTGATGAGAACTATTATCAGCCATGTAGGCCCCATTAGTTCAAGCTGTTCATAGGACAGTACAGGTTGGGAGGGTCTTCAGGAGGTCTCTAGTTCAGCTTTCTGCTCAGAATAGAGTGAGCTGCAAGGCCAGACAGATTACTCAGGGCTTTAGTCAATTAGGCCTTGAAAATCAATGATCAGGGAGATTGTACAACCTCATTGGACATGCCCTCATCATTAAACAGTTTCTTCTTCTATCTAGTCATACCTCTGTTCAGCTAATGCCTGTTGTCTCTTGTCCTCCCAAGATTCACTCTGTGGGGCCTGGCTCCATCTTTTTGATGCCCTCCCTGTAGGTGCTGGAGGGCTGCTGTTTTCTCCCCCTGAAGCCATTCCTACTCCAGGATATACAAGCCCAGCTCTCTTGGCATCTCCTGACAAGGCAAATGCTGTGGCTGCCAATCAACATGATGGCCTTTTGCTGAACTCAATGCAGTTTTTTGCTGTCATCCCTATTGGAAGGCCCAAACTGGGCAGATGTTCAGTACTCAAGACACAGTCCAGTGAGTGCTGAGTACAGGGAGAAAATCACTTCCCTAACTGAGAGGCCATGCCACAAAAGCCTGAGATGCCATCAGCTTTCTTTGCTGCCAGGGCACTCTGCTATCTCCTGTTCAACCTGATGCCTGCCAGGACCTCCAGGGGCTCTTCTGCAGAGCTGTCTCCCATCCCAGTCTGTATCGTTGCAAGGGGCTCTTCCTTGCAAAAAAGGTGGAGGGATTTGCATTTAGCTTTGAATTTCATAAGGTTACTCTGAGCCCATCCCTTCAGCAGGCCTAGGCCCCTCCGGATGGAGGCCATGCCCTTGAGTATATTGGCAGTTCCCCTCAATTTGATGCCATCTGCAAACCTGACAGGAGTATACTCCATCCAATTCATTGCTCTGATGAGGTTATTTGGTAGGTGTTGTGTGAAAGAATGAGACAGAGAGAGAACATGTCCAGCTTTCTCATTCCTTCTGTTCAGTTGTCACAAACTTCTATATAGTCTGATCATAAAAAATAGTTGTATTCACAGCTGGCAGTACAATATTGGCATATGTAAATGGAGGCTCCCCTTTGCTCTTTTTCTCTGCCATTCAGAGACTTACCATGGACAGGAAGAAGTCTGGCATTACTTTGAGAAAAGAAGAGAATGGTCAAGGTATTCAACATGGTTTTTTTGCATCCAGATGCCAAATAATCACAATCATTTGTTGCTTCACACGTCATTACCTTTGCATATACATTCAACTGATTGGGGGAAGAAAGGATCGAGAGCAGCCGTGCCGAGAGGGACTTGGGGGTGCTGGTAGATGAAAAGCTGGACATTAGCCGGCAATGTGCGCTGGCAGCCCAGAAGGCCAACCGTACCCTGGGCTGCATCAGGAGAAGCGTGGCTAACAGGTCGAGGGAGGTGATTCTGCCCCTCTACTCTGCTCTGGTGAGACCTCACCTAGAGTACTGTGTCCAGCTCTGGAGCCCTCAGCACAAGAAGGACATGGAACTGTTGGAGCAGGTCCAGAGGAGGGCTACTAAATCATCCGAGGGCTGGAGCACCTCTCCTATGAGGACAGGCTGAGAGAGTTGGGGTTGTTCAGCCTGGAGAAGAGAAGGCTGCGGGGAGACCTGATTATGGCCTTTCAGTATCTAAAGGGGGCCTGTAGGAAAGATGGGGAAAATCTTTTTAGTAGGGCCAGCTGTGCCAGGACAAGGGGTAATGGTTTTAAACTGAAGCAGGGTAGATTTAGACTGGATATAAGGAGGAAATTCTTTACAACGAGGGTGGTGAAACACTGGAACGGGTTGCCCAGAGAGGTGGTGGAGGCCCCATCCCTGGGAACATTCAAGGCCAGGTTGGATGGGGCTCTGAGCAACGTGATCTAGTTAGTGGTGTCCCTGCTCACTGCAGGTTGGTTGGACTAGATGACCTCTAGGGGTCCCTTCCAACCCAAAACATTCTATGATTCTATGATTCTGTGTTTGCTGTTTTCCTTAAGCCAAGCATCATGCTTGTCCTAGACTTTGTTCTGAGTTAAATGAACAGTTCTGTGCTAACTTTCCAAAAGTAGGGAGCTAATTTCAAGGGTGGTACCATTGTTTTGACTTGATTTGGGTATTCTGTTAATGGCTTTAAAGAATAAATTGCTGCTTCTGTGGGTGTGACCTGATAGAGAAATGCAAATCTCACTGTTTGTTTTAATTCCAAAGTAATTTATATAGGCATCAAAAATTCTTGAGTGCTCATGGTAGTTATTTTAATTTCCATTAGGACAGGCTGTGGCAAAGAAGTATTCTAGAGAAATCTGATCATAAACACCTACAAGCTGATCAGCATACAGTTAGTAACGCCACTCGTACACATGGAGTTAATTCTTGACTGAATCCACAGGGCTGAAAATGTTACTACCATCTTTAAAACTATATACAGAATATGGCGCATCTTTTATAAATTTGTTATAAATGTGTGACATGTGCCAAATGTTTTAGTGGTTTTGGGTCTAGTGATATATTAGGTGAAACATGTATCTGGAAATGGTTCATACAAGAATACTTAAGACTTTTTGAGATCTGATAGCTGAAAGAATACGTGTCCCATACTAGATCAGCTTCCGCAGTCCAAAAAGAAGAAGAAGGAAGAAAATGTACGTTCACAATCAGTCTCTTCATTCGGCAAAACATTTCAGTACTTCAGGCATTTAAGTTTTCCTACTAAAGTCTGGAATGTGCTTCATTGATAAAGGCTTGATACAGTGATGAGAACTGAGAAAAAAAGACCATTTCAAAACATCCCAATGGAAGAAACAAAACTCTCTTGTTAATATTCAGGGCCATAAAGAGCGGGCAAATCTAAATTTGTTTCCTATATCAGGAAAGGAGAAGATTTTTAGAAGCTAAGAAGAGTGTAGCGCAAGGAAGACCAACCTCAGATTGCTTTATAGATCCAGGGCTCAACTGGTGCTTACAAGGCCAAATATTGGATCTGGGGCTGCTGATGTTGTGATAAGATTACAGCATGTTCTTGTCATCCTATACCTGGAACAGCTTTATAAAATATACTTGATCGGTAGTCAGACTATCCATCACATATATTTTGCTTGATCCTTTCAACAATCCCTGACAGTTTATGTAATGATGCTTGTGAAGTAAGTGCCACTTAAATACTGTGCCGAATTATCACAAACTAGATAATTGTATGTCTTTCCCAAAGCCATGTGGAAAAAAAAATTACATTAGTCAACTATTTCTTACATCTGAACATTGCTATAAGAAACTTAAATTACAGGAGCAGGTGGAGGTTAAATCAAGTAGATGTCGCATTGTTCTAGGCCCCATAAAGCAGAGTACAACATAGTTCCTGCTCCAAAGAGTTTGCTGCCTAAAAGACAGGATGTAGCTGGTACATACAACCAGCAGACAGTAGGAAGGAGAAAGTAAACACAGGTTTTCAGTATAGATTTTGTAATTTTTTTTCTTATATTTACTGTAATCATGGTAAGATTTATAAGTGGCTTAAACTGAGGGAGACAAAAAAATAGCAAACAAAACCCCAGCAACAACAGATAACAGCTTTCTTCTTTTTTCTTTTTTTCCATAATTCATCCTTACTAAGAAAAGTATATTTAGCCAATTAGTATTTATCATATCAAGTTAGAAATCAAAAGAGAAATGTATTTGCAGTGCGTTATCACATACGTCTCCATCTCTAAAAGTAGAAGAACTGGCAATTTTAACAGTAACTTTGCTATATCTACATGCTGGCATGACTCACATTGCGCTTAACAAAGTGCAGTTAGAATTTCTTTGCAGTATTTTTCAAAACCTGCAAGCCAATTAAGCAATGAGAAATGGATTAATCTAAATTATAATGAAGATAGAATTTCCGTTGATTACAATGACTTCAGTAATGGGTGAACTATAATTCGAGGTCCATGTAGAGCAAAAATAATGTCAGATATACTGCAGGTTGGAATACTACATATTTCGTATTCTAGAATGCTCCTGTGGTGTCTTTCTTCTCTCCATCCACACACACCTTCCCAATACAGCAGATAATCTGAATGCTGATTTGAACATACCTGAAATATCAGTACTGATTTAAACAAAAATCTTGTTAGAATACTTTTTAATTTAATTTTAAATCTAGTATTTCTAATCTTTTTTGGACTGGGTCACACACAGCAATCACTCTTACCAATTTTGTACTTCCAGTGCTGTCCTGACTTGATGTAAAGAATGCAGAGAGATTAAACAATGGAAGGTAGAAGCAATGATATGTGTGGGGTTTTTTGGTTTTTTGGGTTTTTTTGTATTGTTAAACTTTAATGAAGCTCTTGGTTAGAACATAGGTCGGATCTGTTTAAGTCAATTCTCCTAAGTAAAATATAGGGCGTTAATGGCAATGGGCCATAATGTTGAAGTTATACATTAATATTGATACACAGAACTTGTCTTTAAGAAGTTCCCAAGTTCACTTTGTAAGGCATTAAATTGAAATCTGCCTATCCATACTGATGTTTCATGTGCTGTCAATGTTATTTCTGTAGTGTAGAAGGTCATTACTAAAATTAGAAAGTGAGCCCAGTATCCCACTGTTTTACCTTACTCAGTGAAGTAGGTTTTAATGGATAGGAATTTTAGAGAGATAGAGGACCTTAATAGCCACAGCTGTATCTATTCCTATGTAAAACACGATTACAGTATATGAACGTTAAGAGTATTAGCTTAGAAAGTGTTTTGAATACACTGATTATAAAAAGGAGCTATTAAAATATATCCTGTTTCCATTTTAACTAATTTGTCATTTCACAACTTGCCCTGAACAAGGACAGCAAATTAGCAACCCTGCTTTCAGAGGAAAGCATCAGGAATTAAATCTTCATATGTTCAAGTTCTCTTCTTCAGCATGGAGTGACCCATTGGTTATTTGATCTAGAATGACTGATTTATATTGGCTCAAATACACCAGCAAGACCACTGAGGACCACTTTATCCCCTTCACTGTTACCTGTGATTAAACAAATAATTGCTGTAGAAAGGTTATGGGATATCCTGAATGGAACTCACCCTGTATAACTTCATGTGCCTGTGATATAGATGATTAATTGTGAGCAAGTCATTATCTCTCCTAACAAGTGGAAAGGAACTGGTATTTTGCAGACATTCTTAGATGTCTGCTTTATGATGAAACTTTTTTTGGTGATGTGTCTGAAGTTAGACTGAGGTACATCTCAACCTCTTTTCCACCCTGCTCAGGTTGAAAAGGTAATGGAAAATTTTGTAAGTAAATACCATCTAGTCTTATTCACTAAACATAAAGGAGATTGGGAGTTCCCAGTAGCATACTTAGGAATAAGAAATGCTAATGCAGCAATGGGAATATCCTCAATGTCAGTGAACCTCACAGCTTCATGATGCAGAAGAGTCTTTAATTTTTTATAATTTTTTTGTTTATGTTGCCTGTATACTTTTTGCTCTTCAGACATCGTCTGCCTCACTAAAACAAATATCTGATCAAAGTTGAAAAGCTAAAAGGAGACAACCTAACAAGAATGATTAAAAAAAAATTATTTCTTTAAATATTGTCTTGTGAATTCCTTTTAGTGTGGGAACTATACATTCATATAAATATTAATATTAACTTAATTGAAGCTTGATTGTACTGCATCAGATATGACCTTCATCTATCACAACTCTTAAATATAACGTTTGATTTTAAGTAAGTAAATAATATCCTTGACTTCAGGAACATTGTTTACACTCTTAAACAAGTTCACACATGCTTTGTAGATTTGGGCCCAAGTATTCAGATCACGGAATCTAAAGGATAAAACCAGGCAAAACTTTGTTACTTTTCCATAAACTTAACCTCTGCTCTATCAGCTGCTTATGTAATGGAATGATCAATAGCTATTTAAAGTTTTACCCAGGTTAATCATTACACAGAAACAAGTTGCAGATTAAGTGAAATGCCTGCCTGAGGTATGTGCCTGCACTTTTCACACAGCTGGAGATAAACCTTCAACTGTGACATTTAAATTAGTGAACCTAAGTTGAGAATAAACAGTTCAGTAAGTGGAAAGCTTTTTCTAACACTTCCCACCCCTCCTCAAATACAACAGCAGTAATGCTTATCTTATAGGCTTATCATATAGGCATTTTATTTCTTTCCACTTAGGAGATCTTTACACCACTAGTAGTAACAGGGCCTCCTTATGTAAGTGGCCGCATTAAAATTTCTTCTAAAACTCGGTTAAAGCAAATTCCGATCAATAGCTTTCTATTTTCATTGTGGTGTCAGAAGTTCTGTTTTCTTACCTCCTCATAGAATCAAATTTCCTGACTATTAACATCTCGTATATTCTGAATTTCTGAGTTCTGTCCCACTTAGACCTTTTTATTGTTCAGTAATGTGATTTCCTAGCTATTGCTGTCTTACCTTGTTTATGATTCTCTTAATTCTTTGGAAGAGAGAAAATAACATGCCAACTAAAATCTATGGCATCATATTGAGAATGTCTATATAAAATGATATTATAGTCCTCTATAGAATTCACAGCAAGTCAGACACAGAAATCTGAGAAAAATTTCTCATGAACAAAATTATGTTAGTTAATGGCACGACATGAATCTGTTCTGATGAGAATGTTTTATTTGGAGCAATCTTTAGTTTATGACTTAGTGTCAGTCTTCAGGATGTTGTAGATTGGTTTCCCTGCATTTATTTTCAGTTTGCCTGTTATGAGAGGGGGAGTATTGAGTTAAAGAGAGAAGAACAGAAACAAAAACTACAGTTTGGTCTCAGGACCTTTGAGGATAATTTGCATATTTATCATTTGGCCCACCCTACATTCTTCAGGTACAGGTGTCTAAATCCGAAAACAGATGAGACAGTAACTAATGGAATCAAGTGCTTAACAATTCTTAGGCTTTGGACACTATTAAAATGCAAATAACAAATAGCCTTTTGACTGCAAATCTGTTCAGGGATGATCTCCCTTCATTTGCATGGTCCTGAAATGAACAACTCTTTGAAGAGCTATATCCTCTGTCCCTGGGTCTCCTGCAGGACAGAAACCACTTAGAGAAAAAAGTGGACAGACCAGCTTTAAAAGAGTTGGGATGAGCCCTAGTAGGTTCAGCAAGAGAAGTGACAAATAAAAATTGACACTCTCTGGGACACTACAATTATTTTATTCATGGAACATCTGGGACTGTATGTCTAGCGCAGCAGCAAGAACAAGAAATGTTAATTAAGTGATCAGTCATGGCTCCCGTGGAGTCACGCTAACAAAGACATTGTGGGATAGCAGCAAAGGCTTCTGCAGGGCAGTTGAGAAGGTGGAGGTAGCCTTATTTTCTTCCTTCTCAAGGATTATGTAAGCTTGGTGGTGATTTTAATGGCTTAATCTAAATAGGTGAGAACAAAGTAAATAATTTTAAAACAATGAAGCAGTGAAACTCCATGAAGAATGCTCACAGAATTTGTATTCATCTGTTTTCTTCTGTGGCTTTTACCACAGCTCAGGATAATAGATGTCCCTAATTTTTACTTGCAAATGTAGGTAAATCTAGAAAATCTATAGGCATTGCGTAGATAGTCAGTATTGCTGAAAAATCTCTCGTTATGTCAGCAGAAGTTATCATGGTGATTTCAACAGGAACTGACCTCTAATGACTCTTGACATTTTTCCTATATGTTTTTCAGAATGCAGATAATTTCCCTTTATTCTGAAATAATTTTTGAAATTTGTGGCATTTCACATTTTCTGATTTTAGCAGAAGCAGACAACTGCCTTTCCTGTTTAAAACAAAAACATTGAAGTCATTCTTCTCTGATCTTATTACCAGTTTCTATACAGTGTAAGGACACTATCCTTTTGGAAAAGCAGAGTGATTAAAGTTTGTATGCACCTAGCAGATAAGAGATTCAGATTCAAATATAGAGTCCTTTTGATCTGAAGCAGACACTGAATCAGAAGTTCCTGTCTGAAATGTAACTAACTGTGTCAAAAAGGTTTTGGCATGAACATTTTCTAAACTCTTCCAATGGGCACAGAAATTTCAGTGAACAAGAAGTCCTTAGAAGATTTTCCAGAAGAATTCAATTATTTACAGAAAGTGGAACAACTTGAGTAGGAGAAATTTTGCAGACGAGAATATCCTGTAATTTTTTCACTTGGCCTCTCCCTTTGCAAAGTAAGATTCTCATCTCTCTTAAGCAAAGGGTCAAGCAAAGATGGGATTTGAATTTTGCTTTCCAAAATAAGATTTCTACACATCCGTTGACAAATATTGATAAAAATTCAGATAAAATCATGGGTTAGGAATCTTAAATTTGAATCTTAGATCTGATGTTAGAAAGGCAGCTAGCAGCATAAGATGGTCAAGTGGACTCTCAGGTTTGAGTCTCCATTTCTCAGTTTGCAAAACTGAGATAATACTATCAGCCTCCTTTGTAGTGTGTTGAGATTACTGGATGAATATGCCAGTCTGATGCTTTTTTTTTTTTAACACACTATATTTCTGCCAGATTTATTAACCCCAATATACTATTTGTGGGTGTCTTATACTGTTTTCATGTAAACTGTGTTAGCCTGCCTCACCTCTGTCCAATGATCATATATTTTCTCTACAAAATAGCAGATCTCTGAAACTGAGGAAAACATATTAAAAAACTGAGGTGAATAAACTCCTCCTTCTACCCAGTGTTCTAGTTCTAGTTCAAGCTTTTGCTTACACTTTGCATTCTATTTATTTATTTAGTGTTGTCCAGCAGGGCCCCCCGGGCACAAAAGCATGAGTAAAGCCCATTCAAGAAGCACAGATTCCTCATGTTTTGTTCCATTGGTTCATTTGCCATCATGTCACATGCTCATTCAGATGGTTATAGGCATTCTGCCATGGTTTCCTTCTCCTTGGAGGCCTTGGTAACTGACACAATAAGGAATGCTCTAAAACCCACAGGATTAGGATGCCCACACTTACACCTGAAGGACTAAAGACACTGCTTTAATATTTCTACTTGTCTCCATCAGCACGTACATCAAATGGCAGCTTAAAATCCTATTACCAATTGTGTCACAGAAATATAATAAAAATACATCTTGAAGTACCTTCTGTCTTCAGTAGACACACACACACAATATTCGCTGTCATTAATATACACACTATATAGACCAAGTAGACAATTTTGTAGTTCTTCCTTATCCAAATCTTTCTTGGCCATAGTGATGAAGTGCCGTAGTCCAGGACTATGGTAGTCTGCATGTGGCTTCCCTGTCGTGGAGGTTAAATGTGTTTGGTAGTATGAAAATTGACCATTTCATGCCTTGGTGCAAGAGAACAGTAGTCTTATTTTAACACAGTAGTATAAATACAATCTCAGAGTCTCATTCATTTCAGTAGGAATCCACATAAGTGCCATCAGTAGAGAGCAGTTTTTGCAGGACCAGAGCCAAAGCTGCTCAAATATTTGCAAAAGTGATTCTTAGCAAATTGTCCAATTAATGCTTGTTACTACTTTTCAATACATTACTTAATGAACAGTATTTCATTAGGCACATTTGCATATGAAGGAGGTTATTTTAAATAATTTATTCAATGCAGAAAAGAAGACTTCACTAAATAATATATCCAGTGGAAAAAATGTCCATCCATCCCTCATGATAACCATTTCTTATGCTTCAGTACTTCATCCATGGGCCAATACTGCTATGAACTGGAAGGGGTCCCATTATGGGTAATTAGCTGGCCACTGATTCAGCTGAGTTCCCTTACCAGACTTGGTTTGCTTTTTTGCAGCAATTTGTCTATCTCACAGCTGTAATAAGGCAATGGCTTGTATTCAGCAGGTACAGAGTTTAAGAACAACTTATCAGTAAATTAGTTGAACTTAGTGTGAGGGTCAACAGCTTACTGTTACTTTTCCAGCAGCTTATATTTGTTCATCTTCTGGCATAGTTCTACCAAGTGTGCTACAGCTTTAATGCCCACAACTGCGCAATGCAATACCAAAGTGATATTTGTCATAAAGCTTTTATAATGGCTTGTGTTTCTGGCCTAACTTGTCCAGAAAAATAAAAGATTAAAACTGATTAAAAAAATTAATTGTACAGTAAGCACCAGCTCTGTATTAGAAAAATTAATACATAAGATCAGTTATAATCCCATTACTAAAGCTGATTAGTTTGTATTGTTAAATAAGGTATTTGCTCATTATTATTATTGTTATTGACTACTTATATTACAATAGCACCAAGATGCTTATCAGAATCATACTTTATAAAGCATAATATAAACAATTCTTCAAGGGCTTGCTGTTTGATTTAACCTCAGACTGCTTCAGCTTTTCATAGAACCTCGTGTTCTGAATGACATTTTAAAATTTGTTCAGTGGCTGGCTATGAATATTTGGCTGAAATCTGGAGATTATTGGATGGAAGGGCAAAATTAGACTTCCCAGTGAACTGGAATCTCGGGTTATTTTTGTGGTTATTTACCCTTCATGTGAGCACATTGAAAATTCTTTATAGCAGGCTTTGTCTCTATCTACTGTAAATCAGTGTAATTTTTCAATCTTTCTGAAATAGGGACATGCTATATTTTTGTTTCTGGGGATGAAATAGCCCATTAGTGTCTGGATTCAGATTCAAGTTATCTAAACAATCAAGACTGAGGTTTCTAACAAAGTATTGGGGACATCCTTGACCTATTCATGCCACCTTACTAATGGGCATACCAGAAACTTCATACATTTCCAAGACAAGATTATGATTTTGGTAGGTGTCCCCATCATCCTGTTCTTACCTTTAGAGATTTTAGTAATTTTGTATGTTTTCTGTTCCCAAGCCACTCCTTATTACTCATTAATATCTCTTTTTATAGGACATTTATAGTATTCCTTTTCAAGCCACAGACCACAGTCTGCCCAGTGATTTCTGCATCCCAATCGCACAAGTGCAAGAGGAATATTCCCAGAATGGCAGCTTCACAGTTTCCCTTCTGACAAGTCACTGGTCTTGTGCCTATGAGACCTTCCAAACCACGTGCCCTCCCTCATCTCCTCAGCACTGGCAGAATAGCTTCTTAATGTTTTGTTTATTAAAATATGACTTCATAAAACTGCTGAAGTGTCTGTAATCATGCTAGGAGATGGTTGCTTCACAGAACCGTTGTTTTTGTCTACACTGATCAGCACATTTGCAAGACTCCTACCAACATGAGTGAAGTTTCAACCAATCTTAACTTCCTGCTCCCATAGCAGAGTCAATAAAAACATGTTCATGCCACAGCAATGCCTGAGAGCAGCCTGAAGCTACAGCTGAAGCCGTTACTGAAGGTGAGTTTGGGCTAATGTGCTGGGCTACAAACTATGATAGCTAAGGTGTCGACATCCATTTCTTTTTTTCTGAGGAAGTTACTCATGTAGAAACCTCTGGGAGACCAGTAGAAACATCACAACTTTGTACCTAAGTACAACAATGTTTGTATGTCAGGGTCCTTAGATTTACAGCTGAACCTTTAAAAATAAAGCCAAATAGTTTTGCCTATAACTAGTCCTTTTCAGAATGTATGCATAAAATCAAAGAAATTAAATGAAAGAGTTTTCATTTACAGCAATCCAGAATATTCTCATTCCACCGTGGATACAATAAGAAACTAATGCAACTAATAATTATATCCTGTCAAGGACAGGACACTTTCAGGAGCTAAATTCTTTAGTTTACTGCATACTTTTGTGGGCATAATTATTATTTTATTGATGTTGTTCAAAATGATTACCTTAGCTAAGCATTTTGTACCTTTGGCATTTATCTTTCATTTGTTATGCTAAAAGTAATGTTGTATCTTCTGCTATGTATGCATTGTACTCTACAGTTTGTGATGCTTTCAACATTACTTTTGTGGCTTATTACAAAGAATAAAGAATATAAAACACTTCCCAGAGTTGTATATAATAATTAAAGCTTATTCAGGAAGGTATGGACAAGCATATTCACTGTCTTGCAAATTATGCAAGTACCTCCTTCTATCAGAAAGCTATTTTTACGGAATTATAATACTTAGTTCATAACATCACACTTAGAAAATACAATGTTGCAGCTCTTATGACTGAGTTTATTGCAGAGTATTCCACTTCTCACTAGAATTAATGCTACAACAAGCAATATCCCATTGCATTTTTGGCCATGTTGCAAAATCAGTATGTCTTGCAGATCCTCTTGTAAACCATAATGTTTTGATCTGTTTACAGTGCTCTCCATTGGCTAGATGGATGCTCCCAGGACCTCTTTTTCCTTCACATAGCTAAGGAAAAAAAAAAAGAGAGGTGCAACTGTTGAAAATGTAAGCTTGATTGTCTGGAACCAGAAAGAATTTTTTCCATTTATTTTCATGAGTTTTGGATCTCACCTTGGAGAAGATACATGTCCAGTATTTCAGAGAAAGAAGATACTCGGTTCTATATTTTTTAACAGTAGCATTAGATTTATTCAATTAATTTGTTCACACTTGTAGTCATTAAGGGATTTGGTCTATAAATAACAGAAATACTTAAGGATATAAATTCTATTATCTAAATGTAGCATTAAGTAGATCAGTTTCTTATTCATTGGTCATGATTCAAAAGTAACTATCAGAATCTTCAGAAACTCACCTGATTCATGCCCCTACCTTGTCTCTGCTTGATCTTCTTTCCCTGTTTCCTGCCTACCTTCACCCCTTCCTGCTTTCCTTCCTTCCCTCCTCCCTTCTTTCCCTCCTGCTTTTCCACCTTCCTGCCTTTTCTTCCTTCCTTCCTTCCTCCCTCCCTCCCTCCTCACTTTGCTTTCCTTTGCTTCATTTTCTTCTTCCTTTAACTTCATTCAGATTAGAATGAGTAAAGAAAAACCCTCCTGTTCTGATTTTTTTGTGCCTGTAAATAATTTTCTTCAAAGAATAGCATATCACTGCTCTAAACCAGAGTCTACATCTTGGAAGGTATATCTGTCCTACATAGATCATGAATGCCAAGAGGGACTTGGGCGTGCTGGTGGATGAAAAGCTGGACATTAGCCGGCAATGTGCGCTGGCGGCCCAGAAGGCCAACCATACCCTGGGCTGCATCGGGAGAAGCATGGCCAGCAGGTCGAGGGAGGGGATTCTGCCCCTCTGCTCTGCTCTGGTGAGACCTCACCTGGAGTCCTGCGTCCAGCTCTGGAGCCCTCAGCACAAGAAGGACATGGAACTGTTGGAGCAGGTCCAGAGGAGGGCTACTAAAATGATCCGAGGGCTGGAGCACCTCTGCTATGAGGACAGGCTGAGAGAGTTGGGGTTGTTCAGCCTGGAGAAGAGAAGGCTGCAGGGAGACCTGATTACTGCCTTTCAGTATCTAAAGGGGGCCTGTAGGAAAGATGGGGACAATCTTTTTAGTAGGGCCAGCTGTGACAGGACAAGGGGTAATGTTTTTAAACTGAAGCAGGGTAGGTTTAGACTGGATATAAGGAGGAAATTCTTTACAACGAGGGTGGTGAAACACTGGAACAGGTTGCCCAGAGAGGTGGTGGAGGCCCCATCCCTGGGAACATTCAAGGCCAGGTTGGATGGGGCTCTGAGCAACCTGATCTAGTTAGCGGTGTTCCTGCTCATTGCAGGGGGGTTGGACTAGATGACCTCTAGGGGTCCCTTCCTACCCAAAACATTCTATGATTCTATGATTATACTCGGCTGAGAATATTGGTGTCTCAGTTACGGTAAAGCTTGTGATAAAACCAGATTACCCTTGAATTGGACCTATTCTGTTAAGAAAATGTTTAAAAAAGAATAGGTAGAGGCACAATTTTAGAGCATTTTCATCACAGTGTAATAAGAAAGAAAAAGTAATTCCGCATTCAAATTTGTTTAGAGTTTTATTTCTGTAATGCAATTATAATTTCATCTTCTGGCTCAAAATGCAATGGCCAGACTTCAGTGGTGCAAACTGGTGTACCTACTGTAAAGATATTATATTTTGTTCAATTAAGGTGTAAGAAATGGCTAAAGAGAAACAAGCAATTAGGCAAAAGTATTAAAAATAAACCAATATTTTAGGGACTTTTGTTCATCTGTCCATAATCCCTGTCAGTGTAGATTACAAGGCATGCTACAACAAAGAAAGTTAACATATTGCATTTATAACCATATACTGAATATATTTACAATGTTGAGTTTAAAAATTTGGAAGCCATCCAAGCTTTATAAAAATTCTCATTAGCATTTTGAGGATGTCAGCCATTTTTATATAGGGTAATAGAAAGTAATCTGCCAAGGGAAATAGTTGGTGTACGTTGTGTGTCAGAACAAATATGATTAACATTGTGCCAGATGCGTGTCCTCATGAACTCCCATGAGGGATTGGAGAAATAGACCTTGTAGTCAATTACTGAAATTGGAAATGCTCTGTACCTCGAATTTCTGTGCACCACCACTGACTTTCATATAGGGCTACCAGAAATACTGCTTATGCATACTTGTGTGCAGAGCATTAATAAGCAGATATATGCACATCATTATCCATATATTTTTCTAGTTTTCTGAATGTAATTTTTTCCAAGAGAAATTAGCATGCTCTAGTGCTTCTGCATAGTAAACATACATTTAGCTAGAAGTTATAGAAAGCAGAAAAAAAATATTGCTGATGTAGTTGTTTATTCCTTTTTGATTATTAATGGTGTAGGAGAGAGAGAATTAACCTGAAAAGTAGTGTAGAAAAAATCTGGAAGAGGAGTATGGAGTTATAAAAAGAAGCATTTTATAGTAATATATTTTAATTTTGCCCCTCCATTTTGGATTATTTCACACAGTTCTTTTAACTGTTTCAAGTGCAGAATGATAGGATAAACACATTTCTTCTACTTTTTTTTTTCTGTTATTCTTCTCTATAAATATCACCGGCATAGATTTTGTCTGATGACTAGTGACATGGAATACAAATTGGTGAGATTCCAAATTAGTTCACAATTTGCTCAGGAGAAAGTGTTTCAGTAAAGTCCACTGAATTTTTCAGAAATGTCTACTTTCAGACTCCTTTCCCTGAGAACTTTTTTCTTTGAGACACATCTGAAAACTGTTCACGGGTCCATAGGCATGAGGGTGGTATGGGCTATGTGAGAGGCTAATGGTTCACTCAGGATACTTCTAAACACTACAGTATGAGCAGACAGGAGCCTGTCTGCTTATAACAGTCCCAAGACAGCAGGATGCAAACCATGTGATGGCATTACAACAGTGTCAAGTCTGAATGAGTAAGTGCTGCTGGGAAGAAAGATTAGTAGTTCAAATACCTTGACAGGATAACTGAAGTTTCTCTGGTTTTAGTCACTTCAGAATGGCCAGAGGAATGAGCTCACTTTTTCTTAGATAGTATGTTTCTCCAAAATCACTTCATATGAGATAAGGCTACGTCTACATGGGCTATTTTCAGTTCAGAATCAAGAGGATTTGCTTACATTATATAAAGCCTTAACCACTATGAAATTCATACTGAACTATATTAAAGGAGCAACACACGTTGTCTGCTAATTAGTATGCTGTCCATCCATCACCTCAACCCTCGAGATGTGACAGGACACATGGGTAGCACCTACCATGGCTTCCAAACCAAGTGCTTGTTTGTCTGATGTCTGGACATCACTCTCACGGTTGATACATTTAAAATGAACCACTGCCCTAACACATGCAGGAAACGGTTGTCTCTCCTGTAGTTACAACCCAAGTATGTACAGATTTGAATCAGGATGTTGAGCTGCATGCTGAAGCATTTATAAAACTAACCGGGTTTTATTTCTTGTCTCCTGTCTTGCAAAAAGCTATGCTTTAAAAAGGAGTGGTTTTGACACAAGATGATGCTGGAAAAACCAAGAACAATTAGTTGCATGGCACAGCTCTGTACTATGAACTTCTTTGATAAGGATGAGCTATAGTTATGGTTATAGGAGCAAAACCAATTCCTGCCATTCCTTTTTGCGGCCCTCCTACTCCCCCTCCCATCTCCCTTGATAATCTCTCTTTTGTCTGAACTGAGTGCCAAGTTTCAATAGCACCCAGACACTGTGAAGGCAAAGACATTGTGCCATCTGGGTTTGCTGGTTTGCTGAGAAAGAAACATTGATCTGTGTGCTATGTCAGTGCAGCACAGATTTTGATTCTAATTACCCAGCAACCTCATGTGCGCACTGAACAAGACAGGTGACAGGAGAGATATCTGCATAACTTCACATGAGATGGATAACCTCACTTTCAGCCTTTGGGTTGTTGAGCAGTTGGCTGAGACTAACCAGTCTGATCTATGTAGGATGAAAGAATAGGACTTCTTGAGCTGACTCATTCAGAATACAATAAATAGAAAGTATCCAGTCAGCTCTGTAATGATCTTACACTGGGAGAGAAGTGTTAAAAATATGCAGAGAACATAACAATGTTTTTTCATAGCAGATTAAAAGCACAGGTAAATTGGGTTGTGACAAAACAAAAGTCAAAGAAAAGCAAAACAAATGCGCAGTGACATTTTTTGCCTTTTTTTTATTTCCGTAAGTGTTTTAATACTTTTGAGAGCAATGTAAAGTGAAATGTCCTATGTACCTCAGAAATAATTCAACAGCGGCAGCAGCTTTTCAAACTTCTCCATCTTCCTTTATCCATATGTTTCATCTATCACATGAAAGACCATCTGTTAGCAAAAGACTATTTAATTTCAGGCTAGTCCCTCTCTGGGGGCATTTAGGTCCCAGTCTCTAAGAATGCTGTGGTTCTCTTTGACCCTCTGTACTTGAGTTTCCCTCTGGTGAAAAAGCAAGGTGAAAAGCCTGAAAGTCTGGGTAAAGAGCTTTCAGGCAGTCACCGACACAGTATTGGAAGAGTTCTCAGATACAGCAATTTAGACCATAGTCCCTTATGACAGAATAGAAGGATGCCCATAGGTACCTGCTGGTAATACAAAACACACACACCTCTCCAGAACTAAGCTGAGATATAAGCCCCTGGAGCTTTTAAAAAGGTAAGAATAGACAGCATCTATAATCTCTCATGTAAGATGATTGAAACCTTCAGTCATTACAGGAAAGTATACAAATCAAGTGTATACCTGGGAACTTATTTCTAAACTCTGTCATCCTCATTACCTTTTTACTCCTGTTTTTGCTATGGCTGTTGCCCTTTTCAGCAATACCCAGGTTTAATTTTTTTTATCTGATGTTCTCAGTGTCAGTGAAATACAATTTGAACAGTGTAATTGGTATGGATTTGCACACGTGAGACCAGGTTTTAAAATAATGAACTTGCACCTAAGTGATGAAAAGCAGAATTTGGAAGGAGCTTGAGAATCTGGGGATGCAACTGAGAAAAAAATCTATCCAAATTCTGTCTTCAGAAGAAGAAAAAGATTCTTTAAAAGATTCATGTACTCTTCAGAGGCTTTTGCAAACATGTCTTTTTTTTTTTATCCATTTTGATATTGAATCTACTCATATTTAAGTTAAAAGATACATTTCATTGAGTCTGTATTTTAATATCAAAAGACAGGAAGTGTTTGAAGTCCTTGCTCATCCTATTTCTGTTCCTATTCCATCTCAGACATTACTGTTGTAAATCACTGAGACTGTTGCTCTCTGTGTTTTAGTTCTCCAGCCACAGGAGCAGTCCCACGCCTTTAGGAGTGTTTCGAGGATGACTAGACTGTGAAATGTTGTGACGTTTGAGATCACATGCAAATAGTTACAACTGAGAGAAAGAATTCAAACACTTTTCTCTGGAAATAATTGACTATGCTATCAGTTGCAAATCAGGGTTTACATAAACAAAATAGTACCTGAATGCACATATATGTATATATGTTCATGTGTATACACACATACATATTTTGAGAAGGAAAGCAGGTATTTAAATTAGGTAGACAAAAAGTCTAGCATTTAAATGCATCCTAATCTTCCAAATGGCATTGGTATATTTTCCATCTCATTTTGATTTCATTTTTCCAAAACAAAGTATTTAATCCCTGAGTGAAACTGATAAAAGAGGTTTTAGACAGAGTGTAAGGATCCTTCCAAGATTATTGGCTTGTGAGAGTTCTGCCACCTGTAGCTTCCCAGCGTTCCTCAGATCTTTCCTACTGTTTGATTTTCCACTCTTTGCTGAGCTGTTTTACATCCAGCTGTTAGAGTTTGACCAGGTCCCATAACCCAGGCCATGTCAAGGTTTGAACAGGAGCATGATAATGGAAACAGTGTGCGGGCAAGACAATGTTTTGAAAAGTTTTACAGGAGATTTATTTTAGCTGTGCTGGGGTGAAGCACAATAGGGAAACTTGTACGTGAGTCTATGAAAGGGATAGAACTATGTCATTCAGTAAATCCCACTGTAGACAAGATCTTAGAAAGGAAATTTATTGAAAGAGATTCCAGAAGCATTTAGAATTATCTTTAAATACTTCACATGAGAAAACAACGAAATTGAAACATCGCCTACACCCTCCATCCCCAAATATTTCCTATATGGGCTGGGAGCTGGAAATGCTTACATATTTTAAGCTCAAAATGGAAATGTTTTGATGTAAAATCCATCGAAAAAAATGTGTGAATTTGCTGATGCTGTAGATTCTTGCTAGTGTTGAATTTTTTGCTGGGTCGATTCACTAGAAGAGAGTCCCTAAACTAATCCATTCTGTAAAGGGGGATCTCTTGTGCAGCCATGCAGGCAGGCAGCTGTTGCTGTTGAGTATTTCTTCAGATCAGCTTTCAGTAATTGTGATCCAGTTGCAACACTTATTCTCTGCTGTAATCTGAATTTAAGCAGTGAGTTGTTTTCTGGTTTGTTTTTTTTTGGTTTGGTTTTTCTTTTCTTCAGTGGTGATAAAAACTGGAAAACCAAACAAACGTAGAAACAGTTCCAAGACTGATAAAACAGCCTCTAGGAAAAGAGCACTCTAAATTAGTTTCAGTATTAGAGATGGAAGTGGTAACAGTGTTTTTTATTAAGGTTCCCATTACAAGATCCTGCATTCCACCACCTATAATTTTGGTGTATTTTAAATAATTGAGCTGACATTTCAAAAGCTGGTTGCTTTTCTTAGGCAGAATTATGTTATTTTTATATATATTTTAATTTAAGTTGGAATGATTTGGATATTTCTGAGAATGAACTTGAGAGAAATATATTGCTTTGTTCATATTAAATAAGAGAAATCTTTCCTTTGAAAGAAAGCATAAGTTATCTGAAGGAGAAGGAAAAAGCCATTATATCCGGGATGTGCCTTTTGCCACCCTCAGAAAAAGCCATTAAACACAATAAGTGGTTTTATCTGAGCTTGGACCTGTTTGTTTAGCATTTGCTAGTTCAGTCTTTTTGCCACAGCTGTAATCTTAGAGACCTTGGGTCTGGCAAATCTGCTGTCCAGGGACACCAGCACTATTTGCTTTCAGAGTATGACCATGGACTAAGTCCAGCATTTAGGGTAGAGCTGTAACACACTCACACTAACTCATGTGCTCTTGCCATGGCACAATAAATCCTTGCAAGTTTTATTTACCTTCATTTTTTAGTAAACGTCAAGATTATGATTCTATGACACATATATTTCATCATACTTGCACCCTGATCTGGATTTTTACATACCTTATCTATCATATAACAAAGGAAGAGCCCATGCTCTGCAAATATGTCTCCTTTTGCTCTCTTTCTTTTCCCTCTGCTATTTAGCAAGACTGTTTACCTTGCAGACTCTTCACCTTGTAAGAACATTCTTGTGTGGACAGTACACCTGCCTGCTGCACCTATCTTCTGTAGGGCCTGCTTTGACTAATTCTCTAGAAAACCTGTATATGATCATAGCTACATGAATGTCCTAGCAGGAATACTGAGCCTACCATGAAAACCACAGGCAGCGAACCTGCCTATCCTGTAGTCTGAATAATCTGCCCCTGGCCCTTTCTCAGGCTCTTCCCCAAACAATGTAAGAAGAAACGCAAGGCAGGAGAGTGAGGGAGGAATAAGACTGTGTGAAAGAATAAATACAGTGACAATAGGATTGGGTGGAAGGAGAAATAGGATCAACAGGCAGAAAATGGAAAATTGGGCTAATCAAGCATGAGACTGGATGCCTAGAGGAAACCAAGCTGCACAGGGTTTGCTGTGGAGAATGCAACTGGAGTCTGGCATGTGGGTGATTGGATCCATGAGTTAGTGAAGAAACAAAGTATATATTGGTCTGACAACAAAAAATAACATGAAACAAGGAAGCAGTGGAGGAAATTACATCTGATTTCCTGGTAAAGGATGACCACTGAGTTTAGATAACTTTCTGAGACAAAGAGTAGAACTGGAACATAATACAGCAGACTGGAAGTAGGACCATTTGGAAAGCTTAGGTAGAATGGAACAGACCAAGTATTGGAGGAACTGACTGTAAAACCAGTCTGTGAAAATAAGATGGTAGGGACAGTAGAACAGAAGAGGGTTTTTTTCTGTTTTAGTAGTTTCAAAAGCCTCAGAGAGGTAGCAAACCAGTCATGATGGGACTAAGACCAAAAGAGGAAAATAGGAGGGAATGAGAGCCCAGGACAGTGAAATGGCAATAGGGTGGTAAGAGAGGGCAGTGCAAAATGACTCAAGGATGTGGTGAACAGAAGCTCCTGCCAGAACCCAGGATGGACTCGATTTTTTTAATTCAAATTTCTTCTGTTGGCAAATTTCTTTTATCTGCTGATAGAAACACTTTATGTGGGATACATATAAATTTACTTCTTGTGCACAGAGCATAAACCCCTGCAATTCCTATCCCTTAGTTAATCCTTTAGCTCAAGACCCTAATCAGGACCTGCTCAGGACACATGAGGATACATTTTGATGCCCTGAGATGGAGTGTCTCTACTTTCTGGTTGCACCTGAAGGGAAATCACACATACACATAAAAAACTTGTACACAGGTACCTACTTTCATACAAGAAAGAAAACAAACCCAAGCCTCACAGTACTTCAAAGTTACAAAATTCCAGGACAAAATTATTAGGGTAATATTAATTCAGCCTTCTTACACGTATGGATTATGATATAGTCTTTAGCACTGCAATACTTTCCACAAGAATCCTGGTGCATTCAGTGCATAAGAGGCATATTCAAAGAGTGATTCAGGTCTTATTATTAAGAGGTTGTTTGCAACTAAAATGGAACATCAAAAAGAATGGGGAGGATTTCCGTGTTGAGATCTTTGAATATGGCTCTGAAGAATTTTGTTCTTTCCCTCCCTCTTCCCATCTGTGTGATGCTGAGCAAGTCATGCAAACCAGAGTTTTCTGAGGTAGTTGCTAATTGCATGTCGTCATGTCCTACATGTCCAGCATGAGACATAAAGACCTATGAGAAATTCTCTACTCTCAGAAGTGCAGCTGAACTTACTGGAACCTGAACTTGAAAAACGTGAAGAGTGGTATAAGGTCAACTTCTCAGGAAAATTAAATAAATGTCCCAAGCAGGCACCTTAAAGTACCACCAATATTCTAACCTTTAAACACCCAACTCTTCTCCTCTACCCTGCTCTCCCATTTGCAAGTTGGAGGTTACAATGCCCTTGATTAATAGGGATGTTACAGAAACAAATTCAGGAATGTTGGTGAAGCGATCAAGCATTAATCTCTAATATTGAACACCATAAGAAGTGCTAACCTTAAAATTAATATTTTGCCTACATCTAGGGTAGGGATTCTTAGAAATAGATAAAGTGTGGGATGTCGGGCTTTTTCACTGATAACTATACTTGATTAACCTAAAACACAATTTTAAACAGTTTCTCAAATGAGTAACCATCTTCTGGATTTTGCATTAAGCAATAAAGGGCCATTAAAAACAAGAGTACATAGTCAGGTAATTAAAGTTAATGTCCTAATATAAATATATAAGAAGGCTGAATTAAAGTTGCATATGTAATCTTAAAGGTGCTTTTTATAAATTCTGAGCAATGGTTGTCTTAATACAGTTCTAACAGCACTGCATGTACATTTAGGCATAGAAGAGGTATTTATAAGCTACATGAGTGTGTGTCTTGTATATCCATAATACCTGTTTATTTCCCTGGCCTTTTTGCTACGCTTCCTAGCTGCTTCTCTTTCCATCATTTTGCCAATGAATTAGGGGAATTCAGTAATGATTTAGCTGAGCTTTGAAAAATGAACCAGATTCTCTCTTAATCTAAAATAGAGTATCTGAAGCAGCAGGTCTGAGTATGTGTGAAATGAGGTAAAACAAGCTTATGAATCCACAACTGAAATACAGTTTTCTAACATGTATTCAGTGTGTGGGACTTGTTTCTGTACACTTCTGAATTGTTTGTTTTTCCAGCCTCTAGTCTTTAAAGAGGGTACATTATATGTGGCGGCAACCACAGAGGCATGTCTGCTGCCAAGAAAACATATTACTACAGTTCAGTAATGTAGCCTAATTGTTTTCCCTCTGGTCAAGTTACCCAGAAATACTTGCTTTTCTACAGCTCTGCAGTAACAGTTAGTTAGATGAAATGACCTGCCTCCAGGAGAATTAGAGACATTTTCCGAGTTTCTATTACAGAAAAAAGCTTCCTTCTTCGGGAAATTAAGCATCCTCCCTGAGCCTGGTATTTTTACAAATGGAGATTTCTATCAGGAACAATCATTTTATGGTGAAAAATGTTCTTGCCTCGTGGATGTGCACATATCTTACTGTGTGGGATAGCTGTAGGACATGAAATGATTTGAAAGTTACTAAGGCAATAAAAGTGCAATGGGGAAAAAGCAAAAATAACTGCAGTGTGTAGGACTATCATCTTCCTGTCTCCTTACCCAGATATACTGGATGAGGAACAAATGGACAAAGACTGCCCAGTGTTCCTGGATAAAGTAATTAGCTTCCTTCCTTATCAGAAGACAATGAATCTAAAAACAGGAAGAAGGGTCAATGATTAGAGGAACTGCTCCGTATCCCCCCTTTACAGTTTCATGCAGTGTGTTTTCAGTGCTCCCTCAGGGCTCCTGAGTTTCACTCAGCATAGGACTATGCTTAAATGGCACAATCCCAGTCCTTAGAAAGTGTGAAGACATTCTCAGCACACTCAGAGCTAAGTGAAACAAATTAGCTTATCAGTCTCTGGTGGAAAGCTGGAGATTGTTTCCTTACTTATCTCTAAATAACCTACTATTAAGCTAAATTTGATAGAGAGGAAAATTCTGTCATCTGAGAAAAATTTTATAAAGCCCGTGAATCAAGTACCATTTTCTATAATGAGTCTAATGAGCTGAAAAGGGCTGTTCTTCAGTTAGTAGTGTAATTTAGAAGGCCCTGCTTTGCTGATTCTATGTATGGAAACTAATCTATTGATTAGCTCCGCTAAACTAATTGAAAAAGCTAAGAAAATAGACTGAAAGTTAAAGAATTCTGTGAGGTAGAGATAATAGAAATAATTTAAATATTTCATATTGATTTAGAAGAAGTGCAATTAAAACTTTTTAATTTCTTCCCTCTACCAGGATAAATACGTTGTACCTCAACATAATTACTCAACAGCATAATAGAAAGCAAAATTGGCTAACACTCTACTGTTGCCCTTTCCTAAGAGGTGAAATGAAGCATAACTTAAAATGAATTTGGGGTTACAAGGAGATTCTTTCGAGGACAACTATGCAGGTTTACTTGCCCTGTGGGCTGCACAGGAAAACCTTCACGTAGCTGAGGCAGAAGGGGCATATCCACACACAAGCAAGTGGAGACGGACATCCAGTAATAGTTCATAGGTAAGAGATGACAACAGCTCTGCACGGCTCTTGTTGCTTGTTATTTCCAGGGGCACAGTCTGCCTCTCCTGTTTCTTTCAGACCTCCCCCAGCCACCTGCACCCATGTCTGTCACAATGTGGGGTATAAGCATGAGGGAAGAAGCACTTTCACTCTGTTTGAGTTATATACTGACTTGGCAGCTACTGCTTGGTATTTAAAGGGTATGATTGAGGTGCCAGAAAAGAACTACAATATGATGAAGTCCTACTGAACTTGTTCTTTTAAAATGTGCGTTTCATGCCTCATTTTCAAGCCATCGTAGCTCCTCTTTATCCAGTAATTTTCCTTGCAAGGAACCTGTAAAACGTCCTGAACCAGCTAACATCATAACGTATTTTCCAGGAGGAAAAGAATATTTAGGTCCCTTTGTGAGTGCTGAGGCACATACAACTTTTTCAGCAGATTTTGTAATTTAGTTATGACAATTTTCAATATCCCATATAAAAATAACACTAACTCACCTTGATTTTTCTAATTATATCTGTATTCTAGATCAGTTAAAACAGTTTCTAGAAGCACTGAAATCCAAAGGTTTTCCCATTAAATTTAACACAACAAACAAAAGCCAACGTAATATAAAAGTCAACATTTTCTGGATTGACTAGGGATTTTGAACAACTTGCAGTTGGGTTTTTTTTTTCTATTGACAAACAGCAGCCATTGGAAAATCTTGAACAGGATTTTGTCACAACCTTGTCACCACTCTGAAAATTATATTTTATCTGAGATGTAGCGAGAAATACTTTCACCAGAAGGTTTATTTCAGCCTTTTAGTTTTCTCTATTTGGAACACAAGATGGTGATAGCTTCTTTTAATAATAAATTTGCTCCTGCTGGTAAATTTATTTTCTATAATTAAGTTTTCTAAAAATTTAAAAATCTCTGTGGTGTGGTTCCTGAAGTAGTAGGTCAGCTGAGGTCCTTTAATTAGGAAAAAATTGCTAATAGAGCACTGTTGAGGAGAAGAATTCAGCATGGAATTTGTGTTTTTAGTTGGCCTGGCAGCCATAGTCCTAATTTGTTGCTCAGTGCTTCAAGACCTAAGAAAAATGCTAAGCACATTTTTTGAAGGTTGAAGTTATTATATAATAGTGTTTTGCCATGGAGTACAGAAGATAAAGTAGAAACACTGTGGAACTGTGTTGCAACTTCAGAATTACATTAACTCTCTGAAACGTAAGAGAAATCCTGGAGCATAAGTGGCCTGTGTAAAATTAGTTCTGAATTTTAACCCTGACTCAAAGAATGCCAGTTTTCCTGGCAATCTCTTTATTTAATCATTTAAAATTTTTTAACAAAAATAATGTAATATGAGCCCCAAACCACATGAAATCACCCGCAAACATTCTGGGACTATAAAATTAAACCCATAAAGTAATATTGCAAAAAAAAGATAACTCTATTATAATTAGTATTTCTGATAGTTGCCATTTATTCATTAGCAGATTATTCTCCATCAACATCCTTTTCGTTAATTCTGTCAAAGAAAGACTTCAAATTTACCCTTATCCTAAGTTCAAAATGATTGTTCTCCACTGTACATACAGGACCTAGGTTCCCTGTTGTCTTGCACACCATTGTTGTTTATATAATTTTATATAATTTCAAATTGTATGTCAAAACCATAACGCTTGCATATTTATTCCTGTATACAATGCAGTAAATTAAGTGTGTATATATGCATGAAGATTACTTATTCTTGTTGATAATCCAAGGATCATAGTCATCCCTGTGTACTTTTTTGCACCATTATAAAGAATTCTTTTCATTTACTTCCTTTTATTTAGGAAATCTATTAAACCCAGTATCACTGCAATTAGAAATTAAATTGCTGCATATACAATGAAAATAGCTTTATTTTGCAGTGGCTATTCCAGTTCTTCTAATAACTTATTTGCTTACTACTTTTGCACAAGAAAGAACATAACTGTCTTAATCGCCAGTGTTATTCTGCACACTTTACAAGCCAAACCAACCAGATGTTGAGCTAGAACTGGCTTTACTGCTTCTAGGGATGTGTATATATACACATGTTTGTGCTAGTGATGTACTTGCAAGCAAATAAAGTGTATAAAGATTTAGAAAGGATTCCGAATGCCCACTCCTCCCTACAAATCCAGCAATTATTAAAACAAAACAAAAAACAAAAAACCCCAACAATCAACTTCCTTCAAAAACAATTTGAGAAATTGGTTGAACATGTTAACAGGGACTGCTTTTAGTGCAACTTTCCTTCCAGGGTTCAGGTGTTAATAGAGCACTGAAGTAATTTGTGCTTCTCAGCCTTTTGCCAGTGACTCAGGACTGAAATCTTACAAGTGTATTTTAATGACAGCAATGTAATACATTTCTTTGCACCAAGTACTTCAAGTCCATGCTGATATTTCTTCAAGTTGTGTTCTGCAAGTTCTCATTCCCCTGTATTGTATGGTATATTTATTTAAACTGCATTATTTAAACATTTTGCAATAATTCAGCTTTGATTCCCCTTTGTATGAAATGGAACCCATTCTAGCACACTTTAAGAGCTGGAATTTGGGTAATAAAGCTTTTTGTATTTGCTATAGCCAAATACAATATTCTGTTCTGTACTTAATAGCTGTAAACATCACAAGAGATCAATTTCACCATTAATTTCTCTTGGAAACTTCCTCTTGAATGTGATCCAATTTTTCCATGTGCCTTTTTTTTTTATTGTTGTTCTCTTGCATAAAACATCCTATTTCTGTCTTTACTTTTAATCCATGCTGCAGAGCGGTGCCTTCCCATCATTACACGGCAGACAATGCATCCACAACAAGGGCAGAGAGGCAGGCATTCTGCCGCACAAAGAATGACCTGAAGGCATGAAATGCTAATGCAAAGATCGTGAAAATGCAGATCAATGAGAAAGACCAGGGAACCAGTCCTGCCCTGTAGCTGTGATGACTGCCACCAGAGAAAGAGAGAGGACTGCTGATCCCAGGGTCTGTCGTTTGGGGAAGGTTCACACCAAAGATTGTGAGCTGAGCATATGAGAGTGCTTTAGGCGGTAGATGAGCAGATGGAGCAGATGGAGCAGATGGAAAGGAATACCACTGGTAGCAGCGCCTGGTATTTCCAGACCACAGATTTACACTTGGTCCTTCACCTTTCAGTAAACAAGAAGGTGTGGCTGCTTTCTGCCCCTGCAAACCTTTATCTGTGGCATTTTCTCTTCAGGGCTTTTCCTATTGAGTCTGAGCCAGAACAGAAACCTCTATGAAGGACATACACTGTTATTCCGGGATGAACTTTGTTCAATGGCCTGAATCGTTCTGGAAAGAAATGGAGAGGAAGACCAGGTTCTTGCGAACTCCCTCACCTTTGGCTGGAACCCAGCTTTCCATGTTCCTCTAGTGTGTAGTAAGCTATGGAACTTCATAGCAGGGACTTCTCAGGACTCCTTCTACAGAGTCCCTATCACAGAATCAGCCCAGAGGGGGTGCTACTACAAGGCTGTTTATTTTAAATAACTCAAATGTGCATCAGTTGTGAAGTCCAATTTTCAGAAACCACTTCTATTAGTAAAAAGAGTGAAGAAGCAAGTTCTTCAAGTTACACATGCTACAACTGTAAAAGTCCTTAAATTTATTCTTAGATTATCAATTCTTCTTAACCTTAAGACAGAACCAATCAATTCCCCTTAATCCCTATAAATGCTTTTCCTTTTAAATTGTTACTTCAATTTTTCAAGCCTTCAGTTCACAAAGGAATAGGAATTAGCTCTCAGACATAACAAATTAGTCATATTGATCCTGCCAAAGGTACTAAATTATTAATAATCAGCCCCTCCCTACAAAGCCAGCTTTAAATTCACAAAAAGCCTTTATGAAATCTCTGATACAACCATCTGGACAATATATAAAACCTTATTTTTCTTCCCCAAATTTGTTGCATGGTTTAGTCTTCTTCACTGTTTTATATTACTTGGGCTATACATGGAGGAAAATGTAAAAATAGATATTGCCAGTTTTGCTTTCATGTTTTGGGAGGTGACTAGCATTCTTAAATGCACTAAAGTTCCACCAGAGGGAAAAAGATAAAAAAGAAGAGAGAAAGTCAATATTCTTTAATGACGTTCCTGCTGTCTTAGTTTTCAGAGCCTTGTTTACAGACAGCCATGTCAGCACTCCAAGTGAAATAAACTTTATTGGCCTGTAGTGCCAATAGTGAATGACTGTATTACAATCGCTGATATGCATACTCTGGTGCCAGAGACTGCTTAGACAGAATGAATATTGTTGTTATAAATTACTCCTTGGAGTAGAGAAAAAAAAGTAAACACTTCTGCTCCATTCTCTGACAAGTGGCTGTACTGAGGTTTATGCCTGTTAGATTTGCATTTTGAACGAGTTGTGCTTTTTCTGTAGGGATACTGGAGCACTATTTAGAGATGGTCTTTCGACATTGTGTGCTGGGTTTTTCCCACATGAGTGCATTCTCTATGCATTCCCTCCCCTATCATCAAGACTGTACCCTTGGGGAGATCACAAGAAGGATTAAAGAGGTTGTTCCTATAATGAGAGTCATATTCCATTATCTTAATTCAAAGTGAGTTGTCTTTTTCCTCTGTAAATCTCATCAGTTTAAAAAGGATACTCCAAAAAGGGAAAACTTTGATACCTTTGTACTGGGCAACAATATATAGAATCAACAAACACATGACAAAAGTACTACTGTGAAGCATGCTGGTGGTTTTGTTATCATATAGTATAAAACCATTAACGACTAGAATAGCTCTAGTGACTCCAGCACCTATTCATGTAATAAGGTGCTGTTAGGAGATAAAAAGTAGTCTGAAAAAGTTGCTGAATTCTTTAGTAGAATGTAGACCTTAACCTATAATTTATGCATACTGTATATTCATAAGCATCACGAGACTCATGAATATGAAGTAAAATTTTGCAACTTTCTATTTCATACTCTTGTAAACCATGTTTGTTATTATATGTCCAGAAATCTCTTCTCAGTTGCACTTTACTCATTCACTAAATTGCAGGTATATGGAAGAAGCATATGTTCATGTGTTAGCAGAGCAAATTTAGCATACTTTATGGGCCACAGTCAGATTTTAGTTACCTTCATGTTCACCAGGATTTTAGCAGAGCATTTACAAAGGGTTTCTAAAGAAGCACTATTTCTTGTACTGCATTTCTTCTTTCTCTCACAAAATGGCCTTCTCTGTTAAAAACAGTATATGGTTCTGTCAGGGCATAGTCCTGGTACTTCTGAAGTATGAGTCAATGTCCTATTGCCCATTGCCTAGCTATCTACCTCCCACAGTTCAGCCTTGAAACAAAGGACTGGTCCTGACCCATTCTTTGTTCAGGGGCTTCCATGTCATAGAGGACCATGAAAATTTAAGTGTTTTCATTAGTCCTGTGATAAGTCCTGTATGTTTTCAGTCCAAGATGAAGTTAAAGTAATATCACAGCAAACAGGTAAACCCAATATTCAAATGCAATATATAGCCTGATACCAGTTCATACAGACATAATATAAAAGTCACCAGAATCACACAGAATTAGCAAGTTGTGAAGAGGTAGATTACCCTCAGTATCACATTGTTATAAACCAACACAATGCTTCCCTATGTACTTCTAAGTGAAGTTTTAAAATAAGAGATATATCTTCACTGCTTATAAATTGGCATTCTTGAACCAGACCCTTGTTATTTATTAACAACGGTTAACCAAATGGTTAGCCAGCTGTATGGTTATACTTCCTCTGCTATTGGAAACAGAACAGAAAAAATCTCTTAAGATTGCCCTTAGAGCTCCCCAAAAACCTAGTGCTTCACTCTGGACTTCTCTTTTGTTTATTTTTTTGTTTCTTGTGCTATTTACTGGCACAAACTTATGCAAAGGTTTTAAAATGCCATAAAATTGATAGCTACTGAAGTCAGACATGGAAATGTCAACACAGCTTGGGTTTAGCTCAAATGTAAAAGATCTTTGAAGTTTACACGTGCTTAGATTTTGTTCCTAACTTTTGGCCGAGGCCTAGACTACAATGACAAAAATATCTTGGCAGCGTCATGTAAACCCAAGCCATATACACCCAACTTAAGTAAATTTTCTGCTTTTTCTCATTAGTATTTTTGGGCCATTGCCACTCTGTATGGTTAAACTGGTATAGTCTTGCCAATAAGATATTTTAAGCAGTGCAACCAGAGTCTGCATCATTTAAAAAGTATATCTCCTTTTTGAGCCAAATAACCTACACTTATTTTTGTGGTAGCTGAGGCTCAGATTTTCTTTCTGAAGAACTGTCTGGAAGCTTGAGGGAAGAGTTAGAATTGTAAAACAAAAAATTGTACCCAACCTCCCATGATTAATATACAAACACAATGTTCTTTTTATCTAATTCTGGCATTAACAAATTAAATTGGTAAATCAATTTTTTTTCCAATTAAAAGCATTCCATTAAAAAGCCTTAAGTCTACCAGAAGGAAGCAAAGAATGCTACAGGTGATATGGGTACTCTACTAATGACGTTTTTTGATTATGTTTACTGATTATAATTATACTGTGACAATGTCTATAAGCCTCAGTCAAAATTACAAACATTGTGGTAGAATCTGCAGACGCAAACATAATGAAAGAGTTCCCAGCCCCTGTAAGCTTACAATTCTTCCAAATCCATAATTTTTATCAATTGAGCTGCTTGCTTCTGTATATGAGGACCATACAAAAGCCTACCTGCTACCACTGGGGAGGCAATTTTATGTTTCATAGGTGGAAATTAGCTATATAATTGTCTTGAAGTCTATATAGGTCTTTCCAATATATGCAGCAGAACTTATGTGAACTCTACCCAAGTTACCTCCCCACCAGATTCCCATGAATGCCCCATACACCATTCATTACGGTCTCTGAAGAACCTAAAGCACAACAAAATAATTACAATTTCAAATCTGCAGAAAAATAAAATGAGTTACTACATTTCATTTCCAAGCTGATCTGTGGCAAAAAAAAAAAAAAATACAGGGCACGCTTTTAAAAAGGACACTTCAATTACAACTACACAATAGCGCTAAAGGGAGAGCGTAGAGATAAGTCTGTATCTTGACCCGCTTTTCTTTCTATACTTTCAGGCAGAATTCTTTGTCCATGTTTTCAAATAGAGCTTGGGAAAGGAATTAGGATGAGAGCAATGGAAACTGAGCTCCTAGGTGAATTACAGACTTAGCCAGAGAAGTCGAAGGGTTCTGAACGTTCCTAACAGACCAGCTGAGGTGTGACAGAGTGAGATTTTTGGCAGTGAGAAGTGGAGTTCTATCTTCTTGTACTTTCTGTCATTGACCTTTTCAGTAAGGTGTATGAAATAAGGAACAAAATTAATGATAGATTTTGTTATATTGGCAACTGTCAAACCTTATCTGGACTGAGCACCTGAATTCCTGTTCTGCACCCCTCATACCAACAAAATTATAAACATTTCACACTTTAATGTCTTATGTTATCCATCCTTTTAAACCATCTATGTCATATTAATATTTACTTGTCTATTTTTTTTTTTTTCTTAAGGGAAAAGAGCCAGAAGTTCAGTTGCTGAAAATCAGCTCATTTTTCTGGTGGGATCCTACTCTCTCAGCTAGCTCCAATTCCAGATAGTGCAAATGTGCAAATATAAAATCAGGATGAAAAATCCACTGAGAGAGAACCCATTCTTATCCCTTATTTACAGATTTTATTCACTTTCAGAGAACAGATGAGTACAGATATTGTATAATCATATCAGTAAAATACAGAGGTGCAACCTACAGGGAAGAGACGAGTCCTGGGCAGGGGGCTGGGCTTTGAGCATGCAGTACCGTTCCTCTGCCCATTGCTAAATTCAAAGCACTTGCTAATACCTTTTTTATAGACTGTATCTGTACTGCCCGCCATGTTACAGCAACAGTTCACTGACAAGTGCTTAGACATGCTGAAGTTAAGGAAAATATACTAAAGCTAAATGCTACTTTTCTGCATCAGGGCCTTTTACGGTGTAAAGAAGCAGTCATTGCCCCGATTACTGAACAGACCACTTTAAGGAATACATATCTTCTCCTCCTCCACATCCTGCCCTCTTGTATCTATCACGTTCTTCCTCTTTTGTCTCAGGCATAAGCAGATATCATGCTAATAGCCTCATCTTCATTCCCAGAAAGGAAAAAAAAAAACAAAACACAGCAAAAATGAATGAAGATGTGTGTCATTCACAGATCAGCTCTCTTCTCTGGGAACGCCAGCTCCCTGGTGTACATGCTGTAGCAAGGTGCATTTAGCAAGTGGAATTCAGGTATGGAAATAACAACTATTTCCTGCCCTTTAAGAACAGGAGAAAAGCTGTACAGGATCTATCCAGCCCAGTATTTTGCCCTGAAAAAAGACAAAAGCAGATATTAGCAGATGATTGCAAGAACAGATGCTCGTGACAACTTTTATTCCACCAGTTACTAAGTGGGGATTTTCTAAGCCAGATGTAGTGCCTATATATTTATTAATCCTTGGCACCTTTCTCTTGTGAGGAACAAAAAATTGGGAACCATTCACAGTAGTGCTTTTATTTGGTTGATATATCTATGAAATGAAATTCAGAGGTTAGGAGAATGATGTACACTTCAGGGCATAATGATACAAGAAAAAGACAAGAGAAGTTACTCATTTTTGTTGCTGCCATAGCAAGGAGGATGGCTTACTGTAGTTATTATGAACATGAATTACAATAAAGACATTTTAAAACCTGCAGAAAGTATCTCCACTGCATGCTGTAACAGGCATAACAAGCCTGCCCAATTTTGGCTTCATATTGCTGTGGGAGAGGTGTTAATGACCTATTGGAATTGAAGCTGATTACAGGTTTCATTAAACAAATGGGTGGAGTAAGCATTCAACTACCCTGAGTAGTAAAAACAGCTGTATACACAGGAGCCAAAACCCACTGCCACCTGACAAGACCACATTGTCTAAAGAAATGCACGAAACTGAAAAATGGGTGTTCCTGTTGTGTAAGTGATGGTGTAGGCAGCCGGCAGGGAGCCTGTGCAGAGGAGCACACACGGGGCAGCTGTAGCTTGAGCCAGGACAGAGAAACCCAAGAATTTGCAGAACAGGTGTCCAAATGCAGATTAATCCAACTACTAATCTTATACATGAGATATAGATGTTGCCTCAAAAATTCGTCAAGTAAAAAACCCCATCATTTGCTTTCTCATGACAAAGGACATAATTTTTGAAAGTCTCAGATTTCAGCTACTTGTCAATGAAATAGTGAACAATACCTATAGTGTGGTTTCTTGACTGGGTTTTTTGCTGCATCTGCTTACACTTCTGCAGGACACTTAAGATATACAGTATTTACTTGTCCTCCTACATTTAGTCTTCATAAATATTTCAGTTACTTCATCTGTAAAATGGAGACCACAGAAAAATTGTCTGGAAAGAACCAGAATAACCATTGATGAAAAGTGCTTTATAAATACAAAGTATTAATTATCCCTAGTCTACCTTCCTCCTTTCATAATGAGGACTGTCTGTCAGGAAAAAACATCTAACACCTTCTTTAATTAATCAAACAACTTAAAGAATAATAGAACAACAGCAACAAAATCCTTAAGGCTTGTTGCAACAGATAAGGGAGAATAATAAAGGATAATAAAAAAGCATTTATTTGTAGCATATACACTTATTCCAGGAATGGAATTTTAGATATTATTATTTCAGTGAATGTGTAGTAACAAAATAACAGAATTCTGCATTTCATGTATTGATCCCAGCTTCGGCAGATGAAGTTGATAAAGTTTTGGAACACAGAAGCATCTTCTGGTAGAATTTATGCAGCTACCTCCATGGCACTTCTGAACCTTGTTATATTGTCCAGGGTGTACTAGTACATGTTTACTAGGACTGGTTTGTTAGTAAGTGGATGTACATACTCAGTAATAGTGTTATGTGTATGTAAGTAATTTATAACACAAAAATGCATTTCAATTTATACCCAGTTGTTTTATAATGTTAAATCTTCAGTGCATTTTGATATCAGAAATTAATTAGTTCTAATGATAGTCCTGTGAGGTATATGGGAGTCTTTACCAGTGTTCCTGTTTTACAGAGAAGGGAAACAGAGACAAGGTGGCTTGCTAAAGTGTGAATTGGTAGCACAGCCAGCATGATGGCCTCTCTGTGTGTTTCTAGTTAGATAGCCAGTGCTGCCCCTCTGGCAAGCTTAATTCCTAGGCTGCATGCACTGTGCCTTGTGACGCTTTCACATCAAAGGCTCCTGAGTGACACGTGGCCTGCAGCTGGCGATTTGTTTCATCTGTGCACTTTCACACCCCAACAGGGTAAAGCAAAGGTACAGCTGACCCACAGAGACAGGTAGGAAGCCTCTGCCCCCATGCAGCAGGTTTAGTCACTGCTATGCAGATCCTGTAATGTGATTACAGAACCAGCTTAGAAGGTTTTGCTGCTGACTCCATCCTAATGACTAAGCCTACCTTTACAGAGAGTATGCTCAGGCTTGTTACCCTTCAGCCAGAACTCCAGAAAGAATGCAGGCAGGGTTCTTCCTCAATGCCTCTTGAAAAAGCTTCAGAAGATGACTAGCTTAAACTTCTTCAAGAGGACATATTTTACATTGGTCACAGTATTTGTAGAGACCAGACCTTGTCCTCTGCAACCATTTTTCCTGCATCGGAATGCCAAACGGAGAAGTTTGTTTCACTGTTGCAAGTAGGATGCCGAGCATCCTCCCAGGGACCAGTTTTGCAATCCACAAATAAGACTGTACTTCTGCAACGGTTACAAAATGGGTACCTCCCAGTGATTCTGTGAGGAGTAGCAGCAATAAAACTTGGTGTCCTATAAATTTCTCCACTTGCTGACTACCAGCTTTGACAGTTGGGACAGAGGCCTCAATTAGGACATCTGTGAAGCTTTTACTGTATATAGTACTAGTCTTGCACCTCAGCCTTTCCCTCAAGCACGGCTATTTATTGGACGTTCTGATACGTTTAGTCTCTTTTACCCATTTATCTTCATAGTTGGAAGAAATTAATTGTCCTTCAGACCTTTACTTATCAAACTGTATCACTAATTTTATCTCCCTCCTAGATAGAGAGATACACACACTGAACACGATTACATACACTTTGTTTCCCTAGGTGAAGAGGCAAAAATACTAATAAATACCTTACTGTTTTCTCTAGTCTGACTAGAGAAGAGTGCATTACTTGCTGAGAAAATTTCTGTCTGTTATTCTAAGAAAGGGAAAGTAAGGTGGAAGGGTCACTTTGGTGAGAAAGGCTGTATACTTCCCTTTGGAGAAGTGCCACTGAATGGTCAATGCACATCTTTATGGCAGCAGAAAGTTCAGCTCATACAGAGCCAGATTTGATTATCCAGTTTAAAGCAAACACATGCAAAAGCAGTAAATCAAATCCAACAAGGTAAAATGAATTAGAATACATGCTGTCTATTGATAACAAACAATTGCATACATGAATGAGTTTTTTCCTGTGATAATCTCTTACGGGAACTTCTTTCACTGACCACATGCACGTCAGAGCTGTGAGAATTCTATTAAAATGCAATGACCTGCTATGCAAACACCAGCCTTTGAAGAGAGCTTTTGTTTACCAGTTGCTGTTTCACATGGCCTTTTAAGATGTATTAGATTTTTGTGTAGATAGGAACCATTTAAAAATCTTTCTTTTCCTGTTTTTCAACGTATTGACTCAGTAATGTACCTGCAGAGATACTTGGGAGAGAGTAACATGCAGACAATCACACCTGGGAGATGTATTTGTCAGATCAGGATTCTGCTTAGAACCTTAATGTGATTTATGAACAACCAGTAATGCTGCAGCTCTGCCTTTCTAATAAAGAAGAAAGTTTCACCTCTTTTGGCCATTACTTAGACAGTAAAAAATACTTGACCCTATTGCACATGATGATTTTCTAAAATTTACAGAGGACAGAATTAAAGGCATGAGTGCAGACATGCTAAAAAATTGTCTATTATACTGTGGAAAGCAGATTTGCTAATTTTATATGCTTTTCGTACATTGCTGGAGACTAATGATCCAGGGCAGTGTGATGCATCTTGACGAGAGCTGTGTTTGTAGCAGTGAATATCCAGACACATCTCTGAACTAACAGAACAGATATTCAGGGTCTCTGACTGTATAAAAGACCTTCAGATAAATTGGCATAACTCTAGAGAAAAACAGACAAACAAGGTCAGAGAAGATTGTTAACTCAATTTTTCCAGAAGGAAAAAGAAGTGACACTCTGATCTTTGGATTATATCATCATTTTTCTAAAGAGCATCTCATATTTTTTCACTTTTACCACTTGATCTTAAAAGGTCATTACTAATGTATTTATTGGAGATTGAGGAGGGGAATTTTTAGTTTTTTCATTTTCTGACTGTCAAGAGAGATTAGAAAGGTTTCTTTAAGTTCTTCTTCAGATCATTGAAGAAGATCTGAAGAATCAGATCATCATTGTAGATCTATTTTACAATAGGATCTGAAACAGCCTTCCTACTGTCTGTCATCCTTGACAACTCTCTTTGTCTTATCAGTCTCATCCGGCATTCAGGGTCACCTGCCTTAGTTAAACTCAGTGGGGCAAATTCTGGCTTTTAAAAATACACACATTGCTTGAAATGGTCAAAGCTGTCTGGGACTATTTTGTTACATGACTTCCACCAAATTTAATGAAATTTATAGAGCTACATCCTTCAGCTGGCTTTGCAAATCTCAGTTATTGTCTACAATAGGATTCCTGCATGTGTTTGCAATAGCAAAATTTTAGCATTATAAAATGAAGTTTAATAAGGGGTTGTCCTTTTCATGTAGCTCTGTTGAGAATTAAATGTGAGCAAGCACAGGTTATAAAATTACTTTCATTTCAACCTTCTTGTAATATAAGTTTTAATTTTTCCTTTTAAGGAAACTGTAGATCTCTATTAAGAAAACGACTGCACAACAGCAACAGTATACTTTAAAATTTTCACAGTCAGAAGAAAGTGTTAAACATCAGTAAAATGATATATTTTCAAAGGCTCAAAATAGAGATTTTGAAAACAAATGTTGAAACTCAAAAGCCTAACACAAAACAGGATTTCCAGTCTTCACTACTCTCATTAAAACCATTTGATTACTAGTTACCCAATGAGTTCAACTGTCTACAATGTAGCCCCTGAAACAAGTTATCCATCATTTCTTAACATTTTATAAACAGACTTTTTATATAGAATAGGAACTACTTTTCACCCATTTAGAGATGTAGACTCAGATGGTAGTCAAGTGTTTATAGACAAGGCTAGGCAATCAGGGGGTAAATGACATTGGAAACAACAGGGCAAAACCAAGTTGTCCAGTCCCCTCTGTATGCTGTTGCAAATTTTAATTTCCATAGTCTTTTCTTTCAGAAACCACAAGTCCAAAAATTGTAGGGCACCATCAGAGCACCACAGAGGCCTTGCGCAAGCTGAAAGGGAGAGGTGTCCTTAAAGCATTGAGGGCTGCCTCCTTACAGCCTGATGACAGAGTGGGCCTCATTCGTGGGCAATAAAGGCAATGCTGCGGTGCATATCACACAGTCCAGAAGGGTCAGTTTCTCACAGGTCTATCTTCTTCATAGCAGGTGAGGACAGGAAAGCAGGATGTTACTTCTAATCCTGACGCTGATTAGAAAAGTGTCCTGGACCAGCAATATGAAAGTAACCCCTTTTAAAAGTACTGTTTAAACTACTGAGTATAAGGACATATATAAGGTAATACTAAGCCATTATTATCCTTGTGTGTATGCAATAGCTCAGTTTGAAAATGTCATTTGAAGTGAAGTGGCTTCGCTAATCCAAAACACCAATCTCATACCATTCATATAGGATAGGAATTTAAATCTTCTTTGGCAAGGGAATGAATGGGACCTGATTTCCTACATACGTATAGGCTGTTCTGCTAAACTGAAGGGAGTTTGCCAGCAGCAGCATCCCTAGCGTCTTTGCTACAGCTTAATCTGGAACATTTGCCCCACAAATACACAATATGGAGTTCTGCAGGTAGGACTGACAAAGAAATGCTTGCTTTTGTATCCTGAAACAGCTCAACCCTTAACAGATCACAGACACAGAATTAACAATTAGTGCCAGTTTTGCAATAGTTTAATAGTACATTTATATCCTGATAAGTGTAATAATAATCACAGAATAGATATAGTAGCATATAATAAATATTTTCTGGTTTAGAAGACTAGGTTGAAGATTAATGAGTCACTTATTTAGTACCCATTTTCCCCATTTTTAATAGGAACCTTATGACTTTCTTTATCTGTATGAAATAATAAATATTCCCCTAAGGAACATGATGGGAATTTGAAAGGATCATATCAAATAAAGAACAAACTCCAGTTACCTTTGTGGTTGGCTTCATTTAGTTATACAGCAATGGAAGGGTTAAACTAAGATTTTTTTTAGCCCCTCAATGGAATCCACAACAATTTAAAGGAGATGAAAAATATTTAAGCAATTAGAAAGGATGCCATTCTATGAGTTACATTTGAATTTGGCTTTAACTACTCTCTTTTATATTCTGTATAACACATATCTAAATCTTTTATCTATTTGTGACATTTTTCTTACTGTCTCCTATGATTTACCTCTGTCTTCCCTGATGTGTTTTTTCCATGCAGTTCAGGCAAACAGTCTCAGCAGAGGAACCATCTGGTGAAGTGGTTATATGTCTTGCTGGATACAAATCAGTGAAAATACAGAGTGGGCAGGCACCTCAGTGGCGTCTGAGGGACTCCGTGCGTTCCCAAGTCAAAACACTGCCTTGGCTTCTGTTACAGTATTCTCTGTTTTTACTGAATTGAGTAAAAAAAGAAAAGGAAAGTGCCAACCAAAAAGCTCAAATCAGAGCAGGATCTTCGAGTTCTTTAATGTGATGTCCAGTGAAAAGGAGAATACACTCTCTGATGCTATGTTTAATCTACAGCATGACAGACTGTAGGCTGTCCCCACATAGACATGCACACCCTGGCTGATGTTAATCCTAGTGTAATTAGTGAAAGGGAGAGGCTTTCAAACCCAGCACAAGGGTCTGTCTTACCTCTTCTAGCTTCATAGCTGGATGCATAAGGTCTGTGCAGACCCAGGAGCATCAGTGCTGCTGCAGAAATCTTTGTTAGCTATGCCATTATGACTTGATAAAAGCTTTGAAATTAGCCATCAGAAAAGATGCTTTTTGGCTCCTGTCAGCAAGGAAAGCGCTACAAATAGGAATTGTGGAATAAACACATTGATTGCTTTTTTTCCCCTTATTTTTCTTCTGCTAGAACAATTAGTGAAATAATTAGCACTAGAGGCATTTAAATCACCATAACTAAACTCCAAAGTTAATTCTGTGACCAAAGTTCTTCAGAACTTTCATTTTAGTATGCTTGCAGACTCAGGAAGACATCAGTGGTCTGACTAAATTTGTTTTATTCAGTTAGGATTTTAGTAAAAAAAAAAATAATTAACTCATATTTTTATTCATCAGGATTTTTTTTTTTAAATCCTCACTTATATCCTCAACTATATGAAATATCTTAAAAAGGAGTAGGAAGTGCTAAAACATTTTTTGTAGACTTGAAATCAAAGGGCATATTCATTTGTCAGCAAGAATAGAAGAAGAGATGGTAGTTGAGGATAAAATTGGATAAGTGGAGTATTTTCAGTTCTAGTTTGGAGAATACAGTTTTTATTTATTATACATAGTCTGGCCAGGAACAGATTGCCTTACAAATTCACAAGATTTTCTTGTAAAGTTTGACATATTCTCATGTACCAAAAAAGTGATATGCTCTGAATTGGAGGATAAGTTTTATCCAATTGTGTTGCTATAAAATTCTGAAGATATGCTTGGTATGTTGTACTCATACCTCTACTTCATTTATGATGATGAATAGAAGTATAAAGTAAATATTTGCTTTTTATTCATGACTATTTTAAGTTAATTATATAGTAAGTTTAACAGCAATGAGAAACATAAATACATGGGAAAGCAAACCCATCATTAGTCTTAAAAACATCAGTGTTTTAAATTTTTAGTCAACAGTTAAAATAATCCGCTGCAAGATAAAAAGATTGCTTTCCTGGTGAATTAATGCTCCTACTAAATAAGTCTTTATAAGTATCTCATTGCTCATTCACCTTTCCAGAGCCAGGTGAACAGATGTTTGTCTGAACATGATGCTTTGACAAGTAGACCATGCAGTCTAAAAATGAAAAGATTATCCTTGTTATCAACAAGACTTTAAAAACTGTGATTCATATTTGCTAAATAAGAAAACGTTAGATCAGTTTCAAAATGTCCATAATATGAATGATAGTACTATCATAGTACTAAATTCCCAGAAGTACCTAAATTCCCAGAAATCACCAGTGATATGGGAAACCAGGGCTGAGAGAACATTTTAGAAAGCAGATGCACAACATTTTCTGGAATTAGAAAACGTCATCTCAGTGTTTCAAGGGGGAACCAATAAAGCAAGTCATTTGTCTATCAGTAATCACACTGGATGTTGAGACTTTGACCTCATAGTAGATAAAATTCTATTTTACAAATGCTTTATCTGAAATAGTAAATTGTATGCTAGTTGTCTTCACGTGTGTGTGCATGCGTAGCTGAGACACAGATTGAATTGTACACGTTTGTTGGCTTGTGAAAGTCAGTGAAAAAGTGTTGGCTCTGCAAAATTGTGCTGTATTATACCTAACAGGGTTTATTACTAACTTTATTGCTTCTGTGTTTACATTCAGACTCCAGGCTGATGTCTCAGTGTTATCCCTCAGAGATGTCTGGTTGCATGTAGAAAGAACTGTAGATAATAGTATACTAGTAGACCTCTCAGAATACAGTAACTTAGGAAAAAGGTTTTCTGTATCAGAAGCAAAACAATGTGTTCTTAAACAGTCAGAGAAAGAAAACAGCATGAATATAAATCTTAGGCTTAGAAAGGGAAATATCAAATTAAGACTGAAATCAACTTGTGGATACAAAATCAGAATGCATATGATGCAAACTAGGCAGCTGTTAGAATCCAGTAACTAGCTTACAAAACCTGAAAATCTTTCTTTCCTCTTTCTCTGATCTTGCCCCTTATATTTTGCAAAATACCTTGAAAGCAGGTACTCCAAGAGATTAGGGTGAAGCTGCCCTCAGAGAAGTCAGGCAAAAAGGGCCATATTCAGTACAGTTGCTGATACAAAGAGCAAAGCAACGTAGTGAATCTACAAGGAAGATGCTGTAACTTAGAAGATTGCTAAAGTCTGTCAGCAAGGTCTTAAATGCCCTTAGAGCCTTAAGGTTAACTTCTTTCTCTCTCCCCAAAGAATACTTGCCTATTTCATTTTCTTCATTAAAAAAGTTTTATTTCTTATTGTTGCATCACAACACTTAGAGCAGTATTAATCTTACAATATTAAAAGTTTCTTGCCAATATTCTTCCTTTTGCAATTTAAGGTAACAAGGGTATGGGAGATGGATAATGATGTGCTTAGATCAATGTCTGTACACATGAGGAAATGAATACAAACCTCATCTAATGTTACACGATGCTTTCAGAAGTAACAGAGGTGACAGCAGGTGTGCCATCGCCCGTTGAAGCCTCGTAGCTAGAGACATTCCCTTGGGTGGGCAAGGTGGGAATTTGATGAGAACCACTTTGAAAAGGAGCAGCATGACTAAGCAAACTCATGTAACAAATTATATAGGAGAGGCAAAACAAAGGCCATCACCTCTACTTCAGAATACTTTCTGATTTCCCTTGCACATATATTTCAGTGCTTGCAACCTAGTATGGGAGATCATAAGGTTGCCCTTTTCTATCAAGCACGTGGTAGATTTGGTGACTTTCTGTACAGAACACATAGATGCAACCTGGTTTTGGTATGGAAGACTAGTACAAGTGAAAGCTTTACAGATAAGTGCTCTTCAATAGCACCAAAGTGGACAGGAAACAGTTCGTAAATGAGTTTGTGGGAGCAATGAAAACAAACAAAAAAACCAAGTTAAAAATGAATGAGAAAATATCGTAGCGACCCACATTCTCTTTCTGTGCTTGAGTTGATGCTTTCTTCAAAGCAGTGGCGTGTTGGACACTGGTAATGCTTCAGAAAGCGTACAAATAACACTGTGTGGGAGCACAATGCCCAGCAGATACATGAGCTGTGCTGTGAAAACTGGCAGGTACTTGACAACCTTTGCTTGTCTGCATAATGGTTAGAGGCAATCATTTTGATCTGACTTTGCAAAACAGACATAGAAGCCATAAGCATCAACACAGATAGTGAATAGCTCTTTAAACTGGCCTTTGCGTTCTCCTGGGATAGCTGCATTCTTCGGGGTTAGTGATAACAACTGTCTAGTGTTTGCTGTGAGAACCCATGCCAGTAAGATCAGAGGATTCTTCTAATTGACTTCAAATAGAATAATCTGAGCTAGTGGTTTCTGTAAACACCACAGCAGTATTTTTTAGCTCTACACTAATAGCATATCTCTAACCTCACATGAGGTCTTTAGAGGGGCCGAGTCGATTCATTATGTGCCAAAAATGACAGAGATCAGTGCAATCTGGCGGTGCTGCCAACATGGCACCACCCTGTTCTTTTGTTTTATCATTAGCATGGAGAGAAATGTGAGGGTTTTGTTTGTTTTGTATTTGAATGTTATATAGTCCAAAAGGCCATGCTTACAGTAAAAGAGTTATTGTTACTGGCTCCTAATATTAGAGACAGTTAGCATTATTAAGGCAAAACTATGCTGCATGCCTGGGTTTTGAGCCAAGATGTATTTCTGTGACCACTTACACATAGCTGCAGTGAGTTTGATTTTCCCATAGTGCAGCATGGGTATAAATGTGAAATGATCTGTCTTCACTATGGAAGTCTGTTGTTGTGAATTTTTGCCTTCATTTCCCTCTCCTACAAAAATACAGACATGTAAATTTTATAATACCAAGTATTCATGCCCTAAGGAGAGAATGAAAGCATTTCAGAGATCAAGGTAAGACTGAACGTGGGAAAGGATTAGATATGGGACCTTTTACTAGGCTCCTTTGATTCCAGTTCTAGTATCAAATTATTCATGACCATGTATGACACAAGGAAAGGAAAATAATCTTTCCTTTTCTAATCCTCCATTTTTCATCTATCACTAAGAAAACATAGATCAGTACTATGAATACACAATATAAACACTGTTAACAGCTTGTCTTTCACAGAGATCATCAATTTAGAAATGCACATAACAAAAAACATGTTGTGTCAAAAGAAGTCAATGAGTTTGTAACTGGTCTCAATTATCAGTTTTTACATGGGGTATAAAATTAGTTATCTGTTGCCTAATGGCACTCAGCAAGCTACGGAGTTCTCTCCTGCCTTCAAACTTGTCAAAGAAACCAAGTACATTATTATCAGCCTCTTCCAATGACTTCAGCATTAGCAGAGAAAGTTCAGTAGAAATACACTGTTCTGTGATAGAGTCCAATTAATGTAACTGAAATATAGGTACATGTGTGATAAGTTTTTAGATTTTAAAAATATTAACTGCTCCTTTACATGTCATACTCTATTTCTAGACAGTGTAATAATTGAAACCTTAAAAGGCTCATGGACTCACTTTAAAAAACATGTGCTTATTTGAATTCTAGGTGAGGAATACAAACCCTTTCTGACACCAGGGTTTTGCTCTCAGAAGGTTTTCCGATTTTCAGCTACAAGTTATAGTATCCCAAAATGCTCTGAAATTGACCCTTTGGATATGGAAGAGAATAGCTGCCTCCTTAACACAGCCATTCAGGGGTGGGTTCATTGTACAGAGTATGCTGAGAGTTTAACTTTAGCCTACTGAAGCTAATTTCTGTAGGTCTCCCATACAGTCTGCAGAGAAAGGAAGGTCCTTGCAGAAAGAGTTCCAAAGCTCCTGCTCTGAATAACTTCATGGAGGAACTTCATACCCTCTATGGACTGTAGAAACCTATGGAGATTAGTTACACTGAGCTTATGTTTGCTTTTATGAATGTCCCACTCAATTTCCTGCTCCTCTGGGTATTTTCATTTTTCACCTATTATCTTAGCATCTTCTTTGCCATATAGTCCTGGATTTTTTAGTGAGCTTTTTAAGACAGTCAACATATTCCCCCTTGCGTGGCAAGTCAGCAAAGAGAGAAGCCCCTGACTGCCTGGTAGCAGAGGAGCTGAAGCTGTGCTGCTTGTGATTTCCACTGCCTTCAACAGCTGGCAATGGATGTCACTGGAGAAATTTTGAATGTGGTTCTTGCCAATCAGTTGGGAAAACACCTCCATTCACAATGGCATTTTTTCCATAATCAGTAAAAGCATATTTGTTGGTGACAAAGATGAATATGAGAAAACCTGCAGTAGTCTTACCGGTCAAGACTGTTTACAGCGTGGGAGGCATCTGCAACTTTGCTGCCTGTAGTAGCAAATCACTAGAAAATACTACATACACTTCCTTTGTTTCCTTTTTCCTATGAAAAGACACCCTCCTTTGCATATTTTCCACAGATGAATTAAAATACATTTCCTCACCATCATGGCAACTACAAATTTTACATGGGAAAAATCGCCTTTGGATAGGAAACATGAACCAGTACAACACATTTGTACTGATTTGTATTTGAATGGACCATTGCCATTTTATCTTTCCCATTAGTGTTATTTTAGAAAATCAGCTATCATCTCTGCTGTGATAAAGTGGCTGTTGTATTGGACACTACCTGAAAAAGCAGAAGAAACATTTCTTCTGTTTTATTCTGGCACACAATATTTGCTCGTCTAAATATGTTTTGAAACTGTACATTTATTTGCAGCAAAGGTTTTCTTCTAAATGGCTCTTTTACTATCTATCTGCCTAGTCGGGATGTTCAGATACCTTGAGATGCACATTCTTTAACTAATCACCAGAACTGTAAATCAATAATCAGATTAGTAACTTCTTACAGAAAGCAAGGGATTTGCTCTCCCTGACTGACAGCAGTCATGTAGCTCATAATTAGGATTAGTCCTTTCAGGAGACCAAAGATTACAGTGATATGTATACTATGGCATTTTTTTTCTCCTTAGGTATCTTTTCCAGCTCTTTATTCTATCTTGGGCGGTACTATATGACTTATGTGTGTGCTCCCCAGATCACTGGACAAACCAAAAAGAAGAGTGATGTTTGCTTTTTAAATTGATAGAATTTGGCATTTTGAAAGAAGCTCCCAGAAGGATGGCCTCCCCTGCTGGAATATGTCAGTAGCCATCTCTCCTCATTATCCAAATGGCCTTTTTGATGAATGGCAGCAGCAGTCTTTCCTTGTTAGAGCTAGTTAGCTGAATGCTCATCACTATTGTTTTAGCATAATTATCTTCAGGGTTAGGGGGAGGCCAGACTGTTCCCCATTAATGCTACAATGCTGGAGTTGATTTTTCTTCACAACTGCTAGCACCAAAGCATGAAAACAGATTGTGAATACTGAAAAAACCAATGCATCCCTTAGCCATGCAGAATACAGAAGAACTTTTTTTTTTTATTCCTTCCTTTTTTAGAAGGTATCACTTTAAAAATTCTTTGAAGTGTGTAAACTTATGTCAAATCAAATCCTATTAATCTGTTGAGCAGGAAGGAATGAATATATTTTCAGGAATGTTTGTATCTCCCTGGCTTGATTTAACTAAATATAATCTCCTGATGTCATTGCATGCCCGAGAATGGGGAGAGAAACGGAAAGAGGTGGGTACAGTTCGTTAGTTAAGAAATGTAAAGTGATTGTGTTACTTGAAGTTATAACAATGGAACGGCTTTGGTAGTTTGAGTCTTTACTGCAAATAAAGGGTGGGGGCAGGAGGAGAAATCTCTGTGCTAATCTCTTCATGAGATAACATTACATGTCCCCTTACTGTAAGACCTCAGTCCACCTCTGTGGACTGCATGGCTGTTATGTAAGCTGTTATTTGGCTTATGAAACTGAGATCTGATTGCAATTCATTCACAGGGAAATAACCCTCACTGCGTCTATTCAAATTTTCAGAGAAAGCACCTGTTTGTGGCGCTCCCCTGTATCCTATTATGTTTCCCATGTAAGCCTGCCAGATCCGCTGCAGAAGGGAAACATCCCCAGGCGCTGGATCCCCATGGGGAGCAGGAAGAAAGGGGAGGAAAAGGGGATGTCCAAGGGGTTGGATCTAGTCATGTATGATCTGTAGCAAGGTTTGGGTAAAGGTGGGGTGAGGTTTTTTTTGTTTAGTTCATTTTTTTTAGCACAAGAAATTGAGATTTCTTTTCTAAGCTTTTGATTTGAGCCTACATGCTGTGGTATTTCTCTGCTGTCCTACCTAACACAGAGCTGCAGTTCAGCACATGAGCACGAGGAAACACTCCTCAATAGAAGGCCATTTCTTTTGGTTTCCATTTGCCCTCACACTCCTGCCAGAGCCCAGGGATTTAACTTGAACAGATGGAATACTCATCTCCTTTCTCTGCCACTTCCCCTTCTCACGGCCTGGCCAGCCTAAAGTTTTGGAATGTCTACGTCCAATGAGGTATGTTGTTATGTACCATTGCTATCTGTTTGTTTCAGTGAATTAGACAGACACAGAAAATGCACATGGTCTGTAGGCAGTGTTGTGAAATACAGTCTTGTTCATGTGGAAGTGAGCTGGAGAATGAATTCAATGCAGAGCCTGCCTGAGCAGAGCAAGTGTCTCCATAGCAGAGAGGCTGCAAGAAGTAGGGACCAGGGAAGTCTGAGATGTTTGTATAGTGCTGCCAGCTGAAGGTATTGACAGAAGTATTGGAAACATACATCAGGGTAAGAAATTTCTTCCAGCAATTTGCAGGACAGCCTCCACCCATGTTAAACGCCTTTTTTTCATTACATGATTTAAATAAATATTTTTAGTTTCAGTAGGAAGTTATGCATTATTCAAATGACAGTTCCGAGGCAATTTATTCAGATGCAAAAAGCACTTTAAATTGATTTTGAAACTATCAGCAGCAGAGAGGAAAAAAGGTGGGTGGGAGCACAAACTGGCTTATAAAATATTTACACAAATAATTGTATATTTCATACCTTGATAGTCTTATATTTTCTGATCCCCAAAGTACTAATGAACATCAGTTATTCTTGACACTGACTTTAATTAAGCCTGTCTTCAGTTCATAAACATGGTGAGTAACAAGATGCTTATTGGAAAAAAATTTCTTAACACCATTTAGAAAAAAAACAATCAAAAATTTTGTATTAAGCAGAAAAGGAAAGGAAAGAAAATAAATCAATATGCTGTGTAGTTGTTTTACAAGTTATAATGTAAGAGTATTTAAAGTTGAATTGTAATCCAGTAAGGGTATTGCGTACCTTGCATTACTGATAAATTGTGTTGCAGTCATTGTCACTGAGGAAGAATTTTAGTTATTTAGTTCATAACTAAATGAACTAGTCATACTGTGTGCATTTTTCCCAGCCATTTATGTTGGGAACAACTTTTGTGGGCTACATAAGTGAATCTGGCTCTAATCTGTAACTGATTTACTGGTCTTGCCCACAGGGCCATCATCTGAGTTCTTAGCAGAACTAGTGGACATACCAGCTTTGACATACTGTACAGGAAGGTTTTTTTCACAAAAATCAGACTTGCCAAACACTGAGGTTGTCAGTCAAACAGAGTCACATTGACTGAGTAAAGGCTGAGTAGATCTTGAGGTCTGGCCCACTGCTTAACATCAGATTACAAGCTTCTCTTATTTAATAAAAATTTAAAGGATGGCCTCAAGCTCAGAAAACCATTGTGAACATGCCTGGTTTTAAGCATGCATGAACTCCTGTTGATTTGAGTATGAGTACTTCCTGCAGGAGATGGCAATGAGAAGTTTGGGAAAAATAAGTGTAAGATCAAATGTCCTCTACTGTCCTGATTTCATTTGGGATAGAGTTAATTTTCTTCCTAGTGCCTGGCATAGTGCTGTGTTTTGGATTTAGTATGAGAAGAATGTTGATAACACACTGATCGTTCAGTTGTTGCTGAGCAGTGCTTACACCAGTCCCGGACGTTTTCAGCTTCCCCTGCTCTGCCAGGTGCACAAGAATCTGGGAGGGGTCACAGCCAGGACAGCTGACCCCAACTAGCCAAAGGGATATTCCAGACCATATGGCATCATGCTCAGGATATAAACTGGGGGGAGTTGGCTGGGGGGCAGCAATCGCTGCTTGGGGACAGGCTGGGCATCAGTCAGCGGGTGGTGAGCAATTGCATTGTGCATCACTTGCTTTGTGTATTCTGTATATTCTCTTACTATTATTGTTGTTGTTGTTATTATTTTCCTCTGCTGTTTTATTAAACTGTCTTTATCTCAACCTACGTGTTTTACTTTTTTTCCAGTTCTCTCCCTCATCCCACTGAGCAGGGGGGGAGTGAGCAGCTGGATGGTGTTCAGCTGCCTGCCGCTTAAACCACGACATCTTTGGTCTTGATCTCTTTGTGAGATCCAAGTACAGTAGTGTTTTTTTCTAAGATCTTGAGATCATACAGAGCCACTGTTCCTACCACAGAAAAATATACTTAACTGAAAGTGGAGTCCTGATTCAAAAGCTAGTGTTGCTTGTCAGTTATCTTTTGGATGCACAGTAAATGTGTTGGATGGACTCCTGACATGCATTCATGTACGAGTATTGTGAACTCACACCAGGAATCTCAGGTCCTGTGTATAACAGTTCAAACCCTGGTTTTGGGTCTCTTGGAGAACTTCCTGCTATCACAAAACATGTGTGTAAGAGACTGAAAATTAAGCATTCAGAAAAAGGAGGCACTGGACAGAATAAAAATATAAAGTAGCTATTTAGGCAAAAAATTCTTCAGGCAAAAATTATTTTCATATTTATTGAAAAGATATGCAACAAAAATTCCCACTAGTCTTCTTATGCCTCTCATGTCTTGCCCTGCTGTTAATGACATAAAATTCCCACAAGGAACACAAATAGGAAACTGAGGGAGAAAATAAACAATGATCTACTTATCCCAAGGTTTTGTGTTATTGCTGTCACTATAGTGTCAAAACGCCTCCTATATAAAATAGGTTTGTTTGATAATCACAGATTTTCTTGGGTGCTTCATAACTACCAAAAGGAAATTTGAAAAGAACTTGCATCAAAGTTGGAGGCTTAGAAAGAATCTATTTTCATAGAATCATAGAATAGAATCATAGAATCATAGAATCATAGAATCACCTAGGTTGGAAAAGACCTTTAAGATCATCAAGTCCAACTGTTAACCTAGCGCTGCCATCCCACCACTAAACCATGTCCCTAAGCACCTCATCTATCCTTCTTTTAAATACTTCCAGGGATGAGGACGCCACCACCTCCCTGGGCAGCCCATTCCAGAGACTGACAACCCTCTCGGTGAAGAAGTTTTTCCTAATGTCTAGCCTAAACCTGCCCTGGCGCAGCTTCAAACCATTCCCCCTTGTCCTAGCATCTGTTACCAGGGAGAAGAGACTGACCCCCACCTCACTACAGCCTCCTGTCAGGTAGTTGTAGAGGGCGATCAGGTCTCCCCTCAGCCTCCTCTTCTCCAGACTAAATAACCCCAGTTCCCTCAGCCGTTCCTCGAATGATTTGTGTTCCAGACCCCTCACCAGCTTGGTTGCTCTCCTCTGGACATGTTTCAGCAATGCAACATCTTTCTTGTAGTCAGGGGCCCAAAACTGAATGCAGTATTCGAGGTGCGGCCCGTGCTTCCCATAGGCAGGCAGGTGCTCAGCCATCTCCAGGAAAGCAGAGCTCCATCACATGCAACAGTTACTTGGGAAAACAGATGCCATCACTCTGAATGTCCCCCCCTTCCTTCTTCTTCCCCCAGCTTTATATGCTGAGCATGACATCATGTGGTATGGAATAGCCCTTTAGTCAGTTGGGGTCAGATGTCCCAGCTGTGCCCCCTCCCAACTCCTTGCGCACCCCCAGCCCACTTGCTGGTGGGGTGGGGTGAGAAGCAGAAAAGGCCTTGACTCTTATCCCTTACAACAGTGGCCAGGTTAAATTCCAGCTGGGCTTTCTAATTTCCTCTCTGCATGACCTGAGTTGCCTGCCCCTTCTTCCAGAGCTGGTAAGCTCTCCTTTTTTCCCTTAGTCACAGCAGTAGACCTCTGTCCAGCCAGGCTGGTCGTCTTCCCCGCCAATTTGTCTTACGGCACATGGGGACAGCCTGCTCCTGTGCCTTTAAGACTTCTTCCTTGAAAAATACCCAGCCTTCTTGGACCCCTTTGCCCTTCAGGACTATCTCCCAAGAGACTCTCCCAACCAGCGTTCTGAGCAGGTCAAAGTCTGCCCTCCTGAAATCCATGGTGGAAATTACATTCATATTGGTAAAGGATTACAATTGAGTGCTGCAAGAGTTTATTGATTTTTTTTCTCTGATTTTGTAATATTACAGTGTATGGGAGAAGAACTGGTTTTGTCATGATGCCATAAAGGTAATTTTATAGTCATTTTTATTTTGGGTCTATTACTACGGCCATTTAGATCTGGTAAACTTACTGAACGTCAAGCAACTGTACTTTTAAAAAAGTATTTTCCTGGTATATATATTATTTCTAAAGTTTTTTAGTATAATGATGATCTATACTATCTTCAAGAGATTTTTTAAAATAAAATTCATATTTTTTTCAATGAGGCCATGTTTTTACTCCCAAAGCTATTCATTCCAACAGCTTTTGTGCCTATATAGGCAGTTGCAGCTGCATGCTTTGCCTTTAAAAGAAAAGGAAGCCAAGATCAAGTTTGTGCTGTGTAACATTTGGCTGTGTATCTTTAGGCAAAATGACATTGGACCATTTTTGATGCAGTATCTCAGACACTAAGTGGTTTGGTCATTTTCTTTCCTCTCTAGAACAGAATTTGATACCTGGCTTTCTCTCAAAACTAAGAGCATTATAATGTGTGAACTCAACCTGCTAAACTTGGGAGGGAGTGAATAATTGTTGCTGTAGGTGTTCACATACCAAGGCGTTTATATTTACTCCTGTTTGTTTCCAGCAACCCTTACCTCAGCAAATTTGGCAAGTCTCTCCATTTAGCCTGTATCTCCATTGTTTACAGGCTAATTGTGCAATTCAGCAATTGTGAGCATCACCTTGCACATAGAATCCCTGCAGTGTTGTTGTCTCAGGAATGTCTCCTTCAAGTAGAATAGGGATTGTTGTTCTTTGCCTGGGATACAGTTTCCTGAAGAAATCCCAATTTTTTGACATCTGATGGTATCCCCACAGAGCAATGAAGCAAGCGTGGCACACAGAGGCCAGTTCTTGAGTTCCTGATTAGTGTGAATCAAGCTTAACTGTGCATATGACCTCACAGATAGAAAGATTTAACAGTTAAATAAAACACTTCTTATAATAGCACTTTTGATCCATTTTAAACTGCACACAGTGGGCATTTGGGGATATTTTCACCAAGCTCCAAGTGATGTTTTCCCAGTCACTATTTTTTAGAAAATCTCATGTTTAAACTGCATGTTTAAACTTCATGTTTGTAGCCTGCATGTAGAAAAAAAAAATTCAGCCTATATTTTTAGCATTTCAGTACTTTTTAAAGGATTTCTTTACTTCCTTTAAATGTCCTATCTGCCTGAAATCTTCCTCCAATGTAGTGCAAATGGAACCTCAGAAATAAGCACAAAGCATGACCCCAGCGTCCTGTGCAGACCCTTGTGGCAGAGGGGTAATAACAAACCAAATGGCAGACTGGTTTTACTCCCCATGCAGTTCCACAGAAGACAGAGAGAACCATGCTCATGAACTTATTTGCATGACGATGGACCAGATTTCAATGTAATTGGCTTATTCAAATCACATTATCAGGAAATACAGACCAAAAAATGCAAAGAATGAAGACAGTTGCAGCCTTATCTAAAATCTCTTGCACGTAGGTAGTCTGTTCTCTTTCTGAAAGTCTGTAAATCCTAGGAATCAGAACAAAAGCTAAAGGAAGTGGCATTAAAACAGGGCCCCAAAGCTAGAAATAGTAAATATCTTCAGACTCTCTTAAAGCTTCCAGTATGTGAAGGGCACACACACCTTAACACCACCTTTATAGAGCCTATTTTTTAGTAAAAGATAGAAGAATGCCCCCAGGTAGAGTTTCCTTATACAGTATATGGATTTTAAGTAATCTTTACAGAGTTTCTTTTTGCAGGATGATGTCACAAGTATTTGCTTAAGATGTGTATGAGAACTGATTCCCCAAATATCTGTATTTGGAAAGAGTATTGCATAATTTAACAAAGAATTATCCAGTACTCTGTAGTTTTGGTGGGGTGAGACTAACGCATTCGCATTTAAAAAAGAACCTCCTACACAACTATTTCTACTCAAGTCTTGTCATCTTGTACATGTGATATCATTTCATTGCCTTTGAGGCCTATTACTAATTTAATAACATCATGCAAGAGTAAAATTTTACCCAAAATAACTCTCAATACTCACCAAATTTCAATACCAGTGTGCAAGTCTCCAAGAAACTTTGTAAACAGAGCAGGCTTACAAAAAGCTTTAAGCATATCCATGTAAAACAGTTTTAGCCAACTTTAACCATTTGAGATCTCGTTATAAGCAGTTAATAGAAAGAACTGTTCAAAGGAGGGAGGGGAGAGCACAGAAAGAAACAAAGAATATATTATATTATTTGCTTTCCCAAAAAATAAAATTAACATATCACAGTAAAGAAATGGGGAAAACAAAAAAGAAAAAGGCAAAAATCTTGCAGGAAATGTAAGATACGATTTTTGAAGTTTGAGTCATAACAAATGTACTTATATAACCAAATAAGATTTCTAGTGAACTTAATTTTGTTGCTCTGCAATTGCACAAACTGTCATCCAGCATGGTCTTTACTGCGCACCCCCTCTCTCCTGTGTTACCTAGGCGACTTGCTGGAGGAGGATATCAAACTCCTACAGATGCTATAGACCAGGATTGCCTTGTGGTAGGTTCCTAGTCCCCTCTGCTCCTGACCTTTTCCTTTCTGTTTCTGCTCTGACTGCAGCTTCTGCGCATGACCACATTTCCCTTCTCATATCTTCTTCTGAACCTCTCACATATTTTTCTCTTCCTGTTGCTATCACTCATCTTTCTGCACAATGGATTTAACTCACTTATCCTTTCTCCAAGTCAGTCTCCAACACCCCTCTCTGTACCTGAATACCCTTCCCTTTCTTTTGATCATATTGGATTTTGTACATTTGAATCAAATGTTTTTGTGGTGATTTTCTAGATGGGGAGGCCAAAACACTGAAGGGAGAGAAGAAATGAGGTGTCAGAAGAATCACCAAGAGTTTCCTGTAGGCTAGCTGCTGACAGTGTTCCCCACATTAATTTCAGTCCTTCACGTTCATGAAGACAGACTGTTCTGAGCATTTTACTAGAAAGAAGATATTGAGTTTGTATGAACTGAGACTTTCAAGAGATGCAAAGCTGGGTACTTTTAAATGAAAAGTAACTTCTCTCTCACGTATTAAGTGGTTGCTTCTCTCTCTGGAAATAAACAAGTATTGATCGTTCCTTAGCAGGCAATAAGTAGGGTAGCGACAAAAAAAATTAGAATCATAGAATCATAGAATCATAGAATCATAGAATGTTTTGGGTTGGAAGGGACCCCTAGAGGTCATCTAGTCCAACCCCCCTGCAGTGAGCAGGAACACCGCTAACTAGATCAGGTTGCTCAGAGCCCCATCCAACCTGGCCTTGAATATTTCCAGGGATGGGGTCTCCACTACCTCTCTGGACAACCCGTTCCAGTGTTTCACCACCCTCATTGTAAAGAATTTCTTCCTTATATCTAGTCTAAACCCACCCTGCCTCAGTTTAAAACCATTACCCCTTGTCCTGGCACAGCTGGCCCTACTAAAAAGATTTTCCCCATCTGTCCTATAGGCCCCCTTTAGGTATTGAAAGGCCGTAATCATGTCTCTCCTCAGCCGCCTTTTCTCCAGGCTGAACAACCCCAACTCTCTCAGCCTGACCTCCTAAGAGAGGTGCTCCAGCCCTTGGATCATTTTAGTAGCCCTCCTCTGGACCTGCTCCAACAGTTCCATGGCCTTCTTGTGCTGAGGGCTCCAGAGCTGGACGCAGGACTCCAGGTGAGGTCTCACCAGAGCAGAGTAGAGGGGCAGAATCACCTCCCTCGACCTGCTAGCCACGCTTCTCCTGATGCAGCCCAGGGTACGGTTGGCCTTCTGGGCCGCCAGCGCACATTGCCGGCTCATGTCCAGCTTTTCATCCACCAGCACCCCTAAGTCCCTCTTGGCAGGGCTGCTCTCGATCCTTTCTTCCCCCAGCCTGTATTGATACTGGGGGGTTCCCCAACCAAGGTGCAGGACCTTCCACTTGGCCTTGTTGAATCTCATGAGGTTCACATAGGCCCACCTCTCCAGCCTGTCCAGGTCTCTCTGGATGACATCCCGTCCTTCTGGTGTGTCAACCACACCACTCAGTTTGGTGTCATCTGCAAACTTGCTGAGGGTGCATTCGATCTTGCTGTCTAAGTCATTGATGAAAACGTTAAACAGCACCAGTCCCAGTACGGACCCCTGAGGGACACCACTTGTCACTGGTCTCCATCCAGACATTGAGCCATTGACCACTACCCTCTGGATGCGACCATCCAGCCGGTTCCTTATCCACCGAACATTCCACCCATCAAATCCATAGCTCTCCAATTTAGAGAGAAGGATGTTACATTGACTTCCTTCTACCTGAATCCCACAGCTTCCTCTCCTCAGCTAAGCCTCAGGTTTTGCTTTACTGTCTAGGAGAAACTGGCAGCACTTTCTTTCTTGTATGTTACTGTGAGAAATAACTGGGATATTTTTTGTAAAATTTCCCATCACTGAAATGTTCAGTATAAACAGTCAAAAGTTGGCAAGGTTATTAAATGACTGAAAATTTGGCTTCATAATAGGAAGACTCAAGCTCATGATTTATACAAGATGACAGTTCAACACATGGTATTTTTCATTGCATGAACCATAATCTAGATTTTAGCACTATTGTTTAAATGAGAAAATGAAGGAGAATGTGAATGAAGGCCCCCTCTCATGTACCTGCTCAGACTGCAGTCAAAATATGAATGTTTTTATCTTAAGAACCTCAGGCGTAGCAGAAGCTGTGGCACAGCCAATGACTTTCTCTCTGTACTGCTTGGCAGTCCAAGGATCGCAGTGGGACAAGAACACAAACTAGAATTGGTTCTCTGCTTTTTCTGACCTGAGCCTTAGGAGAGGGTGATTAACAGTCCACCTGTCCAATTCTTTAGTGCTGACACAGCTGCAAACTATTTCTGTCCATAAAGAAAAAGATTTTGAAAATTAAAGCCTTTCCAATGAAATAAAAGGATATATTAGTACCACTGATTTCTTTTTCACTTGGCCTCAGTCTTAAGTTATCTGTTTAAAAATACTGTGTACATTCTGGGTACTCATCTCTGAATGACTACCTACAAATTTGCATATGTATAAGCATTTTTTATCCTTCTCTAATTTCCTGTGCTTAAACCACCTGCTTCAAAAATGTCTTTTTAAGACTTTGTTTTCTGCTTGTGGCCATTACCTGGCATGCACATAAATTTGAATGTGAGAATGTTGTCAGTATATACAGGGCACGGAGGGCTTGAGGCTGGTCCCTTAATGGTCTCAGCAAAAATCCATAGTGACAAGTGATTCAGAAGACAGGTACGATCAATAATCTGTCAGCACAAAACTGATAACCATTTTCTCCATTGCAGTATTGCTCAAAAGACACAGCAAAGGCAGCTGTGCTTTGTGCAGTGTTTTCTATGGAATGTCTGTAGAAGGCTTATTGAGTCCTAAATCTTAAAAATATAAATAACTTGCATTGCACCAAAAGTGAGGGTAAGATGAAGAACAGGTTTTTGATGTTGTTATTTAGTTATCTTTAATAGAAATCAGTAGCTGAATTCTAGAGTATCTAATGCCTATTTTTGCAGCTGTGGATAAACTACTAAAGGAAGTGTCCTTGTTTTTCAGATGTTATGTGGAGTTTAAGAGGTGTTGCATTTTTACGGCAAATTTATTAATGGGGCTTCAATGATATTATAAGCCTTCTGATTGGTCACTGACATTTGAAGACTCATCTCCAGGGTTAATATTAGACATAATTTTCCATAAAATATTCCCTATTTACTATGAAAACAATATTAAGAATTCTGTATTCTACTGTACCTCTGCCACGTCTACACATTTTAAAGGTTTACCAATCATCTCTACAATTTTGCCATTGAAATGGTCAGTTTTAGGTTAGGTTATGATTATAAGTATTATTAATTCCAGTAGAAAATAAGAACCTTGAAATTTCAGCCATCCTGAAGCTTCAATATGGTACAAAGTGTCATAACCTCATTACTCTTCAGTTGAAGTCATTGGGTATTTTGACCTATCTTAATATAGAAAGTGGAATTCAGACATGCAAGTTCACTGAGATCCGATACGGATGTTCTTCATAGTGGTATCTTTTCTTTTACTCATGGGATGTTAGTCCTGGAAGAACTGGGGAACCATGGACAGTTTGCCTTCATGGGATGTGAAATCCAAGGCGGGGTGGGGAGTGGGGAAAGGCATGTATGTGAGGCCTTAGACATGGTGCAAGTTGGAGACTAAAAAAGAAGAGCTGTTTGTGAAAGTAGTTCAGAAGTTTTTTTTGCCATTGAGGAAATTCCACTGACTTGGAGTGGCTTACTTAGCAGACTGAGGAAATATTTTGGAAGGACACATGTGACAAACTACCTGATTTACCTTTGATCTTGAAAACTACATCTGTCTGTTTTCTCATTTCTCCATCTATTGGTTGCAGCTCCCACTGGTTTTGTCAGGTCTGCTATTAGACATGTAAGCTCCTAAGGGCCTGGAACGTGTTTGCCTGTGTGTTTCCCAAAGGCCATCCTGAGCACTACTCATAAATAATACACTTGTGTAGTCTGCACATTGTCATCTGACCCAACATAAGTTCTCTTTTTTTCAGAAGAGAATCACTATAGACATGTGCACATACATGCTAAATTCTCTTCTCTAAGAAATATGAGAAGACCCCTTTCATGCGGGGCAGACTCATCACCTCAGCTGTCAGTAAATAGTCAGAATTCTGGCTGGAGCACCACCAGCCACACCAGCATTCCAGCTCTCAGCCTGTACGCCTCTGCTGTGAAATTAGGCCTTTGCAACACTGGGCAGCTGCTGCTTTTCAAAAGTATCAACAAAACTTAGTCAATGAGGAACAGAAACTATACAAACAATTTAAAAAATGAGTCTGAAAACCAAGTGTCCAATATGATTCATAAGCTTTAGCCTAGCCAGGAGTGACACAGAACCTCACAAAAAGACAGTAAAAGAAGTAAACCAAATGATAATAATAATAAAAAACCCACTGAAATGTATATAGATACTATTAAAAATATTGCATGCAATTGCAAGCAATGTATAGAAATACATTCAATTTTTTCTGTATGTTAAAATCCAAATAGAGAAAAATCTGGTCTTCCAAAATGCTTATAATTACACACATTACAGATGAATTACAGATTATGTGTTCTAGCTTTATTTAAGTGAGAATCACTTGTTCTCCTCTTGAGTCATTTACAATGATTTAGCTTTGGGTGACTCAAGATTCAGTCTGGAACCCTGAACGACATTGAAAGTTGTACATGATTAGCTCAAATCAGGTAATTTGTCTAGCATACAAATGAGACTTTAGAAACACATGGGTGTGCCTGAAAACTGGTATCCATGAGTCAGGAAGTTCCAGATTTTTCAGCATGACTCTATGTGCTGGGTTATAGAAAGGGAAGAACACTCAGAAAGCAGATTGTTTTGGCTTCATTGTCTTAAAACTTTTTTGCTGCGACTTATTATGGGCCACCAGATTTGTGTTGGTGGAGCACTGCTCTTTTCCTTTTCTTCCATTACAGCACTGTAGGTCTAATCGTTTAAAGGAATTGGGGGGAAAAAAAAAAAGTAAATGCTAGAAACTACTCCATGTGTCTGAAAAATTGCAAAGGAAGAAATGAAATACACTGGGCAGGACCTTTAGTTTCTGTTTCTCCCTATGACCAAAAAATGCTTCTTTCTGTCCCCCATAAAGCAACCAGCTTTGAACATAAAAAACTCTTATGTGTTTTGTAAACTTTTAATACATTAAAATTGTAAGACAGGATGAGGTGTGTAAGACAGGATGAGGTGTGCTTTTCCACATGCACAGAGGAAGAAACACCTCCGGACCCTATGTTTATAAATGTACTCTGAACGACTGTGTGGAACTCTGAAAGTGTATGTTTGATCCTTTCATGATCTAATTATATTATTTTGCAATTTATTAAATAGAGACAGAAGCAAAGACCCAAACCCCTTCTATAGCACATGGGTACTCAGTGTGTCATGGTTGGTGTTTTAGAGACCCAACAATCTGTGTGTTGTCTCCCAGACATCACAGTTGAAGAACTACTTCTACTTTTACTGGTCTACAAACAGCCTCCTATGGGAAGTTCATTGGGTGGGGAAGCGCAACATTAGACTTACCCTTTCCAGATTCTTTAAGCGCCAGAAGGCAGCTCTGTCTGGAGAGTCATCAGAAGGGTGTCCTTCAAGGTAACTATGCATGCTGTGATCCAGGCTGGTATTGCTCCTTACAGGGAAAGTTCCATATATGTTGTAGATCTGTTGACATGAACATATATCTACTTCTTTTTTATAAAATTCTAGAGGGCAATATATAATAAAAAAAGGATAATTTAATTAAAGTAAATAGGTTAATACTGTCAAAGTGTACCATTAAATTAACTGAGTTTCTATGGCCAAACAGGAAATGTTCACAGAATTAAACAACTGCCAATCTGACCCAGATAGCAGTTATGACCACAAAATGTTAAGGGGGTTTAGCAAAGCTGTAAAGGAACAGCAATGGTAAACTTGGTCCTTTAGGTTGGTCATTTACCCAAGTAAACAAGATAAATGTCAATTAGAGGCATAGTGCAGAGACTATGTTTCTGAATAACAAAAACCAATTGTTACTTGGAGAAAACACTCAGCAGACTTATATGAACACAGAAGCAATCCTCAATTTTATTCTAGGCAGTGCAATGACACAGTTTCAGGTGTAGCTATTAAAGAACCATTCTGTCATAGTGAGTATAAGGTGTAGAATTCATTATCTTGGTTGGATGAAAGGAGCCGTATAAAAATGCACATAGTATCGTTTACTTTTAAAAAAAAAAAGAATGATATTAAAATGAGAATGCCAATTACAAAGACATTAAAAGTAACAGCTTAAAGAGTGAAACTTATACTGCTTACAGTGGTTTAGTGTTTATGCATATCCCTGACTGAAAAAAATTAAAACACCGAAATGTAAAGAAACAAACACAAAAATTGGTGGAGTTTAATGGCAAACCAACAGATGTTACTAAAAAGGACACTATTCAGAAATTATAAATTGTGTCATCATTAAAAAAGTAATGAACAAATAAGACACACTGGCAAATTAGATATAAAATCTTAGGAAGTCAGGCTGAAATTATTTTGATGAGCAACATGGTGAACTAAAAATAATCAACCTCTTTTTCAAATACATGAGAAGCTTCCTTATGAATGGAGGACAAATAAACTAGAGTTTTTCAACTTAGTAAAAAGGTGACTTAGGCAATAAAATGTTTTCCCCTCAAAATTAAGTACATCAGATAATATCAACAGGCTGAAAATACAATGAAAAGATTTTTTTTCATCTAATTCATAATGAAATTATGAATTTTCTTGCCACAGAATGTTGATGAGGTGAAAAATACAAGGGGATTGAGAAACACAATTAGACAAATTTATGGTAACAGGACCACTGGTGTCAATTGAAGATGGTGGTTTTCAGGCGATCACCAGCTCAGGAGGCTCTTAAACCGTTGTTAGCTGGAGTATAAAAGGAATAGAGTTCTTCTGTGTACTTGTGCTGTTTTGTATGTGTTTCTCTTGACTATCCATTCTTAGCCTACCTTAGAGATACAAGATCCTATCCTAAAAAGCCCTCTGGTTTGAGGTGGTACAACTGTTCTTGATGTCTTATGTTGAAAATATACAGCATGGAGTAAAATACAAATATCTTTCTGAATTACTGTGATAAATTTTGTTCTTTTTGTTAAACAGAAAAGGACCAAACTCCAAAAATGCAGCTGATATTTATATAGCTGAACAAAGAGCATTGTAAATTGTTATTTCCACAAAATATAACCATATTATCATGAATATGATGTTTAATCCAAATCCTAAGTGTTGTTTTCTAACTTTCCTAGTATTTTGCATGTGGTGAGACATTGGTCTGCTAGTTTAGTTGATAATTAGCTCTACTGAAAACTGAGACTAGAGAATTTGTTTTGCAAATTTAATTTCTAGGAAGGCTCTTAGATGCTGAAATATATGCAGAGGTTTTCATTAAAATCCTTCTCATTTGTTTTTATGGGTATTAGTCTTACTGCTTACATTGGTGTCATGTATTTTAGAACTTGTTTAGGACTGAGAAGATATTTGGCACTTCATGAACCAGAAATGTCGGTTCTCTGAAAGGAAATTAAAGGTGACATCACTGGGGTAATGGAAGGAAAGGTCTAATCATGAAACATTTGAATATATGTTAACTAAATCTTAGAGCACTGTACTGAAGTATTTTTTCTTACTTTGTACAAGTTTTTATTGCATCAAATCATCCCGCTAATATAGTGGAGCAATAGGCATAGTTTAGTGAATGCTAAACATCCAAACATCAGCTAGAAGTACAACACATACTTTTTCCTAATTATTTAGAAAACCCCAGTGTGTAAAGTAAGCACAGCACTTCAAGACATCTCAGCAGACACCTTGTTAGTGTTTAGGAACATTGCACGTTCAACTAGTATGTTATTAGTTGCTAGTAGGGCCAGGAAATCTGGTTTTTTCTGGATGTCTCCTATCAAATAGGTCAATAATGCATGATGATAACTATGATAAAAAATTGTAGCGATAGGTAATTGTATCTATGGTATATCACAGAGATCAAGATATCACAGATAATAATTATTATTAATAATATTTAAATATTAACAAATGAAATATTTAATCATTGTTAAATATTATTATTATCTTCATTATCTACAAGAGAATGTAGAAAAACAGCTTTACACATGTACTCTGATGGAATAGCTAGTCTTGTGAGTATATGCTCATATTTTCCACAAACCATCGGGACTTCCAGTATTTGTGAAGCAAGTGCTTCTCATTATATACAGATAATATTTTAACCATGTCATCAACCTCCTTTCAGAATGAAGAGGATTGAAGAAATCAAAAACCAAAGTAAGGTGCTTACTATGGAAAAGAGGCCTAGGGACTTGATGCTTTTGCTCAAATAACACAAGCCCTTTTGTCTCCATTAGCAGCCAGAGGAGCTTAGAGTAGTTCTGCATCTATACACGCTTCAGTTATGGGCCCATCCTCATTGAAATGACAGTGTATACTTTTTAAAAAAGAAAAGTGTTTGTCCACTGCAGTGATTCACTTTGATATGTGACTTTGGGAGAGCAGACTTTTGCCTGTTCATGGAACTGCCTGCAAGGTTCCTGTGAGAGACGGTGCTGGAGAGATGTGGCTCCAGGAGAGCTGGTTATTTTCAAGCATGACTTCCTCCAGGCTCAAGAACAGTCCATATCCACACAGGAAATCAAGAAAAAGTGGATAAACAGGAAGATCCTGACTAAACTCAAACTGACCTTCCAGTCAGCACCCACAGGGGAGATCCAAGCAAAGGGCTTTGAGTCTGCTTACCTTCAGAGACAATGAGTAATCCTGTTGCTGTTCAGATCAAAGTTAAGCTTGTGTGAAATGCACAGCCCAGGCTGTACAGTGCCGGCTATGCAAAGCACTGATTTCCAGCCCCGAGGGGATGCCTTTCTTAGATCAGTGCCTGAGGGTGCTCAGGTCCCAACATGGTCACTGCAAGGACTGATCCAGTCTCCCAGAGTCAAGTGAGGACTTCAGTTGGTTCCTTAGCGCTTTTGATGAGGACTGCATACAATCATATTAACAACAGAAGCATACATTTCAAGTGTTAACCAAGCCATCCCCATGCCATATTAAATTGGGTGTATGTATGTCATGCTTGCAATAGTTCAGTCTTGTGTTCAATACTGTTTTTCATGCATTTTTAATCACTTAAAATTAAAAATACTTGAAGCACATTAATAGCTATACAACAAAATTTATTAACTTGACTCTTACTCTCTTGTGCATTCAGATATGAATATGATATGAACCAGAAAAAAAAAAAAAAAAAGAATATAAAATTACACAGCCTCTAGCTAAGCTATGTTTTTTTCTGCCATCTACTTTTTGTACCAAAACTACACAGAACTGCTTTGGCTTCTTATCTGAGATCCAGGTAGTGCAAAGGAAGCAGAAGGTATTAGATCCAGGTGGCATTAATAAGGGGCATGGACAATTTAATTTTCTTTGTTCTTCTCTGGCACAGGATCCACCTTCATAAAAACACCTTTATCGGAAAACACATGCTGATTTACAACATCTCATATCTTCTCTAGTTTTAAAGTATATAAACTGTCTTATATGAAAAAGTATGTCTTACAGCCTAAGACATTCAAACTCACTTTGGGTCTTTAATAATTAAGATGTAGGCACAATAAATGGAACTGTTTGCTGAGCTGTTTAGGGTTTATAAAAACAAGCCCATGTCTTTGAGTATTCATATTTGTATGGTCACTGTTTCAATATGTATGAAGGGAAAAGAGGAGGAACAGACTGATGCAATGATTATTTTAATTTTTATTTTTTAACAGAAAGTACCTGGTTATTACATTCATTTTTGTACTTTTGGTATAATTTGCTGAAGTGGAAAATATATAAAATTAAAGCACTGATTGAAAAACAGGTAATCAAAGCCAATTTCTTTTCCTCAGCATGTTGTGGATCTTAAATAATGAAGAAGACACATGCAGTGCAATCCAAATAAATTTAGTCATGTCAAAAGTTGTGGTTAAAGGGAAGGCAAACAAGCATTTACAGAAATGTGTGCTTTAAACATGAGAGTGAATGTGCTGCACATCTTTCTCTATCCTGGTTCCCAAGGATTCTTAAGAAATTGGATTCAACCACTGTACTACCCTCTGCTCTCCTGGAGAAGCTTCCTTCAGTATGACATTTAGAAGGTAAACATTGTATTATGTGATTTGTAACTTCAGACGGGATTTGCTAAACTATATTTTTTCTCTAAATATTAGTAAATCCAAGCTGTAAATAGGCTTAAAGCTTTTGATACTTAAAGGTGAATTGGAATTTACTTTAGATAATTGGTTTTGATGCATGGATGACTTACACATGCGGTATTACTTTTTTCCTTTAAAATAAATTAGAACAGTTTTAGAGATAACTTTAAAGGTCACCTGCTAATTATCTATGCTGAACATCATCAAATGATGTGACATATTTCAGAGTGCAGCACTGCCTCCAAGAGTGCTTGTTGGAATCGGTGAACTTTATAATCAAAAGGTTGGCAAATGGTAGAGGCTTACCTGGAAAAAATGAGCAACATCATTGACTACTCATGTCAACGATTATCTTCTTTTCTACAAAGTTGACTGCTTTGTTTATGCATCATATTATTCTTTAACCTTTTTCTTTAACCTTTTTATTTATTTATTTTTCCTTTTTTTTTTTTTTTGATATACATATGAGTAGCATGAACAATAATGCCACTCACAGGTCTGAGTCATTTTAACGCTGGCAAGAAGAACCACTCAGCAATGACAGCGTACCCCAGATTTGACATGACCATGCACCTGAAAGAGTTTTCTTTCCTCTGAGCCTCTGAATTCAAAGCTCTCAGGTCCTCTGTTTTTGTGATGTTTTTCTGAGATTGCTTAGAAAACAAAAAAAGAAAGGGTTTTTTTTCACTGAGATTGCTTAGAAAACAAAAAAAGAAAGGGTTTTTTTTCACTTGTATTTTGAACTACTTGACAAGATTTGAATCAAGTTATTTGTGGAAATGGACGTAGAAATCTAGAAATCTTACAATGACATGCATTCATCCTGCAACAAAAACACCTGAGTAGTGTAGGCACATTTTAGCAATCTGTGAAGTGCTGGTATATAGCACATATAGGGGAAATTTTGGGCATTACACGGGCTAAAAAAATTTGGAGAATACTTTTTTGCATACAGTTTTGAAAATACTAAAGATTTTCCAGGGCCCAATTTAAGGTTTGGCAGCTGAACACCAAAACGAAGGTAAGCAAAATTACCAGCTGTTTCTAAAAATCTAGGCTTCAGCCACTTTAAAATAAATAATATAAATAAGCTAATAAAACCTAATAAAATAAGCTTTCTTTTTTGTCATCTGAGTAATTATGTAGAAACATATTGTGTTTTGAGGTTGATTCATAACAAATAGATCTGTATGAATTATTTGGGGGGAAAAAAATTAGGTCTAAATTGCACTACTGAGACCCAACCCTATTTTGGGTTCAGAGCTTCAGTTTTAGGAGTGAGGAACTGAGCCAGGAGGCAGACCACGGATACCACAGTGTCTCCGTGGATCAGGGTTGTGTGGCCCTGCAGAGTGGCTGACCACTCTGTGGACTAGAGCATGAAGCTACAGACCTGCACTGTGAGCAGACTTACAGGACCAAACACTGGATTCAGAAGGGTAGATGTGTTACATCCTTGTCTCGTTCTCGTGCTATGGAAAAACAGGAGGCTAAAACTTACCAATCATATATAGAGAGAGAGGATAAACAGAAGTAGCCAACTTTTCCTATGCAAGCAATCTTCAAAACCGGTGCATTTTAAAAGTTGTGTCAATTTGTAAATGAACTTCAAGAATTAGCTTCATGATCTGTTTCTTATAGGACTTGCAGGAGTAGAAACTGGAAGCACAGTGTGATGTTGTAAGGCATCTCAAATGACCTAAGATGTCTATGGCTATGCTCTATGTCTCTTAGTCTGGAAGTTGAACTCCGTCCCTAAAGTTAGGCAGTTCTCATGTCATGAAATATATTTTGTTCTATGATTAAAATCTACAGGCCTGATATTATTTTCCTGGAATCATTCATGGAAATGTCATTAGCTTACCTGAAAGTTAGCAAAAGGGAGGGATAAAAATTTGTCCAAAGTGATTTTAACTTAAAAATTGGAGATATGCTTGGAAAGGTCAATTCTTTCTTTTCATAATAACTATATATTTGTGTAATCAATCTCTCCCTGTTTACATTACTTCTTAAAGTCATATTCCAAATTCTACTTTTGCATGAGTTGATGCAGCTTTTACATGTCTGATGCACTCCAAGAAAGAACCTAGAAATTCAGATTACCAGACACATTCGTTATTTTTTTAAGGCAAGTCTGGCTGTAGTGTAGTTTCCTTTGATTCTCTTTAGTCACTGAGGATTCCAATAACCCAAATTTATCTACATCTACAGATGACATTTTCATATAAACCAGAAATGTACCACTTTGTTGGAAAAAACATTAGGAACTATTACTACCATATGTATGTGTCATCTTTCTAAATATGTGCTGTTTGCTGTTGGAATTTATACCATATTTGCACAGGACAATGTAAGAAGCTCCATAAAGCCCTTGGATTATGTGTGTGTTATCAAAACTATCAGCCTAAATCTATCTGGTTATTCTGATTGAAGAACCTAATTCTGAAATCTAGTGGTATAATGTTTAATAACTTCTCAGAAGCTAACAGGCATTAAACTCCTTCTACATGCTCCTTTGCTCCCCAGTTCTCAGAAATAACAGTAGAAGCAAAATCTGAAAGAACAGGTGCATTATTGGCATTATTGTAGGTTTAGATTCCTGACACAATAATTTAAAAAAATCTTTCTCTATATATTCCAAAAAGGTTTTTGTTTAAAAGGAGCAAAGATTACACTAAAAATATCATAGGTCACCAAGATACCAGATTTGGCCAAATTAAACATCACCATTTCTTGAAATAGGAAAATCAGTCAAAATAACTGAGCTTCCTTGAATTCAAAAAATGGCATTACTACTCTTGTCTGGCTAGGATGCATTTCACAGCTGTCTGTTTAGTTTGGGTTTTGCAGTCTCAGTAGTGTGATTACAAATTAAAGTTCCATCCTAAATTTGTTTCTGTTGTTCCTGTCCTCTCAGCTTTTTGTAGCCTAGTTCTCTATTAAAAGCATGCATAGATGCATGAAGGCAGCTTTAAGTACTCCACCCTTTTTTTTCAGCTAAATTGGTCTAAAGGGGTTTCAATGCAACATCAAGCTGCCTGCTTACGATGCATGGTATACCTGAAGAACATTGTCTGCTCTATTACACAGCTCCTCCAACAGAATTAGAGACAGAGCCTCCTGCCCCACTAATTTCCATCCATATAATCAATTGTCTGTGCAGACACAGCACAGGTGTGAGTATTTAGCTGTTCAGGTGTAAAGTAGGAAGCTGATAGCACTTCTATTAGTTCACATGGATGGAGGAACAGTTTGTGTTTACCTACCTGATCTCAGAATCGCCATTATGGCTTGTGCTTGTAATTTAAACCTACGTTTATTCTTTGTATCTGTATATGCATGTGAAGCACTAAGTGCCAGACAGCGTTTGAAACTGTGAAGGACTCAGTGCATCCCCTCCATCTAAGGCCAAAAGGTAGTTTTCTGGCTGTCAGTCAGCAAAGGGGGTATTAAGAGGAGTGTGGCCAGCAGGTTGCTGGAAGTTATCCTCTTCCTCTACTTTGCCCTAGTGAGACTCCACCTGGAGTACTGTGTCCAGTTCTGGGCTCCCTGGTTCAAGAAAGATGAGGAACTCCTAGAAAGAGTCCAGAGGAGAGCAACAAGGATGATAAAGGGACTGGAGCATCTCCCCTATGGGGAAAGGCTGAGAGAGTTGGGCTTGTTCAGCCTGAAGAAGAGAAGACTGAGAGGGGACCTCATCAACACATACAAATATCTTAAGGGTGGAAGTCACCAGGATGGAGCCAGACTCTTCTCGGTGGTGCCCAGCAACAGGACAAGGGGCAATGGGTACAAACTGAAACAGAAGAGGGTCCAGTTGAATATGAGGAAGAAGTTCTTTACTCTGAGGGTGACAGAGCACTGGAACAGGCTGCCCAGGGGGGGGTTGTGGAGTCTCCTTCTCTGGAGATATTCAAAGCCTGCCTGGACGAAGTCCTGTGTAACATGCTTTAGGAGAACCTGCTTTATTTTAGCAGGAGGGTTGGACTAGATGATCTCCCAAGGTCCCTTCCAACCCTTGCGATTCTGTGATTCTGTGAAAGGATTGATCTCCAAAGAGCCATATGTCCAAGATGCAATCTCTCTAGTGAAGCTCTGGGTCAGCGATCAGCCCCTTACCTATCAAGTTGAAGATTTCTTTCCAAGAAGTTCTTTGAGGAAAGTAGAGTCAAAGAGCACTTTCCCATTGGGTAAGAGGCAGTTCTTTTTAACAATCACTAGTATAAGTCCCACTAATTAGATTGTCCCAGCAATAGATCAAAGATAATATACTGTTATTTCCCTTTCCCTCCCTCCTCACCCCAGGAAGAAATTTAATTTTATTTATGCTAACAATCAAATAAAAAGAAAAATACCTCCAAATCTACTTTACCTACCATCCCTCCTTCCCTATTTTTCTGACACACTTCTGCAGATTAACATGTAAACAGCGTGTCATATTTAGAAAGCCCAAACATCACTTGCAGCGCTCTTGTCTGGGGCAGATGGTTGAGTACAGACAGTCACTGCTGAAATGCAGGCTGCAAGAGCTTGTACTAGTGCGAATTGTAGCACTGTACCTTATCTGCTACTCATGAATAATACCTGTACCCACCCACTTCTACAGAAATGATATAGCTCAAAATTCTAATAAAACCTACTAAGTGCTTTATGAGGTACTGGGATATTTTTAGTTTCATGTGGTGGAACATGTCCTGAAATAACCTAGTGCAACATCAGATGTGTTAGTACAGTTATAGCCCACAGGGAGAGAGAACTTTAAGAATCTTGAAAATTATGGAAGTTATTCAATAAATTCTGAGGTGCTTCCTGAATAAATTGGGGTCAAAGCAGGGTGACCAGTAGGTATCTAATAACCTAATGCTCAGATGCTTTTTGAAATTAAGAAACCAGGTTGTTTCTATTGAAAAGGTCATTTGGGGAGGGGGAAAAGATCTCTGATGTAATCTATTTCTTTTTTTTCACATGAGTATTAGCAGAGCTACTACTCATGTGGAAACAGAAGGAGGAGAAACAAGGTTCACTTTCCTTCTTATCTAGTTTTTTGCTCCTGAGTCAAATAGGAGGCGTTATTTAAAATTATCATGAGGGGAAACTTCCCGGACAGTGGCCAAACATCCTGTCTTCACATTGCTCCAAGTTCTTGCCAGCTGGTTTGGAATTTAAACTCTGATATCCTGCCCGATGGCACAATGAACCACCACAAGACCAGCTGGCTGGCTCAAATTAAAATCTTTCAAGTCTTTTGCACTTTTACAGACTGAAAATCTTCTTGAGTCCTTTGCAACTGCTCCACCTCCACCCCCCAATAATCTTCAGGCATTTTGCTTGTCAAGCAGCCCAACACCAAATGTGCCGGTTTTGTTTGACCTATATTACAATGCAAAGCTACTTGGTTCTTTAATTCACTGCCAAATAAAGCTGTTGTTATCTCTGGATGGATAAAGGGAACTAGGCCAAATGGTGATAAAGTCTCAGGGATGAAATGAGATTAAACCAGTTCTACCTCACCTTGTTATTTGCTAATTATATATGCACTGGTCAGCAGAGCTTACTGTCTGTCTAATCATATGTCTAAAGGTCAATTAAAAGGGGCTAATATCCGCAAATTAATATCCAGTGAAAAGTATTAATCAGGCATAGGGGTAATGCCTGCCCTTTTCTCTCTTTTTGTCTTTTCAAGACATTTTCAGGGCATGATACATAATGTATAAAATTACAGTGTGTTTTTAAAACACAAGAGGATTTCTCCCTCTCACTCTTTTTTCTTTAAAATTCAAAATTACTTGGCAAACACAATCCTAATGCAGATCTACAACCAGGTCAAAGAACTACCTCTCATTTCTTTTTTAATTAACACTTGGCAATATTGTTAAGGAAAGCATTACTCAGAAAGCTGCAGTCACGTTAGCACCAGAAACCTCTCCAGGGCATCAAACAATGCTGAGAAGCTTCCACAGAAGCCTTTTTGGAACAGTTGCTCACTTTACATTGCTGTCACTGCATAAACATAGATCCCTCTATAAAATAGTTACTTATAAACTCATAGGCAAGTTTGTTTGGCTTGTTGAGGGGGAGGGAAGGGGAGAGCTGAAGTTTAGTAACTCCTGGCCTGCCCCATTTGAAAATACAGCCAACAGAGAAACCTGCAGATGAGGGCAGAGGTGTAATTGGGAAACACACTGCTATTTTCAGTCTGCTCCAGCAGATCCTAGCAAACCTAGGGCTACCTCTCCTGGCTCCTTTTCTCTCTTGGCCCCAGCTGTTCTTTCATAGACATCAGGGCACCAGAGCAAAACAAGTGCAGGTGGCAAGAGGATCAGGTCCTCTTGCTGTCGTGTCCAAGCAGTTCCTCTGGAGGCAGCAGGTGAGAGGAGGATTTGCAGCCTCACAGATCCCCTGCTCTGAAATACCCACCTTGCCAGCCTCCCCTCCCATTTCAAAGGAGGGAATAAGCCAAAAATGGTGGGGAGATGTCTAGTACACAGAGGCCACCAGGAAAGGAAAGAGAGACGGGAGGGCAGGGAAGAAGGCAGGAATGTAGGAGGGCAAGAGGGAAAGGCAGTATAGACAGAAGAGAAGGGCTGTCAGAAAAATACCTCTGGCTGCAACGTCCTCTAGCTGAAACAGGTGTGAGAGGTGTGGAGCAAAATTGAATCAAAGCATTAAAATGGGCATGTTTATGCACAACTGGTCTTTTGAATTTCAAAAGGTTCACAGGTCAGGAGCAAGGAGCGGGGTACGTAGGTTCAAAATAAGAGCATACACAATCTGAAAGATAGAAACCTGAACAAATGCCAGAGTTTCAGGCAGTGTAATTTCTTTGAGACAGGACACATATGGAATAAGTTGTCATCAAAGCAATGAGCATTAGCAGATGTCTAGACATCTTTATGAAAAGAGAGGCACTGTCGGGTATAGCATGACACAGCAGGGAGGTGAGATTGCATTTAAAAGTGGACTGCCTTTTTTGCTGAAGAATAGTTCCCTGCATCTTTGCAGGAGTAGACTGACATTCTTCTGGAAATCTAACTGCTGTAACATTTATAAATGACTATTTCAAATTACTCAGGGATCGTTCAGTCAGAACTGCTAATGCAGCACTTTGAGTTCTTCTAGCAGACTATTTTGCTTGTATTCATATCAGTAGAAGCCATCAGAACATCTTGTTTCAACCCAAATACATTATCTGTCTTCAGTGTCACTCATTTACTTCTACATACCACATATTCTGTAGACAGACAGCCACTACCATTAGGTACTGACATGCTGGGTTGTGGGCTATGCATCTGTAGTGCTCTGTTGCAGTAGCTGATCACCATCACTGTTTACACACATGCTTTAATTTCAAATCAAATTCGTCTGGCTTCAGCTTCCAGCCTTCCACTACTAGATGAAGGAGTTGTTTTTGCTTTTACCCAGTATGCTCATCCCCTGAGGATAACTTTATGCTGTAATCAAGTCACCAGCTGCAGCCAACTGACTGAGTGAGAGAAACTATATCCAGCTCTTCAAAATCACTGCACCTCCCATTGTGGGGAAATATGCAAAATGCAAACTCCACTGTAACTGCAACATGGGTACCTGTGCCCAAGCTGTCTAGCTCAGTACTGGTGATGGTGTGGCTCCATGGCACTAAAGTTTCATTTATTTAATGCAAGCTTGGAGCAGTGGCACAAATTGCCAGCTGATGAAGTGACTATAGCAGAAAGGTGCCCTTATAGAGGCTTTACATTACGATACCACAGACCCTTGAAACTATAGTAATGCTGAAAGAGACCTGACAGAGGAGAAACAACACGCTGGAGAAATAATCCCATGCACGAGTACATGCTGGGTCGGCAAGATGGGAAGCAGCTTTCCAGAAAATGACCTGTGTGTCCTAGTGGACACCAAGTTGAACATGAGATGGTAATGTGTCCTTGCCACAGAGAAGGGTAAGAGTATCCTCGGCTACATTGAGGAGTATTGCCAGCAAGATGCAGGGGGTGATCCGTCCCCTTTATTCAGCACTGGTGAGGCCTGGAGTGCTGTGTTTAGTTCTGGGCTATCCAGAACAAGAGAGACATGGACATACTAGAGAGACTCCAATGAATGGCCATTAAGATGATGAAGAGACTGGAGCATCTCTCATGTGAGGAAATGTGAGAGAGCTGGGACCATTCAGGCTACAGAAGAGAAGGCTCAGGGGGAATCTTATCAATGTATATAAATATCTGAGGGGAAGTAAAGAAGATGGAGCCAGGCTCTTTTCAGTGGTCTCCAGTGGCAGGACAAGAGGCAATGGGCGCAAATTGAAACATGAGAGATTCTGCCTGAATAGAAGGAAACACTTTTTTTACTGTGCAGGTGATTGAGTACTGGCAGAGATTACTCAGAGAAGTTGTGGAGTCTCCATCCTTGGAGATATTCAAAATCCATGTGGTCCTTGGGCATCCTGCTCTAGGCAGAGCTTGAGCAGGAGGGTTGGACACGATGACCTCCAGAGATCCCTTCCAACTTCAAACATTCTGTGATTCTGTAATCTGCTATAGCCATCTTTTGTACAATTGACCCTATCTAAGGGGGATGAGTATTGAGATATAGCAAATGCAGGATGTGAAATAGACTTTGATGTTAGGCAACTGTTCGGTATTGCATAAGGAAGAAGCAAACAAGCAAAATATCCTTATTCTAAATTTAATTCTAAACAACCCATGTAAAAGTGGATTAAAGAAGTGGTTTGAAGGTCTATTAATGAATATTAGTGGTAAATGGCATTGTATTGAATAGGAGAAAGAAAATAATAGTATGGAAAGGAATCAATGTTAAGTCCTGTAGTAGTTAACATCTTTGTTAATGATCTGGAAAGGGGATTAATTGCATGCTAATGAAACTCACAAATGAGTATCTGTTGAGCTGTTTCAGAGATAGGTATATATATATATATAAATGTGATGGGATACCATGGAAATGTAAGCCAGAAAGACAAAAAGCAGTTAAGGAATTTATGCTTCACCAAAGAGAGAAAATAAGTGAGTTTGTAAATATACACACACATATATTGAGTATACACATAAAATGAGACTACTGTGAAGGAGTGCTATTGAAAACCCATAAGGGAAAGTAAATTACCTCAGGTTTGAGAGAGAGAAGCACAGAAACCCATGGAGTTTTAGGCTTCCTAACTGTCTCTTGAAGGGTCTTAATTTTCCCTTGTGCCATAATACATGGGCATCTCAAAATCTCCAGAACATTCAACCATAAAATAGCTCTGCAAGGAAAATATTTTTAAGACAATTATTTGAAGATACTATTGTTTTTCTCTTATAGTTAGAAAATCAGATACAGGAAGATTAGTAATTAGAACCAATAGAGAACTTTCCTAATAGTAACTATGTTAAAAGCAATACTCAGTTGACCTGAAGTGATTATAATGAATTAATGCAAGGCATCAGCTCTGCTTCCTACCCTGTCTCTCTTCTAGGGTGCACTAACTTAATAGTGGGAACATTTTCACTGGCAAGGAAAGTAAGCTTTGATCACCTCTGTGTAAACAAAACTTCCTAGCTGAGTGCTTTAACTAGTACTAAAAACTATTCTTTGCCACAACTGCAGGAGGGAGTTCAAACTTCTTGGCCAAAAAAAAAGGAGAGGAGAAATGAGAACAAAGAAAGACTTTGGGTTTGAATATAAGGAATACAATAAGTAAAATTTATTTGATTCCAAAAACATTCTCCATTACCCTGAGTATTGAAATAGAAAATTCTAAATAAACTATATGCCAGCTACATTTACAACTGCTTATCCTCTTTATTCAAGAATCTCTAACAAAGGAATCATCTCCCAAAACTGTAAATGCAGCAACACTGACCTAAATATGTTGTTACTCTCATGATTAGTTTTAAAGTTCCTGAGATCTTGATGACCTCCTCCTTCACCTACCAGAACTCTGCCTTTAACTACATTGTTAATCTGGCTATAGGGCTCATAAACTTCAAATGCTTTTGATATGTGATGCAAAATATTTTTTCAGTGTGGACTCACTTTGCTACTTCCAACTTGTTCAGAAAAGTCACATATCACATACCCTTTTTGTATAAGCAGGTTTTAGGCCAGATCAGAATGTCAGCTGTCTGACACTGTGACATTGTCTTCTTTGAGCTGGCACAAAAGCATGAACTCCATAGAGCACGCTCTTTTTCATTTTCACAGAATTATAGTCTGATCACCGAGGCCAAATCTAGATCAGATTCATACTGTTTTGTGATCTAGTAACGTTTGTCCATTACTGATTGTGGAAGCATGGCCTTATATACCTTTGAAGATTTTTTAGTATGCATATGTTAATGCCATCAGTGGCCCTCTCTGGATACAGATTCTTGGAGATTAACAATCCTTTCCTCCTTCTTTTTTCTTCCTTCAAGAAGGAAGTTCACACCTATAATGGATTTTCCCGGAGAATAGAAATTATGTGAGCTTATAGAATCTTTCTCTTTTGTTCCTATTAAGCTTGTTTCACATTCTTAGCTATTTCCTTAGTTCTTTCTATTAGTTATATATACATTCTGTAAAACTAATGATTTCTGCTGACAGTCTTTAGAGATATCCATAGATGAAATCAGCTGTGGTCTGAGAACCAAAACGTTGTAACCTTTCATAGCGACCTCTAAAGGTCCCTTCCAACCCAAAACATTCTATGATTCTATGATCATCATAGCTGGAGTTACAAAGTTCAAAGTCATAACACATCAGTCCATCTTTGATAATGGGAGACCATTATCCAGATCAGATTCAGTGTCAAAGAGAGTTCAAAACTTTGTTACAGTGTGAAGAATGGTTTCAGAATTTAGCTCTGATGTTTATGTACCACATTGTTGTAATTTCTGTTCTCCTGTACAAGTCTAGGTCTTGGACACTGAGCTGTTCTCATGTCACATAGTTTTACAAACTCCACCAGTACTCTTCCACCTATGAATGAATTGAATAGTGTTTATTTAAGGGGCTGGAGGAGGTCTTGGGCTCACATTAAACATTTGCTAAACTTTTGGCTTAGGAACTCTTCAAGCCAAGCAATTGCATCCGCTATTCAAGGTTACTCAGGGTTATTCAATCCTCCTAACTTTAGGCATATAATTTACTTGTCTCTCAAAGTTAAATTCCTGCTCTGAATAATCCCCTGGAGGAGCTTGTCTTTTTGCAATAATTATATAGGAAGTTTAAGGTGACTGGCCTCATATCTTAGTCATACTTAAATGCCTAAAGTTGAATGCTGTTAAGGTCCCTTTCTTGTGTTTCTCTTTTCCTAAGTAAGTGGTCTAATTACTTGGCTGTTATTATGAAAGGACATTTCTTTAAAAGAATCATTGTAGATGTCTATAAAAAGAAGCAGCATAGTAAACTGCATGCCCAGAGAATAAGGGACCAAGATCCCAAAGTGGTATTCATTAAGTACCTGAACCTTGTAGCATCAACCTTTTAGATGGGTCATGTTTGTGTTATTCACAGCAGTGTGTAGTAGAGATCCCAGGGCTGGTGCCAGAAGTAGACCAACATCTTTGCATCTGATTGGGGATCAGATACCCATCTTAATTTCTGAAACCACATGAACACTGAGCCATTAGATTCACATAGAGCTAGTGAGACTGTAATAGCACTAAAACATGTGAGTAACATGTTCACTGACCTTCTGGAGAACAACTAACCAAGCAAATAGCCACCTTAGCTCAGTGCAGCGGCTGTGCTAGTTCACATAACATGAGTGAATCAGAAACATACTTAATTAGCCTGAACACAATACTTATCCTGAGCCAGGACCCAAACATGGAACTCTGCATGGTGCTGTGGAGAGGCACCTGTAGTCCCATGGGCTGCTTGGTGGTCACTGCTCTGCCCATCAATGCACAGTGCAGGTCTGCCTTAAGGACCTTGATTGCACTTAGCCCTAAAGGATTTGCCTAAAATTACAGAGAATATTTCTGTTTTTTTCAAAGAAATAAAGCCAAATCTTTTGTGGCCCAGACTAATGTTTGAACCACTGTGCCATCCTTTCCTGACAAACATCATTACACCTAGATCAATGAGTTAATAATACTTTGATATGTAACTGTTTAGAACACACTTCTAAACCAGTACAATTCGTTCTGGCTCTCCACTGGTGAGGGATATTGACAAATTGGAAGGAAACTGAAAAAAAGTTACACAGTTGATAAAAAAGCTAAAGGGGATGATACACGGGGAAAGATTGAAAGAGCTAAAGAATATATTTAACATGTTTAAAATGGAACATGGAAAGAGTTTACTAATATTTAAGGATGCAAACACCATAACAATATATAGATCATTTAACATTAAGAAGGCTTTGTAGCAATGAAAAATGGGTCTGAACTAAAGTAAAAACTACAAGAAAAATTCTGGAAAGCTACAGTATTGAGTTGAGTGCATATCAGAACTCTGCTTTAAAATGTGTGTTGCAAGTCCCTTATCAGAGTGTAAAACTGTCACTTGAGAGAGGTACGGTTAGCCCTTTGGCTGCCAGTACACATTATTGAATCATAGTGAGTTTACCATCAACCAAAACTCCCATATCCCTTTCTGCAGGGCTGTACCCCAGCCTCTTGCCCCCCATTCTATAAATACATCCAGGATTACAGTGTTCCAGGTGCAGAATCCAGCATGTGTCCTTGTAAAATTTCATATGTTGGTGATTGCCCAGTGCTCTCTCTAATCTAACAAGATCTCTCTGTAAAACCTCTCTGCCCTCAAAGGAATTAACAGATCCTCCTAATTTAGTAGTGTTGGTAAACTTACTTAGTGTGCACTCAACTCCTGTGTCCAGGTCATTGATAAAAATATTGAAGAGAACTAAAGGGCCCTAAAATTGAGTTCTGTGGAATCCCACCAGTGACTGGCCACCAGCCAGATGCTACTCCATTTGCTACAAACTCTTTGAGCCTGACCATTCAGTCAATTGTACACCTATCGTAATGTGTACATGTCTAGCTGTGTGCTGGACATTTTGTCCACGAGGATACTGTGAGGGACAGTATCAAAAGATTTGCTAAAACTCAAAAACCCCCCACATCCACTGCCTTCCCTCCACCCACTAGGTGGGTAACCTTGCCATGAAAGTATACTCAGCTACTAAGGCATGACTTTCCCTTAATGAACCCACATTGGCTTTGACTGATGACTGCATTGTCTTTCAAGTGTTTTTCAATAACTCCCAGAATAATCTTCTCTATAATTTTACCAGGCACCGAAGTAAGATTGACAGGCCTATAATTACTAGGTTCTTCTTTCTTTCCCTTCTTGAAATCTGGAATAACATTTGCTAGCTTCCAGTTGACTGGGACCTCTCCAGAATCCCAACACCACTTACAAATAACTGAGAGAGGTCTCGCAATAATGTCAGCCAACTCTCAGTACCCTGGGACGAATCCCATCAGGTCCCATAGACTGCTCTTAAAAGTTTATACTAGGGCTAGCCACCTAAACAGCTTTGCAAATTTTGCTTAATTTTACTAGCCATTAGAGAATTTATTAAATAAATATGTTGCTCTTAAAAATAATCTATGATGTTTAGTTTTAGGATATATGTTAGAGACTTTCAGGAATACGAAAAAAATCTCAGAGCCTCAGCATCTGGGATGTTTGAAGCCTGTTGAACTCCTATGTTGGAGTCAAATGTTCCAACACAGGCACATTAAAAGATCAGATTGCTTACACAGGCAAGTTTCTAACTGTGCTTTTGTTGTTGTTGTTGAAATCTTGGCAATGACAATGACAAAATTAAAGTACTTCTTCATCACCACATGAAAGAGGTAAATCATCTGGGAAAATAAGCTGTAGCTTATTACTCATCATTAGTAATAATTGAAATGTTCCATTCAGGGTGTATAGTGGGAAAGTAAAAATCTTTGTCACAAGTTTAACTGTAGAGTGAAGCAAAAGTATCATGATGTAACCAGTCACATAAACTGATCTCATATGTAAGTGCTAAATTGCCTTTTGTGGGTATGGTATCCACTAATTGTTTTCAGGAATCCCAGGTAAGTGACTTGATAATTACGGCAGTTGTTATTTGTTTTGCAATTGTTTTCAGAGGCCTTGCCCACATTGTTGCCATGGTCCTGGGTTCTATGTTAATCAGCATAATGCATGTTTCTTTTTTGTTACAGTCCTCTTGATATAGATTTAATTTGACTCTCATTCTAATATCTTCAGGGAGCTTCCTAAACAAATATATAATTTATTAACAATACATTTTAAAAAATTAATTTTATTTAGTGATCACCATCATGCCCAAGGCTACAGAGGTGACACTAAGATAACAAAGCAGATCTTTGGCTGCTGCCTTTAGCACTCTGCCTTGGGAACCCTTCTATGCCAGAAGACACTCAGTTATTTGTTTTAACAGAACTTATACTTTGCAACAGTTTTTTGTGGAGAGAAAAGTTCTATGTAGAATAAGGAATAATTAATATCTCTCTCTCTTCCCCCTCCCCCCCATCACCCACAAACACATCAAAGAATGTGGCTAAAAGGAAGCTAAAAAACCTGCAATAAATCATAGCAGATTCTAGTAGAGGCAGAACTGACTGGTGGAAAGGACCTTTGCTAGATGGTAACTACTCCTATATATCTTACTGCCCTGGTTTCAGCTGGGATGGAGTTGGTTTACTTCCTAGTGATTAGTATAGTGCTTTGGTTTGAATTTAGTGTGAAAAGAATGTTGGTAACACACTGATGGTTTAGTTGTTGCTGAGCAGTACTTACACCAGTCAAGGACATTTTCAGTTTCCCTTGCTATTCCAGGTGCACAAGAAGCTGGGAGCGGGCACAGTTGGGAAGCTGACCCAGACTGACCAAAGGGCTATTCCATACCATATGACGTCATGCTCAGTATATAAACTGGGGGAAGAAAGAAGGAGGGATATTCAGAGTGATGGTGTTTGTCTTCCCAAGTAACTGTTACGTGTGATGGAGCCCTGCTTTCCTAGAGATGACTGAACACCTGCCTGTCCATGGGAAGCAGTGAATGAACTCCTTGTTTTGCTTTGCTTGTGTGGGTGGCTTTTGCTTTACCTATTAAATTCTCTTTATCCCAACCCATGAGTTTTCTTACTTTCACTCTTCTGATACTCTCCCCCATGCCACCATGGGGGAGTGAGCAAGTGGCTGGGTGGGGTTGAGTTGCTGGCTAACTTCCTCATGTCTTTAAGATTCATGGGTGGGTTGAGGTTTGGTCTATCTGCAAAACCTCTCTAGACCATTCTGACAGGAAGGTCCAGGAAGTCTCCCTTTTTTTTTCTGACAAGAAGCTTGCAGCATTCTCAATCAGCTTTATCTTTTCAATCTAGATTTTAATCTTTTGGAAGACTCCTGACCAGTTACTTTAAGAAAGCAAGAGCCTATGTTTCCCTATAAGACTAGTAATTGACTTATCATATTTTTAAACTAAGCACTGAATTTTGAAAATTTATCATATGTGTATACCATTTGTCTTGTAATTAAAACAAATTATATTAATAAATGGTATATACAAATGGCATTTCGTTGTCAGGTTCAGGAAAAATAAAATATTTTTCAGTAACATTTTAGTTTTGATTTGCCAGAAGATGCAAAAAAATTTCCATATTGGTTCCACAGAAATTATTTATTCATCCAGTTTCCAATTTTAGCCTAACAGAAAACTGTATTATTTTCCCATTATTATATGTCTGCCTTCTTGTCGTGTTTAATAATAAGTACCTGAAGAAAAATTCTACTGTAGCATAAATAAAATCCACCAGTGTGCATGAATAAATATAAGCAGACAATAAAATCAATTAATTTCCCATTATTTTCAGTGGTGTATATTAAAGTCCTAAAAGAACTGCAAGACACACAAAAGTGTGTGTTGTGTCTCACAACTCAGCAATGCCTAACAACTGAGGATCCATAAGAATCTGGAGAGTCCTTGAACACATTCATGAATTTAGGATGCTTAAGAGCTCTAGGTACCCTGCAAATAAGGTACAGCCTTTGGGAATTTCTCGGTAGTACTTGGTTTGCTTAAAAATTCTCAGGGATACTAAGCCCAGACTCTTGACTGTAGATTTTCTCAAATCTTTTTCCTGTTTCTATCTCAGGGCATGAGCAGAAAGGGAAAAAACGTAGGTGGAGCTGAATTATCTGCTTCATTAAGATGACTGAACATCACAGACATTTATTATTGTTTATATATTTTAAACCAATAAATAAAACTTCTAAGGATTATCAAAAGACTACGTTGGTGTTGCAGTATCAAACTGAGTGGGTCTACTACATTAAATTAGTCCTGAATTTAACTCAAATTTTATCAAGTTTTTTTCTGTTTCAGTCCTGATTAGTTTTCTGACTGGCATGAATTTTCTGTTTTCCCTTGGTTCTGGTGTGAATTCCAGTCTGTAACATCTTACCTCTGGTGTTACAGGTGCACAATCTTCGAACAGCTCAGCTTGAGCTCATGCTACCATGTTTGCTTATGCTTATTTGCCATTGAAATTATGCAGGGGGACACATACTTTCTACACATCCATTTGAACTTATTATCATAACAGCTAGGCATTTCAGATGTGCCTTAATGTTTAGATGTGACTTGGTGACTACTCAGTTGCTTGTATGCACTGATGTCATGCTCACTACCTTAAAACTATCATGAACATTCACAGTACAAGGCATATTTTTTAGAAGATGAAGCTATGTCCTAAGAAGATGCAGCTTATGCAAATATCCTCTATAAGCAAATGTCTGTCTGTCTCTCTCCTCCCCACCACCAAAAAAAAGCATATAGTCGAACAAAATAAACCCCTTTAAATGATAACTGACTTAAAGAAATTTGTCAGAGTGGTAGGAATCTTGACGACAACTGTGCGCTCCCAAATATTGAGAAAATAGACAGATGAGTAAAGGAAAGACAGTCTCTAGATTTCTTCCTACAGAGGAAAAGGGTGAGCTCTCCATTTGTTATATATGGCTGAATATGAGGGTGGGAGAGAGACTCAGGTTTTGCTCACCCACAGCCAAAGATCTGCAATCAGATCACTGCCAACCGTGAGACACAAATCAGTAGGAAACCAAGATTTATTCATTTTGGTGTACTCAAAATGACTTATTCCTCTTACAGTTTTAGCTCCTCCAGCTGGACAAAACTAATTTCTTTTTCTTCTCTTTTTAAGGCCTTACGGTTGGATAAGGACTTCTAGGCTGAGACAAATTAAGACCCATGCTATTTAGCTCAGCTACAGTACCACAGTGATAAGTCTCTAAATGTGTTTGGACCTACCTCTTCATGGCACTACCCTGTGCAAAAGAGCCATGCTAGGTCATCTAGAACTATGTCAAATATCTCTACATGATGCTACATTGTGTGGTCATTCAGGGGTTTATCTTTACAAGTTGCCTCCTATCAGTACGTTTTCCTTAGAAACCTTCCACTGGGATAGTTACATGTTGAGGCAAGGCAATCCCTCAGCATAGGCCTTCACTGAGTTGGGATGGAAGGCGTGAATCGAGATGACAAAACACTCAGATTGTCCACTGACATCATCCTGAAATGTCTGCACTGGAAGCAGAGACAAACTTTTCTTTTTCTCTCTGGCCTACTAGTAGGTACTTGGGAATTGAGCTAAGAGTTTGAAATAAGTTCCTGTCATGCTGAAAGTTTGAATTAGAAAATTAAACATAGTTCATTAATGATATTGGTAGCCCATGTTGTGCTAATTAAAACCAACTTATTTTTCTATTATTATTTGCACACTGTTGTTCTGCAGCTATGCGCTTGAAAGGATAATACTGCCTTGAGATGCCAGGTTTTTGGCATCACTCTGTGCTAATGAATGGAATGAGACAGTATATTCTTAAGCTGTACTGGAGCTTCTTGTTCTTCTGTTTCAAATATTTCACAACTAATCAACTATGAAATAACAACTGCTTCACAGCCTCTGTTAAAGAACTGTTTGTTTCTATAGTGACAAACAAAATCTACTTTGTAAACTCATTCTCATATTAAAAAATAAAGTCCCCGTAGTCTTTCCAGGGCACAAATTAGTTGGGACTGGAAGAAAATATACCGAGGCACACTTAGAGGGGCAAACAAAATAGCAGTAGAAGGTGTAGGGGCATAGTGGCCAAGGAAGTGACTCTAAGCCTCTGGATCAGTGTGATATTTATTGTATGCTAGGCCCAAGGTAAAAGCAAGTTGGAAATACCAGAAGTGACTACACCTATATAGGCACAGAATAACCTGCAGTTCCCATACTGATCTGAGTGCCTCAAGATGTAAGACACTATCAGGTTAAAAAGAGTTCAGAGATGAGAAAACTTCAGACAAATGAATTATCAACAGAACTGACTTGTGAGTGCAGCTTTGGTGTCTGATCCTCTTGGTTTTCCAAGTCACAACAGCAGTGAAACATAACTTATATTAACCCAAAATATCTAGCCAGACTTTAAGCCTCTTCATAGTCTCAGATAGACAGAAAGAAGCTGAAGAATGTCTTGAAAAAGATATGTGAGAGAAAAGTAAATCTGTTGTAAGAAACAAATTTACAAGGCTAGCAGCATATTACATAGAGCAAGGCAAGAGCTGGTTTTGTAATATTAATGATATTAAGGCTATCTTAATCAATAAAGATCCTTCAAGATAGTAGCTTGACACCCTCTGAGTTGCATGAACTTGCTCAGTTGCTGTGAAGGTGACTTTGAGCCATCATCTTCCATGACTCCCTGTTAACTGGGAAATTTATTCAAAGTCTACTTTCTCTATCGTTACCCTGTGGCATTAGGACTGATTTATTCCATTTCGCTGCACAAGTGAGTTAGTATCTAATCAGGAGCGTTTAGCCAATCGTAAATGCTTTTATCAAAACCTTTTTGCCACAAATTCTTTGCGCAGGATAGAATGAAGAAGGTGGCCAAATTAAAAAAGAAAAAAAATAGGCAAACATGTAAAGCATTTTTTGACATCCGTAATAACTCATTGAACTTACTGGCATCCATAATTAATTAAAGCTACCAGAAGCCTGGGCAAAATTGCTAATTAATGTAGTTATAAGTTTATTTTTTATTTAAACTGGACATTAAGGAATTTCCATGTTGTTACAGTTTGTGGGCATTGATACATTGGGAAGTCTCAATGTTTTTCAAAGGTGTTGTCTCGGCTCTGTGAAGGTCAGTAGCATAGCAAAATGTATGGCATCTTTCTCCTGCACATGATTCCTCTGGGCCAGGAAAATTACTCCCTGGCCCACTGCAGTGAGTGACACTCACTAACAGAGACAAATGTGGCACAGTACATCAGAGAGTTCAGGGCTCAATGAAGGAAGGTATGGGTCTAAATAAATACCTCAGATTGCTAACTGAGTCATTTCTGGATTATCCAGAACTGTTAAACTATGCACAGAAAGTGGGAAAACATAACAAAATCCTTAAGAATCATAAATATGGTTTATGAAAAAACCACAGTATAGATTTTTCAAAATAGTGCAAAGAAGTTAAAATCACTACAATGAGTTAGATGAGATTATAAACCTCCTTAGAGGAACAAACCAGTACTTTCCTGAGAGGAGGAACCACACTACTTATTTGCATTGGACAGTAATATCGAGAGTTTCTGACCTTCTGAAACTCCATCATACTCCTTTAGGGTAGTTTTTGCAATCATCACTTGCATCAGCACTGGGTTTCTGTGGCTTCAGTGAGTCAAAGTGGCAGAAAGCTGACTGCAGATAAATAAATCCCTTGTTTTTCACCTGAGTCAGAGAGTTGATTTGACTTGGTAGCTGTACAAGTGCAAGCGCTCAAGAAGGGAGGAGGCAGCAGTCCAGTTTTATAACTAGTTAATCCAATGATGAAACCACACCCTTGGAGTATATTGTCTTTCCTCTCTCCCATCTTGTTGAAAGAGCTGTGGCTGCCCATAGGTCCTTGCCAGGTTTAACCTTTCACCCCCTTGTAAGAATGAGACTCTCTCAGATTCCTGTTTCCCATCAGCTGTAAACAAGGATTCAAACTCAGGGGTCTATAAATCCTGTCTCTTCTAAAAGCAATCAGATGTGTCAATTTTGAGACAAAATCTATAATCAGTTTCATCACCAATTAAAGTTAATAATGGCTTCACATTAGAGTCAGATCAAGTTCTAGGTGGTTCTATCAAACCTAAAGCAACATTATTTCATACAAATGAATTTTAAAAGCATATTTATTGTAATGGTAGAGAAAATGTGTGAAACCTTTTGAAGATAAATGCCGGAGCCCTTCATTCCGCTCCACCTTATCATTTTCTCAGCTGAGAACTGCACTTGTCTGGCATGTTAGTAAACTCCAACTAAAGCACCATCCATTTCCTTTCCCTAGCATGACTAATTACTTAAGTGGTGTATCCTTCAGAAGGAGTCAGGAAGATGCCTGTGATTAGCACAGGCTAAGATCACATGATAAAGGATATATTTTCATCTCTTTGATCAAAGCAAATGGTTTAATGAGGGGATCAGACCTTTTTTCTCACTAAAAGGAGGATACAGAAGGATGACTTTGCTGACATTCAGATGTTCTATGGGCAGTCTGATGTGGTGGGGAGTAGAGATGTTTATAATTGGTAGTTCAGGGAAGTGGGTTCAAAGGTCTATTACATAAAAGGTGTCAGGTCCACTCAGTACTGCAAACAGATGCCTGTGATATGCGCAGAGATACTTAGGGTACAGTTATATGAAATGTAGGTAGGTATCTTCACCTCTGCTTTCTGCAGTCTACTATCCCTCCTTCCTTATATGGACTCTGGAGCTCAATGATGAGTAGATTTGTCATGAAAACAGTAAAAAAAAAAACCCCAACCCCTCTTCTTAGTCCCTGAAGAAAAGCATATAGCTGCTGTATTATTGGGTCAAATTGGTTAAGCAAAAAAAAAAGAAAAAGGGCCAGAAAAGAAGACAAAAGGAACAGAGTAGCAGGACCTTTTCTTTTGATAGTGACTGACTTAGCTGTCTTGTGTAACTTCACCCTTAGGAATTATTTATAGAAAGTGTTTCCTTCCTTGGCAAGGCTATTTTAAGAAATCATTGTACTTTACCAGGGATAATTCTACATAGCTCTATGCTGACTTGGATGATGTGGGCTTATTTATTTACTTGGGTTTTCGTGGTTTTTTGAGAGGTGTTTTAAAGTCAAGAGTAAGTTAATGATTTTGTCCCATAAATGCCAATAGCAACACAAGGTGTTCTGTGTCAAACTATAAAAAAGTTGTTCTCTGCAAGACTGTCCTGGTGTCAGGGAGAGCAGGGAAGGGCTTTACTAGTGAAGAAATTGTATAAGTATGCTGCTAAGTACATCTCAGGAATTAAAAATTGTCAAATTGTCCTGAATGAACCTAACTACCTCAATAAGTACTCCAATGTTCATTGCTGTGCTAAATTTTTGCAAAAAGACTCCTTTGCTTTAGTGGTGTTCTTTTCCATATTCCTTCTTTTTGCAGCATTCCTTCAGTATTCCTTCCTGTTCCTTCAGTATTCCTACTGTTTCTTCAGGAACAGTATTCTTCTTTGGCAGAAAGGGTTATTTTGAAAAGATCTTTGTGGATGTCATTCCTTTACACACTCACATAAGCTCATTGTACTGACCAACTATTTCTGTACCACCCAACCCAGACAGGACAATTCAGGAAAGCCTCCTGATATTCCTTGGCCTGCAGAAAAAGAGTATGTATACTGGGTTTGTGTTTTAGACTTGTCTTTCCTCTAAGACAAGTGTCCTTTCTTACACATACAAACAAAACCCTATGTACCATGTGATTTAAGACATTTTTCCTTAATTTTCAACTGTTTTTTAGGGACTGATCCTACAGATCCTTCCTCCTTTCTCCTACTAGGACAACCACTATCCTTAACTGAAGTCCTGTGCATACTCTGCTCATTGTTAACCATTTGGAAAAAACCCCAAACCTGTTAGACTTCTTTGTGGTATTCAGGGGGGAGTTTGATCCTCTTAACCAAGCATCCCTGATTAAAAATAACACTTCCTTGTAACGTTTGATAACTTGGAGAAGCAGAGTGCAAAGAAGTGAGGGGTGAAATTCACTGTTTTACTTACTCTGGTCTAAGTAGTTAACTCATAAATTCTGTTATTCTGATTTAAAGGTTTACAAAGCATGTGAAAAGCCACAATGGTTTGCATTTGTGTTGCCAACTGGTAAAAACCAGAAGTGCAAGCTTGGGAGGATCAAATTTCCACTGTCAAAAAATAGCATTTCCAAGAATGTTTTCAGGGCCTTTCAGTATGTAATGCAGCTAGTATATGAGCAGTAAAAATGTCTATTATGCATTTTGGACAAAAATTATTATAGCAGTTCAAAATTACAGCATGAAAGTTGTTGGATAGTCTATCACTGGTACACTAACAGCTAGTTTTTCCAAAAGGTTTATCATCTATCAACTCCCATTTAAGCGACTGAATAGTAGTTGGATTTTCCTAAGTGTTCAAACTCCATTTAGGCATCTAAATGAAGTGTGAACATTTCAGAAATACTCTTTCTGCCAGCAGTGGGATGTTGAGCACTTTGGAATAGATGACCACTTTAATAAGGTTCTTGCCTTATTAAAAACTCTTATTAAAAAACAGGAAACTGAGTTTTTTAAAAAACTATTAATAAAGTGTGAGAGTTGAAAATATTTTAGTACAGTTTTCAAGAACTATTACTCATCTGTAATGTTGTTTCCAGTTATATCTACCTAATACATTGCTGAGTGTCTTTAGTCATAATAATAGTGTTGACCTATCAATAAATCAACAATTTTCAAGAAACAAAGACTCCAGACATAACTACAACAAAAAATTCTGTTCATGTCTAATATCAAAAATTCCAAGTCTCCCTGTAAAAACATTAAAAATAAAGTGGTAGAAATCAGTGTCTGTGGTAAGGAATGCATAGTCAATTCCAAACTCATACATGAAGTAGTAGGAAGGAAATAAAACATAAAAAAAAAATTACAGCAAATAACAAGTCAGTTCCATGTCAGGTGAAGAGCTGGAAATAAAGCATTTCCCATATCAATTTCTTGGTTTCCATAGAAAGGAACAGAGTACACAGCACATCCCAACAGGTACATTTTGTGACAGCCAGAGAGACTCAGAATTATGTACACAGGAATAACGCAGTCTGGAACCCAATAGGTCATCATCTTCTTCTCTATAGCTATGTATAAAGGTATTGAAGTTCTTGATGGGAATATAACTTTTTGAACTTTCTTCTCTGGTAGGATCTGATAAATTAATGTCCTGAGTAAACATAGAATACTTTGTTTTATCAGGCTGCTTGATTTGGCAGAGTGCTGTTCATGCTGTACATTTAAGTGAATTATAAAATTAGTGACTTTATATTTATCTCTGCTTTCCATGAGATATTATGGGATTGGTAACTTGCATGTCCCAAAATATGAAATAACTTGAAATAAAGAACTGAACATATTAACACAGGTAAAATCTCTAGCCTGCTACATACTAGTTTTTGCCATTCAGTTTTGCCACCAGTTTGAACATTTTGAAATCTCTTGATGCTTTTTTTTCTGGTACAGTTTTCATAAGTTAGCCAAGGCTAAATCTAAATAGAAAAGTGATGATACCATTAGAAAATAGATCACATTGCATAATCTTACAGACAGCACTTAGTAGAATTAAAAAATAATTCATATTAACTTCTACTTAAGATATTCAGTAAAAGATGGTTTTTTTTTTTTGTTTTTTTTTTTTGTTTTTTTTACCTCTTTGCTGTATGACCATGAAATGGACTGAAGCAGACATGTGAGGTAACCTCGCTTAGGAGAGGATAAAACTTCCATTTTATTCAACGCCCCACATGTACATGTCTGCTGAGGGTAAGAGAGATGGTATTGATTCAGGAAAAAGAGAACTTTGGAAACCTGAAAACAGAACCTAAAAACCAAGGACATTATAATACTGGAGTGCTTCAATTACTGAAAAAAGAGAAGTCCATTGTAAACTCTCTTGCTAGGCATGAGTAGGCTGAGGGAGCGCAGGTTCCTATCCCATGTCCTGAATCACTTCCACAGTTTGCAATGATGTCTGAGGAAAGATGGGAAGATGTATGACATGCAAAAAGAGCTATGCTTTATAGGTAAAAATGGCTTGTGATTGTTGTGTGGACATGCATACTTTAGTCAAAACAAACCATTTTTAGGATACATATGAAGGCTACATATGACACATAAGGAGTTCCATGAATAAAATTTACTAGAACATTTCTTTAATAATACTTATATTGGAATTAAAAGTAGTAAAACAGGAGTAGACAAGTCTCTGGTATGTCGGAAGATCTGGCACCATAATCAGAGTTTAAAGGAACTAGGAACAAAGGGTACAACTCCAGCCCACTTAAGCTTGTGATAGAGGAAAATGCACTGAAGTTAGTCTAGGGAAAGAGTCAATCAAAGGGCACATCTGCATGGGACATTGTAGGCAGACAAAATCCCATTTTACGCAGGCTCTGAGCCAGCAGACCTGGGCAGTGTGACATCAATCCAAAAATCATATAGCTATTTTACTGCAGCAACACAAGCACACGATCTTCTTGGGGTATATTATTTCAGGATCAGCAATACGCTGGTGCTACAAATGGCCCTCGTCATGTTGACTGTTTTTCAACCACTGTCAATCTGCCATGCAGACACAGCTAAAGGGTAGTTGGACATATTTTTTTCTAAGGTAAGAGACAGATCAGAGAAGGCAAAACCACAGGAGAACCTGAATCTGGGCCTCAGTTTTGGTACATCAGAGTAATGGTCTCACATCAAAAGGTGTGCAGGAAGACCATTAGGTGAATTGATGCATACAGTCTAACACGTGTTATTAGCTATTCAAAATGCAGTTATCACCTCTGTAGTCAAAACTCCTGATTCTGAATAAAAAGAACTTCAAATATGAATAGCAATTAAGCATATGACTCTTTTCACTGGACCCACCAGAAAATACTGGTTTTACCTGTGCTCAAAATAATATAAACACAGTTATCTTCTGTCTTGGCACCAGGGCAGAAAGGTCTGTTTGGCAAAAGGGAGAGTAAGCTGAGGATTTTTCTTCTGGTGTTTCCTAAGAAATGTCTTTTTTTTTTTTTGACTGGGCTATAATGTCTCTTTAAGTGTTTATCTATGGTTTCACTTTTTATAGCTTTAGATGGTATCTTTCCTGCCATGTTTTAATATTTCATGCATGATGCTAGGAGTTTGTGGCATAATGAAAAAAATGCAAATAATTTATTTGAACAAACTTATTGGATTAATTATTCACCATGAATAATTGACTGTCTCTGCCAATAGTATTCACTCTTTTCCCTTTCTCCTGCCCTTGGTCCATGTCATATTAGATATTGAAGTGAGTGGTTAATGGAAATGAAGCACACGCTGGAGCTTCTGTGATTCTGTTTTGGAAGTGCATATTTTCTAAACATTCATACAAGTTCAGAAAGAGAGGAAGTGGGACCGAAAAATACAGCATAATGTGGAAAGTTGGGGAGAAGTATATGATAGGAAGAAGGAAAGAAAGGAGAGAATACATGTGATGCAATCCTCCCTTAAAGTAAATACTTGCTATACCCTTATCAAATCATTATGTAAACCTGGACTGTATGCAAATCTGCATTAGTGAAATTGATATGGATCATCTAGCTCAGTAATAAAAGAAAGCTATTAATCATTTAATCCCAATTTTCAGCCTCTAGTGACTGCAAATGTAACTATCTTCATCTGGAATCCTCAACTAAACACAGATGTTGAGAAGCCAAACTTTGCTCAGGAGGTTACTTTCACCAAGTGATCTGTCACTGGCTGATATATATTCCTTTATAAGAAAATCTGCTACCAGATGTGTCCATAAGTATGGCAAGCTCTCCCTCCTGATGACTGTACAGATGTTTGCTCCAAGGTAGGTAGCTCCAATTCTCCTTCCCCCCTTTCTTACATTGCTTATGTTAAGAGTCTTGTGCTGAATGTAACCCATTGTGTCCCTTATTTCTTTAAATCATCTGAGATATTAATCTCAATCATGGAGGCACAAAACAGAAAAATTATGTATTTACATACAGCAGTTTACACTGAATAGGCCTTGAAACTCAGCCCTGTGGTGTTGTAACACGTGTATCTCATCCAATGGCAAAAGGGAAGAACTTTAACTGCTGGCATGCTGCTTGAAACGGTCAGTCTCCCTTTGAAAATAAGACTGATGCATCAAACTAGTTTATGGACTCATCTTGTTTTCCTGACCTTAATTACATAGCTATATACCACAGCTACGAAAAACCTCTTACTTCTCTAAGACCGTGGAGTCAGCGAACACAGAAAGGTGCAGTGTTGCCTGACGCTCCTGTGTTTATCACGAAAAGTAACCCAAGGCAAGATTATGTTCCACTAAATGGCCCCCAGAAAAAGCCACATGAACCACAAAAGGAAACACAGTTCTTCTTTCCCTGTAATATTCAAAGTGCTCCTTGTGGCCAAGCCAAAAGACAATGTCCTTCCCTATCTGAAGCAATGAACTGTAAAAACAAGCTTATAATTTTATTGACTTTTGGAAGAAGAAAACTCATAGATTTTAATGTTCTCTCCATCAGATAGATACCAGACATCTAGTCCAGTGCTAACAAACTTTGTGCTAACAAACACACAGGTTTTTCTGCTCTATCTTTCAACTTTCAAGATGAATTGTCAACAGAAAGTACATAATTTCACCACAGTGAAAAGCTAGACTGGTTTTACCTGTTCTGACAAAGAATCAACCTTAACCAGTTATGGATTTACTTGGGAGGGACAACAGTGTTGAAGGAAAGAGGGAGAGAGAAACGTAAGCACAAGTAACATCTCCGTCACAGTAATGTCACACTGTTTTCTGCCCTTTCTCAGATCACAGCAGCATCTGGCCCTGTCTGAACATTTATAGTAGTTTTTCAGCCTAATCACAATGAGAGTAACTAAGGCTAAGGAGTGATTTTAACGACTGTGTAGATTTACTGTCATTTATTTCATTGCCAATCTGACAAAGTCAAGAGTAGTTAAAGACCCTTTCCTGGGAAATAGGATATATGTGCTTTAACTCCCCAGAAAGAACGAAGTGAAGTTCTCCCTCCTGTATCTGTAAATTACAAGGTTATTGTGTAAAAGGGGTCACCTTTCCTTCCCTTGAGCTTTGAGTAAAAGTGGAGGCCCTGAAGATATTTGGACTCTATCCCTACAGGAATTGATTAAGTATGCCCTAAGAACAGGCTCCTCAACATGAATAAGCATGGAAAACCTTTTCTGTGGAACCTAGATGCGAAATGTATACAAAGTTGTTTAGACCTGATAAAAGTGAATTAGTTCTGGACATATGTAGAAGAAGGAGGTTAGTTGCTTAGGGAATATACTTATGAAAGCTAGGATATTTATGGACTTTCACTATCTAGAGGTTTTGAGAGAGAATTTGAGGATAGCACTGACAAACTTAAATTCCTAAATAACGTGAACCTTTCCCTTCGTCCTTTCACTGAAATTCCTTTAAGTCCTTTCCAATCTGACCCAGAAACAGATTTTTATATATGTTGACATATGACTGTTAAGGGTTGTTTTTTCAATTCAGTTGTGCAAGCACTATTTGATGAACAATGTATTTGCCAGATTTTGCCCATATTTGTCAAATAAATTATTCAACAAATCATTTTCGCTTTATTTGATCAGCTATAACAGCCTTTCTGACTCTTCTGCAATCAAGATACCTTTTAAATAAATAAGTATGCTTGCCTCCAGAGACTTCAGGAGTTGAACAGCTGGTTTCCATCACCATGGTAAAAGCCTTGAGGGTGATTCTGGATGAATGCTATTATTCTTCCTTGGTATAGCACTGTGTGTAAGGAGAGCCTGAGAAACCTTTTGTAATTTAGGTACACAAGAATATTAGGAAAAATGAGTTCCAAATTGGCCTTTGTAGGAAAAGTGGCAAGATCCTGAACTCTGGTTTAATATGAAGCAGGTAGGTACCACCAAGGTGTCTCATTTCTTAAAATGGATGAGGTGTGGGGTGTCAGGTAGGCCTGTAAAGTCAAGCATCGGAAACCAAGTCTGCAGGACAGTCAGCTTTCGAGACGGGTGATACCAGTCACCAAAGGGAGGAAATAAACTATTTAAGGTATCTATTATTTACTTTTTTTAATATGATACATAATAAAAACTTTGAACAGACTTTTTAAATGAAATGTCTTCAATCTGATTCACTATTCTTTTATGGGATAAATGATAAAAATATGCAGCTGTGATTCCTAAACATTGATGTTCATAATTATTTAATCTCGATATGTCATCTACAAACTGCTATTATTACAAATGCTCACCTGCATAAAGAAGCAAATTTTCTATGACAGCAATCTCAAGAAAACAGCTGGCTGCAAATGAGAATATCATCATTATCTTCCAAGTCCTGAAGGAGACATTGTTGAAATAATAAAGGCTTACAATTGTTTTACCTAACTTGCAATTAAAATAGCCATTTTCTTAACAGGAAATTTGGATTAACAGAGGAAAATCTGTTGCAGGATTCATACTTGATTCTTTACAGTTATCAGCAGCCTCAGGGTCATACTTTACACTAAAGGTAAATTTATACATAATTTATTTAAGGCTCGTTACTTATTAATAAAAGTTTCAAGTATGTTACAGGTGTATATGGTATGTGCCATGGATGATTATGAACAACTCAGTAAAATGTATGATATACACTTATTGTCTATGGCTACAAATGATGAAGTTACCTGTCAAATTCTGCAGTTATCTCTTTAAAACAGTCATTTATTAACACATGCTAAGTACATATTAGATGTTTATCAGTTATTTAGAAGTTTATCTCTAAAATAAAGTTTATACCCAGTTAGCAGCTGGACAAATGTAATGTGAAAATACACAGTATTATTATATTTTATTGTTTCTTGCATAGAAAAATGGTTTTATGTGGGATTAACTTATGATGCTATAATTATCTTTTGAAGTATGAGTTTCATTTTGCTGTAAAATTTGTAGTGCGAAGTAGAACATTACTAGGTAGAAGAACTGGCAGTGGTTATTTTCTCCTTTAAGTGTTTCTGTCGGCACGGTGAGACTAATTGCAAAACTTATTCTAAGCACTGTGAAGTCAAGGAACAAATATGGACCTGTTAACTGAAAAAGTATGAGTTGCAATCTGAGTGAATCCTCTTGCATAAAGCAAAGACAGTTAGATTGATGAGAAAAGCATACGTTTTCCTACACTGAATAATGAAAAGGAGACAGCTTTCTGAAGGAATTAGTTTCTAGATAGGTCTTTTTCCAAAAAAATATGGTTTATAATAGGTTTGAGGCATATGTGCCTACAGGCACATAGATGCAGAGTGCCATGTGATTGCAGAGGTCAATTCTTCAGCTCAAAAGTAAGAGTATGCTATTGATGACATAAAGCTAAGAACAGCTTAAAAAACAGATGACCTTTAGGACTAGAAAAGAAGTATTGAGATTACAGTTAACAATGGCTAACAGTGATATTTTTATGACCATTTTGGGTCCTATCAGCTAGAAATGAGGAAAAAGAGAGGCCCAGTCATGACAGTAGATGATAGAAAGACTCAGTTAGATGGAAGGTATTATAGACAGATGTGACTTTTGGATGAATGAGGTGAGATATTTCCTTGTGAGATCAAGAAAGCTCCACTACCAGAAGCGAAGTGACTGCTCTTTACAGTCATGAAAAAGTGAAGAACATAAGGAACAGCCCTGACCAACTTGAACTGCACAGTAACTATTCAATATTCTTTTTTTTTCTCCTCAGGAAGAGGAACACTTATTAAGATTTTCTGTGGGATTTATAATGCCACATGTAGAAGTCTACAAAGTCTACACCTGAACCTGAGGCCATCAGCTTAGGCTGCTTTTACAGCCAGTAGAGGAAAATAGCCACTTTAAGCAGGAAATGTATTTGCCTTATTTTAGAACTATACTTAGAATGACTTGGACTCCACAGAGAGGAATGGAGAGACTGTGACTGCCAGTTTGGTAACTTACCTAGAACAGCCCAGTCCTAATACCCTTTTCACCTGATTGAGGAAGGCTCAGCCTTGGCTCAGCCACATCCTGAATTAGTCCCCTAAACATCCTGTTGATGTTTCTTTCAGAGAATCCTTTCTTGTTTCCTGACCAGGGCTGCTATTACCCTGGTGCAGAGCAGGCACAGACAAGGGTAGCTGCTTACTGAGGTTTTCCTGGTTTCCAAGGGTCCCACAGACCGGTCTGCGCATAGGACTCAGAGGAGCATACAGTATATCCCTGGCTACATTTTAAGCACATTTTTATAGTGCCTGTCTCATAAACCTCTTCCTGTTCATCTGCAATGAACATTATCTTCAAATGGACTAGGGATCCTTTAAACAATTAAACATTCAAAGGCTCTTTGTCATAAGGCTCATTCATGACCTTCTAATCTGATTAAACCTCAAAGGTAAAACTGCCATTGAAGTTGGTATGAATTTGAATTATAATAGGAATATTGGCTTTGGCTTTCAGTTGAACTCTCCTAGTGGCTCCAACGATTATTGTGTGGTAGCTCCTTTTTATAATATGTTTTCTTTGTTATGGGTATATCACCATTGCATAAATGTCCAAAAAATTAAAACTAAACAGAGTAACAATCCCCAAACATTGTTATTCATTCTGAAACTAACTGAAAAGGCACTTCAGTGAAATATGACCTCTGTTAACAATCTATCATAAAACAGTTGTCCTGCAGAGGATTTTGTGTGTATTGAATTCAGTGCTTTATCCTGTAGTGGAATTCAGTGTTTCTCCATGGTATGTAAAGCTTCAAATCTAATATGCACATAGGTTCTGTGTGACAAAGAGGAAGGAGGGAAAGTACCGGTGGAAATTCTAGAGTGAGAAAAGTCAGTATTTTATTTTCAATTTAGTATGCAAGTGACGCAGAATTTCACCCAGACTTTAAAGCAATGGAAAAAAATGTGTGAGTGTCATGCTCACTGTGATTTTTAGATAAAGTAATCCTAAAGCATTTCTCAAAGGTATAGATTAAATGCTCATTACGTAAATGTACTTCCTCATCAATCTGTTCTTTGTTCATTTAGATAAAGTGGTACACTGTTTCCATGTCAAACAACTGCTGATTACAAATAAATAATTCAACAAAAAATTAATTAAAATTTTAATTTAGAAAGGGAAGGTAAATGTCAACAGTTCCAAAGTGTGCTAATATCTGACTTGTTACAATTGCACATAAAACCTTCAAAATTAACTAAAAAAGTGCCCCAGAATGATAGAAAAGAAAATACTACCTCTATGACATCATAATATCAGTATTATTGTTGATTTTAATGATAAGCAATTGTTGTGGTTTAACGCCAGCCAGCAAATAAGCACCACACAGCCACTTGCTCAGTCACCCAGTTTAATAGGGAAAGCAAAAGCTGTGCGTGCAAGCAAAGTAAAACCAGGAATTCATCCACTACTTTCCACCAGCAGGCAGGTGTTCAGCCATCTCCAGGAAAGCAGGGCTCCATCACGCATCATGGTGACTTTGGAAGACAAACGCCATTGCTCTGACCATCTTCCCCTTCCTTCTTCTTCACTCAGCTTTATATGTTGAGGATGAGATAGTATGGTCTGGAATACCCCTTTGGCCAGTTGTGGCCGGCTGTCCCAGCTGTGTCCCCTCCCTACTTCTAGCTACTAACTACTGTGAAGAAAATTAACTCTATTGCAGCCAAAACCAGCACAGCAATGGGGGCAATTGGCTTGTATATTTATGAAGCATTTACACTGAAACATTACAATGGAAAGAAATAATAATATTGTCTGTTACATCAGATCCATTTTGTTTGGAATCATGTCTCAGGGGTTGATATCAGCAACTTTTGAGAAAGAGAAAAGAATCCTTATAATATGCACTTGTAGAAAACCCTGACCAAAGGGCAAGTTTTTATCCAAACTTTGTTCCAATAAATGTTAAATTAGTCAATGGAAAAAAAAAAAAGAAAAAAAAGTAGATCTATTTTGTTTATTTAGTTTGGAGGTGCTCTGGTTATTCAAACACATTCCTTCATCTTTCTGTCTATGATAGTTAAAAGGTAGAAGTCTTTGCATTGTTGCTACAATAGGTTTTTCTTACTCTGAAACCATGTGTAACCTTTGAGAAAATGGATGAGTGTTTTTAGTTTTACACTGTTGGCTCCTCCGTGGAAGGCGTTGCTAACAGTCATTTTGTTCCTTGCCTTCCTCTCTCTCACAGAAGTATTTCCCGGAAACCAGATACTGACATTTCAGCAGACATTTTTGAAAAAGGAAAAGACTTCATGATGTTTGTGATATCTTTGTTCAAAGACTGTTTGTTTGATTAGATTCACAGGATAAATTTGGGATTATTTTTCTGGGTCTATAGAGTAAATTAAAAGCTGAAATAGGTTTTTGTAACTGTATCCTTTACCATGTTTCCATAATATCAAAAATAATACTGGCTGATGATAAATTAAACTGTAGCACTTAAAAGAAAAAAAAAAAAAGCCACAAATAAACACCACCACCAAAGAATGCATAGAATAATAATGGAACAAACCAATCTTTGGTTACCAAACTCTGGAGGTACCCCTAGGCTGATATTTAGATATTCACAATAAGAATATATATTTGCACATATGTTTTGTATTTTTTATAACATTAACTTATTAGTGTAATTATTAATACAACTGGATTTAGCTGGATAGCACTAAACATTCTATGTTTCACTTAAGCATTTATTAGGCTACTGCTAATTAGGGGGGTTTTCAACTATAACTGCACTTTCATTTTATTATACAATTAGGGATTCAATATGAATATTTAATGTTTTCATTAGCTTTTCTGTATAGAGAAAGAATTGCATCTCCTACAAACAACAAAATCAGCCATCCAGATTCTAAATGGTCCAACAGGGAAAAAACAAGTTTACATCTGTATTAATGTGGGTTGAAGATAGGTTGAAGAAAATTCTGGGAAACAAGCAAGTTTTCTTCTACGCCAATGTTCCTATATGTTGAATGCAAATAAATGTAAAGAAGGGGAGAAATCAGGAGGAAAGTAAAGAAAAACAAGCAATGCAGATCTGAGTTAGGGAGAAGGAAAATGGGGAATGTTCAATTTGAGTTCTTCTTTTTGCCAGCTCCAAAGATTTATTTCCTTGGGTTCTTTGCAGACATCAGGATCATAGGTAAGGCAGGTTTGAAGACACTACAGTTCAAGAGGGTAGAAAGCTATGGTCCTGGCCTCTGCTGGTGTCTCAAGTCAAATTGCTTGGTAACTCAGGGAGGAAGTAGCAGGATGCTATCAAGCAAGCAAACACCAGATTAAATTTACATGGCATATGGCTCTTTGCCACTGGGTACTGCAACAAAATTCAGCAGGCATGGAAGAGAAAATGTTTAGAGAAAATTATGAAACAATATAAAAAGTAATTCTGTTCACCTTTTAGGTTTCATTTCTAAAACCAAAAGAATACAGGAAATGTCAAATATTGATAAATATCTGGGCTTTAAAACATACCTGTGGTGTAAAACTACCACAGGTCTGGAATTAACACACCCAAGATGCAGTGAAACATACTGTAGGAATCACCTTATAAGCATGTTTTTATGAGACTGTTCAAACAGTTAGCAGACACCCTCCTCCCATATTCTCCCTCCTTTTCCCCTACCCTCATCCTCCACTGCACTGCTTTTCTACCGCCTCTGCTTCCAGCCCCATATGTGGTCCTTCCTTCCTTCCTTCATGTCAGCTTGGACTCTCACGTGGTTGCACATGAGCCAGTTCATGTCTCTGCCCTGCCTGTTACTCAACTATAGTTGAACTAGCTTATAATGTGATCAGAAAAAATTTAGAGTAAGCAGCAGAAGCTTGCAGACAGGGAGGAATGGGAGGATGGTCTCATTCTCTCCTTCTTTCCTGAGTGATAAACTATGTATTTGGCTACAGCAGCCTCCTGAACACTCAGCCTTGGAGATAAAACTGTTCTGAAATTGTCTGAAATTGAAGCTTTACCTGGGTCCCTGTGGTCTTATTAATTAGCACCTGTAGTAGCTGACTGTGTTTCCATGTTCTTTTGTCTGGTTCCTCAAAACAGGTTTCAAAGCTTGCCTAGGGAATGTACAAATTGCTTGCTGACAGTGACCCCGAGGCCACCCTAAAAGCCAAACTGGTAGGATGTGGAGAGCAGTTAGCATGCTGTGTGTCACACCCTAGGAGACTGCAAGCAGGTAGCCTGCAGGGTCTCTGGCAGCAAGCCTAGGGGCGCAAGGTACAGCACTCAGCATGAATGCTTGGTTCAGAGACTGAGCTTTCTGAGCAATACAGGTCTATCCAAACAGCCTGAGTCTGGGAAAAATAGGCCTTGCCTTTCACACTCATCTGTGAAGAGGACAGAAAGCCATAAAGCATTACAGTTGTCTAGAATAAGTAGGAAGCACTTTCCATCCCCAAAAGTTTTCAATGATTACTTTGGAGTACATATTTCCATGATACATACCTGTTGTGATACATATTTGCCCACTGATTTGGACTCTATAATTGTGCTTTTCCCAGATGATGCTTTTTTTTTTTTTCCTGCCATTTTTCATTAGTGATTTTTTTTAACTTTACTAAATACCCAGTCATGAGCTTTGTGATAAAAATATCCAAGAATATTATCCCTTCCTCCTAACCGACAAGTTGCTTTCTTAACTTTGGTTGAGTGAAAAAGATAGATATCTTTCTGGGGAATTGGGAGGGGTGGTATGAAGTAGGGAGGGACAAAGAGGGACAAATACTCTTCCTTTTAGGGACAGGTAAAAATATTTTCGTCTCTGAGATTTCTCAAGATTTCTCAATGCTCAGTGTCACTTATAAAAGAATTAAAATAAATTAAGCAGAAAATGATGGTCAGAGGAGAAAGAGGCTGGCAAGGAAATCATCTTTCTAGTTTATGTATTTAATGGGCTTGTTTTTGTAGTTCAGCTGTCCTCTAGAGAGTAGCCAAAATATCTTCTTTGTATATTTATTATCCATACAAAATAATTCCTGAACACTTTCCCTCCATCTCCTTTTTAGTGGCGGAAATTAAGGAAACATTCTTAGGTGTTGGAGAACAGAGAATTCCCAAGGCAGTCCTCAGTTGCAGCCATTGAGTTACATAGCCTTGTTTCTTGTAAGATGGAGACTGACATACATATGGACAGGGATTGTTATCCAGTGGTATCTGAAACTGGTGGTGTCTAGACTTAATGAACAGGAAGTCCAGGTTCTCTTTACTTTTCTTTCTTCATGAATATTGCTGAGCAGGTATTCCAGAGAATACCTAGGTACTCTCTTACCTTGTATTTGCTTTAGATCTGTTGTCTTTTACAGGTTAAAAAGGATCAAAAAATTAGGTGCAAAGGGAGTGTTTAAATGCTTTCCCAAATGGAGGCCCAAGACAAAGCTTTTCAGGGTCAGGGAAGGAAGAAAATTGAGGACCCAAGGGTCCCAAGATAAGTTTTTTCCTGAGTTTTAAAGAAGAGCGTCCTGGCATTTCAAAGCAAACATTACCTACTCATGTTTGGAGTGCTATATTATTTTAGGTAGTTTATTTATTAAGGGTTTATGTGCTTTATGTTAAACAACAAGAATGGTTTTACTTGTTTTCTGCATTTTAAGTATTAGAGCCTGGTCTCTAGACTGAATTTGGGGAACATAATCTACCACTGCAATGCTGGTTATGCTGGCACATAACAGAAGGAGCATCAGGACAGTATTAAGTAGGAAAGTATTAAGTATTAAGAAGGAAAGAAAATATTCACCTGTTAAACTGCCTTCAAGTCTGTTTTGACACTTATCTCTAAATATTGAGATGCTACTGGAAAAAAGTGTAACTTGATAGCTATATAAATAAATTCTAAGAAATTACACTATAAATTAGTTGTAACAAGGAAAGGGGGGTCAATACAGATTCTTCAAAGACTAACATATTTCTGTATTACCAGGAATAATTGATCCCTCATGCTCACTTTCTGTTAGAACAGACAAGTAAATGATTTTTCATATATGGACTTATCTAAAATCTCATCTTCTAATTTTTCAGTAGGAACAGTCTGAAGCATATATAATCAGTCTTTTATCACTGAGATAAATGTCCCCATTCTGTCATATTAAATCACCTCATTAATATATTGTCATCAGAAAAGGTGCTTTCACATGTTTGGAGTTGTGAGCTCCTCACCAGTACTACCCTTTTCTGATGGGGAAAAAGCACTGGTGGGGTAAAATGTAACATCCCACCAAATACATGTAACATCCTACCCAAAGATGAAGCAGTAAAATAGAGGCATCCTGCTTTCATGGGGAGACTGCAGTAACTGTGAGACCCAGTTGCAGTATGGGTATCTGGTGCTGGGCCAGCACATTAAGAAATTCATCATAACTTGGGTGGCACTGCCCAATCTCCACAAGTGAGCTTTCCCCCATGATTGCAGAAGTCACTGGGGAGTCACCAGCTGGGCAGGACCTGCCTTCTGGCTCTTTGGTGTCCCTGAGCCCTTGGGCTGGGTGTGGGTGCCCCGGTGCCGGCAGCGGGGGCTGTGGGGCAGCCTCTGTGAGGAGAGGCCAGGGCTGCCCTGTGCCGGACACGGCCGGTTCCAGCCGGCTCCAACCGCCCCCACCCCAGGGCAGGGCTGAGCCCCTCGGCCACCATGGCGGTGGTGCCTCGGGGAAAGGGCAAAGCACAGGATGGCAGTGAGGAGCAAGGAGCAACTGTGTGAGAAACAAATATAAAATAATTAATAAAAATAATGTCGAGTCAGTGTAGAACTGAGAGTAAAGTGAGAAAAATAGTTGTTAAAATGTTAAAAATGTTTATTTCAATTGCGTTATTTTAATTTTCATAACATTTTTTTCCTGTGGAAATTATGTTCTTTTATTTGTATTAATATTGCTGGTGGATGTGGGTTTCCAGATTAAGAGAAATTCACCTGAAATGAATAAAGCAACAATTCAAAAATACATTATAGGTAACACAGTTTATTATGTTTCTACCAGCAGCAGAAACACTGAATTTTACAACTAGATTTGGCAAAAAATGAGTATGTTTGGACTGCTCCTGAAATCTACCCTGGCTTAAAAACACAGCAGAGTGAAGTTGTCCTGTGCCTGTCCTGATGCTTCTTCTGTTATGTGCCAGCATAACCAGCATTTCAGTGGTAGACTATGTTCCCCAAATTCTCAGTCTAGAGACCAGGCTCTAAGGTACATAACATAGCTGAGATTATTACAACATCTTTTTCTTTTTCTCTCTGGCAGTGTTGCCTCAGGAATATCTGCCTCAAGCGACTTAGAAAGGAAGAAATTAAGACTGTTCTAGCATTTTCAGATGGCCAAGTCCTTCCCAATGTCATACAGTGGTTCCCTCTTTTTCTTGACTTAATGACAACCACTTCCTCACTGGAGTTACACTTATGTGATCAGGTGGTGAAAACAATCAAAAAGAAGCAGCCATGCATCTGAAACATCATTCTCACAGTTGATCCTCTGAAGTGAGTTCTTGTTCACAGTCAATCAAGCATCAGCCAGGTATTCATCAGACCTGTAAACAACATGCTTTGTGGGACACATCTCTTCAGCCTGTGCCCTTTACTAGAGCATCCAAACCAGTTTCAAAATAGTTTCCTGGCTGCACCTATGCTGCATTTTAGGTTTCAGGATTCAGCTAACTGGATATAAATCTAATCTCAGGGCAAGAAATTTTGGTCCTACTTTGTCCCTTAGTCCAGACCCCAATCTACTTCTACTTGATTTGTAGACAGGACCAAGATAGGTAAGATATGGCACATAGTTTACCTTCATTTGCCTATCATTTGCCACCTCAGCCCTGGAGAGACTTCACAGGTGGTCTAAGTTAGCTTTGAGTACCTTCCCAAGAACCCAGAAGGATCTTGGTCAGGGTGCCCGGAGAGTGGGATGGCCAATCCATTACCAGCTGGGGGCTGGCCACATGCAGGTATGGGACAGTTTCAGCTAATATTCGCTTACATAGTTTGTGGTCTTTTATGCAGTCTAGACAACCACGTTTTTGAGTCTAACCTGTGGGAGAAAATGAAACTTCCTAGAATTAAAGTAGTCTAATAAAAAATACATTTTAGGAGGAACTCAGTAGTCAGAGAGAAAAGCAAAGAAACCCAGCAAAGAGCTATGAACTGTACCCAAACCTGCTCTCTTCTGTATGCATGTTTTAGAGGACTCGATAAAGAGACAACTTATTACTCTCCTTTCAGACAAATGGTCTGAAGGATACCAGGCTTTTAGTCACTTAAGTTTTCCTTTCCCTTCCTCTGTCAGTCTGGCTGCTTATGGTGTGTGAATGTTACCCTTCGTAAGGTTAAAGATGTGGCAGAGTTCATTACTGTACCAGCCATGAAGATCTAGGTTGCATCAGTTGTTTTACAGAGTATCTTACGCTGTTGACTTCATGGGGGACATGTTAACAACCCGTTAACCTTGCATAGTGCTGGTTCCCCTGACACCTTTTAGCATTCTCTTCTGTGCTGCTGAGGAAGGCCAGCACTACAGGGACTCTACAGACTCTATTCTCCAAATCTGACTAAATATTGAGTGAAGGAGAATGTTATTTTTTATTTATTATTTATTTATTATAAATATTTGTTATTTATTTTTTAGTATTACCATCCTGAAGATGAAAATTATTTTCTATTGGATGTCCATGACAAAGTTTTGGTAGCAGGGAGCTGCAGGGGTTACTTCTATGACAAGAGGTTGGAGATGCCCCATGCTGGACACAGTCAGTTCCAGCCTCTGCACAGCAGAGACAAATGAGGAAAGAAAAGTGTGAGAAACAGCCCTGTGAGCACCAAGGTCCAAAAAGGTGGAGGTGGAAAAGGTGCTCCAGGTGCTAGAGCAGAGATTCCCCTGAAGCCTGTGGAGACATCATCGTGGAGTAGGTATGGAGGACCCCATGTCAGCACAGGTGGATATCCCCTGCAGAAACTGCATCTCATGCAGAGGACCCATTCTGGAGCAGGGGAAAAGATTGAGAAGAAAGGAGCAGCAGAGAGGAACAGTTATGGATTGAGCACAAACCCTCATTCCCCATCCAACCTGCACCATTCGAGGGAGAGGAGGTACAGGAGCTGGGAATGAAGGAGTGAAGCTGAGAAAAATCCTGGGAACTTATTACTATTAAAGTTTGCATCAAGGATCAGGGAGACCTTGAATTTCCTAGTCTAGGGCTCTGCAAACTTATTTACAGGCTCTCTGTCACAGTACAAGCAATCTGGGATCTCACATAATCAGGCCAGCTCTTTTCTACTGCTGGTCTATTCTCAGTTAAATTATTGATTGTATAAGGGGTTTTAGTTCAGTATTCTGATTATGATGTTGTCATTACACTGTAAATCAATGTTCATTGCTGCCGAGCTGTCTAGTGTTTTATTATGAAAGTTTAATATAAACTTTAGATTTAAAAACCTATCCTTCACTTGAGACTGTTGATTTCAAAGTGACAGTTTTCAGGGGCAAACTAAGATTGATTTCTAAATTGCTTGTCTTATACTTTATGGGTCCAGCCCTGAGGTCCTGTCATAGTTAAATCTCCTATTGACTTAATTTAAATGGAAGTCTGCAGTGCCGCTACTGAAGATACAATTCTGGTTGTCACTTCATCCCCAAATACAAAGAGAGGTAAGCTTCACCACTGAATATATTTCTTTTTCTAGAAGGTGCTTTGCTAATTACTAATCTCAGAGGAAAATTGTTACCAGACAAGGCAAGCAGATGTGTCTGGCGTGATGAAGCTCTGCTGTCCCCAGAGCTACCTCTGGACTGTGGAAATCTGAACTCACCTGCAAGACAGAGTCCTGCTTGAACCAATGTGTACAGACACACTGTGAATGGTAAGGTGAAGTTATTAACACAGCCACACTCTTGTCACCATACATCGCATCAGTATCATATTTGCTAGGGATACTTAGCTGCTGGCTGTGCTGTTTCTAGAATGATTTCAGCCAGACCAGAACAGCAAGGACATGGACCTGACATGTGGGTCTGGAGACAGCTCTATCATGGTGCTTGAACATCTCTGCACTGGACCCTCTCCCTGATTCCCTGAGACAGAAATCATGGATCAGGTGCAGTCAGTGGGAGCTCTGCTGAGAGGGACAACTGCTGTAGAAAGTGACAGATACATTGAAGAGTTTCTGTTGAGCTTGGTGCCCGTTAAGTAAAAGACCATGTTTTGATGATTAATGACTGTCAGGAAATGTCCTGGGAACATCTATTCTGGATTGTTTCCTGACTATCAATGAAGTAATTTTTATGTAAACATGTCTGCTTAGTGAAATTTCAAAACATAAAACCAGCATTAGAAATTACATTTTTGATCCATTTTTGGTATAGATGGGAAAGAAAGGCTCCTCTCATCCCTAGCCACCACTTGGATAAACTAAAGTCATCCTCTTGTAGGTTCTGATGGGTTGATGTGGCAAATAGTCATTTGTCAGACTAGTTTTTCAATGTAGAAGTCTTTTGCCAGCCTCATGAAAACTGCACTTGGGAAAAGTACTCCATACAGTTAATATAACATATTTTCTGATTGTTATGCTTGATGTTAACTACAATTTAAACAGAATGAAATAATTAACATGATCATTGTTACATTGCAGTCTCTCAACAGATAGTCATTCCAGTGGGAGAGGACAGCAAGACCTTTAAGCAGCTGCAAGGAAGGAACAGCTGACAACCTTTGTTGGGTGTAAATGCAAAATGTACATTCAGTGTACTTGTTTTATCTTTTGTTCTAACATCTGTGACTTAGTCTATATGCCACCAGCAATTACTTGTAGAATTCTGGTAAAGAAAATAAAATATGATTACAAGTAGGAAAGCAAATATGATGAGTTATCATGGCCATTATAGAACGAGAATACTGATCTGGCACTCTTCAAATTGCTTAACTGCACTGCAAATGCAATCAATCAGCTTTATTTGTGTAACATATTAACTCCTTTTAAATAGTTTTTTAAATCTTCTAACAAAATATGTCCTTTATTATATCAATTCTCATTGTATACTCCTCTCTTTTGGTCTCTCTGGTTCTCACTCTCTCTCAAAGCCTTGTTTCTAGGAGAGCTCTCATATCAAAAATGTTGCCCCAAGCTGTTACCACTTCATGGTTCATCTGGCAGGAAATGGAACTTCAATTGGAAGGGAGAATATAGGTTTTCATGAATGACTCTCACAACTGAGTGTAAAAATTCTTTATTCTGTACTCATTTTCAGGATAATTAAACTGGGTCAAAGAGTGAGAAGTATTTGGGTGGCTATTTTCAAAATACATTAGCCTTTGCATTGCTGCAAGGATGTCTTATAGCAGTGTCTCTACTTTATGTTTAGTGGTATGTGCGATAACCTTTTCTCCTGTAATTACTCTCACTCTTTAGTTGTCTCTACTGCTCCAAGTGTCAGAATTCCAATGGAAGTTGCTCTTGTTAAAGGAACAACAAGAATAATAGGAGGGATTTTCCAGGATGATGCATAATGAACTAAAGAAAGGTACAAAAAAGATTGAGTTCCAGATGAGTGGACAATTGCTCTGAGCAAAGCATGTTTGTAGTCACCTGAAGAATGGATTTTTCAATTTTAAAAACATGTTTGTAATATGTTAGTATTATTATAGCTATACATCAACAGTATTTTATTTTTATTTACTTTTTAATTAGTTGGGTTCACTACCAAGATCACTAAAACTGATCTTTCTGCAAAATTTTTTTTCTGCAACACATTGTTTCTCTCCCTGCTTTACTTGTGTAACCCAGAGATTGATTTACGGTCATGTTTTATTACAAAAGCCTCTTTCTAAGTGAAGTTAGCTTTGATACATAAAGAATAAACATGAGATGTTAAACGTTTTAAGCATATGGGTGGTTATGTTTCCCTTTACACTGTTGGTGTCTGTGACCTCTGTGAGCTAACATTGCCAAATCTGGAGTTAAAGGAAAAGAGCTACTTGATACTATGAAATGAGTTAATTGTTCTTCATTAGACTTTAATTCTGTTGCTGAATATACACCAAAAAATTAGTGCCTTTTAATCTTTTCCTTACCAACATTAAAACCATAAAAATGTAATTTACTTCAGCCATAAGAATTGAGGATGTAGCTCTTCCTTTGTGCTTGTGCAGGTGTGGTCTTTTTGATGTCATTGGTGGTGTAGCAGATTAAAAGACAAATCTATGTGACATTTGGTAGAACCTGAAGAGTCCCAATTAGGCTGTGCTGACTTTCATCAGATAATTTAATTATGGAATTAATGATACCTTTAGACCCAGTTATAGTGCAAATATTAAAAAAATGAAATTTTTTACATATTGTAGTGGAATGTACAATGGCTGGGGTGATCTTGGTTTCTGACAACCAAAAGATGCAGTTATGGTGTGAGCCCAGTGGCAGTTTGTTCTCTACAGGCTTCAAGTTGCATCACCCTGCAAAAGTGCTGAGAATAACTTGGAGCTTCCTGACAGCAGAAAAATGTCAAGAAAGACTTTTGTGTTGTGTGGAGGAAAAAAAAAGAACATTTGACATTGGTTCTAGAAAGAGTTTAATTTATAAAATGATGAGATAAAACTGGCACAGAAAATACAGGAAGAATAGCTCTGGTATGACTGAAAATTGGTCAGCCATGAGGGAAGGAGAATGGATTCTAATGAGCATCCTATTACACCAAGCCTCGGACAGAACTGTGTGAGAGAGATTTCAGTGAAGGACAACTGCAGGAACAGTTTGATGTCTAAATTTCCCCAGGGGACATACAGACTGACAGAATGTATTCATACTGCAGTTGAGATTTTCAGTGAATTGGTACTACTAGATCTACCACTGAATCACAAGACATCAGTAAGTCCAACCCCCTGCACTAAGACATCCCTTAATCTGCAGCTATATCTAGGCCAACCCAACAGCTTTTTTTTCTTCCAACCTCTTAAAGCCACAAATGAGTTAGAGGTTTCAGTCTCTAGAAAGCCCTAGACATTTTTTTTTTCCGTAACAGTCAACTCCCGCCACATATAACATCTTTAGACCATGCCCACAGTACAGTAAATATACCTTCTGGCAGCATCTCCATCCAACAATAGACTGTAGTCTCTCTTCATGTGCAGGACAAACAGTGACTGTTGCAGGTAGTGGATATAGTGGATTCATCTACATTAGCTGCTCAGTGCACAGGAGGGGTTCCTCTTCTTGGTGAATATTTGCTTTATGTCTATACATCAAGTCTTGAGATATGTCCCTGAGGACACCACTGCCATGCTCTATGTGCTTTCATCCATTTTGGATCCAAGGTTTCAGACACAGATTAGGATAGCAGTTAGAGTGAGTACCACCCTTCGTACGGATGCAAAGTCCTTTTGCAGTTCATGTTCTTTGCATGGAAGGTGATCTCCCTGTACTAGCAGCTGGTAGGAACTTCAATACCAGCAAAGACATAAAGTGGACATATGGTCCTAGAACCAGAGCAGACTGCAGTGAACCAAACCCCACTTCTTCCCTGTTTGTACTACATCACTCAATAATGTAGGTATACCTTGTGAGTCAGCTGCTGGTTAACTTTACAGTTTCATGGCAAATAAAAACTTTATTTTAGATTTTCTCCTGATTTTTATTTATTTGCATGACATCACTTGTATTGCAGTACCGATTATAAGACATTAAACAGATAGCTGTAAAAGCAAATCATACACGCGTCACAGTGCCTTCCCCTTACAATTCCAAAGAAGCAACTGTTAGACTAGGCTGTCATTTCAGTATCTACTGCATGAAGCTCTCTTGCATAGGAATAAGAAAATAAGCATGGCACATAGCCATACATTTCTTGGTATGGAATTGGAGCATAGTCTGGCCAACAACTTACCCACAGGGACATGGAGACATTCCTGATTTAGTAGCTTAAACTCAGTATCTACCCACAACTGCTCTCCATTTCACTTTCCCTTCACGTTAGCTCTATTTCAGGTAGGAAAAAAAAATGAGAGCAGCACCAGCTGATGTTCTCTGGGTACAGTCTCTGCATGCTAGAGACTGTCGCACTACTAGTGTTGGACAGCTGCAGTAGTCCAGTGTTGGCAAGATACTAGTAGCTTGCTTGCTTTGCTCAATCTCTATCAATACATGTTTCTTTTCTTAAGACTACAGCTTTCCCAAGCCTGGCAAATGTTTATAGCATTTATGATTTAACTTTATCTCTAGCTTTAATGTAAGCCAATAAAAACTAAAAAAAAACCTTTTTTCCTCCGTGTTTTTTCAAAGGAACTATTTCCAACAAAAAACACATGTAGAGGTCTTTCAACTCATTCTTAGACTTGCCTTTGATTTGATCTGAATCTGAAATGTGGGCAAGTACAGAAGTAGAACTTAGATATGTTTTTCATTCTGGAAATGTTAAATATAATAACTTCATAAGAAAAGTATGTTAATTTCCAGGCAATTATAATTATCTTAAAATAGGCAGTCTAGATAAAAGGAGGTCCTGTCAGAAGGACCTGTCAGAATAGACAGGATGAAATTTACTTCTATTAGGACACATAACATAGCAATGATTTACTAAAGGATCCGACCGACCTATACAAACTGACTTCTTGGCTAAGAGGATAAAAGAAGATCTAGCACTTCTCCACATGTGGGTCTCTATAGCTTCATTGCCTAGCAAAACTGAAGGTGGATCTTTTGAAGTCCTCAGAAACCTCGTCCAGGTCACAAGGCCTGAAAATCATTCTGTCACTGGAAAACTTAATAAAGAAGGTGGGAAGGAAAGAATGATCAGGAAATAGGGAGCAAGAAACAAGAATAATATAAAAACATATTAGCAGAAACAAGTTGAAGGGAAACCTGAAGATGTAGGTCCGGGTCCAATATAAGGAGAACAAGCTAAAAGCTTCAAGGGCAGAATGGTGAAATAGGGTCTCAAATTCAAAATGTCGGTCCTCCAATTCCTTCTTAATTTGCTGGCTCAACACAGGTACTTAAGCTCCATAGATAACTTACTCTTTTTTTTTTTTTTAAATGTGAAGTGCCAAGCCATTATGACGATGGACAAGGACATCTGGCAAGGACAGAACTAAGTTTAGTTCCTGCTTTGCACCCAAATCCAATAGTATTTCTCTGGTAAAGAGTTCAGACCAAGTGGGGCCAGATCAGACATATCTATCACTAGAATGATAACATCTCAACAGTCAAAGCAACACTGAACATGCAATTGTAGCATCTGGATTCTCTTAGGATATGGCTGGTGGGGTGACACCTTGGCAAGTGCCGTTTCTTTAGACTGTATAATGAGAATCTTTACCTAATATATAGGTGGTTACATGTTCCTGTTTCTCCAGATTTTGTTATTTTCTGTATTTACCCTTTTAACTCCTTTTTTCCACAGATTTCTAAAGTTCTCCCTTGTTACTCAGCTATGTCTAAAGATACAGTCTTACTGTGTATAAACACAGCAGAAAGTCAATGTCTTCTATTTTTCGTGGGATGCTCAAGATGTTGCAATGTAAATTGTACGTTTAAGTATACAATGCCAAAGTTAGAAACATTTCACTCCTTGTGGAACCCATTGTTCAAATCCATTCCTTTAGTTAGGTTTAGCTAGGTTAGATCTGATATGAGGGATGGTACAGAACAGGAGGTCTGGGAAGACATGCTCCTCTCAGGTTCATACTTTCTTCTTACTTTCTCTGCTAGAATGGCTTTTGCTAGTTAGATATAGGTTTCTACAGCACAGTGTGATGCTTCAGCAAAAGGTTGGTAAGGAAAGAAAACTCGAAATTCAAAGTCAGCAGAATATGTGGGGCCCTGAATATAGCTGTTATTTTTGTTTATCACTATCACTTTTGGCTTAAATGTAGGAGCAGAAACAGAGTGTTTCCAAAATCACAATATATCTGTGAGCTACTGAGCTGAATCTGCTGAGATATTTCAGACTTAAAAGATGGGTTTTAAGAGTTTCTTTCACTGTAGAGTTCTAACTGACTTTATCTCTTTACTTCCAGAAATCCCACTGTGGCATGGATCATCCCCCGTGTCTGCAGTCTGGGAGTCTGTATGCCTCAGAAGGCATAAGCGTATGAGAGATACTTGAGCTACTTTAAAGTAGCTGCCATGTCTTTACGACACAGTACAACTCTCTGCAGAGGGTCCCAGGAGCAATGTAGTTATGTTAGCACGGTGCTGTGCTGCACGAATTTTCTTGGAATAGCTAAGTAGCTGCTAAGATTATGTTAGGCTGAGTGCTTCCTTGACATAGGTATATTATTTCCAGTTGTGGGTTAAACTCATTCCAAGTGTGCTGCTTCACAAATCCTGTCTGAAATCCAACTGCAGTCAATGTCTTCTATTGGCATGTTGATGAGGTTCCTCATCCAAGAAACCTAAAGCCCTGGTTAGGTGTTAACCATAGTTAGGTGTTCCACACATGATCCCTGCCGGAGCATCGTTAGTGCCTTGATCCAGTCTACTGATCCTGAATTAGAATAAATTAACTGACAGTAGTCCTCAGGGCCCCAGATGGCTGTTAGTTATACAGTACCCAGGAACACTAAGGTATGTGAAGATTAAGGTATGTGCCCTTTATCACCAGTAATTTTCTCATGCCAGCAACAGGAGTGAGACCGATACGAGCTATGCCACAAGAGCTCCATGCCAGAGTGGGGTCAGCATCTTTTGCTTGGCTGTTTCCGTGAAAATGTGAACTGTGTTTTTGACAGTCCTTTTTCATTGCTGTTCATCTGGAGGAAAGGATCTTCCCAAATGTTTGGTAGGAGAGTTCATGCTAGTATAGAATGGCAAGAGTGCTGACTGCTGAAAAACAGCAGCTGTAAAATGCATGGTCTAGATTATGGACTGTGAGGGGAGTGAGACATTTAAAACAATTACATGAAAGAAGGAAGCAGGTGAAGTGGCTTAGCAAACTAATGCTTTGATCCGTAAGACCCTTCAGGCAATGTGATGCTGCCAGTTCCTCATAGGATGAAAGAGAAGAAAATCTTAAATCCTAAAAAAGAAGTGACTCCACAATATAAAGTTTAAGTAGTCAAACACAAGTATTCAAATAGATCAGAAAAGCTATTTCAAAAGCTTTTCTTATTACAGAGAAAAAGAAAGCAACGATTTGCCCTAGAGTCTTAACAAGCTCACTCTGTATAAGCAGAGCAATTATCATTTACTCTCCATCTTCATTTGCCATATAGGCACAAAGGATGTCATGCTATTAGATGTGACTCTGTTGATAAACAATAGTGAATGCTTTAGACACACCCAGGCTTTCAATCTGCCATTGAACTTTTGACATTTATACTCCCTCCGATTTGTTCAGTCTGGTGTTAACAAACATGGTTGGGATGACAACATACTGTAGGCAAATCATAGGCTTCAGATCACATGCAAATGTTTTGTTTGCAAATAAACACACAGGCCTTCCAGTGAATAAAGGCCTGCGTCACTGAGCTTCCCTCCAGGAAGCTGGCAAGGCATTGACAGGGGTATGGGAGCAAAGTCTCATTTGTAAACATTTGTATCTGTTGCTATTTACATTAGAGTAAAATAACCATAATGGGTTTAAGAATAGACCACTCCTAAGTAGTGCATGCTATATTTGCACAGGAATAAGAATTTCTGTGATGTGATGTAGATGTTATATCTGAAAACTCATCTAAAACAACAGTGAAAAAGTTCTGTGATTTACTGTATGTTTTGGGTTGGGCTATGAGTGCTCAGTGTCATAGTATGACTATTCAGTGCTCCTGTTACAATAGTTGTATAATGGATGACATTTGTGTCCAGATGCCATTTGGAAGTCCCCAGACTATCTAGCAGTTTCTACACAGAAGGGATTCTTGTGCTGATTCTTGTACTTGCCAGAAATGATTTAGGATTTGGGTTATCTGTGCTATCTCTAGCCCTGGGACAGTTTAATGGAACCTAATTTGATTTTGTTCCCCACCCTAGGAGGTATCTAACAAGAGTATTATTTTTTTTTGAGCCAGGCTGTAAATGCATACATTCCTTTCACCAAGCTATTTCACAGACCAATAAATTGAACTCCTCTTTCCATCAATTCAGACCAATTCCAGCCATTGACATGAATAAAAGTGATTGTTTATTAAGACTTCATATTGCTCTGGAACAACGCTTCAGTATCACAGGAGAGAAGATAACAATCTGTTTTCTCTTAGAGATTTTTAGCGGTGAGATAATTACAGTGTGAGGGATAAAGTTTCTGAGGAATAAGAAGGAAAGCCTGATTTGAAGGGGAATGTTTTCAGAACTCCACTTTTGGAACAGATTTCAGTTTTAAGCTGGTGTCAGGATTGCAGAAAAATCCACGTCTTATTAAGCTGCTGCTGATTACTGGATAGGAATCTAGCCACTCACCATTTTGGCCATTGTCCATTTTTTCTTTCATGTGGCACAAAATTACTGAATGCTAGCAATGAAAATGTAAGGGATAGATGCAGCATTCTGATCAGATTTATAATCACAGAGGCATTTGACAAAAGGTTTTTAGACCTGATTTGGATTAGTATTCAAATGAACTCACCCAGAATCATGGAAATCATGCCAGAGACCTCAGGCAAACAATATTTCCTATGAATCTTCCAGTATTTTCCATATTAAGTCTATGCTGGAAATACTACAAACACAGCATTTTTTTCTTCTTTTTATTTTTTTTAATTTTTTTTTTTTTCTTGCAGGCTTATATTTCTTCTTCCATTCCCAAATGAATATGGTAAAATTAACAGAATAGGGTGAGCCAAAGGAATCTCCACCCTGACACTCATTGTAGTGAGGTAGTAAGTCACCATGTTTGGAATTTGGTTTTACCATGAAGAAACATAATTCAAAACAGTGTGACTGTACTGAAAACTTACTCAACAGGCTTTTTCCCACAGTATTTGTTCCAGACGCTAACTTCCTCTTCCCTATGGCTGCTTTCATATCCCTTACATGCAGGGTGGATCTCACCAGTTCCAGCAAGTCAGCAACCTTCAACATCCCCCTAGTAGGCTGCAACTAGCTATCACAGGTTGAAATATGCAGCAAAACATTCCTGTGGTTTTTCACCTATCAGCCAAAGACTGGGTCTCGCTGGAGGCCCAAATTAGGGCAGAATTCTGTGTGAATTTTTTACTTTATCAAGCCCTAACTCAGCAGCGTACAGAGTTACACAGATTCTGAATGATTACTTTTTCCAGGTTAATCTAGCAGATGATCTCTATTTTGGCACAAGCCTTAGACTGGTGGGGTTATTCCATGCCTCGTGTTCTGTGGGACAGCAAAAATTGGCTTTCTGGTACAGGCTGAAGTGACTACTTTCATAGAAAGGAAATGTCATCTCCCCAAACATCCACAGCTACAAGACTGACCCTTCCTAAACACAGATCAACGGTGCAGCTCTTCCAGATGCCCAGGGCTGGATACCAACCAGTGTCATTCAGGGTTGAGGTATGGGTATGCCCCATTCTCCTGCATGCCCTGGCTTTCTTTAGAGATTTGGGAGTGTGGTCAGGAAGTGCTTTGAAATGTCTCCTTCAGCCCGTTCCTGCAGGAATCAAGCTACAGTTCAGACACAAACACATAGCCTGGGTCATTAAATGTTGTGGAGCACTAGCTAAGTCACAAGATTCTTTTTTCTGAGAAAAATCCTCTCTAGGACACCATTTTACCACCTCAGCATCATATTCTTACCGACTAAAGCCAGTCCTTGCTTCTAAATGTTTGAACTGGATACAGTCAGCATAAAAGTACTTGGAACAGGTTCAGGTACACGCTGGAAACAAACAGCATCTCTTAGAGTAACAGCTGCAGCAGTATCATTTAATCACCTGTCTTTTCCATTGGCACCTAATAAATTTTTATACTCTCTCTAGTTATTTATGGAAATACCCACAGACACAATTCTTCTGTTTACAATTCATTATTCGCTTAACTCAAGGGGACAACCTCCCCAAAAGCAGAAGAAGTGAGTTCTAGAAGATGTGCCTGTATCCTTCATTGCAGCATTTCCGGGGGACTATGGTTTGTCCTGGTGAACAAAATGAGCAGGGGCTACAGTCCTCTGTGTCTTTACTCCCGAGAAGCATTGGAAATAGAGGGGACTTCTGCTCTCTGTTTCGCACACAGCTCTCCTGTGCTATTCATCAGTTTGTCACTTTAACAAGAAGTACTCTCATGGGAGCCTGACTCTCATCTGGGTACAGAGTCAGGGAGAGAGAACAATATGATCAGTATTTATAGCAACGGAGAAAGCCTTTTCGTCATGATTGATTCTTCATGAGGCTGAAGCACAGGAACTAAGCAGACAGCTGCTGACAGCCTTATTACATGCCCCTCCCAATGGAGAGGGCTTATTGGAAAGTTTGCAATGAATATGAAGACAGAAATCCTTTCTCCTCACCTCTTATCTTATTCTTTTTTAATTTTTTTTTATTTTTAAATTTTATTCTTCATCACAATCTATTCAGGATGAAGGACTTTATCTGAGCCCAGGAAAGCAAATGGGAGTCTTTTGGTTGATTTCCATGAGCTACATTGTCGTTTGCTGGAGATGTACAAGAACCATCCAACACTGTGGGATTTTTTTCTTAAAGTGAGTTCTTTGGGGGGGTTTTAGCAGCCCACTAACATTGCTTATTAGAGCTCTGTTTTCAAAATATAAAGTAGTCTTTTCAGATCAGCCTGTTGGGTTTGGTTTTGCTGGCATTTCTGGTATTTTTTCTGCAATGCAACATCTTTCAAAGGAGAAAAAAAAGTCAATAGAGATATATTCAGCTGAAAACCTAGCCAAAGAGAAGTAGATGTTTTTTCTGTATGTTGTTATTTAGCTACTCAGCAGAGAATATTACAGGATAACGTTTCCTTGGTCTTCGACCTTTCAAAGATTTTTCTAGACTGTTGAAGTTCTGCCACAATACTCTGCAAATATTCAGCTAAGGTTTAGGAGGGAGATCTTATGAAATAAATTGTGTTTCCATGTTTTGCATTTTAACCAAATATATCCAATTTCCACATTGCTGAAGATCTTTGACAGTTGTTTTGGGTTTTTTAAAATTTGTTCTCAAACTAATGTGAACCAAAAGAGCAGTGAGGAGTTTTTGATGTAGTTAAAAAGTCTTAAAAAATTCCAACATCAGAACTGTATCTAAAATAATAATTTACAGCAATAAGGAATTTGTCAAGGTACTTCCCTTTTTGATTTTCAATTGATCATGAACAGCATGTTCCTCATGTCTTATACAATATTTATTAGATAGCTTCAAAGAATAATCCTTAGACTTTAAATTGTGACAAAGTGCCTTTTTAGAAAAAAATTGCTATTTTTATCTGAAGAGGTGCTTAGGTATTTTTCATTGCATAGTTAAAGCACATAGTATGCTCTTCTGGCCCCTCATTAACCAAGGACATTGTATACTGAGAGACCAGATTCTGTTCCTTCTCTACAAATAGCAATCAACAGATAAATTAATGTTGGAAGGAGTCACTGTGGTTTTTTTCTAAGTACTTTTGCTGTGTTATCAAGTTGCTGTTTACTCAGTGGGTGGTATCTTGCGATGGTCTGTTATTATTAACTTCACTGCTATTAGCAGGTGTTTTCCTTCTTCCACAGAAAAAGGATGTTTTTTGCTTTCCTTATGCATAATTTTGTTTTAGGGGAAATTCTCTAGAAGACACTGTGTTTGCAGTATGAGAAGACAGACACCCTCAGTTTGCAATATTATGGCACAGGATCTTTCATGAACTGCACTAGCATTCACCTCCTCCAGGGCTGTAGCTGATATTACAGAACCTGTGGAGCTTAGGAACCATGTTTTGGGGGAAAAGAAACCCTTTACCCAAGTGAACAGCACTGGAGAAAGCCCTTGGGAGAACCACAATTCTTTCTTGTTAAGGACCCCCCTGTAGGAAGGATAAACTGGATCCTGGTTAACCACCAAACTGCTGAACTGCCCTGTGTGCCCTTGTGAGTGCCTCTTATTCACTTCAATAAACATTATGGCAGATAGGTGCCCCATTTTCTCCAAACTGCACCAAACAAATGCAGCTCTTTATAAATGAACAGGACACATTTTTAACACATAGCATTTTAATTCAATACCCTCCCTGTTCAGGATGTAAATAAAGGACAAGAAGTTATGATAAAAGCCACATTATTATTGGAGCTGATAAATCATAGGAGAGAAAGGGAAAGAAAAAATATTTTTAGCTGAAAAGGTATTACATAAGGAATAACACACATTTTAGTTATTCACAGAGTAATTATTATTAACTTAAAACAATAAGGGAAATTTTTAAAATGTGTTTAAAAAATTCTTCCAGAATTCATAATTTGGTGAAATCTACTGGGTATAGGAGCTTGGCTAACACTATTGTGAAGTCAGCAGACATTTTTTCTTATCATTTCTGACTGAAGGCCTGCTGTAGGAAGCTCAAATAAATTCAAAGATATTTGGTATATACATCTTCTGATTTTATCTCTAATACTTACACACTTTTTTTTTCTTCACATTGTTCATTAAGAACAGTAAAACAACAATGAAATATATTATGCTACATTTTCAATTGGATTGATAACAAATTGTATTGCAAAATTATGCCCTGTTCTATTACAGACAAATGTATAAAATTAGTGACAGATGTTAGCTCTACCCAATGACACCTCTCAATAACCTGCTCAGGAGAACAGGCACCCTGATGTGATTACTATTTTCACTGTTTTCTAGACAACTCCTCTGGGATTTTTTTTTAGAACTAAAGAGCACCTACAGGAGTAAGAGTGAACTGTTAAGGTCAGGGACAAGCCATATGCACCACTTAAATTCAAGTGCTCTTTAGAGGACTGGATGTTCATGCTGACCTTCTGTGTAAGGATAAGACAATTTTTGCAAACTTTTGCTTGGTTTACTCTAGGTCTCAAAATAGCTGGTGTAAAGGAAACAGTCCAATGTCTGCAGAAAGCTCACCTCTATAATAATACATGTCAACAAGAAAGCACATGTGTATGCACACACATACACACAAAGACAAGGGGTCTCAATTTCAGCTTGTCTGGGATATTTTCGTACTCTGCAATAAAAGTTACAGTTTCAAAGGACTTCTGTGCTTTTTTGTTCTAATGGCAGATGGTTTGAGTGGAGCAGTCTATAAATGAATTGGTGGTGACCAACACCAGGCACCATTTATTTACTTTCTGTTTATAAACCTTAATGTTTGTTTTCCATGCATTCTGCTTCATGACGATGATCACTAAGTACAAGAGTTCCTTTAAATCAGCAGTGACTGTGGTTTGGCTCTTCTTAACAATGTAAATTTATAGCCTGGTTGAAGACATTCCAGACTCCACTGCCCAGTTCTTTTGTCTCTTTTTCTTTTGTGCGTGTGTGTGTATCTTTATAAAACTGATGTTGATTTTGAGTATCTGACTTCAAAAGCAGGACACAGTAAAAGAAAACAAAGAAGAAAAATTATGGTTTATGTGGCTTCTTAAATTCCACATACAAAAAATGAGCAAAATTCTGAATCACACTATAAAGGAAGATGCTGCAATTATTTCATCTGAGGCTCACTTTCTAGTCTCTGTATTCTAGATTTCAACTACATCTACAAAATAATAAAGGCAGAAAAGCACCACATTTCTGAACATGCATTTAGCCCATCAAATTTCAATTTTGGCATCTCTTCCTGACAGGGCATTCTGACCTCTAAGTCACCCTTCCTATGTCCCCTAAATCATCTTTGTCAGAACAATAGGTGACCTAACAGTAAGGCAATGCTCTGTGGGATGGCTGTACATGTTCTAGCATAATTCTCAACATCAGGAAGAGATGCTGCATTTTCATAGTTGGTGTTTAGAACTTTACTGATGAAAAGCAGACAATGTAATACTGATGGAAGACTACCTAACCCCTGCCTGACTCAGAAATGTTCAGTGAAAGAGTCAATAATAATTGTGAAGATTAAGATGGATTTGTACCATCACTTTTCCCACTGCTGCTTTTTAAAGAAAATAAACCCAGTGATTTTTAATGAGTAACACAGAGAAAGGGAAGAGAACTCAAGCTGTGAGAATTGAGTTGTCATTACCTGTATTGGTGTCCAGCTTGCAGATGCTTCTAGGGATATTCCTGGTTTCCAGGGTGTTTGCATATTATGTGACTGCCTTAGGAAAGGAGAATTGTTCAAGGTAGCAGTTCGCGGATCCTCCAAAGACAGCTGAGATGTCATCAGAGCATTTCTGCCAACAAATTAAAAGATTCCAGTTTGGAGAGGGCTTTCAGGCCAGGAAAGGATTTTTGCCCCAACTCCTTAATCTACCCCAATCTCACTGAACATGAACTTCTATCTTTTCTGCCCTGCACATGCTCTGCTTCTCACGAGGCAGACAAAGGAGGAAACAAATCGATCCCATTTTGTCATTCAGCTGGATGCCGATTTTCCTACTTCTCTTCTTAATTAAAAGTGAATAATAATATCTTGGTTTTATACTACTCTCTGTCTGTGGAAGGAGAAACTGGGTGGTTATTTCATGGACTACTGTAGCCCAGGGAAATCTGCGTCAAGTCTAGCACTGAAATAGCTGCTGCAGCTCTGAGTGTATATGGGACAATGGCTTTGGGTTCAGACCAGACTGACTGCTCCGTATACTTAAAAAGCAGTTAGCTAGTGTGTACTAGTCAAGTAGCAAAAGCATGGGCTTGTGTTAATCTTTAGCTTTTGGGGCTCTTGTCTCATCTGTCATTTTTTTACAAATGCCTCCTGCAACAAAACAACCAGTGATACTGGGCAGCAAAACATTGCAACCACAGTTGTCTAATTTGAATACCTCTGCAAACATACAGACTTGGACACAAGTAACCATAAGGTAACAAGAGCATCAGCTGACTTACAGGCACTGTTTACACGTACGGTCTTAGCCTCTGGCAAGTGCAAGGCAGTGCAAGTGGTGTCAGCTCATTTCTTTGAGTACTTTAAATGAAGTCCCAAGATCTTCATAGTCTTCTTAGGTGAAAACTTTGTTGAGTGCCATCTGAAAATGCTAGAGTGAATCTTGTTCTGTTGTTGGTACTCAGGCATACTAAATGCTAGCTAAAATACCAAGTTTTAGGTACTTAGCATTTTGTGGCATCCCCAGTGCTGAATCAAGTACTTCAGCTGTTTATATCCTGTGTGTGGTCAATTCATTACTTAAAAATGGGAACCATAGAATTCAGAACACTAATACAGCTGCCTAACCTATGGTGAAGGGAGCGTTTTAATCCTCTAGCCACAAAGATGTCTCTAAGCCTGAGGTGCAGTGAAATACCTCTCCCCACTCAACATTCACACATTTCTAATTTTTTTTTTCCCTGAGTTAGGAACCAAAGCCCTTTCTCACCATACTTGGTCAGACAAAGAAGAAGTTCACTCAGGCTATGTCACCATGAGCAACTAGCGCAGTGCAGTGGATCTGGATGGGGAAACTGCTGTTGCCGAAGCCCTCACAACTATGTTAAACATGTTTCAGGGGTTTACTTTGGCCTGGCTGTTGCCTGGCCCTGGGTGCTGAGTGCTTATTAGTGGCAGCAACGTGATGGATATGCTCCTGGGGCTCTGCATACAGTCTAGTTTCATCTGAAAGAATCCAGATTGTGCACTTTGAGAGAGTTTCATGACATGCACAAAAGTATGGTAAGGATGAGTGAGAAGTTCACTTCAGGAGCACACCCCTGACCTCAACTACAAAGCTAAGGCAGATATAACCTCAATATCCCAGTGACTACAACATCTGAGTTTGAGAGGCTTATACTGGGTTGTAGATGAACATTTTAAAAAAACCGTAACATCCAGAATCCATTTTCTAGCTTTTTAGTTCATTGGAATTCAATTCCCAGATGCAGAATTTCCAGTTTCTTCCCAGTTCACTAGAAACCCTTTTTCCCAAGTGTTTTTATGTAACTGGCATTTGGTTAACAAATGGGCCTTTGACCCCCATGAATGTATGATTCTCTTTTGATAAAAAAGGAATGCTACAAGGCCCCTTTTTTACTGCATAAGACTGCCAGAGATTCTACCTTAATTAAAAAATTACTGTTTACAGTTGCACAGAGTATTTCATAAACCAGCCAGTGTATTTGTGAACACTAACTTTTCTGTCTCCGGTGGGGTTCAGAGGGACAGGAATAGCACTGTGTTTCTGAACTGTGTTACAAGCAGCAGAGCACCTCTGTAAAGATACCTGTGCTAGACTGTCTCCTGCTTTCATTGTGGAACCCTTTTTTGCTCACACAAGAATCAGCGGCAGCTCAAAGGCACTTCAGCAGTTACAGTATTTGTGCTTTAACTCCTAAAAGGATAGACGATAAATTGCAATCCCCTACAAACTAGAACCCTCATAATTTGGCCTCCTTCTCTTTTTCTTCCTTTCTCCTAAAACTTTTATGTGTCTCTTACTGGAGGAGATGGGAAGGACCAAAGTCTGGGAAAGCTCTCGGCTGGATAGAAGCACAAAAACCATTAGTCACCAGATTCACCTGTGTCATCACCTACAAGAAAAACTACCCAAACCAGCAAGGTAGAAATGTAACCTGGAAGTACCTTATGTAAATCTGTGGAGTTTTGTTTGGTTTTTTTTCCTCCCTTAAAAGGTTGTCACTTTCAAACTTCCCTAAACGGAGGTTTTCAGTAAACAAAATACAACAATATTTTTTACAATATTTTGCAGCACCAGTTTTACCAGCTTTATATTATATTAAAGTTGATCAGATTAAGTGTGAAAACAGCATTTATTATTCTACTTGAGAAGATTTCTTATATATTTATTGTTGTGGAACCTCTCTGTCAGGAAAATAGTAGCAAGGCCTGTCCCCATGAATGCATCATCATGTGCACAAAGATTGAAATACTCTGCTTTGGTGGTGTATGGATATATGAGTGGAGCTCTTCATGCACATGGGAGTTGCATGTATGCATATGTAACTAAAGGAGGAATTCTTGGCAATTTAGCACTCATCATGCTGTTTTGCAGACTAACACTAGATATGCTAGACATAAGCATATGTTAAAAAATGTCAGTATGGAGTCCAAAGTGAAAATATGCAGATCTTAATTTCTTGACAAATCTCTGCACAGTATAGAAAGGAAAGTCAAGCTCCAACCATGATCCTGATACTCTGTGAATAAGAACATGTTAATTTATGGAAAGGGTAAAAAATGCACTCTTTGTGGACTACTCTGTGGCAGCACGACACATGAAGCAATATGTTCAAAATTTCCCGATAGATCAGCTAACAAGACTGTGTTAATGGTGTTTTCTAGGAAAAGTAAGTATAGGTCTTATCTTCAATCCTGAGGCCTGCCCACTGCAAAGGAAAGGGGGTGTATGAAATTTAGTCTAAAATCTTTGCAGTTTATTTTTCCCAAGCTATTGGTTGAGATCCATCATTTGCCATGCTGAGAAAATGTAAATCAATTTTTTCCAAGTGCTGACTCCGTTCTGTCCCCTCCTTTTCACTGGCACGATCAAGGCTGTGCACAGACTGCCTGTGATACACTGCCGCCTGTGATGTTAGTAGTTGGCACACTCACTATGCTGTGGTGTGATGTCTTAAGAAGGTGTAAGTCTTTGTGTGCTCAATGAAATGGAGAAGTATTATAAAGGGAGTCATTACTTTACTCACCATATAATTAACACATGAAGTCTGTGATAAGTTACTGTGAAGACTAATATTTCCCCTCCAAGACTGCAGTTTTTATTCAGAAAAAAAATGCATTTAGATGGATCATAATGGGAAATGGAAAAATAGTGGCTGAAGTGACAGTGTTACAGGTGCTGCTTATCTAGATGTTCCAGGGCACAGCTTGAACAAGTGGAATCAGGAAGGATTTTTCTCCCTATATATAGATGTATTCCAATAAACACATTTCAGGGATCACATCTTTCCTTGAAGCATCTGGGATTTAATATTAGGAGGGTACAGGGTTAACAAAAGCACCCAGACACAACATGTGGTGACTAGCAGCTAGAGTTTTCCGTCAGAATTTTGTACATTCTTGTGATATAGCTGGCTACGTTCTGTTGAAATTCATAAAGTATGAATGTCTTAGAAAACAAACATGGAAGAATAAGGAGATGGGCTTTCCACCAGGAAGAACTTTAAATACAAATGAGTTATAAACATTTCTGTTCTCTTCCCTCCTGTGTTTGGCCAGACACAGTGACATATCTTTCTTTCCATCCCTGACAGGTTTCATTGCAGTAAGTGCCAGTAACAATTACGCTAAGTTTGGCTGAATGCAAGCCGTGACTTTTTTCCCTCAGCTCTTCAGACTTTGACAACACTATCAGTTCATAACAGACCACCTGTTTGTTTTGTAGTGCCTGCCAAAACACATAAGTGCTAATGAGGAAAGGAGATGCTACTTAATATGTGTGTATATTTATATAATATGCATAAATGCATACACATTTAATGTACACATTTCTTTCCACTGAAGCAGATAGAAGATAAACAGGTTGATTATAAGGTGAGGGGTTTTTTTTCTCCTTTAGTTGCCTTGTTGAGTTTATTTAGCATCAGGGAGAAGTGTTATAAACCCTTTCATGCAAAAATTGCAAAGGACTTCAGTATCTGTCCTGATTTTAAACTCACAGCACGATGATGTAGACAGTAGACATCATGGAGTGGTCCACAGATTGTATATCCTGAAGTCAGTGGATCTCTGTTATTAACAGCAGCTGTATTATTTTCACCACGTACCAATTATATGCAAACAAGTACGCACATGGCATCTTCACTAAAGAAAAAAAAAAGTAGGGAGCACATTCCTTTTCTCTCAAAACAAAAAGTACTAAAATTTTCAGTCTTTCCAAATATCAATGGTCTGCACTGAGTGAACAACGTCTCTTCCAACCATCACATTTCCCTCTTTTCTCTAGTTTTGTTACATGGCATTGGTCCTGCTGATGATCTAGCCATATATGTTTCATACCTGACTTAAAAGGCAGGGAAAGAGAGTGAAAATCAAAATTTCCTAGAGCTTTTGTCCTAAAACAAGGTACCAAGTGCTGGATTTTCAGAGGTTCTGAGCAACTCCATCTCCCATCTGAATTCTTGTTACAATTTAAAATTATGAAGACTGCTGATTGGAAGAAGTAAACAGAAAAGAGAGGAAAATAATAGGAAAAAGAATAGGAAAGAGAATAACAGGAAAGAGAAAGTAACTGTAAATTTGAACTTCGGAAATTAGTTCCCAGTTTTGCAATTCATGTTCAAATTGATTGGTCAAAAGGAATCTGTAAGTCTCAGGCAACAATGAGAATCAAATCTGGATTCCTACAGCAATGCTGTCTTTTCTGCAATAGAATCCTAGATATTGTATTCTGAAAAATCTCTGTGACTGAATGGATATATTTTAATTAGATTTGGAAGAAACATCTGAGACATGTATGGAAAGTGGCAAAATTCTGAAAAGACTGAGTGTCCTCATCCAGGTCATCAGAGGGCAGGGAGAGAACATCTGTTCCTCACAGCATCCAATGACTGTTCTGGTTAGTTCAATAAATTTTGCTGTAGAAGAGAAACAGATTTTTACTTTTTTAACTCAAGGCTTTGATCCTGTGTCCTGAAGCTTCCCTCTACATATTATTTTTTGCACATAGGAATTTGAAATCCTATTGTAAGCAGAACTCTGTATAGTCTAGAGGTGTTAGCATTTACGGTCTTCAGACCCTACATGATAACAATTTCATGCATTAACAACACGTACACCTCTAAAGTTTGTGGAGTAAGTATAGTTTAAAAGGAGGTGAGACACCAGGCCTTCCAGGTTTGCAGATGCTTTTCTCCCTTTATTAAAATTCATTTATTTTATTCTTGCCTTTCTGCATTCTTTTAAAGAATTACATGCACTTGTAAAATAAGCTGGATTTTAAAACAAGTTTTAACATTTTTTGTAAGTTTCTTTTGCTCCATAATAGAGTCCAAACAGGATTGTTAAGGAGTAGCTTTTCTGCAGCAGCTATTTCTGAATAACTCCATATTAGACTGGATCTAAAAATAAGTTTGCAAAAAAGCCTAGAGATACACAAACCACCTCACCTAAATATCTAAAACAATACAAATAAGGCCAGAGGCAAGTAATGCAAGTTATTTACCCTGTTGAGGATGGTAAGACTACCCTGAGTGTTTCCATTCTGTGCTGCAGTACATAGTGCAGCCACATTCCCATGATACCCTTGGACTAATCTTTTATTGTATGTCAGTGTCTCATCTTTAGAAACAGCACTATTATGATGATAAGGTTCATTAGTGAGTGTGAGGTGCTCAGATGGTATCATGATGAGGTCATAGGACATGGATTATGCCTATGTGGAAGCATTCATTCATGCAAAAGCAGGAATTAGGAATGATTTCATCTACATCAGACTGGCCAGACAGAGAACTAGCACAAGGAGAAGCTGCACTCTGGCACAGGTCAAATTTGGTAAAGCTGAACAGATTAACATAATACTCCTGACTGTATTTGGAAAGCTAACTTTCTTGAATCTCTATGTACAACCAGTCTGACACAGATTAAGGAAGTGAGCAAGGAGAAACACCTGGCACCAGCTCACTGAAAGGGCTATGAAAAAAATTTAGTATTTTCTACTGTTAATACAAGGGTAACCCTGGCTTCTATTCTCAGGGTTAAATGGATGGGAAATGGACAAAACTGGTAATGAATCATAAATTCTTCTCCAAATTCATATAATTGTAAGGGATAAGCAGTCTTTTGTAATGATTGAGACAGTTTTCAAAGAAACACTAGATTAAAAGTGTGTGCCAAAACAGACACCTCATTAAAAGATATATGGACAAGCCCAATCTTGATTATAATACAGGTAAAGAAAATGTTGAACCTGAAGAACAGTGTTTCTTTGTGTTGCTGGCAAGTAAGAAAACAGAATCAAAATGTAATACTAATCATATTAGAAAAAGTAAAGTACCACTGATAACATTTCTCAAAAAAAAATATTATGGTTGATTTTACAAAAGTGAAGCAAGTTTCTAAAATATGGCAATGGAAATCAGACTACCCTAGAAAATGTATTTCAGGAGACATGTTTTACCCTTGTGACTGTATATCATGGCTACTAAAGAAAGAGACTGAATTTCTGTAGAGTATAGGTTCCTTGGCAAACATCATTATAGAAGTGAGATGTTTTGAAGAAACATTCGTTTAGTCCCCTAAACTATAATGATTTTGGCTGGAACACAAGGTGAATATCACAAGATACAAATAGTGATGTTATTCCTTTCTAGAAAAAAGTAATGGTCTACGAGGTTTAAAACAGCTTTTATAATTACAATAAGACTCTAAAATACATCCTTGGCTTTAAGACAATGTTTTTAGAGATTTGAGATCCACTGACATGTTAGCTCTCATGTCAATTTACTAAGTACATGCAGTAGTTCTCTAAAGATTTTTAATACTTCTTTGTGCAGAAAATCATCATGACAGGTCTTTTACGACAACTGGGGAAGGTTCCTGGTGGTACAGTTACTGGTGGTGTAACACTTGCCTTTGTCTTGGTCATGGACGTACATGGTAACACAACCTGTGTCAGGTTTCACATTGCATTACACTCAGTCTGACTTCTGGAAAGTTACTGATTATTGTCTAAGCAGTGTCTGTACCATGATTTTTTTCCCCATCAAGTAACAATGTATTTTTGATATAAGGTCCATGGTTTAATTAGAATTTGGTTGATAGACTTCTGTAAACTGTAGTTGACTAAAATGTCTGAAATATGAATATCCTTAAAAACATCAAGTAAAAATTGTTTGTGAATTTTCTATAGGAATAATTATTAGGAAAGGAGTAAAAAGAAGAAATACTTGGAAAGTAATAACCCACCACGTCCGTTAGCTTTTTCAAGATATATATATATTTGCTTTCCTCAGAAACACGACAGAGGATTTCAAAATGTCACATACTGCATAGTCTATGTGTTACAGTAATACTATTAACAACATCTGAGGTATCTCACTGGCAATTTATTGGACAAATTCCAAGACCATTAATTAATATTTACTGTCTCCAACAAAATGCCTTGGAAAATGCTGAGGAATGCAAATACAGTGCCTGAGAGCTACTGCATCCAACTAAATGCATAGAGCAAGAGAAGCCATGCTGGAACAATGAAACAGGCAGCCACAGCTCTAAAGACCTGTTTGGCATGCAGCCAGTGGTTATGTGGCATATATTCACATCCAGAGGGAGAGACAGAGAAAAATAAAAAGAGAATAGGAAGAAAAAAATTGACCTTTCTGAAGTGAGAGCATGTAAACATTCACTTTTACTCCTCTGTTGATTAAAATGAGTGGTCAATAAAGTTAATTAGTCAACAGACTTTACTTACCAAAAATTATGCAAACAATGGGGCAAATTATATTAAAATAACTACTGGAAGCTTTTGCTTGTCTAAGAAAAAAACAAAGAAAATGAAGCATGGTTCCTTCCCCCACAGCTGCTTAATGTATTTTGATTTAAAAAAACCAAAACAAAACACAATTTACGAACAAAATTGTACAGGTAAAAGCAAATTACAGTGATTTATTTGTAAGTAAGGTGGGAGAATCAATAAGACATAAAATGGCTGTTTAAAATCTCTGTCCTTAAAACAGGCTCTGCCATGAATTAGTTAACACCAGCAATTCTGCTCAAGAGCACTTCCTTTGAGATACTTGACTGTTCCAAGCTGACTCTAATGGGTAAAGCGCAAGTGAACCACTGGAAAGAGTGAGGTTTGACATCGCAGGGGAAAGGTATTTGTGTCAAAATGCTTTTGGAGGGGTTTATAAAAATACAAGTATTCCATAGTTTCCTTTCATGTGATACAAGTAGTGTCTTTTATCCTCAGTCAGGTTGTTTCACAGTTCTACCAAGTTTGAAGGCAGCTTAAGGACCAGGGCACTAAGTTGCTAGAACCCCTTTTTGTTAATGGTTCGTGCTAATTCACAACAATTCCTAGGCACAGTGATAGATTTTGCACAGGCCAGGGGCCATTCACAACAGGTAAGCAAGAAGGTAAGCAAGATTAGATATTATTACCATGAACTGTTCTTTTTCAGCTGGCTCCAGGTCTAGAGAAGAGATTCTGATCCACAGTATTTACTAGTCCAGAAATAGCATTAAGTCACAGTGTTAAAGGATTATGTATTTTCTTTAGATAAGTATTTCCTTCATCAGTCATCAGGAAAGCATCTGAACACATCAAAAATATTGATGATTCAAGCCTCATGTTGGGTATGATGTGGGTTGACTGCTGCACACACAGTGTGTAATTCCTAGCTTGTTTTTGTCTGTAGCAGGGAGACAGGGGACAAGACTGTTTTCCATGAGAGTCTCTTCAGAATTCATAATCTCATGCTGTTGCTCCTTGCAAATTTTCTGTGCAAGACATGCTACTACATTTTTGCTGATGCATTGCTGAAGCTTAATGGTCAAAATCACTCATGAAGCCTGTGGCAGAGCCAAATGTCCTGTTCTTTTAAGTTCTAGTCCAATGGTTTGACTGTCCTTCCTTTCAGCACCTCTACTAAGAGCATACTAGTCTTCCTCCTTGCTGCAGATTGACAGGGAGAGAGTTAGCTGAGATATGTTAAAGCACCATTTTTGCTGGCAATTGATGTTTTCCACAAATGTGTGTATCATCCCTATATATAATTATAATATATCAAAAATAAATCCTCTATGTGCCTGTTGATGATGTTTAGTTGCCTGCCAGTCCATCTGTGGTCTACACATGGAGAAAAGAGTGCTAAACAGAACAGATGTCATTGGAAATATAAGTCTCTAAACATACATATGTTACATGGGCTTTCATTAGAAGGTTGAGTTTTTAAATCTCTGCGTCTTTTCTAGTATCATTATATTGTATGTTTCAGTCTGGATTGGGATGTCCTTGATTGCCTTTGTTCATAGCAAGATCTTTACAAGTGTCATCTGCCTGCTTAGTAGAGTAAGGTTATCCAAGAAATCTTTCTCACATCTTTTTGCCTTGGGCTATGAGCCCAATAACTCTCAGACCTTTTATATCCAAGGCTGCAAAGGGGCACAAGGGAGGACAACACATCCCTGTTCTTCATCTCTTTGCAGTGATCATTAGAGCTAAGTTTGCAGTAAAGAGCAATAAACAAAGGGTTATATACTGAATTTTATGCAGACTAAGGGAAGTAAAGCTGGCACCTGATTTTGGATACCTACATTAGGAGGTTAGCATGTCTAGGCTTCCTTACACACTCAGTGGAGACCCTACTTAAGATCTCTGTGGAGACACGTCTCCCTTTCTGCTGACCACTTGAGGAGATTTAAGCAACTGAGTGCCTAAATTTAGGCTTCTATCTCACTAAAAAAGAATGAGGCTTGTATCTATATATCACATCTAGTGGAGCTTGGTTCAGAGACCTGTATTCTAGCTTTGATTTTATGGTTGCATGTTAGCGGTTCATCACAGCTCTTGTCATAACTGGGGGCTAGCTGGGGACTGGAACAAAGTCCTGCTTGTGCCGTACTGTATTACAGCTAATAAGAACTGCCTCTTTGCAGAGACAACTAGCCAAGTGTTACAATCATCCTGCCTTCAAGTAGTTTCAGAATAGTTTGGATATTCGTGAACAACATAAACATTATTTATGAATTTGAGAAAAATGAAATACATCTCTAGAATATTCTGGGGCCACAAGCTTTTACACTGAGGTGGTAACAGCATTCTTTTTCTCCTTCTGTATTTTACATCAGAATAGCTGTCTTGAGGGACATGACAAGGAACAACAGCCTCTTTATAATCCCTTTATTTAGAACATAAAGCTCTTCTGATTTGTGATATGGTTTTGTAAGAGAAAAAAGCTTTTGGCAAATTATATGAGGGAGTTGAGAGAGACTTGCCAAAGTGAGGAGAAAAGATTTGTTTTATGAGAAGCTGCTTGCGTGAGAAAAAAATTACCAGAGAGTTTACCTTGGGTTTATTTAATAATGAGCTATCTGAGCTTACAATTAAAACATAATAATAATACACTTATCATTATTTTTTTCAATGGCATCTGAGGGAAAAGAAATGAAGGTCAACTAATATTATATTAGGCCCTCTCTTAGTGTGTATGTATTTGTATTTGTTATTTCTGTTTAGAAGCCCACTTCTCGTTGAAACAAAGAACGAAAAGAAAACCTCTGTCCTGTGGAATTTACAGTATGAGCTAAAGTGTTAGGGGGCAGAAGGAGGCACACAATGTGGCAGTGTGGCACAATGTAAACACGAATACAATTCTGTTTTCTTTCATGGTCTTAGGATATGAACCCGTTCCAAGCTTTTCCTTTTCAAATGTTGTAATTCAGGCATCTAAGAACCAATAGCCTTCTACCTAAAGGGAATCTTCAGGCAGCCATTTATGCCTCATAGCTGGTAAAACAAGACTTTTATTCTAATCCAAGATATTAAAAATAAACTGTCCGGTGCCAATAGGGTGTATAATCTAGGGATTCGGTAATATGTTTTAGATCTAAAATAACTTGCGATATGTTCAGCCACATAGTGCTATGTGAAAATGGATGAAATAGCTACAATGTGTGTAGAAGAATGTCAGGCCCATACAGGGACATTTTAAGTAATGAGTGATGAATTCTGTCATAGTGAGCACAGGGAATTTTTCTTAGAAAATGTTTTGCAGTCACATCTACACAGACGGCCAGGTTGATACAGCTCTAGAACATGGTCATGAGAGCAGAGGTTCTGACCCTGAAAACACACAGATGGATGGGACCCATTAAGTCTATGGAAGCATTTCCAGTTTTTTGAACAGGATTCTTATGAGGCTATTTAACAGTTTCATTAATTTCAGTAGGGCTACACACATGCGTACGTGTTTCCAACACCACTTTTGTCTTAGAGTGTACTTTTAAAATTTGCTTTCATATTTGAAAGTTTCCTTGATGCAACTTTCAGAGAAACCTTGTGTTTAAAAACACCACCGTATCTGTCAGATAATGGTTTGGGGTTTTATTTAGCTTATTCAGTATCTTTAATATCATTGGACTAATATGTTATTTGACAGTTATAACTTAACTCTACCATTTCTGGCATTCTGGAATATAACTGTTTCTTTCAATAAAATGCTACTGTATAAAGTAGCGGATAAGGCTTAGGTTTGGTTTTGAGAGAATTAGGTCTACCACAGGCTACTAAAAACTTTGAACAAGTCATTTTTCCATTTTGTACTTAAGTGCAAATTGTAAGTACACTTAGTAAGTGTACTTACCTGACAGAGAAGGAAATCACACCAAAACTCTGTAAAGAATAAGACCTATGATACAAAGTTTTGCTAATTAAACTACAATTTTAATTATTTTGGTACAGTTCTGTGTATTAATTTTTAATTATTGTTCTTGACATGCACACTTTCCAACAGACAATGCTCTGTAGGCTACCCTGTACATGTATTTCTTTTTTATAAAACCTCTTTACAGCCCCTTTTTTTACCCTCTGCAGGTAACAAAGAGAGGGGTCGATTTATATGTCTGCCTTTAAGTCATCTAAGTCAGATAACTAATTTGAATATTGATGCCATTTTAAAGTAGTTGTTCCTTGAAGTTCAGGACTTTTTAACAGAATATTTCTCTTAGGAAAGCTCCTTTTAATGACTGAGCAAGCCTCCAAAAAGACAGTCTTGTGTCAAAAAGCTGGCTTTATTTCAAAGCTGCATACTATTATTTAGGTAGAATAAATGGCAATTTAGGATAGCTATAGCTTCTTATAAGACACTCAAGTGTCCTTTAAATAGACATTTGTCAAACTCGGTTAAAACCGTAATGATTTAAACAATCAGATAGTTATTCAATTCTTTATTATATCAGTGAATTCTATCAGACAAAACAGCCACTAAAAGATGCATCCAAAACTAGAATTAGAACTTAGGTTTGGGCATTCTGGAAGTTTTAGTGTGCCTTTTTCCTATTGACTACACACTACTTGATTTGATTGTATAAAATATGTTTATTAAAATGTTTCTGAATAATTACTAATACCAGAGTACAAGGAGAAGTCCCAAGTAAACATTTCTGATATATTCTAGAGGGTGAAGAAGGGATCTGCTTCACTTGACTTTAGACATCCAGGGTTTGATTCATTTACCCACAGAGACAGCAGTGGCCCTCTGGGATGTCCCAGGAATTCCAGCAAGTTCACTTGAGACTTCCAGATAAGACATGGGACACACAGGGCACTCACACTCTTCCAGAGACTATAGCATGGGATCCAGCTCACAGATTAAGGTATTTAAATGTATATGTCTACTTTATAGATATTATAGTATTATTATAGTCTAGACTTTCTTTATAGCCAATAGAGGTGTATGAAATTGATGCCGTTATTGAAACCCAGGGAACTATTCAGTTAATTTGAACATCAGTTGACTAAATATATGTTTACTATAGAGTACTTTGAATACCTCTATGGATATCAGTGTATCAACTAAATGCCATTTACTACGTATGAGTTTAGATACCATTACCGAGACTTGTCTAGTTCTCTTGAGATTCTGTAGGGTACCCTGTCTGACCTGCAGATGCCACTACAGAAGACCACGAATCACCTGTTGGTCCTTTGCCATAATTATTAACAATACGTGAATGGTTCACAAAACTTCGGGCATGTCAGTGTACACTTCAGAGATGACGTTTAGGCAATGGAAGCAAACCCCAGCTTGCCTGCAGTCCCTAACATCACAGACACATAGTAGTGGGTGTCTGAACATTCTTTCCTGAAATTTTATAGAATTCCTCTCAGCCTGGGGTGAGGAAAGGTAAGTGCTTAGCAGGGAATGGACAGTCAAAATTAATAGCAATTTTTAAACTATCTACACACACACATGCAAACTTCTGCCCTTGGGAAAAAAAATCAGCAGTTAAGCATTTAGTAGGTCATAAGTATAAGACATCATGGGTGCTAGAATACTTAGAATTGTGGTTCCATTAGCAATATTATGTCTGTATAATTTTTTAACATATTGTCTTTTTTAACAGTTATAATTATTACAATGTTAGTGTCCACTAATAATCATATAATTGCGCTACTCTGACCTTCTCATTGAAGCATAGTAAAAAGTAGTTCAAGATTAACCAAGGCCAAACTGGCTTAGCATTACTATGGTGCACAGGATAATCATATATCATAGGGAGAATTTATGTCACTATATGAAGAAGTAGTGATACTTTGGGGACAGTAACCACAAAACCTCTGAATTCCACATAATCTCACTTTTCCTCAGTCAGTCCTAATCCCTTCCACAACAATGAGCTGCACACAAAAGTAGAGAACCCCTCTGAATCTCCCTCTTTCCTTGTGTGTAATCACAGGATGGGGGCTTTATCCTGGATAAATTTCTCTTTTAAATAAATGAGAAAGAATTTCTCGATAGGTGGGAGAAATCCTTGCTTTCCATTTGGCTGATGGACAAACTGGACAAACTAAGGAAGTATAGATGTGCTCAGAAAATTCATGATGAAGAATTCTATTTGATTATTTAGCACCAGTGCAGATCATTGTATTGACGTTATGTCAACAAAAATGTAAATTAATTCACCAAAATAAAATGTGTTAGTTGAGCATTGGGTATTGGATTATGTGCTACTAAATTGCAGCAGATAATGTGCTATTTATACCATTAATTTATTGATGTCAAGCTGGACGAGGTTGTAAGTTCTTTCAAAAATGTGTTTCTTTTTGCTAATATTTCATATTTGTTCTTACAAGTAACCTGTTCTACCATCAAAAAAAAAAAAAATCCCCATGTTTTTCCAGTACAGATGTATGCAAATGATTTCTGGTGAATGAATGTTCAGCCTTATTTTCTATTTTGGGATTACTCAGAACTATGCTGGTGAGAGCTGTATTTGCTCATTAATTTAGGGCTCATTAGCCAAGACTAACTGGACGAGGATAAGAACAGATTACGGTCACTGTCCAATGTAGCTTAATAGTTTGTTTATTATGTAAATTTAATTGTATACTGATGTAATTTGATATTGTGCTACTGATATAACCTAAAATTTGAAGTATCTGCTAGGAACATTGTATAAAATTAACCCAGAACTGGCTTAGCCTTGAATATGGTGTACTTCTCTGTTTTTGACAGTGGTAATGCACAACACATAGTATGCATACTATATAATATATGTAAATTCTAGTCTGTGTTTTGAAAGAAGGTAATCATGCAGCCTTAATTGGAATATGTCTGTTTAGTTAATAAGAACATACTTCAAAACTTTTTTTCATCACTGAAAAAAATATTTCTACCAGTGTTCTATGAACAGATTATGAAATTCTCAATGTAGTTACACAGCATTATTTTTAGGTGTTTTCAGAAAATAACGGGGCTGCTAATGATCAGTGAACAGGCGATACATGACCTTTAAAATTTACTCCTTAGAGTCTATTGATTATTTACTTAGGTCATCTTATGTCATTTTGCTTACACAAGTGCATAACTTACCTGACTAAGTGCAACAAGAACAAGGAAATTTAAGTGTTTACAAGAAACGTAGGGTGCCACATTTGCTGTCATGAATACCCAAGCATTAGAAAGTAAACACCGATGCTCTGTCTCCGTGAGTCAATTCTGAACTGAGGCTAAATTTTGTGGAAAGCTAAATCAAACTTAACTTTCAAATGTAAATGACTACCCATTCAACTCCTTCTGTGTCGCACAGTTTCCTGTCACAGATGCAGATAGCATTTTTAAAAATGGGGCAGAAGTTTTATTCACATACTCAACTAACTTGAGCTGACCTCAAGCATATAATTACAAAGATAATTGGGATGAGGCTCATTATTGGGCAACAATATCTTCTTAAGGCACTCCTAAGTGATTTCTCTCCCTGTCCTTCCCCACCTTCTGTGGGTAGTTACTTGTTCCTGCTTGTGTACTCAAGCTTGTCACTCCCTGGGCTTTGTCAGCTCCGTTCCTGGGGAAAGAGGGAGGTGGAAACATTGCAATAAATCCGGGACAGAGGAAAAATGTGCTAAAAGGTTGCCCTTGAAAAGTAAGCACCACAAAGAGAGCAAGACAACCAGTGAGGGATGGGAGCAACGTGCAGGGTGAAAAAGTGGGGAAAGTCTGTTTCCTAGATAAAATCTACAGAACATGAGCTGAAATTTGCAAAGATCAAAAACTTTCAGAGATAAATGAGAAATCTTTCTGTTGTTTCTCCTGATTTCTGAAAGAGCTCTGAGGAAGGGGTGTCCCACTTTCTGTATGACAGCAATTTAACATTGAAGAATTTACCTTCTTGTTCCCTCACACCTGTACGCCTGAGAGACATGTAGGAAATATTTTAACCAAGGCCTTCCACAAGCCTCATTTTTAGTTCAAGTGGTTGATAACCTTTCTTAGAACATGAAAAAAATGATAATTTGCTGTCTTATTTAAACAAAACACTTTCTCAGAACCATAAACGGGGAATGAGGAAATGTCTTTTGGCAAACATATTCATATTAGTTCTGTGCGGGAAACATTTATTTGTTTGCTCTTAGCAAATAAATAAAAAATTATTCCTTTCCTGCAAAGGCACCCACCTCTGCCTCATACCTGCGCAGTTGCATGATTTCAGTGGAAGCAGTGAGAACAATGTTAAGGCTGTTCACAGGGATTCCTTGCAAGAGTAGGTCCCTTGGAAGTTTTAATTTTTTTTCCTGTTTGTGCCAGAAATAGTGTGAGCAGGATAAGAGTGCAGAATATGTTCTGAGGAAACAACAGGGAAAGAGGTCTACATACATGCAGCTGGCTTACAGAGCGTCTGGTAATATGAATTCTTAGGGGAGAAAAAACATTCAAACTTTCCCTTCTGGAGTATTCCCAGTGTGAGGAATTATAATACTACTTTTGCTTTTAAACACACTCATAGGTACACGCCTCATATAACTGATGATGACTAATAACCACAATATTATGTGTGTGTGTTGCTCTTTTGCAATACAGTGAAAACTCCTAAGCTAGTACACAGTTTGAATGGTGAAAGCTATGAAGTGTTTGAGTGGTATTGTCAAAGTAGCCTCAGTAGGTTTTTAACAATTCTGCAGAATTTCCTGGAATGAGAAAACAAAACTTGCTTCATTTAATGGCCTCAAGTGCTCTGTGGCAACCTCCCTGCTATTGGAGGGTAGTTTAATGGTGAAAATGGGGAAAATAATACTTTGATTACTTTCGATACTGTAGTAGCACCTACAATGTGGATACAGAGCATTCTATAAACACATTGTTATGTACTTTTCTATTCTAATAGTACTTGAAGTCTGATTTGGAATACAGCTTTATTGTCAGAGGAATAAAGCGGTAACATTAGGAAGGGGTGCCTGCTGAAATTAGGGCGGTTTGCCTGAAGAGTCAGTCAGTGTTGAGTGTAAACTGCTAGCTGCCATGTCCTGGTCTGTCTTACATCATGCAACCACCATTAGACAGAAGCAGAGAGGTTCAAAATTAAATAGGAACCTACTTGTCAAACCTTTCTCCATTTCCAGATGATGACACAGTTCAAGCTTTGGTTTTTGTCATGAGTGGATTTTAATTGCTGGTGTAGCCACTTTTCTCAATAAGTAACTTATCACAATGCCTCTAGTGCTTTTATGATAGTCATCATAATTGCTGGAGATATCTTCAGAAGAAGTCATTCACATTCCTCTGAGCTGGAAGCATTCCAGAGTTTACATTGTTTTGCTATGAGAATAGCTATAAAAAGTGTTATCTGCTGGAAGCATTTCCTTCTCTGTTTGAAGTTTAAAATTGTTATCTGATTAGCTTGCTGTAAATTGCAAAGGTAAATGCGACGCAATGTGCATAGCACTCTGATCTTCAGTGGTCGTTAGAATTACAAATGCACGTAGTGTTGGCTCCTGACCCTACTGTGCATCTGAGAAATGGCTACTTGCTGTTCTGCTTTGCTGATATCCTACACTGGTATGAAACCTGGCTGACATGTATGAGGAGAGGCTTAAATTGTCAGGCCTGCAGTTCACAAACAGCTGTCTTCCCATGAAAATTCATTACTGTTAAAAATAAATGGAGCAGTTTGCTTGTTGAATTTGCCTCACTGGTAGGAATCCTATCAGTTGATACTGCCTCATACTAAGCTTGTAAATATCTCTTAAAGGGCTTAGAAAGACTGAATGATCTGGCTAAGGGATATGTAGCTGGCTTAGCTACATATTTTGTGACCCAGTTCTCAGTCTGGCCCTGACCTTTCGCAGGATGGTTTAAATGGCCTTCACATTCCAGCTGTTTCAGCTTACTAATTATGTCAAAGTGCTGACTTTTGTTTTTCACTTACCTTTTACGCTTGCACACATGGAAGCCATGTTTTGTCGTTGATCTGAAGAGGGCTCACAAAACAGTTGCCTATGGCTTCATTACGTATGCTTATTCAAGAGGAATTTTCCAGATGGAATGACCAAGCACTTTAGTCAGAAGGCTCTGCAAAACAGCAGTTTTGAACCTTATTAACTTTTGGATTACTGAGTCCATGTGCTTCCAAGAAGCTGGTTTTCCTTCAGATGGCAAGGAAGCACTGAGGAGAATATACCCCTACAGACCCTGACCAAGCAGCTTGAAGGAACTGCCTCATAAATGCCTGTCATGTTCTTACTGCATCAAGACAGCAGCTGTGCATCCAACCTTTTCCTCTGTGCAGAGAAATTTCAATGGCAAATTAATTAATACTCCTATAGCTCATCTCATTCTTTCTCCTTTACTACCCCCAGCTTGTGTAAACCAAAAAGCCATAATCCTCTGAAGACTTTGCAGTCTTATGCAATGTGAGTGATTTGGATGTCACAAACAGAAGATTACAATAATCTGAGAGTGAACAAGCAGGAAAACATATTGACAAGTCATCTTGACATAGCTGTTTATGTCAATACATGTTGTGACACTGGGAACAGAAAAAAGTGTTTAACAAGGGCAGAATTTACATTTAAAAGTGGTTCTGGGGAAAATTCTTTGACCAAAATACAAAATTGTACATAAAAAGAACTAAAAAGGAAAAATACTGTTATGAGAGAAGCATTCATGTGTTGAGAGAAGTGGAGGATTAAGACTGAAATGTTAATACATTTCCTGGTACATTAAAGAACTGTTTTTAACAGTTTTCAATTACATGATCATATAAATTTTTCCCCTCATGGGGACTCTGCTTCAATAAGTGCAAAGAATAGATTGTTTTTTCTAAATGAGAAACTATTTCATATTTTGTTTTATTGTTCAGTGGGTGGCCCAATATCCTACTTCATGCACATTATTCAAACATTGCTCCAAAGACAGAATATGAATTTTCTCATGAGTTTTCAATCATACTTATCACTATCATATATGAATATTTCACAAATTGAGGAATTAATCTTGGAAATGTTTTGATAAATGAAGGGAGGATGATATTATTTCTATTGCATAAATTCATTGGTCTGTAGCTCACAAGGTCAAATAAGGGTCAAACATTTTCACTAATTTAAGGTGCCTCATTAAACAGTCTGGGGCTTGTTTTTTTCAGACAAATTAGCATTGTTAAACACCTAAAATGTCAACATACAGCTCAATGTAAGTCAAGAGGGAGGTGTTAATGCTCAATATTACTACAAATCTGGCATGGGGATATTACGGTGGGTACCTGAAAAGTGGAAAGTATCAAATTATTCAATGTCTTAGAGGCTTGTACAGCATCAGATTTTTTGGAGGTTTGGAGTCCCCAGAATTATCCTAATTTAACTGAAGACAGTCCCATATCTTCTACTCATATTGTGTTTTATTTAGCAAACAATGAACAAAGCAGTTTCTTCTATGAACAAAGTTGCAGGTCTTTTCACTGCTCACTCTTCAACCCTGACTCACCTTCGTAACCATCCTGAACACTGAATGAGGCCGAAAAATAACGACTGTGATATAATTAAAGACTGTCAACCTGTGCATACACACAAAAGACATTAATTTAGATTGCTCAGAAAAACATCATTTTGGTGTTTCTTAATCTTAGTTTACAGTCTTTTGAAACAGCGTCATTAGACTTGCCTATGTTTTGAAATAGCTGTCTAATATTGCAGGTTAGAAAGAAACACAGACATGTCATTCCCCAAAGCAGTTTATAGCCAACAAAAAGTCTATGTGGTGACAAAATATTGATGGTCACTTTGATCCTCTGTATAGCTGAAACCATTAAATTTGCGAATCTGACTGTCAGCATATGAACTAATCTCTGATAACAATAGTAAGTGGTTATCCTCTGTAAGAATGTTTGCTGGAAACAGAAGATTTATCAGAAACTGTCCTCTTGGCTTCCATTTTTTGACCCAGACATTTTGGGTTTGACCCCTCTGTCCTGTTCTTTCCGGCCTATTCTATTCTGAGATCCAGTTTTCCTTTCTTTTTCTTTCTTCAGTCTTACTATCCTTTCCAGCCACTGAAACTCACAGAGTGTGAACTCTTCAATGAGGAAAAATACTAGGAGTTCTAAAATTCCAGTTAGGCTGCTAACATGTTAATTCAGAAAAAAACAGTATTTGGCATGGTTTTTGTTTCCCCTTGTATCATGTAGTTGCAGTCATATGCATTGGTATCTTTATTCACTTTGCCCGTAAAAGGAGTTTTTAAAACTTTGTATGTTCCCTAGATTTCTTTTGTTTTCTCTAGCGTTAACGTTTCTCCCTTCATCCTGTTCCTGTCATACAGATTGCATTTACACTGCCTGGATGAGAAATCAGATTCCAGTTCTCATCACATTTTTCTTGGTTTATTCATTGCTTGTACATGTTGAAACATTTCATATTAGCTTTTATCTGCTCCAGTTTACAAACTTCCTGCAAAGGACTTGAGAACAGAAACACGAATTTTGTCCATGTAATTCTAGACCTTGTCCTAACCCTAATGGATACATAAGGTAGAGTCCATTAGCCCTAGTATATGATATTTCAATAAAAGATAATATAAATAACACCAACTTAAAAGCAGTGGTTTTGAAAGCACAAGAATGATTTATGGTCACGACAATATGTTTCTGGCCTGACTGAAGTGCACAGAGTTTAGAACAAAATCAGGTGTTCTACAGATAATGAAAGCTCCCTGACCATTCAGATTCCAGATTGGCACATTCTGTAGAAGAATTATACTTTTATTAATCAGAAAGGATGTCTTCAAAGGAAAAAAAAAATTCCCCCCAAAACATGGGCATATTGTTAAACTGATATATAAATCTTCCTCCCTATGCTTCCATCACTTTTTCTCTACTTGCTGGATAGCACACACTTGTTCTATCTTGTCAGGTGAAGCTATTGAAAGAAGACTAAAGTTGAACTTCTAAGCTCACGATGGGACATCTGTTTGGTTTCTAGTCTCTTAAGTTCTTCCTCTCCTCTTTCATTATTTGTGAAGAAAACACAAGCAAGATCTGACATGTCAGAAAAAAGGAAGATATGACTCAAGACCTTGCTAATGCTGACTGAGCCAAATTTTGAACTTCCAGGAAGCTCAGAAAAGTCCTGGAACTTTTTATGAGGGAGTTTCCCTGATTTTCAAAGACTGTTCTTCCTTGTTATAAGCAGCATCAGAAATGAAAAGTTATGAAACTACTCTGGATAGTGTCTCAATATTTTCGATCACAGCAGAAGCAGGAAATTCCTCCAGACATCTCATCAAAGAGGAACAGATAAATATCAAGGCTCACTGTATCATTTGAAGTCCATCCAACACTATTTTAAATTAAAGATTTTCTTCTATTACTTCTTAAAGCCAAGTGATGTCTGTAGAGAGGACAGGGAATCAACTGCCTGAGCTCTAATCTCATCTCTGTCATGTAATGTTGAGAAAGCTTTTCTGCAGGATAAAGGCAATATCTGCATCACAGAAGTATTGTTATCTAGAGGTGAATGCCTACAGCTGGCACTTAGTTTCCCTGTCTTTTGCACCCACATTGGACAACAAAGTATGTTACGATCTTTTGCTGCTTTACTATATGTCTAAAGCAGCAAATACCATCTCATTCTGCAGTTTTTTTCCTGGATCAGACCTATAATGATTAACTAAGACACTGTGATTTATTTTATTCCCTGTATATTTTGATCCAGGAAATTCTGAACTGATGCATTGGACCAGGGATACGTGTTTCTAAACACATACACTGATAGACTCTCCAGACAAACTTAATGAGGCCATTGAACACAGGAGGTGTCAGGTCTTCTACTCTTGTACACTGAAGATCAAATACGTGATAGTTCCTGAGTCAATATTTGTGTGCGTGCAGCAGCTATTTATTGAGAATCTTCTTCTGGACAGAATTCTGCCTGACCAAAACCCTAGACAAATTTTACACTTCCCACTGAAACAAAATCTTGAGGTGGAGAAAGAAAACATATTTTGGGAAAAATGGATTAAAGAAGTCCCACCTATGAGATCCTTCCCAGTAACTCTGCTATCGTCACCATTACTAGTTTGGAGAGTAACAATAATTTATACAGGAAGCTTTTCAGTTTAAAGTACTTGCAGTCTTAATTGGTAGTTAGAGTGCCATAAACCAGCATCTTAAAATATGGAGAGACAGCATGCCTCTATGCTGTATCAAACAGAAGGGAATAGACAGGAAAATTCTAGGGGGATTTGGAGCCTTAAGAGAACAGAGAAAATAGTTGCTGATGAAAGAATGCAGTTTCACTGTGTGGTGTAGCTTTAAACGTGTTTCACTTAGAGAAGATGCAACATCTATATAAATTCATCCTGATCTTCTGAACTAATTTATGCAATTAGCAGGGAGGCAGGCATGCTTCTACAAAAGGGTGGTGATGTGGGACTGGGAATAGTTGCTGCATAACCGTGACTGTGTGGTGTTTTAACATCAATGCCACAAACCCTGAGCCAGATGTATTCAAGGCCTCGCCTGTGGCTTGATGACACATACCCTTTTCACAACAATCGGTGGATTTGTGGTAACAATGAAAAGGCATTTAAAATGCTTGGAATGTGGTTTAGAAACCCGCCTTGGCATCCCGCTTTTCATGTCTTAGCATAAATGTCTCAACTGTTTTTATTGTTCTGCAACTGCTCGTTTATCTTGAAAGAAAGCACTTGGCCTGCAGTATTTGCATTCAACAATACTTGAAACAAGACGTTAAAGTCTTTTTTGATTATGCCGGTGAAATATTTCATATGAATAATGCCAACAGCTGGGTCAGACCTTTTGGTTTTGTCTAAGAGTTTATTCCAGGCTTTCTAACTGAGAGGTCCTTTTTTTTTAGAGAAAGAGTGTATCTTTCTGCCATCTTGGAAATATATTACAAGACAGGAATGTCTTTTTGATTTAGGTTGCAGTTGTACCACATTCTTTACGTATTTCTGATTTTTTTCCCTTTTGGCTGTATTTTAACAGTTTATGTAATGATTGCCCCACAACTGATGAAACAGCACAGAACTACTTCCTATAAAATCAGAAAAGGAACAATGTTAATGCGAAACACATTTAGGGACAAATTAATTCATTTTGGTGGAGTAAGGCAGAAACATGCTTATAGAATTATGGATAGACAAGGTATTATTCAGTATGTTTAAAAGTTAGAACGATCAATCGATTGATCAATAGATCAGCAGTAGATCAATAGATCAATAGACAGAAAGATGGAGAATCCTTCTGTTACTGAGTAGTTTTTCTAATTTTAATATTCAAGTATTACATATTTTAGCATTGAGGAAGCAGCCAATAAGAGACAAATCAATGTAAGGATTGGTGAACCCTATCAAGATGAACAACAAGCTAGCTTAACATCAGGGTGTCCTGGTTTCGGCTGGGATAGAGTTAATTTTCTTCACAGAAGCTAGCATAGTGCTGCGCTTTGGATTTAGTACTAGAAGAATGTTGATAACACGCTGATGTTTTTAGTTGTTGCCAAGCAGTGCTCAGACTGCTCAAGGACTTTTTGAGCTTCTCCTGCTCGGCCAGGTGCATAACAAGCTGGGAGTACAGCACAGCTAGGACCCAAACTGTCCAAAGAGCTATTCCATACCATATAACGTCATGCTTGGGGGGGTTGGTGGGTCGGTCGGTCGCTCGGGTACTGATCGCTGCTCGGGACGGGTTGGGCATCGGTCGGCGGGTGGTGAGCAATTGCATTGTGCATCATTCGTTTTGTATATTCTGTATATTTTGTTATCATTCTCATTATTACTATTATTATTATTTTCTCTCATTAAACTGTCTTTATCTCAGCCCTCGGCTCTAACCTTTTTTCCCTTTCCCGATTCTCTCCCCCATCCCACTGAGGGAGGGGGGGAGTGAGCGAGCGGCTGCGTGGTGCTTATTTGCCAGCCGGGTTAAACCACGACACAGGGGGACGAGAAGTTTGGTTAAGCAGCTAAACCTTATAAAAAAATGTGGTAAATAATTTCTCCTCACCACATGAAAAGTCAGACAGTTTTCATGTCTTAACATTTGAATTGTGATATACACAGTGGGATCATCAGCTTTTCTCAATTTATTAGACAATGAAACTCATTTGCTTTTAAGCAGAGGACCAGTATTGGGAGAACCACCATGACTGTTGTTAATCACTCTGGATCACTGAGTTGTAGAGCCAATAGAGTTGGCTTTTCAGTACTGGAGAAAGCCAGCCTGGGAACAGCCATAGAGGTTCCTGCCACCTAGTGCCAACTCTGCCTCTCTTGCAGGGGAAAGTCCTGTTTCTCATGTAACAGCTATTTAATTTAGCATAATAAAGAAAACCAAAACAAATACCAGTTCAGGTTACTATACCAGGATTCGAAATACAAAGTTCAGCTCTTGCCCTATGTTCAGTTAGGCTTTGTAGTGAAGGCGAGAGCTTCTGACAGGAAGGTAAACAGCTATGAGTGGGTCCAATTGCAGCTGTTCCAGGAATCCTCTTTGTGGCTTAGACACCCCCAATACCCCCCACCCCCAGCTGCTCTCAATCCTTTTATCCCCCAGCCTGTATTGATACAGGGGTTTACCCTGACCCAGGTGCAAGACCTTTCACTTGGCCATGTTGAACCTCATGAAGTTCACACAGGCCCATGTCTCCAGCTTGTCCAGAGTCTGCCCAATTGTTCACAGTAGACACTGTGTCTCAAAACACTCTGAATCAGTAAGTCATTCATTTGTTTTGTTCTGTGCCCAGATTTTTGTTAACTTTGGCAGGCAGTAGCACCACTAGTTTTAAGATACCCTTTTTTCATAGTATTTATATTTGTTTCCCTTTAGGCTGAAAATTTCTTTCTAAATGTATCTTAGTCTTTTTGTCCATTGATGCAATGGCTATGATTCTGTGCAGAAGATCATTTTTGAATGACAAACTATTAGAGGCTGTTATTTAACCTAGATAATTTATTTCAACTATTCCTGTGAATTTTAAAAGTTATTATGAATCTTTCCAGGAAGAGTATGACCTTTAATAGTAAAAATTGAGAAAAATAACACCCCATCCTGTTTTCTTTTTTTTTTTTAAACTGCATCAAAAATATGGACAATTCCCGAAATAAATATCATGGTGTAACTACACCCTTGTGACAGGAATAGAAAAGGAGAAAGTTCTGTCTCCCTTCCTCCCTTCTTCTGCACTATCCTTATTTAGGACCTTTTCAGGGCATCAGCTTGGCTCCAAGCACCTCTCAAGGGCATCATTGTACATAGTGACAGGTAACAATATCTGTAAAAATCATACACCAGTGGAAAATCCCATATGGACTAAATTCACATTTCCTCATAAGTGAAACCATTAGTATGAAAGATACCAGGAAATTAAGGACTGAAAGAAGTTGTAGATTGAAGATATAACAAGTATGAAGTGAAACATTGTGGTGTGTATGCTGGAAAACAAATCAGGAACATTTTTAACTATCTGAATTAATTAAAAAGTAGGGAAAATGATTACAAGAGAAGTATCTTTAAAATAGAGAAGCCATTCCTATTTTTAACATACCTGCATTCATGCTAAAATCACAAAGCATCACATAATGAAAACCCATACAATTCCCATGTGAAATACAAACAAATAAAAGGAAGGCAGAATTACACAGCCAGTGTAGCAAAACCTAACCAAAACATATCTTTTTTTCCCCCCTACCATGTTCTTCTTTCTAGGACATGCTATTTTCTTAAAAGAAGATGTGATGTGAGCACCTTCAGATTACCTGCCTCAAGGACTTTCCTTTACTTTTTAAGTGTGAACTGCAGCTCATTATTATCAGCTTACTTGATACTGTGATGCCTTACAGATGTCTCAGGCTTGTTTTCTCATAGTGTAGAAAGAAGTGGGAGACAAAGAAATTTGTCTTTTTCCTTCTGATCAGCTGATAGATCCTGACAAATGCTTTTGATTCAAGGATAACAACCTTAATTTGTTGATAAAGAATTGGAATGCTTGCTCTTGGAAATTAAAGTCTTTCTCTCAGAATATTTTGATTCTCTTACAATCAGTTCAAAACTGACTCTTCCATTGCACAGAAATGAACTTAATTTGAGTGTCTCTTATTCCTCTGCCATTTTGATTGTACTTAGTGTGGTATCTTCAGAGGCCTAGCTTTAATGTATCACTGTGATTAGTACCAGACCAAACGAATCACCTACCTAAGCTGGTTACAAACTAAAATAACCTTTCTGTAATTACCGATACTAGGCTTTTCCAGGGAAATCACCAGTGCTGGTGTCTGCTTAGTAACTGTGCTTGTGACAAAGCTTTTCTGTTTTCCAGGCCAGCTTGGAATATTTTACCATAAATACAGTGGAAACCGGTAGTTATCAGTAATTTGTCTTCTGCATATATGGTTCAATATCTGCTTGATGCCTGGTAATACCTTGTGTTTTTAACAACAATGCATTCTTTTTTGTAGAAATAAATATCATTCAGGATGAGAAGGTCATCGAAGTTGCGTACTAATGCAGTTTTTCTCTGACTCTAATTAAAACACACCATTATTTCAGCAACACAGTCCAAGAAGCTTGATCTACGCACTACAGCAGTTCATAGGACTTGGAACAAGGCTGCTTCTTCTGAAAATTATATCCTTCATTTGGTTTTAATTTATAGGTCATATCTTTTGACATAATTTGAAGTGTTAATTTATGTAAGTTTTACTTGAAAATATAGAACTCCTCTGTGGAGGACTAGAGAACCCGTGGGTGTGGATCTTACTAAAGCTTGAAGTAGCACTGTCTTGGCAATGGCTTTACAGGGAATGACAGTTCAAAGTGTTGCACCAGCATAACAGAGTTAGAACCTCTTGGTGCTTCTCTCCAAATGCTGAAAAAATAGCAAAAAACCTAATATTCCAGCAAGCAGTGAGAAATTGCACTTTGACTTGATATTAGGCAGAGAAGTACAACAGTACATTTGATATAAAATCCTCATTAGTCTTAAATTGTCATTAATAGCAACTTATGTAATGGTTGATGTGGCTTCCTTCCCTGCCTCATCTTTGTTAACTACAGGCATGCTGTCTCCTCCTACCGGAAATGAGTCATTTAACAAGATCACTCTTGTTTATTGTCCCTTGCCAAGGATCTAGTTAGGTGTCAGCTAATTACTTATGTTAATTTTATGTAGGTATTCTGGAATCATAACTTCATCACACAGTGACTACAAATTGAAGTCTATCAAGCTGCTGGACTAAGTTCAGATGTGAAGAGACTTACCCCAGTAGAAGCTGCAAGCATACTTCTTGGTTCACTAGTCTAATGAATGCATCTAATTCTAAATGGATTTCATTTGCCAGAAATGTTTTTTGTTTCTAGGAGCAGCTGTCATGGTATCAGTTCATAATATTTTTCAAAGTTACAAATATGTTTATAAATTTTGAATATTAAAATAAGAAGACTGATATGATGTACTTTTTAATTAAAAGACTCAAAATTATGCACAGAAAATTTAATCTGCCATTTCAATTGCTGGTGAAATTAATGGATCTTTTTCTGTGACAAGATTGCAGAACTGACCCTGAAACATGTATTCTAATACTCACTGTATAAAGCCTAACATCTTGCTTAGATTTTGGAAAGAAACCTGCTAAACCGTATCTCTCTTATAAGGAGATCAATGAATGCTTAACTATTATGTTTGTCAATACAAAATCAACTGAATGTTGATTCTAAACTCTGTGAATTCCAACAATGCAAAACATTGTCATGTGCAGTATTCTGAAAGGTATTTTCCACCCCTAGTATCTCCATGTGAACTATCAAAACGAGAGTACTTAAGTAAAAGGATGTGAAAGATTAAGGGTTATTTAAGTGTGTGGGCACAATGTGACGGCCACATATTACTGTATACTGACTATTCTGTGAAAAATGTGGTATCATACCCTCGTGTAGTTCAAGCAGAAAGATGCTACGACTGGTTTCTCACACTAACATGACAGGGCAACACCTTAAGCAACCTTGCATTATTGTCTTCCCTGACTCACAAGCGTTCACTTATCATTTTGAAATGTTTGGTACGTCCTGGTATCATTTGATTCATAATGAGATTAGGTTCACATGCTTTCTGCAGTCCCTGTAACTCTTAATAAAAAGTTTTCAGTGTCATAAAACCATCTGAAAGATTCAGGTTTAGCCAGAGGGGAACACACAAAGTCAAAAAAACAGTTTGCAAACCTGAACCTCAGGCTCCTGCATCTTCAACTGAAAAGATTGGACTGAGACATGGGTTAACCAACTAAATTTCTGCCAGAGCTATTGTGGTCCACTAACCAACCCAGAGAGACTAGGAGGCCACAGACAGCCTTTGTGAGCTTCCTTTCCCCTGACCTGAAAGACCTGTACAATGTGCTTGAATACAGTACAAAAAACTCACTTGAAGTTTCTTTGGCTTTAGGGAAACAGGTTTCAGTGGACTAGCACAATAATTACTTGTTTTAAAAGCTATACTATTTGGTGCTAATCTTTGATAATTTTGCCTCTGACTGTTAAAAGATGGGCAATACCCATAATGTGGTGAAGAATTCCTCTCTTATTCTTGCTGACCAAATCATTCTTTAAAAGTAGGAAAGAAGTTCTTATATTATTAACTACTGGTTTCTCAGCCAGAAAACGGTATCTCATTAGAGAGAGGTTACAGTTTCTTAAAATACCTCTCTTCTGTGAATTATTCTGTGTCCAGTGCAATGTAAATGGTGGTATCTGAAATCACTATTAGCAGTGGGTTCATGGAAGAACAGCTACTTCAGAACCAACTTCCAACACATGCTATATGAAAAAAATGTTATTTCTATTGTCGGCCTAGCCTAGTTGTTGTAGGTACATAAAATTAAACTGGGATTGAAGTATTTCTTGGAGGTATGGTGGGGCCCACAGAAAGTTTAATTGATAATTTGTGTAGAGAACTGAGTGTAGGTATCCTACCTAAACAAAGCCCATATTAAATATATAGGGCTTTGGTTTTTTTTCTTTTTGTGGTGCTATACTTTCTGGGGTTTGTCATTTTCAGAATTTTGTGTAGCATATGAAAAAGACAGATAATTCATAATGGTTCTTTTCTAGTTCTGCATAATGAATTTTTTTAAGAGCTAATGGTAAAGGAATTAATAAATTCTTTGCATGAACTTCAGGAAGTGTTTTGCTTACTGCTAGAATGTGAAGGAATCAATGATAAATTAAATGCCAAAACTCATTATTAAGAAATCATAAAATGTATAATTTTAATTTTGTAGCCTTCAGTAAAAAACCAAACCAAACCAAAACAGCAATGTAATGCTATGATGGCACCGCTTGAATTGTACTGATAGCTTCAGCTCTTCACATGTCTTGTTTTCTTGATTTATAGTGTTTCTTAACTCTGAGCATTAATAGGGGTTTTGATGAGGTATTTTTTATTATTATTCTTTGTCTATATAATCTTCAGAGTACAACTTTGGCTAATAATTTCTGGTGTTTTTGCTTTTGGTTTAAGCTGATATTGGATAATTAAAGACTGCGTAAAAGTAGGTGTAGGTTATAGGTAACTATTCATTTTACTAATAAAACCCTTAATCAGTCTCACTCTGTGGTACGTTTTGCTTTATCAGCTCTTTTTCGTGACTGCCATTCAATAGGGAAAAGTCTCAAGCTTGTGGCCTGGATCATGTTCTCAGGGCTCAGTGTGAAAGGCAACATCTAACACAAGCATCAAAGCTCCTTTTCAACTGGTAACTCTTAAAGCTTAAGAATAGTGAGAGGAGTGTGATCTAATTCCAGTCTCACTCTCACACTTCCTCACTTTGTATCATGCTCCCATAGGCTATTAAACCACAGTCATGAACTTAAAACCTGTCCATTTTCACCCTTTAAACTGTTTGAGATCTGCTTCATAATCTTTTCAAGGAAGTACTCCAAAATTCAGCAACAATTAGCTATTCCAGTACACTCAAAATCCTGGGAAAATCTCTGCATAATAAGCACCTCTTGACAAACATGCCACGCTGGCCTCTATTAGGAGTGCCAACAAAGGCTTACAAAAATTGTTTTTATTTAAGAAGTTGTTAATAAAACAGGTAGCTGTTCTAAATAAAAAAAATAGCAAGAACTCTGATTCAGCTAGAAACCCAAGCCTGATAATTGGTGTGTTCCTCTGTGTATATATTCTCCAGATTTCAGAGAAAAGAAATACTTAGTAAGTTAATAAATATTATTTCTGACCTAAATTTATTTTATCTTTTCTACTTTCACCTCCTGCTTAAATACTTTGGAATTCTAGAATTTACTAAAAATAAACAAGTTCAAATTGTTCAGGATCTGGTAGCAACATAATAAAATTCATATTTTGTGGTGCAAAAAAAGGGACAGGTTGTCATCCAAAGAGACCTGGATAAGCTGGAGAGGTGGGCCTGTGTGAACCTCATGAGGTTCAACAAGGCCAAGTGCAAGGTCATGTACCTGGGTCGGGGTAACTCCTAGTATCAATACAGGCTGGGGGATAAAAGGATTGAGAGCAGCCCTGCCAAGAGGGACTTGGGGTACTGATGGATGAAAAGCTGGACATGAGCCGGCAATGTGCGCTGGCGGCCCAGAAGGCCAACTGTATTCTGGGCTGCATCACGAGAAGCGTGGCTAACAGGTCGAGGGAGGTGATTCTGCCCCTCTACTCTGCTCTGGTGAGACCTCACCTGGAGTCCTGTGTCCAGCTCTGGAGCCCTCAGCACAAGAAGGACATGGAACTGTTGGAGCAGGTCCAGAGGAGGGCTACAAAAATGATCCGAGGGCTGGAGCACCTCTGCTATGAGGACAGGCTGAGAGAGTTGGGCTTGTTCAGCCTGGAGAAGAGAAGGCTGCAGGGAGACCTGATTGCGGCCTTTCAGTACCTAAAGGGGGCCTATAGGAAAGATGGGGACAATCTTTTTAGTAGGGCCAGCTGTGACAGGAGAAGGGGTAATGGTTTTAAACTAAAACAGGGTAGGTTTAGACTGGATATAAGGAGGAAATTCTTTACAACGAGGGTGGTGAAACACTGGAACGGGTTGCCCAGAGAGGTGGTGGAGGCCCCATCCCTGGGAACATTCAAGGCCAGGTTGGATGGGGCTCTGAGCAACCTGGTCTAGTTAGCGGTGTCCCTGCTCACTGCAGGGGGCTTGGACTAGATGACCTCTAGAGGTCTCTTCCAACCGAAAGCGTTCTATGATTCTAAATGAAGATAGAAATAAGTACTTTTACAAAATTACCTCCTAACCCAAGTAATGAGCAATAGTGACAAATAATATTTTCCTCCTTCCCAAAGGGTATAAGTATGTAGCTTCATTTACTCAAATTATATGTTTCTTTAAAAAAATAAATAAAATGTGGTGTAGATGCCAACATAACATTACAGCTTTTAAAATTGGAATCACATCTGTTCTGGTATGCTTGAAGAAACAGAAAAATCAACGAAGCAGTAATCCTTCATGTAAATCCGAAAAATTATATTTATTTTCGTTTCTGCTAGTGAAAATACACAGGCAGCTTTTCAGTTTAATACTGATAATATAAAACAAGATCTAGAGACAGAAGTGTGGAAAAAAATAGCATTTAAAATTGCAACAACTGGATGCACATTTCTTCCCCTAGTTTCATAGTAAGTAATTACATTTGAAGAAAGAATATGAAGTGAACGTCAAATTCTCAAATTTCAAGAAGTATCACATCAAGGTCTTTATTGTTGGCCCTACCTTCCTATTTTAATTCCACAAATATTTATCAAATTGTTTTGAATTTTCATTGGAAACAGGCATTTGAAATATTTAGTATGACTACTAGAATATTTGCTACAGCTTCAGCAATATGTTTCAAACTTTTCTAACTATGGATTTTTTTCTTAATAAAATATAACAATATCGGGTTCAACTGTGAATTAATGCTTCAGTGAAGAAACCCCATGTACAGTTTAAAACATTTTTCAGAATATACTGTGAAGAAACTTTATTAGAAAGAAAAAAAAAACCATTGATCTTACTCATCAAAATTATTATTTTCTTTTTTTGGGGGGGGTTGTTTTGGTGGTTGCTTTTATCTGAAATCAGAGAGGTTCTTAGTAGAAACAAATGTAGTAGTAAATTGGAACTATCTATGTGCTTATTTGTGCCAACCCAAGAGATTTGGGTTTAAAACATGCTGTTGTTCTGAGGAGAGATTTCTAATTAATTAGAGGAACCCTGATGCATTGGTGAGGAATTTTCCACCTTGCAAGGGGTAGGAGAAGCAAACATATCCATGTTGTCAAACCCAGATATTTCAGGAACAATTTTGCTTCAGCTAACTTGTGTCAAAGCACATACCTGTTTCTGTCAAAATATTGCCCAATTCCCCCCTTTTCCCTGAGTAGCTGCTGAAGAACTGGAGTGGCCAATACTAGTCCTATTCTGATGGAAGATTTGAATGTTTAGGCAACTTGCTAGGGCCACAGAACTTATAAATCCTGAAAGCTACTGATTCTAGGTATCCTAATTCCCCTGTGCACAACTGGGCACCTGGCAGCCCAACAAACCATACCTTGATATGTATTTCTCAACATTTATGTTTTCCAATGCATAAAATGTCTTGGAATTAAAGCATTCTTTAAATGTTTGAATTTCCAAGGGAATGGAAAGTAAGTTTTGAAAGCATTTTGAAAATGTATCATTCATAAGTTACCAACGTCTAGCACTCCATAGTATTGAGTAGCATTTAGAAAGAATTAGGCAAAATTAAGGTGCATCCATGGAAAACGATAGGTATATCAGATTTCCTCCACCACCTGGAAGTCATTCTTAACTGTACTTATTCAATTAATAACTTAAAAGATAGAATTTGATACACTTTTCATACGATAACATTTAACAGTCTAATCCAAATATGTTTGAAACCAATGATTAAAAGAGGGTAATCAAGAACCCTTAGGGTACTGTAATTTTCAGTTACTTAGAATACAAATAGCTGTGGTAAGTGCATGACATTTTTGGCAAATGCTTATGCTTTTATATCTTTTCCTCGTTTATTGGTATTTCTCAGTTCTTCCAGAAGTGTTATATAGTTGTATAACGCATTTATTAATCCTATAATCTGAAGGTTAAGGCAAGATAGAGATAACCCTTGAAATCTCAAATTATTTAAAAAAAAGATAATTTTGAAAAGAAATCCGTAGAATAATGAAAGATAAAAATATATAATTTGCAGAAACCAGTGACATTTCTGGGTTTTCCCCCCTTCTTCTGTAAATAATTTGTTTTACAAGTCTTTTATGGGCTATTTATAAGTTGATATTTACATCTATTTGTTCCTATAAGATTTTGTAAATTCAAGATTTTGTCATTTTTTTCATTTGTGTGTGCTTTGCCTAATCTACTATGTAAAGGTGCATCACACCACAACTGAGAAGATCAAGGTTAGCTTTCCATTTCCTACAAAATGTTATTGATCAGATAACCCAGACCAGGATTCAGGTTTTATGATCCCTTAGCAGATTTTAGAGATGCATGAGAGTAGAGATGCTAAAAAGTTAAATCACTGTAGCAGTAATAGATATTATAATATATATGACAGCTGACAAAAAATACAAACTTATTCTCAGAAGCTCCTATCGCCTTTCTTTTTCTTTTTTTTCTTGATATTCCTTCCTCCTTTATTGTCCTGGCATATTCTATCCTTACTTCCAAAACTTCTTCAGTAAAGCCTTCACAGGTAATTTCTTTTAGTTTCAATTCATTTTGCCCAGATGCAAATGTAACCTGGAAGGCCAGCTCCACTATTTTTTTTTTTTTTGGCGAGTTGTGTAGGTAGATAGAGAATAAATGTATTCTACCTAAATCTTCAGAGAAGTTCATGAAAATTGACTGAATGGACCAACGTGGTTCTTTTGCTGCTGTACCCAGAGATATTGCAAGACTGAATTGCTGGCCTGGATAATGATGATAAATCTCTTTATGAATGTCTCAGCATGACAATCTACATGGACACTCCTTGCTAGTTCATGTAGACAGCTCAGTCAATGAAAGCCATTAAGGACTATTATGCCAGTATCTGCTGCAAGATTTTTTTAGTCTATAGCTCAATGTTTTTTGAGCCCATTAGGCCTTTTAAGCCCAAAGAACAGTTATACCCACACATTAACTCTTTGTATTGAAATCCCTCATGACTTTCACATTATAGGAAGTTATAAAATGTGAACAGTAGAAGTCTTTTATAAATTTAAGGAAATAACAGATTTTCTCAAAATAACCAAAAGGCAAGATTTCATATAATGAACTAATGGTCCATAACATCAGAGTTTGAAAATATAAACATTTGTTTGGTTGTAAGGCTGCCTAAAGCTTTTGAAACTCAACTACTCTTTTGAAAAAGTTGAACTGTCTTGAAGGAGCTTTACTGATATGATTGACATTAAGGGTTCTTTTGTCTGGCCAGGTAATGGATTGATTCTACAGCAACTTTTCATTCTACAAAAAGCCACTACCCAAGAATATCTCAAAAGCAATACCAGGGATGCAACAAAAAAAATACATAGAGGTGTTAAGCATGTGCTGGCAGTGGTAATTTGTAATAACATATCTCTTCTGCTTTAATTTATATGAGTATACGGAAAGCCATAGTTTATCTATTGGCATCTTGGTATTGCCAGATACATAGAATTTCTGTTTAGGAACTAAATTCACTTGCGGATTGATCTCATTACTAACAAAAAATGTTGTGTTGTTTCACATATGTGGAGCAAAGAGAAGAGGTCTCATTGTAAAGTTAATAACCTTGCTAATTTAAAATTAGGATATGTACATTTTACTTAATTTTATTCTATAAGGAAAAATCATAAGTTTAGTTGAACAGCTGTTAGTGCCACAAACTAGATTTTTACTTTTTTTATTATTAGAAGTCAAAACTGTTATTTCTATTTGCTTGTAGACACTGATTTTCATTGCAGTTTTGGCTGTACATACAAAAATTATAAAAATGTAAAGAACTGATAAGGAGATTTACTGAGGTTTCTTTCTAGGAACACTGTGATTCAAAGATCACATTTTCATATCCTAATTCTTTACACTTTCCATAAGGAGAGTATCTAACAAAAAATAATATACCTACAAAACATATACACAAATAATATGCATATATGCATATAACATATATATATAAACACACATATAATAATGTAAGAAGGATATTAAAAAGCTAGAATGTATCCAAAGGAGGCCAATAAAGATGGTGAAAGGACTAGAGGGTATGACTTATGAGGTGCAGCTGAGGATACAAAGTTTGTTCAGCTTGGAGAAGAAGGGACTGAGGGGTGAACTCATTGCTGCCTGCAATTTCCTCAGGGTGGGGAGCAGAGAAGGAGGTGTTGATCTGGCGTCCATTGATAGCACATGAGGGAATGGTTTAAAAAGCTGCATCAGGGGAAGTTCAGGTTGGATATTAGAAAAAAGTTATTTACTGAGAGGGTGGTGAGACACTGGAACAAGCTCCCCAGGGAAGAGTTCATGGTCCCAAGCCTGTCAGTGTTCAAGAAGAGTTTGGAAAATGCTCTTAGATATATGGTTCCACTTTTAGGTTGCCTTATGTGGAGACAGGAGTTAGACTTAATGATCCACTTGGCTCCCTTCCAAATCAGGATATTCTATGATTCTATGAATGGCTTCTAAGCTTTCTAGTGTCAAATGGGCCAAAATGAGGTAAGCAACATGAACTGTGAAAAAGTTTGAATTTCTTTTTAGCTCACTCTATAGATAGCAAAAGAAGGTGTGAAAGTAAATTTCAGAAAGGATATTGGCAAAAGGAAATAGGAAATAGTTGATATGGAGTTATTGAGGAGATGATACTATTTATTCATTTGTTTGTTTCACTTATGGCTCCTAACATTTAATATTTTTCTTTATTTCAAGGTATACAATTCAGCTATGAAGGTGGGAAAAGTTCAAAGTCATTTGCATTTTACTATGTAACTTAATAGGTAAAAGAATTAGATATAAATGAGTACTTTGAAACGGGAAAAAAAAAAGAGAAGTGAATCAATTTAATGAGTGACTTAAAAGAAATGTGAGAATAGAAAAACTTCTTTATGGAAAAACAAATTTTAGAGAAATAGATAAAACCAACGTGCAAATTAGGAAAAAAAAAAGGTATGAACGATAATGAATACATCATTATGAAGCTGTGGGCAATAAAGGTTTAGTTTTATACAGTTGTATCCCAGAAATTAGAGAAAGCAAAAAAGCATGGCTCTGTAACCAAATTATATTATAGCACTTTAAGGTTTATGATCTTAATAAGCATATCTAAAGCGTTCCCAGAAAAAAGAAAGTGATAAGTAATTATATAGCTTCTGTGATGCACTGAAGGAGTGGACTATATAGACATATCAAAGAAAAGCTAAAACAAGCTGGAGGAAAAGGCCTAGAAAAGACTGTCCATGGAACAGATATATAACACATAATCTTTTTTTTAAAAAAAGAAAAAATAATGATACCATACAGGAAGTGAAGTGTGTATAGAACGCTGTAAGTAAAATAAGAAATACCTTCACATTTGATTAATGTTAGTAATACCCTGTTATCAAAGTAATGGAAGACCAGGATAATAGCAGAATTTCATGTTCAAGGAAATAGTGAGAAACATATGCACATATTACAAATCTTACACGCTACTAAAAATTTATGTGTGCTAGATAACATTTAATTGTGCTGACCTGAACATTTTTGGAATTTATGAAGAAATGTTGAGGTTGTATTGTAGAACATCCTTGGTAATTTCAGCAATGACAGATCATTCTGAATAGAAACCAAGTTGTAAAAAGTGCCAATGACTATTATCTAGTTAAACAAGGCAAAAGAGAATAGCCAGAGTACATACACTTTAAACTCTTCAAAGTCAGATGCAGTCTCAGTCATAACAATTTTCATTATTTACAGTGGAATCAAAATGTTGCAGCTAATAGTTCATTAAAATTTTCTTCTTCAAAAAAAGAACCACGGCAAGGGCTTTATAAGGCTATGATGGAAGACTAGAACAGAGAAGGTCTAGTAAATATTTACTAGAAGCATAACCCTTGTTCTTTGGGAAAGGAATCTCTTGGGTGGGGAAAGCTCACAGTGAAAATCCTGTTAAATTACTAGTAGAATTCTTTTTTTAACATACCTTTGTTTTCAGAAAAAAAAATCTGAAGAGAGGATGTACCCATTTAATATGAATTTCGTACAAATAAGAAATACAGACAAATTTGAAGAAAAGTTGTGAGAACCCCCGCTAATGCCCACCTAAAAGAGAAATAAAAGGAGGATGCCTATAAAGTAGGAGATCTTGAAGTACCTTCTTTTGATTTAATGCAAGATTCTATTAGAGATTCAAAAGGATGAAAAAGAACATAAAAACAGTTGGAAGCAGAAATTGTCCCACTTAATGAAAAATATTTCTATTATTTTTTCTGACTTCCCTACTATAAGAATCATTGTCTGTATTGGAATATTTTATTAAATATTCATATTTTAATCTTTTTTTTTTAGTTTAAGAAAAGAAATAACCTGGAATCAAAAGATTCAGAAAAGATTGATTAGGTCTCTGAAAGAATTCTTCAATTTCCTAATGTTATGAGTCCCACAATATTCTAAAATAGATTTATTTCTGAAAAACTAATGGTGAAGTAAAGGTCTATGCAGGAAGAAAATAGATTCTTATGCCGAACATGCTGAGGCGCTAACACAGTCCTCCTATGCATTGCTCCAGATATGCTAATTCTTAAAAGCAGCGTTTGAATTCTGGAAATAGCAGCAGACCCATAAGCATCGTAACAGAGGTCTTCTGTTCACGGCTACAAGCAAAATGTTTCATCTTCTGACATTATTCACTGCTATAGGAAGCACAAAAAATACATTTAGGTGCTCATCTAGGTTAAACAAAGTTTGATGTTGCCAGCAGGACACTGCTTCCTCAGTGCAGTGGAAGATGACAGAAACACAGGAAGCACTGAACTACCATTTATTTAATGTGTTTCCATAAGAGGAAATGTTCTACAAATGTACTAAAACCATGAGAATGGCTAGCACAAGGAGTAGAATAGTAAAGATGAAGATGTCAGATGCGATATTTGGATATACAGGCTGGAGAATCTCAGGTGAACCTGTGTTTCCTCTGTATCTGCCCAGTGTGGGATGCTGCTGAAGTTTTATGTCCAGTGGCTGGAGGAGGATGATAGATAACTTCAGGCTAATATTGAAGTGTACATATGTAACAGGACAATTGTTCATGTGAACAACTTATCCAGACTTCTAATGGATTCACTAATGTTTTTAAGGTCCATATGGTTTATTTGTTCAATATGCAATCTACTTCAAATTAAAATTATTTCAGAAAGCTGTGTTATCCTGTGTTGAAGAAGGGAATGAAATAAAGATTGCAATGATGTCTAACCATTCATTAATTTGTTCTGTTCCTAAAAGTGGGACAAATATAAAGGTGAAAAGAAAATCTCTGAGGTAATTTCTGTCTTTCGCACCATTTCTTGCTAACAAAGGCCAGGTGATGTTCTTTTTTCAAACGTAGATTCTTCTTACACACTGAACTTTCTCCCTTGATAGCAGTGTGCAACATTTAGGACAAATAATTGCCTTGTTTCTCATATGAATTCTGTTCTTCCTGGTCTTTTTGGATTCTACATAAATTTCTCTGGACCTACTAAAGACTTATCTGAGTGGATTTTTAGATAAAATTGAAATAAGAAGGATAACTCGATCAAAACTTCACTTAACTATGGCTAGTTAACCCACAAACACAAACACACACTAAGGAATTGAAGGGAGGCTAAAGGGTTAACAAAAGGACCTTTGTGAAGCCAACTGTAGATCCATCTTAAATTGCTAGCATTGTGTTTTAGATTAACTTACTAATCATATGAAGTAAACTATAGATAAGAAACTAACACTGTAGGGAATGTGGAAGAGGAGAGATTAGTAAGAGATGGCCCATCTTTGTTACAGGCCTTGGAAGGCAGGTAGGAGAACAAAGCTCTGCCACTTTGTCGATATGAGGATAGCCAAGGATGGGGAGCCGGTTGGTACCGGCTGTGTTGTTCTGACAGTGTAATAGGGGGGGTAGAAGCTGGAGTTCACCAAAAGGTCAAGGTGAAGAAGAGGAGTGGATGAAGTAAACGACCCCTGAAGACCACTGACTCAAATCACTGAGCATGCGCAGTTGGGAGGGACTTATGGAAATGACCTCTTGAAACTAATTTTAATACGAAGCGGGGACAGGTTATGCCTATGTATAGGCATATTGGGAAACTTCATGTGTATGTAACACTTTGCTACATATAAACAGGACAAGCTGCCATGTTGCGGTGCGCACGACTTTGGTGGGACTACCCCCCATGCTGCCCAGCGCTGAATAAACATACCTACTTTACAGTCTTACAGATTGTGGAGTCTGTTTTCCGCATGTCAGAATAATGTTTCTCCTCAGCACTTCAGATGTTGTTTGTTTGATAGACCAGTGTTTCAGTATTTTATTTTTACTGAAGTCTTCTTGATTTCATGACATTTTAATTCATGAATAAGTTATTGAATCCAAGTGTTTTCTGGTGAAATAACTTCTTTGAGTGAGGCAGATTTAGCTGGCACTTTATATTAGGCACTATTTACTTTATAGCCAGACACTTTCCTGAAATCACAGATTGCTTTACGTGTTTCTTTTAAGCAACTGTTCAGGTTAGATAAAAATATCATGGCATCATCACCATATAAAGTTATTTTCTGTTGTGCTCTTCCAAGCTGAATCCCTATGATGGATTCACTGGGACCTACCCTCTTTGCAAAATGTTCTGTGGTCGGTGCCAACAGCAAAAGAGTTCCTCCTGTTGAACAGGCACCATGGATTTAACCCCATTGATTTAGGCAGCTGGGGGGGGGGGGGGGGGCCAAGAAAGGAAGTGTCTGTATGGGATGGGACTTTAAATGGGAAGTTCTGTGCTATTCTATTACAAGTGTGTTTACACTCAGCAAAAGTAGTAGAAATTGATTTACTGTTGAACTGGCACCATGGACAATTCTTGTAAGTATTACTTGTGAAGTGTTTTGTCCTTTATGAATCTCCTTTGACCTGCATTTAAGTGAAAGGAGAATGTGGAATTTAATGGGGCTGCTAGTGTCCTTCTAATTTTTTTCTTATGATTCACAGGTGATTGGGCCTGTAAAAACATCGTAAGATCAGGTCTTTATATAAAAGGAGAATATAACAGAATTAAAGGTCACCCCAAGGGACCTCCTTAAATGTCCAATAAAATTCACAGGAGATATCCACAGGTCCTAGAGATTTTCCTTTATTTCAGACTTGCTATTGGCACTTAGATTTTTTTAATCTGTTATTTCTTTATCAAAAAAAACCAGCCTGGGAACAGCCTGTCATTTTTAGAGATTTTTTTTTAATAACTTCAGAGCATGGAACATCTGAAGTACTGAAGTGTTTTGAGGTAAGTAGAAAAAGTAAGGCTTCTTATTTGCATGCCAAGTTTATTGCATTTAATTGGTGGGATAATATGACATATTTGACTTTCCCTAGCTTAAAAGTCACTCTTTTATTACTGCTATCTTTTAAATGAAATATCTGCTTTGCATGATTACTTATTTACTATGCTGGACTGATATTTAGCTGAGTTCTTCTCTATTCTTAATCATCAATTCAGAGACTCTGTTTATTGACTTTATATAGTGATTTCTCTGTATATTGACTTTAAGCAAGATCCAGATTGCTTTTTTTAAGTTAATTCCCAGAGACCTATATATTAGGCACTTGGTCTCTGAAGGGAAATCCCAGACAGCTTAAGTCAAGTGGTTTAATTTAGCCCTATTTTTTTTGTTTCTTTGTTTGTTCTTTTGTGGTTGGTTTGGAGTGGGGTTTTTTGGGCGAAGAAAGGTTCTTTTTTTCATTCTCCTGAATTTCTGTTCTTTTTTTATTTGGTATTTACAGGTAAGAAATGGTTACGATTAAATTATTCTCAAAAAATAATTACTTTCCTCAAATTGTTATAAAATTTTTGAGATATATTTCAGAACACATTTGAGGTTTGCTTTGGTTTTTTTGTTTTCATTAGGTGCATACAGTGAGGTAACAGTTATTAGTTACCTAATAAGTAAGAAATCCATAAAACGTCTTCCTCACATGTGAATAGCAAAGGCAGGGCTGGGTAGAGATCCCAAACTAGCTCTCGTGACTGCAATTTATTAACTGTATGGACAACCCGACCAGCTAGTCTTCACTAATTAAGGTATTCGAGAAGACCTAACTAGTCTTTGCACTGGCCTTTGTTAAACACCATCCACAGAAGAAATGAAGTTCCTCTCTGACTCTGAATGAAAGATTAGAGTGAAATGGACCCTGATTCAGGACAGTAGTCTTACCTAACTGCCTTTCAGAATTAAAGCTCTGAAGTAAATGGGATTAAAATCCATGTTTAAATTCTTTCTTGGAAGAAATTAATTTAAAGAGAACAAGGTATACAAATGAAAAGGAAAAAAGGAATCTAATTTCCCATTCTACTAAGCAAACGATTACACACTCTACATAAATTAAGACGATTTGCTAAATTAGGACTGGTTATGCCACACAAGACTTTGTCAGATTTGAAAAAGAATTGTTCAGACAGTGTGGAAATATAAAATTAGCTTATGCCACATTAATTTAGTCAATGATTTTTTCTATCTCCCATGAGTGTTGTGAGACAATAATTATCTCATTCTCAAGTAGCCGGACATACAGTAATTTAAACTATCCGATTTAACTATCTTTGTTTCTTTGTTAATCATTTTAAATTATAGCCATTAATTAATTTGAATATATCAGATGTGAATTGAAAGCAGTAGTTTGGAGCAGTATTTTCTGTGTAATGTACAGTATGTTGTAATTAAAGCTAGACGAGCTCTTTTAAAAAAAAATTGTTCCCTTAATTTGTCATATATGAGCACATGGTGAGCTTAATTAATGTCAGTAGGGTAAAATCAAGCATTTTAAAGTGCTAATTTAGGATAACAGAATATGAGCTGCTGCAATTCTGAAATGCTCATTCATTTCTAATTGTGTGGTTTGTTTCTGAAACATTTCATTGTTTTCAGCACAGAACAATTGAACTTGTAGGAGGAAGTGGTGAATAACGCTCAAAGATGCACTTTCTAGTTAGCTGAAAGCATAAGAGCCTTGAAGATTTGAGATAGAAATATTATAAATTGTGTTTATTATAAATTGTGTTTAGTAGATTATAATCAGCTCTCTGTTATCTGGGGAAATAGAATGCAATTTGCACAATTAGCACAAATTTCACTACAATGGGGTCCTGCCAGGCTCCAGGCAGGACACCAGCCCTTGCTGCAACACTGTGCTAATAAGTTTTCCCTGGGGTGGTTTGGCCATCTAGAAGGTTTCTGGCAAATCTATGTCAAGGACAAATAATTTTTTAAATACTGTCATCATTTCTTAGGTATCTATGTTTGAGCTCCAGCATTTCTAGAAACATGAAGAGCTATCTTTTGTGCATGGAGCCAGCTTCTAGTGAACACGGGTTATTAAGCTGGGTTGAGTCTGTTACAATTACAACTAAATCATGTAGTCAAATTAGATTTATCTGACTGAAGTTATTTAATAATATATTAACAACTGTACTAAACCTAAGCTGGCTTTAACAGGACAAGTTATACTGTCTCACTGTATCAATGGAATTATCTATCTGACAGTAGGGTAACATTGATAAAAAAAAGACTTGGCCATTCAAGGGTGTGCTGCATATTTTGCTGCGTGGTTTCCTCAGATGTCCCACAAAAAGCACTCATTTTTAAATAACTTTTTCTTTAATTTTGTTCACAGAAAGAACGTTTCTGTGCAATGGAAGAAAAGTAGCCAAGAGTTGGATACTGTAAACTAATTGCAGATCCTTGCAGCTATTACCTTCAGAAGTGCATAAGTTTGTATTTTAAACATAAAGAGCTGGCAAATTGGCTGAACACTGCTTATAATACTCTGCCAAAACAGTTAGTGATTTCTTATGGCGTTGTTTAGGGTTCAAAATATCAAGAGTCACAGATTACAAGAATTGAGTGCATGACTCAGGACAGGTCCTTCTTAAATGGATAAACTGAACGTAATGCAATTATTGTAAGCAGATCTTTCCGAACTGTTTCTAAAACTGGGGTCTGGTTTGCTCTGTTTTGACACTGTGACTTTTCCTTAAAAATTTTCCCAGAACTCAGTAAATTCCTTTGGCTAAAACATTCTGAGGTCTCACTGTTGTATTACATATTGGATGGCTGAGCTTTCCACTTCATTGGTAATTGCATTTCAGTAGTGCTGTGTACATTTAGCTGTAAAACTGTCTGAAAGTTATTGGAGTGAATAGTGCTATATAATAGAGATAATATTATCATCATAATTTTGGAAAAATCACTGTGATCCTCACTTAAAGCATTTCAGCCATATCAACAACCTTCTGATGCACAAAACTGACAATGTGATTTGCAAAAAGCAAAGTTTTTCAATGACTGACAGCTGCTCTATTTCCCCCCTGTAATCAGAGACCTCTTTGCTAAATAATCTCATTTAAATGAATTTCTTTGTTTAAGATTTTTGCACCCCAGAAAAAGGGCAAAGAAAATGATGCATTACATTGGGAATGTTTTTATCTTCTGGATATTTAGCCTTGTTCGCAAGATGGGAGAAAAGATTAATGTTATATTAGAGCCAAATAAGCGTAAGGTTTTCTAGCTCTTCTTTTCTTACAGGAGATTCTCTTCCAGAACTGTGTTAAACGTTAATATTTTAGTACGGTGTCTGTCATGACAATTAGCACCATAATTTCCTGGATGTGGTCCTTTAATATGGTATACCCTATGCCTTGGCCCTCTCCACAACTGTATGGGATCAATAAAGATTTCTGTGACAAGGTAACTATATGATACTTTAAAATGTCTGGTTTTAGTTGAAGACTTTATAGTAGGAATATAAAGTAAAGTAAATTTAATGGGAAAAACATGCAGGCAGAATAAGAAATGAAACTAGTTCTGGGCATGACAGTTCTCGATCTCCTCTCTTCCATTAAGCCAGAAATGCTGTACTTTCTCTCTGTAGCCTGTTATTGTATTTTTTCCAGCTAAACAGAAACAGAGGCATCATAAATTCCCCCATAAGCAGTTCTTGTGATAGTTCAACCTAGTTCTACAGATCAAAACATTTTGATTAAGATCAGGGAAAAATATTCCTATTTAAGCATTCAAATGACCTAAATCTCCCAAACTTTTGAAGTTCCTCCAGCTTACAAAAAATACAATAATTGTTTAGAATACAACAACAGAATTCAAAGACACCCATTGTATTTCAGATGTAATTGCTTTCCAGGCATTAACAAAGATCTTTTCAGAAACTGAGAATAAGACAAATAAGACATTGATTTGTAGGGATTTTTTTTATTTCCTTAACACAAATTTTATAGAAAGCAAAATGAAATATTTTAGGTTCATGTACTCATCCCTTGTGGAAAATTCATGGTATAAATTAACATTTTGGCTTGGTGATAGAAATGCAGGAACTCTGTTACAAATGGGATTTTCCTTAGCTTTGCCTAAGAGCAGTCTGAGGACAGATTTAGCAATATGTATTTAGAGAAGTTTGGGAGTTCTTTAATCCCTGAAAAATTTGGGTGTGGACATTTATTTTAGTAGCTTGTCTTTGATATCTCTTATACTGTTGAGTTAACAATTTAAGGCAAACCAGACTAGATCTCTCTTACAACAGTCTGCAATGTGAAGGCTGAAATGTTTTGACTGAGTCCATGTTCAGTGGTGCACTCATTTCTTGTTTTGTTGATTTTTATTAGTATTTATATTCACTTCCACCAACATATCATCCTAAGATCATTGCAATCAATACAAATGCTTCCAAGTGTTTTTAACAAGGGGGGATTTGCTGCTGTCATAGCAGAGCCTGGACAACTGTGCAAGAGTGAGGTGAAGACTATTTATGTGCCAAATCAATTCTAACGTTAAGTACCCAGAAGCATGTTCTGATGGCAATGAGGCTTAGTGCTTGAATAGCTCAAAAGGGGAAGACAAACCACAAAGCTACTATTTTTGCATGGTTCCACACTCACTGCCCTTCCTGTGTCATGATAAGACACTGTATAATTTGACAAGTTTGAGTGCAGAATTATTCTTAGCTGAGCTTGTCCATTTCCAGTTTGCCACACTCAGGCTTTGTTAAAAAGTAGTAATCAGTTTTCAGACATGGCAAAAAATAAGACGACTTACAGCTTTGTTTAGCTCTACATCTGATGCTTCATACATAGGTCTACTCCCTGACAATTATTCCTTTTTTTCCTAAGTAATGCTATCTCATCAAGAAAATAATCTGACACTATGGTTTTCAGTTAGAATAAAAAAATATTTAAAAAAAATTAAAGATTGTTTTTCTTTTCAAGATAAACTATTTTGCTATTCAGAATTTGGGGTATCTGTAGCCCAAACCCACTGACATAAATAAAAAAAAAAAAATTATGCCTCCCAAGTCACCACCTTTGGCCAAGAGCCAAAGATTCATTTTGAATCTAATTTCTATATTTACACACAACACGTTGATTTGATTTTGAAAGTTTAAAAACTTATTGGACTTGGTCATTGCTGCACACTACCTTGCATTGAACCACTAGAGTAAAAACTACATGAACTGACCACGCCATAATTTTCCATTAACATGAGAAAAAAAATTATCACATGATCAAATGAGCTGAAGTGGTGCATTAAGGCTGTTATAAAATTAGTCTTTTTTTCTTCATTGTTTTAGATCCATTCCAAAATGAGAAACTTAGATAATACAATCCTATCATGATCAGCCATCAAGACAGCAAGAAATCTTTAAGTTCAATATCAGAAATGTGTTAAAATCATTGTGAAAATAACTCAGTTTGAGAAAAACTTATTAAATGACAGGACAGCTAGTTTGCTCTTGGAAGACAGTCCTGTGGAGTTGCATCTCATTGCTAACCAAGAAAAAGTTAGAAGAAGAAAGACATGAAAGATTTTACTGTTAATTATCAGCCAAAGGGAAAATACTCCCTTGACAGAAAGAGATCTGGAAAAAAAGGAGAAAAGGACGTTTATAGAGCTGTAGGGCAACAGACTAGTAACATTATCATTTTATGAAAAAATGTGTGCTTCAGTAGATTCTCCCTTTTGATGTAATATAAGTGATTGCTTTAAAGAACACTCAGTGACATTAATATAAGACTGACCAAAAATTGTCGTAAAAGAGAAATAGTTTTAATTCTCTGAGGGTTTTAAACAGTGGTTTTCATTACCTGAGAACTTGAATTTTGTATTAATTACAAAAAAAAAAAGAGATTGTTTTCAGCTGAAAATCAACATTTTATTAGAGTGGAGGGGGAAAAAAGAAAGCAGTACTTTACTTCCACGTTATCAGATACCAATACCTCATTGTGGGTGTCTTCTCATTTTTTCTTTCCTCTCAGCCAGTCTTATCAAAGAGGTTCATTTCTGAAGAGGCACAGTAGCCATGTGGCTGTGTGGCCTCACCTCTCAAGAAAAGAAAATTATTGTGCAGTAAAGAAAATAGAACACAAAAAGAAGGCAAGCATAAGGGATCCAATTTACACTTTCACCCAGCAGTGTTATGGCTTGACATTTGACTGAAAACATGAAACACCCTTCTAGGGGGAGATTTCTATCATTTCTGCAAGAATAGGATCCTGTAAAATGTATTTTCTAATTTATCTTGGAGAATATTAGCAGCTACTCATTTCAGTGATAATTTTAATGAACAGTAGAATCATAGAATATTTAGGCTGTGATTTACCCCTGGAGGTAATCTATTCCTACTCCCCACTCAAAACCAACTACAACAGTTTGGTCTGGCAAGATCTGAATATCTCCAAAGATGGAGACTTCACATCCTCTCTGGACAAGCTGTTCCTATTGTTTGACCACCAGCACACTGACATTAATTGGAGGTCTTAATGTTGCAATAGCTCTTACAGTAATATGTCACCTGAACATTTCTTTACATGTGAATGCACATATGTTTCTATGCATATGTATCTGTTGAATTTCTGTTTATGAGCTGCAATGACGTACATTTTTTCCTATAACTATTATTTATAAAAGGATGAAAAAATTCCTGCTGACAAAATAAGTATGTTTCATTTATGAAAAAAATTGTGCTGAAGGTAAGAAAACAGCATGCTTTATAGCAAATCTGCACAGTCGTGTTTTTTGCTCTTTTTGCTGGCAGTGCACAAAATGGGATTTTCAGCACTGTTCTAGTTTCATTCTTAGCTCTGTAGACACGTGGCAAATCTGTGATTTTTCAAATAGCCTGAGGCTTAAAATAGATTAACACTTTACCAGTACTTCCATTTCCTAGAAAGTTTATTTTCTTTGTAACTCGGTTTGAAGGTAATGAAAGGCTCAAGGGTTTGTGACACCACCCACAGTATATCAGAAGAGATGCTCTTTTTTTTTGTTTGTTTGTTATAAGTGAGAGAATTACACCATTATTCCAAACACGCTTCATTTCAAGGTATGATAGCAAGCTGGTGAAGAAACATGGATAAGAGGTGCTTTTCTTCTGAGAAAGGTACTTTGTGTCCATACTGCAGATGGGGCTCTCTAGATGGTGACTTCAACCTTACTTCTACCAAGAGGGAACCTTCAGTGAGAGCACCACTGGTGTACTTTCTATATACTGCAAGGCTCCAAATTTAAATGTCAGACAACATTGCACCAATAAGATTTCCAGTGCATAAAGTTGTTAATGAAGAAGTATTCATTATTTATACAATGCATATTTATAAACATTTTTCTACAAATTAGCCATTTGTAGCTGTATTTCCTAGGCAGAAATATAGGAACAATACACACACATTGCAGAGCAAAATTTATTCTTTAGTATTATTCCATTTTTACTTTTTGAATTTTCTTACCTTTCTGTTTCTCTCATAGGTGAAACGTGAAACTGGTTCTCTTTTTGTGCTTTAAGATTTTTTACAGTTTTTATCTTCTGTTATCTTCAAAAAGTAAGAAGTATAAAGTGCAAAAAACAAAGATAACAAATGCCCACTTTTCATATGTTTTAAATATTTTAACTGATAACCATTAAGAAGTCAATATTTGATTCTTTCATAAACTGTCATATGCAATATTATCATATCTATAGTTGATATAAAAGTACATATGGTGGCTACATTCTTATGGCTGGCAAAATTAATTTTAACAGCAGCTAGAGTTTGTGTTTTAAAAAAATTTGAAAATAAAATATTTATTGCATCTATAAAGATGTGATATGTTTTAAACACAATCTCACAATCTTCCACCTAAATAAAATCTTTAGCAATGCTAAGTTTGCTTTTTTGTTCCCCTTCTTTTATGTATTTGTTCAAATATTTAAGAGATTCTCTAGGTCAGTACTTCTGCCTCTTACCTCAGCTGAACTACATTAGTTACATCTCAGCAGTCAATACTAGCATAGTAGACCTAGATTTCACTCATGTCTCATGTGACCCTTATTTAGCACTGAAGTTAACCTGCTAAAAAACAGTGATAAGGTTTCTAGGTTTCTATGCCAATTCATTTCATGAAGTCATCACAGAATTACCCTACTTAAGTTGATTTAATTTATTCTGAAGTATGGAGTCTACTGCTGGGCCAGATCACAGGCAATAGTGGAAATGCAATGTTAAAATACGATGGTTCATACATAAAGCAACCAGATGTCCTTTCTTTGCTTTTCTTGATCCCAGTAGTCCAACCAGTACCTACGTATGTCCATTTTGGGGATTGGACTAGATGACCTCTAGGGGTCCCTTCCAACCCAATACATTCTATGATTCTATGATTTAGGAAAGCATAGGAAAAAAGCACATCAGAGTACTGGCAGAAATGAACAATATCCTATTCACACCCTGTTTCTGCTGGGTGAGTTATCAATAGGGAATGAATAAAATTAGGTGATTGGATGTTCGAATTTTTGAGACCCTGAAGGAAAACATTTGGGCTGCCATTTTGCCTGGATTGTGACCAGGAAACAGATTTTTTTCTTTATCTACCCCTGATATATTTTTTTCCTCTGTCAAATACTTTTCCCAGTTCAGCACTTAGCATGAAGGAGGAAAAGACATCTCTTTGTTCCCCTTGAATGTCTCAGCATTATTACAGGACAGAATACAAGGAGTGTATTACCCTCAAAAAGAATATTAATGGAGCCTGGCTTGTGAGTGGCTTCCCTTTCACCTATGTGATCTTCTAATCAGTTAAAAAATAATGCTGGTATAGTCAGTAGTGTTATTTAGAGAACTTATATCTTAATTTTTTTAATTTTTTTTTTTTTTAGTGAGCAATTTTTTTAATAACATGGGAATGTTTGTAATATTTTTATGGTGGGTTTCCATGTTTCAGTCCCTTCACCTTTTTGTTTGCTGGAGACATTGCTGGTATGAATTGGATAACACCTAGTTTTTGCTACCAGTGAACAATAAATGAGCATCTGCACATAGCCCTCTACTATGAAATGCAACCTCAGCAACTCATCTCATTGCTTGTAGAGGTTCTGCCTTAAATTCGGTTTTGGCCATTTAAGCTAAGCAATTTTTTTGAGTTCTTAATGAGAACATGTTAGCATTGTAAAAATTCAATATTGCCATGCTAGTGGTAAATATAATGTTCTTCCACTTCCTTGTAATCATATCCGAATTTGTGTTTTTAAAACTGTTGTAGCTATAGAAACACTGTACTTATGTCAGTGATACATAAATTTACATGTTTATTGTGTTATGTACCCTTCATGAAATCAAGTCCTTGACCACCCCTATAAAAACTCTGAGCATGCGATAGAATCAGAATATATCAGGGTCTGTGGTACAAACTTCCCTCTCAGGTCCATAAAATCCATAATTTCTTTCACTTGCAGTACGGTATTTAGGAACCAGATAATGGCTAGACATTCAAATACACTTTTTAGAAGAAGTGGAGAATGCAGTACATAATGTATTCTGATAATTACATACAGGCTCAATAACATGCATACTGACATGCTCTCATTCCAAAAATGGTACCATGGTGTAATTTAGAAATAAAATAGAAATAACTAACACTATGGTTGAATGACAGAACTGAACTGAAACAATGACTTGGCTGAGTCTTTCTTCCCCTAGAAAACCACTAAAAATCTGTGACTGAGTCCAGCCTCTTTAGGAAAAATGTTCATACAGTCTATACCCTGTGCTTTAAAATAATAATGGGAACATCTGCTAGCCCGCTGCATGGACAATAATTCATATTTTTTCAGCATGAAAAGTTGTGCCTGACATCTTGAAATTTAAATTGGAACTGAAGACATATACCAATGGGAATGTCAATTACCATTATCATTATCATCACAAGACAATTTGATTCAAATGTTTAAGGAAATGAAGCTGAAGGAAAACATTTAGTTTGGCCAGTGGGGAAAATAAAATAATCCTACAAACCCCAAAGTAATGAATGGCCCTTTCTGTAAGAAGGTAGAATAAGGGCCCCAGTATAAAGGAAAGGAATGTCTTTTATGCTGAGAATGTGACTTAACACCACTTGCAGAAATTAATCCCTATGAAGTCAAATTAAAATCATGTGAAAAACTGTGGTTCATAAGCATAAGGCAGAAGCTTTAAGGTCTTAGGAAAATCATGTCTCTGACTTCATCATCACTGAATATGGACAAGTTTCTCACAGTTTCCAGAGTGAACTGGTTTCAAATATGCCATGTACTCAGAATAATTCATTTTAGGACAGAACTTCCCCAAGGTGGCTGATCCCAGATTTTTCAGACTGAGGTCTCCTTTTCTCCAGTAGTCTCCCTCTGGCTTCAGAGAGTGAGAAACAGAAAGTAATCTTGTTTGATCAAGAGTCCTGAAACAAAAAAAAAGGTAGATTGAAACAGGGAGCTTGAAGGTACCAGAAACTGGAAAAAGTAACAATACTACCACAGGTTAGTAATGTAGGCAAAACCAGCTTAAATAGTGAATGCTAACAGGTGGCACACAACTGAGAACATCTGGGGGGCAGAGGGGCGGTGTGAATGCCTGAAACTGAACTTCTGAACTCTAAAGTTGAAATCCGCTACTTGATGGGTGCAACTCGCACCATCTGGTTGTAAATTTTGGTTACACCTGGACTATATAAAAGTGACAGGTTCTGAATCCTCCAATTAATAGAATCAGAATCACTTTGGTTGGAAAAGACCTTTAAGATCATCGAGTCCAACCTTTAACCTAACCCTGCCATCCCACCACTAAACCATATCCCTAAGCACCTCATCTATCCTTCTTCTAAATACCTTCAGGGATGAGGACTCTAAAAAGACATGAGATGGATCCACCGATTAGGAAGTGGATCACATGTGCTGCTGTGCATATATTATTTAGGTGGGAAAAGAGAATTGCTGAAAGAAGAGCTGGATGACAAAAAGGAGGGTTCCTGAGAAGTGGTCTCAGAAAGAAAAAGGTGGCCTGGAAAGGAAAAGGTGACTATTCTGACTGGAGGAAACATAGAATCAGAATCGTCTAGGTTGGAAAAGACCTTTAAGATCATCAAGTCCAACCATGAACATAACCCTGCCATCCCAACATAACCCTGCCATCCCAAATCATCCTGCAAATCAGGGAGTATTCTGGAAATCTGAGAGCTGAGATAATGCTGGGAAATGCCCAGGGACCTTGGCAGGTAGTGTCTGGGATGGGGAGCTGCAAGCAGCTGTGCAGCATGAACTGGCGCAGCTTTCTGCCCAACCTTCCAGGGCCAGCAGGGACCGCCCAGCGAAGAAGCGGAGACCTAGTGAGTGCAGCACTGCGGGGGAGCAAGTAAGTGAGAGAATCAGACAGGGTAAAAGGGATAATCTTGATGGTTCTTAAATAAATCCCAGTACCCAGCTCCACTATGGGTTTTAATTTACTCTGTCTCACCCTTGACAGCTGGGCAAGGAGGCTTGAACTGGGAACAAAAAGAGTTACCACAAAAAGGAAAAGAGCTTTTTCTATCTGTTAACCCTAAAGTAGCAATGCACTTATTTGCAATGCGTTTATTGCAATGCACAGATACAAACGTGACAAGGAGTCAGGAAGATTCTGCTTTAAGATTTCTGCCTTTTTTGCCGTATATGAAAGGTATGGAAAAGGAATACCATGAGGATTATAAAATTGAGGAGATAGATGTCAACACATCAGAATTAAGATTACCGATGCAATCTGAATTTACCCTCCCCACTGAGAATATACATTATGTTAACTGTTCATGACAAGGCTTGGTATTTTTTTTGCATGGCACACGTATTTGAATCACCAGGCAACATAAAGGCAAGGGAAGCTGTCCACCATGAAAGTCCCACAGAGGTTAGGAAGAGGGCAGACAGTGGTGTGAGGGATTGCTAGGCAAGAAAAACTGTCTTGTTTTTATGGAAGTTGAATGCTTCCCCAGAGAAATGTATATTTTATCATAGTAAAAAAGTTGCTGTGTGATGCGTTTCAAGTCACTTAAACCAAATTTAGGTCAGTCATCTGGTGTCTTTCATTTTCTGGTTGCTTAATCAGATTTCCTGGAGTCTACTCTGCTGACTACTTCAGTTGCAGTCGAACTTGGTGGGAGATATATTTGAATAGATAGTGCTAACATACAAAGCTAAATTTAGTCTACAAAATAAAGAATTCACAGTTTTCTGTGGCCAGCAGGTCGAGGGAGGTGATTCTGCCCCTCTACTCTGCTCTGGTGAGACCTCACCTGGAATCCTGCGTCCAGCTCTGGAGCCCTCAGCACAAGAAGGACATGGAACTGTTGGAGCAGGTCCAGAGGAGGGCTACTAAAATGATCCGAGGGCTGGAGCACCTCTGCTATGAGGACAGGCTGAGAGAGTTGGGGTTGTTCAGCCTGGAGAAGAGAAGGCTGCAGGGAGACCTGATTACGGCCTTTCAGTACCTAAAGGGGGCCTGTAGGAAAGATGGGGAAAATCTTTTTAGTAGGGCCAGCTGTGACAGGACAAGGCGTAATGGTTTTAAACTAAACCAGGTAGGTTTAGACTAGGTATAAGGAAGAAATTCTTTAGAATGAGGGTGGCAAAACACTGGAACAGGTTGCCCAGAGAGGTAGTGGAGGCCCCATCCCTGGGAACATTCAAGGCCAGGTTGGATGGGGCTCTGAGCAACGTGATCTAGTTAGCGGTGTCCCTGCTCACTGCAGGGGGCTTGGACTAGATGACCTCTAGGGGTCCCTTCCAACCCAAAACATTCTATGATTCTATGATTCTGAAGCTGGCCTCGCAATGAAATTGTTGGATTTTAATCCCTTCACATAGCAATGTTCCATCTCTGATGGGAATGACAACATCCCTGGTATCACAGGGTGATGAGAAGGTTTCCGTGATGTATTCCTACATGATAGTGAAATCAGAAAAGAAAAATCTCTGAGGAAATGAATAGTTCTCAATAGGAATCTGGATTGTTAGTGTCTAGTAAATAACAAATGGGACCACACAGGCTGAACAATGAAACAAAAACAAAGTATTAAGCAGCTGCTCATTAAGTAAGCATCATCCAGTCTGTATTGTGAATGAAACAGAGGTCCCATGGAAAAAAAAAAATCATTTAATTAAAATTGCATTGTAATTCATACAAATCAGAAGCATTCACAAAAGACTGCTGAATTGATAGTACCCAGGTAACCATCTTCCAGCATTTCCTAGCCTTCAGATGCATGATTTTGCTGCTTTAATAAAGTAATGTAACATTGGGATTTTTTGTCTGTTGCTCATGAGTTTCTATGTATTTGTGTATTATGCATAAACAACAGTTGATAGATGAATAGGTTGTTAAATACAGAGAAATACCCATCTGACGAGGTTTTAGTCCCTGTCTTTTCTGCCAGTCTGATTTTTCTACAAAAGTTGAGCTCACTTCTCCTTTTTTTGTTCTGTACCTTTTAACAATTGAGCTCCACTTCAGTGGAGAGAAAGAAGATAGAAAGTGAAGACTGGGATTTGGGGATAAGTGTATTTATGAACTCTCTTCCATCTGTACCATAAAACTGACATCACAGGGGAGAATGAAGCAAAAGGTGTCTGCTGCAGTTTCACATAAATCCATTTTATTCCTGCTGAACACAGCAAAAGCATATTGCTTTATGCGGATATTTTTCCCACCTTAAATTTTGCATCATGAACTTCAACTGTATGTAGCAGTGCTGATCAGATTTCTTATAAAAATCCTGTGTAATAACCTACTGTCGTGGTTTAACCCGGCTGGCAACTAAGCACCACGCAGCCGCTCGCTCACTCCCCCCCCGTCCCTCAGTGGGATGGGGGAGAGAATCGGGAAGGGGAAAAAAGGTTAGAGCTGAGGGCTGAGATAAAGACAGTTTAATAAGAGAAAATAATAATAACAGTAATAATGAGAATGATAACAAAATATACAGAATATACAAAACGAATGATGCACAATGCAATTGCTCACCACCCGCCGACCGATGCCCAGCCCGTCCCGAGCAGCGATCAGTACCCGAGCAGCGATCACGCCCCCCGCAACCGACCGACCCACCAACCCTCCCCCGAGCATGACGTTATATGGTATGGAATAGCTCTTTGGACAGTTTGGGTCCTAGCTGTGCTGTACTCCCAGCTTGTTATGCACCTGGCCGAGCAGGAGAAGCTCAAAAAGTCCTTGAACAGTCTGAGCACTACTTGGCAACAACTAAAAACATCAGCGTGTTATCAACATTCTTCTAGCACTAAATCCAAAGCACAGCACTATGCTAGCTTCTGTGAAGAAAATTAACTCTATCCCAGCCAAAACCAGGACACCTACTTACAGTTTAAACAGATTGTTTTTTTCAAAACAGACTATGACACATGACATTCATTATAATCATAAAACAGGTTCTTGAATGCGTAATTCTTTTTATGTCATTGTTTTACATCTTGTATTTTGCCTCTTTCGAATATAGCAGTGTTGTACTTTATGTGGGACCTATATAAACTCATAGTTCTAGCATGGCTATTTCTGAATTTATTCTGTATCTTCTGTCAAGATAGAGTATTGCAAGATTTTATATATCTTACTTTTGGTCACATGGTTAGTACCAGGGCACTGGGTGGAGATCCAGGTCAAACTTAAGGAAAAAAAAACAAAGAAAACAGAATATTTTTCTGTCCTAAACCCTCTACTCAACTGAGATTGATATAGTGATTTCTTCGTCAACAGATTTGTGTTTAACTGGTTAAATGCATTTGTTTTAGTTAAAAAAGAAAGAAAAGAGAAAAAAAATCAGCTTTGCCTGACATGACCTCTTACTTTGCTCTCATGTCATTTCCATTCACTCCTAACAGCTTTGTTGGTTTATATAAAGTAGATGTAAAAACTCCCCAAACTAAACATAACCTTGCTTCCTGTGAGTTGATTTTAAACTGTGCTTGAATGTCATGGCAGGTCAGTATTAGGCTTTTATTTGAGTGCATGTGATTAAAATGCTTTGTGATTCAACCTTTCAAAAATTTCTGAACATATAAACTTGACAGAGTGAAGACATGCAGCCTGATACTTAGGTAAGAAGTCAAGCAAGGATAGAATAAAATTCTGATAACCAAGGAATCCTCCTTTAAACAAACTGATGTTCTTCAGTCACTTCCTAAGGCCTGTTTGGTTTGTTGAGTGTCAATTGGTATAACCAAAATATTAAGGTTTTCTTCTTTCAGTTTGAGTGAGGGGTTTGTAAGCCTTACCCATGCTTTATAGAGGACTGTATCAAAATTGGTAAGCCATTATTCAGCTGACACTAAGCAGGTCAGGCTTTGTATTTCTCCTTGTCCTGGATTTGGCTGGGATAGAGTTAATTTTCTTCCTAGTAGTTGGCATAGTGCTGTGTTTTGGATTTAGCATGAGAAGAATGTTGATAACACACTGATGTTTTAAGCAGTGCTTACACCAGTCAAGGGCAGTTTTCAGCTTCCCCTGCTCTGCCAGGTGCACAAGAATCTGGGAGGGGGCACAGCCAGGACAGCTGACCCCAACTGGCCGAAGGGCTATTCCAGACCATATGACGTCCTGCTCAGTATAGAAACATGGGAGGAGTTGGCTGGGGGGGCAGTGATCGCTGCTCAGGGACTGGCTGAGCATCTGTCAGAGAGTGGTGAACAGTTGCATCATTTCATCTTTCCTGGGTTTTGTTTCTCTCTCATTGTTTTCCTTTTAATTACTATTATTATTATTATTATCATATACTTATTTTATTTCAATTATTAAACTGTACTTATCTCAACCCATGAGTTTTCTTATTTTTGCTATTCAATTTGTTGCCCCCATCCCACCAGGGGAGAGGGTGAGCAAGCAGCTGTGTGCTGCTTGGTTGCCAACTGGGGATAAACCACAACACTCCTACTCTATCATATTTGCTGAAGTTTATCTGAGAAGGTTCTGCCTATCTGGTTGTGTGCATCTCATGGCATACATGAGCTGAACTAAATACTCAGATCCTAAGAGGCTGCATTTGGCTTTCAAGTCCTCTGGTTCATTCTTCAACTATGTTTGCTAAGATAGGAGCCATCACAGTTGCCTCAGCTGACCTGCAGCTTAGGTACACTTTGTTGGATCCAGAAGGAGCTTCTAAGCATTACAACAATCATAGAATCATAGAATGTTTTGGGTTAGAAGGGACCCCTAGAGGTCATCTAGTCCAAGCCCCCTGCAGTGAGCAGGGACACCGCTAACTAGATCAGGTTGCTCAGAGCCCCATCCAACCTGGCCTTGAATGTTCCCAGGGATGGGGTCTCCACTACCTCTCTGGGCAACCTGTTCCAGTGTTTTGCCACCCTCATTGTAAAGAATTTCTTCCTTATATCTAGTCTAAACCTACCTGGTTTAGTTTAAAACCATTACGCCTTGTCCTGTCACAGCTGGCCCTACTAAAAAGATTTTCCCCATCTTTCCTACAGGCCCCCTTCAGGTACTGGAAGGCCGTAATCAGGTCTCCCCGCAGCCTTCTCTTCTCCAGGCTGAACAACCCCAACTCTCTCAGCCTGTCCTCATAGCAGAGGTGCTCCAGCCCTCGGATCATTTTTGTAGCCCTCCTCTGGACCTGCTCCAACAGTTCCATGTCCTTCTTGTGCTGAGGGCTCCAGGGCTGGATGCAGGATTCCAGGTGAGGTCTCGCCAGAGCAGAGTAGAGGGGCAGAATCACCTCCCTGAACCTGCTGGCCATGCTTCTCCTGATGCAGCTCAGAATACAGTTGGCCTTCTGGGCTGCCAGCGCACATTGCCGGCTCATGTCCAGCTTTTCATCCACCAGCACGCCCAAGTCCCTCTCGGCAGGGCTGCTCTCAATCCTTTCTTCCCCCAGCCTGTACTGATACTGGGGGTTACCCCGCCCCAGGTGCAGGACCTTGCATTTGGCCTTGTTGAACCTCATGAGGTTCACACAGGCCCACCTCTCTAGCCTGTCCAGGTCTCTTTGGATGACATCCCGTCCTAAACAAGAAGTCTTTCAAATATAATTTGCCGTAAGTGTAGGTGTTAATGCTGAGAGCCATAACTGAAACATAAAAGAACATGTAGATACCTGGCAATTACAGGAAAGCGAAATACCCTATTTATAGGAGTTGTATCTGAATGGTAGTATAAGTCCATTTGTTGCAATGCTATTGATGTTTGAAAGACTTTTTGGCTCTCCAGCTGATATTTTCTACCTGGCTCTTCAGCATTAGTCATCTGAGGATGAGAGGATAACTTCAAATACTGGAGGTGTTAGTCTCTTCCTTCCATGGAATCCTCTATAGATAATAATACTATTCTTTATCCAATTAAAAAAAAAAAAAATAAAAAGCAGACTTCAATAAAAGGAGGCACGGAACTGTTCCATTACAGAAACAGCCTAGTGAGCCATCGTCTTCATTCCCTTTTTCCACTCTACAATTTTAGGGAAGGGAAACAATTTGATGCATTTTAGGTGAGGGCACCCATTCTAGCCAATGAACAATGGACAATAGAGGAAATGAATTCAGGATGTTCCATTCAATGCCCTTTTTCTGCTGGGAGTTTCTGCTGGGGAGATCTGTGCACCGGCTCAGATCACAACGCCACATCGAGAACAGGGATCCAGCCACAGTCACTGACTTGTTTGTTACTCCATAGAATTTTAGTCCTTTGTTCAAGTTCAAGGTATTAATATTAATTTCTTGAATAAATATCCTTATTAGGCAGGCACCTTGCAGGTATTGTCGACATTATTTCTAACAGGAATTAGTTCTCAAAGGTAATTATTATTTTACCCACCTTACAGAGGAGGAGATAATGACATAGACAAGGATCCTGAAAGAATCTGTGTAGGAGGAAAATTGAAATATCCCTCCCAGAGTGACTTTCAAAGATTAATTTTGTCTTTGGATTCTTCCCGGTTGCATATCCTCATTCCCATCAGGTATTTTTGCAGCCCACAGAATAGTGGATTGCAGGTCAGCAGTCACATCTCCACAGGTCATCCTTCCTATAGTAAGATTATTTCCTTTGTAACTTATTAGCTGCTTCACTTTTAATTATAGACTAAGATGTCCCTAACTCAAGAATAACAAAATCTGGGTCAAAGTACCTAGCAGATACATTTCCTTCCACTTACTGAAGTGGAAGAGGGAGCTTCCATTGACTTTGGACAAGAAACTGAATTTGTGGGAACCTGATCAACTTGGTCAACACCAATTCTTTTCCTTACACCGCTTCCTTCCCTCAGAGAGCCAGTATTTTTTCTATACATTTCTATTATTAGGTGTCATAGCTTCAGTGGTTTGTAACATATTTAGTATATAAAAACAATTCATGTGCCTCATTTTAAAATATTAACAACTAATCTCTGTCATCCTCCTTTTTTTTTTTTTTTTAAGCTGGATACAAAGTGGCATCTCTCATGAAACAATTATTATTTAGTGAGCAGTAATTCTTTTTTCCACCTCCAGTATATTTTGTTTGCTTGGGCAAAGTCTTTTACAGCAAGTCTGAGATACGAGAAATCCTTACAGCGTCATAACAAATGACTGAGAATCAGAGCAGAGCGTGTAAATCTAAAATGAATGTGCCATTCGCAAATTCATGCACACTTGTTTTGTACTATAATCTATTTGCAGGCTTCCTCCACCCTAGTCATCATGAGCATACCTTCTTTCTCCTTCAACATTGGAAGACAGAAGCTTTTGCCTGAAATATGAGTTGCTCATTCAATCTTGTCTTTGCCAAAAAGCCCCTAGAAAAAAACCCGTACATTCTTCATCCAAGTCACATTTTCATCATATAAATAATATTGAGGACTACGTCTCACATTTTTTAGCGAGAAGTCTCCAAGTACTTTATGAAGGAGATAAGAACTGAGGAAAAAACATGCTCCACCTAGAAAAGAAGCCAGTGTTACCACTTCAAGGGATGTGGAAATGTGAACCATACAGGCCAGTGCTAATATAGCATCTCTCCATACTTGTCACCTGCTAAATCTGTGCTTGCACAGATTTCACGTCAGTTTTGTTGTGAGTGAATGCAATCCTAAGTGGAAGGTAACTCTTCATGATATCTTCTAGTCTGTCCTAATCCTTTGTAGCATACAGTAGTTTTCTAATTCTAATTACTAGGTTTTGGAACTGGCACATTTCTCGGGATTTTCTTTTGCTTGATCACACCAGCACTTCCCCGTGTAAACAAAGCACACAGTGGGTGATTATGATAGCTGATTAAAATAAGTAAACAGATTGGAGAACATTAAAGTTTTATGCATCCCTGCCATCTGCTTTCCCTTCACACTGTACATATTACTATACATATTGTACACAATTGATTTTGTTTCCACTTCAGTAGCAACAGGCACTGTGGCACACCGTCAGTGGCTTGAATAATTCACATAAATGACTGCCATGACTGCTCTAGATAGCTGCATGCCTGATATTCTGTTTGTTTTTCATATGATTCTGGCATTAAACTCATGACAATTCACCTGAATAAAGACATTGAGAGGAAAATGGGGGCAGAAGAGCAGTCACGTTTTCCAACACCGAGAACAACTCAGAACCATAAAACGTTATCTTTTTACCCTTAATTTTACATAATTTCTAACACTTTTAAATTCTACTTACAACAGATTAATACAGATTTTCTATCCAGTTTAAGAACTGCAAATGAACAGCATACATAACCTAGGTAGTGATATCATTATATTGAATAGCACCTTGTACATAAAACCATCATAATGAAAGCACTAGGAAAGAGGAAAGAAGCACTAGTTAGTCTGAATAAGAGAACTGCAATGGGATCCTTTATTAAGGGGTTGTGTGAGAGAATAAAAAGAAACACGTAATTCAAGTGATTTCAGTGGAAGGACTTTGTAAATCATAGAGAGGAAGGATAGTCATGCATTCAGGCAATTGACTGCCTCTGAAATAACATGAGTTTTCTTAGAAGCTGTTTTTCAGGGAATTTCCTGCATTAATTTAATCAGTCTATCACCTTATCTACCAATAGAGTCATAATAATATTTTATCAGATGGCATTGTGAATACAGTCCAGCTTGTGTTTATAAGGTACCCAATATACAATTAATAACATAAAGAAAATGCATTCCTTGGTGTTGACCTTACCATGAGACAGAACCAGGGACTGACCACCTATCACCCCATAGGTAACTAAAGCTCTTTTATTCCTCTCCCATAAATGGACTTGGTAGGGTGGGCACATGGAGCACCACTAATTGTCAAGAGTGTAAAGTTACCCTTTCCTTGGAGAGCAATCTCATATCAACAACCTCCTTTTCAGTTTCAAAACATGTAATTCCTTGAAGACTTAAACATAAATTATAAAAAAGTGGAAAAGATGAAAATATGTGATTATCCTTTACCAGCAAGATGTATCAATCCCAGACCTTGGTTAGGAAGGTCTACACTCTGTTAGTTTTTCCCATGACCATATAAATGTAACAGGAAGGACCCTTTAATGTGCTGGATGAATACCTCACAAATCTGCATACGTACATTTAGAGGCAAAAAATATAAATACTACTCCTTTATGAACTCTGGAATGTTAAGACATAACTCAGTAAATGAATGTGGTTTTATAAGCTATGATATGATTTTTTTCCTGTTACATATTTGCAGATTCTTAATTGGAATTATCTACCCACTTGAGAAATTAAAAAATTTTAAAAGGTTTTTAACTAGGCTTTAACTCATTTGTAATCTACTTGAAAGAAAATTAGCCCAATCATAGCTCATCTTTTATGAGCCATCAGGTCACTTTCATGCATGAATTAAAACTAATATTATTTTAGATCATTATTCTACTACACTTTCCCAATATGGATTATTTCTACACTGACAAGCTATCCATTCAGCTTCAGTTTATGGACCTCTTGAAGATATGAATAGCAATCATTCCAAAAGATTTTGACAAAGCTCACAGTCATCTTTTATTTAAAATATAGCTGATATTTTGGATTTTGGAAGGATCTGAACTATATATGTGGTCTTATCGCAAAACTACAAGGTAAAGACCCAGAATTTTGCTTTGGAATCAAGACAGTGGATTGTAAGAGGTGCAGTTTGTAATAAAATTATTCTTTTTTATTGTCTAATATTATAGTGACACTACCATAAAGAAAATTGCTATTAGAACGTAAAAAAATAATGTATCATCATAAATAGACAGCAGACTTTGCAAAGCTTTATTTCTGTTGGTTAAAAGGTGTGGGTCTCAAAGGTGCGGGTCTTTTAACAAAGTTTTGAACCTTTTCCAAAAATGGGCCTGCAAGACCTCCTTGGCTTACAATTATTGGCTAGGATTTGCATAAATTGTTCTGCAGTTTCCAAGACAATTCTTCATCTTGTAAAAAAAAATAATCATAATTGGTTTTTATTCCCTGCTTAGTATCCAAAATATTTGTTTGAAAATTTACTGGGGGATAAAATATCTTATATTGCAGAATAGGCCAAGTGACAGTGAAAACAATGACTAAAGTAATGTAAAATTTATAATTTAGAACCTCTGCATTTTTCACTGTAGTTTTTATTGTGACAGAAAGGAAAAATTAAAAAATCCACTTGATCAGAGGCCCAGAAGTGAGGTGGTAAATATCTGCTTAAAAACATCAAATGGATTATCTCACGGGAAGGAAGGAATGTATCAGTGGCCATAGTAAACATGTGAGGTCTCACAGTCAGTGGGAACGGAAACGTCTTTAATATTTGTTATAGTACAGCATACTGCACTATTTAATGTTGCTTTTAGGGAGTCATGGTTGTTTTTCTGGGTTTCTAAATGATGAAGCATAAGCTCTGGAGAACAAATAGTGAAACTGCAACATTTACAGTCAGCTTTGGGTACCATACTGTTTGTAACCCGCCTTGATTACAAAGACTGCACTTGCTTACAAAACCCACAATAACTTCATCCTACTGAATGTCATCAGAAGTCAGAGGACATGTTCTGAAATTAGGATTTCTTTTTTTTTTTAATATTTCTTAATATTTAACATTGATGGTTGGATTTGAGCTACGTCTTGTTTTCATTTTCATGAGTGACCTGTGTTTGGCTGCTGAATGCTCACTCAGTTGGTGAGTTAAGCCTTAGAAATCTAAGCCTCCTAGAGTTACACCACTGACTTTGAAGCAGCAGTAAAGTGGGATCTGTGGCATGATCCACGCAGTCACTGATATGGGGAAAGGAAGAAAACACAACATACTCCATAGCTGGGGGGGTGGGGGGTGAGGGGTGGGAGAATGAATTAGACAGACGTGGTGCACAAGCATGATCTTTACTTCAAAAGCTCCCTCTGACACAAGCAGGAGGAGGATGGGTTCAAGGTTCCATCATCCTGATAAAGCGCACTTCCTCTACCCCGAGGGAGGAAGAGTGAACGCCTGCCTGCATTTACTTAAGTACATGCAGAAACCTGTGAAACTAGCTGGTGCATGGTTGAAATGCAGCTAACCGCTATATAATGGTAATGCCCCACTTTATGGAGAGACAACAATACTTCCTGTCCCTGAGACTCATTAGCTGCCCTGAGCCTTTAGTACAGGGCTGTCCACGGTGCAATGTTCATCTCAGAATAAATTCCCCATGTCCCATCCTGCACATGGCATTTTCCCTAAAATGCTGCTCACTGTAAGGCAAGTGAGGCAGAACCAGGTCCTAAGTGAATAGCTGAAAACAAATTCAATAAGATAGCCTACAGCATCTAAAATGCTGTGCATCTTTTCTACTTTACAGACACTTCTGATTCTGTGCATCTTTTTTGAAATGTAAAGAATCCACAAACTTTGTAGCTGCTTCTTTCTCTGTCTGCATCTTTCCTGTGGGCAGAGAGGGAGGTGGCCAAGGGAATGGTTGAGTCCATAAAAGTCTGTTTGTGTCATTACAGATTTTTCATCTAAATTCCACTTCTGATTTGCCTCACTTTATTTGGTTTTTGATATACACACATTAGTTCTGCATTTGTGCAGACTACTCCAAGAAGAAATTATCAAGCAGTTCTTGATCTGGCAGGGGCAGGAGAGTCTGGAGGGATCGGCATGCAGAAGAGGAATGCTTTTCTGACTTTACCAGTGCTGCAATAGCTTCATTGCTGCTCTAACATGGACACAACAAACAGCAACTGAGAAACGATAGAGCACTGATGACCTGGTCCCAGCCACAAACAGCTTTGCTGGCTGTACTACAGATGATTAACTGTCCTATTTTTACTCAATCTTGTTTGGTAACTCACTAAGCCACAGACAGTTAACAGAAATTATTTTTTTCCTTTTTAAGCTACTGACTATGAGCTCATCGTTTAGTGACAGTTGGACTCAGGAATGTACAAATGAATATACACTAACCCTGAATTTAACTGACCTATTTATTCAGACCTTGTAGTTTTATGAAACTGCTTGCAACATGAGACTTGAAATGACCTTGAGTAACTCAAACAACAACAACAATATTCCACTGTCACTAAACTTAAGCACCCAAAGCAGGCTGAGAAGCAAAACTTTTTAGCAGACTAGGAAGAGAGTATATATAAAAGCCTAGCACACTTCACTAAAGCAGATTATCTTCTTGTGATCTCTAAACACTGCAAATAAACAAATCTATGCCAGTTCTCAGAATCATATGATATAATTTGAAAATCAGCTTGTTTGCATCAATCTCATTTTTCAAAATTAAAGGACAGCAGAAACAAAAACCATTTTATCATACAGTACAAGTGCTTTTTGGCTAAATCTTCTCTCAGTCATTGCCTGATTTAATTGCAGTTAGATTTCCCCTCAATATTTTCCATTTAACAAGCACTGTGATCAAGTGAGTATTTGCATCCTTGTACCCTTAAACTAATAGAGTATTTCTTCTGATGTTGCTAAATTCCCTAGAAATTTTGGTTGCAGAGATCAATTCATAAGAAATAGTGCCTAGGACATTTCCCCATGAGATAAGGCCTTGACCTGTCACTTTTGGGTCTATTTTTGTTACCAGTCATATAGGTTCTTAGAGAACATATAGAAGACTGCAGTTTTACTACGTTTGCTATGGAGAAACGAATGTTGTTTGTCCTGCAACACTGTCACTGGGTGCTTAGTCCCACACTTGTGCAAACAGCACCAGTACAAAGTCTTGTCCAGAACATCCACATCACCACCCACTATCTACAATCTCTGAACAGCATTTTGGCTCTAGAAGTAGTGATACAGCACAAAAGATTAATTTGCTCAGGAATGAACAATAAATTGGTGTGAAGAGGTGAGATTAGAACTTTTCAAAGTCAATTCTAATACACTAGAGAGATTTCTGTATAACTTTCAGTCTTTGTTCCTCCTCTTCATCACTTTCTCTCACCTTGGCTTCTAATCTAAGGGATGTTCTTCCTTCAGGTTTCTTCTGTGAGACTGTCAATAAATACCATCCGTCTCTAAAAAATTAACTAGTGGAAAATTAACCACTGGAAGATCTGAGACAAAACTGCTTTTATTTTTAATTCATTCATTTTTGTTATTAAAAAAAATCATTTAATAGCATTTTAACCAGTAATTTTTATAAAACATAAAATGTATACATGACTAGCTCAAAGTTTGATACTCAGATATTTCACATCAGTAGCTCACAGGAACTATGACTATGAGGTACTGCATGTCCCAGTGAACACCTCTGTAGTTTGGTTTTCATGGTGTTTCCCTCCTGCACTGTTTTTTTTTTTGAGGTGGAGAGAGAGTTCAGGAATCAGATTTTCAGACTACTGAGGCAATTCCTTCTGTATGAAGCAAATATTTTTCAAGAAATATTAAATTCTGATTTAAAGAATGTCAAACCATCAGTAATGACACTTGTCCTCCATTTTCCACTAGAACTCAGACAATCAACAATAACCATTCTTGGTATTGATAGTCTTCTCATGAGAAGCTTTATCTTGACATTTGCATTTCTTCATTCTTCTAGCATTTTGAAGGTCATAACTCCTTGAACAAGCAAACAGACATTCATGCTGTCATCTCAAAAAAGTCCTAAACGTGCACGCTCCTTAAACTTCCCACTCTTCTATACTTTCAGCTGAAGCTCTTTTGATGTTATGACAAATGAGTAATCTGATATACCTGTCAGTTGTCATTTTACCTTCAATTCTTTGTATGTGAACTCATCTGTATTTTCGTTTTCTAAATTCAGACAGAGAGTGCTCCAGGAATAAGCTGCTGGTCAATTGAAATAAAAATGAAAATAAACTGTGCTCCTATACCTGATCAAAACTATGGAATAGAAGGTAGCCCTGAACTGAAGTCAACTTCATAAGCAACAGCCCCAGGTGATTCTTCTTGTCTCATATACAACTTTACCTCATGCTCACCTCATACTCTTACTCTGGTCTTGTTCTCGTAATCCTGGAACATATAAAAATACAAACCAAACAGAGATTTAAGGTTATTTATAGATATCCTATTTGCAGACTACACAAGGACACTAATCCAAACTACCTAAGAGTCTTCCCTAATCTTGTACATGGTAAAAACATTCTTTCTCCTCTAATTCAACTGAAATGTAAACAAGTAGCTATTATGATTTGAATTTTTAACATGATCACAGATTACATTTGTAGCATTTTCAGCACAAATTTGTAAATTTTGAAGAGAATATTCCTACTTATTAGTATTGTCAGTAGTAAAATCTATAACCAGATAAAGAGCATTTCTTGAAGTGTACCAGGGTCATGTGTAAGAAACCTTGAAGTAATTAATCCAGTCAATGTTCTCATACAGATGACTGTACTCAGGCAACTGGAACTCATCTTGTTCTAGCAGCCCTGTAAAGAAGCATAGGTACACTAAATCAAAACAACAATTGAAACTGGGTCATTGACTCACTTCCTATTGTTTGTATATGGATACTGTCATTTGCTATTTCTGCTCAGGTCAAAGCAGGATAAACAGCATTGGTCAGACTCAGATGCTGACTCAATACGTTCTCTCTTTGGTGGAGCCCATCCCCTTGCTGTCCCTTTAACTGTTCCTCCTGGGGGCCTGCAGTGCTTCTAGCCTGGACTTTGCACTCTACGGTGGAGCTCCCATCATCATTCCTCACCTAGTTTATTGCTTTCATTTTTTTGTTGCTACAAGCCACAAAACACTGTGCAACCAGGAAGAACATATGGTCCTTTGAACGCTGATTGTGACATAGCTGGTCCCTTCACCATGATCTGATCCCTGCAGCCTGCTTCATCTGGCACACACCTGATAAAACCTTCAGATGCTAAAGATCTTTGCAAAGATCCATTTACTGGGTGTTTAAATGTGACTTAGAGCCCAGAAATCTCATGTCTTATGTTGTTTTTCCTGTTCTGCCTCTCAGATGCTCAGGCTTCTAAGCTTTTAGGCAGCTTCTTTTAAGAACCTCTGCATGTCTGACCAATCTAATCTGGGAATCATTTGCCTGGTATTCTCCATTCTTCAGTATCTTAATCTTATTAGTTCTAGTTATTTATTTAACTATTTCAATACATATACCTATATGTACAGTGGGAACATTTTGCATACATATATAAGCATTTTCTATTAAGCCATGAAATTTTTAATCCAAAAAAGCCTTTAATGATAAAAGTGTTTGCTATTTACATTTGTAAAGCTGATATCTAATTCTCTTCTAACATCTCCAAATTACAGCAAATGAATTATAATCATGTCATTTGAAAACCTACCATTTGCACATACTGTGTGTATCATTTGTGTATTTACTTCATGCCTTTTCTTTAGTAAATGCTTTTAATATTTGACTGTAAAGAACAAGTATTTTCTGTACCACATTTATAAATCTAAAGTAATTTTCAAGGTTTTTAATTCTGCTGTGCTTGCTGCATTTTTTCTCTCTTTTTTATTTTTTTTTTTTAAATGGAGACACTTCTGGGAAGTACTCAATGGCTTAAATAAGGATTCTATGAAGTTATGGTTTAGAAGCATTAGAGAATACTGGAATATGTCAGTAGTAAACAAAAAAGTAAAAGGTCATTCTAGATTTCAAGGAAGCCAGGAGAATTTTTTTCATTGCGTTTTTAGTGGAGGTTGAACCTAGTTTTTAAAGTGAAAAATAGAGAAATATTATTACAATATTCAAAGGAGTGAAGCTGTCACAGAAAACAGCTCCCAGGACATTGAATTTCTTCATACTTAAAAAATCCTACCAGTGTAGGATGATCCAACAAGTGTCAAGCTGTACTTATAATTAAAAAACTTCACATAAACTTTTCATATATGGATCCAGCCTTAGGAACTTTAATTCACAGGAACTGTCCCACTGACATCAATGCAATGTCTATTTAAAAATCTTCATTATGTATTATATAAAAAAAATAAAGAACAATTTTTTAAAATTGTAACTGAAATGTTTGAAAATAAATTATGGTCAAGAGTAGCTCATTTTCTAATTTAACATAAACTGACACCTACTGCATGCAAACTCTTTAATTCCATCTAATGATCTTTGTTCTCTGAGGTCATGCTTGTTTTCATTCCTCTATCATGCTATCTAAGGACACAAATGACATACTGCAGCATGTCACCAAGCTTTCTGAAAATTCACTGATATTGATGGATTAAAACTAAACCAGAAGCTTAAAAAGTAAACAGATTGTGGTAATGACAATATGTAAACTAATTAAAGTCTAACTATACTACTCAATTACAAAACTGAAACAGTAGGGTGAGTAAAACACATACTTTATTTATGGATTGATACACTGACTATTTCAGCATTGTAACCAACAAATTTGTGAACATTATTCCTAACTGAGCTTTCAATCTGCATAATTCATAAGAAGTAGGGCGTGTAATTCATAGGAACTAGGGCAAATATATTGGGTGTCGAAACTGCTGTCTTCCCTGGATGCTCTCCATTGGTTTGAAAATCCTGTGCTCACAGAAGAGGGTCCTCTGTAGTAGTTTTCTCAGTAGGTGGCTTAATTAAACTTCAACGCAGAGTACTTGCTTGTTGGGCTCAGACTGCATGCTTGGCTTTTCCCAGAAGCTGTGGTAATTCCTGAAATGTCGAAACAGATTGTTTCAAGCAGGTCATAAAAACGTAACTTGTCAGTTTCTTTAAAGCTCCAGCTGCTGTGCACAACTTTCTGCCCACCCCGAAGACAGACAATTGTGTTTTGGCTATTGTGTTAATGGTGATGTATTCCTTGCCCAGCCTTGAGAACCACTGGATACAATGTTGGCTATTTACATGTGAGGGAAGAATATTTTCCATAATAGCTTTAAGTAAAAAGTTTAGTTCAATGTGAACTTCAGTTCTTTTTAAGACTGCCTTGCACACTATCATGCTGAAATGCCCACCCAACTGAACTGATGGACATCTTGTTATTCTTTTCAACAGCTCCAAACTGCTGTGTGTAAATACCGCTCATTAAATTTTTCCTCTAAGATCTAACATCAACATTACATTTTGATAGCACATAGCATATTCATAAACCATTCAGAAAACACTTAAACTCTACTTTGGAGGCAAGATGCAAAATTTGTTGAGAAATGAACCCCAAAACAACAAGGAAAGAGAAAATAATAAGTGCTATGCTGTACATATTTTACTCTCACAGGTTGCTTCTGATAACACATTTTTTTGTTGATCAAATGAGTAGTTTCAAATTCTTTGAGCTTGAGGTAATATGAAAGTTAGATACCCAACACATGCATTGCCAATTACAGCAAGGATGCCCATATGATTTTTAATGTGTATACAAAATACTTTTTTAGTCTTTTAAGGTCAGATATACTGTGTCTTAGAGGTGAAGGAAAGGAGAGCAGAACCTCTGAAAACTTTATACTGAAATTACAAAATAAGTATGTATATATTTTATTCCCACAATTTGAGCAGAAAGATATATTTGAAACAGAACTATCAGAACTAATTACCTGTTTGTATGTCATTTCTCTCACATTGTAGAACTCCCTGAATATATTCTTTAGCTACATTTGACATGTAAGTAGTTCTTGCTGAAACACTACTGAGTCATTAAGAACAAGAAGATGTTCTTTCTAACACCTGCATTGCCTGTGAAAATATCTAGCAATAGTTTTATCACAAAATAGTTTTGAATCAAATGGATTCAGAATATTAGGTCAATATTGTATACAGAGACCAAAGTAAGGGACAAAATTCCTGTACAAATCAGTGCAGGCCTGATCTAAAACTGCTGGAAGCAATGTTTTGGAAAAGCTGTGAATAAGGTTTTCTAACAATCAATAAATTAATACCTCAGGGTGTGACTTTCCTCCATCTCTGCCATAAGATTATGGCACAAGATTTGTACACCTTTATTTCATTCATGCAAGGCATCCTTCCTGTGTACTTTGCCCATTAAGAAGTTCAGGAGCCCTTCCATGGTTACTAGTGAGGAGGCATTCAAGCAACAGGAAATTATTAGAAACCCCGGGTTTTAATTGCTTCATAGTGATGGTTATTCATAATTTCACTTTAAAGTTTTGGTTATTGGCTTGGGCTCAGGCAGCACTTTTTTCTGTTTTATGCAAACACATAGAAGTACGTAGTTATCCCTGAAGTCCTTGTTAAAGTTGTCAGATGCTTTGCATAGTACAAAATTTGTCTATTGAACTTTGCCAAGTAAGAAGGAAAAGAAACTATACAAAATTAGTCTTCATTTTTCTGCTTACCCATGACACTTTTCCAGTCCACAGTGACACTGGAGCCATAAACGAGAAATTAATTTGAACAAAAAAAAGCGTATCTCAAAGAGAAAGATAAAAGTTGTGAGTTCCTCCAATTTCACTTCCATTCTTTTAAAGTAAGCAGTAAAGAAAATAAGCCCCAAAACCAAGTTAAAACATCCTGTCTTTATACTTGTCAAAGCCTTGGCTAGCTTTGCGGACAAGATTCTGCAACCACAGTGAGCAGTGAGACCTCCCAGTCTAAAGCTGCTTACTTACTGCAATATCTTCCTTGGTTAGTTTTCTCAGCCAACAGAAACAAGTCTTCTCTATTGGACAGTTGAGAATAAGTCTATTTTAAGTCACCTGAGTCACTCTCTGGAGGACCCTATGTGTCTATGAAGACATTAAAAGAAATAAAGGGAGACTATGGATACACCTAAACAGCTAAACAAAAAAAGGACAGGAACTAATAGTTGGTTCAGAGACTAAGCTATTAAGGCTGCTTACATCCACACTAAATAATGCTTGGCCCTAGGCCTTGGCTGGGCAGCATATGCTCTCCTGGAGGTCAGTTATTGCCATCACTGATAGCTATAACCACAGTAGTTATAACTAGACAATAATTGTTGTTTTGTGAGTGTCTTCCTCACTTTAATAAGCCTGCAGTACTAAGAAGGATATGTTGAAGCCTATCAGAGTGGACATTATAACCTGAAGCTATAATGGGAATTCCTACAGGAACAGCTTTTACTCTATCACCTGCGATAGTGAGTCTAAACCATACGAGGCATGAACTAAGAACTAAACGATGGGGACAAACATGTCTCTTTGCTTTCTCCCTGTTTTGTTTCCTAGAGTAGATGTAGACATCTGGCTAGTCCATCTGGCTAAATAAGGCATCTGAAGTCGAGCATTATGAATGGTCCCCATATCTTTCTGGTTTTCTTTTTTTAAAATGTTTAATGATCAAATACTCTGCTCTGGCTTTGGTGAGAAATTGCTACCAGTTATCAACATTTCTAAACTGTCGAAAACATCCAAACAAGATAGATGTGCTATGTATAGTGGATAGATATTTCATCTGTATTAATAATATATGACAGAAAAGTCCAAAAACCCAGTAGCAAAAATGTCACTTCTGGAAAATTATAGTTAGCAACAGTCCAGCATAAAATTTCAATGGTTTCCAATGTACTACAGCTGTGCACAGGGACCTATACCAAGGTAACTTGGGAAAAGTTATTCTGTGTTGGAAGGCACAAGCAAAACTTCAGTAGCTGAGCAGTTATGAGGTATCTGGTGACATTTCCTGTAAAATTTCAAAATCACTTGCTACGTTTGCCCTTTATAATTTCTGTTCCCTGGAATGAATTTATTCCGGGTGTTCCTCTAAATACCTACCTCTTGCAGTCTCACTGATGACCTAATTTCAACAATAATGAAAAAAACCTAAACCTATTCAAGGTTAAAAAAAAAGTCATATATCTTTACTAACCACTTCTGAGAAGGTGAGTTTCCATACCTTTAGTAAGAGAGTAGAAGGGAAGAACTAAAGGTCTTTTAGTGAATTGTGCCAACCTGTCAGGGAAAAAGACAGTGATAGAAGAGAAGCTGACATTTATTCGTCCAGAGTGTGAGATTTACTGAGGCTTCCAGGGGGATTTGCCTCACCAATATCCCATTTTCCACATGCTTAAAGGAGTGTAGGGAATTCCTGCCTTTCCATTGCAACACAGCATCTCTTTGACCCTGCAGGCCACTGGCAGAAGGGCTAGGGAAAGCTGTGCAGTGATAAGGGATATGGTCTCCTCCATGGCCACTGCCCAGCAGACCACTCTATCATGTCAAGCAGGGAAGCAGGTATTAGCATACAATCCAATAGTAAAGTACAATCAGATATGATCTTTCAATGCATATCTCTGAATTTGCACTGTAAAATTTTTTTATTATCCTTCTTACTGAATTTTCAGCAGCTGACTCTTGAGAATTATGGTAATAGGTAGAGAGAACTTACTTCTCTGGATTCTGGCTTGTATGAAATTTGACATTGATGTTAGGTTTGAAGTGAAAAAATTCATCCTTTGTATGAGGATATTGTTATCATTTGTGAAAATGTGGTCAAAGTTGAAAATACACTAGATATGTAATTTTGTTAATAATACAATAAATATAAAACTTGCTACCAGTCTCAGGTAGTTTATCTAGGTACTGATATACTGACTCATCTTAGCTGCCACAGCAACACTTTCTGGGAAAGAGAAGCTCTTGGATAGCCAAGATGCAAACCGTGGCATGCTTTGTTGATGAGAATGAGTAGGCAGGAGGCCAACATACTTCCTAGAAAACAGATACCTTTTTTTTTCAGCTAATCTTGTTTGACAGAAATTTGGCCACGTTTTATAAAAGCCTCAGAAGGAAATTCTGGATATAGAACAACGAGAACTATTTTAACAAACCAGAGTTAAAAATGCTGGTGGGACATGAGGAGTCCAGCCTTTAAAAGAAATCACAACAAATGCACAGTGCAAAGAAAGATCATCTCAGATGTAAGTACCACCCAGTGCAGTTACAAACCACAGATGAGGGGGCAGCACAGGAAGACGAGAACAAATCTTTCTGGAAAATATATTGTGTGGTCTGGGCAAGCCAGGGAGAAGGTTACTGGAGAACCAAAATCTGGACTACATTTCATGGCCTTTCAGTTCAATTTTAAACTCTTTTTTTCAGAAGCTTAAAGGACTTCTGGGGTCCATTGTGCCAGGATTTTTTCTTTCATGAATAAGACCAAATCTTAGGCAAAGGCAAAATCTGGGTGTTGTGTGGAAGAAAAGTTGCATAGCCACCTGCTAGTGCACAAAATGTCTGTTTCTGTTTTAGCAATCTATCCTCCCCCTCAGTCCCAGGAAGGAAAGGGAAGTGTATCCAGTGATTTTGGTGTTTTACCAAAGTGCAGCTGTTTCCTTTTAGAAATTTCAAGCTAGGTTTAGTTAACTAAAAGGGAGACGGTATTAAATAGGCCACTTCCTGGACAGTAGACTAAATTAAAGGCTAGAACAACACAGGCAGATATTAGTGTCTGAGACTGGTACTTAAAAGCAGTAAAACAAGGAAGTCTGGGTTCACATTCCATCATAATAACATGAGGAAAATCAGATGAGGGACAGGGTGGTTGGCATAGTCAAGTCATAAGGCAATCTAGGACTCTGCTATGAAATATGACAATAAAAGATAAAAGCTCTAAGGACACGCACATGCCATGTATATACTTAAGGGCTGTTGAGGTTTTTTATTGTGTTCATGGTGTTGGAATACAGCTTTGCACAAAGTGAGATGCAGTCTAAACAGTTTATTAACACGCACAATTAACAGCAATTACAATAAAATTCTTGAGTTCATTCAAAACATATTTAGATTGTTAAATCAACGTTTCTTTCAACTTCTCCAGAAACCATGTCTGGTGAGTCACAATGCAAGAAAGATAAATGTTTTGAGAATTAATCTTGACAGTGACCAGTATAGCAAAATCAATCTTTGTATCTCATTTAGAAATCTTCTCATGATGTTTAATATTTCTGACTAAAAGCATGCATCTTTATTATTAAAATTGTAAGCTACTCACGGTTTTGTATATATGTGTATGTGTGTGTGTATCTATATCTATTTATGTAAAAAGGTGCATGGGGAGAAAAAAAGAAGAAGCAACACGAGTATTCTTCAAATGTCCTGTGAGACACTGCAGTTTGTTTGCTAGTGTCATAGTTTTACTGGTCCATGATCTTACTATACTATTTTTGAGAAGTAATGAAATTTTGTGGAAATATTGGTTAATATCTCATCATTAAGCTGTTTCTTAAAAAATATAAACAAAAGAAACAAAACCAACAGCTACTGCACTTAATTTCTTGAGTTTTCTGCTTATGTCCTTGAAATATAAATTGTATTCTAAGGAAAAAGAGAAAACAGAGTGAGTCAGCTGTTGTTCTGGTTCAGACCTCCAGTTCTCCAGAATTTTCACTTGCCAAGAATGATGGAATCTAAACTGATTCCTTTAGTTATTTTCCTTGGAACTATACTTGGACTTGAAGAGTCCCAAAAGTGGAGAGAGAGAATAGTCCAAGAGATGTTTATAAGAAGAGAAAAACTTACAGAGTATGAAAGAACAATGGTGTAATTTCCATTGCTTTTATTTAATCTTATTTTATTAGGATTTTTTTTCTTTCTGTTATTGTACATGCTTGTAGAAAATTTGAATGTTAACAGACCAACTGGATAAATAATGCTAATAAATAGGTATCCATTTCCCAAAATAAGCATGGAATGAGAAACCATCCAAGGCTTTCTCTCTAATAATTCTATTGAATTGTTCTTTATAGCATCTATTATATTAGATAGGCAAATGAAAGGAAACATAATTATGCAATATTAAATAAAAAAATAGCAAAACAAGCAAAAAGCTGAAATAAATCCTACTTTTTGTTAAATACCCAAAAGACTGCTAAGAAATTTAAATGACAAGCTGCAAGCTTGGCATTTTTTTCACCCTGAGAAAATTGACAACACTCCAAAGTCTTCTATCTGGTACAATCATCTCAGAAAAAAAGAATTTAGAAGAGCAAGTGCAATATATGCTTTTATTTAATGCCATTATGTTTTTTAAAAGACAAGTTGAAAGTACAAGTGATCAACTTGAAATGCTACGAGAAGAACAGAGACTTTAGAACAATGGTATTACCACAGAATCACAGAATCGCAAGGGTTGGAATGGACCTCGGGAGATCATCTAGTCCAACCCCCCTGCTAAAGCAGATTCTCCTAGAGCATGTTACACAGGACTTCATCCAGGCGGGCTTTGAATATCTCCAGAGAAAGGGACTCCACAACCTTCCTGGGCAGCCTGTTCCAGTGCTCCGTCACCCTCAGAGTAAAGAAGTTTTTCCTCATATTCAACTGAAACCTCTTCTGTTTCAGTTTGTAGCCATTGCCCCGTGTCCTGTCGCTGGGCACCACCGTAAAGAGACTCGTTCCGTCCTCCTGACTTCCACCCTTAAGGTATTTGTATGTGTTGATGAGGTCATGTTGATGAGGTATTATAGTGCATGATAATGACAGTGAATAAAATAATATTTTTATTCTTATGGTAATATGCACATTTCAGCAAAGCACGAGTAATCTCAGCTGGGAACCATTTCATGTGAGCAGTTTCAGGGATCACTGTACCTTATATACAAGAGGTTGCTGTATAAACTGGTTATTCAAGGGTAAGCTGCATACTGCAAAAATGTTTCTGTTAAAATGACCATTATGCTTTTCATACTGGTAAATATGAATCGTATTTACATTTTTGTCACATTTTTTACATTCCATACATTAAAGAAGCATGACATTTCCTGTTTTCCTACTTCCTAGCCATTAAACATTGTCGTTCTCTTGAATGCATTGTGGCAGAAGTAGCTCTAAAGAGGGCATTGAAATGAGAAAAGGATAATATTTTAGGGGCCATTCCATGGTCAACATTTTATAAATAGAATTTTCTGGAAGAAAGGTGCAATCAACAGTCAAAACTGATGTCAATATCAAGAGAGGGAATCAGTGTCTTCATTGGTGCTCCATTAGAGGGCAATTTGACAATGGCTGTTTTCCAAGGTAGAGGCAGTCCGGTGCTTGACTTGGTCTATCCAGATCTGAGGGGCTCTCGGAGAGCACCAGGGCTCCACTGGTACATGCCTGGTCTTCTTCTGAAGGAAACCTAAATGCAGAAAAAGATGTGGCCGTGAGGCTTTTCAAAATACATGGACAGGGATGAAAGCAGCATGGGCAGAGGCCATATGAGAACAGCTTAGCATTTAGCTAACTAGAATAACAAAAAGTTTTAGGGAGATTTACTATTTATGATCCAATCAATAGTATGAATAACTGGAACAGAGTAAGAAGGCTGAAAGAGTGTTTTACAAGCAATGATTACTTCCAACAGTACAGAAACTCCCTTCTTTTCTCCCTTATTCTGTGGGGAAGTTGCACTCAAAAAAAATCCACTGGTTGGAGAGATTTTGATCTTTTATGTTTTCATTTATCTTTTAAAAATGGTTTTGGCCTTCTTAAAAAAATGTATATGTTGTAAATACTCTCCTATATTACTTTTTTCTAAGACTGTATAGTATATAAAACTTGAAAGTGATGGTAACATTAAAAAAAGAACCTCAAACCCAAGCAAGACAAGCACGTATCAGGGACATAGCTCAGCTTTGCAGTGGAGGTATCTATTAACATTTCCCCCCACCCCTGATCATTTTACAGTTTAAAAGACCTAAATCTTCTCCAAATGCAAAGATTTTTAGCAAATTATATGGTCCCAGTTAGCCTCAGATTTTTATATATAACATTTATGTTACTACATAAATGCAGATGTTTAAAGAAAATTTATTTATTCATTGGAACTTTGAAAAATTAATAAACAAATCTTAATTCAACTTAAAGAAAATAGAAATCAGGAAACAAAATAAATGAAGTAACAAGAAGTCAAGCTTTGTTCTTTCAAGAAAAACTGGGGGACACAAAAAAATATTATCACAACTTTGGTTTTGGTTTTGAAATGTCCTTACAAAATATGTAAGCTATATCAGGATTTTTAAGTTTTAAAGGGACAACTTCTAAAAAAGGTTACATGGAGAATGCTTCAGATGAAATAACAATACCTGACCCCATCACAGAGTCATTTATAGTCTTAAAATTATTTTGGGGTCGTTGCCCATAATGCTGAGAAGAAGCAAGAGATTACTTACTTTTCTTGTAAGATCGGTGGGTAGTGGTTTTGGCTTTTGTTTTTTCCTATTGACAGTGGAAGAAAATTTGCAAGTAAGTGATGTCCTTTGCAGAGAGGCATGCATATTTCTAAAAGGTCTTCCACCTCCTAAGCACCTCTTAGACAGTTATATTTGCTTTTTGAAAGTCATTGTCTTTCTCTGTTGACAGTAAGAAGAGTCAGACTAAAAGTTTAATTTCTAGGATTCTAATATGAAAAACATGAATCCTGACCAAAGTGGAAGATTGTAGATCATCTGTTAGCTTGTTCCCTGCTGCAATCAACATAGGAGCAGGAGGTCCCAAATGTGCTCAGGCTACATCTGTGGAGTATCCTAAGAAGCAAAATTAGTGTAAATACAGAGATTTAGAAAATAAAAGGCATCCTACCAGCTCTGCTGTTTCTTTATTCTGAGAGCTTACCATGTCCAAAGGCAAAATATTGCATCATGGGAGGTCTAGAGTCCATGACATGTTGGAGAGAATAAAAAAAAGTAGACCCACACTAAGAAAAAGCCCAGTGTGAGAGTAGACACTGTAGGGCCAACTGCACCAGAGTGATGGGCTCCTCTTGCCACTAAGCTGCAATTCTGTCAGGCCATGTGGTCCCTGGTGGAGCTGCTTACGTTTGTGAACAGGTTCAATTGCCAGTTTATCCATATCTCTGCCTTGTCCTCCTACAATGAGACAAAATAGCATATATTTAGTTGTGTCAGGGGACTGGTACAAATACATCAGCAATTGTAGAACATCAGCTGACATGTGGCTCCTTCAATGCCACATTTAATAACATCTCTGAGGACTGGATTCTAAGCTGGGGAGAGGAAGGGATTTTCTGTTTTCTATGGAAGAGATGGGGCTTTGTCATATCTGAATGTACTTTTTTCCCATTATTTTTAGTGCAGTGTTATGTATTCTTAATTCTAAAAACCAGAGAATAGTATTTTTTCTACTTACATTACCTATAAATAAAACGAAGACATGAAATTAAATGTTTTACAACTTTTTCTTTCTTATAAATTGCCAGTAAATAACTGCCCACCACAGATAGCAGCAGTCAACTATTCACCCAAACCTATCAATTTTCCTATGATGGAGCTTTAAAAAGACATATTGGTTCAGTGGTAAACATACAGTAGGGATGGACTTTTATTGTCTTATGACTTCATGTACCAGCTCTCCATTTCAAGAAAGAAAAAATCCCTGGTCAATAAAAAAAACCCCAAAACCTGTAATTCTCACTCCTTTTTTCATGTGGAAAAAGGAATTTTTCTATCTCAGTGGCTGCTGGGCTGAAATTATGTACTCTGAAGTTACTCAAAATTAACAATAACATTTATGAAAATAATAACTGTTTAATAAATAATAGTTATTTTGGAATTCCACTGCAAGAAACTTTAGCTCGCTACTTCTGAAAGTGTTGCCATGGGTACCCTGCCTCAGTGTCTCTACTCAGCCTTTGCTAAGTATAATACTAAGAACAGGTGGAGGGCATGAAAGAAGAAATAACCTTAAATATTAACCTAGTCAGTTTGGAATCCTTTTTTTAAAAAATACTAGGTTTATTGAGCAAGATATAGCTAGTTTATTTACTGATAATTATGCCTTTCCCAGCCATTGCTAGTGGGTTTTTGTGCAAGATGTTTTTCCCAATCATTTTTAGCTGTGCTTGTATTTGTCATAGAATAATTGATGCTGTTGAAATGCAACATTACTGAGGGTAGAAACTCGAATCTAATCAGGAGGATGTGACACTTAGGGCAGGATTTTTGCATGGATATTAAGCAGAGCGTGTTTTCATCCTCTGTTTTTCATTCATGCCTTTGCCATGGCAATCATCGAATGCTGCTTTTTTAATGTTTTCCTACGTGAAACTCTAGCTCTCCCCCTTTGTAACAGGGAACCTGTCGAGTTCACAGTTAATTGTCTGAGAGATCCCCTTTCATCCACCTGTGATCAGTTAGCAGATCAAAAAAGTCAGACACCACTTAAAGACCAGAGGGTCCTAAATCAGTCTTAAGCTGCTGCTTTTAATGGTTTGTTTTGATGGCGGGGTGGGAACACGTGGTTCCCGTGTTATGTCTGGCTGCCCTGGAAGTAGGTCACGGCAAGCACTCCATGGGAGGCACGGCCGCGTCTTTCATCTCCCGCCCGCGCTGGCCTGGGCTCGCTTGCAATTGCATTAGCAGCCCAGCTCCCTGCAAATTAAAACCACAAGGAAAAAATATGCAAGGCATGAATAGTCCTGAGAGCTCAAAATATTTAGGCTGCTGAGAAGGAAAATGAGCATCTGTAAAAGGGAAGGGGGCCTGAACATGAACTGATAGTAAAAAACTACATTTGTCTTTAATTTTACTATTTTTCTGATTATTTTGGGACTGGGGTTTTCTTCAGATACACGTTTTCCATTTTAGATTTCTTTTTTTACTATACATATATTATTTGCTTTGAACAATGGCAAGAAAACTTAAAATAAATATAGTTTCCCTTCTGCAAAACATTATTTTTAGTAAATGAAGTTTGCCGCTGAAAATATATTTTTCCTTTAGCAAAGCGCATGAGGAGAAATGACAGCCAAAACCCCACATTTGTCTCATTTTAGTCCTGCAAACATTGAATAATTTTAAGTTTTTCAACATGTTAAGCATCTCACATAGAATGGTATAAAACTGTACAGTAGGAAGTTCTTTTATTGTAGCCTCTGATCTTGATTCAAAGGCAGTTCAAAGAGCTACTAGACTACAAAGGCAATTGTTTATGTCCTCTAATTAAAAAGGATAAAACTCAACATTTGGGATAAACTTTCAAGATGGATCTATTCTTTAGGAAAAAATTAAAAAGAACAATAAAATAAAGAATCCACTTCTATAAACATTTTTAGAAAGTCTTTAAGCAGTTGAGTAATGAATAAAATGTTTTAAAGATGATAAAATCTTAGGTCATGTTATTGTTACAGCATATTCATAGTACAAGAACTTGTTTTAAAATTCCATTTTTATGAAAGGTATTTCTAGTGCTGGTATGAATTTGACCTGTTCTGAAACTTAACACAAGGAAGTATTCATTCGTAATTCAAGTGGAATTTCCTTATTTGAAAACTATCATAGGATCAGCTCATTACTACCAAAGATTATATTGCTTTCCTTATTGTATTTGCAACTTTTCTGGCTTTAGTGAGTCAGTTCATGGTGTAAGGCAGCAAAGGAAATAAGCAGGAGAGTAAAACTGGTTCTAAATTATTTGGTCAGGAATATGAACTTAATGAATACTTGGTGGTCTATTAAGTCACCTGTAGCAACTATCAGAGGTGTTACTTCTCACTGGTAACACCTAACAAAAAGAACAACATTTGCAGAATCTATCACAGAATCTACCAGTCTTAAAGGTAGTCTGTTGGGCACAAATCTGGGATTCATAACACTGTAAAAAATAATTCACTCAAGTATAGTATAAAGAAGTGGAGTAGAGGTGCACGCCTAAATATATTGATGCTACAATAGTGTTATGTAAGAAGGATCTGATCCAAATTTTACTGAACTGAGTAGGAACTCTCTACAAAACAATTTGGGTTGGAGTTTAAATTTAATATTAATAAATTTAAACCTCTGACTTTGAATTCACGTTTTTAACTTGGATTTGGTCATTCTAAAGCATTACTGAGCTAAAGAGAATTTAGGCTGCTAAAGTTCATGCAAACATTTAAGAAGTGGTAGGATTATTATTTCTAGATAGACTGAAAGCAAGTTATTTGATTCAAGCTAAAGCTTTATGTTTAAAAGAATTATAGCTGCCATTCTTAATGGAGCAGATGTAGTATTATATATTTTCCTTACGGTCTGATGATTTTCTGTCATTAGGGAGATCTTTAGCACTCTCTTCAGTAATGAGCCAAATTCAGGTGGCAGGGAAATTACAGCTTACTTTTCTCCAGAGGAGATAGTCTTTATTCTATTGTTTGTCTTCCTAATTGTGTGTGCTTTTTCTATGCTTCATATGTTGTTAATTGCTTTTCTGAGCCCTGTGTTGTCAAATGACTGATTAAAACAGTAAATTTTGTCGCCTTTAACTTCTGCTTATAAAATATAACACATATTTACAAATGTGGGGCTAAATTCTGTCGCTCTCTCTGATCCGCATAGTAGGTTTTTAAGTCATTTCTTTTATTTCAGTAAGAAATTTGTGCATAATGGAAGAGATAAATAACAATGAAAATATCTTCAGTGCCTGCTAAAAAGAAGGCTTGAGTCTAGATGTTGGCTACACCAGTTTGCATATTTCAGGCAAAAGACATAAATCCCTTCCCATAATTCTATTTAATTTCAGCATCCAGAACCAACACTCATTAAGTTGACGAAGAAATAGACTGATGCATAAGTAATAATTTAATCCTAGGCCATTAACAGTTTATCTGCTGATATGATCCATATTTCTTACGTGTATCTTCCTAACATTGTCACAGGGACTATGGCATATGGACCAACAAAATCTGGGAGATACAAACACAATACAAGACAGTTATCCAGTGCTGAACCTGCATATTTGTTCATCATTCTTCATATTTAAAGTATGCTTAAGAGCATTCTTTCTTCTTACCTTGCACAGCTTTGGCTCATTTCAACATCTGCACAGATGACTTGCAAACAGATCTTAATTTTGTTCATTTCTGCTAGTCTTTGAGTCACAGTGGCGTTGCCTCTGTTCCCATGAGTCATCCCAGTGAAGTTATGTACTAACCTTAGGCAAACACTGGAGAAAATAATTCACTCAACTATCTCATGGAAGCCAGCAAGCAACTCAAGTCTTCTGTGGTGGGCCAAGCAAAGGAGACAAGCTGCGTTGCCTCTGATATATCAAAGGGTGGTAATTACCTTCCAAAAGATTTATTACTTCCCTGTTCTCCTGTTGCCTGGGGGAGGTGCAACACTGACCATGAATTTCATAGTCCTTGCCTTTCTCTTTATGTTTGACATCACTTTTTGATGATGCATGAAGAACATAGTACCATTTCTTTTAAACATTTATTGGAATGCAGCTTCCTCCCTGCAAGCTAGCAGAAAAGAGAGGGTCCTCCTAAAATTTTAGCCAGTTCTCTACATTTGTGTACACATTGGACACACTGAAAACTGAGGAGAGAACACCCATGGGGCTATCTGCAGATGCAAGTTTGAACAAGTCAGGCCAATCAGCTTCCTGTCTTTAACAAGCATGCTGTATGCAGTAAGGCCAGGCTTTTAATCAATTAGTGTTGTAATTAAGGGCAGTTTTAGATAAGATTATATTGCCACTTTGGCAGTGTTAGTACTATGTGATCCTTTATTGATGTCACTTGCGAGTGTCAAATGGGAACCCACTGAATAATAACAAAAATGAAACAGTAATCACATCTCTATCACTTGTCATATATACTTTTTCATATTTTAGAAGTTAGTCCATTTCTTGCTTGTAAGATATGATGGAAGAGTTAAGATTTAACAGACGATACTTATATCTATAAGGCCATGCTTATTTCTGAAATCATGTTCATAGACCAATTCTTTGAAATATGTCCAAAAAATAAGCCACATAACTAGAATTTGGAACATGGCTTTGCCATTTACATAAAGTAAAAACAAAAGCAATATTCATGAAGCACATACATACTTTATGTATATTCCCAAAATAAAAATATGAGAGCAGTACAACTGACAGTTATATTTGTACTGTGGTAAATTTTTAATACAAGATACCTTAGATATGTCTTTTAAAAAGCAATAAAATAATACCAGGGGTTTTTTGCAGTCTAACCATGCTTTACTTAAAAAAATAAAAACCCAACAGATTATTTCTTTCATCTGAACTTCAGATAATGCTTTCTAAGATTCCATTACTGTAGTAATGTCAGCTAGGAGAGTCTTTGTTAATTAAAATGATGTTTGGATTGTATTTTAAGATATTTAGGACATCTAGTCCACAATTCTGCAAAGTAACACATTTTTGTCTTTATTTCTGTGAACAATACAATTAACATCAGATTTCAAATTCTTTCTAATTTCATCTTGAATATAGGATCATTTCCATTCAATTCCTTAAAGCAAAGAGTAACTTTCTGTCTCAATTCCAGTCCAGACTTTGGTGCTTGAGCTCTTTTGCCTTTGCAGGGATCAGATATCTATTACGTGGTAGTTGTTAGACTAAACACATTAGCACTTCTGTTGTCCACTGATGTTGGGGTATCAAAGAACCAAAACTTACTGATGTATATTGTTGAAAACCAACATCAGTTTAATCCAGTGGGGACTATGCCTATTCATATGTATTTTACTCAGCTGCAAAATGTAAAACTGAGGTCTGCCACAAAGTACAATCTGTAATGTTGATAGAAGAAAGGTTTTTCTAGCATACAGTTAAGTCCCTTCATCTAAAAATAAAATGTTCACTACCAGATTTTTTTCTCAGTCATAACAGTTTATTTTTTCTGCCCTTGTTTTACCTCAACCTTTTTCTCTATGTTCACCTTGTACTTTTTCTGAGGTGATTATAACCTGTCAAAAAGTAAACCTACTGTACAGTACCTTGGCTGAAAGTCAACATTTTGAGCCAAGAATTTCTCAGTTCCAAGCTGTAAGAGAGTCATCAGAGCATCTCGTCCTTGGCTTTCTTAAAAGCTTCAGAGGTGATTTATATTGGTTTTGACTCTTCTGGAGTTGGCTTCAGGCTGATAGACTTCCAGAGTTCAGGACTCTCATTCTGCTGTTGCTGGGCATAGTAATACAAAATGGCTTGTGCTTCTGGAGCATTTCCCCATGAATGCATTGGCTCCACTATTAAATAACCCTACTCAGAATGAGTGGAAAAAACAGTACCTTTCATCAGGGCCTTCAAAATCTAAAATAATCCTACTGATCAAAAATTAACATGTTGCACTGACTTTATCTCAACAAATTCGACTGTCAGTATTCTTTTCGTCTATGCTTCATGTTGTAAAATCATTCTTGCGTATCAGTTCTGCAATGTGTTACCTTTACTTTCTTCAGTATAAGTTTCTTCCCACTCCCATGAACATTAAAAGCTTGAGTTACACAAAAATAATTCAACAAAATTACAGACTTACAGGGTTGGAAGGGACAGTGGAAGTTCATTTAATCTATCCTGCTGCCTCACTACAGGATCATCTTAGGTCACAGAGACAGATGTTTGTGTAATTGCCAACAATAAAGGTCAGCAGTCTACTCCAGCTGTCCTGCAGTCTTCTGCAGTGTTTCACCGTCTGTATCATTGGAAAGCTTTTCCTCATGACTAGCCTTAGTATAGGCTTGGTGCGGTGATATAAACCAGAGTTAAGCACCCAGTTCTCACTGAATGTCAGTGAGAGATGGTTATCTAATTTCCTTATATTGTGTATATCTTTAACCTCTGTACTTAGAATGATATTTTTATTTGTGCATATTTTAATAAGGATTAAAAATTAAAGATGTTTTTCTCCCTGAACAGAGACATTCTTAAACTGTTCAATTACATATTGAATATTTAGACTTGCCACAAATAGCTGAAAATTATCCATTAGACACCAAAGTAGCAGGTATGAAGAGCTTCCAGTAGAGGCAGGATGGAGGAATGTTTTTCTTTCATAATATTTGGAACAGAAAGCAAACACCTATTCATTACAACACACCAAACAGTTTTTGGGTAGCAATCTCAGAATGCAGAGGTGTCAAATTATCTGTGGGATATCTCCTTGCTACCAGATTTCAGCAATATAATCATGACGCATAACAGAGACTCACATAGAAGAAGAATGCTACGTTAATTAGCTGTTCTTGTCTTCATACTATTTTTGTTCTGAATCTGCATTTATGTCCCATTGTGATGCTGAATTTCCATAGGCTGACCCACCCACCCTCATCATCTAATATGGACCATTTTACTACCATATTATGCATGCAGAAGCAGCACAGGATCTCGGCATCAAACATTTCACCATGGTTTTTTTCCATATGTCATCTTACTATTTAAATTGAAGTTATAACAAACCTATTCAAACAGTTTATCTAGTGCAGGGGATTTCAATATATATATATAATTATAATTAAAGTTCATTGTTGATTCACATTTTATATATAGACATTGGCTTTGCATGCTTTTCCAATTTGAATGTTAACAGCTCCAGCAGTCATTTACATTCTACATCAAATATTTCTACAGAGCTTTCTATTATTTGTTTGATTTTCCTATTATTTTTATTTCTGTTGTAGTTTTTGAACCACTTTATTTATATTATGGACTTTATGGAAATACTGTCTGTAGATTATAACACAGTCCTTGCCCTAAAGTTGATAAAAATCACCTCAGTCGCAATGAGATACAACTAGATTCCTCTTTTTGCTATCAAAATACTTATGGTAATTTTTCTATTTATTCTTTCATAATTTCTTAAAATCACCCTTCAAAAATGCAATGATACAATCATATTATAAAGTGCCATATGTTTTTAAGAATATTTATTTAGAATTCTGAGGTTTTATGCAGGGTCAGCACAAGCTCCATCAAACACAGCCACTGGTTGTGGCTGTACACGGAAGCTTATGAGAAAACACAAGAACAGGCAGAACATATAGTAGTATTTTTCTGACTACTTTCCCCATCTCTGGTGATTGGTGGCTCAATAATTTCTTGGTAATATAAGACAAAGTAATTTTAAATCCCTTGATATATTTCTCTTCCATGAACTTGTCCAGCCCACAAGCAGGGTTTTAAGCTTTCCAGCTTCTATTGTAGTACAAACAAATATCAGTCAAAGACTGTGATTCTGTAAGAATTTAGGAGGCACATTAGTTAAATAACTCAACAAGAGCACTCATTAGTGCTAGTGGGGGAAAAAAAAAGGCAATACAATTGGAATGCATACACAGGGCAGTAATGAGTAGAAAACATCCAACATCTGCAAAAGTTCTGCAGCCTCTCTTTACATTAATGAGATACGATTCATGTTGTCCATAGGCATTTAAAACAGGCTAAATGAGTGCCTGTTTCCTCAGTTGTCTGTAAAGGGAGCCTGGCTATCTCAGTTGTAGATGTCTGTGGAGTGGATATCTAAATTAGGTGTGATGAATCATTTTGCAGAGAATCCTTTGCCCCCGTGATAGGTATATGGTACGAGGGGCAGATATAGTGTCCACATCTTAAAAGAATGTTGTAAAATTGGATTAATCACTGAAAAACTTTGAGAGATAAGAAACTGTTCCTCCAGGAACTGTGTGCTACGATGAGGCATTAAGAGGTGATTTGTGAATGAAGCATGGCGTAAATTGGTCAAGATGTACTTTAGTCAATACCGCTGCTGGGAGGAATCCAAGGGTTGACTAGTAAATGTAGGGCTCAGATGAGATGATCCAATAATCCCTACTGACCTTATGCTCTTAATTTCTAGGAGAACAAGAAGAAGAAGAAGAAGAAGGAAAATATAATAACACACTTTTAATATTGAAATGCTTTAATTTTTTTTTCTAGTTGAGAGCAGAAGATGTCCTTAACAGAAGCACTTATGAAATTAGTTTTACATGGCAGAAACCACTTCAGACTGATAAAAGAAGTAAATCTTTTTTTATTACCCAGGAATTAAGGGAAGAAGGTAAAAACATGCATAGCAACTATCACTGTCACAAATATGTCTATCTCTTTATTTCATTTATTCCTTGGGGAAATAAATAAATAAATAAAATGTCTTTATCTTTATTTATAACAAATATAAAATTCTTCTACATAATTCCATGCCATTTTATATTTCTGGGTCATGGACACTTTTTGTGATGTTATATGGAACTATAATTACAATGGGTAACTCTGCTTGAACCAAATTGACCTACTTTCTGTTCCATATCTACCTTTCAAACATGTCTGTGCCAGTTCATCATTCATGTAAGTGCTGTTGCAGCCTGCTTGTGTCTACTTAGAAACTCCATGCCAGAGAGAGGTATTGAATTCCCAGTGCCTCACCCATAATTCCTGCTGTTTAACCACTTGACATAGATCCTTCTCTAACAGTTTTAAATGAAGTAAGAGAAATGCATGAAATAGTCATAGCACTGCACTCTAACATTGCATCCTTAAAGGGAAAGAAAAGAACATTAACTTTTTTTTCCTCCAACCCACAACACAAACAGGAAAATTAAGTTAGAGGGGAAACAAGTTGTTACAATGTCAAACTACAGGAAAGAGCAAAGTCTTCTGCTAAAGCTACTGTTGGCAGAGAAAAAAGTTCCCAATACAATGGAAGGAAATCTAACAGAAGAAGTTACGATGAGGAAATACTCACTCTGTGATGAAGATGTCTAAGTCATTGACAAGACCTGACAGAAAGATCTGAAAATGATGCCTAAAAAATTCTCTGACAGTAACTGAAGTAAATACAATATTTTGTTCTATACTTGAGTATACTAAATAAATGGAGTAGCAGATGAAAAATAGACAAATAAAGAAACAGAAATGCAATAAAATTTTTAATCCTCTGAGCCTTGTAAAGCAGTGAAGAGCCATACAGAGAATAAAATTAAATACAATATAAATAAATTCTTATTTTAATAAGAGAAACAGAGATAATTACATGACAAAACAACAATTTGCTTTTGTGAGGAGGTATTTCCTTCTTACTAGAAGAAATGGAGCAATGAGTACACCAATATCAAAAATTTGTTCCAGTTTCAGCAGCGTGGAGAAACACCAAAAGCTTGACAGACTACCTCTTAAATAAAGTGCAGACAAAAAAAGGATTAAGATAAAAAGATCCCTCACTGTTGACAACTGAGGAGTAAGAAAAAAGTGTAAAATTATTATTAGAAATGGGTTCTGTGTAAGGAATATCTTGTGATTTTAGGCTGAGTCCTGAGACATCCAGAAAGGTGATGTGGTGCAGATATTTACCTCCAAGTTTGTTGCTGTGGAAAGAGGAGATAGCAGATTTATTTTGATCCAATACCAGAATAAATTACAACCTCCTCCCCCTCTTCCCCCTTTGAGATAACTGTGTTCAATAAACCTGCTGGAAGGTTGTATGGAGCCAGATCCCATCAACACTGAAGAAAGAATAAATAAATGCACAGCTACAGCTTCTTCTAAACCATGTAGGGCCGAGGGACAGGAGCTGCACACCAGTTTAGGGTGGGATTCAGCTCAGCCAGATCCAGCTACCTACCTGCTAAGCTTCTGAGGTAAGCTAGCCATCCAGGGTCCTTTCTTTCTATTGGGAGGGTTTATCCCTCCAAAATGAGGCTTATGTCCTCTGAGGAAAGCATGCCCAGGTTGAGGTGGCTGTCTTGCTCCGCTGATGATTTGAACAGTTTCAATATCTAGCACACAGCAAATCCCTCTTAGGTGGTTAAAGGGGGATAAAATCCAGATGGTTCTAAGGCATGAGGTGAACCTTTTACTGAGTAGGCTTAATGTTACATGTTAATTTTGAAAGCATATTGCAGTTACCTCAAGAATCATTTGTTTTCAGGGTTCTTTGCTTGCTTTGCATCCATAGACATTTATGGTGAAAGCAAATATTCCTTGCTGTAAGTGGTCCGTACATCTTCTTCTGATTTTAGTGCTTCTATGAAGCCTTCATCTCCCCCCTTCATCCAGGCATTGCAATATGAATTTGAATTGTTTCTCTCTTGTACTGTGCTTTGTCCAGCACCATGGAGCTAGTGGGATCTTCAGAATAACTAAAGCTATTGCAGGTTGTCTGTACTGTCACATTGTTATTAATACTCATTTAGCATTAGAGTCCTCTGACTGAGTATGTGTTTAGATCTAGGTTCCTCTCCAGACTGAGATAAATCTCCGGCAGGAATGGAGAGAAGTGCATGCTGGATCCCAATCATCGCATCCACTAAGGACTCACCCTTAGAGTGCATATGATGAATAAATAAAGAATCCAGAATTCAAACCATCTTTCATTCTTTTGGCTTCCTACCAGTCTAGCACTCACCTCAAAAAAAAACCAAAACCAGACCAAACACAAATTGCCAGCCTCTTAATCTATGCCGTAGGAGAAGGCTGAGCAGAGCAGGAGCCCAAGCAGACCTTCCCTTTGTGAAAACTGGGCACTAGCTGAGGAACCTCCCCAGCTATCTGGGTGAAAAGCAGCTGCTCAGGCTTGCCAGCACCAGGGCACTGCAGGCCTTTAAAAGTCAGGACCTTATATAGAACCCCATATCAATCCGGGAGGCAGTGAGAAGTGCCAGACATTCCCAGAAAGATGTACCACACAGCTAGCAAGCTGCCAAATTCCACACCAGCTGTGTGAAATTCTGAGAAGACTTAAGAGAGTCACATACAGACTGCATTGCAGAAACCTCTTATGGAGGGACTGAAATAATGTTCTTTGTCTCTTGTATGAGGTACTTACTTTTCTCAAGCTGAAAGGTTGTGGGTATTTATTCAAATATAAGCCTTTTAAGAGTCACATGTAAGTGATGAAGTGCTGGAAAATGTTCATGGCAAAATATTTTACTTGACCGCTGAAATCTATTACTGGAAAAATATGTTCTTAAACTTTTCCTCTTCAGCATTCCAAGATCCAAAGTTTGGTTATTCATTTTAATTACATTTGGATGAAAAAATAGCCTTAATAAAGTAAATGCATGTACTTTTGTCTTTATGGGTAGAGAAAGATTGAAACAATAACACTAATATAATTCTAGACATCTTCCACTCATCTTGATTGGAGGAGTCAACTGTGAAGATTAATTTAAATGCCCACATTTTTAACTATTTCACTGCCATTTGTCATCTCATTGCTATCCATCAACTGTAGATGAATGTACCTGTCATGCTATGATGTTTTATTAATTTGAAAGAACCTTTCACGGAAATATGGCAGCAGGTTTATTTAGAATATGCAAATAACAAAGTACTTTATTGCATATTCTTTCAATCACTTGGATAATTGGGATTCTTCTGCTGCTCTGACAAATTAGAGTAAAATGATGCTTACATAGACGACAGCTGAAAAAAAGTATTAGGCTCCTGGAGAGCAGCTTGCTTGCTATGGGTAGCTATTTCTGCAGAGTGAGGTCTGCTGCTTTGGGCTTTCAAGCAGTGAAAAGTGATGAGGATGGGATGAACACGTATGCTAAAAGTGTTGGTAAATATTAACAAGAAAGTTAATTAAAATGAGGTTTGTCTGCAAAAATTAATTAAGAAATATTAGACAAAAATTAAATTTGATCCTTTTAGCTGACTGTGGTTTGAGGAAAACTGTTTTAGAGCTAAGTGTCAGTGCTCATTTTTAAACTGTATTTTTTTGTTTACTGAGATACCTAAGATGCATCACATTTTCATTGTGGAGACAATTTTTTTTTAAAAGATGTTATGAATATTTAGAAATGACAGGTTTTTTGTCTCTGGACCCTAAGGTTAAGAATAATTTCCTCCATATTGCAGATTAAAACTGAAAGGAGGAATTAATGTTCTGATATCCACAGACAAATGAAGGACGTGCAATTGTTTACATGTGTTTTCCTCCATTTAGAAGACAAAAATTCATCACACTACTAAAGGAATGTTTTCATTTGCTATCTTTTGTAGAGAAAAGAAAATATTCTATTTAACTCTGAGTTAGAAAAAGCATCCCTCTCCTGAAACTTTTATTCCTTGAGTAAAAAAAAAAAAAAAAAAAAAAGACTCTCACTCCCTTAGTTACAGGTCCATTTGCTCAGTTTCTTCCTGTCTTTAGCCTTAGGTGTCATTTTCAAGAGCTGTATCCCACTTCATACTTGAGGAAAATCATTCTTCTAACACAGAAAGCTGAAATTCACAGATATTCACAGAAAGCTGTATTGCTTTCCAACATCTTGCAACACTGTGACAAAGTAATGAAAAGTAGCTTTCTTATAACTTCCCATGCTTTGATATTTCAGTAGCACAACCACTTTCCTTGTTGTCATTTTTTAAACTATTCCATCACATTTAGAAGACTGTTGATGAGAATTTAGTGGTTGTAAGTTTCACAACAAAAGAAGCAGCATTATTCTCTCAAAAAAAGGCTAATGAGCTATTGTGACTATTATTACAATGTTTGCATTTTTCAAGTCAGCCAAAAAGTAAAACATGAAAAGGCCTGATTCAAAACCACACAATATTCCTTCACCTAATTATTGTCACCATATCTTCTGGACACTTTTACCCTTCAATGCTCTGCTACATCTCCTGTCTTCACTTGCGGGGTTGTGACCATACAAAATACCTGAGCTGTATTTCCACATGCAGCTATGTTGATCTCATAATTTACTACACTGAGAGAGGACAACCCTGCTCTTTTGTCCTTCCTTACCTTGGCCTCTCCCCCTCTGCCTCTACTCATGGTCTTACAGATTCCCCTCCTCCCTTGTGTCAGCTTCCCAGTCTTGTGTGGGACTGTTTAACTAAACAGGCAGAAAACTAACTAGTTTCCTCTGGTAAATGAGTTAAATAAGGTCTTTGAGAGGTCCAACAGGAACTCTTTTCCGAGATGGTGGGGAAGCTCATCAAAGGACAGGGAGTGGATGGGATCAAGACCTTCTTTTCCAGTGGTGGCAAGTTGCTATATGCCTGTTCTCCCCACCGTATAAAACCATACCTTTGCTTATAAGACGGTTATATACACTGGACTATTTATGCTGAAGAGCTAAAGTCCTAATACTGATGTAGGTTTGGAAAAGGTAACTCAACTGTCCTAGAAAAACATATTTTCTTTGTATAACGTTTGCACTCAAATGCTTCACTGGCACAGTTAGGTCAGTATAGCTCTACCAATACAACTTAATATACTTACTTGTGTAGCATTTTAACAAAATGGAGTTCCAGGTCTGCCTGAAACTAGAAATGTTTCTAATACAAACAAATTTTAACAAATTCTGATAAAGCTGAATTTCATAACATGCTTAAATGAAATTACAAAAATTTTTAGCTATCTAGTGATGAGCTGTGTGTATATAGATGGGTATATCCTAATACATTTTATATACACAGATCTGTGCGTATATAGAGGGGAATATGCTAATATATTTTATATACACAAACATATGTATTGCTTATATATGAAAACATCATCTCTGTGAGGAATACAATGTACTCAAACAACTTGATGTGTTGCATACAAACCTTCAAGTGTAATGACAGAAAGAGATTAATAAAGTTAGCATAAATGATTCATCCTGTTCTATACAGAATTTCTCTTTTTATAATCTGTTACTTATATTTATTGATAGGGAAAACAGCAGGCAAGTGAAAAGCTTAAATAGGTGAAGCAGACTGAAATTAATTAAACAGACAGTGATAGTTGAAGCATCTGCACACTGCAGAGGACCCTGACCTGGGAACTGCACTTACCCTCAGGCCCCATGGCACAGACCCGCTGTCAGATCTAAAGGCCTTTGTTAACAACAAGCTTATTGGTGAGATCAGTCACAGGGAATCGGTTTTGGTTCATTCCAAGGCAGTAAGGGTTTGTTTGTAGATGTCAGGAGGGATTTAGCAGAGGAGAGCTTATAGAGAGATATCCATAGGACAACTAATTAAATTGAAAGATTTCCATCCCAAGCTGGAGGAATATGCTTAGGCTTGAGGGACTCACAGACCTGGAAGTCACATGGATCAATCTGAGACTTTCCCATCACATCAGAGGAACTGGCTGCTCAAGGTGTAAGCAAAAGCATTTGGCCTCATCAAATGTTCCACTGGTCTAACCTGGAGGGAAATATATTTTCTTTCAAAAATAAACACAAATATAGCAAGTAAGTATGAAAAAGTTTTATCAAGTACACTGTTCAGAAAATAATCCAATAGTGTTAGAAGCAAGTATCTGAACAACTTGAATGAACACAGACATATAAGTTGGTATGAGTTATGCTTGCCCTACACTGGTAAAATAATTTAATTAAAAATAAAGAAAATAACTTTGAAAAATTATGACTAAATCTCCCCTGTGAGACTGTAAAATATTTGGGGTAGTAAGTAGCAATACACTGCCCAACAAAGCTATATAGTTTTCTGCTGCAATATGTTGCTTTGCTTTGTTTTCCAGAAAGGGAGAAGACAATCTTTTTAATTATGCCTTTGCTTGCTGCTTCAGTGACTGAAAAGGGAGCTTTTCCTAGGCTTGCAGTGCTGAAGTTGTTAAGTGGGGGGAAAAAAAACACCAATGATTCCCCATGAAAGCTTGAATCTGTACCCAGTAAGACTGGTGAGCAGGAAATGGTAGAAAAGAGACAATCTGGTTTTGGGTGACTCAGCTGAAGCAAGGAAAAGCCCTTCTGGAAACAGAGGAATTGATAAATCCTGGCTTGTTATGAATTCATACAGCTTGGCTGGGTTATCTGGTAAATAAAACAGGAACTCTGATCAAAGCTTTTCCAGCATTTGAAAAATTGAGTACCTCTCGCTGCCTTTTAAATTCTCAAGTGTCTAATAAAGAATAAGTTCACAGAGGAACTTCTTCATTGGAGATACTAATAGAATTACTTAACTTTGTCAAATTTCTAAGAACTTTATATTTTTCAGACTTCTCTCTATCTGTCAAACTTTGTTATAATCAGTGAACAGGTTCAAAAGCTGGACAACAAATGCAACACAACTTTGATGTTTAATAGGGTTTTTTTGCATAACCAGATGAAAAAAAATTAAACTTTAAAATCAAAATAATATAGACCTCAGAGCCCAGTCTATTAAAAAAATCATTAAAATAATGATTTCTGAGATTATTTGGTCCGTGGTACTTTGCAATAATAATTTTTACTAATAATTATGTACAATAATTAGCATAAAAATAAATTATGAATAACAAATCTATTTCAAATCTCTGTGTAAAGACACAATATGCTGGGAAATTCCAGAAGAACACCTGATGCTTTCAAAGTAAACCTTGTCTTATAATATAGCATAAGGAGAGTTAAATGGAAGGGCTATTTAGCAAAGTAGCTGTGTCTGATAACATCAGAGGCCAAAAGCAAGAAGAACTGATCAAATAGACAATGATTTTGTCAACCTGTTTTGAAAAATTACTCCAGTAGCTTCTGTTATGAATACGTACTACAAGTACTTTCATGAGTCAGAAATGGTATTTTAGAATTTGAGACTCCTTGACAGATTTTTTTTTTCCAATTGATTAATCCAATAGTTTTTAGAACTGATGCAAAATTTGTATTTTGGGCTCAAAGTTATGTGCAAATGAGTACCACAATTTAATTACACACTGAGACACGAAATTTGAGGAGAGTCCCTAGATTCTATGTTGGGAGAAATAGCAAATAATGACTTCCTATTCACCTTTTGTATGGTATTTGTTATTTTATGAACCTCTACCATCACACACCTTTTGCAAAGGGATAGTGTCAGTACAATAGCATAGAAAGTGAAAAAGCCTTGGCCATCTCTTGCTGTTAAACTAACTTGTCCACCTGGTGTAAAAGTTTCTCCTTGCTGAATGTCACTGGCATGTAAGTTTTCTAACTACTATAGTATTTTTCTAAGAAGTTTTAATCATAAAAATAAATTACAAATAATATTCTATTAAAGACTGATTGAAACATTTCTGTTTGTATTTAGGCTTTTCTTGCCAGTTGCAATGCTTTAAAATAACAACTAAGTGAATGATTCAGTTATAAAATCAAACAAAATATAAGATTTACTTAAAATCAGAAAAGGTTGGAATTTTTTTTCCAAATTAATAACACTGTGGGCCATATGGCATTTACAGTTTTACAAAGCTGAACTACTGACAATGACTATGATTAATATCTGCTACCAATTTGTTGTACCCCAGTTACAGAACTGCCTGTTTGTATTCCCATCAGTTTGTTTTACTCAAAATGTTGTTATGGCCAAAAGAAACACATCATATGTATACAAAGCCAATCATTCACTGTTAGCCTAACTGAAGTATTAACAGTCTAATCAAAGAATTCTTATTAGTCCAGCTGCAATGATACTAGGATACTTCAAATTGTATAAAGTTAAAAGGATGCAGACAAACACTTTCTAGTGTCTACCCATTTCTCTGATGTTACACTTACTGTTGCAAGGCCAATGGCTTCAGTCAGGGGAGAAGCCATGTGTTTAGTTCTCAGCATCTTTGCTTGGAGGAGTATGGTGCTGATGGTGGTGGTTTCCTCTCTAGGATGTGCTCAGAGTCACTTTCACCTGTCAGCTGACTTTCTCCACACCTTGCTCTTTTTTATGTGTCTGTAAATTAAATTTACATCCAATTTTACAAGATGTGTTTTAAGTGTATTATATATTTGTACTTTGTTCTCTCTGTTATTGCTAATGCTACTTACATTTAGTTCCTGGGTTCATGGCTCAGACCAAAAATTGACCACTGGTGAATTGTTTACAACCTTGGGCCTCCATTATCAGTCTGTGCTTGGGCTTCAATGTCTTTGACATCACCCCATGCCTTTCCTTCTCAACCCACCACAGCTGCATTTTATTCTAGGGTCAAAACCAGGTCATTCTGCACAGAAAGACCACTTGATATTAGTATCTATTAGTTAGAAATATGTATACATATAACAAAGTGTTACACTGCACTGTTGTGCAAAGCAAAGGAAAAGCTAAAACAGCATAAGTAACGGTTATCTGGTCATTAGATTATTGCTGTTACAAGCTAAAAGAAATTTCTATATAGGCCAAGAGAAGTCCTGACAAGGCCTAACAGGTCTTGATGTTTGTGTTGTTTGCTTAGCACCCAGCCCATGACCTGTTAGAACCAATGGCAACTCCACATTTGCTGATCTACATATCTGTCGTATGTATTTCCTTTTACAATCCCTGGTTTTACTGAGCATTAGCTAATGCATGTTAAGGCCTTATAAAAAAAACACGTTTTTCATAATGGTGAAATGTCTCTTTTAATAAGGAACAACATGCTACCCTCCAAGTACTCTTGATATAATGTCTTTCATAAAGATATGACACCAACTGTCTGAAAATAACACTTTATGTCACCTCACAAAAAAGCAACCCAAAACTACATAAGAGTTAAGATATATGCTTTTCTGAGTGTAAATTGATTCTTTTCTCATAGATCACTTACGATACTCGGATAAACTTCTGCCTGTTCATACATGTGCCATTCACTTCCAATTCTTCTGGTTGTCTCCAAGCCTCTTCACAAATATTGTCTATCATCTTTGACCTGCTCTTCTCACTCAGTCTACTGCTTTTTGGAGTATAATTTCTATAATCGTTACTCTTCCACTTCCCTTCATATAGCTCCTTCTTTCAAGCCTGCCTGTTGGACAAACAGTTCTTCCCAAGTACTATCACAAACCAATAGTTCTTCTATTGGATGTCTCGGTTCCCACCACATCCAATCTGTTGTAGTACAGTCTTGCTGTAGAACAAAAATACAAAGCATGACTTCCTTCTTCCTATAATGTCCTGAGACAACATTGCATACTTCCAAACACGCATAAGAACATACTATAGGAAGCTGTGAATGAAACCTATGTATGAATATTTAAAAAATCTTTTGAGCAAAAGAAGTTAACACTGAATTAGTTGCGCAAGAGCAATATACTAGGAAAACAGAAGGTATTATGAGAAAAAAAATACTATTTTGATTGTTTTTACAATTACTACAGATAGTTGCAAGTATTAGCAATAAAAATATAATGGGTATCTCATCAGACTCTAGATGGCAACAGGTAGATGTCTACATCCGAGATAGCCACCCTCAGCTGTCTTTATAGAGATTGGAAAGAAATAGGGGGTTTATTTATTTGAGGTTTATGTTCTAATGTAAAAAAGATTTGTGGCCAAGACTCCATTGACTGTATTTGTGTAATCTTCTCTGACTATAGAGCAGAACTAAGTTCCTCCAGATGTCTACGCCAGAGACACTTAAAGTTAATCAAATGGATCTCTTACCCAAATGACTGCAACCGATGAGAAAATGGATCTTCTCATGTAAGCTAAGATGACATGGCATAAACATCTTAAAGGAATGGAGAAAATTTAACCAAGTCCAAAAAGGATTTTAACAAACTTTTTTTGTCTTTTTTTTTGTATAAGAAAATCCAATTTGAAAGTGACGTGTTCATCTTAGTAGCTGAAGAGACAACTTCACAGCAGAGCCTCTGAGAATAAGAATTGCTCATGTGATCAAAACAGCCATTGAATAAAACTACAAGTAATTGCAGATACTCAATAAGACATAAATCTATTCTTTCATGCGCCAGTTCGCCAAATCTTAACATCCATCCTTGACCTTCTGATTTATGGTTTTACTCTTGGACAAAACTATTTTATGAAGATTAGTTCCTGTTGTTGCTGTAGTTGATTTTTAGACATCATTTACCTATAATGAAATTGTTAGAATAGTAGTAAAGGATTTCCAAATTCAAGAATTTATTCTTTAATCAGCAGAGTATTTTTAAATCCAAAGAAAACTCCCTGCCTGTAACATGCCCACGTATGCGAAAAACCTGCACCAATTTAACCTTATTCCTACTGTTAAATTTCATCCTCCTGTACAAAAGACATACTACTTTCTTTATGTCTTTCCTAAAGGACAAATATGCTTCTCCTTCATGCATTCTCACCATATGATACTTTTCTAATAAACATTTTGGCCTTTAATCTCAGTGTTCAATATTGCTAAATCAAATAACTCAAATTCAAAAATTGGGCATTAATGTAATGCCTTTCCCATTCGCCCCCAAAATTATAATCACAAGATTATGAGGTCTTCTTTGTAATTCACGTCAGTTGCACTTTATAATAGAGATATTTAGGACTCACTTTGAAAATATGAGGGATTTATTTTTCTTTTCTTTTTTCTTTCTTCTTTTTTCTTTTTTCTTCTTTCTTCTATCTTCTTTATTTCTTCTTTTTTTGTCTCACAACTTTAGAAATGATCTTTCTGATAAAAATTATATTCTGGAGACTGAAGGGCTTGCTTTTTCCCAGGAAGCTCTGAGGCTTCTTTCCTCATTGTAGATGAGTCCAAGGAGTAATGACTCCTTTAGGGACATCTTCTAGAATGTGTCTATATGACCCCCTTCCTCATTCAACCTCTTCAGTTTTACAAACAAAACTAATCTCCATAGTTAGCAATACAGGGGAATCAATTTGAACACAGCTTTTGATCACAAGTGCTACACCTCCAACATTCTTTCTTTCCACTCTAGAAGTAAATGCAGTTGTGAATATAACAGAAATCGATCCAAGTTAATGTAATAGGTCACCAAGGAAATAATAAAAAAATAAAAGCAGATGCAACTCCAAGCACAAGTCCATAGATTTCTTTTCCTTTTTTTACATTTCTGTAATCTCTATAGAGTTCCTGCATAATCAATTAGTAAGCTTTTAAGATAGAAAATCTTTTAAGATTTCCTAGGAAATATCCTTTTCTATAAGCATGTTATACATATTATTGCACTTTCTCTGTGCACACTAGAGCATATAGGATATTGGAGAAATGTCCTATTTTCATGGAAGTGCACAAGCTGCCTCCTGTGAATGGTACAGGCCGTTCTGTGACATCAGAGCAGGCGCTAGTTGGGCTGTAAAAATGGAGACTTTGAAAATTAAAAACCAATAGATTGACAAGTCCTTTAGTTGAAATAAGTTATGCATTATATTTTTCTGGTCTACTTCAAATTCTTAAAATAATTCTAGGGAACTTTAATAATAATGGGATTCTGATATGATTGTTACAGTGATATAACTTTGGGAAAGAGAGAATGTGGAACATGACTGAGTCAAAAACACATTCTGCTTTGAGTATATTATGTAACTATACCTGCAGACCAAATCACAAATCAAGGTCAGTATTGTCCAGGAAAGAGATTCTGGCTCATGCCATGTCACCTCACTTGCTCCAGATCTTTTAAATCGCTGCAAATTACGAGTTCTCATATACCATTTTCAGAGCTGATGACTGATGTGTTATAGGCTGGATTGTTGGTTCTGCTGACTTTTTTCCCTTCTACTTTCTGTTTCCTCTGAGTGGGGGGTGGGATGGGTGGAATAAGCATATATTACAGTCATTTTTATTATGTATGCTTAACCTCAATGTTCAAGTAGCCTATGCAGAAAATATTCCCTTTCTGCACAGTGAAGTAACTACTCTTGAAGTCTAGCTCCAGGTGGCTTTAGAATTATTTTGAAAATCAACAGTATGCTTTAGATATAAATTACTACAAGGAGAACCTAAGCATATATAGATTCCTCAGAACACTTTAAAATCAGGACATCACATACTTTTTATTGAATCTTGGATTTTATATGTTTTCCTGAATTTCCCATTTTAGGATTTTCCCAGCAATTTTTGATTGACAAGGCATGAAAATACAATATAAATCTTTATAAAGGCCAAAGTCTTAATGAAACAGCTATAGGCTAGTTTCTTAGAAAATTTGTAGGATATTTGCTTTAGAGTGGGGGGGGGGGGGGGGGTGAGAAAGGAGACTGTTTTTCCTTTTAATTGTATAGGTGAGATCATGCACTGTCTAAAGCTTTCACTGGTCATTCCCTGATTTTCATTGTTTGACTACACAGTTTGAATGATGATTCATCAGATTAAACAGAAGAAATGTCAACATTTTCTTTTGTATCTGGGTATTCCTCATAGTGAAGAGCCAGCACAGACTTGGATTTTGGCTGCCATTGGAGACTAGGGCCTAGTAAAGAAGAAAAAACCCTGGGAAGTCAATGGTATTGATTTTTCTCAAGAGCTGACTTTGACCCAGTGACCACACTTCAGTGTTCAATTTGCCAAGTGACAAAAGGACCTTCCCTTTCTATTTTGTTTGTGTAAAAGTATTATTTTATTCACTTTTTTTTCCCCTCATCAATGCTCAATAAAAGTCCTAGGAACCAGGATAACACGATCAAAGTCTGTATTGGTTTGAAAACATACAGAAGAATGATTTTCCGGGTTTTATAAACTTAAATCTTTTTAACTTTTTCCAGACGTCTGAGGTTAAATGCCTTGAAACCACTAGGGTCATTGTTATTAGTTACAGGACAGTGCCATGGTATTTTCAGCAAGAGGTATCTTAAAAATTGTAAAAGTAGATGAGAGTTTGTACTTCACCAGTGGAGGTACAATCATAGTGGGAGAAAATGCAGAACCAGATTAAAAAAAAAAGGTTTTGGGCACCTAACTCTCAATGAAGTAGATGACCATTAGGTGGCAAATAACTTTGTGTAACACTGATGCACTCAGGACACCGACAGATCACTTGTTCTACAAAATTAGTCATATCTACTAGAAGTTCGTACTTTCATATGGAGTTCCTGTTAGAATGAGGATCAAATGAAGCAACTGACATTGCTGAACATTTCTAAAATGTTCCCCTGGTGCTAGCCTGGCTGGTTAACAAAAACGAGTGGTTTTCCTTCCCTTTATTCATGTTGGATCAGCTTTGGGGTGGACAGAAAAATGCATGCCAGTATTCTACTCTTATGGTAACATGGTCAAAGTTAAGGACAGCAAAATAGCAGTTCAGGGAGACAATATAGAAAAAGAAATATGGGCTACTAGAGATTTAATAAGTATTGGTTTTATGCTTTGCTTTCAGCCTGTCAGGATACCCAAAAGAATGAAGTCTTGTGGCAAAATTGCCAAACCTCATGATATTCAGAGTCCTTTTGAAAGACTGGACATTGCAGTTACTTGAATATAACAGAGTCTATAATTTCAAAATAAAAATAGCCTGGTTTTAGTCCTCAGAGGTAAATTTAAAACATGAAAATAAAGGTTTAGGAGTAGTAGGGAAAATAAAAAAAACCCCAAAACTAAATAAATCTCTACATGTACTATTTTTAAATCTCATCATTTTTAGCTTGTTTCATAACATTTATAACATGACTCATGAATATTGCATACTGGTAGTTGCAACACAACATTATTCTGGTGACTTTGGGGAAGATTTACTTGAATTCCACTCTACATAAAATGTGACTAATTGACTGATTCATTTTGGCATAAATGTAAAAGTATAATGACTCCCACATCCTTAAACTTGGATGTGAGGCAGACTAAGCTTGGCAGAGAATTCTTCTATAGTCACTGCATTGGGTTGTCATAGACAGCTTCATGTGGACCTCTTTCCAGCTCCCAGCCCAGGCAGAGCAGGGGGAAGAGAAGGCTGATGGAGTAACCCTGTGTGGTTCTTAAATACGCCTGAGCCAGAATCAACAGGAAAATATACTTTGTCCTTCTCTCCTTGCACTGTATCTTCCATGTTACACTTCACAGAAATACAAAAGCTGGAGGAATGTTGCAGTAGAAAGACAACAGAGGAAAAAAGTGGATATGGCGAAGTGAAGCAACAGGATGGGAAGGTGTTTGGGCAAAACACTGAAGACAGCTTAGGGAAGGGGATCAAACAGGTCAAAGAAGGTAACAAAAGAAGGCCCTCAGTCTCCTAGGCTCTGTTAGGCTGAGCATTGCCAACATGTCAAGGGAGGTGATTATTTTCTTTGACTCAGCACTGGTGAGATCTATCTGGGATGCTGTGTCCCGTGCTGGACTCCCATGTAAGGAGAGACATGGACATATTGGAGCAAATTCAGTGAAGGGCTGTGAAGATGATTAAGGGACTGGAGGATATGAACTATATAGAGAGGCTGAGAGGTTTGTATACAGACTGCAGAGGAGAAGGCTTAGGGGGCATCTTATGTGTAAATATCTAATGAAAAGGAGTGAAGATGGAACCAGACTCTTCTTGATGGCAACTAGTAACAGGAAAAGAGGCAATGAGCACAAACTGAAATACAGGAAATTCCATTTAAACAGAAGAAGTAACTTTTATTGTAAGGGAGGTTAAACACTGGACTGGCTTTCCCAGAGCATTTGTGGAGTGTCTAGTCTTGGGGATGTTCAAAACATGTCTGTACATGGTCTGAGCAGCCTGCTCTTATCTGACCCTGTTTGACTAGACTGTGACTAGATAATCTGCAGAGGTCCCTGCTAACCTCAGCAATTCTGTGATAAACAAAAGCTGGGATCTGAATCTAACTGAATTTTTGAAGATTTATAAATTTATTCAGATTCTTTTGCATGAATCCCAAATATAGATAAAACTGAATGGGAAATTTAGCCCTGTATCTCAGCCTCCAGGTGTGAACTGTGTTGCTATGCAAAAAAAAAAAAAAAAAAAAAAAAAAAAAAAAAAATCTACTCTTGTAGTTTTGTGAGACAAGGAACAAGAAGAATGGGTCTTCAGGGAGCCCTTTCAACAGAAACAAACCCTTCCACTTGCTCCTCTTAACATTGTGGAAATTAATATCAAGGAGGAGAAGAAAGGACACGGTACAAGGAGAGCATTTGAATAGAAGCTTGGCAAATTCTCCTTCAGAATTTATTTTCCTCTTTAACTAGTTCCTAGTATTTGTGCTACTTTAAAATTTTGGGAACAATTTAAGCCAATTTGGACAATTCAAAGAGCTTCTAGCCAAAGTCAAGTAAGACTAATGAACAAAAAATCACTATGTAGGCTTTATATTTTGTCTTTTACTCTGACTCTTCCTTTAGGAAAATTTAACCTGGTTGAAAAACAGTAAAAGTGAAATGGTGAGAATGTAATGGGACAGAAAGTTTTGGGAAATAAAGACACTGGACCATTCCCATCCCTTCTGTTTATTACATATAAAATGTTAAAGGCTTTATAGAATAGTTTTCAGAATCAAATAACTAGTTTTTTAATCTAACTATGAACAATGGAACATGGAAACTGAATGCTGACTGATTAATGGCTCAAATAAGAATCCTTTTAAGCTCTCAAAAGAAAGGGATAAGGAAACCTGCCCATGGTGGTATTAACTAGGAGTCCACTTTCTGTGATGGGTTGTTTTTTGAGCTTGCTTTTCTCAAATATTATTTCTTTGGAAAAAATAATCATAGAAGCTCCATTTAAAAAGAATGGTGATCTAAGACTACACGCAGTTTCCTGGCAACTGCATTTAAACTTGAATATATCATTAACGCTTGTCTATTCTCATTCATCATGCCAAACTTTGCTTTAGTCATTCTCAGAGTCTGATGTTACATTGACAGTGAATCAGTGTTTTCTGGTAATGGCAAATCAGAATTGGTAGAGAATTCATTTAGAAGTCATATAGCATTACTGGAAAACACAGCAACATCAACTTGATAAATTATTACAAACATGTTGGAAACTCTGACCTGTGCAAAGCGATTTCATTGCTTATATTATTCTAACATTTCTGTGGACTGTATTTTGATTAAGGTTTGTAATGGTGAAATACACTCTTTCCTTCCTTGCTTCCTTCCTTCCTCCCTTCCTCCCTTCCTTTCTCTTTCTTCCTACCTCTCTCCTCCCCTCCTCTATGCTTTCTATCTACATTTTCTGTCCACATATTCAAATTAATAAATCTAGCAGCTTCTCTCTTTTTCTTCCCCCCCCCCCCAACTTCTAACTCAGTCCTAAAGCCATCTGCTTACAAAATATGTTGGGTTATCATATTTTCTGAGTTTTAGAATGGGGTTAAGGAAAGAACTTTATCCAAAGGAATTTTTAAAGTTCTAGAAAACAAATAAAAATAAAATAGATTTGTATTAATTTCTAAGACATTTCCTGAATGACTTTTTTTTTAGAGGTCATTGCACAATCAGTAAGTTCTTTCCTTATACAGGAAATGTCTCATACCCAGATAGTAACCAAAGGCCTATCTCCAGTCTTCAAAGGACGTTGATGTGCAACATAGATGGGTGAGACCATCTTACATCCCATGAAAGGAACAGTTTTCTAAAATTGGAATAATTTGATTCTGGCCGAGGACCTTGACCAGTACCAGTTTCACCTTCCCAGGGTTATGTGTAAGGCTATTCTGTGGAGAGCTTGCTGCTGTTTTGTCTGACCCCCATTCTTCTCTAGTCAGTCCCCAGTCCATTGCTGTCAGCTTGTGGGGAAATGCAGCTAGTTAGCTTATATTTTCCACACTTCCATACCACTAGAAGTTTAGGAAGGATGTTGTGGATTGATGGGGAGAGTTAGATCATTCTTTGTGTATGGGACAAACCGTGCTGAGGCTCTCAAACTCACAAATTTTGTACAAGTTAAAACACTTATCTCTTGTAAACCAGTACAATTCTTACATCAGAGAATAAAGAAAGAATGAAACATAGGTGCACGATACAACTTTTTCTTACTTTTCTTGTTCTTTCATAACATTAATATATATTAATGTTACATACTGTTATTGTACTGGTAGGGGTTGATACTGCTCTGACATATATGTTGGAGTATCTTTTGATGGCTAAATAGTATGATGGATGGACACTGGCACTGACTAAACTTAACTCCATTAAAACCTGACAGTTTGCTAACAACTTCAAGAAAACTTTTAATGCATAACAGGCATTTTATGCAGTAAAAAGCAAACATTTGCCCTTCTCTTTAATCTCTAAATATGGTACATCTTCAGGCTGATTTAGTTCAGTGGGTAAATAGCAGGAAATCTGCTAGTCGTACCTATGTTTCATTGGTTTTCCAATGTTCAGCAATATCCAAATCCCCTAGGAGTCATTTAGCATATCTCTGTCTAATAAATTTTATAAACACAATCTTTGTAAGACATCCATGACATTTAAGTTGCATTATTAAAGAATAAAGTAGTGTATATGCTCAAACAACAGGGGGCTTTATCATGCAATGCAATAAAAAAAGACAGCAAACTGTACAAAGTTTATATGCTTTGCATGTATGATTTTCTCCCATATTTCAGACTCCTGTAGGTATTCTGTGTCTCAGTCTGGAGTGCAGTAATAAAAATACACAAAACTTCACTAACAGTTTTCTAATGAACTCCTTAAAAGAAGGCATTAGGGACCTTTTAGTTTTACTGCTACAATGAATATAGAAGACTGTGAAAATACAGATTCAGAATAAAGAAGATGAAAAAAAAAACCTATGTCATTTCTTTCTGGCAATAATTTCTTCAGTCTTGCAATTCCTTATGTTCAATTCTCTTTCAAAAGAGGGAAGTGAAGCTGACCTCAGTTTTTATCCTATAATGAATACCTTAATTATTATCAAAGCACTGACCTACTGCCATTGACAAGAGCTGCAGTGGCTGATAATCACCATAAATAATAGATTCTAATCTAAGTAGGTTAACTGCACAGACTGAAATGTGCAGCCATTCCTGCCTCCTGAATTCCACCTGGAGGCCTGAGTGACTGCTAATAATGCTGCAGCAATATCTGTCAGGCTCCTGGGGTCAGACACTCTACACCTGAAGAAATTATCCCCCAAATTTTTCTATTAGCTTGCATATGGGGTTGTTTTCATTATCACCAGACATGTTCCAGTAAGAAAAAAGTAAAATTTACACAACCCCCTTAAAAATTCTACACATTACTGAAAAAAAGGAAAAGAGGAAATTAGAAGAGCAGAAGGGAGAGGAAAACACAAGGATGCTGAGGGCTGAGTCTCTTTCATATACACAAAAGCAAGATGAATTCAAAATTAATTTAAAACATCATGAGAAGCTCCTTTAACCTTGCACAGTTTCAAACAATCATATAACATATATGATTGGAGAATAAAATCCTCGGTATCCTTTGGATTTCATTTTCTTATCTTTAACAAAAAAAAAGGACAGGTATAATTAATGGTTGTCACTAATACATGGGCATATGTATATGCTTGAAACCTGACTGTTTCTAGAATAACCAATTAGCAGCTCCTAAATGTTTCTCTGAGAAAAAAGCTGGATTTTAATTTTATTTAATAGGAGTTAGTTGGTTTCACCCATTTAAGCAAAGAAAATAGAGTGGTCTTAAGATGGGAAGATCTGTCTAAAAACTCGTTGTGCATAGCTGTTGTGAAATGATTCAGTGGTGTGTCTAACACTTCTGAGATGTGACAGAGTGTAATATTTAAAGGGCTATCAGTCCATAAATATCCTCTACCTTTTTGTCATATGAGTATGTGGCTTCCATTTTGTCTCTAAAATATGGTGTAAACAGTATTTTTAATGTCCCAATTTTTAAAGCTAGAATGAATACAGCTTTCAAAAGTGGATGATTTGCAATCAACTATTTGATCATCAGTCTCCATATCTGTAAAAATAATGTTCATAGATTTCTTTGCTTGGCCATTAGGTGGACCAAATAACATTCACAGGATTTGTGACTAAGGTTTTATGCTCCTCTTCTTCTAAATCATCCTTGCTTTACCCTGTGTCACCATTATAACCCTGGAGATACAGGCAGGTACAATGACACTAATAAATCCTCCAAAAATATTTCTTAAAAACCACCGGGCTGGTCAGTTTAAAAATTATGTGGGGGGCATATGGTGCCAATAAGGCAAAAGAATGTTTTGAAGGGAACAGGTTGTGCTACCCCGCCTTCCCTACCTTATAGTGAATGTCTGCCTTATTTCACTTTAAGTTCCCCTGAGCAGTAATATCTGGATGCAGCTGTATAAATGCAGCCCAGGCATTAGAGATGCCCGAGGGTATCCGAGACAACTGTATAGGGCTAGCAGGGCTAACAGGTATGAGACAGGATTTGTGAGAAGTCCAGAAGTAACAGCCAGAGACTAAGCAAAATGTCCCACCATATCCAAAATTACACCAGATGACCATGTTTATGCAAATTAATACCGCTGTATGTCTTTTACACTGAATTAGAGAATGAATAAACTTCTTGTGTCATAGCTGTCACCATTCTTTCTAAAAAAGCCACACTCACTCTTCCCCAGTATATAACCTACCTGTGTCTCCCAACTCTTTTTATTTTTCTATTAATTGTCACAGTATAGGGATCAAAGTCTATAGTCTGCAGTTTCCTAGGTTTTCCTAAAAGAGAGATTTTTTAAAAAATAATAATTTCATTAAAGAATACCTGTTTTCTTCTGTCCTTCTAGCACTGAGACAACAGTAAGTGATGCCTCATACATTAAGTCAGTATGTCCACAGTATCATATCTGAGGTTCTTGGAACTTTTGGATGGACACCACTTAGTCACGGTAAGATTTAACACTTCATTTTACAAATTTGTTATACAATACCATCTCTGAAACTTTAAAAGATATCTTCAGGACGATGAAGTTAAGTCCAATTTTAGAAATTGTAATTTCCATAGTGAATCCCAATGCAAATAATTTACTTAAGGCTTAAATTAAGGTCTTATCAACCCAAACTCTTCCTCTGACACTTTTACTATGTGTAAGTCTTCAGTTCATAGAAAACAATCTAACATACCTGCAAGTGCAGTTATTTATTTGCCAGATCAGACTTTACATTCTCTTTAAAATTGAATCTTATGTTTCACCAGTGTAAACTATTTTGCCATTCCTATACAACTGATATCTTGATATGACAGCACACAAAGGTTATTGTCTATCAATGCTCTGAGATTACAGCTGCAGCTGTATTCTAATTAAAAACCTTTATCAGAGGAAATTCAGAAGTTGTCTGTTCACACTAGCTATAATTACTAAGAGCTCCAGTTTTTCCCTAGTGTCCATTTTCTCATGCATACAAAGTGGGGCTAGAGAACCACATGATTGCTACTATAGACATGGGTGATAACTTTGAGACAGAAGGACAAGGTAAATTTCTTATTTTATCTCAACCAATCACTCTATCTGCTTTGGTATGAGTTTGATCCAATTGTGATGCTCTTCATCCTCTGACTGACGATTACTATGCGAGTCCCATGGGTAGGTATTAAACTGTTTGAATTAGAATTATATGGGCACAGGTTATGACACTTTCTCCTAACATGTGCTTGTTCTGCAGTGGCCTGTGGTCTTTGAACGGTTCAGTCAGTAAAGGAATGGGAGTAAAGAGGGAAATAAGACAGTGGGCCCTTGATGTTGTTCAACAGTATCACTGTTTTTCTCAGATTGGCACACTACAGCACATTGGAATAGATGCAATATTTAACAATGGTGCCTGAATAGAGATGTGCTGACTTTGGCTCCAGAGTTACCCAGGGTTTGTTTGGTTTTTTTTCATTTTTAATGTTCACCCTTATTTATTCATTCATTTATGAAGGAAAAAAATGGCAAGTTGCCTTCATAACACTGGCTAAGAAATATGAAAGATTGGGAAACTCCATGTCCACAAGCTATTGCTACTCTATACATAATTGTTGCTATATTGTTTCTTGGATTAAAAGACAACTAAAAAACCAAAAACACAACCTGAAGCAAAATTAAAAACAGTAATTCAGAAGATTTGCATATGAATATATCTGTGAATGCATGGATATACATAAGTCTGCATACTGGAAGAATATCAACAAATATTGTTCATAGTCTTTTGCAAACAAGCTAATTTAAAAGTAGCATTAAAAATTGTGTATTAAAATAGGAACATTTTCCCTATTTTATTAGTTTGTGTTGCTCCATCAACCTCAGGAAAAAGTAAGAGGCAATATCATGACTGAACTACGAGAAATTATTAGACAGAAACTAAGAGGCAGAAAAGAAAATGTAGAAACAGATGAAGATCATGAGATCACTCTCATGATGCTAAGGATGTCTCTTGCCAGTGGGTTTTTATATTTAAATGGATTTTAGTAATTCTTTGGCCAGTGGTGACAAAAACAACCGTAACACATTTCCAAAACTGTGGGGAACATTAGCATAAAAGTAAGTTATGAATGTTAGAAAGGAATTTTTTTTTTTCATTTAACTATAAGATTCAAATGACATTAGCAGAAAACTATTCTGTGAACTATTCAGTGGCAGAAAATTACTTCTGTTTTAGGCTATGTAGGTTCTTTTTTAGAGGAAATCAATGAATTAGTGGCTTTTAGATCAGATTTGTTAGTGATTTTTATTTGATGCTCATGTGACATCATAAAGTAGGATAGGCTTCTCAATATTAAGTGCACAGAATTCTTAGCAGGTACATTTTCCTATCCTAACATTGTTGAATAGAAAAGAAACAAGTTGTGTAAGTTTGGATTAGAAACAGAGATGAAAAATGATACTTAAAGACAGGCAGTAACCCAGAAGCCAAGACCTGAGAGAACAACCACCCTTTCTAGGACTTCATGTGCACAGGGTGGAGAAGGTACAGACTGGGTTTTGAAGGGCTGTCTTTGGTGTGATTTCCTAATGCACCTGTGCCTCTTGAGAAATTTGGTTCTGTGAGCTGCTCCCTTGCCTGCAAAGCAGGCAGGTTATGCCACATGACCTTAGAAGGTCTGTGGATGTGCTCAAAACTTATAACTCACCCAAGTTCTAGACTACTTTAAAGAATACTACTAATTATCACTATTGTATTTTTTACATTTTCATTAGAAGAAGAATTTGGAAATGCTAAACTTGTTACAAAAAGTCAAATGAAAAAAGTTGTAGTGGCCTGTCTTTACATAATTACAGCAATAATTGTAGAATCACAGGATCATAGAATATCTCAAGGTGAAAGGGACCAATAAGGATCATTGAGTCCATCTTCCTGCTCCTTGGAGGACTACCTAAAACTAAATCATATGGCTAAAAGCATCGTCCAGACTCTCCTCGAACTCTGACAGGCTTGGTGCCATGACCCTGGGGAGCCTGTTCCAGTGGCTTACCACCTTCTCAGTGAAGAACCTTTTCCTAGGGTCCAGTCTCAACTTCGCCTGATGCAGCTTCATTCCATTTGTCATATTGCTGGTCCCCAGAGAGAGGAGCTCAGCACCTCCCCCTCCACTGCCCCCCCTGAGGGTGTTGTAGACAGCCATGAGGTCACCCCTCACCCTTCTCTTCTCCAATAAGAGGCAGTACATGAGCATCATGATTCTTAGAGACTTAGTATGAAGGGAAAGCATGACTTTTTGCTAAAAGCTGGTGATTCTGTGAACGTCCACATGTTATAGGAACAAATGTTTGCCCCTCACTTACAGTAATGTCTTCACAACATGCCATAAATCAATTCCAGTTCAATAGACTAATGCACTTTTAGTTGGAGAGCATTTAGGGGACAGAAATATAGGCTGATAAGAATCTATTAAAAAAAACAAGTCAGAATGGCTCTCCAATAAGTATTTTGAAGAGGTATTCTGTAATAATTTAAAAAAATTTGAAGTGATCCAGTGCTGAATGTGATTTGGGCTGGTATTGCAATCATGGTTAATGTTTTCTCAAGAGGAGCAGAAATAGAGAGTGGTAGAACATTTGCAAGAGAAAAGCAGACAAAACCTGAAGTTTCTTGGGATCAGCAAGCTAAAGACACTTGTTTAAAAATCTCTTGAAACTGTTGGAAGTCTCTCCACTGTCCTAAGCAGGACAAGGAACTTTCCTGTCTACTTACAGGTATTGAGACGGGGGAGTAGTTGCACTTCATACAAAGGAGGAACCTGGATGTATGGAGTTCTGTCCTGAGATGGATGATGAATCAGTAAAAAACTTATGGGTGAAGATAAGAGAACAGATCAAGACAAGTGAAGTCTGACTACAAACAAAATAATCAAGAAGAGAAAATAGACAAGGTAATTTTTAAGCAATTGGAGAAAAACCCAGGTTCACAGAGCCTGGTACTTCAGAAACTTTAACTATCTTGACATCTTCTGGCAATGATACTGGCACAAGTAAATTAGCACACTTCTAGAGTGTGTTGATAACAATTTCATGATACAGGTGGTCTATGATCTAACCAGGAGAGATACTCATCTGGATTATTTTCTCACAAACAAGGAGTAATAGATTAGGGATATGGAGGTTGAGCGCACCCTTTGCTGAAGCAACCATGAGTTTGTGGAGTGTAGGATCCTCAGAGAAGTAAGGCAACTACAAGAATCACAGCCCTAGGCTTCAAGGAAGCATATTTTGTCTTGTTCAAGAATCTGCTTAGCAAGGTACCATGGGAGACTACTTTGTAGGGCACAGAGGCCCCAAGAGAACTAGAATTTTTAAGAATTACTTCCTTTGAACTCAAATGGCCTGTTCTGATATGCAGGAGGTACAGCAGAAGGCCAGCATGGATGACCAAAGATCTCTTGACTAAGCTTAAATATAGAACAGAAGTACATAGAAGGTGGAAGTGGAGAGGGCTGCCAAGGAGAAACACAGAAACATTTTCTGAGCTTTAAAGTGTGGTGTTGGGAAAACCAAAATTCAGCTGGAGTTGAAGCTAGTGATGAACACGAGGAGCAACAAGAAGTGTTGCTCTTACACTGAGGAAAATGTGGGACCACTGCTGAATGACACAGGGGGCCTAGCAACATCAGACACAGAACGTGTTGATGGACTTTGTGCCTTTTTTTCTTCTTTCAGTAATTTGGTTTTCAGGGTGGCCTTCCAGATCCCTCAGCCTACCAGGACAGTCTGTGAGGATTGGAGCATAGTAGGGTAACTGTACACTTAATCCAGCTGGGCAAAGAAAAGCCCATGGGACCAGATATCCCCATCCAGGGGTCATCCAGGTGCACTGAGAGATCCGGTTGATATAATTATAAGATAAATTTCTGTCAGCTTTGAATGATCACAGAAGCTGGGGGGCATTCCTGACGAATGTTAAAAGGCAAAGCTCACATCCCCTTCAAAAAGGGGAAAAGGAGGATATGGCAACCCACAGACTGATCAGGTTAATCTCAGTCTATAGGAAAATTATGGACCATAACGGCTCTTCAAAACACAAGAAGGGCAAGAAAATGACTGGGAACAGCCAGCTTTGATATAGTAAGGCCATATCATGCCTGAACATTAAGTTGCCTTTTATGAAGAGATGATTGTCTCTGTGGAGGGGAAAAGTAGTAGATGTTTACCAGGGTCATCTTCACGATCTCCTATAACACCCTTGTGGTCAAACTGGTGAGATATGGTCTGGACTGGTGGATGATTGCACTTTGGTCACAACAACCCCATGCAGCGCTACCGGCTTGGCGAAGAGTGGCTGGAAAGCTGCCTGGTGGAAAAAGACCTGGGGGTACTGGTTGACAACTGGCTGAACATGAGCCAGCAGTGTGCCCAGGTGGCCAAGAAGGCCAATGGCATCCTGGCTTGTGGAATCAGGAATAGTGTAACCAGCAGGAGTAGGGAAGTGATCGTGCCCCTGTACTCGGTGCTGGTGAGGCCGCACCTCGAATACTGCGTTCAGTTTTGGGCCCTTCACTACAAGAAAGATGTTGCATTGCTGGAACATATCCAGAGGAGAGCAACAAAGCTGGTGAGGGGTCTGGAACACGAGTCATACAAGGAGCGGCCGAGGGAACTGGGGTTGTTTAGTCTGGAGAAGAGGAGGCTGAGGGGAGACCTGATCGCCCTCTACAACTGCCTGAAAGGAGGCTGTAGTGAGGTGGGGGTCGGCCTCTTCTCCCTGGTAACAGATGATAGGATGAGGGGGAATGGCTTGAAGCTGCGCCAGGGCAGGTTTAGCCTAGACATTAGGAAAAACCTCTTCACCGAAAGGGTTGTCAGGGTCTGGAATGGGCTGCCCAGGGAGGTGGTGGCGTCCTCATCCCTGGAGGTATTTAAAAGAAGGATAGATGAGGTGCCTAGGGACATGGTTTAGTGGTGGGATGTCAGGGTTAGGTTAACGGTTGGACTTGATGATCTTAAAGGTCTTTTCCAACCAAAGTGATTCTATGATTCTATGATTACGTGGCTGGAAAGTTGTCTGGACCATCACCATAAAGGAGTGGTGGTTAGTGAAACAAAGTCCAGCTGTCAGCTGGTTGTTAATGCTGTCACTCAGGGCTCTGGTCTTGGGCCAACACTACTGGAGAATGGAGTAGGGTATACTCCCCACAAGACTGTGGATAACAAGAAACTGTGGGAAGCAGTCAGTAAGCTGGAGGGTAGGGCTGTTTTTCAGAGAGGTCTGAACAGGATAAAGGAATAGGCCAACAGGAATTTTGTGAAAGTTCAACAAAAGGTAATACAAAGTCCTGAATCTGTGGTGGAATAAGCCCAAATAACAGTACAAGCTGGGCTCCAGTTGGGTAGAAACAGCTCTGCAGAAAGGTGGAAAACAAGATGAACATGTGACTACAGTTTGCCTTTGTAACAAAGAAAGCCATCTGCATCTTGGGCCACACTTAATTGTGATAGTCATCGGGTTGAGGGAAGTGGTTATCGCCTTTGTCCTGGTTTTGGCTGGGATAGAGTTAATTTTCTTCATAGAAGCTAGCATAGTGCTGTGTTTTGGATTTAGTACTACAAGAATGTTGATAACACACTGATGTTTTTAGTTGTTGCCAAGTAGTGCTCAGACTACTCAAGGACTTTTTGAGCTCTTCCTGCTCGGCCAGGTGCATAACAAGCTGGGAGGGAGCACAGCTAGGACAGCTAACCCAAACTGACCAAAGGGCTATTCCATACCATATAACATCATGCTCGGGGGGAGTCAGTCGGTCAGTTGCGGGGAGAGTGATCACTGCTTGGGGACTGATCGCTGCTCAGGGAGTGATCGCTGCTCGGGACGGGCTGGGCATCGGTCGGTGGGTGGTGAGCAATTGCGTTGTGCATCGTTTGTTTTGTATATTCTGTATATTCTGTTACCATTCTCATTGTTACTATTATTATTATTACTGTTATTATTATTTTCCCTTATTAAACTGTCTTTATCTCAGCCCACAGCTCTAACCTTTTTTTTTCCTTCCCGATTCTCTAAGATCGAGAACAGATGAATCAAACCACAACCCTCAACTGTTAACGGATATAAATTCTTTAATATTCTCTGGTTATTCTGTTGTTATCTCAAGCCCTTCAAGCCCCATGTTGAGCGCCAAAAAGGACTGTCGCAGTTTAACCTGGCTGGCAACTAAGAACCACGCAGCCACTCGCTCACTCCCCCCTCCCTCAGTGGGATAGGGGAGAGAATCGGGAAGGAAAAAAAAAGGTTAGAGCCATGGGTTGAGATAAAGATAGTTTAATAAGGGAAAATAACAATAATAGCACTGGTTTTGTATTCCCAGTACAAGAAAATCAGTGACAAATTGTAGCAAATCCAGCAGATGGCCACCAGGCTGGTCAGGAGGCTGGAGGATGTGAGGTCCGAAGAGAGGCTAAATGAACTGGGTTCATTCAGTTTTAAAAAGGCCATGGTGAGAGTTTATTGTTGTCTTCAATTAGCTATATCTTCCTAATGCTAGTATCTAATGTTTTACCCAATAGAGAAGACAAAGCCAGACTCTTCTCAGAGGTGCACAGTGATAGGACAAGAGGCAATGGACACAACTTGGAACACAGGAAATTCCAACTAGAGATGAGGAATAATCTTTTCAATATGAGGGTCGTCAAGGTTAGGAACAGGGGCCCACACTGACTGTGGAATATCTGTCCTTGCAGACAGTCAAAACTCACCTGGCCAAGGCCCTGAGCAACCTCATATAGTTGGACCTACTTTGAACAAAGGGTTGGACCAGGTAACTTTCTGAGGTCACTTAAAAACTGGATTAGACAATGATGCTATAGTTCTATGATTCTTTTGTACAGTTCTCCCTAATACTAATGCCTAGAATGTCATAGGCAGTGAATTGCAGTTGCAGCTTGTTATACCTTGTATACCTTAGAGAATTGTGTTGGGGTGATGTCCATTAAAAGGGGATTGTTGCTTCTAAAGACATAGACTGTGTGGCTTTTTGTAAATTGTTTGTAAGTTGTCCTGACAAACTACCTTAAAATCATAGAATCGCTTTGGTTGGAAAAAACCTTTAAGATCATCAAGTCCAACCTTTACCTTAATATAAACAACTGAAAAGTAAACAAAAGAAGAGTATATTTTTGCTAATTCTAAATAGAAACAAATCACTTACAAAGATTAGAAAGGCACATAACCAGGATGAAAATAAAATAATTTATCTAGCTATGTTTTCAATAAAATGTAAGAGATGTTTACCAAATTTTATTATCCAAATATTCAAACTGAGAGCCATGAGATTAGGAACTTTGTTGCTGTGAGAGTACAGTGTAGTGTATGTAATTTTAAAGAAGATGAAGGATGCAGATTTCCTTTAATACCCAATCATCTAGTGTATTCCTTTACACTCAAATCTCCTCTCTTCCTTCCCTCAAGAATTCTCAACCATTAAACTATTTAGAAAGCAGTTTTGTCACCCTGCCAATGGACTGTGAATTGCTTGCACCTCTGTGGAAATGCCGTTTCCTTGGTAAGGTAAGAGTTTTCCTATTTCTTTGTGGTAAAGCATTTAAATATTTGAGACTTGACTAAACAATAAGCAAATTTTTAATCCCATACGGTGAAAACCACACCCTTTTCTATCAGTTCAGATATTGTTTAAAATTGTGACTTTTTTCTTTCATATATTAATTTTTATATTTCATACAAGCATGCAAATTAATGGCCATGTTTTATAGAGCCATATGTGTACTCTTGCTGTATGAGGCTAATTACTAGGTCTCAATTAGGAGTAAGTGTGATGGTAGTTAAACACTGGTGGTTATAAAAGGTTTGGAGAGATTGTCCTCTAACCCAGTTTTGAGAAATGTGATGCAAAAACCCCTGCACCTACAGCTGAAAGATCTTGGCAGGACCTTCTCATATCCTCAAGGCAAAAGTACCCTTGGGAACGTAGTTTGTATTGTGTGGGGAGAAATCTCAGCCCATATGAATGGAAGGAAGAACAGATATTTTACTGAAATCCCAGTAGTGGATGAATAGATATTTTACTAAAAACAAACACATCTACTCATGAAAAAAAGATGAAAGTAAGGTTGTAGAAAGTGCTTAGCTATGCATTCTGTAAAGACTTCATAAGCATTACACAGGAAAAGCATGATCTAAGGAATTACAAGCAAGTTCCCAACGCAGCACATTTCCAAAACAACCAAGTACAAATCAGATTCCTGCCACCACACACACAAAAGTATACTCATCACAACATTAAAATATGAGGTTTTTTCTTTAAAGCTAGAACTGAGAAATCCACACAAACCCAGAGAAAAATAGCTGGTCAAGGCAGGGAAACCAGAAAAATAACCATTTAAAATTTTCTGTATATGCAGGGATGGAAAAAGGCATGTTAAACATAGCACTTTTCTAAACCTAGTACCAGATGCATAGGCTTCACATCAAGACATATATGTTTCCATGTTGACAATGGTAAAGTTGCTGTATCCGTATCTCCATCTTTATATTTGTTTGTGCAGGCTGAGGTAAATTTAAGGGAGCTCTTCAGAATAGTTCAGTAGGTAAACTATAGAATTAATATAATTTCTCTGTATTATAACGTTACTTTCACTCCTTTGAATTTTATTGTGAAAGAAAAGAGATTAAGACTGTAGCATTGATCTATGTAAACAGGACTAACTCATTCCCTAGGAAGGCAAAGATGTAGGCAAGACTAAATTTCTGTGCTTCTCACCTGGTACTGAGAACAGTCAATGGAACTGCTTCTTGGAGTTCTTTACATGAACAGCTGCAGTTTGCAAGGTCAAGCCCTCAAGAAGTAGATCCATAGGCAAGGTGTTCATTAATATTAATATAGCTGACACTTTTGCCAAATGCTAAATTGGGTATTGCACACAGTATTGGAGTTATCCAACGTCTCTACTGTAGTGCCTCTCCATTGCAATCATTCTTTGAATTACAGTTAGTAAAGAACCTCCTTCCTGATGGGAATAAAAATATATAGAGAAAAACAATACAATTTGGAGGCAAATCAACAGCCCAAACATTTGTTTCTGTGATATTTGAGTTGTCTGGAATTTTATTATTTCATAATTCAACAATATGCACACCTTCAAGCACAAAGCAGTTCCTTTTTTACTTCGGCAAAGCCCAGTTAAAATTCCCTACTCTCCAGTATTAGAGAAAATAAAATCAAAGGCTCTGAATAGCAAAGTTCTTAAACACGAGGTAATTCCTTTTCTGAAACAAAACTGTCTATAGGACAAAGAGAATAAACAGGAGAGCATTTGACAGGGCCTGCCAGCAGCAGTCCAAAGTATCTGGGCTTCTTGCCAATAGTCCCTGAACCTAAAATCATGGGTTAACAAAACAGCTAAAATTTCACACCACTCAAGAGCTTTTTTTCCTTGACAGCTATAAATTACTATTGCAGCTCCCCTAGTATGCTCACTGGTCCAAAAGATGTTATTTCACCCCCAAAACTATACTTTCTGACTTCCATAATTTAACTGACTTTTTAAATTTCAAATACAGAACTCCAAATGATCCTTTAATTCATGAGTGTGCAAGCAACTGAAAAGCTCTGCTTAGTATGACATGAAGAGAAGAGAAAAGAAGATTAATATTTTAAGTTACTGGTATTAGTTAAATTAAAAGTCAACTGATGCTTCATTAAAAAGAACTGAGTATCTCTAAAGCTTAGTTTATCCAGCTTCGGTTTATAGATGGAAGGTTGCAGTACATAGCCTTACCGAGAATAAAAGCAAAGTTACAGGTTTGTCAGAGCTGCCAGAGCATTTAGTCTTGCTGCCTAGAGGACACAAATTGAGGTTCTATACCTTAAAGAAAGAATGATCAAACCTTGGGTTTTTAGAGGACAAACTGTTTATGGATAGAACATTTAGGGCATTTCAATATGGATTGGATTTCTTGTTCTGCTGCAATTTTGGCATGACTTTGAGCAAGTGACTTAAGGCTACAACTACAAATGATCTCTAGGTATGTTGTTGCAATCCATAACTTACAAGAATCCTGACATGTGGTGGAATCCATACAGCTGTTCCCACAGAGGCACAGATGCTTCCATATCAGATCCAGAAAAACAGCTTGCTGTAAAGGGAGCTATCTTGATGTTTGGCCAATAGCAAATATAAATGACAAGTGTTATCTCAGGTGAGCACATAAGTATCATAAGCAGGAAGGTTAATAATAATTCTTGCTTGCCTTGTTCTTTCAACATATAAATGGGAAAAATATAATCAGCAGGCACCTTCTAGATTATCCTTTGTGGATTATACATATGAAGAAAAGCCCACTCATTCGGCCACTGTGCAGTTCTACAATATTAGTACTTAACACTACGTAAAACCTCTCTGGTAGGAATTTTCATATCAAGGGAGATCAGACTTGAAGAAAACTGGGTACTGTCCCTCTTGCTTCCCAGTAGCTAAAGATGTGCTTTTGAGGGTCATAGTCTCTGCATTAGGTGCTTAATGTCCCAGAGAGTTTGGATGTTGGCTTTTATACTTAGTTTCAAAAACATAAGTCTTTTTGTATATGTTGACCTAGTATTTGACAGACTTGTGAAGAGAAATACTGCAGTGACAGGGAGTAAGATGTTACATTCATGGTTCAAAACAGTAGCTTTGTAAGTAGGTAGTGTAAAAACATGTTTTTTAAAAGTAGAAAAAGTTTTAAGCTAAAATCACAGATATGTATGATGAGTACATTCAGTCTAAGATTTGTTTGTGAAAAGGCAGTTTGGGACAACTAAATTGCTGAGTTCCCTCCTCTGCTATCACTCAGTATAGAGAGCTAATTCCAGATCACATTGTAGGGCTACAGCCTCCTTCCTGCCCACATCCCCACCAATATAATCAGCTGACATGTCCTTAAACACAGACATGGAAAACAAGGTGCTCCAATTCTGAGTGCAAAACTTCCTGGGAGTATTATCCTTACATATTTATGATGGGAGAACTGATATCAGTAACAAGTGATTGCCATGGCTCAGGTTACTCTATGCGCTAGAAGGATCTTTCAAGTCGAGAAAACAGTCAAGAAGATATCCACAGGCTTTCTGAATTTAATTTCTATTAAATCAGTCCTTTTCTAGAGAGTGATAATCTTCATGTTTAATGATTAATAGTTAAAAATTTTTGTCACACATTTCTACATATGAAGGCAGTATATCAGACAATTATTTGAGTTATAACACAATGGAATATCTGATCCAATTAGTGTACTGGGACACTGTATCATTACTGATTTGTAACTAGATATTTCTCACTCTATTCTGTAATTTGTTATGGGCCGACTATGGTTATCTGTATCCACCTTTCAAGTTTAAGTGACAAAAGCCAGGTCCCTCCAGCTAAAGCTAGGCATGCAGGTACATGATACAGTTATCAACAACTTTGAGAATTAGGTTATTTACTAAATATGCCTGAATGTGTGTGTTAGGTGCCCATGATTGAAAAAATAGGCCATGTATGTTTATTTTTTACTACATACGCTTTCAAACTATTTTGAGTGGTTGACAGCTATGATCAGCCAGTCAGAAAGAATCCAGGAGGATTTTTCCTGCATTTTCTACAATAAACCTTTTGTTCTTTGCTATTTATTTATATTTGCATAGTTTGCTCAACTGGGCCAAATTCTACTCCTTTCTTTGATTCTCAGCTCAACATTACAAACTAGACATTTGTTCAGAAGATCCAAATATTCTCCTAAAGGAAAAGTCAGAATAGTCTGAGGTCAGACTGGAGAAAGATGAGCAGCGTGAATAAGAGCAAAGGCGGCCAGGGTTATTTAAATACATGTCTTAAACAATTCACTTTGAAGTTATTAACAGTCTGCATCATTTTTCAACATTTTTCCTCATACTTAATGAAATGTGACTATTTAATTAAAAATGTCAGTACAAAAATAATGACAAAGGGGTTATTCTTTCTAATTCAGGATTGCTGCTAACTAAGACTGAGGCTAATAAATTTCAGGACCTTTGGATTAGGAGCTTTTTTCTATAAACAGCCTCACTTTGTTTTTCATCCAGCGACAGGATTATTGCCTTGTACTATGAAAAGAATGATTAAATTATAACTTTAGTGACCAATATGCTTTTATCACCCACTACCATGGAAAAGTCTTTCAATTTTTGTCTCTCCCATAAGTTATATAATTTTTTTTTGCAGCTTCCCACAACAGAAAGGAAACACAAAAAGAAAGCTCAATAAAATACTCTATTGGTTGTTTAAATTCTTTGAAGTTGCATATAACTAATTGGGCCCTAATAAGTGTGATTTAATATCACCAACAATTTGGTTTCAAGTGGATTGCTTACTTAATATGGTGTTTCAGCATTAGGAGGTCAGTGAGCTATCCTTCCATATTTAGTTATTAAATTGGAACAGGTTAACATTTAAGTAAAAGAAAGAGATTATAAGCAGATAGAAAATTTAACAAATTTCCTTCTTATGTAAATAAGCATCCATTCTTGACTTTTGTATGGTGTTCTTGGTGTCTCTTTGTTTCTGTACTGGTAAGGAAACAAATCGGCATTGCTAGCTGACAATCTTATTGCAGATCTTGCTATATTTAAACCATGGTTACGAGAGGTGCAAACTGCATTTCTGAAGTACATGCCACCCTGTAAAAAATCCTGTTGTTACACAATGAAGACCACTGAGTTGCGGAAACATACTTTAAATTGTAATTATTTAAAAAATAAATACCTGGAGGGTAACTTTCCTGACAGACTTTATAACCAGTTAATCTTTTAGATCTCATCTGTTCTCTTGAAGTTACTGTAAAATCAGCAAAAGCCTCCACCATTACTATATTCCGTTCCCTGCTTGAACTTCAACAGAAATACTCTTGTGTTCTTATGCCTTTTCTAAATAAAATAAGTATCAGTAATTCTACAGAGTTTAAATCCCTTATTAATAGGCATTGATTAAATGGTCAGTGTGTTATTTAAGCACAGTAGTCTGGTGACTTGTAAAAGAAGTTCAGCTTTTATTTATAAAATACATCTTGTGGTTGTAGGGCAAAGGTAGAAAACCCTAATTTTGAAGATTCAAAACCTAGAAAGAAAATAAGAATGACCCAATTTTTGGTTTTATTTGTCTCCAGTTCCATGATCTCTTTTTAAAAAAGTTCCACTAGGAAAGCTCAAGTGTCTGGAGAAACAAATACACACTTTCTTGAAAAACCTTAAAAATATTGTATTTTCTTTTCCCAACTGAAGGACAAGGCATAATTAACCAATGTGTTTGTCTGGGTATCAGCTACTGGATTGTTAAAGAAAGAAAGGAAATAAAATGTGGGCAACACTTTCTGAAATGTGAATACAGGTTTTGCTGTTCATTTAGAAAGGTTATTCAGGCTTATTTCTCTATTAAACAAAGCAATAGCAAATCACAGTGTTTTCTTCTAATTCATTGTTTTTCACATGTAATGCTCCTGGAAATAAAGCTTACTTTGGAACCTGTCCCTGGTTTATATATTTCATTTTATTGCTTAAGCATGAACATTTTAAATAGTTGAAAAAATCCAGTTGAACTGCAAAAGAAAATAATTTAGGTGGAAGTATGATGTCAATGTGACACTGAGTCTTCTTGTTGTTCTTCTGAGTTTAGCCTTATGAAAGTAAGATGACCTGTACATCTCAGTCTCAAAGGTTGTAGAACCCTGTTACAAACTAAAATAAAGTGAAGCTGAAGAACAAATATAACTGAAAAAGAAAAATCACAGTAGAATCATGGATACCATGTGGATCATGGATACCATTGTCATCTTCCCGAATCTTCCCAAGTCTACTCATTTAAATTGAGAACAAACTGCATACACACTTTCTTCTTTTTGACAAACCATTTAGAGTCTGTCACTGAATAATTAGAGTAGAAAATGCAAATACTTTTGTAGTAAATATATGCAGGTTCATATTGTGGAACTATTATTCCTAGGTCAATCACTGAAATGGTGCAGCTGGCATAATGCCATTTTGATGAAGTGATGCCAGTTTACCTCATGCAAATACTTGGCTCTTTTCACCAGGAATTAATTTTGCTACTTTTTCTCTTTTCCTAGTAACATGACTTTTTGGAGGTTAATTCTAAAGCAGGCTTACAGAGTCCAGGGGAAAGTGTGAAAATAACAAAATGTGAACAGCCAGATTCATCTGTGCTACAATAAACAGTTCTACTGAATCTACAGAATGTGGTCATGCAAATCCCTGTGCACAGCACAGAATGCAGAATACATCTGGACAGAAAAAAAGGGACTGTAGAAATATTAACAATCTTTTTTCCCCATCTTGCTTTCTTATTGTATTTGATATTTCTGCAAAATACTGGTTTTATCATTCTTCTAATGCATAAGTGAAGGAGTCGGAATGTGTAACCTCTGTGCTTTCATTCCTATTTTCATCACAAGCTTTAATAAAATAGCTTTAAATCAATGAACTTTTAAAAATCATAAGTTTGTTCATTTGGGCTATTTCTTTTTCATAATCTGGTTTAAATAGCTCAGGTCTTGGTGTAACAATGACTGAAAGTCTTGTAAGGAGGAAACCCACATTGACATCTGCATAGTATGGTTTTGTCACTCTGGGCTTGAAGTGCATGAAGAACACAGTATGCCAGAAATGTAATGCATAAAATGAATGAGATTTTGAAGAAAAGAAATGCATACTTAATCCCTTTTTCAGTAGCTTTTTTTTCTATAGCTGTCTAATACAGAGGCTGTAAGAAATATCTGTATTTTTGCAAAGAATTGAATGGGTTTTTAGTTTCACAATAACCAGGGCATTATCGTATGTAATTACATTTTCTTGTCTAGCTTATTAACAGTAATCTTCACATTGCATAAGTGTACATTTCACGCCATATTAGCATTTGCTCGTGTGCTTCTGAAGTGGAGGAAGTTCTTGAATTTATTTAAATGTTTTCTCTTTATCAGTTTTTCCTCTGCACCGTAACTAGCAGAAAACAGAAAGTGCTTGGATTAAGTGCTGGGATCTAAGAAGAGGTAAAAGTGTAAATAGCAATGTTTGAATGTAAAATTTTCAACTGAACACATTTGCAAAGTGCCAGCGAATAGAGCACTACACGCTGCAGAAAGACTCAGAGGTAGAACCTTATCTTTATGTATACTAATAAAAGATAAATGGAGTCTGCTGTAGGCCCCTAAAGCTTCAGTTTGGGGAAAGGGGGGCACAAGGAACAAGGCTCTATTAAAAAAAAAAAAGATAAAATCAGACAGTTTTTCCTTTTCCTGATAATTTTTCCCCCCTCTTTGCCACTGGCGATAAGGGTTAACAATGAAAAACTCCCACCAGCTGGTGTTTCACAAAGAAAAAGCCCTTGGGGAAACGACTCTCCTACTGACAAAAGCAGCCTGAAAGCTCTGCTTCAGAAGCCAGTGCTATTTACATAAGCACATAAAGGCGAGTCACAATGCAATTAGCCATATCAGGATCACACCAGAGAATGGGACAGTTCTTTACAAAGGTTCCCCCATACACTGTCATGATGGTGCTTTATGCTTTTAATTAGAAAACTCTGTTATTGACTTTAAAGCATTAATTCTCTGGGGTCTAGTGGCAATGAAGTTATGACAGGTGATTTTCTACGTTCAACATCTTGTAAGTTGTGTTTTGCTATATTTCTAACAACCAGGGCTTTATGATTAGGTAAAAAACCCTCTATCTATTTTTCAAAAAAGAAAACAAGATAGGTGGTTCAGCAGTACAATAATACACACAGGCCCCTGAAGAAAAAATAGCAATTTGATTTATTAGAAGAGATGATAAGTATCAAGCACATTTTAACTAAACAGGAATTGGAAGAAAATAATAAACAAAAAAGTGAAAAATAACAGGTAATTTGGAAAAAAAACCAAACCAAACAATGGGATAGTAATTTATTATTTGATTTTTTACCACAAAGTAATAAGATTGGTCTGAGTAATAAGTCAGATTTTTGAGCATCTTATCATGTCCATTGCATAGTTTCACTGTGACGGATTTTGTTTACTAAACTTTTTGTTGTTTGCTTTTAGTAGTTTATTATTCATATTAATTAGCTGAGAATCTGACTCACGTGTTGTTTCTGTTTTCTGACTGACTGAAAAGTTTGGAATAGGGGATCATGGAGATGAGCCAGGAATAATGAATGACAAATAACTTGGGCTGCAGGTTTTCAAATGCTAATTACATGTTCCTAAATTAGGTAAGCTTTGGGGATTCTTGTACATTTTCATGAATATTCTGTGATTTTTCCTTCCAAAGAAGTCTGTCTAGCAAATGGTATTATTCTATCAAAAGTGATATGCAAAAAAAGTGTGCTGGTTTTATCTGGGGTAGAGTTACATTTTCTTCATAGAAGCTATTATGAGGCTATATATTGGATTTGTGCTGAAAACAGTGTTGATAATACAGGGATGTTTTAGTTACTGCTGAGCAGGGCTTACACAGAGTCAAGGCATTTTCTGGTCTTCACCCAACCCCACCAGCGAGTGGGCTGGGGGTACACAAGTAGTTGGTGGGCGGCACAGCCAGGACAGCTGACCCCAACTGGCCAAAGGGGTATCCCAGACCATATTACATCATGCTCAGCATATAAAGCTGGGGGGAGAAGAAGGAAGGGCGGGGGGACATTCAGAGTGATGGCGTTTGTCTTTCCAAGAAACCGTTAGGCGTAATGGAGCCCTGCTATCCTGGAGATGGCTGAACAACTGCCTGCTGATGGGAAGCAGTGAGTGAATTCCTTGTTTTGCATTGCTTGCATGCACTGCTTTTGCCTTACCGATTAAACTGTCTTTGTCTCAACCCATGAGTTTTCTCACTTTCACTGTTCCCATTCTTTCCCTCATCCTATTGGCAGGGAGTGAGTGGGCAGCTGGGTGGTGCTTAGTTGCTGGCTAGGCTTAAACCATGACAACATGAAAATTCTTTAGCCAAAAAAAGAAATGTAGATTTAGTAACTTGTTAGCAGTAGTGGGTCTTAAACACTAGCTTCTGGGTAAAGAATGGTTTGTCAATAACCCAAGTGAGGGAAGACACCTGTTTTTTTATTTCCCCATCACAGTGTAGTGGAAGATTCATTTTATCTTGTGTTCACATTTCTTTCATTGAAATCTCACTTTGTTTTTCTATAATGGTGTAAGAAATAATTTAGAGGTCACAAAGCAAATGGCATGCCTTCTATGTAGAACAGGAAACATTAATCAGCTGGTAGTGACAAAATAAAAAGGAGATTTTTTTTTTATTTATTTTTTTTTTTTTGCTTGACAAAGAATTCCATTGTGGAATTCCTTGTTTGGGGAAGTTATAGATAGGAAAAGTTTACATGGATCCAGAAGGTGATGAGATAAGTTAATCAGAGAGAAAATCAATTTGGACTCCTAAACAAAAAACACCTCTGCTTCCAATTATGTGTCAGCCATGGATTCTTGGATGCAGGAATAAATAATATTGTTTGCTACTGGATATTGTCAGAGCCAAGGTACAGGCTAGATAGGGATTCAATCTGTTCTAGTATAGTCATGCTTTTGAATGTCATTCTTACATTGTGAGATAAAAGAGAGCAACCATCATGGGTATAATAAAGAGAAAAAGGAATACAGGAACATGCAAAGAAAGAGTGTGCAACAGTATAACATTTTGGTTGTAATTAATAGCAGTTATATCAGCACTGAGATGTCTATCACTGTATGTGATGCCTTCATAAACATTTCTTGCTGCTATTGCAATAAAGATGATGTAATAAAAATAGATATCCCAATCTCTGAACAGACCAATAATTTAGACTTCATTATGTTTTCATTTGATAGGATTAAATATGTTATTTGATTTCATGGAACAAGCAATATCTTTCCCAAGAGACAATAGTACTGCTGTGGATGAATTATCACTTGTTTTGCTAATTGAGGAATCATTTTTGATGACCATCAGCATGAACAGGTTTTTTTTTTATGGAAACATACCTTAGCCAAAATTAAGAACTTGAAAAGACAAAAAGCTGTTTAACCAATTTCTACCTACAATAATGTAAAAGTATATCTTTTGATGTGTAGTAATTTATATGAAAATATAATTAGGTGGTTACTCATAATATGTGTATTTGGATTTGTATTATCATTGCAGCACCTTCCAAAACTGTAAACTTGCATTTTGTACAAAATTACTAACAGGGTTTTCAATGCAGTCAACTTAACTTGTTGAAACATAGTCAGTCAGTCTGGACACCATTTCATTACCAACAAAAAGCCAATGGAACAAAAGCCATCAAAGTTCCCATTTCCCGCACAACAAATACTCCAATATATTTACCTCCAGATAAATAAGCAGAGTAAGCCCTATCATAAGACATTCTATCATAAGACATTTTCAAGTTAGACTTGAGAACAGAGCAGGAATTCTCCATGTTAAGTTTGGCAGGAATGTACTAATGTTTTGCCTGTTATCACTCCTACATTGGTCACAACTACCATACAAAATAGGCTTCTAATATTCACTGATCATGAGAAGTCTTCTTTAGTTGCAATAAGCTTTTATAAAAAAAAAAAAATCCAAACAAACAAAAAACAAATGCCAAACAACAGCGTAGAAAAGCTATCATTATAATTGTAACTCCATGAATTAGATTCAATAGCATCATAAGTCCCTTATAGTTATTTAGACTTATGAGTCAGATGAAAGATCTACTCCTGGGTGCTTGCTGTCCCCTATGTAACAAATTAAAGAGGAAAACATGCCAGAAGAGTGTTTTTTTCTTGAAAATGTAGAAGAGTGGAAAGCAGTTTCTTGGGTTAAGATAGTTCTCATAGGCCCCCTGTGAATTTTCAGATCAAGAAAGGAAATTTTAGTGAATTTTAGGCATTTCGAGCCGTGTACGTGTGTGTCATATGTGTAGGAAACTGAATTGCATTTTTGAAATTGAAATATCAACAACCCACTTAAGTCTCATTTTGGATTTTCCTTCAAGTTATACATTACACATTATGCATAAAACTGATCCTGAGAGTAAAACAGTTTGACTTTTCCCTATGTTGGCTCTTGTGACAGTAATATTTTAGCTGTGATGATATGAGAAAGTTCAGATATCTTGAGAGAAATAATGGCTTTTCTGTTTAAGACCTTAAGAAGTGCTTGCATGCCCGCAAACTTGTCTTTTTTTCCAGTCAAATGATTCAGTCTAACAAAAGATATCACATCTTCCTAAGAATCTGACCTAGCCCATATCCTTAGATCATCACTATTTCAACAAAATTACTACTAAAATAAAGAAGAAAAAAAAATCAGTGATGGGCAAAATACATTATGAAATATCAACACCACTCCCACCCCACCCCCAATCAATCAAAGACATGCAAGGACAGTAGACTGTCTGTTACAGACAAAAAAAAAAAAAAATCCCTCAAGTATCCTCAGCTTAATATTTTAATACCACATGATGAGAAGATTCTGCAACAATTTCTTTGACTACTGCTGGGTTGCTCTGGGAGGCTGCTAGGAAGAGATACCCCCTTTTCCCCCCATATGTTTAAATCTTCTCAGTCTAAAGAATATTTGAACTTTTGCTTAAACCATGACTGTTGTTATAAGCTTATATAGTAAAAAAGCACAAAATAGTAGCATGGATGGCCTGATATTTTTCAACAAAATGGAAGAAATCTCTTCACCCTCCATCATGATTTACACTGATTCTGGTTTAGCAGTGAAGGTCATAGTGCCCTTCAAGTGGCCTATGTGGAATGAACTGATTTCAGTCAAGTTTTTAATAGCATATCCTAAATGATAAGGGAAAAAAAATACGCATCAGTTTAGTCATTGCAAACAGAGAGGCCATAGGTTTCTGTAAAAAGACAATTGCAATAAGATACTATCCTGTCTCTTCCAGGTACTTCCAGAACCACAGCAGTGTGGGGAAATCTTACTCTGCCACAGCTCCTGCTGCACCAGCTCTGTGCATAGCCAGAGGACTGTCTGGACGATCCCTTTTGAAAGCACTGAACTAAATATAAAACAAAGTTATTTCTTAATGCTAAAGGAGCACACTTTCTGGCTGCTTTCACATCATTTTTATCACTACTTTTAGTCTCAAACTGTGGCTTTGGCGCTGCCAGTGTCACTTGATTTGAACTGATTTTACAGCTTCAATCAAGACAAAGTCTCATTGAAACATCACAGATGAATGACACCACTATATGGCTATATTTATGGGCAAACACAATATAACAGTAGCTGATGGACTGATCACAAGGCAGGAAGTTAGTGAAGGCCAGATCTCTTTTTATCCTTCTTTGCTAAGTTCATCAGGGCAGTTAATGAGTGGTTTTAAGTAGCTGTCTGCACTGTCAGCCAATGATAAGGTTGCTTACACAACACAAATACATCAGGAGTTACAAACTGAGTTGTTTTTATACATGCCAAAAGCTGTCAGACATCCCCTTTGGGGCTTCAGATGTGTTTTTAGAAAATTCTAATCTAGAGTATCTGTCAAGCTACTGCTATATTTAATGCAGATGTAGAAGCAAACAGGGGCAATACAGAAGCTTCCGCAAAGTGCTAATACAATATGCAGCATCTTCATTATTCCCTTTCTACATGCTGCAGCTTACTTGTCTGATAGTATGGCTGCAGCAGTAGATCTTCGTATAGACCTCTCTCCTTCCAAAAAGCTCCTGCCCTGTCTCTTTAGATGCTAATATTTTTCCTTCATGATTTTGTGAAGTTCAGAAAACTGTCTTTTTCATGTTATACAAGATTTGTGACCTCTTTGTTTGACAATTACTTACTACTTCTAATGATATTTCTCTCAATAAGTATGTTTTAAAACCCCCTGCCTTTCAGTACTATCAACATTTTCTCTGTCATTTTCTGAGAATGACGTATTGTTGGGATGTTGCCCAGCCAAGCTGTGCCAGCATGTTATGTTAAACAATGTATTGAGAGATGTCAAAACAACTCAGAAACAATCACATTTATACCAACAATCAATAACTTGGACAATAAATTATGGGAAACCAATCAAAATACAGGTCCTCAATGCAAATTTGTGTAACTTCATTTACTTTTTCTGACACCAGCTGAGCAGCTAACCAATCGCTTTCTAAAAGACGCTGTATACTAAAACTCATTAAACAACAAATAGATAGTTTCCATATAGCTAATTTCTGTTATTCCTCCAAAGGTATATTTGTTAATATCTCAGTTAGGGAAATTGGTCCAGTAAGTAAAGCCCCGAAAGGGATTAAGAGCCTGCAGGTTTGAAGATATTTTGTGGTTCCATTCACTGTGGCGAGAGCTCTGTTGGATTTGTTCCATGCTCCTCTAGCCAGACACCACCTTGCCCAATATACTTAGGAAGGTATTGCACAATTGCCTGTATAGCCTTTGTGAGTTCTGGGCTCTAGATCCACTGTAATAGGCTCGTCAGTATTTGCAGTGAAGGCAGAAATGCTAAGGTTCTCACGTTTCGTCTTGTGGATTCAAAATGAGATGCCCCTTACCACATCTTGTCCCAATACACTGAAGAACTGCCTTCTTGAACAGATCCTAGCTCTTGCACAGTCCCGGTACCATTACCAAGTAAAACACTGCTAAACGAGACTGCAGATCTGGGCCTGTTTTTTAACTCTGGGCTTCTTTCTATTGGACCAGATCACTATTGAACTAGTTTATCGAACATATGAAATAAAATACACAATGGGTATCATGGCTTAACCCCAGCCAGCAAACTAAGCACCACGCAACCTCTCACTCACTTGCCCTTGGTGGGATGGGGGAGAGAATAAAAAGAATAAAAGTGAGAAAACTCATGGGTTGAGATAAAGGTAGTTTAATAGGTATGGCAAAAGCTGCGCATGCAGGCAAAGCAAAACAAGGAATTCAGTCACCGCTTAGAACCATAGAATCATAGAATCACTTTGGTTGGAAAAGACCTTTAAGATCAGCGAGTCCAACCGTTAACCTAACCCTGACATCCCACCACTAAACCATGTCCCTAAGCACCTCATCTATCCTTCTTTTAAATACCTCCAGGGATGAGGACGCCACCACCTCCCTGGGCAGCCCATTCCAGAGCCTGACAACTCTCTCGGTGAAGAGGTTTTTCCTAATGTCTAGGCTAAACCTGCCCTGGCGCAGCTTCAAGCCATTCCCCCTCGTCCTATCATCTGTTACCAGGGAGAAGAGACCAACCCCCACCTCACTACAGCCTCCTGTCAGGTAGTTGTAGAGGGTGATCAGGTCTCCCCTCAGCCTCCTCTTCTCCAGACTAAATAACCCCAGTTCCCTCAGCCGCTCCTCGTATGACTTGTGTTCCAGACCCCTCACCAGCTTTGTTGCTCTCCTCTGGACCTGTTCCAGCAAGGCAACATCTTTCTTGTAGTGAGGGGCCCAAAACTGAATGCAGTATTCGAGGTGTGGCCCATGCTTCCCATGGGCAGGCAGGTGCTCAGCCATCTCCAGGAAAGCAGAGCTCCATCACATGTAACAGTTACTTGGGAAAACAGATGCCATCACTCTGAATGTCCCCCCCTTCCTTCTTCTTCCCCCAGCTTTATAAGCTGAGCATGACATCATGTGGTATGGAATAGCCCTTTAGTCAGTTGGGGTCAGATGTCCCAGCTGTGCCCCCTCCCAACTCCTTGTGCACCCCCAGCCCACTTGCTGGTGGGGTGGGGTGAGAAGCAGAAAAGGCCTTGACTCTGTGTAAGCCCTGCTCAGCAGTAACTAAAACATCCCAACTGCTATATACCAACTACTGGGAAGAAAATTATTCCAGCCAAACCCAGGACAATGAGTAATGCAAGAAAAAAATATGCATTATCTACCATACCACAAGGAAGTGAATTCACATTTAGTTTTGTATTTATTTTCAAAGACAAGTTTGAAGTGAAATATGAACCATTTCTATTCAAATAAACATTTTTTAATATTATAATTCCTGGAAACTTGCCAGAATTTCTATTTTCACCATTTGAAAAAAGCAATCATTATTCCGTAACTTGCTGTAGAAAGGTTGAGTGTGCAAATGTGGAGTTGGGTGAGCCATAAATATATTATTTTCCTAGATTTGAAATGTTGCATGCTGCCTTTTGCAGTATTGGTACATGAGGCAAAGAATCCAATGCTATCACAAAAACATATTTTAAAGAGAAATACAACTGCATACTGCTACAGCTACTATTTCTGAAAGTTCTTTTTTATCAATTTGAATTTCTCAGGTTTAGTTATGTTTATTCTTTTATGAACAGAAGCTAGTTCTTATGAACCTACTCCCAGAAGTTTACTGATAACTTCATAAAAGTACTTGAATCTGTTTGAGTTTCCAGCTCCTGATGCTTCCATGTAATATGCTAAAAATCTTCTCTGGGCATCTAAACCTCTCCCTAGATATTTTTATAGACCTGGATGACAACATTCTTGGTTTCCCAACCATTTTCACTATGGTTACCTTCTATGTGGACTTCTATTCACTAAAACATGAAATGAAACTATGATCTACTTTAACCTGAAGAACTGAACAGCTATTAGGCACAAGGTAAACTAGTGATGAAGGTTATGCTCCACATTGTATTGAAAGTACAACAAATTGCAAAGGACTTAAATGACTATTATACATTCCCGACTTCATGTCATTAAGGTGGGTAATTTACTGTGTTACTGACCAGTAAACTTTAAACATAAAAAGATTTCATAATTCTGAAGGTTATGAGAATTACTTTGACAATTTAACCTTCATCTTCATTTTACTGAAGTCTTGTTCTAAACCTTCCTCACTCCTCCTGTTTTTACCCTAATAGACAGTCAGGTATCCTGAGCTATTGGAAAGCTATTATACATATTATCACAAAGAACTCAATGCAAGAAAGACCTCACAATTAATTAGAAATGAGTCTTCCTCATTTTCTAATTTTGCTCTGTAAGGACACTAGTCATCCACTACTTTCTCTTACGGCATGTACAGTGGCAAGGCATATTGTTGATTAGAAAACTCCTACTTTTATATCACTCAGTTTCAACATACTGCAATTACAACTGGCTGCACACCCCAGATCCTCCCATTCGAGGGTCAATAGAGAATGTGGTTCCTAGAAGGAATGTACCTCACATACCCACCAGTGTGGTTCACTTCAGTGAACCACAGCTGTAACAGAAATTAAAGTTGTCCTAAATTAAGTCATTTAATTGGGAGAGGCCAAAAGCAAGTCAACACTTCAGAGTGGCTGAATAGAATATTTCTGAAGTCAAAAATCATACCAAAAATCTAAAAAGGTTTCTGGGAAACCTTCTGCACAGAAAAGCACCAGTCTCCTGATGCAGATGTCAGTTTGATTTTCCTCTGTTCCTGGAGAGTAATAAAATACAAAATCTTCTTTAATACATGTTCCAGAGGATCTCAGATGTACTTTAGTGACAAAATTCTTTCTGAAGTAATGTAACTTCCAGGTCATGTATTATCACTTATCAATTACACAACATGCAAAGAAGTCTTTGATGTTAAGGAAAAAATATAATCTTTCAGAAAGATCTTCCTTTGTTTCTAAACATCTATGAAGGTTGAAGCATCCTGAATTTATTCGAGTTCCTATTCCTTTCTTGCTGACCTTATACCATTAAGCTTCTTACTATTAGTGAATGGCTCTCAAAACTACTGGCATTCTCCTTAAATGCCTTTCACATATTTGGACTAAGATTAATTTACAGCTATTTTCTCTTGAGACAAATTCTTTCAAAAAGTTTTCATCAGTCAGAACTTTGATTGCAAAATAAATAAGGGAGACATTTTTAGATGGAAATTGTTACTATTTTAGCTGCAGAATCAAGAATAAAAGAATTAATTAATGGCATTGACCAATGTTTTCCCTCTGTGTAACAAAAACAAGAGATTGCTTGACAACTCGGAGGCTGCTTAGTCTCACTGAGGAGATACAGGGTTTGAGGGCAAAATGACACAGGAGTAGATCTAGTTTGAGATTGAGGAGATATAAAGAATGCTTTAAGCATATTAAAAAAGCACAGGAAGAAGGAAAGGCTAGAAGAGGAGCAATAAAATAAAGGAGGATAGGGAGTTCAAGGAGAGTAAAAGCAAAGGGGAATCAAAGGAAGAAAGAGAAAGAACTGCTCTTGGCAATACAGTTGATCTGATATATTATTATGAAATGTAGTTTCATTGAAAAACACTGATATATGAGCCCCCAATGTTTTGTCTGAAACATCTTGGATTTGATTAACTTTCATCAAATCTAAGGCCTGAACTCCATAAAGGCTGCCCTGAGGCTGTAGAATCTTGGAACAGCAGATTGCCTTCGTCTGGCCTTGTTGCTGCCCGAGAGCCAGGTGCCCAAAGAGTCCAAAACACTGCTTGATATAATTAATATTCTTGTCCATTTTACTGCTTGTATACACAGGCTAATATGAAAGTCAAAGAGCAGCTGCAGGGGCTGTTAAGCTCTCATTTTTTCCATTATTTTTTAACATTCTGGTTTTCTAGCACTATTAAGTGGTTTGGAGTAATCCAAATCAAAGTATAAAACCTTGACACTTCCTGCAAATCAGAATCTCTGCTTTATAATTCCAACTAGTCAGTACATCTTCAACACTTCTAATGCATTTTCTGGCACTTTGCAGGCATCAGCTGTGGGAAAAATTCATGCTATATGTCTGTTTTTCCATTTCTGGACACATGAGCTAGAGAATGAGTCAATTTTACGAGTAAGGCTTTTCTTAGAGGTTTCGATACTGCAAATGATGCACTGTATATTGGAATATAAGTACTTGCAAAACATGCAAATTTTACTTCCCAAATTATTTACCCCCAACCTGCAGCATCCTCTCTGCAGTTTCCCGGAATATCCTTGTCTTATTTGTGTGCTTTGCCATTCAGGTAACAGGGCAAGCTCTTACAGAGTCCCAGCAATCCCTTACTGGTTCCTCCATCACACATCTCCTAGTGTGTCTCACTTCAGCAAGCCATAACTACATTGACAATATTGTCCTAAATGAAAGCTAATTTCATGCACTTTAATCAATAGAAAGAAACTGGTACCTTTCAGAAAGCAATTCCTTCCGCTGGAAGGTAGTTAAGAAAGCAGGTGGAATAGATAGATAGTTTTCTGCTAATGCCTATTTTTCTGCTTAGGCTATAAAAGGGAGCTTGGCAAAAATAGCAAACATAAAAGTATAAGTTAGTAGAGATAAATCCTACACCTCATATCTGTATCACACAGGACTGTCTACACCAGAGTCAAGTCTAGATCTCCTAGACCTAGAACAAAGACCTGTTGGAAAGTACAGGCTGGGGAATGACCTGGAAAGCAGCTCTGCCGAGAGGGACCTGGGAGTCCTGGTGGATGACAAGCTGACCATGAGCCAGCAGTGTGCCCCTGTTGCCAAGAAGGCCAATGGTATCCTGGGCTGCATTAAGAGGAGTGTGGCCAGCAGGCCGAGGGAGGTTATCCTCCCCCTCTACTCTGTCCTGGTGAGACCCCACCTGGAGTACTGTGTCCAGTTCTGGGCTCCCCGGTTCAAGAAAGATGAGGAACTCCTAGAAAGAGTCCAGAGGAGAGCAACTAGGATGATAAAGGGACTGGAGCATCTCCCCTATGAGGAAAGACTGGGAGAGTTGGGCTTGTTCAGCCTGAAGAAGAGAAGACTGAGAAGGGATCTCATCAACACATACAAATATCTTAAGGGTTGGATGTCACAACGATGGAGCCAGACTCTTCTCGATGGTGCCCAGCGATAGGGCAAGGGGCAATGGGTACAAACTGAAGCATAAGAAGTTTCATTTGAATGTGCAGAAGAACTTCTTTCCTTTGAGGGTGACAGAGCACTGGAACAGGCTGCCCAGGGGAGTTGTGGAGTTTCCTTCTCTGGAGATATTCAAAGCCCGCCTGGATGAAGTCCTGTGTAACATGCTCTAGGAGAACTTGCTTTAGCAGGGGGGTTGGACTAGATGATCTCCCAAGGTCCCTTCCAACCCTTGCCATTCTGTGATTCTGTGATTCAAGTTAATGGGTGTTAAAAGCAGCATCAGTTGATCAGTGCCACCATGTCCTCACATTTCTGCTCAGATACTATTGTTCCCATATTTGCAAGATTCTTCCCTCTGTGCTTCATTGAAACTGTTGCTACTGTGTCTTAATAGCAGATTCGGCAAAGACACAAAATGGGAAATAGACTATGTAAAAAGCAGAATCTCCCAAACTTTGTTCTTCTCTGAGCGCGACAGTAACATTATTTATTATAGATGTGGTTGTCCAATGGCAGGGTAGGTTGTGGCACAGTACAAACCACATAATTATTTATCTTCTTGTTCACATGGTCTGGCCTTAAAACAATGTTGCTTTTTGTTTCTTTGCTCTGTCCAGGAAATTTCACATCAAGGTTACCTTTTCTTTGAACCCATGCCTGATTTTCACAAATATATATGCTTTTAACTTAAAGACCTCAACAAGCAGGGCATCTTCTCCAGCCAAGGAAAAATCTGCAAAAAACCCATACAATGAGTAAGTCATAGTAGAACTGGAAAGACTTGTTCTCAGATTCCTGACCTTTTCACTCCATATTGGAACTTGATTGGAGTTTTCTTAATGATGTTTATAGTTTCTTAACTCTGTTTTTAATAACATATTAAACAACAACCAAGCACTTGCACCTTGCAAACTACAACAGTTTTGAATAAACTATGTAAACTTTGTAATGTGCCATCTAATCTTAGGATCTCTCATTTGTTGTAATATGGTTTTTCTGCTCACCAGTCTGCCTTATCTAAATTAACACAAGAGGATTCTGTTCTTTGCAAACAGAACTCTGCTTTTGTACAGTACTTTCTTTTTAATAGCACTGGACAAGGAAACAGTGAAATGACAAACTACTGTAAAATCTAAGAGATAGGGCTAGTTAAGCAAATGAAACAAATTCTCCTGGGTTTTCAATAAACAAGTTGTTGGATAGTTCATGAGTGTGTCTTTACTGGTAACTAGAAGTCCATAAATGTAAATTTGGATTTTTATATGTTTTTATAGCATATATACTTTAAATCAATTTGTCTTTAATACATAGGAATATTTGCTAGGAAGTTTCAGCTTCTGGTGTTTACAGCCGACATTCATTTTCAAAGATTCAGGCCCAATGAACCTGGGTTGAATTTTTTCTCCTCTCTTCCATTCTTTTTTTCTCACCACTTGGAAAAATTAAAACTGTCAGTATAGGTTGCATGCAGTTCACATCCGCTTTACCTACCCACTCACCCCAGCTAGAAGCATCTTTCCTGATATTAACACTTAACTCTATAAAAATCCCTGCTGACCTTCTCTCTACCCCTTCAATGATTTATCCATTTTTGCTTATCTTTTCATTCACTCTTTCCTTTGTCTCTTTCCTTGAAAAGATTTCGACATCACATACTTTTGCTACATAACCCTTCTACCCACAAACACAGATATGCAAAGCAGAAGCAGCATTTTATATGACAAGAAAGATATTATGTGTTTGTAAAGGACTGAGTCAGTACTTCATCATAGATGATTTCACACTGGATAGATCTTGTGAAAATGGTAGTAGATACTGTTAGACTCCTTAGTGATTTCTGATAACTCTTGTTGGTATCTGATAAAACTTCCTTGAGAACTTTCTGGTCATGTATTTTCTTCAGTGTCCTGAGGTCTTCCAAGAATCTTTCCTAGAAGATTATAGAAAGTGTCAGAAGATTGTCAGGGGTCGATCACAGATTTCTTCTTCAGAAAGTCTAAAATGCAATGAGGGTGTGCCTAAAATTCTTCAGATATTCTGGATAAATATACCAGGCTGGTCAGTGCTGAGTGAGGAGTTCCGTACTGTGCCCTGCTTTTAACAACTGGCACGCCCACAAGGATACAATGCCCCTTCATTTGTCAGATTACTCAGAAGTAATCTTATCTCAAAGTAAAATTTAAGGATAGAATGGTGTTTACTCAACTATAATTTGAGTTAGAGGTCATGGAAAGATATTACAAAAGTTCAGTATTAAGGTTATGATTAACAATAAAGATTTTGTTTGGATGTTCCTACATTTATCTAGTTTGTCACTGCTGGGTAATTAACCTATACAATGCACACTTGGCCCTTGAGAGTTCTGGCTATTTCATTCTTTTTTTCTGCTGTTGAAGATGACTATCTGTAGCATCCAGGGCGACTGCCTTGGGTGACCTGCCCTTTCTCTAACCCCGCCTAGAATGATCTCATCTTTCCTCTCTGCTAATGTTTACCTATGCCTCATTTCATGCAGCTGGGCACTGAGACATCACAGGGTAACTGAAGGGTTAAATAATTTCCTTCCACCCTCTTTTAAATATAATTTTATTAATATTTTTATTACTTACTTTAATTAGCACATCTCTCTATTTATTGTGACTTCCCCATTTTACAGTTTTCTCAAGAATTCTTGCAAAGCTGTTCATACTGTATCTTCAAAAAGATAAAATGCACACTTCTTACTAGATTTATAGCTTCTTTTCCTCTGTGGCTCTCTTGTGAAGAACAAGCATGGTATAACAGGGATTGGGAGTTGGAAATGTAATACTATGGCAATATGATTGCAGACAAATTTTTATCCCCACAGTTGGCTTCACATACATTCACTGGGGACTCCAAAACAATATCTACAGTTTTCTTCCTGCTTCCAGCCAGAAGGAAAGTAATACCATGAACTTCTAGGTTGATAGTCCCACATCTAACCTCCATATGGCAACAGACCAACAGAAAATAGAAGCAGAACTCCAAAGTTGTAGTTTGTTCTTCTGCCAAGGGAGTGAGAGAAAATGCACAAAAAACATATGCTATATGGGATACAGAAGAGAATGGGGGGAGTGTGGCTAACTTATTGTTTCTAGATAACTGTTTCTGATTACCACTATCTAACTATCTGGGCAGATAACATTCACACTGTGTTCTGTGACCATCAGCCTGTGTCCCATAAGCACAGTTCCCAGCGAAGTTTATAACACTTTGAACAAGGAAGCTTGGATTTTCAGAAGTAGGATAAATCCTTGCTTCTGCATCTTTTGGTGTCCAGAGCTGGGGACTGGCCATCTGCTAGTCTGTAGTACAGTGTCTTTTACGTAATACTTCTGCAAGTCACAGGACATACAAAACTACCCCGATGTTTTTAGTATGAAGAGTCTATAAAGTCTTTTGCCCTCTTAATTCTTGCTTCCAAATTATGGGGTATGTTGTGAATGCTAGATTTTCCTAGGTATGTGTTGTCTAGTCTAATTTGGTTTTCAATTTTTATGCGTCTGAAATTATTAACTCAAAACTGGATATTTTTCATTATTTACTGTTCACAGGTCCATTAAATTCAGTGTTTTCCTCTTTGAGTTTTTACAGTTAAAGGAGAATCTCCTAGTCTTCAAACTAAATCCTGACAAAGGTAATTGTTCTCAGGACCAGTAAATGTGTAATGGTATCTATGATTTCCATTTACTATTGAAAGTGGCAGACACCTTCAGACGTAATAGTAGGCACTTAGCTAGGCTTTAAATAAGTAGGACAATCAAAACCAGTAGTTCAGGGAGACTTGTGCCTTTAGATTGTCTATAATCAATATATGTCATTTGAGACGATTGATAGGTGTTTGAACCTGAATACACATAACATTCTTTTGTCCAATCCATTTTGTTCTTGTGAAGTACATAGATTCAGATTGCATTTAAACTTTCCAGCTTAAATAATACATTTGAATCCAGACCTTTTGTTCTTACTGAGGAAAAATTTCCCCCATGTCATTGCATGTGAGAAAACAATGACTGAATGAGCAATGTAGGACAGAGTTTTCGTTAGTTGTAGATGGAATTTTTCCAGTTAGATAAGTTTGAATGTTTATGCAACAATGAAATTTTTTTATTCTTACTGTTTTTATAAACTTCCCGTGTGACATGAGAATTAAATGCATTTGATTTAAAAATTTTTTTCTACCCAATATTACAATTTTACATTCCTTTTTGCCATTCTTATTCTACTTTCTTCTGTGACAAACAGAGCTCACATCAGCTAATCTTGTCTGTTTGGGCCTTCCCTCTATGTAAGAAGGAATAGGGAAAATATTTAGTGTATTCATCATCCTCTGCCTGTTTAAGAACTAGTGGACAAAAGCAGGATTTGTATTGTTTCTTTTTGTATAACATATATCAGAATTAAAATGTTGAAGGGATGGTTCAACACTTGAAATGTGTAAATCAGAAGATTTATTTGTGAAAAATTGAAGTGTCATTTCTGTGTTTCTACAGAAATGAAAATTAGGAACTATATTTACTGTTTAATCCTTTTGCAAAACCTTAAATCAGGTTTCAGCTTCCCTAATGTGTTTCTCGTGGGATTTTTTGTTTGTTTACTCGAGGGCTTGTTTTTTTTATAATGGAAAACATGAAAATTACTGATTCAAAATGACTCTACAAAAGGAAATGTTCTTTTCACAGCTTTTCATAGCTGAAGATTGAATGTGAAAATCTGACTTCTTATTGTACCAATAAGAAAATTTATTCTAATTGTTAGAGATGCTAATTAAAAGAATTGGCTTACAGGCTGAAATACTACTGCTGGTGAGCAAGTATACCAGAATCTGGCCCTTAGGCTCTTGAATCACACAGTCCAATGAAGTCAATAGACCTTTGTCTACTGATTTCAAAGAATTACATATCATGAGTTAAGAAGTGAAAATTATAACACAAAAATTCTTTAAATGAAAAGGCATAGCTCATCTCAACATTTGAAGCACTAATATTGTCTCACGCTAGAAGATAAAGCAAAATATCCACAATAAATGGCAAAACTATGTGAAAGACTCATGCACATTAACTAGCATCACACTTTTTTAATTGCATGATTTTTTATGATTTATTTTATTTTATTAATTTGTCACCCATAAAAAGATTTGCATTACAATGAAGATTATCACATATCAAGGCAAAAGAGTCCATGCCAAGCAAAGCAGAAAAAAATCTGAAAAATTGTAGTGAAAATCTGGGTGAATTTATCTCATTTTTTGCACTGACTTATTCTTTCCAGGTTCAGAAAATAGTTTTATTTTCCATGGAAAAACTCTATCATGACACCATTAAATGACTGCACCCAAATAAAAAAACAAACAAACAAACAACACCCCCCCCAAACAACAACAACAAAAAAAACCAACCAAACAGAAGCTAAAAATAAATTCTGAAACATGTTTCCATAATTTTAGAAAAAATGAGCTGTCATTTTAGAATATATTTGTACTGTAAATTCTTTAAAAACTATTAGAATGGCCAGTCTTTGACATTCCAGAACACAGAAACTTGGTAAAATGTAATCATAACATCTCAGGAACTTCTGACATTTTTTTTTTTTTTTAATAAAAATATTTCTTTCAAAAAACAACTTAAAACTATTCCATAGTGAGTCTATAGACTTAGGTGACAGTGAGAGTTATGTCCAAAACTTTCAATGTATTTTCTCATGCCTATGAAGAATATGAATCTGCAAAGAACCAACCAATCTTCTGGGTTATGAATTGCAATTGAACAACCAACTTTGATCAAAGAACTTTTAATCACAGAAAATTCAGGATTGACACTGACTGTGTTAGGTTATCTGGAACTTAATTAAGATTGAATATGAATTGTAACTAACGTGTGTCTGAAAAAATATATGAAACAACTTTGAAAATCCTTTGTTCCCTTCAACACACAATACCCAGAAAAAGTAATGTTAATATCTTTAAGCATTCAAATAGCAAACATCATTATAATTCAACATTTATCTTGTTATCTCAGGTAATTTGAGTCCAAGGATACGTGCACACAGTGATCCTCAGTTGTGATATCTCTAGTTCTGGTGACTTGTATGTAACATTTATGTAATAAATATGTCTGTTTAAGCCATACCATTAGAATAAGACTGCATTATAACTATGGTGTCTAAAATTACAATACCTTGATTTATTTTCAGATTTATATGTAACACATCCATTTTTAAGTTCCACAGATCACTAAAACAGACATATTGCTTGATTAAGAACTACCAATCCAAGTCTCAACCAGGATAAATAAAATACATTCATAAGGGCAGCTAGAATGGTATTTTTACATGTAGATCATGTTTGCAATTTAGGTCTCATTACAGACCTGTTGCTACAGATAATACAAGTGCCAGTAGTAGTGGGAACATGATTCATTTTTACTACTCATTATGTTGAGTGCATCTTGAAAATTTCTATTGCATATCCTGATATCCCTAACATATGTCTTGAAAATTTGAGCACATGATATTGGAAATATTATAGTGCAGACTATTTCTTGGAATCACTAGAAAATTATGTTAGGAGTGTGCTAAAAAACTTCAAATGGAAAAATTTTCTTTCAAAAAGCAATTTTCTAATTGAAACATATATCATCAGTGCCATGAGCTACAGCTCCACTGTTAAAAACAGTAAAAAAACTTCACAGACAATATATTTAATCCTTATGACCTCAGAGAAGTGTTGTGTTTCTTGCAATGTTACAATGCACATCACTGTGCAATGGTAGTGGAACACAACACAGATGGAAGTGAGTCTGTCACGGTTTCGGCTGGGATAGAGTTAATTTTCTTCCTAGTGGCTGGCATAGTGCTGTGGTTTGGATTTAGCATGAGAATAATACTGATAACACATTGATGTTTTAGTTGTTGCTGAGCAGTGCTTACACCGGTCAAGGACTTCTCAGCTTCTCCTGCTCTGCCAGGGGCACAAGAAGCTGGGGGGTGGGGGCACAGTCGGGACAGCTGACCCCAAGTGGCCAAAGGGCTATTCCAGACCACATGGCATCATGCTCAGTATAGAAACTGGGGGAAGAAGAAGGAAGGAGGGAAGTTCGGAGCAATGGCGTTTGTCTTCCCAAGAAACCGTTACGTGTGATGGAGCCCTGCTTTCCTGGAGATGGCTGAACACCTGCCTGCCAGTGGGAAGCAGTGAATTAATTCCTTGTTTTACTTTGCTTGTGTGTGTGGCTTTTGCTTTCCCTATGAAACTGTCTTTATCTCAACCCATGAGTTTTTTCACTTTTACCCTCAGATTCTCTTCCCCATCCCATGGTGGGGGGAGTGAGCGAGCGACTGGGTGGTGTTTAGTTGCCAGACTGGGTTAAACCATGACAGAGTTTAGGACTAAGAGGATTTTTTTATAGAAAAGCAGATCATGCTTTTTGATGATTACAGTTTTTACTGTCTTTCAAAAAAAATATCTGTCACTTGCTGGCCAACATTTTAAACAACTTTCCCTTTAGATTTTATTGCCAGTGTACTACTAACAATATAACAGAAATATAATGGCTTGCAGAAGATGTTACTGTGTCTGTTTGCTCATTCTATTACATCTGAATATTGTCAGTGTTCTAAGATTAGGATAAAGTGGACAATTCACACTTTTTCTGTATTTTTTACATCATCTAAAATTTCTGCTGAACTATTACTCAAAGATGGCAATTAGTGTCTAACATCCCTTGGCACTCTTTCACAAATTCTCATCCATTTTATTCAGTTGCTAAGAACAACCATGAAGTTCTTGGGAACTGCTGGGGGAAAACAAGTTACTTCTAGAGAAACAGAAATGAGAAATGCCAACTGATTCAAACAATGTTTTATATACTAGAAACACAGGCAAGGCAGCCAAAAACTAATCATGACTATGTACACATGTATATAATAGGCACAGGAAAGCAGTGCTGAAAATTTTGGGAGTAAGAGATTTATGGATTACTTGTGCATGATTTTCCTGCTTTTTAAACAACTGCTTATGACTGAAAAGTGGCTTGCTGTTAGTCAATAATTCCCATTATTAGTGTGCCAAGAAATGTATCGATAATTTTGAAGGCAAGAGTTTTGAAGATGTTTTGTTACTTGGTTAAGTGTCACAGATTCAGTAATGGTCAAACAATTCCATCATAAACTGTTGAAGTATTAAATTATCTGTACATCTTTCCAATAGTGCCAATAAGAAATAAATGTTTGTCAATATACATAACTGTTTGAAAATCATGAACAGCACCTCTTCCCCATGCACACTGTAGTGTTCATAACATAGAATTGGAGATACTTGTGTCTTGTTTTTTAAAAAAAATGTTTTACAGAAGACATCAGTACCTGCTATAGTGGATATAATTAAAAGAAAGTGCTCCTTGTATTTCTTTTTCAGCTACTGAAATGAAACCTTACACAGCATGTTCTTTACTGAGTTTTTTTGTAGAATGCAGTGCCAGTTTAGCTGTACTCTTAACTTATAAAACTTATAAAAATGTTTCATAATGATAAATAAATAAATGCTTCATAATGGAATTTTCCTTAATTTATACACCTAAACTTGCTAAGAACCTCTAAATATTTGGGCCATTGACTTTTCTTATTGATTCTGTAAAGCTCCAGAAGATCTAAGATCGAACTGGCTTCAGTGGTAGTTAAAGGTTCTCAGCACTTTGCAGAAACCAGCCTAACATGAGCTGTTATTACAGAAAATGGGTTTCACCAGGCTCAATGAAACTTAACATCACTCCCAATCCATTAAGTAGGGAACACTTTTAAATTCAAGAACACTTTCATTATCCCATCTGTTAGTATGCTTGTTTTTTCCCACCTCTTCTAAGGGTTTCTAAATTATTTCCAATTATGAGTCCTTAAGTCAAATCTTTCAGGTTTCCATATTCTAAGTGAACCATATACTGTTTTCATCAAATGAGCATGTTCATGATTACCCCTGCCTGCATTCAAAAGGATAGAATGATAAAGAAAAGCAGCAGCTGTGTGAGAGATAGTGAGAAGTTAGAAGCAAAGGAAATATCCCCAATCTTTTTCCTCTCCCTCATTGTTTTGGTAACACAAAAGGCCCCTGCCACTGTGTGCCAAACGAAAACAAGAGGTCTTAATTCTGCCTGAACTAAACTTTTAATAGGAGAGAAATGGAGCACAGGATAGTACAAACCAGAGCTGAATATCTATGCTACTTCAGTAATTCATAGTACATCTATCAGAGCAGCACAAGCAGAAAAATAATAATAATATAAAACGCATTAATCAGTGTTATTAGTTTATGTTGCAAGCACAACAGATTTCTTGAGATTGTCTACAAGTAGCTTTTGGTTAAAAGCTGAATTGGGATCTAGCTTTTCTTTTTCCTTAATATAAGCCCACCTGTTCTCTTATTTAAGCCATTTGTAGTTTTCAGCATAAAGAGGCCTCATCCCTGGATTCTACTATAATTTAAAATTTTACTGCCATGACTTATACAGGTAATAGAAATGTGTATATCTTTGAAAAGTAGACAGGTCTTACTAATTTATATAGGTCCATATGGCTTTAGTGTCACTACTAAGTTGGGCTAGTATTCCTATGTTGTTGTCTAAGTCTTGACTGCTTCTGGAATCTGGGCTAGGTCTTTAACCAATGTAATGTGTCAGAACTGAAATGATAAATTTCCTGAGAAGATAAAATTTCTAATTAATTCTAGGTGTTGTACTTTTTTTTATAAGACCTTGCAGCTGCCTAAACCAGTTTGGAATTACAAAAAGAGTGAGAAAAAAAATGAGGCATTCGTATTTTCTGAAACGAGGTAGAAGATCATTCCTGAGTCAGTTTTCTTTTGACAAAATGAGATGGTCATTCACTAAGAAGGTGATAAATAGTATTCTAAGTTATAATAAGTGATGCTGTGGACACTCCCTTGCTGTTACAGTCTGATTTTTTATTAGCTTTGAGCAAATTTGTTCGAGGTATTTGAATAATTATTGAGAAAACAAAAGGGGTTTCATTTTATTCTGTTCATTTTTCTTGTAGTGTCCCTCTCCTAAAAATTAGGTCAAATCATCAGATGATATAAAATAGTAACAATTCATTCCCAGAGAAAGTTTTGCTTCTGATTCCACAGTAAAGCTCTATCAATAAAAATATAAAGTATCCTATCAGCCTCAAACTCAACATTTACTTGCAAAACATGTAGAATGCCATGATTTAAAAATAACTTTGCATTTTACCAGTGCAGTAATAACGTTAAATTTTAATTTAGTTTATTACATAAGGAATAGTAAGAAAACAAATAATGTAGTTTGTGTGGTTTTCCATATTCATAGTCCACCTGTGGATTCCATTAGGCACCATGAATTCTTAGGTCTACATATAAATGCTCACTCTTGTCTTGACCATTATGCACCTATCACAAAATAGTAGGGGCCTCATCTCTCATCATTACCTTGATGCAGCTGCCCTGTCAAGTCTCAGCAGTTTGCTGTGCCTCTTTCATTAGAGGCTTTATATTCTGAATTTCGCTTCAGTTTTTCTTATTTTATTATTTTTTTCTAGTAAGCTCTCGGCCCTTGTTTAGTTTTAGTTTTCCTCTTTTTTAATACTTGTTTCTCTTCATCTTCCTTATTTTTCTAATGTTTTCTCTGTGTCGTGGTTTAACCCGGCTGGCAACTAAGCACCACGCAGCTGCTCGCTCACTCCCCCCCCTCCCTCAGTGGGATGGGGGAGAGAATCGGGAAGGGGAAAAAGGTTAGAGCTGAGGGCTGAGATAAAGACAGTTTAATAAGAGAAAATAATAATAACAGTAATAATGAGAATGATAACAAAATATACAGAATATACAAAACGAATGATGCACAATGCAATTGCTCACCACCCGCCAACCGATGCCCAGCCCGTCCCGAGCAGCGATCAGTACCCGAGCAGCGATCACTCTCCCCGCGACCGACCGACCCACCAAACCCCCCCCGAGCATGACATTATATGGTATGGAATAGCTCTTTGGACAGTTTGGGTCCTAGCTGTGCTGTACTCCCAGCTTGTTATGCACCTGACCGAGCAGGAGAAGCTCAAAAAGTCCTTGAACAGTCTGAGCACTACTTGGCAACAACTAAAAACATCAGCGTGTTATCAACATTCTTCTAGCACTAAATCCAAAGCACAGCACTATGCTAGCTTCTGTGAAGAAAATTAACTCTATCCCAGCTGAAACAGGACACTCTGTCATGACTGACAAGGGTCAGCACCCACTCCCAGTTGTGGGACATTTGTGTCCCACACGTAAGTGTGGAACATTTATCTGTCTGATGGACATGCACTGAGGGGGAGTGGGACCACTACTACTTTATCTCTAGTTCTAAGACTTCTTGAGATTTACTAATTTGAGGCTGACTTAATCTGCCATCTGGAGTCCTCAGGTATCTTCAAGCCATGATTCCTGTGCTTGTCATTCTAGTTTCTAAGCAGAGTGACTTTCAAGAAGACCAGTCTACTTGTTTCTAGAAGTATCTTTTTAAAAATAATTTGCATCTCAGAGGGGATTTGGAGGCGCTTGATTTACCCATCCAGCCCCACTTTAGTGTAGTCTGTCAGCTCTTGTCTTACTCACCAATGATATGATCAATAACATAAAAGAATGGATTCCATGCCTATTAAAAAAAAAAAAAAACACACCTTTGGATTTCTTTAGGCAGTTCTCTTGAGGATTTTGGGCTTTATTCTATTTCAATGTTCTTTTCTGAACTGTGCCCCCTGACTTTCTGTCTCTCATAGAGATACATACCTATGTGTGGACTTTATACCAGTGTTTATTATCTAACAATTCAGGGTGAGGACACAAGTTCCTGAAGAAGAAAGTCTGATTTCAGAGATCAGTTAGCCTTTGGCTGACATAGCCCATTCCTGTAAACTGCATAAATGAGGGCAACTTGCTTTTATACAGACATGTTTCTAGATGCAATGATAAAATTGCCAGATGTGATCCCCACATTCTCTACAGGTTTGCAAGGCACCTCAATAACATCTCAGAAATTCTTGTTTCTCCAGTTTATATAGGACTGCTGGCTGGAGCTCCACCTACCTCATTAGTGAGTTTTCTCAGCACAGTGTTGTACCTAACAAAGCAATCCCTCTGTCTGTATTCTAACAATTTTTAAATCTTTCTGTGGTTAAGCGGGGTAGGTGAAGATGGTGGTGTTTACCTATTGCCATATATAGACAAGTATTTCAGTGAGAAAAAGTTGCTTATGTTAATTGGAAGGCTTTAAGGCATTTTGCCTGCATGCATGCTGATGACTGCATTTCTTCTTTTTTAGGGGCCATTTCTTCTGTTGTAAACTTAAAGGATTCTAAAGTACATGGAGATGTGAGTACAACACCATGTGTGTGTTGTGTATGTGCGTGCACTGGACTCCCTGTGAGGGCTGAGGGGCTAAGAGGTCTCCAAGCTCAAGTTTTCAGGTGAAGAGGATGTATGTGGGAACCTATGTCAAATCATCCAGTTCCCACTTCCTTTAGTGACTGACATGAAACCTCCAACCTCAAAATTCAGTTGTGACCAGTTAAAGGGAACCACATGTGTGTCTTATTACAAATACAGCTAAGGATGGAAAGGTGCGTCAGAGAGAAATACTCTCTCCCTTCTTAATCACCTATCTGAAGTGAGAGTAAATGGCTCTGAAATTAATCCCACTACAAAGTGCACTACAGATGTGTTACAGCAAAGAAGTGGAAGAGTGGAACCAAGTTTGTCAGGATCATTCTACTCTGTCCTCACCTGCCTTATAACATATATCTGCTTCTTCTCTACTAATGCCCTGTATCACCCTGTGGGCTGCCTCATAATTTGGCAATACATGTTACATATCCTGCTCACATAAATGACCTCTTCCAAAAGCTTCAGTAAGGATGTCTTCTTTTCCCAAATGCTGCCACTGTAAGCCCCAGATATGATAGAAACTGTTGCTGTGTAATGGCCGGGATAGGTGGATAGATGTTTTCCTGGTACAAGCAGAATCCAACAGATGTAATGCTTTGTAAGACAAAAGCAAACCTTCAACTTCTGAAAACCTTTTGGCTCCAAACACAGACACCGGCCACAGAAATACGCTCCTTTAGGAAACTGTTTATTAATTTGGCAGAAACATTCAGTAGTTTTTCAGAGTCCAAAATGTTTTTATTTATGGACAATGCAATTTGATAACCCAATTGCACAATGACAAAAGCACAAATAATTAAAAGTTGAGATGTGTGCCCTTTAAAAAAAAAAAGGATTCAATCTATTAGGCATCTTTGGACAGCAAAAGTGCCAGGAGATGTTTGGGGGGCAAGGAATTGTTTGTTGTTTTTTTTTTTAATATTATCTGTCAACAGAATTTTGATATAAACTCTACCATTTGCTTTTCAGTTATCTTAACTCCTCTTTGAGCAATGAGTGCAATTGACAGCACTGATATTTTTAAGATACATATATCATAATTAAAATTAATTAATATTTAATTCTTTATATGTACTACAGAAAGCACCTCAAGAGACAATTTGCAAAGGTTCTGTTACAATTACACTAAAAGTGTGTAAAACATTATTACGGGCCTCACCACCAAGAAGCACAATGAGGAACTGAGAAAGTCACCACAGGTTTGACTGTGTACTGTCCTTGAAGATTCAGTATTGGTTGCCTGGAAGCCAGGGTAGCTCCTTCTTTAATTTATAAAACCTGATGCTTATTCAAATTATGACTAGCCTACTGATAGTATTGTTAAAGTATCTACTTAGTACGGCATTACTCCAGATGTATTTGTCTTGATTGTCCCACTCCCTGGATGGCAGGATAATTCTGTCACAGTCTAGTGGCATAGAAGGAAGATGGCATAGACTACCCATCTACTTGGTTTATATCAAGTTGTCTACATAAGCAGAGTGAATTCTACTGCAGTCAGAACGGGGTCTTTCAGACCTCCATGCTTCCTTGCCAGATTGTAAGGGGGCCGAGACTCAAGGAACATAGCAGACAATAATGCTTTTTGTAAAGTTTTATGTAATTATTCATGGAATTCTACACTCCATAGTGAAGTTCTATAGGGCATTTCAATGCCCACATAAAGCAAAAATGTTTAATGGAATTTAGTTATGTAGGAATTTTCCAGGAAGGCTATCCAATATCCTTTGACTAAACAGTCTTAATGCTTTACTTTGTGTTACACATTAGGAAAAAATATGATAAAAGGCATAATAATGTTCAAGCTAATCTGAAATGTAATTTCTTTCAGGGTGGATAAATCCAAGTTAGCAATAAAAGGTTGGAACTAGACCTTTATGTCATGTGAAAATATAGCAACATCTGGAGACTCCAGTTAAAGGATAATGAGTATGACTCTTTCACTTTGAGTCCTTTTAATATCTAACAATTCTACTTCAATAATTCAAATTAAATCTGCCCATAATGACAGATTGTTTCCTAAGATAAGGCTAGCTTGCTTTGTTTGATGCAATTTCTTCATAAGTATAGCTCACTTTTATCTTTGGTTTAAGTGCAAGTTCTTTAAAAAACTTAACTTACAATACATTTATTCAGTAACTGAGTATTGAAATAATGTGCAACAGAAATTCCTTTTAGATGGAGAATAATTCAGAGATCAAAAGGACATTTAAAATAGATATGAAGAAAAAATGATTGAAGGAAAAAAACGGTTCAAAATATTTTCCAAGACTTTAAGAAACACCGTAAATTAAGAGTTCTTAAAAATAACAACTCCAGTTCACATTTTCTTTCCTTTTCTGGGCTCAAGCATTTAGAAATATACTGTGGTGTATCATCCAGATAGTATAATTTAAAGTCTACTAGATTTGTTTCTCTTTACAGACAGAACTGTTCATGTCACCCATTTTACCTGCTGTGCTCCATCCTTCACAGTGTCAGAAATATATATTGCCTCCTGGCTCCTTGTACTGGTTTCAGCTGGGATAGAGTTAATTTTCTTCCTAGTAGCTGGCATAATGTTGTGGTTTGGGTTTAGCACGAGAAGAATGTTGATAACACACTGATGTTTTAGTTGTTGCTGAGCAGTGCTTACACCGGTCAAGGACTTCTCAGCTTCTCCTGCTCTGCCAGGGGCACAAGAAGCTGGGGGGTGGGGGCACAGTCGGGACAGCTGACCCCAAGTGGCCAAAGGGCTATTCCAGACCACATGGCATCATGCTCAGTATATAAACTGGGGTCAGTTGGCCAAGGGGCAGTGATCGCTGCTTGGGGACTGGTGGGGCACTGGTCGGTGGGTGGTGAGCAGTTGCATCACTTTTTCCCAGGTATTGTTTCTCTCTCTCTCTCATTGTTTTCCTTCTCATTACAATTGTTGTTGCTGTTGTTGTTATTATTATTATATTTAAATTATTAAACTGTACTTATCTCAAGCCACGACTTTTCTTACTCTTGCTCTTCCGATTCTCTCCCCCATCCCACTGCGTGGTGAGTTGCCAGCTGGAGCTAAACCACAACACTCCCACACATGACAGCCTCCACTGTTTTTTCTAACGTTTTTCATTCTCCTTCCTGCAGATTGCAGATGGTGTCCACCATTGAACAGGACAGGCTCAGCATGAAGACATTAGATAATAGAAATAAAATTTGGGGTTAGAAGAGGGCCTGACACATAGCTTGTAGGTTACTAGAAATAGATACAGAGCTTAATTCACATAGTTACAGGGTTTGAAAAAAAAGAGAAGTAAAAGGATCTTGTCAGTAGACCTAGTTTATGAGGCCCAGAAGCATTTTGGCAAAGGGGATGCACACTGTATAGTATCAGAGGAAAAAAAATGCTGCAAGCTTCAAATGAGATTACTTTTCTATTGTTTGTAAAAGACACAATCATACACTACTACAGCTTTTAAAATATCTAGCCTCCTTACAGAATGTCACAGTGCTCCTGGTTAGTTCTTAAGAAAAAGATCAAAGTCAGATTTTCAGGTCTTGATGTTCTTGTTCACACTGTGTTCTTTCTGTTCTGTCTTCACAACACTGAACAGAACTCAATTTTCCAAGCAAGTGACAAGAGAACACATTTGTCACTACTTTGTTCTTTTATAAACCCTTGAGTGCACTCCAAAGGAGTAATTTGAAAAAAATGCTCACTGACTATATCTTTAGGAAGCATAGTTCTCTTCAGTGGACTGAATTCTGCCTTCACTGATGTTCTTGTAACCCAAACAGACCCATCAAGACATCCTCAGCAGGGGATACACGTCGGTTGTTTTTTGAGAAGCTACATCATTAGATGCCAGCAGAGGATCTGTTCCACTTGATTTCAACACATAATCTGCATATTTACTCTACTTTCCCTTTTTGGTATTATTTAGTTTTAGTCAAAATAACCTACCCGCTACATGAGAGCTTGGCTGATTGATTATTGAGAATGGGTGTCACTGTGTTTAAGTCTATTAGGTTAACTAAATGACTTTTTAAGTGAAAAGTATTGTCATTGTTCCATTAAAAAATATCTTAACTAGCTAAAGTTTCTTTTTGTCCAGTAATTCTGATTTTGTTTTCTGTTTCTAATTCTAATTTGTTTTCTAATTTGTTTGCTAAAAGAAGATATTCCACATAGGAATACTGGAAATGTAGGCATCCCAGGAGTGAGAGACATTTCTGCCAAATGATTATAATTCTGAGAAGAGACACGGAGAGAAAGAAAGAATAAAGGAGAACCATTTCATGTGACAATTGATATAATAGCAGAAAGGTAATTGCCTCCAAGTTTACAAGGCAATAAATGGCTCTCAGTGGCTGATGAACATCAAAGCCATAGGCATTAAAGGCTGGAGAGCTCTCTGTACTTACCAGACCTTTGAACTTTAAGTGTAGCACCTCACAGAAACCAATATTAGTTTAAGTTTGATAGCTTTTTTTTGTTTTCTTTTTATTGAAATTTATAGTATCTTTACATGGATCCAATTGTATAGAGAGCAGAATGAGCAAATCACCACATCGCCACAAATGAAACACAGCCAAAGGAAACTGTGGAGTCAGACCAAGGTGATGAGCAAGCCAAACTGATTTATGGCATTTGTGTTTGTCCTAATCCAAGTGAAACAGAGCATCCTCGTAATGTCCACCATGAGAAAAGAATCATAACCATAGTCATATGATAAAGGGAAGAACTGCCTAGAGGTGTCCCCAAGAGTAAAGAGGGGAATATCACACCAAATTCTATTCTGGACAAATGCCATGCACTGTACTCCATTTCACATTTCAAGTGAAAGGTCCATAGGCACCTATACAGACCATGTATATAGTCATCATGTGCTGAGATACATGAAGGAGAAATAAAATCTTTGGAGCTTTAACAGTTCACAGCTACTACTGCTTCCAACGTAGAAAAGACCATCTTGTTTCATACTTACTTAAAGATACCTCAAAAGATATATAGAATCCATGCTACAACTTCTTTTCCCTAAGGGAGTTGACTGTGATAAAGTGACCAGGCAGAAGGAGATTTTCAAAACTGCCATCTGAAAAGTACAAAAGGTTATTTTAAAGACAATCAGCCCAGATACACTAAGATGGTGGTCACTGTAAACATCTAACCTCTGAAATTTATGTCATGCTAATTCACAACATTCTCTAGTTCAACCTTTAAAAGAAGCTGAGGATGAATATTAACTCTTCCTTTCAGCTTTGCATTGTAGTCTTGTCCTCCTTTGGAATTCAGAAATACGTCTTTCCATATCTTCTTCATGAAGACTAGAGACACCCAGGGAATTTACTGATTTATTTGTTTGTTTGTTTTTGTAAAAAATAGTACCTATATATTGAGAGTGCCATTATTTATGAAACAAGTCCCTGTCCTGGTTTCAGCTGGGATAGAGTTAATTTTCTTCCTAGTAGCTGGCATAGTGCTGTGTTTTGGATTTAGCATGAGAATAATATTGATAACACCCTGATGGTTTAATCATAGAATCATAGAATTATAGAATGTTTTGGGTTGGAAGGGACCCCTAGAGGTCATCTAGTCCAAGCCCCCTGCAGTGAGCAGGGACACTGCTAACTAGATCAGGTTGCTCAGAGCCCCATCCAACCTGGCCTTGAATGTTCCCAGGGATGGGGCCTCCACCACCTCTCTGGGCAACCCATTCCAGTGTTTCACCACCCTCATTGTAAAGAATTTCATCCTTATATCCAGTCTAAACCTACCCTGCTTCAGTTTAAAAACATTACCCCTTGTCCTGACACAAGGACAGGTTTAGCTGTTGCTAAGTAATGCTTACATCAGTCAAGGACTTTTCAGCTTCCCCTGCTCTGCCAGAGGCACAAGAAGCTGAGATGGGGCACAGCCGGGACAGCTGACCCCAACTGGCCAAAGGGGTATTCCATACCATATGACATCATGCTCAGTATAGAAACTGGGGGGAGCTGTCTGGGGGGCAGCAACCTCTCCTCAGGGCCTGACGGGGCATTGGTTGGCAAGTGGTGAGTGGTTGCATTACTTTTTTTCCCTCAGGTTTGGTTTCTCTCTCTCTCTTGTTGTTTTCCTTCTCATTATAATTGTTATTGTTGTTGTTATTTTTATTATTATAATATTTAAATTATTAAACTGTGTTTATCTCCACCCATTAGTTTTCTCAGTTTTGCTCTTCTGGTTCTCTCCCCCATCCCACTGGGAGGGGGAGAGGGAGCAAGCGGCTGTGTGGTTCTGGGTAGCTGGCTGCAGCTAAACCATGATAGTCCCTTATGCCTTAAGAAAAAAACTACCTTTCCAGAGAGTAAGAAATTATGTCAATCACTGGTCATAGTCAGTCACCTTCAGGTGCAGGTGTAGAGTCACATAGGTATATCTTACAAAACAATAGCTACTTGTTTCACAAGTTATTTAAAGATTTTTCACCTATTTCAGCCAACTCCATTCAGCAATTTAGTTCCTGATCCAGATAAATGGAAAAGCCTGGGAAATCTCGTGTTCTTAATCTTATACTCCTTTTTAGATCCTAATGAGCTATTAGCTCTGTTATTTGTTGTTTAAGGATTCTGGTTCACAACTTTCTGTTCAGTTTTTTTTAATCTATGAAAATGGTAAGCATTAATATCTTACAGCTCTACCTTTTTATTATTCCCTATGTGTGGATGTATTTCTAATAGGCAGTGTGTTTGTCTGTCCCATTATTTCTTACAGACTTTTTCTCAGTTTTATTTTTGTTTTGTTTGGTAGTTTTTTAACAAAAGGGAGTTAAGTGTCATAATATCTTGGTCACAGATTTTTCGAACAGGTATGGGATTGTCAAGATGACTCTCTATGTCTTACAAGCATGTTTTTACAGCAGTGCCATAAAGGCTGAAAAGCAGCAGCTTTCTAGTTCAAACACAATTTAAAAGCTTAAAGCAGAGAAGTCTTGAGGGATGTTCTGTGGTTTGGGATATGCTGGCAGTCAGGATAAATGATTAGAGTGGTCCTTTCTGCTCCTTCACTCCAAGAGTCTATGAGACAACTCCAGTACTTACAGAAAAACACCCAGGCATCATTGTTGCCAGGGCCACAGCTCCAAAACTGCCAGCCATTCCCCTACAAAACAGGCATTGAGCAGCATGTTCATTCACATACTTCGCATGGGCGTTGCTATGGTTTTGTTATGAAGAGATGAGGAAGGCTACTAGAAAATCCTTTTTTTTTGTAAATGACCACAAAGGACTCTTGCCACCAAACAAACTTTATGCTGCTAACAGTCACTAACCATGGTTTCCTGGGCCTTAGTCCTTTTTGAATGTTACTACCGTTCCTTCCTTCCTGTTGAGATAATGTCCCACAACACAGTCTTTGAACATCTTCCAGTGGAAACAACTAACTGCATACAGAAATACTTTCTAGCAATCTCCAAAGTCACTTGCACTTGACCCAGTTGAAATGCAGTTTCTACTATAGGCTCTTTTCCATCTGAACTTGCCTGTGTTGCACAAATCCTTTTCAGACATTGTATTATTAAACTGGATTTTTAGTTGCTCTTGCATGAGTAAAATAATGAGTTTGGCCACGTAATGCCATAATTTCAGTTTTTACAGTCAGAAATCAGTCCCTTCCAATTCTAAACATGGATATTTTAAAAAGCCTCCTTTCTTACCTCCAGTTAGATAATCTGAGTTATCAAAGCCTTATTATTTATTCTAATCTGATTGTGGTTCCCATAGTGTGTTGACTCATGTAAATATGGTCTGACTTGAGATGTGATGAGCAAATGAAGAAACTGTAGGTGTCAATACACACTATTTGAGTCCTTAAGATTCTTTAGGACCATTTGGGATACCATAGGTGAAAAAACATATCTAGTGGTGGCCATCTTTGCCTACAGAATTATTAGCAAAGCCAGCTAACTAGCTCTAGTGTGCAATATGAAAATTAAGAAAGTACAGTGAATATTGCTGTCTACCATTTTTACTTTCTGCAGGCTTGATAATCTGGATCACTGTTTCTGACTGCATGCTTTGAGCTAAAATCAGGTCCTGGAACCCTGATATACTGTGTCCATTTTAGGATCCCCAGTACAAGAAAGGCATGGTCACACTGGAGTGAGTCTAGTGCAGGGCCACCAAGGTAGTCGGGGCTGGAGCACATAGCATACAAGGGAGAGGTTGGTAAAACTGGATTTATTCTTAAAGGAGAATGCTAAGGGGATCTTAAGAAAAAAAGGTTAACATGATCTCATTACTGTCTTTGACTACCTATTGAGGTGATCTCATTGCTGCCTTCAACTACTCATTGAGAGGCTATAGAGAAGATGGAGCCAGACTCTTCTCAGAGGTGCACAGTGTTAAGATGAAAGGCAATAGTCACAAGATGTAACACATGAAGTACCAATTAGGTATTAGGAAAAAGTTTTCCCCATGAGAGTAGTCAAATAGGGGAAGCTGTGAAACCTCTAAATCTCTGTCCTGGGAGAGACTGAAAACTCATCTGAACAAATCACTGAGTAACTTGGTCTTGCTGGCCCTGACTTAAGCTTCAGGTTGGACCGCATAATCATTGGAGGTCCGTTCCATCCCACATCATTCCGCAGTTCTGCAGTTCTCTGGCTGACATGATGCTCCTCTGCGTGGTAAGCACTGATCACAGTGTGCCCAGACGCCACTCCCTCCCCTGCTGTGGCAAAATGGACAAAGTCACATATTCTCAGGGGCGTCCTCCCCCTTGCTATTTCTGCATTTGGCAGACTGACACAGTGCAGTTTGAACCTAAATGCAACATCCAGGAAAAATAACACCTCAGGTATATGAGATGCTTGAAAATCTATGAATTATTTGCAATCCTCAATATAGTTGATACACCAAAGTTAAATACAGTATTTGTCATTCATTGCTATTTTCACCCACACATTTATTATTTCACAATCCATCACAGCATCCTTCTGAGCAGCTGAATCGCATAAATTTTCCATGTATTAATATTTTGATTAACAGTTTAATAAAAGATGACTTTCTTAAGAAGTGGTAGTGAAGCATAAGCATATTATTGTGAGCAATACACTTGCTGAAAAAATAATTTTGCTCTTTAAAAAAAATACATGTGTGCCAGAGAGTGAATTGTAAAGCTGTGAAAAATGAAATTGTGTAGGTGCTGTTAGCCTCTGAGTCAGCAGCTAACATTTAGCAAAAATTAGCATCTTAAGCCTAAGCGCTCCCCCTACATGCTATGAGCCACCCTTTCTGCATAACCGTGTACCTACAAACTGCTGCAGTTGGACGGTGCCTCAGAGCTTATACAATTGAAAGTGTAACAAACTGATTCACTGTAAATTAGCAGAGTGCAGCCAGTCACGCTGAAGAGACATTCACCACATGAGCAACCTCTGTCATGGCGGGGGTAGGAGGAGCTGACAGCACACGTATTATTGCAGAGAGACTAGCGGTTTTCACTGAAGCTGAAGGTGAAACACCTGCAAGTGGGTCAAATTATTTATTTTATTTCTTTCATAAATGAGGGCAACTGACAATCAATAATTACCACAGACATACAGAAAGAAAGAATTTGTCAGGACGATTTCATATTTACTTTTTATGAATTTCAATTATTTATGCATCAGTGGCACAGTATATCAGTAGAGTTGCTATTTCATTAAGAAGGATAGCTCTTTGCTGTTATACAGCATATGTAATAAAAAACCTGTTAGTTTTGCTCTCTGCTGGCACTCTGCCAGCCTCAAATACGGTCACAATGCCCTGGAAACTGTTTTCTTCTACGCCCAGCTCCTTTGATAGCAGGAAGACACAGTGACACAGAGCTGTTCTACTCTGAGTACCTCTGATAAATCCAAACTGTCAGACAGTGCTGGTCAAAGGTAAATGGGACATCAAGAAAAAAAAAAAAAAAGCAGCACCAAGGAAAGAAAGCAGCACTGACCTTTTCTGCAGTGCTCTCTCAGTAGTCAGTGTTTCATACTAGTTCAGCTGCTCACATAGCACTGAACAGACAAAAAGGCTGCTCTGCATACAGCATGACCTCTTTTGGTTATTCCTTTGTGTGGATCATTGCCACGGCTTTTGAAGATGAGTAAAGTCTAGCATAAAGATACATCTATAAATAAAAGATGGTAATTTTAAGCAAGCTTTAAAATGATTACAGGAAATAATGCAGTTTACAAAGAAACCCTGATCCACTGAGCATCATCTGTCTGAGGATATGGAAAACACCACCTGGGCCAAAGGATGCCCTTCAAGCTCAAAATGTAAAGCAGTGACCTGAGATCTCTGATAAGAAACCTGAGGAGGACTGAATTGAGGAAAAACAGTTTATAGAATTAAAAGGTACTATTGCTGGACTCACAAGATCACAAGTTAAACTGAGTCTGGGAGTTACCAGCTCTTTGAGGAGCAGGCAGAGGGTTGATACAAATGCACAGCAAGAGAAAAATCTGCACAGAGCAGCACTGATTTCTTTGCTGACATCTGTGGCATTTTTAAATCAGAATAGTCTATGCAACGGTTTCTCCCACACAAGCAGAGTTTGACTCACTGTAAAAAGTGAGAGAGAAATTCTGTGCAGTCTCAGAAAAGGAGGCACCCTTCTATAATATCCCCATCTGCCAAACCTCATGTGTCATTGCTGCTTTCCATATATTTTTCCAGTGGTTTAAATGCAAGGAACATCAAGTTTTATCCATAAGACCTGATCAGGTAGAATGACCTTTATAGTCCAGTTAAAAGAGGACTATAGAGGCAAAACTCCCCAGACTGGGTAACAACACTGGCTAGTGGGCAAGAATCAATTATTCATTCAGAAACATCTAGAGCTAGTCAGATGATCTATCTGCATAACAAATAAAGCTGATGATTTGTCCTGTTTTGTTGAATGCATGATTCATGATTATATGATTACTCATGTGGCTCTTGAGAACATGATTTGATCCAATCCAAAAACAATCTAAGGAGGAATAGCTGAAACATTTGGGCCCTGATTCAAGCATATGTACATGTTTTAAAATATGAATAGTCCTTAGTATTAATCCTGATCTTAAAGTTATTCATGTTTAACTACGTTGCTGGACAAGATAGATAAGATACTTGAAATAGCATGTGTGATAATAAAGCAAATTAGTACAGACCTGCAGAAGACAGCAGTGGCTTGATGGTGTGAAAAATGCATAAATTCAGTCTGTGAACGTATACCAGCTGGTAGCCAGTCAGACTGGACATACTGCCTGGGCAACTGGGAGACCCACTGGTCTGGGGGAGCCAGCCAGATGATCAGCCTAAGTGTCTCAACACAAACTTCTGTTTGCTGTAGAATAAGGACTCTACAAACAAATATGATATGACTGTTGAAATGGCTTCCATATATCGAGTGGTGATGAAGAAGGAGGAAGCTGTTGAATTGCAGATGCAGTGCTGAGGTATGGCCTGATGTTGCTAAACAGAAGGTACCACTGGCCAACCCTCTCTTCTGACATGGACAGACCAATATTAGAGCATGCTGTCACTAAAGAATTATCAATGCTCCTGTATTGGATTTACGTGGCAAGGTTTTGGTAGTAGGGTGCTTGCAGGAGTGACTTCTGTGAAGACACTAGGAGCTGCTCCATGTCAGAAAGAGACAGTTCCAGCCAGTTCCAAGATGGACCCACTGATGGCCGAAGCTGAGCCCATCAGTAATGTTGGTGACTCTTCTCTGATAAGATATTTAAGAAAGGGTAAAAACCACTTTGCAACACCTGTTAGAGAAGACTGAGAAAATGAGGAAGAAACAACACTGCAGGCACCAAGGTCAGTGCAGAAAGAGGGGGAGATGCCCCTGCAGCCTGTGTAGAAGACCATGGTGATGAAGGTTGACCACCTGCAGCCCATAGAACACCACATTGAAGCAGATATCTGCATTGCAGCCCAAGGAGGGCCCCATGCCAGCACAGGTGGAGATGCCCTGAAGGAAGCTGCAGTCTGTGGAGAGCAGGTTTTCTACTAGGGACTGTGGCCTGTGGGGGACCCATGCTGGAGCAGTCTGTTCCTGATGAACTTTACCCTATGGAAAGGATCTGTGCCGGAGTAGTTCTTGAAGAACCACAGCCCACGGAAAGGACCCACATTGGAACAGTTCATGAAGGACTGTATCCCATAGGAGGGACTCCACAACAAAGAAGGGCAAAAGTCTGAGGAGGGAAGAGTCGCAGAGACCAAGTGTTATTAACTGACTGCAAACCGTACTCCTCATCCACCTGCACTGCTAAGGGGGGAGGAGGTAGAAGAGTCGGGAGTGAATTTGAACATGAGAAGAAAAGGGGGTGAGTAGATGGTGGTTTTAAGGTCTGGGGGTTTTATTTCTCACTATCCTACTCTGCAATTAATGGACAACAAATTAAACTTAAATTTAAATTAAAATTTAAATTAAATAAATTTAAATTAAAATTAAATTTTCCCCAAGTCAAGTCTGTTTTGCCCATTACAGAAATTGGTGAATGATTTCCATGTCCTTATCATAATCCACAAGTTTTTTTATTGTATTTTCTCCCCCTGTCCTGCCGAGGAGGGGGAATGAGAGAGTGGCTTGGTGGGCATCTGGTGGCTGGCTGAGGTCAAGCCATCACAGCCCCTGTGTAGTATTTAGTTCTAATAGCTCTACCATCCATGCACAAAATATTTCCCCTAGACTAAACATACTGCAAGTCTATTCTTGTTTGCTATCTAGAGTTAGATACTGACAGTCTGGTTTCACTTTACAACTTCCTCTAAAATGTTTATTTTATTATTCAAACTCAGATAATTAAATGGATTCTGAAAAAGTTTTTTTAGATTTTCAGATGCTTCACACAATCTTATATGGGCAAGATTATTTTCAGCTTCTTCCATTCACTTGTCTCACATGTTAGTGGTTTGAACCTCATGTTTCCTAATAGTTAATCCTAATAATGTTCTCCATTGGCTTTAATGGAAAGGTTAGTTTCTGAATGCTACTTGTGATAAGACCTTCAGTGTTCCAGAAGATATTTGCTACAAGGCCAATAAAAACCACAGTCTTAAAATTACCCAAAATTACCGGATCAGAGAGAAACTGACCCAAAGAACAATGTCACAGAACCACAACTGCTGAGCTTGGTAGAGACCTCTGGAGGTCTCTAGTCCAACTCCCATGCTCAAAGTGGGTACCACTAGAACAGCTTGCTGAGAGCTGTGTCCAGTCTGGTCTTGACCATCTCCAAGAACAGACGTCCATAAACTCTCTGAATAAGCTGGTCCAGTGTTTGAGCACTTTCACACTAAAAAGTTGTTTCTTCTGTTTAAATGGAATTTGCTGTATTCAGCTAGTGCCCACTGCCTCTTACCCTGTTACGAGGCACCAGTGAAAAAAGTCTGGCTCCATCTTCTTTATTGTCCCCCCAAACCACCTATTTATACACACTAATGAGATCCCCCCTGTCTTTTCTCTAGACTAAACAGTCCCAGCATGAGAGTGATGGTCCAGTACCTTAATCATCTTAGTGGCCTTTTGCTGGACTGTCTCCAGTTGCTCCATATATCTCTTATGCTGGGAAGCCCAGAACTGGACACAATACTCCAGGTGTGCCTCACCAATGCTAAGTAGAGGGGAAGGATCACTTCCCTTGACCTGCTGGCAACACTCCTCCTAATGCAGACCAGGATACCATTAGCCTTCTTCATTTCAAGGGCACATTGCTGCCTCATTTCCAATTTCCTGTCCACCAGAACCTCCAGTCCTTCTCTGCAAACCCAGTCAGCCCCCATCCTGTACCTGCTCATGGTGTTGTTCCTTCCCAGATGCAGGACTTGGCATTTCTTTTTGTTGAATTTCATGGGATTCCTGTTGGTCCATTTCTCCACCCTTTTGAGGACCCTTTGTATGGTAGCACAGCCCTATGGTGTACCAACCATTCCTCACAGCTTTGTATCATCTGAAAACTTCCTGAGGGTGGTCTTTGCCTCATTATTGAGGTCATTAATGAAGATGTTAATCAACACTGGTCCCAGTATTGATTCCTGGGGTACACCACTGGTGATGGGCCTCCAACTGGACTGTGTGCCCCCTATCACAACTCTTTGGGCTTGTTTTCAGCCAGTTTTCAATCCACCTCACTGTCCATTTATCTGTCTGCCAATAGGGATGTTAAGGGAGACAGTGCAACATGAAGGATGCAATTAGCAAGTATGGATATCCATCATGAAATTACTGCTATTGCCAACAACTAAAAATAGATCTAGTTTATGGCTTTTCTGACAACAGTCATACTTTTGAATCAGGGAAGAAGCATTCTGGAGCATATCTTGGGACAGCTATAATAAAGGAACTGCAATTTATCTACTGCACAGTAAATCTAAACTTTCTGCTCTTAACATCAGGGCAGATAACAAATAAACTTGGGTCAGCTAATTTGTCAGTGTGTACACAACTGATAGCAAGATATGACTTTACTCCTATCATATATAAAAAGGTCTGTGAAACCTAACCTGGCACATTTGACACTTTCTTTAAAAGAAATCTAATGCAAGTGAAACAGAAGAAAAATGTGAAACAGCCACAAAGTAACACAATGGATGCAAAGTGTCTAGTACACTAGAAACAGAAATAGGTAGATTGAACTCTTCTGGCACATTAGAAGATTGGTTTTGCTTCTTATGAAATTTATCAATGAACATTGCTATTAAACCATGATCCCTTTCACATCATGTGACCATTTTTTCTTTCCAAAGAGGTATTCTTTCTTTATAGGCCTGGTAATTCCCTTGGAGAATGTCTTTTATGATTCACCTGTTTCTAATTTTCTCTTTGTCTCCATTACAGAAATAAACATCACTAGTGACAAACTCAACATCATCTTTCTGGTGTTTGTTTATGCCTTCTGCTTCTCCTTTGCATGGGACGTATGTGGTCTTTTGTGTATATGTGTTTTTGAGTATGAAACCTGTATTTTCTTCTGCTTGTGCTGAACATTCTTCACCTGTTGTATCACCTGCTCTAGTATCTAATTCTGTATTGTCACATACAATTGTCTGTTAATTACATTTACTGTGGGGAAAAAAATATTATATAATGGCAATATTTGCATCCTTCTTTGAAAAAATAACCACCCAATGAAGTATGGTGTTGTATGTAATAGAACACTGGACTAGGAAAACATAAGGAAAAGTACACAGAGAAACAGCACAAGTAAGGATCTTTGAGCTATTAAGGCTAATCAGATTCTTTGGCATTTGTATGGGTGTTTCCGCAAACCATTTGACAATGCTTTATAATGGCACATCATGGCAGTTCTGAACTGATATATTAAGGAGATTTACTGAAACAAATGGCTCATGAATTGTGGATCATCAAATGAAATCCCACAGCACTCAAACTGTGATTTACAATGCATTGTTAAATTGCAAGTTCATGCCTTTCATAACATCTTGTAACAGCTCAATTATTTAAAAATAAGATGTCCATGAATGGAAGAGGATCTTCTTAAAATAAAAAAGACTTCTGTATTTTAGTTTCTCTACATATGTCATACTTCACATTGGAAGTCTTGATTTGTTCTTGGGCAGAATGAAACATTTTGGAAACAACATGTGTCATCCTCAGGATTCAAAGAGTTCAAAACCAAAAAGATAGCCATCAATGGGTATATTATAAATATATATATATATAGGAGTTAATTTGATAGAAATAAGGTAATTCTTACATAATCTAATTTTCCATGATGGATCTTCAGCTCCTGTAGAAAACTAGAATATTTAAGGTTTTGTGGGAGGACAGAAGGATTTTCTTGCTGGTAGGGGTGAAGGGTTACAAAATAATTTTTGCAAAATTACTTGAAAACCTCACAATCATAAGTTCTCTGTTTATCAGCTTGATCCCTGTCTTACTCTGCTCATGCACTTCAACTCTGACATGTAGGAAATATCTTACAGAAATGAAAGGATAGTTTCCACTTTCAAATAGTCCTCAACCTCTCAGCTGGTGTTGCGAACAGAAATGTCAATCAGTTTTAAACACAGTGATATTTGTGAATGCATTCCAATTAGAAACCATCAGTTTGTTTGACAGAGAACATTAATGCCAATAGAAAGTACACCTGAGTTTCTGGGAAAGTTATTAGAGTACGCTGTACACTAGAAACTTCCTCAGAAGCCATTACTGTAAATAATGTCAAGAAAATACTGCAGAAAAGACAGATCAGCAGATTCAGATGACTAAGAACTACTTATTTAAAGGAATGTAATATAATTGCTTCTTTCATTTAAATAAAAGAAAGATGGAAATAAAAGAAAAAACAGATTCTGAAGTAATTTTGAATATGTGTAGTAAAATACACATTCCAGAAGTAACTGGCCAGAGATACATTTGTAGAATTTATAACCACCCCTAAGTTTTGTCCCTGTTGTGATGAGAATTGAAAAGTAACTCTGAGTTTAAATATAAGAACTGATACTTTCCAGTAAATGCTATACACAAATATCATATCTACTCCAGAAAACATATGCTTAAGTTTTTTGTGAGTTTAATAGCTTTTATAATATTTCTGTCTGCTTGTTTGCTGAAATAGATGATCTGTCATTGCATTGTACATTATGCACTACCTTTTTATTCAGTGCATAAAAGTTATTCACATATTCCTTCATCCATTTAACACAGTCAATGATCACATATGGTACACTGAGAATATGAATTATATATGCTTTGCTAAAACAGAATGAGACTGGATTTTATATAGTGCATTTTTCTTTAAAAGGGGAAACTGGGGGCTAGAATAGTTGTCAATAATTGACCTTCAAGGTAGGAAGATAGCTAGTCTTACCTCTAGCCCATGTACTTCTCTATTTTGAAATAAAGTGCTTTAACACAATTTTAAATATTTGGGAGCTGAACTTGGTGTAAGTCCATTCATGGTTTATAGTCCAAATCAGCATTTCTGTACTTCTTTTTCAATCACACCTTCATATTACTTTTGTCATTCTTGACACTATTTGTGGAAGTTAAACAACTCTTTTGGGTAAGTGAAAGAACATACCACCTAAAAAGTCAGCAACAAAGCAAGAATAGAATTAATACAGAGATTTCATAAATTAAAGTAAGCTGTTCTGGTAAACAGATTGGATGACATTTTATTATCTGCAAGGATAGAGCACCAGCAGTGTTCACAACAAAGCACTGCAAAGCAATGGGACTTGGGTGCAGAGCCAGAAAATGTGTGATCCTGAAAAATAGAGAGATTATTAAAATATAATAATATCTTCAGTTCAGGTCTTCAAGATATGCCTTGAGTGTAAGAATGAACAAGATATTTGGTTTCATTTACCCTCCTCTGTTCTACATCACCCTTTCTTCTTTCACCCTACTGCCTTCCCGGTATTCATTTCATTTGATGTGTCCTCACTACACTTGCTTTTGACCATTTGTTCCTGTTTTAAGGAAACAACGTTAATTATGGATGCCAAGGAAACAGCCTCACCTGACCTCATTAACACCATTCCTAGGAAAATATACAGTTTTAAAAATTATAATGAATTAAGATTTAGCCACACAAATAGATAGGGGTTCAACTGCAGCAGGGGAGAGTACTTTGGTATATGAATCAAAGTTTGTGTGAAAATAGCAAGAAAATACTGGGACATTGTACAAATGTTGGCACATTTTGGTGGGTTGTAGTTTTGCAATTTATGAATAGTTTTGTTTGAATCTATCAAGAAAAGATATCTGCATAGGACTGCCATATTAAATACCAAAACATTTCTTAGAGGAGAAAATGGTTTGATTCCGTTTCTGTTCCTGTAATTGTTGCATTAGTGTCCTTTATTTCTGTGCCTATTTCAGTATCAGATGTGCAATTTTTGCTGGCAAGCATTCTCCTTAAACTAAGATATCTGCAAGTTCAATATGTGGGAATACTACAGTCTTGAATTCAATTAGCATATGATTCCTTACAAAACACTGCACTCACCTGCTTACAGATCTTTACTTGCAGTCCTCAATCTAGAGACACAAGAATTTTTTTACAGCCTGTGATGAGTGAAAGGATGACAAAATCTGTCAGTTTTTTGGGTTTTGTTTTTCTCCTTTTTTAACAGTAGATCTATTAATTCATTAGCAGAATGATTGTTCTGCTCTGATTGAACACGTGTTCCGGAAAAGGAAGGAGGGTTGATTTGCTTGGCTGTGTAGGTAAATGGAGTTCTGGCTGATCTTCCACCACCATCTGCTCAAGTGCTTCTGTACGTCTGCATTTGCAGGAATCTTTTTTTTTTTCTTTATTTTTTTTTCCCCTGCCTATTATCTTAATTTTCCTCTTATTCCAAGAAAGTTTCCATTTATGTACTGTTCCACCTCTTCCACTATTAGGTACTGATACCACATGATATTAGACATTTACAGTATAGACATAATAATCTGAAATGTGGCTGTCAAGACTCCCTTTATAGTCAAAAGATATAAATAGAGGATTTCTGTCATATCTCATCCTCATCCTTATGTAGAAACCTAAAAATAGATCACATGAATCACAACTTAGAAGTTCCTATTTTTCTCCAGTGAGTGACTATAAAGGGAGACAAGGATGACTAATTCAAATACCGCCATCTATTTTGTAGATGTTCAAATTAAGTGGCTAATATACATATTATTTTTTCCTGCTGACTTTTTTTTACTATTGATCTTGTACTCCTTTTGCTCATTCATATGTGAAGCATTTTTGAGACAATTCTTTAGAACATCTACTACTTCCGCTTTTTGCCCTCTTTTTTCTCCCACTGTTCAGACAGGAGAGGAATATTGGAGCCAACTCTTCCAGAGATACAATCTTCTGTTTTTTAAAGCCTTCCTGACTGAGTAGGAGTTATTTGCTTCAGTCACTGAGATTATATCAAGGAGTCTTAGAAGACTTTCTACATGAGGTCAGGACAATTTTGAATACACATTCCTCACTTGCAGATGAAGGAGAAGCAGGATAAAAGGTTCTGTGAGAAATTTTACTTAGTATTTAATCCCTTATTTAGTTTGCTAGGACTGAAAGGCAATCATCAGGTAAGAGGCAACAACAGGAGGCAACAGTAGATTTACAGATTACTTCTGAACAAAACACTCATCCAGACTGTCCTTCCTGAAGTCTTTGATGGTAACAGTAGATGAGATGAATGCTTTTTGGAAGTGTGGGGTAATTGCTGTAGTTTATTATCCCCAGTTTATTACCACACTAGCTATGACCAAAGGACAGTGCCATAGGAAAGAAAGCTGTAATTTAGGTCAGCATTTTTTATCCCTGTTTCCCCAAAGACTTCTCTAAAGACTTCAGTTTGAAGACTATTAATATTATTATTTTGAAAATTCATTGTCTTGGATGTTTCCATATGATATTCAGGCTTTGAGAAGTAGAACAAAATGGGCTCTGAACAGCCAGTGTGCTATAACTTTCTCCTTGCAGTACAATACAGGCAGTGTGCAGATGTACTTAGCAATTCAGAGTGTATCAACTGGTAAAACATGCTGCCACTAAATACACAGAAGGTCCAGGATAAAAATGACCTCATGTTAAACTACATTGTAAGGTAAATCATGGCTACCCAAGAGGACAGTCACAAAAATAGGTGACAGTTTTTGTAAAAAAACCCAAATATTAAAAGTTTCATGTTGTATATGAGTCCAAGGAGTGTCTGTTGGCCCAGACTCCTTCACCTAGATTGTGCCCTGTGCAAATTCAGGAGGATTCTAGGAATGTACCTCTCTGAAAACACTCAAATACCATCCGTTCTCAGAAGCAAACATCTCATCTCACTTGTAACCTGCTACTTTTCAGGCTTCCAGAAACTTGATTGCTGTTGAAACCTTAAGGACGATACTTCCCATTATGGCTTCTGATGACTGTAAGAATAGTGGATAATGGCCCTCAGAAAATTTAGGGTTGGTTCACAGGATCAGTTATATAAAGCTCATATGAATAAAATTTTAATAAGAACCCCAATGGATTTGTTCAACTTCAGGCAGGAAATTATGAGATATGGCACCTCAGGGATCAGCCCCATTGCTAATATAGCATTGTTTCACTCAATCACACAGCTTCAAGAAGTCAATATTTATTGAATAATGTAAAGAAAACTTACCAAGAAAACATATAATATAATGGTCTAAAAGTAAATGCTGTGAGGAATATGGTGGGTATCACATAACTATACTGTTAAAATGGTGCGTGCAATTGCATAATAAGGGTCAGTAAGGATCAATTTATGACCTCCTAGGACTAGAGAAGACAGAAGTTTTTTCCTGTAGGCAGGTAACAGAACTGCAACTATCAATGGAAATAGAGTATGTGAAAGTTGCAGCAGCTCTGGATTTGTCCTAAGAGCTTTAATTACAAAAGACATACTGAAGTATGGTATTCAAATGTGCTTGATTGGGTTTGGGCTTTGTTTTCGCTACAGAAAAAATGCAAGAAAACAAGTTATATAGAGTACTATAAGTCTGATATACAATTGTATATTTTATATAATAAGATTTTTTAATATAATGTTGACATTTTTATTATATGTGTTATATTTGGATATAAACAGATTACATTTATATATATAATTTTATACAATATTTCAAAATATATTTATATAAATATAGATTTTAATAATTGGATTTTTGAATAAATATGCTGGCATAAATTATTGTACAACTCCAGTCTGCGTTGAAAACAGATTACATGTGAATCTGGATTAGCTTCAATCTTAACATTATGTGAAATGTTATTAAATTCATCAATGTTGTGATGACTGAAAAAATAGTATAAGGCTTTTCTTAAGAAAGAATTCAAGGAAACTAACACATAACCCTAGGGAATAGGGATAAGTCAGCAGTGATTGTACTCTACAATTTGGCAGTTCTCTCTTACCAGAAGAACAAAGACTAATGGCCAGAAAGATTAAACTCCCAAAGTGAAGGATGTTTAAAGTAGTTGGTTTTAAAACACAACATATCACAGCACTCTGTCCAGATGACATGTATATTGTACATGTATTGACAATGTATGACAATATATGTTTAATGTATTTTAAAATTTAAGGGGAGGGAAAGAACAAGGAAGAAAATGACATAAATTAAAAAAGGAAAAGAAAAGAGGGGAAGAAGAGAAGGAAAGAAAAAAGGGAGAAAGAAGGGATTCTGGGGTACAGGAGGGTAGGAGGTACACACACACAAAACAAAAGAGAAGAAAACTAGCAATCATCAGTGAAAAAAGAAGGGAGAGGGGGAAAAAGCTATGAGCAAAAAATGAAGCAAAATGAGGAAGATTGCTGAGATCACAGTCCCACCAACCTGTGAATTTTGAATGGGTACCAGCCAGCTGCTGGGAGAGGGCCAATGAGTTGCTTGGCTAAATGAAAAGCAGTTGGCATCCTAGTATTCTACATGTGATGAGCATCCAATATGTGACACTTGATCTTATGCCAGGAACATGCTATGGTTTGAAATCTCTAGCAGCCAATCAGGATACCCAGTGACTACTTTCTTTTATCATTTTAATTGCATGTCCTGCACCAAAGAATACTTAATCCAGTTGCACATGGATTTAGATGGAACAAAATTCAGACTGTTTAAAACAACTGCTCACAATCAGTCCGTAAAACATAAATTCTACTTCAGGCAGAAACCTTTCTCATAGATCAAAGAGCTATACTCATTCCATATTTTTTGTTCTTTAACAAAAAATAAAAGTCAGAACAGTCAGGAACCATATTTATTTAATTACTTATTTATCTGATAGCCTTCAGGTAGATGTGGCTATCAGAGATGACACCAGATGTACACCCACTTGTATTTGCCATGCTCTGACTTTAAGATGTTGCAGCACTAATTCATCCCATTATTCTAACATTGAGAGCAGTCTCTAATAAATAAGATATGTATGGGTTTATCTTAATCATCATTCCTCTACTAGTGACTGTATTCCTTTTCAGGGAGTAATGCTTATGCCTTTGCAATATATGATTAGAAATTATGCTGTTGTTCTATGCCTTTTAATACTAATATTTATCCTGAGCCAGGTTTAAAGTGTTGTTGTAACATCTCTTTTCTAGGTCTATTTGCAGTCTATCTACTGATCTGTAAGAGCTACAATTTGAGAAAATGCTGTGTCAAGGAGTAAAAGTAGGATGAGATATATTTTAATTTCCCTTTCCTACACCTCCTTCTCAATACTGATACAAATTTCATCACTTTAAATCTCTTTCACGTTAATTGCGCTAAAAGGACATGTATGGGTGTGGAGAGTTCAAAACCAAAAAGATGGCCTATGACTCCCTAGTTACAGCTCTGGCATAGGGGGTCTAATTTGATAATATACTCTTTTGCTTATTTTTGAATTTACACAAGGATCTATAAACACTTACCTCTATTTCTGTGTTCCAGAAATATTGCAGAGACATCCATGAGCATTTATCAGAAGAATTATTCCCATGAGAAAGGTTGCTGCATTGGCAATTGGTGCACTCTTCTCATAATACTATTTTGGTTTCAGAGTATACATGTGATGGGGTCATTCCATGTAGAGATATTCAAGCTATTGAATATTAGGAACAATCTAACTGGGATAACACCTAGCTAGTCCTGCACTGGCCCATCCACCAGTCTTCAGTATAGACTTTGTTTCCTATGCCTGCTTAAGGTTAAGAACTACATTGTAAAACTGATGAATTATTCAAGTGAGAAAAGATTTTGCAGGATGCAATACAGTATTTCACAACTTTTAAATGAGGTCACACAGTACCAGGTAAAACTTTGCTGCTGCTGAATCTCTATCAATTTTTGTTAAGTTAATTCTAACATGAGGCCAGTCTCTTTTTTGTCTTGCAGCACAGAGATTCAGGAATATTTGCATGTAGGATTTTCATTCAGGTCTCTGTTCCCGCATGAGGTGTAATTTTGAATAAGTTTATAGAAGCACTTTGTATCTGGCAGACAAAAATTTGCTTCACCTCCACAAGCATTCTGAAATGATGAAGTAGTCACTGGAAATTTGGCTCTAGGATTCTTTACTTTTTACCAAAAGTCCTGATTGCACCCCCTGGAGTGACATTAGGCCCAACTGTGTTTTGGTGCATCTAAGTATCTTTCTGTGAGCTTTTGGCATACTCAGTAAAATTCCATAAAACAATATACTTGTTAATATAAAATATAGGATGAATGTTATTTCCTTAAGGAAAGAGTCCCTGTCCTCATGCTAGACTCATATGATCTGAATAATTTTTCATCTGTTATACACTATGATGCAGTAAACTGCATTCTCAGTTTTAACCTCCAAAGGAAAAAAAACCTAGATAAGCCATCTTCTATATTTTTAAGGGTGTTTTTTAAAATATTATTTAGTAAGAATAAGCACATTGTAATTGGGCCTTTTAAAGTACAAAATAAGTCAATATAAGGAAGGTGATGACCATATTCAAATGAATATTGGTAATAGTTTCTGTGGGCTCATTATTCTGCAGAAAATGAAGCAACTGTATTTCATACCACAAGCCCTGTTTTAAAAATCACAGTGTTTTTATTCCCCCTGTGACTTTCATAAAGGTACTACACCATGGTGATTGCAAGCATGTGACCACAACAAAAATCTCATATGACTCCCAGGGGCAGCTCAGCATGAGTAAGCAATTCCTAGCACCATCCAAAGCTACATTCCAGTAAGAGATTATGGTTTTTGTACAGCCTCATGATTCCTGCCACTCCCCCTCCCAACAAAAATATCATTGTTATTATTTCCTCTACATCAGGAGACTTAATGACTATCACACCTAACATTTTAACGTTTCTTTGGAATATGAAATTGTTTTCCAGGCCACTTTCTATTTTGGTCCTGGGTGATGACGAACGTGTGCTGAATTTTATAATCATCCCCAGATAAACTAACTGAGGGTTTAATTCAATCCAGAATGTCACAATACATTTGGAAACAAAGTATTTCCAAGAAATATGTGGGTTTTCCCTTCACAAATAACCTAATGAAATGCATACTTTACAGGGAAACCCATAGGAAGACAGGAATTTGCTCCCAGTGAATACACTAGATTTCCCAATCTATGGGTCAAGCCTGAATGAATTAAAATTAAGTTTGAGGCTCTTAACAGTAGCCTTTTTTCTAGGGAACTTTCATGATAATAGCTGCATCCTGTCCCTCCCTCACCTTTTAAACTAAAAACAAAAGAAAAGAAATCGAGACAGTTTTAGTATTTGCTGACATCTCAGTTCAAGTCAGCCTTTGGTCTGCTTTGGTAACTGCATTGTATAAACTTGAGCTTGCTGAAGAAATACCAGACTGTTTCCCAAATCAGAAGCAGTATAGCTTTGTAAGTGTGGGATGAGCCTGCTAGGGCAGAGTGGCACAGTACTGCTGATGAGCTGCTTCCAGAGCTGTGATGGTTTATCTGCACTGAGCTGGTTCATTCCATGTAAATATATACAACTTATATGGACACTGTATGCTGTAAATGTAGCAAGAGAATATGAAAGCTGCCCTAGCCATGTTTAAAGTACCATATGTTCATGGATATGAAGTCTAATTTACACAATATTTAATGTCACCTCTCATTAACACCATCTTATGCCTCTGATGCAGGGTCTGAAGCAGCATAATGCTCATCAATTAGGAGCCACAGCTTTTCTACCCAGATGTTGTCAAATAAGCATACCTCCATATCTTCCTAAACATAGGCCACAAAATACTGAACAATTGGCTCAGCCATTTCTAGCACATCTCCATCGCTCTACATCCTTTTACCCTTCAGAGAGGAAAAGTTTACAGATTAATTTCCACATGTATCTACTCGTATAAGCCTTCCTGATACCTGAAAATTTCAAACTATGGCCTAACTGTAACACTTTTGTTTACCTTCAAGATTTATTTCAACCGAGCCATCTTGTAGTGCCAGATGAGCTTTGAAAGGTGTCCCAAAACCTATTTCAAATCTTATTTCCTCCGGAGCTGAAATGGGAAGCTGACCCGAAGCTTAGTTCATATTACACAAACTACCAAAAAACTTTGCTTTTCAGTGATTTCTGTGAACGGATGGCCAAAAAATGACTAAGAACATCATCTCTAGCACCTTTTTATCTGTTGCCCCAACCAGGTCTCTGTCCCTGCAAGCATTCAGTGCTCTCTCCATTAAACCAGTTTAGTATAGTCTCAAAGTATTAAAAAATGGTTTGTACCTCTTTCTTTTTCCTCTGCACATCTTGAAACAGATGCCATTTTCTTTTTGCTAGCTTTCTCATAAATCTAGATGATAATACACAGGGATTTTTTTCTTGATAGCTTGGCAACACTTTATGCCTATGATTTAGATTTTGGGTTTTGGTTTTTTTTTTTTTGGTTTAGTGGGTTTTTTGGGTTTTGATTTTTTTTTTTCCTTAATAGATACATATTTTTTTCTTGCTATTAATCTTTCACAATGTGGTAATAGCATAATAGCATTCCAAATGGAACCAGGGATCACTGTATCAGGGTCTATATATGCTAAGAAAGAAATTATAGATTCTCCTATTCTGTTTATTGCAGACAGTAGCTTAGCACAAACTTATGGAACGCCTGACACAATGTCATCCCAGGCTATGCCTGGAGTCCCACATGTTATTAAATAACTGTAGTAGGTTAAATGCTTGGCAGGGATAGAGGTGAAGGTGCAGCTAGAGGTAGGTTACAGACAAGTATAGCCAGTTACAATCATGACAGATGTCCTTGGGAAGCTATTGTAGCGTGCTAAATGGGGAGCCAGACACATCAGTTTAATCCAATAACAGATTTTAGGGGTGGTTGATAGGACATATTGGAGAGTTGCCAAGAAGAGCCTGATGGTTACATTGGACTCTTCCAGGCTCAGAAGCAGCTCAGTTTCATTTCTAAATGGGTTGCATTTAACTTCTTTCTACAGTCATGGAAGGGAGGCAGGACAGGAAGGGAGGTTTCTGAGTCTTATCTTGAGTTCTAGTCTCAATATTGATGTCCCTGTGCCTTTTTTCAGCACAAGAATTATTTATAAAAAACTTATTAATCACACAGGATGCACTGACTAATTAAATTGACATTAGGTTTCTCTAATTAAGCAGTGTTTGGGAAACATTTCAAATATGAAGAGAACTGTATTGATGCTGAATTATTAATCATTTGATCCGCTGAGCTCAACAAATGACCATAATACACATCCCTGGTTATCCGCATTTAAGCACCCATGTAGTCACATTTACTTTAATAGTACTTGGTGACATTCTTCTAGTCAGGCATTTACACTGACCTGCTAGCTTTTAAATGCTGTATTTGCTAATCACTTGATCTCCTCTCACCCATTCCTCTTCCTTCACTTGCACATATCAGATATGAAGTGGAAGATGGGTCTTGAATAGTTTAAACCAGCTTGTGATTTGGCGAGAGAAAACTAGACATTAAAAAGAAGCTGTTGACATCAAAAGAGAAACAAGATTCTAAACCTTGGCCCTACAGGACAAAATAATTGTTTAGCATGACAGGCTCATTGTGCTTAAGGTACTGTCTCCATATTCCTTACGCAGGCAAAATTGCTATTCAAAGCAATGAAAATTTCCTTAGAGGGAAACTATTCCTAACAATATAACTTTGAACCCTTGAGGCTGAGAGTTAGTGACTGACGCATTGTTAGGAACATTTTTCTCTTTATTCTAGAAATAGCAGGTTTTGCAGGTGCATTTTTATTCAGCCGTGTGTGAGGGTGGTTGATCTAAAAGATGTACCTAATCTCAGATTAAAAACTCGTTTTCTTCAAATGAAGAAGATGGTGAAAGGTGTAATGTTAGTACTGAGATGCAGGTGAGTATTTTTATATGGTTAGAGAAACCAAGGTTTGGTTTTAACGTTGTCAAAACGCAATGAAATAACATTGCTGCATGAAGTAGTATTTGTGATTAGAAATAGAAGTGCATGGCAAAAAATCTCACCTTCTCTGCCTTTTGCAGTAAGTTGTTATTTCAGCTTCTAACCCCTGTAGACCTTTTTAGCATTATTCCTGAATTACCCAATGTATATATAGAATTACAAATTGTAGAGACATACAAAAGCAAATGGTTAGCTTATTTTCCTGCTTAAGATAATTTTTTTTTTTTTTCACACTGATTATGGACATTATGACAACCATTATATGGAAAGGAGCAATACTGAAAGAAAAGCAGATAATTACCTGTAGGAAAAAATATTAGGAGGTTCATAATCCAGTAAACAAATGGAAAAAAGGCTGCTGCAGCTCCACATTCATAGGTCCAACCAGTAAGTGAGGCTGAGCCTGAATTCCCAGTTGGCACACACGCACACACAAACATATATCAAATGTGTATTTATACATACACACAGCTGGTCACACAAACCCCAGCATGGACAGAAAATGCACTCACATGAACAGCATCAACATCCTTATCTTGTTCCCATCTCTGGCTAATGAGGATGAAGGTCGATCAGTGGAACAGGTATACCTATATACACATATACACTGCGCGTATCCCCCCAGCAGCCAGGCTCAGACACAGTCTGTGCAGTATCTACCACTGGATCCCAGGTCTCGCCATCACTGGCACCTGGACATATAAACCCACGAGGTCACAACCCTACTCCAGTTGCTGATACTCAGACCCCCTTTTGCCCTTTTGCATGGCACATAAACCTATTAGACACACAGAGACAATCTCTTCAGTAACTTGCCTGGGTGGGCACTCAGTCCATCCAGTCCCTGGCCCTTGGATTTCCCAGTGACCTCATGCACAGACATACACTTGCAAACAGGTTTGTCCATAGCTGGTCCCAACTTCTGGCCTTACCAGTAGCCAACCTCCAGACCTCATGGTCACTCCAGGAGTTGGTCTGGACCTCTCGGTCCTGCCAGTAGCCAACTCTCAGACCCTGTGATCTTTCTAAGATCTGACCCAGCCTTCTGGAAGTCTCTCATCCTGCTTGCCAGCTAGACCATCTTGATGTTTGCTAGCAATTGCATGCTAACATGCACATGACACAGCACATACATACTCCAGTCTCTCTAGAGAATGGCACCACAGACACATGGGACTTGTGGTCCCACCCGTTGGCTGGTACCTAGACCTCCATCCAGACACGTGCACACAGAATAGAGACCCCCCCCAAAATAGTTAAACGTGGATTTTAAAGAGAAGATAGAGTATCAGGGTATCAGGCACAGAGCATGGCCATGCAAACATAGTGACCAGCCCCCCCCCCCCATTAACATACAGCTGTCTTCCCATATTTGTCCCCAAACCACCTTGATTCCTCTCTTTGCCCACCATTGGCTCATTTCCCCAAATATGCCATGTCTGATGCACAATGTTCTTGCCCTGCATCCCACAATGATACCCATGCCTCTGTATGCAGTAGCCCCCACCACCATCTACAGTCTATAAGATTTTCCCCAGAGAAAGCTTTTCCCTTTGACTTTAATTGGCAAGTGCCCCTCCTGAGGCATGGGGCTGATCACCCTGTCAGGGTAGCCCTGGGAGGAGCCAGGCTGGGGGCTCCTGATAAGGTTTTTAATTTTTTTTTTAATTTTTTTAAATTATTAAAGGTCTGTGTTGTCTTTTACATAATTATTTTTTTTATTTCAGTATATCTAATTCTGGATGTAAGATATATCCCATCCTCTGCTTTTAACCATTTGCATATAGGAAATTATTTTCCCCAATCTTGTACTTAAGGGCAAAGTCTGAGCATAGTTTACTAATCAATAGAAAATGAATCATACATACTTAACTTTGTAGAACTTTGAGTCAGTTTATAACAGCATTTATTGAAGTTAAAAAAAAAAATTGTCTTTTTTGTTTGACCTGTAGTGATATCTTTTCCCATCAAATTCATTGACAATACTTCATAATACTTCTTTATCTCTCACTTTTTTGTTTTTCTTCTTTTTCAACTCAAAAACTCACTTCCTGTATTTCCCCCCCCCTCATTTCCCCTCCCTTCTCTTTCTGCTTCCTTTTCCTCTAGACACTCTTCAATTTCTTGTGCATGACATTTTTCTCCCTCTTCCTAATGCTTATCAAAATGCATCTTCCAAAAAGTGTTTAAGAAATTTTTTTCTGCATGATTAGATTTCAATGCCCTGTCTTTTAAACTTTTTTTAAATACACATCTCCCTTCAAAAGACCAGTGGTGGGCTGTAGTTTATTTTGTTTTGCTTTGTTTTATCATTACTAACTGCAATGTGACAAATATAATGGATGAAAACCTGGCCATAATTAGCAAGTTTTGTCATTGATTTAATTAACCTACCTTGTCAAAAATAAATAAACAAAAATTCCGATATTCTGATCTCTGACGACATGAGTAAGATGAGTTGAAGTTACTCCTGGTACAGATCAGTGTGAAATCAGCGTCAGTCCTGGTATATTATCTAGTTTTGTGGCACCTCTGTTGTACCTGAAGGCAAAACTTGAGATCTAACTTTACTGCTATATGATGCAGAAGAACATTCCCTCAAGCATACACACACAAAATTAAACATTATAGTTTTATAATGAGGGAGACACGTATTATTTGACTAAAAGTTTGCATCAGATTTGCTTCAGATTGGAGCACCATCCCAAGCCTTTCCGATACTGTAGTGGGTTAAACTTATCCAACAGCCAAACTTCCACTCAGCAGCTCATTCACTTCCACCTCCTCAAAGAGGCAGGAAGAGGACATAGGATGTCAAAACTCATGGGTCAAGATGGGTGCAGGGACAGCACCTACCAATTACCATCACAAGCAAAACAGACTCAACTTAGGGAAAATTAGATTTATTGAAATAGTTAGATTTGGGTAGTAAGAAACAAAGACAAACATTAAAACAACACCTTTCCCTCATCTCCCACGCTCAGTTTCATTTTCACTCCTGACTCCTCTCTACACCCTGAATAGTGCACGGGGATGGGGAATGGGGGTTGTGGTCAGTACATAACACTTTGTCTCTGCTGCTCCTTCCTTCTCACTCTTTTCCCCTGCTCTAGCATGGGCCCTTCCATGGGCTACAGTTCAAGATAACCCTGATCTAGTATGGGCTCTCCATAGACCTCAGTTCCTTCAGAAAATATCCACCTGCTCCACCATGATCTCATTCAGGGGTTGCAAGAGAATCTCTGTTCTGGCACCTGGAGCACCTCATCCCCCTTCTTCTCTGACCTTGGCATCTGCAGGGCCATTTCTCACACTTTTTTTCCTCTTTCTCTGCTTTTGTGGCATTTCTTTTGCCCTTTCTTAAATACATTTTCACCACCACCTTGACTGCTGGGCTCAACCATGCCCTGTGGTGGGTTGGTTGGAGCTGGCTGACATGGGGCAGCCCTGGCCTCTCCTCACAGAGGCCACCCAGCAGCATCCCTCACTGACACCCAGTACAGATGGTCAAGACCTATTGTGCTGTGCTGGCTCAGAAATGAATCATTCCCATTTCGCTATCACCAAAGTTTAAATCTGGATATCATTTTCAGAAATTCAATAGTATTTACATTTGAGTAATGTGTAATATTATGGGTGTGTTTTCTTAATTTCCAATAAATTTCCAGTTTTTCAAAATTCTTCATGAATGTCTTAAGAACTTCTAACCATGCAGTTATTTGTAGGCCTCAGGAAAAATCTATTTACAATATTCTTTTTAAAATTTATTTTTACAGTATTGACACTAAATCTTCATGAGGAGGGTGGGTACCTGAACCCCATACCTTTCAGATAATTACAGAAAACAGATAAACCCCTTCACTGAATCTCAGCAGAAATGTAGGCATTATGTAAGCTATTGGTAGAAATTGAAACATCGACCTCAGTCAGGTCTTTGGGGAACTACCCAGCTCTATACCACAGGAGCCAAATATAACCCACAATTAAATTTGACTAATTATATAGAGTATTTCAACAATTGTAATGCACTAGACCTCAAGTCACCTCCGAATATAATTTTTGTCTTTTCAACCCATGTATCACTATAAATACTTACTGTAAAAAAATCTTGCTTCATCTATGACTTCTTTAAAAGATACTTAAACTACTGAGGTTGAATAATAAAGTTTAGGGTCACAGTTGTCAAAATAATGCAGAAAATAGTGTTCTAAATGCCAACAACAGGAAATTCTCTGTCAGCACAAACTGCACAAAATGCAAAAAGGCGCAGAAATATCTTTGGACTTTCTTTTAAAATGAAGTCTTCCTACAAAGAAGTTACATAAATGTCTTATGTCCCCAAGTTTTTTTGGTTTTTAATTTTTCCTAATAAATATGTCTTTGAACATGCATCTGGGAAAACTTTGCCATATCACATTATTGCAAAAATTATTAAATTTTTCAGTATATGAGAACGCACCTCCTGCTGACATTTTATCATTGATTTAACAAGGGTTTTTTTAAACAGATATTTTGGTCGTCAGTATGTAAATATGATTTTGTAGAGAAATGGAAGGGAAGAAAGAAAAGTGTATATGGGAATGGTCTAAAAATGGTAGAAAGTTTAAAAAAGTATAAATCCAAAATTAAAAAGATCTTTCTTCCTAATCTGCCCAAAAGCTTTCATTTGTTTGGGTTTAGAGGGATTTAGAATATAAGCAAAAAAATCAATACAGTGAAGGAAAAAAATCACCAGAACATTCACTTTGCCTCTACTTTTTCTGACCAGTGCCATAAAATTCTGACAACACCTGAAGTTTAAAAATAGTCAAGCTTTTCATCACAAAGCTTAAATGCTATGTTTAGGTTTCTATCAAATGAAGCCTTCAGGTACCAGTGTCTCTTCATTTATTATTTGTTGCAGTTTACCATGTCCAACAAATGGATTTACTTTATCTACAGCTCAACACCCTGTAGCTGTTCATTATAAAAGGAAACCAGGGGCCCTAACAGCTTGAGAGATACTCCTATTTGGGCTACCATAGCAACGAGTATGTGTATTAAAGTATAGGTCACATGGCTTAGTTTCCTAAGGCTAATTAATTTCACTAATTATGGCCTTGTACCAGCTGCAGAATGTGTTGGTGACCTAGTGAAATCAGCTGTGGACAATTCTTTTCCACACTGTGGTGGTACAACCTCACCACGTGGAAATATTAATGTCATTATGAGAATTGCATACAGTATGTACAGAAAACAAATACTACTGCATGATTAGAGACTGGACCATGGGGCCTTGAAGACGTTTAATGTAGATGTTTAAATCTTCTTTATTACTTTCTCTATCATCTGTCAGTATTAAATAGGTTATAAAGAGCGGAGTAGTTAAGCTTAAAAGATTGTAATTGAAAGGTTTTTAATTTGCCAGCTTTACAAAGGATTTATGAAGCACCTACCACTTAGGGCAATACAGACATATACATAAATATATATTTAATATAACAGAATCTAGCAAGCAAGTAAAAACTGGCTACCTTTTTTTTTATGTATTGCAAAAATAATACCTAACTGAAATCAGAAATCATTTTATGTCACAAATAGCATTGACTGTATTACAAATTAGAAGGCCCTAAGTCTCTCTGCTTTTCCTGTACAATTGAGTTAATTTTAGCTCTCACCACATATGCAGTTTGATCTGTGTTTTAATAGAAAAGCAGGTGTCTACCTAGGCTTTGGGGAGCAATTAACAATTCATTTTGTATAAAACCACAGTGTCTCACTGGCAAAACTAATTGAAGTAAATAAGACATTTTCAATCAGCTAAGAGAAGGCATTAAAACAGCCTTGCAAAATTGTCATGACAAATTACCAGCCAAAGCACAAAACCTTCTCAGACGGCCTTTACCATGGTGATTGATGAGAATGAAAAATTAATGATATCTTACTGGCCTGTCAAAAGAAAAAAATTGCTTGCCCGACTGAATAGAATTTTGTGAGGCAGCATTAAATGATGGGAAATTAATAAAATACGCAAATGTATTTTATTTTTTAGCATAATCATTAGCAGTGCTGTTTCCCCTACGGTGTGAAAAAAACCCAGATTCTGCTCTCATCCTCTCATGACACAGGCTTACTCTGTCTGTGTATGGCTTGAGGGTAATATCACCAAGTCCATAAAAGGTGATATTGGGAAAACTGTGTAGTTAGGAAGGGCACAGAAGAAGACAAAATTTGTGCCTGGTGTGTTCATTAGCATGCAGACCCCAGTTATTGCCCCCAGAATGTGGGGTGCACAGAAGGATGGACTGGCACTTCAGTCCTGGCTCTTAAGAGAAATGGTCCCACCTTCCCACACCCTATGCCTGTCCAAATTAGTCTGACAATCAACCATGACAAAGACTTTCTCAGAGGTGGGACTAGGTAAAAGAGCTGTGGATGGGTAAGATACAGGTCCACAATAGCCAGATGAGGAGTTTCATTAAATATTTCACTTGTGTCTCTATTCAGAGTGCTTTTTTTCCCTTTTTTTCCCCTCTATTTTCCATAATGGACAAGTAGTCATTATACCTCTTATCCCTGTGTCACTTTCTCCCATGACAAAAGAAGATTCTTTCAGTTCTGAATAACTGCATGAAACAGCATGAGAACATATAGAAAAAAAACAGATTGAAAACATCAACACATTGACCGTAAAAAGGATTACTGAGATTTTAAACTTTTAATTTAATTTTGTAATCTGAATTTAATAACCAAGTGTCTTTTGTGTGTAAGAAGCCGTATAACTCCTCTAACATAATATTTCAATAAAAGAAATTGTCCAGGAATGTTTGTTCAAGGAACAACTTTTTCTCCCTTTTATGATTGCCTATGATGTATACTTGTACCTGTTAAAAATACTGCTTTCTTACTGTCAGTGTGAGATGTATTTTAGGCTGAGATAAAAAGAGGATTGTATGTTTAACAACTATATAATGTGACTTGTCAACATGATTATCTATTTCCCATTTTATAGAACAAGGACACTGAGTTTATTGAAGCAAACAGCCTAGAGAGGCTAGCAGGCTGAAATGCTTCCTAACTGCAACAACCCTTGTGAAAAGAATGGTAATAAGGGAGGCTGGAGATTAAGAAAGGGCTCCAGTCTCTTTCTGAAAGGTCAGATGCTGTGTAGACTGCAGCTAATGGTACTAATTTTACTGCGTCTTGTAAAGAATACTTGTCAAAACGTAGGTTTCAAAGAGCTCAAAAAAGGGCGGGGGATTTTAATGAACAGAAGGAAAAGGAAGTATAATCTTAAAATTTTTCCTCCCAGGAAAATAGTTTTCATAACAAAAGCAAAAAGACCCCAAGAAGAAACAATCGTCCACAAGGAGATAGACAGTTATCTATATTTGATACTTTCTAGAATGCGTATTGTGAAATCACGTCATGTAACAAGTAAGCCTATGCATCTCTCTGAATATGCAAGGGTCTGAAAATGAGATGCAGTGTGCAACAATGACCCAAAGGACGCACAATGAAAATATGTTCAAGTAGAAAAATTGAAATGCTGTGGGATTCTTTCCTTTGGTGCAGATAATTTTTTCTGCAGTGAAGGGACGCACAACATGTGGCATCAGAGGTGATTTTAAGAATCAAATGAATGATGTCCTTCAAAGGAGAGGTGTGGTCATGGGTGTTTTACTTTTTCATCAGAACTGAGCAATACTTACATTAACAGCAGATCATCGTGTTTCAGAACTCAATCCAGTAAGCACAGAAATAAAGAAAAGTTACCGAGCAGCTAAGTTACCATACTTACAGTGCTGACAGTTAGGAATGATTAGATGAAAAGAATCACAGGTGCAGATTTTCCTTTTTCAGTTTGATAACTACTGGATATTTGTAGAATAGATGCAGTGACTTCTGCTTGATATACTTACAATGTAGTCAAAAATTTTGAAGGAGAACACAAAAAAATATTTACTGCTTTTTTTTTTTTCAGTTTGAAAATCTCTAGTAAAAATTGTAATGATTTTTTATGTTCATGTATATCAACTGATATCCATGTTGGTGAGAGATGACCGTGACAGTTGTAAGACACAACAGTTACACTCATCTAAACAGTAAAAGTTTTAAGGTATTTGTGAATAAATTATTTTAAAATGTAATTTTAATTTAAAATCTGAAGGTCATCAGCCATTTTTTTATAAATCAGCCATGGATAAATACTGCAGTAGGGTCAAGTTTTGTTTCTCATTTCACAATAAATTCCTACTAATGAAACTCTATGAACTTCTATACCACTCCAAAGTTACAGTGCATTAGCTGTGAGGAGAACTCAAAGCCTCTCTCTCATTGCTATTTAATGATATATATTTACTTTTTGAATGTTATTTATAGCAATATAAGCAGAGTGGAAATGTGATAAAGAGTGGGTAAAAACACCCAAACCAACTTCAAACTTTCAATAGATTTCAAATTTTATAAATATAAACTTCAAATTAGATTGCTGAGTTTTTCAAGATTTTTCTACAGAACATGCAGCTACAGGAAGTGTGTTTTTTAATGAAACTTTATCATGAACTAAACCTGGACTGGAACAAAACAGGCTTTTTCCCAAAATTCTGTGTAACTTGCCATCAGTCTGTTAGTATGCAATGCATATTTATCTTTTTGTATGACAGACAATAGTATATATATTACTCTAGATATTATATCACTGATAAATCACTATATTGATTGCTTAATCAGAACTGTTGGTCTTTAATATTAGTTGATCCAATGCCTATTTAAGAACCTTTCCTTAGCTCCAGTCAGCTTTGAAAGAGATTAATGGGGAGCACATATTAACACAGAAGTGTAGAAAGAAATAAATTGGATTTTCAGTTCACACTCTATGTCCCCTGACATCTGAGAGTTTAAATTCCTCACCACAACACAAGATTCACACTTGCCTGAAAACAATACAAAATCTGATATTTATCTATACACATAGTAGACTGAGTATTTCTTTAGCTCCGTAACCAGATTTCAACGTGTGGTAAAGAAAGTGAAAGGATAGTGTGTGGATCTGTGTGACTTGGTAGTGTTGACTCAGAGCTGGACTGAATCTCTCATTGGTAGTGCTCTTCTTCGAGATATGCCAGAGCATACTTTCAGGAAATGGTCGTCTTTGTCCTGACGACTTTGTTCTACGGGACAGCAGTAATTAGCCTTATCACCTGTTTTATAAATATCCATGTGAGGTTCATGGAAATTTTATTAAGTAAACTTAAGATAAGCTTTGCCTCAGGGATGACATCCATATTTAAGAGGCAAAGAACATTTAAAGCCAGAAGGTATCACACCTTCATTTCATCTGACCCGTGGTTTACCAGCAGCCTTTGAACTTGATTCAAATACCCTGGCCTCATATTGAAGTAGTGATGCCATTCCGCAAGAATTCAAGAATTGTTAGGTCAAGAAAATGCAAAAGGGAGCACAGTGTTCTAGCTTAAAATCAGATGATTGAGAAACCATGAATTTTGGCCCCAGCTTACGTTTGCATTTTCTATGGAGCCACTGGATAACAAAGATACAGCACTCTTCCTGAAAGTGGGACATGAATTTAAATGCCTTCAGATAAAGGAGACCAAAGGGATGGGATCTTCTGTAGCTGGAATGAACATGCAAATCTCTAGGAAACCAAAGAATTATAAGTCCCACATGCTTTCTCTAAGGTTGGGCTGTAGTATGTTCTCTTTGGCTGAGTTTTAAAAGAAACTGCATTTTCCTTAGAGGCTGTTAATAGTAGTGCCCTGCCTTGGTGCCAGCCTTCCACCTACACTTATTCAGGTTATAGTTGCCCTTTTAAATATTGCCATAATATTTACAGTTTCCTGTTCCTTTAGTACTTCTCCAACACTGCTAAATGTGTTAGAAACTATCAACAGGCTTTAACCTGCTTTTAAGCTGCCTTCATTCAGATCATCAAAGATTCATAGGGATATATTATGTAGTTCTATTCATAAAATAATATTCATCACTAGAACTGTTGTTTAATAGTCATCTTTTAAAGTCTAGTGCATCTAGTGTTCTGTTAGGAAATACATTGCTATGCTTGCTTTTTCCCAAATTTAAAGATGCATCTGTTAAACAACACTGCCCTTTTAGGTTCATTTTTAGTAATTTTGCTGTCTAATATAATTTACCAGGATTGCAGTGAAGAGGTCCATAATACTGCTAAAAACAAGTTGATGTTTCTTAGTTGCCACAGGTTTTATTACTTTTACTGTTGTATCATTAACTTATCTGATACCTTCCCATTTTAATTCCACACATTTGAATTTCTCATTTATCTCCGCTATTTCCCTTTCTTTCTGTTAGCAGTAAATTCCTTTCCCATATCTAACTGATTCCTTCTCCAGATGAGTTTGCATCAACGTTTGTTCTCTTTTACGATTATGAGGTCTTGACATTTTTAGCCATTTTCTCAAATAATTCTCCTTGTTAATGTAAAACATTTTATTTTGACTGGACTTTCCTTTTTATGTATTTTTATGTATGTTGTTGTCCCAGTTTCAGCTGGGATAGAGTTAACTTTCTTCATAGTAGCTGGCATAGTGCTGTGTTTTGGATTTAGTATGAGAAGAATGTTGATAACACCCTGATGTTTTAGTTGTTGCTGAGCAGTGCTTACATCGGTTAAGGACTTCTCAGCTTCCCATGCCCTGCCAGGTGCATGAGAAGTTGGGAGGTGACACAGCGGGGCCAGCTATCCCCAGCTGACCAAAGGGCTATTACAGACCATATGATGTCATGCTCAGCACATAAGCTGGGGGAAGAAGAAGGAAGGGGGGCATGTTCGGAGCAATGGCGTTTGTCTTCCCAAGTAACTGTTAGGTGTGATGGAGCCCTGCTTTCCTGGAGATGGCTGAACCCCTGCCTGCTGGTAGGAAGCAGTGAGTGAATTCCTGGTTTTGCTTTGCTTGCACATGTGACTTTTGCTTTCCCTATTAAACTGTCTTTATCTCAATCCATGAGTTTTCTCACTTTTACTTTTCCAATTCTCTCTCCCATCCCACCACAGGGGAGTGAGTGGCTGGGTGGTGCTTAGTTGCCAGCTGGGGTTAAACCAGGACACTTGTATATAAGTGCTCACAGAGATCTAGTATATTACAGGTGGAAAATCCTCAGCAATCAGGTCATACTCACTAGTGAAATCATATTCACTTAGGAAATCATCAAATTTAGTCCAGTAGGTGGTTATTTCATTTTATCTATTAAGATTTGTTCTGAAAATAATTAGGTCCCATAAAGCTACACTATAGCAAGAGTAGTACCTTTCATTTTAGAGTAGTAAAAATTTCTTCTCAGAAATTGGCTTAAATTTTTCCATATATTGCACCAGCTACAGTCTCCTGTGACTAAATGACCTGTTTTTACAGACAAAAGGGTGCTTAGGAGTTCTTTCTGTATTTTCCTGTTTAATTTGATGTCTTGTAAGGCTATGTTTATTTTACAGGAAACATATTCCCAAATTCAAACAGGCACCTGAATCTCATTCTCCACAGCAGGAGTCTGTCAAGTACCAACATCCCCACAAGCTGGTTACCATAAAAAAATAACATTGGACACTCACCTCCACCAACAGCTGCATCGCATCCAGGTTCACATTGAGATTCAATGACAAGAAAGCCAGAACATCTTCAAAAATTAACTAGATTCTGCCTAGTAGATTCAACCAGAGTCCCTTTCTGGGACTTATTTTCAGCAATCTAACTTCAAAAAAACCCCAAAACAAAAAAATTTTTTTTTTCTGTCATGCATTATTAAACATAAAAAAGGCTTAGTTTTAATAGTGGCTTCTCTCACCATTACAACACAAAGTTGGTCTATGTGTCTGAAGAGTGAAAAGACCAAATACCTTATTTTGGCATCAACTTGGCTCAGGCAATGCAATCTCTTTTTCTGTATGAAGCAAATGAAGTTTTTTTAAAAAGAGAGAGAACACATGATTAAGTTGTGATGATACAGCAACAAAAAACTTCTCTCTCCTATATTGTTCTCCTAGATTCCCCTCAAAATTTATTGCTGGAGGATCATGCAGTCCCAGACCACAAGGCTCTCAGAAGAATTAGAAGGGGCAATGTGGCTGGAAGAAAACTGAAAAAAACGCAAACCCTTGCCTCTTTGGTGTTTTTTGCTTGTTCATTGGCCTTCACACAACAGCACACCCCAGCAATTCAGGTGCCCTCTGACATCCAGACCACCTGTCTCACTGATGCTACCTCACTGCTTCTCATTGCTACGTGGTCATCAGACACATGGCAATGTGAAAAGTTCTTACCCAGTGAACTTATGTGGTTTTCAGGCTAAAGGTTCCCTCAGAGGGAAAAATAAGTTTGTAAGTAAGTAAATAAATAATTATACACACCTTACTTTTGTAAAGTGTTTTTTGGGGGGCTTGAGGGGGTGTTTGTTTGGGTTTATAATTAGAAAGAATCTGTGAGGTTTAGGTTCCTTTCTGTTCTTTTTCTGGTTGTGAGCGCCCCATGTAAAATGGTAATGTCATCGTTACACTGCTGCTCAACACCCTGACCCCCATCTTCAGCAAAGAAGGTTCAATAACAGGATTAAGCTTAGCTAGTGCAATTCCTAACATTTACCCACAGCCATGGGTACCTGTTCTCCATGCTGAGTGGAATCTGCTCATGTGTTCAACATAAAACTACTAATACTGCTAATATTCTGATGGGTTAGTTTTCAGAAAAATCAGCAAGCTGATCTAGTCCACCACAGACTCCAACAACTCTTCAGTGTGTCAAAGGAAAGAAATGTCTCATGGGGAATGATTGCCAAGGGTGAACTCGAAGAGTAACCACCCTTTTTGGTGACAGAGTTGTCCAAATTCAGTTCAACCCAATGGCGAACATTGAGACCTGAATCTTTGTCCTTTTCTTCTTTAGCTTTCACCACAGTATCATCTCTGTAGATTTGTCACCCTCACACATCATTTTGAAATGGCAGCTTTGGTGATTATTGGGTGTTGATACGACCCGCAGGTTAAATCCATACAGCTCTGCTTTTAGCAATGAACTGGTTGCATAGAAGTGTGTAGAATGTGCCAGTGAAAACCAGATAGATAAAAAACAAAATGGACTTTTCATATTCTCTTGCAGTTTTCATCTCAATACTTTGTGATTCAAGTCTAAGGTGAGATTAAAATGCCTTCTGATTGGATCTTATTAAGTTTAATTTACCTGTATTAAGTATAGTTTACCTGCATTCCTGACAATCTGTAAGGAAAAAACACCCCACATTTTATTCCAATACTTACAACAATCTTAACCCCAAACTGACCACTCACATTTGTCAATGTTGTTAATTCTCTCTATCAAGGAAAAGTAGGCTCCCTTTTCTTGTCTGTCTCTAGCAGCAGCTTTACAGATACAGAAGTGTGTGGATAAGAATGAATGCAGATTAAGGGAGTTCAGTACAAATTTAAGCATAGAGCTTTACCTCTTCCCATCCAACTGGAAACACTAAACAGATAAATTTGCCCATTTTTATTTTTTTATATAAATTAATTGGTTCATGATATGGGTGCACACATAATAATGTGTTTATTACAGAATTCCATCAATTGCTGTGGAACAACTTTAACAACTTTTTTCCACACTGATTGTAAGAAGACATTTCAATCATGTGAGATATCTCTAATTTTGCCAATTGGATTTCTTCTCAGAAGCAAGAAATTCCAGTTCCTCTGCCTTCTTAACAGAACCTACCACTTTTCTATAAACTGAAAAATTGCTAGATTGACAATTAAAGAATTGCTAATGTAACAGTCAGTTGCTGGCTGCGCCATCATTAGTTTTCCCACCTACATGATGAAGAGCATTTTATACAGCTCAGCAATCTCTCACTGAAACATGGGCTAAAATCTACACACATGACAAAAACCTTCAACTTTGCACTAGTTGTTCACCACAGCTACTTGCTGATACGCTCCAACACTTTTTCCATTTTGTTGGTATAATGCCCTATAATGCTATGACATTGCTTACACATGTCTCAGAGCACCATTACCACTGTTCTTGATGGGCACAGTGAAACTAATCCCTTCTTCAATGTGAGCTATCAGCTCTGGTGCCAGTAATCATGTACAGCATGATTGCAGCAATTAGAAAATAGTGCCAGTGCATTTGTGTTGGGTGGGTAGTCTTCCACTCAGTCAAATAATTTCTATATTTAGAATAAGCTGAAACTTCTTTAGCAATTCAGCAGTTTCTGACAATTGATTTAAGGGACGTCTGACCTGAAACAGATCTAATTTCTGCTTGAAAGAACAGCTAAGTCCATCATTTCAAATGCATCCTTGATATGAATAATTATTATACAAACCTGAAGTATTTAAAGAAAAAAATAGTGAGAAGTAAAACCAATTTTCCTGCCTTAAACACCACTATTGGAGGGTTTAGACATGTAACTCCCTTCACATTTTAAAGCAGAACTAATTTTAAGAAAAGCAAGCCATTGATATAGTTTATCTCCAATATTTTCTTTAACAATCTGTACTTAAATATGAATAATGTAACAAAACTACAGTAAAATGAGTTAACATTTTTGTTTATTTTTTCTAGACGTTCCCTGGAGGCACAGAGACTCCTACTCCTAGAATCTGAGAGCATGGGACAGACACTGTGTGTAGCTTCTTATTCACAGAATTGTGATTGAAGCATGCAGCTGATTGACTATGAATAATTAATAGAATACTTACATTATAACCTGTCATCTACATTATGGATGCATGAAATCTGTACATAAAGGGGTAATTAATTGCTCAGACTAATGAAAAAAAACCACAATTATCCATTTTGCACATGTAAAACAGACCACCAGATACACTTCAGAACATGGAGAAGCAGAAATCACAGAAATGTCTTGCAGTTAGTAAAATTTCAGGGATTTCTCCATGAGGTTTTCCGGAATCAAGCATTCTCCTTGACTTAAACCTTGAATCAAACATTTTCCTTGGTCAGAGGAACTACTTTGTGTTAAAGAACAGATGAAAGGGCTATGTAAAGAAAGATCAGATTACAAGGAGACAGGAAGCATGTTTTCCATCCTTACAGTCAGTGAATCTACCTAATGAGTACAAAGTACCTAAACAAGTGTAACTAGGTCATTTGAGACTCTCTAGGGTGTCCTAGACATCTGCATGGGTCTGACATATATTACACAGAACTAGAGCTTATTTACATGGTTTGGGGCCAAGGAGGATACTCTTAGGTACCTAAAAGGCACTACATGCCTGTATTTAAGTACCTGAATCCCTCTATAGATTTTCTTTTCTCTGTGTGAGAAGGTAGGTTCCTGCACGTCAGAATCTTTCAGCTGGTTACTTTTGTGCTTTCTAAAACGTATACTGTATCATCTGCTCCCAAATCCTAACCGTCAGGTAAACAGAAGATAGTAACAGCATCACCTTTTGCCTAGTTTGTCTTTCTTTTTCTTTTTCAGATGTTCTGTAAGCAACAAAAAACCTAAAAGTCTGTCTGTAAATGAAAAAAAAAAAACAACAACAAGCAAAGCCCAACAGCCCTGCCCCAAGCCTATCTAATAGCCAGTAATATAGCTGTGTCTGCCATTAGAAATTATTTACTATACAAAGAGGAAAAAGAATATACTGTAAGTTTTGTTAGGCTGGGTTCTAATAATACTTCTTTTCAAACAAAAACTGAATCTTCTTCCTAGGCCACACCTTCCAGAATTACATATACCGTATTTCAAAAACTACATATAGAAAAGGTAGCAAATACTCAGAAGATATATGAAAAGACATGCCAGGTCTTTTGTCTCTTTAGGCAGTGTTCAAGCTGAAGGAGAGCATCATCCTATCCTACCCCTCCCTAGCCTACCCTAGACTACCCATGCAGTGTGCTAACACAGGGTTCAGAAACAGTCAAATTAGCAGAGCATGCCCTACCTTGAGATTAAAGATACAGTGTGGCCCTGATAAGTCTCCCAGAGAGACATTCTAAGGTTTAGCTGAAACCAACACTATGGTCACTGATCTAGTACCTTCTCCTGGCGTTGCAGTGCACTGAATGACTGTGCTAGCTCAGACTGGTGCTAAACCACAGCACTCAGCACCATGCTCCTTAATGCATCTGGGGTAAACCACCATGTTGCGTGTTCTCCCACAGAGAAGACTTTGAGAATCACGGCATGATGTGCAGGTTGTCTCTTTGTGCTGTTTTCTAAGAACAGAAAATTAAGTGATATCTGCTCTGTGCCAATGCAAACTCTACTCTGGCATGCTTCCTGTATTCAGGAATTTTCTATAATTTTACACTGTGGAAATGACTATGTCCCCAGTGTTTTACCCTAACAGTGGTTCTAACCTACAGCAAATTGAAATAGGTAAGAAATTCACTGTTTGATACAGAGGAAAGATCACTTCCTAATTTTAGCTAAAAGCAATTCTCATTTCTATCACCGCTTTTCAGGAATAAGCTGAAAATAATCTTATCGGTTTTCTGGGTTTGCTCTGCCCTTCAGCCACCTTCTCTATGTTATCTCAGTGATTTATGGTGAAAGAAAGATGGACACTTACCATCTAAACAGTCAAACTGTTGAATTAAGTTGACTCCACTCACAGTGTATGGCATCTAACGCAGCAGTCAGCAAGACATTAATTGGTTTACCGTAGCACAGAAAACAGACACTGAATTAACACAAACTGTGTCTCAATACACGACAGGGTCTACCTGTCTTGAGATCACATTAGTTGTTACCTAAATATTTTTTGGTTACCTTGGATGTCTGCCTGTAAACACTCTGCTTTTTTGAAGCAAGGACTGACTCAGTCTGTCTATATATAAACCAAAGGGAAGATTTTGGCTTCCCTACATCTCCATGGCCTGTTTCTGATGAAATATTTTCATTGTGAAATAACATTAGCCTCACTGAAATAATGGGGCTATGTAGAAATAGACAACTAAGCTAAAAGAACTATAATGTGCATTATCGTGTAAGTGGAGAAACATGTTAATTAGAGTATGCTCTACCCGAGTCCAGCTTTTTGTTCAAAATGATACAGTAACTCATTCTGGGTAAAGATAACTTCAAGAAAAACACAAGTTAATAAGATGTGCTGCTTCCATTTCAATTTATTTCTCTTGTAGGCTAGATTATGCCATGATTTCAGCATATTCTCAGTCCTTGCCATGAAAGGCCTGTGTTGTTTATATCATCTGCTCTAATGAACAGGAGTTGAAAGAGGTCGTGTCCAGATTCACTTCTTTGCTGTGTTCTGGGACTATGAAATAAAGGTAACATGACCTTAGGAAAGACCTTTCTATCAGAGTGAACTATTGCTTGAAAGCTTTTTAGGACAAAGGATTTTATTTTCCACAACTTGTAATTTCTGTTCACAGATGCCTGAACTTGTTCACATTTCTCATACTCTAAAATGCAGTGCTAGGTAGTGTGCTATGTACTGTTCAGATTCATGCACTGGTCTTCACGGTTCATTTCATTAAGAAAATTCTTTGGAAAATAAAGGGTGAAATTGTCAAGTGTCATATGTAGGCCAATGGGTTACTTATATGCCTCTGAACTAATGCAAGGACTGTCTCCTACTATTTGTTAAGCACCTTGCACAATAGGCTCCAGATTCCAGTCAAGACCATATTAAGAGGGCCTCAGACATACAGCACAAGTGCATTTTGCTTTCCATTCTCACACATTCTTTTTTCCTGATGTCCAATACTGAAAGTTTACAGTACTGGAACAAGTACTGGAATTGGTATTAGTGTCTGGCTATATTGGGGCTTGGGGCGAGGTCTGTGAACTGTGTCTGATTACAACCACTTTATAAAACCAAATTGTTTCTTAGGGCAATGATATCGGTCTAATACTTATGGACAGAGGACTTGACCTGTTCCTTTTTGATGTTTATGTGTATCAATAATGTTTAAGTTACCTATGTCTCTAGCTTCTCTTCCATTGGTTTTCCAAGGCACCACATAGACCTTACTGCTTTTCAGAGCCACAAGAATAATATCTAAGTAGAGCAATGACAGCAGAAGAAAGAACAACAATTTAAAGATTCTTAAATTTTAAAATTTTAAATTTGGGACAAATTTTCAGTTTTGTATAAAATTTTCAGTACAAAATTATATTTCTCATTCTTTGAAACAAAAATGCTAACTTTTACAGTGAGGAATATTCTTTGGAAAATTTTAGAAGAGTTTAATTAATTATCCACTGGAGTTCTCTTGCAGCTGGACATGATTATATTCTTTGTCGTGTTAAACATCTGCCATCCATCATCATCAACAGGAACTGTATAGATACATAAGGGGTCAGATTCTAGGATTCTTATTCATGTTACTGAGCACTGATTCACTGATTCACCAACGTACATCTCTTGAGAAGCTGGGCTATAAACTCAATAGAAAGCTTTCAAGGAGTGTCTAGAAGTTCTGTCTTCTGTCATTTTAAACCTGCGATCCAGAAAAAAAATGCTTAAAATAATACAGAACCCCCAAACATTTTCTTGGACCAGACTGAGAATCTCCAAGAACATGTTACACATTCCAGTAGTAGTTGGTGGCCAACACAGAATGAAAAATTTCTTAAGCCTACACTTGTAAAAGCATGCACTTATGAATTTACGAGTGAATTGATCTACTGCATAGATATACACAGGGCCTTTATCTTGGCCCACCCACACAAAATATGTGAATTCATTAGAGAGAAATTAGTAGTTGGTTTAAACATCACCCCTGCATTTTCTCTTGATGAATTCTGAGGGGGTTGGGCTTATAAACCTTTAAAAGCTGCAATTAATAGAATCCTCTATATAAAACAAAATTTTTTGCTCAGCAATAAGGATTCAATTTGCAATTATTGTTTCTTACTGTGCAAATGTTTTCAGAGCCTTCTGTATAAACAAGAAAGTAAGATATGGTCAATGCAGTTTGGTGGTAGTAGGGTTGTCAAGGATTTGCACTAATAGAGATCAGAAAGCATAGAAATTTGGCACAGTTCAGAGGTTTGATTTCACAGGGACCACATGTCTAACTGGAACTGGATAGGATTACTGGGTTGTGCTGTCTGAACTCACTGTATGTTTGCTCTGTAGCTATGTCTGTAGCTCTTACATGTAGTATGCGCTGTATCAAGGCATCTCCAAAACTTAAGGCAACTCTGGAAAGTGCAAAAGGCATCATCAATTTTGGAAGATGAATATGTGATAGCATATGCTGTAGTAAGTATTAGAGTTGTATAAAGCCTTACAAGCAAAAGGAACAGAACAAAAGGGGAAAGAGCAGTCTTCAACATAACCTGCCTAGATTGTTGAAATGAAAATAGGTAAACATTCCTAAGAAAATTTATTCTCAAAGTTACATGAAGACAACACTCACAGGACTAAAAGAATATTTGTAAAAATACAGGAAGTTGCAAGGAAATGAAAAAATATACTAAAAAAAAAACTGCTGTAAGAAGAAAATTAGAAGAAATTCCACATATTTTTTTCATGAGATATTTGCTTTTACAATCTTGTGATGTTATAGAGCATACTAAAAACAACTAAACACATATTTATAAATGGGATATCCTTATGTTCCTGTGTGTGCATAAATAAAAGAATACGTGCAAATGCGCATATGTAAATCCTGATGAAGGGTAAATCTTATAAGCAACACAAAGAATAGCCAAATGGAGTAATAGTTCTTCCAGCTTTTGAAAATCATGTTCTTTTTCTCTTCAGCTGCTTTCAGGAGCTAGCACATGATATGCTGGGGAAGATGGGAAACAGAAACAGAAAAAGTGAAAAGGAAGGACACTAGTAATTGCAACAATCCAAAAGAAGCAGATTAGAAGTAGGAAAGAGTTCAATAGGAGATAGAAAAACAAAGAGAAAAATCTCAGATAGAAATTTCCTCCTGTCCCTTCCCCTTCTGTCTTCCTTCCCTTCTCTTCCCTTCCTTCCTCTTAGTATCATTATGTACCATTAAGTTAAGGGTTGTTGGAACTGCTGACTCCATTTTTTCACCAAAAATTTGTTATCAGATCACAGTAGCAGTATCAGCATAGTCCAAGCCTCCAAGTGTTACTTCTAGCTTGTATTCACCAACCAGTTCAGAACAGCGCCCAGATTTGCCAAGCTCCATGCTTCAGGGGGGTATCAAATTCCTGCTTAAGCTGAGTACTGTTCTTCTAAAGACCAGCAGAGATACACAACATGGATTGCATCCCATGATGTATAATTATTGTCTCATTACAACAGGCCTTTCTATGAATTCTGCACAGAATTTTTTCATTTATTTGGCCTGAAAATGATTACTAGCAATTAGAATCATAGAATCATTTAGGTTGGAAAAGATCTTTAAGACCATCGAGTCCAACTGTAAACCTAACAATCCCAAGTCCACCACTAAACCATGTCCCTAAGCACCACACCTGCACATCTTTTAAATACTTCCAGGGATGGGCACTCAACCACTTTCCTAGGCAAACTGTTCCAGTGCTTGATAACCCTTTTGGTGGAGAAATTTTTCCTCATATCCAGTATAACACACACACACACACACACACACGGTGCAACTGGAGGATGTTTCCTCTCATCCTATCACTTCTTACTTGGGAGAAGAGATGGACACCCACCTCGCTGCAACCTCCTTTCAGGTAGCTGTAGAGAGCAATCAGGTCTCCCCTCAGCCCCCTTTTCTCCAAACTAAACAACCCCAGTTCCCGCAGTCACTCCTCATAATACTTGGCCTTTAGACCCTTCACCAGCTTCATTGCTCTCCTCTGGACATGCTCCAGCACCTCAATGTCCTTCTTGTAGTGAGGTGCTGAACACAGTATTCAAGGTGCAGCCTCACCAGTGCCAAGTACAGATCACTTCCCTACTCCTGCTGGCCACGCTATTCCTGATACAAGCCAGGATGCTCTTGGCCTTCTTGGCCACCTGGGCACACTGCTGGCTCATACTCAGCCAGCTTGTTGTCCAACAGCCACAGACCCTTTTACACTGGGCAGCTTTCCAGCCACTCTTCCCCAAGCCTGTAGCTGGGTTCTGCACTTGGATCACAACAACCCCATGCAACACTACAGGCTTAGTGGTAGAATGGCAGTGTTAGGTTTACGGTTGTACTTCATGATCTTAAAGGTCTTTTCCAACCTAAATGATTCTATGATTTTATTATTCTAAACATTTTACTAGAAACTAAAGAATAGAGGTAGAAAATGTTATGCCAAAAAGACAAGTATTTTCAAGTCCAGCAGTCCAAAAATTCACTAGTAAGGCTCTAACAAATCACAAAATATTTTAATACATTAGAAATTCCAAGACTCCAGTGGTCTATTACTTTTTATTTGCTTTCTGATTCCTTGAGTATTCAAGGTGGTTTATAAGATTTTGTCTCCCGCCCCCCCTCCCCCCACACCCACCCTCACCCCCTTCCTTCTTTAGGTTAATTGCTATTTCTAATGACAAGGCTTACATGTCTCCATGTGCTGGACTCTAGTTAAAATATAACATGTTTTGAAGTATATTCTGGAGCGCTGTCAGCACCAGACACACTTCTGGAGAGGTTTTTGGATGGAGTTGCTATCTGAGGCAATCCTGGACAATGAAAATAGACACTGAGTTGCCGCCTTCTGTCCAGGTGAGCAAGTCAAGCTTGCTTAAGCAAGAAAACCAAGAAGAATTAAGAGACCAGAATCATTCCTCTCTCAAAATAGTGCTTTTTACAGCATGAACACAAAGTTCTGAATGAGCCTGGCAAGAAGGAAAAAGTATTTCTACCTGTACTGTAAACAGAGATCCCTTTAGGGTTCTGTAAGATTTTGGCAGAAAGGCAATGACCAGTCTGCACGGAATAACTTTCCCTTTTCTTAGAGACTCTTCCCTCTATACTTTAATATACTATCACCTATCTTTTCAAATTTGGCATTCCTGGAATTTTGGGGAATTTCTGGTAGGGAACACTTTTATATGTATCATGATCACCAGTGAAAAAGCTTAAAAAAACCAAAAAAATTGTCATGGAAGAGAAAAAAAGGATTTGGAACTTTAGGAAAGGATCTTTTCCCGGAAGATATGAACCATGGGACTGTGAAAGCATGTACAGACTACACAGTCATGGACATGATGTAGAGGCAAGGGCTGGATGTTTACCATTCATCCTCCTCATTTCCTCTGGTTTCCCTAGGAAATAAATTTAGGCATATAGATTAGAAAAGAGCATCTTCTAACATGTCTCAGGGTTTGGATTATGTAGGAACAAATTGAGGACAGTCAAGCTGCATAACATTAAGGTGTGTTAAAATGTGACATTTAAAATCAATTTAGGGATTTATGGCTTCTTCAAAGCCCTAAAAGTATGGATTCATCATAACCAGGGCATCCATTCTCTCAATATGACATCTAAAAATGATCCTCAAAAATTATTTTTTCAATTCCTCAAAAGCACCTTTTCAATTTTATTTAGCTACAACATGCAACATAAATAAGTTTACTAATATTTACTTAAGAAAATTAAATAACTTGCTTGTGGACTATAGTTCATGAATAATACATCCTCCTGAACTCATTCCAATAACTATTTATCTCATGCAATAAAAAAAAGCTTCTATTTATATTCCATATACTTTTATTTTGTATGTTGGTTTCTATATTTATTATCATCCATAGTCTCAGAAAAAGCAGAATATTTCACTGGAGAGTTCTTCTTCTTCAAAATCTTTAATAGACTTTAATTCCCATGAAGACAAATCTGTAAAGAATTTTGGCTGATGATAATACATATAGCTTTGCAATATCAGTTTACCACCACTGCTTGATTTCTTTTGGAAATATTTTTTTCTATTCTGTTTAAGCAAACAGAGACAAGCTGTCTTCTTTGGAAATCCTTTTCTTGACCCTAGCTGCTTACAATATCCACAAACATTTACTCCTTGTGTACCAGAATCATGTCTTTGTGCTTTACCAATATATGTATCTGTCACAAGGTCAGCAGGCATAGGATCCTATCACAAAGAGTTGGTATTGTTCACTAAACCATGTATTTTGACATTATTACCTGTGTTTCCATGAATACAAGCGTTTAAAGAAAACTGCCAATACAGAATTCAAATTTATAATATAAAATCAGCATTGTTGAGGTGTAGATCCACAAAAATTAGGAGGATCACTTATAGCAATGCAAAAGTAGCTGTTTCAAGTGAGCAGTTTGTTCAGAATAAAAATTACTGTGTTAATTACTTATCCTCAAAGAAACAATTTGCTTCCTTCAGAGGAAGGCTTCTTAGGATAATGGGAAAAAAAATAATTTTTTTTTCTTATTTTTCTGTTCAAAAGTACTCATAATCTAGTAATGATTTCAAGAACTGAGATATCAATAAATTTTCCAAATATACTTTAAACTTGAACATCCCACTCCATCGTCACGCACCTCATAGCAAATTATATTCTATTGCTAGAAAAATCATTTGTAACATTACAATAATTATGAGTTATCTCGGTTAACTCTAGGTCTGGCCAAAGGCTATTCAACATTTCTGGTTGCCTACTTTAAATTAAGCAAGAGCAAATGTAACTTTTAGACCCAGACTTCATATGATGAGTAGCTAATTATGAAAGGGCCAAAGCTCACAGATACTGCGTTTAGCATATACTCACATCTGAAGAACTGTGTAACATCTCACGTTATTTAACTGAATGCCTTCATCTGACCACCTGATTGTCTCTGCAGGGCAAAATGTTGTTGGTGTGGTCTCTTTTCATGCATCTACTTCTTACTCATGTTCAACCACTCAGATGTAGGCATTGACTGAAAATGAGTACACACCTAAGCAGTTGCATGAATAACATTGAACTACTAAATTAGCGACTGCCAGTACATTATTGGCTACATACACCATAGGTGACTGATAAAGGTGTGAAAAAAAGGTATTGTGATTTCCTAACCTACTTGAGTTGTAGACGGTCTTGGTAACACAGAGTTACAGTGCAGACTGAGACTGAAGAACCATATTTTCGCAAGCACTTGCATGCACACACACATACTACAGAATGTTTGGAAAGGAATTGCTGCTCTACAGAAATGTGATTCTTGCAAGCTGAATTACCTGAGGCATAAGAGATAAAATGACGTATATTGTCCCTACTAGGCTGTTTTGCTTTAACATTATATGTTATGCCTGTGCAAGTGGGACCTGTAATAAAACGGGGATAAAAGCCTGGGATGTAGCTGCAGTATTGCATTGCTGTACCACTGTGGGATTTGATACCGAGCTGATTTTTTTTTTTCAAATATATATAAAAGCAAAAAAGGAGGCATGCTCAGGAAGTATATCATCTTTCTCAAATTTGTTACCCTTATACAATGGCATGTTTCCTTTAGGTGCATAGCAGACACACCTGGAGGAACCATGATGAGGTACCAAACTATGGGAGTGACTAAAAAGGGTAAAATATTTTATGATCCTGGAAGTAGGAAACAAGCTGAAAGGAAGGAAGCAGAATGAGAAGAGTATTTTCTTCCAAAAAATGAAACAGCTGTGACAACAGCTGCAGCACAAGTTAGTGTTGATTTTGTGGAGAGTTTCTTCAGAGAGATGACATCCAAAGCCTGTAAACCCATGATCCGTCCAGAAATGAAAGGTGAACTGAGCATTGTGTGTGAATGAAGGCAAAACTGATTTCAGGAGACAGAAGAAAATCTTCCTTGTTCTGAATTAAACTGTTTTCTTCTTGTCCTTTCTTCTGAGGACATGAAGAACTGTAGTCATATCTGTTATCATGTTCACAATTTTTTAATTTCTACTTTTTTTTTTTAAATCTAGCCTGTTTTGAGACATATAGTAGAGAAGGTAAAATGAAGTTAAAGTTCAGCAAGAAACAAGAGCCTGAAAAGCTAAGTTCATATCTAAACATATATTTACAGCATTTTTGCTTTCTGATTAACAACTAGTTGACTGAACTAAGGAAAATGCTTGTTTAAAATCTGTTCCCTTTATCTTCACTCTTGCAATAAACCTTACTGTCAATAAAACCAGAGAAGAGCAAATTCTATATTCCTCATAATCAAGGATGAAAACCAAGTAACAAAAGACATACCACAAAACCATTACGCAAACCAAAAGACCCAAAAGTACAGGAGAAATTTCTTAAACACCTTGTTAAATCTTTATCTGCAAAGACAGACCACTGGCCTCTTTTACTGGAACCATTCTTTTAGAAGGACTTGTTACGTGATGTCTTCCATTTCAAGAAGATGTGAAAACTAATATGCAGTTTGTATCATGGAACAGACCATCTGCTGTGAAAAGTTCCCATATCAAGAGAACAGAGGGACTAGTTCCCAATTAATTAGCTATTTTAGGAGAATTGGATACACTCTTTCCAAGATGGTTGCACTTGATAAGACAATCATCTGTCTGTCAAGCTGTGTCTGTTTGCCTGTTAGTCTAGCTAGAATATTGGAGAAAAGTCAGAGAGATGTTTATTGTTTATATCTTTCCTCTCCTTCCTCCTCCCCCCATCAAATGAAAGCCATCCCAGGAATTGAATCATTGAATATAGTCATAGTCTTTTTTAACCAAAGTTGTTTTGTTCTCTTGTTCATGGTAAATATACAAATGTCCCAATGAAGGCATATCAAGGACAACGGGTATTATGGGATTAGATTTCAGATGTTATTTATAGCAAGATTTTCTAATGCAGAGCTATTAATAGCAACTCATTGCACAAGAGGTGAATGAACAATACAGATGTCTCAGTCTCTGTTGAAGGAGCTATTCTTTTCCTGAAGAAAAGCCCTGTTTGTACAAGGCACCATTTACGAGTCTATTGTGGTTTTTTATAGCTATGAAATAATGTTGTTTTTATCTCTTTTCAGCTGAGCTGAGCTGCTGGCTTCCGTTTGGCAGCCTCACAAACAATCTGTGTGCAGCAAGCCACGCTTAGCAGGCCCCCAGAGTGGGTGACAGGAAAGATTGCACACCGAGACAGGGAGACAGTGTGGTTTCCTCATAAAACCAGACTTTGAAGTCCAGGATCACAGGGAAGTCTAGCTAAGGGAGCAGGTATTTAAAAAGCCCGAGAGAGTTTCACAAAAAGTAGCCAAAAAAATCAAGTGTTTTTGGCTCAATCCACTAAGACGCTGTGAAAGGTAATGTGAGCATTTATGACATGGGTATATCAGTAGCTCTATTCCTTTTTTGGGGGGTGTTTGTTTTTTTTTTTCTTTCTTTTGTAAAAAATATTAAGTTGACACCTTAAAATCCCCATAAACTGAAAGTAATCGCCAAACTGAGAACACGGGAACACATAAAGAAAAGTGTAATTTCCCTACATAGTTCATGATGAAGCAGCTTACTACAAAGCACTCTGGAAGCTATGTCTATAAAAGACCAAGCAGTAATTACAGTGGGAGCTACAGCCATTTCCATAATACAGTTGTAAAATCACATCCATGCTTTTGGTTAAGACCAGCTTTGTCTCTAGGGAATGATGAGCTATAAATCCCTGAAAAACTCATTTACATGAGTCTTGAATTGACTAGCTACTTAACAGCCCAAAACTCTACCACAAAGTTTGCTAGTCTTTGAGAAATCTTTCATTATCCTGCTTTTTTGTTTTCCCTTCCAAAAAGTCCCAGTAGCCAAGTGGAAAGAGGTGCTGGTGACCTAAACTCTCTTTTCATTCCCGCCCCCTCCCCCCCCCCCCCCCGCCCCCAGTTTTCCATACTTTGTAACTTTATTTAGTGAGATAAAACAGAGCCACAACTTAAGTGGTTTGAAAGTTGCATTGAAAAGGTCTGGCAGGAGTACATGCCAGTTTATTTCCTGAAAAGCATTTTTCATTGCAAAACTGAGTTTTTGAAAGTAGTTGTGTTTTTTCTGGGGATGAGGCTTTTCTGCTACTCTCACAAAGTTCACCTCTAAAATAAGTTAATGGTATTACTGCTAGGAAAATGTTCATTAATCTGAATGATCTTTCTAATGATCTTCAAATAAACTGTCTACATTTCAGTGGATTAGTTGAGGTTGTTCAGGATAAGCCTGATCTGAAAATGTGGTATTATGATAGTGATAGTATATCAGCAGCAAACGGAAGACCAGGGGTAATGTGGGACCGCTGCTTAACGAAATGGGTGCCCTGGTGACAGAAGATACAGAGAAGACGGAGCTACTGAATGCCTTCTTTGCTTCAGTCTTCACTGACAAGGCTGACCCACAGGCTCCCCAGTCCTGGCAGGTAAGCGAGCAAGCTTGGAGAAAGGCTGACTTTCCCTCTGTCGATGTGGATCAGGTTAGGGATCTTTAAAGCTGGACATCCACAAGTCATAGAATCATAGAATCATAGAATGTTTTGGGTTGGAAGGGACCCCTAGAGGTCATCTAGTCCAACCAACCTGCAGTGAGCAGGGACACCGCTAACTAGACCAGGTTGCTCAGAGCCCCATCCAACCTGGCCTTGAATGTTCTCAGGGATGGGGCCTCCACCACCTCTCTGGGCAACCCGTTCCAGTGTTTCACCGCCCTCGTTGTAAAGAATTTCTTCCTTATATCCAGTCTAAACCTACCCTGTTAGTTTAAAGCCATTACCCCTTGTCCTGACACAGCTGGCCCTACTAAAAAGATTATCCCCATCTTTACTATAGGCCCCCTTTAGGTACTGAAAGGCCGTAATCAGGTCTCCCCGCAGCCTTCTCTTCTCCAGGCTGAACAAGCCCAACTCTCTCAGCCTGGCCTCATAGGAGAGGTGCTCCAGCCCTCGGATCATTTTTGTAGCCCTCCTCTGGACCCGCTCCAACATGTCCAACAAGTTCCATGTCCTTCCTGTGCTGAGGGCTCCAGAGCTGGACACAGTACTCTAGGTGAGGTCTCACCAGAGCAGAGTAGAGGGGCAGAATCACCTCCCTCGACCTGCTGGCCATGCTTCTCCTGATGCAGCCCAGAGTACGGTTGGCCTTCTGGGCTGCCAGCGCACATTGCCGGCTCATGTCCAGCTTTTCATCCACCAGCACCCCCAAGACCCTCTCGGCAGGGCTGCTCTCGATCCTTTCTTCCCCCAGCCTGTACTGATACTGGGGGTTACCCTGACCCAGGTGTAGGACCTTGCACTTGGCCTTGTTGAACGTCATGAGGTTCACACAGGCCCACCTCTCCAGCCTGTCCAGGTCTCTCTGGATGACATCCCGTCCTTCTGGCGTATCAGCTGCACCACTCAGCTTGGTGTCATCTGCAAACTTGCTGAGGTGCATTCGATCTTGCTGTCTAGGTCATTGATGAATATATTAAACATCACCGGTCCCAGTACGGACCCCTGAGGGACACCACTCAGCACCAGTCTCCATCTGGACATCGAGCCATTGACCACTACCCTCTGGATGCGACCATCCAGCCAGTTTCTTATCCACCGAACAGTCCACCCATCAAATCCATAGCTCTCCAATTTAGAGAGAAGGATGTTGTGGGGGACCGTGTCAAAGGCTTTGCAGAAGTCCCAATAGATGATGTCCATTGGTTTTCCCTTGTCCACTGTTGTTGTCACACCATCATAGGAAGTCACTAGGTTCGTCAGGCAGGACTTGCCCTTGGTGAAGCCATGCTGGCTATCTCGAGTTATCTCCCTGGCCTCCATGTGCCTTAGCATAGCTTCTAGGAGAATCTGTTCCATGATCTTCCCAGGCACAGAGGTGAGGCTGAGAGGTCGGTGGTTCCCAGGGTCTTCCTTTCTACCTTTTTTGAAAATGGGCACAATGTTTCCCTTTTTCCAGTCATCAGGGACTTCACCTGACTGCCATGACTTTTCAAATGTTATGGAGAGTGGCTTGGCAACTACATCAGCCAATTCCCTCAGGACTCTGGGATGCATCTCATCAGGTCCCATGGACCTTTGTGCGTTCAGGTTCCTCAGGTGGTCACGAACCTGATCTTCTCCTACAGCAGGAGGGGTTTTGCCCTCCCGGTCCCCCTCATGCCATCCATCAACTCGGGTGGGGTGAGGAGAGAGGTTGCCAGTGAAGACTGAGGCAAAAAAGTTGTTGAGTACCTCAGCCTTCTCCTCATCTGCTATTACCAGCTTGCCAGTCTCGCTCATCAGCGGGGGTACGCTTTACTTAACCATCCTTTTCTGGCTGATATACCTGTAGAAACCCTTCTTATTATTCTTTGCATCCCTAGCCAAGTTTAGCTCCAGCTGAGCCTTGGCCTTCCTGACCCCATTCCTACACAACCGGGCCATGTCCCTATACTCTTCCCAGGATGCCTGTCCCTGCTTCCACTGCCTGTGCAGTTCCCTCTTCCTCCTTAGTTTGACCAGCATCTCTTGTCTCAGCCATACCGGTCTCGTCTCTTCCCTTTGCCCGATTTCTTACACCTAGAGATTGAGAGCTCTTGCGCTCTGTGGATCACATCCTTAAAGATCTTCCAGCTCTGTTCTGTTCCCCTGTCCCTGAGGACTGTTTGCCAGGGAGTCCTTCTGACTATCTCCTTGAGGAGCTGGAAGTTTGCTTTCCTAAAATTCAGGGTCCTGACTATACTCTTTGTTCTTCCCATTTCCCTCTGGAGCGTGAGCTCTACCAGCGCATGATCACTGCAACCCAAGCTGCCTCCGATCTTAACATTTCTGATGAGCTCGCTTGCACTGGTGACCACCAGGTCCAGTATTGCATCCTCTTGGGTAGGGCTGTCTATTACCTGGCTTAAGAAGTTGTCCTCAATGCATTCGAGAAACCTGCTGGATTGCCTACAGCTTGCCGTGTTGGTTTTCCAGCAGATGTCAGGGTGGTTGAAGTCCCCCAGCAGGACAAGAACCTGCGAGCACGAAGCCTCCCGGAGTTGGAGGAAGAACGCTTTGACAGTCGGCTCCTCTTGATCTGGCGGTCTGTAGTAGACACCAACCACCAGGTTCCCTTTGTTGCCTCTCTCTCTGATTCTTACCCATAAGCTTTCGACCTGCTCATGGCTATTTTTCAGGGCCAGCTCTTCACACTGTAATGATTTCTTGATGTAAAGGGCAATGCCTCCGCCCCTCCTTCCTCGTCTGTCCCTTCTGAACAGCCTGTAGCCATCAATAGCTACATTCCAGTTGTGGGATTCATCCCACCAAGTTTCCATAATGGCAATCAGGTTGTAGCTTTCTAGCAGTACGATAGCTTCCAACTCCTCTTGTTTGTTTCCCATGCTGCGTGCATTTGTATAGAGGCATTTCATATGAGCTGTCGGCCTCATCACCTTCATAGTAGAACACCCCTCATTTACTTTGAGGTGTTTCACGGGCTTTTCCTTGTTGGCTCCTACTACCTCAGGAGCCTCCAGCTCACCTCCACCAGACTTCAACTTTTCTGCAGTGCCCCTGGCACACTGCTGGGCAACAGGTTGAAGGCTCATACTAGCCCCCAGTCCCTCTAAGCCTTGCATATCATCCCCTAGCCTGTCACTGGCAAGCCCAATAGGTTCCCCTTCCCCCTTCACATCTAGTTTAAAGCCCTGTCAATGAGCCCCGCAAGCTCCGGGGAAAAGACCCTCTTCCCCCTTTGAGAAAGCTGGCTCCCATTTGACTTGAGCAAGTCCGGTGCCGTGTACACCATCCTGTGGTCAAAGAACCCAAAGTTGTGGCGGCTACACCAGTCGCGAAGCCACATGTTAATAGATTGAGTCTGCTCGTATTGTCCCGTGTCTCTGTCCACCACTGGAAGGAGCAAGGAAAAAATAACCTGTGCTCCAGATTCCTTCACTAATCGCCCCAAGGCTTTGAATTCTTTTTTGATCACCCTCGGGCTACTTACTGCAACTTCATCAGCACCCACGTGGAAGAGCAGTAAGGGATAGTAGTCCGAGGGTCGGACCAAGCTAGGAAGTTTCCTAGTGACGTCTCTAATCCGGGCTCCTGGGAGGCAGCAGACCTCCCTAAGAGCAGGGTCTGCCTGGCCATGGGCCCCGATGGAATGCACCCGTGAGTGCTGAAGGAACTGGCAGACGACATTGCTGAGCCACTTTCCATCGTCTATGAAAGGTTGTGGAGAACAGGAGAGGTGCCTGAGGAATGGAAGATAGCCAATGTCACTCCAGTCTTCAAAAAGGGCAAGAAGGAGGACCCAGGGAACTACAGGCCAGTTAGTCTCACCTCTGTCCCTGGAAAGGTGATGGAACAACTCATTCTGGGTGTCCTCTCCAAGCAAGTAGATGAAAAGAAGATCATCAGGAGTACCCAGCACGGATTCACCAAGGGGAAATCATGCCTGACCAATCTGATAGCCTTCTATGATGGCATGACCGGCTGGGTAGATGAGGGGAGAGCGGTGGATGTTGTCTACCTTGACTTCAGCAAGGCTTTTGACACTGTCTCCCATAACATCCTCATAGGGAAGCTCAAGAAGGATGTGTTGGATGAGTGGACAGTGAGGTGGGGTGGTAACTGGCTGAATGACAGGGCTCAGAGGATTCTGATCGGTGGGGCAGAGTCCAGTTGGAGGTCGGTAGCTAGTGGAGTTCCCCAGGGCTCAGTACTCGGCCCAGTCTTGTTCAACTTGTTCATCAATGACCTGGACGAGGGGATTGAGTGTACCATCAGCAAGTTCACTGATGACACAAAACTGGGAGGAGTGGCTGATTCGCCAGAGGGCTGCGCTGCCATTCAGTGGGACCTGGACAGGCTGGAGAGTTGGGTGGAGGGGAATCTGATGAAATTCAACAAGGGCAAGTGCTGAGTGCAGCAGCTGGAGAGGTCGAACCCCATGCACCAGTCCAGACTGGGGGCTGACCTGCTGGAAAGCAGCTCTGCTGAGAGGGACCTGGGAGTCCTGGTGGACGACAAGCTGACCATGAGCCAGCAGTGTGCCCTTGTTGCCAAGAAGGCCAATGGCATCCTGGGTTGAATTAAGAGGATTGTGGCCAGCAGGTCGAGGGAGGTTATCCTCCCCCTCTACTCTGTCCTGGTGAGACCTCACCTGGAGTACTGTGTCCAGTTCTGGGCTCCCTGGTTCAAGAAAGATGAGGAACTCCTAGAAAGAGTCCAGAGGAGAGCAACTAGGATGATAAAGGGACTGGAGCATCTCCCCTAGGAGGAAAGGCTGAGGGAGTTGGGCTTGTTCAGCCTGAAGAAGAGAAGACTGCGAGGGGACCTCATCAACACATACAAATATCTTAAGGGTGGATATCACGACGATGGAGCCAGACTCTTCTCAATGGTGCCCAGCGACAGGGAAAGGGGCAATGGTTACAAACTGAAACATAAGAGGTTTCAGTTGAATGTGCAGAAGAACTTCTTTCCTTTGAGGGTGACAGAGCACTGGAACAGGCTGCCCAGGGGAGTTGTGGAGTCTCCTTCTCTGGAGATATTCAAAGCCCAGCTGGATGATGTCCTCTGTAACATGCTCTACGTGAACCTGCTTTAGCAGGCGGGTTGGACTAGATGATCTCCCAAGGTCCCTTCCAACCCTTGCCGTTCTGTGATTCTGTGATTCTGTGGGTCTTTATTTGTATGGGGAAAACTAATTGAATGCTTGGAAACTGGGAATGGGGTTTTGTTTTCTGCTCCAGTTCTTCCCATACCAGTCAACAGGATCAGAAAAAAAACATCATCTTCAAAAATGTGACAGCACACACCTTACATCTCCACAAATCTGTCACATAAGAGGAAGTGACATGACAGGTAGAATACAGAGTTTCTTGAGAAGGCTCATTTATGAAGAGAAAACAAAACTTTATGACCTTTTCTTTGATCAACTACCTCCAACAAAATTTGACTATTGAATACTAGAGGAACTACTGATGGAAAAATAATTAGGCTAATATTTTTACTGGGTACTGCATCTAAAATTGTGACTTTGTCTTGACATTTAGTAACAGACAAAAAAAAATCTAATTTGTGGAAGGAATTCAATCACCACAAATTATTCATGCACCTTTAGAAAAACAATGACATACCACCAACTAGATTTCTTCCCTTGAACGAAGCATGCAAATTAATATCCAGATAGATTAATGAATTTAAAATGCATGAATAGCAAAGGTTTTTGACTCTTAAACAGAATGAGAAATGTGTATCCTCTCTAATCCATCATTCAGTTCATATCTTCAGCAACAAGAAGTAAAATGACAGCATAAGACCATTAACAAACACATTTTAGGAATCATGTACAAAATAAAACCCCACCTCAGTGTACTACTTTCTTACTTGACAGTTTTATAAATTTGTTTCTCGGATCATGGATCATGCTGCCAGATCCTCTGGAATCCCTGTTAAAACCTTCTACATTCTGACTTGCTTTGAACTGTACTTGACAAAAATGTTCATTGTTATGGAAATTACCTATTTTTCTATTGATTTGACATCTAAGATCACGTTGATCTTCAGATTTAATCAGACACTTCACAGCAGTAAGGTGGGTTTGTTACTAGGCTACACTTCAGACAAATATAGAGTGGTTTAAAGCAAGTTTTCTGTTTTTGTTAGATCAGCTTGTACATTAGAAGATATTTTAAAGATTTCATGGTTGGTAGAAAATTACTTCTACAATGTACTTTATTATGAACGGTTACATTCATTTCTTGTGATGGAGATTTTGGAATTGAGAACAGCACCACATAAATTAAATAGTCTTTAGTGCATTATAAATAATACTCTCTTAGTGAACATTTACTTTCTGAAAGCTGCAGTGGAAACTGTAGTCCTTTATTCAACTATATACTACAGGCCAAGTCTGGTACAAACAGCTGCAAGGGAGTTCCCCACAATTGCCCCACCAATAACTTGAAGCCTCATTTGGAAAACCTAACCTCTGCCTGAACATTCTAGACACTGTATTAGCAAAACCTGTCCTTTTGCTAAGAACAACTTGACATTCATACAGATTTGGACAACCTGTCTGAAGCTTTCAGATTTCATAATATACACCCTGGATACTCCCTGAACTCTTTTCATTTTAGCCATCAGGTCTCACTCAGGATCATAAGCAGGTGCACATACTGTTAATATTCTTAAAGTCATGCTTTACCTTGCAAAATGATTATACTATGATTTCAAATGAGACACTGCAAGTTTTATATATTTATTTTTTTCTTTTAGTCATTGATACCTGGTGATCTACACATATTTATAAGGTTGATATACAGAGATACCTTTGTCTATCAGGTTGCTGAAGACTAGAAAATAGATTTCCTGACTTTTTTTCACTTTGCTAGGTCTATTGAGCCATACCATGTAAGAAATTACTAGTGCCTGTAAATGTATGACATCTCATCAGTAAGGAATGTAATGATGTCTTTGGTTCATGAAGTGAAATTATTTCCAGTTGCAAAGGACCTCCAGCAAAGGGTCAGAAGGTGGGATTCCAAGAAATAAATGATAAGTGTCTATAGGAAGTTTCTTTTGTGTTAAAGGAAAGATTAATTACACATGCAAGATTTGACAGAAAGTTGAACTATAGGTGGGCCTGTGTCTACTGGCTTAAGCAGTCCGGAGAGTTGAGATTTCTGACTCTTCCTGTTACTGAATATGTGTCTTTGAGCAATTTAACCTTCCACCTTTTGTTTATCCTTCACTAAAGTAGATGCCTTCTGTACTTATGATTTTAAAGTGCCACAGATTACTTAAGATTTCAGCAAGTCAATAAAGAAATTTCTTTTTTTCCCTATCAACATGGTTGAACAGAGACTTCATTTCATTACTGAGAAGAAAGTGGTTTTATACAAGCAATTTTTATATTGCATTGTATGGAATAATATTCTTCTAACAGCATTCAGAAATAAAATACTAACATAAGCTTAGATTAGTCATATCCAAAAAAATTACTGAATAGATTCAGTGAAAGTCTAATAAAATGAAGATTAAGTGGAGATTTTCCCTCTGATTCCAAAAGATAAATCAGCCCAGGAATATATCAGCCACACATGAAACATAAGGAATAATATCTATATTTTATATAATAAAAGTACCTTCCACTAATAAGAGATAAGCAGTGATTTCCACATAACCTCTGTATTTGCATTTTACATTTTTAGAATTGGAAGGAATTTAAAGAAATGAAAATGTAAAAGAAAATTTAATGGATGAAGGGATGAAATAGATCAGGTTTATAGAGATGTAAAGAAATCACAGTGAATAAGTTTTCATACATATTTATGTGTGGCTAGTTGAAAGAATAAGCTTTCAAGTTAAGATGTTGTGTGTTGACAACAAAGTTTAAATCCATAGAATCATAGAATCATAGAATGTTTTGGGTTGGAAGGGACCCCTAGAGGTCATCTAGTCCAACCAACCTGCAGTGAGCAGGGACACCGCTAACTAGACCAGGTTGCTCAGAGCCCCATCCAACCTGGCCTTGAATGTTCTCAGGGATGGGGCCTCCACCACCTCTCTGGGCAACCCGTTCCAGTGTTTCACCACCCTCGTTGTAAAGAATTTCTTCCTTATATCCAGTCTAAACCTACCCTGTTTTAGTTTAAAGCCATTACCCCTTGTCCTGACACAGCTGGCCCTACTAAAAAGATTGTCCCCATCTTTCCTATAGGCCCCCTTTAGGTACTGAAGGGCCGTAATCAGGTCTCCCCTCAGCCTTCTCTTCTCCAGGCTGAACAAGCCCAACTCCCTCAGCCTGTCCTCCTAAGAGAGGTGCTCCAGCCCTCGGATCATTTTTGTAGCCCTCCTCTGGACCTGCTCCAACAGTTCCATGTCCTTCCTGTGCTGAGGGCTCCAGAGCTGGACGCAGGATTCCAGGTGAGGTCTCACCAGAGCAGAGTCGACCTCCCTCGACCTGCTGGCCATGCTTCTCCTGATGCAGCCCAGAGTACGGTTGGCCTTCTGGGCTGCCAGCGCACATTGCCAGCTCATGTCCAGCTTTTCATCTACCAGTACCCCCAAGTCCCTCTCGGCAGGGCTGCTCTCGATCCTTTCTTCCCCCAGCCCGTACTGATACTGGGGGGTTCCCCAACCAAGGTGTAGGACCTTGCACTTGGCCTTGTTGAACGTCATGAGGTTCACACAGGCCCACCTCTCTCCAGCTTGTCCAGGTCTCTTTGGATGACATCCCGTCCTTCTGGCGTATCAGCTGCACCACTCAGCTTGGTGTCATCTGCAAACTTGCTGAGGGTGCACCCGATCTCGCTGTCTAAGTCATTGATGAAAACATTAAACAGCACCGGTCCCAGTATGGACCCCTGAGGGACACCACTCGTCACCGGTCTCCATCTGGACATCAAGCCATTGACCACTACCCTCTGGATGCAACCATTCAGCCAGTTTCTTATCCACCGAACAGTCCACCCATCAAATCCATAGCTCTCCAATTTAGAGAGAAGGATGTTGTGGGGGACCGTGTCAAAGGCTTTGCAGAAGTCCAGATAGATGACATCCATTGGTTTTCCCTTGTCCACTGTTGTTGTCACACCATCATAGGAAGTCACTAGGTTCGTCAGGCAGGACTTGCCCTTGGTGAAGCCATGCTGGCTATCTCGAGTTATCTCCCGGGCCTCCATGTGCATTAGCATAGCTTCTAGGAGAATCTGTTCCATGATCGCTTCCAACTCCTCTTGTTTGTTTCCCATGCTGCATCCCAGACATCTCATCTGAGCTGTCGGCCTCATCACCTTCATAGCAGAACACCCCTCATTTCCCTTGAGGTGTTTGTTGGCTCCTACTACCTCAGGAGCCTCCAGCTCACCTCCACCAGACTTCAACATTGCTGCCCCTGGCACACTGCTGGGCAACAGGTTGAAGGCTCATACTAGCCCCCAGTCCCTCTAAGCCTTGCATATCATCCCCTAGCCTGTCACTGGCAAGCCCAATAGGTTCCCCTTCCCCCTTCACATCTAGTTTAAAGCCCTGTCAATGAGCCCCGCAAGCTCCGGGGAAAAGACCCTCTTCCCCCTTTGAGAAAGCTGGCTCCCATTTGACTTGAGCAAGTCTGGTGCCGTGTAGACCATCCCATGTTCGAAGAACCCAAAGTTGTGGTGGCAACACCAGTCGCGAGCACATGTTAATAGATTGAGTTCGCTCGCATTGTCCCGTGTCTCTGTCCACCACTGGAAGGAGTCAGGAAAAAATAACCTGTGCTCCAGATTCCTTCAGTAACTGCCCCAAGGCTTTGAATTCTTTTTTATCACCCTCGGGCTACTTACTGCAACTTCATCAGCACCCACGTGGAAGAGCAGTAAGGGATAGTAGTCCGAGGGTCGGACCAAGCTAGGAAGTTTCCTAGTGACGTCTCTAATCCGGGCTCCTGGGAGGCAGCAGACTTCCCTAAAAGCGGAGTCTGCCCGGCATATCGGACCCTCTGTTCCCGTCAGATGAGAATCACCCACAAGTATTACCCGTCTCTTCCTCCTCGTGGATGCAGTAATAATACGAGAGGGAGGTCTTTCTTATTTTGTGCCTCCTCCAATGTGGATAGGTCAACACCTACCCCGTCCACTGCCTTGTCTTCCACATCTAGACCCTCATACCTATTATGCAGAGGCACCTGGGGAGAAGCGGTGGGCAAGGAAAGGGTTCTCCTCCTGCCCTGACTGCTGACCAGTTTCCACTCACTGCTTTATATTGAGGCCCTTCCTTCATCCTGACAGGGGGAGGATACTAGTTCCCATAGCTGGGGATAGAAACTCAAGATTTGGAATTAATGAAATAGATTTCAATATCATTGTCCTGAAAGTTATTTGACCTTAGTGAACTGTAAGAAAGTCCTTTCCACAATTCAGTTGCACTTATTGACTCCATTAAAGCAGCTTATTTTGGTTTTGATAAACTACTAGTATACCCAAAAAGGAGTTTGATTTATTGTAAATTGCTTTATGGCAGGGGGTTATGCAAACACTACATTCACATATTCAAAATACACTTACTGCTATGTTTGATTTATTAACCATCTATCTGGGGCTACTTTAAAATAGATGACATAAAAGATAACAATTGTACATATCTAAGAATTTGCATATGACAAAACAATATAACAATATAGCATGCTATAAATAAGAACCTGTAATAACCTAACTTCAGTAACATAGTGTTTATTCAGGTCCAAAAATTCCCAAAAATGCAAATTCCTTTGTTTATGACATTACGTTATAGTATGTATATTGTTGTATAGTATATCATATGTTGTATTTTATACCTATAGTGTAAAGATGGGAAGCTTGGATCATGCATCAAATAATAAATAGCATCCACCTTCTGTCTCATCTTTATTTTCTAAGTGGGCAGTCCTACATCGAGTTACGTACATTAAAGTTATCTCAAAGCAATAGGAATATGGGTAACTGATAGCAAGGCCTGTGTATGAAAGACTTGCAGTACCTTGCCAACATTAAATGGAAAAGTACTCCTACAGTGATTAGGACATCTATGAGCATCCCAGATTGCAAAGGACCACACTCAGTAGTAACATACCTTGGATTAGGAAATAAGCAATAACAGTAATCCTAGTAATAGCTTTCTGTAGTCTACTTTATGTCATGGGCTGAAGCTCAGGTACTTCCCATTTCTCCCAGCCCAAGCGTTTTCAAGCACTTAGGTATTTTTTTCCACAGCCCTAACTCCAGTGACGTAGAACTAAAGACACTACTACCCATACCTTCCCATTAACACTTATAAGAGTATGTCAACAAGGTCTGCTGAAGGCAGATCCAGGCATTCCCCGCCTGCCCTCTGAGTTGGCCAGGTGCTGCATATTTGTGTCAGTGTGGCACCAAGCCCAAGCTAATAAACTTTGTCACTCAGCAGAGGTTAAAATTTTTGAGCACTTTGGTATGGCAACCACTGCGGCGTGACTTCCAGGTTAGATCTAGCTCACAGATTACAGGTTTGAAGACAGGGCACAGAAAGCAGATTCACTGCAATCAATTTTTGCCATGCAAAATATATATATCTCAAGCTAGTTATCTATGATGTCTAAAGGGAATGGAGAGAAAGGGAGAAACTCCACAATTCCTGTGAACCTAACCTGTACCAGATGTGTGTTTGAACTGCTGATAGGTAACCCTGTAAACTGCTTCTGTTTTCCACTGACAACAGGAGTCCAAACAACCAGCAAAAAGTAGATATTTAGCTTTTTGAATTCTAATGTCAGTTTGCTAGATGTCAGCTGCATGCTCTAGTTAGAAATCTGATAGTCCCCTAAAATTTACTAGGATTTAGGTGATATTCAGTTTCCTAAGTGAAAGATTAGCATTCCACAAAAGCTCTTCTCAGCCACTGAAGAACTCAAGATTTCACCAGCACAATTCCTTAAGTGTTTGTGTCAAATTTCAAGATTAGATGGCTTCCTTTCTCTTCTTCCCTAATTGTATTGACTCCATCTTCATCAGTGCTAGACAACTAGCTTTACAGAGACCTGTATAGTAACACCTAAAGCTGCATGATATGAATCTCACTTTTGGACCAAATGTTGCTTCATTTATGTTCTATGAAAGTCCTAGCTTGACAAGATTTCCAGAATTTGTCTACTGTATAATGAGTTGTGAAAAAAGCATAACATGCATAGAAAAGTCCATCTAGAGAATGGCAACCCATGTTTCATAAAATAAAATTAGTAGTTGATCACTTCACCCAAGGAGTGGGAAGTTATACATAATCCAAGTCTTTAGTCTGATCTGCCCTGACTATCCTCAGCCTTTCCATTGTCCTAAAGATCAGGCTTGAAGTGACTTATTTAACACTATTGTCTTCTCTTTAGCTGAAACTATTTTAATTAAGAAAGAAAATTAAAATTAATGGTATTTAGAGAAATAGAATGAACGTGAGATGGAGCGTCAGTCTTTCAGGTCAGTTACAGGAGCATTCATCTAGCAAGGGGAAATTCTGTTCCCTTTTGAACGCTGGCCATGCATTTTACTAGACAAACTATGTAACAGAGCTCAGTTAGAGAAGGAAAGAAGGCCTTCAATTTCCTTCAGCTGCCAGACTGATACACAAGTTTTCCAGAGGACAGGATGGGTGGGGAAAACACTTGAGTTAATCATCTAAATTTAAACACATAACATAAATGCTTTCAATGAGAGGAGGGGGAACTGAACCAAACGTTACACAGATTACCCGAGATGTGAGATATAGGTTAGGCAGCTGCTCTACTAACTATATTGGTCTCAGCAGATCCCACTCAACTTCATTCTCTGCAGGTAGTGCACTGGGAACATGGACGACAAACCTAGGTTATGAATTCTGGCAAGTCATCATGTGGAAGTCAAATAGAATATAACAAAATGTTCTCAAACCTACATGTCTTTTATAGACCTCTCCTTTTGGTCCTCGTTTCTTCTTCATCCTCCTTTCACAGCTCTGGTAATTATAACAGTTCTAAAATGAACATAAACTCAATTTTTCTTCACTTTGAGAAATGTGCACACTACTAGAACATGAAGGGGGCTTTAGAGTAAATAAGAGATTTTTCATCTTTATCCACTACCAAGATTTTCTTTTTACCATTACAGACGATGTATTTTCCATTTCACACCTTTCTGAATACTGATGGACAGCAGTCATAAAACATTAAGGGTTCTGGACCCTCACAAAGTTGTCTGCCGCAGACCTCTTACCTCAGTTATCAAATAGTAGTTTTCAACTCTAAAATACAAATTCTTGAGCAGAAGTATTGCAACAAGTTCCCTAAGTACAGTTGACCTTTCTGTGGCTTTCACTCAAGAGTGGTCAAAAAGAGGTATAAGTCAACTCAGAAACTTAGCCACCACTCTGAGAGTCCAGTGACATCTCTCTAGTGTCTGTCCTTTTTGATTGCACATTTATCCCCATCCTTCCAAGCTGTCTCTTATTATCAGAGGACTGCTTCTCACCTCTCCTCTTTTTGGATAAGCCACCGGTGAGGAGGTTGAGTGGACATTTTGAGGATCTCCCTCATCTCAGTATGGGTCAAGGAGATTGGCGAGTCCTCTCCTTGTCAGGGACTCTGTAAAAAAAACCTGAATAGCAAATTGAAAGGTGGATTTAAAAAGCATGTATGTGCAATTAAAAAAAAAAATCACTCTCTTTTAAACAGAACTGTAGACAATACACAGAATAGCTAAGGCACCAAAAGCCAACAAAAATAGAGAGAAGACCAATAAAGGAAATATTTCCATGCTTTTTTGATATTAATGTCTCATTTTTCTAGGGTACTATAATAAAAAAGCAAGTATCTGTGAAGCTGTTAAAACACAGTAAAACTCCAGTCAGTTCAAGATAGATTAAAAAGGGAGACAAAGTGTACACTTTTACCCTTTTCCTTTCTAAATATAATGTTCTCTAATTTGAACTTTGCTCCAGAGTTCTTTTGACAGTAAATGATACAGAGGTGCAGCAGGTTATGCCAACAGCTTCAGAGATCTATTTTAAACCTGAAGAGACAGGAACAATTAAATTTTTTCTCTCCAGACCATTTTAATGACAGAAAACAAGCCTGTCTGCTTCCGGAAGGATGATATGTTTCTCACTCAGGAAAACATCAGGCTCCAGGATTTTATCCTTTACAAACTCTGAAAAACAGGAAAACGGATTTCAGTTCCTGATGTGCTAGCAATTTGTGTTAATTCACAATCATGCACCAACATCCGGCTCATTTGGGAAACATTGTTTTCAGGGTTGAGAGATGCTTGTTGGATAAAAGAAGTAAGGATGCGAAAGAAAAATGTCACTTCATACCACTGATCAAGCTTTTATCTGTTTCTTTTTCATAAGTCTTCCTTCCACTAATGAAAGGCCAATCTACATTTTGGATATATGTAAATTCCAGTATTATCAGGAAATGCTAAAGTGCAATTAATGCATTTTACCCCAGGCCACCATGGTTTCTACAGCTCTTCCAAAAGCTGTAGCCAATGCCCATGGCAGTTTTGGAATCTTTAAATTGATGTTTTGAGACACACCATTCTACAGGATACACTTCAATGAGAAATGAGGCATTGCTGTTTGGTAAGCGTCACAGAGAGACTCGGTTGACAAATCCTGCCCGCATTAGGGCCATTAGACTTTCCACTCCAGCTCATCCTTAGTTTAATATGGTTTCAAAATGAATTTTTTCTCAAATTTGTGCTTTGCCCTCAAACGTTTACTTGCAGCTTCCCCTCCCTTCCCAAAGTGTGATTTTCCCAAATAAACACTGATGCTTTTGTGACCTAACAGACACTCACAACTGCATAAGGCAACCTTTTTAGAATTTATACATAGATGAGTATAGGCAGACAGTTCCAAACTGAAACGTATTAGGTCTGATCTGGTGGGACTATGATTCTATGACTGCCGTCCCCAGAGGTTAGATGCAGTTCAATCCCATAATACCTCCTCTAAAATCAATATACCAGTTGTGGCAAAAGTTGTGTAATGATCTCATGGTCTGGAGTTCTTGGTCTCTTGCAGTCAGCTATGAAAATGAAATTAAAAATTCTTGGTGCCTTTACACAGTCTTTTGGTCTCTGTTGAGAGGCCAACTCTTAAAGGTGGGTAAAGAAAGCTGAACATTTTCCCTGGGTAATTTGCTGTGGCAAGTCAGTAACTTCACTCAGTACAACCTGGTTGTGCAGTGTATGGCCTCTGCCTATGGAATGTCTATAGGGGAACCCTATAGAATATGCTGTGGCCTGCAGGCACAGCAGCATACTCTTTTAAGTAATTGACCTAAAGGTCTGACACCACAGGAAAATAAATAATTTAATAAAAAAGGCCAGCATCCTGCAAAACAGCTGTTAAACTATTCTTTGGGTTGTTTAACAGGATATATTCAGTAAATATGTAACCAGTCCTTTTCTTCCTATATCCATTTAAGTACATGGAAAAGATTCTTTTGACATCAAGGCCTGTTGAAACAAGCCATGCACACCTATGGTGCCAAACCCTGCTGTGTGCAAGAAGGATATGTAAAAGGAACACAGTGTTTATACCAAAGCCTGCATTCTGCACAGCAAAGCAAAATTCTCATTCCTGGCTTTCCATTCTGCCAAGCCATAAACAGGTTTTTGTGCAGAATTCTGCACTGCTTGAATAATGCTTTCGGATATAATTAGATAAAATAAAAACTATATTAACATTGGAATTATGTTAATTAATTTATTACCAGAGTATCTTAGGTATTTCAATTATGTATCTATACAAATGGGTATTTTTAAGTCACCGTGCGATTGTGTAACCTCATTTAAAATAAAAAATGTGTTTCTTACTCTCATACTTGTGTAGATAAAAAAGAGGCAGGGCATAGATCTGCAGAAAACCTGAATGGCTAAGAGAAGGTGCTGCTGTATGTTTGAAAAGACAACTGCTTTTGAAATATATCCGTGACAACAGAATTGTCAGAATTCTTCATCATTTCATTTCAGAAGAAATGTTACTCTGCTACACTTATTAATCATTGCTGGACATAGAAACAGCCAAAACTAGAGAGGGGAAAAACTTCATAGACATGTCAAGAATATGGGGATCAAGGCAGTTAAAACCCAATATTTCAAATTCCTTTTCCTTTTCACCTAAACAAAGCAAAGAAAAATTCCATCCAACCCCCAAAATAATACACAAACCATTAAGTGTCTCCTGGATATTAAAATATCAACTGTTTATCAAATATTCTTAAATATCATAGTTTTTTTGTTAGTAAGAAGTTGAAAATCTCCTGCAGTTACTCAGACTTTACTACATATGAATTTATATTCTCAGAACTTTAAATCCCTGTGATTCACTGGGTAGGATGAAGTATAGAACAGAATAAACATTAACAGTTGTGTTTAGTTCTTCAAATTTTTAATGTAACCTTTTTTTTTTTTTACTTTATCTGTAAAGTGTCTTGGGAATTCTTAACTTTGTCACATATTTCTAAGACCAACTATAGTACAGTACTGCTCCCTACTACTGCGGAAGGAGGTCTTGCATAAAGTGGCAACACTTCATGGAACAGAAAGGTTTTTCTCACATGGGAAAAAGTTTCCAAACTAGTAGCTGAGGGATATAGATATTCCAAACAAAGGCCCACTTCTACACACCTTCAGAGTATACAAGGAAGAAAAAAAACTATTATACAAATGAAAGAAGAGAACAAGGTGAAAGGAATTAGCCTTTATGGTCAGGCATGGCCTTGCTACCTTGCCTTTTCCTCACATGGACATGACTGACATCCTTAAGTGACATTCTTCTTTCCCTCCATATATGGAGGTTAAGTATGTTACGTATTTAACTGTATTAGAGGGCTGAGAAAGGCAGGTCTGACTTAGCTTTCGTCACATGAATCAGGATCTGTCTGTAGCTTAAGTCAGGGTCGTTTACACAAAGCATTGAACAATTGTCCTGCTCAGGATTCAAGACTTAGATTCTCACCAAACAGTTTTGCAGTAGGATTAAACGTGCCTTTAAACATATAGTCACTGAAGCATGACTTTACTCCTCAAGACTTTAAGAAATACCTGAATGGATTTTTTTTGTATAATTCTGGGAGACAGAATACTTACGACCTTTGGTTTCACATAAAATACATCTGGTGTTATAGTTTGGTGGGAATGTGCAAGTCCTTCACTGCACCAGCTGAAATCCTAAACTATTTTTTTAAACTACTATTCCTTTTATTCTTTTTATGTCAGCATGTCCTCTGTCTTTCTTAGTTTACATACGAAGCAGCTTGCTTTATGCTTCAGACGCCAGAGGGTGATAGCTGTTAGGAATTAAGGTATAAGCAAGTCAAAGCAATTCTCATTTTCTTTCATTTTAACTTTAAACTTTTAAAATATCTAACTACATTTGGAATTAAAAAAAAAATTAAAACCCATATTTGGTCTCTTCCTCTCACATACTTTAACTAAAATTATGTAATCTTCTACAATTTGAACAGACCAATTAGAAAAGTGCATGAATAAATGCATAGTGCAGATGATGTGTACTGAACCATCCTTATTAAATCAAGGGATGAATCTGGTTCTGCTATTTCCACTGACAGCCCTCTTCCAGCTCACAGCCAGCTGGCAATTAATGGAATCAGATTTAAAACAGGCAATGGGGAGAAATCAGCTTCTGTGTAGTCATTCTTACACCAGACATATGTGCATCTGCTTTACGTGTTCCTGCACTGTGTGTACATTTGTATTGGTATTGTATGTACAAGGAGGTGTCATTTTCCCCCTATGTGCCAGTTCAAAGATATGCAATATATTTCCTAATATGCAGCCTCCCACAAATATTAGGACATACTGACAATTTTTTTTAAACTGATTTTAACCCTGACTGCAATATAGACAGTCAGATTGCTACTAAATGGATATGTCAGATAGCTTATTAATATTTAATCTTATGTTTCTAAAGGAAAAAAGCCCACAATAACACAAGGACAAAAAAAGAGTCACACCTGACATCTATAGTAATATGTACTCAGAATAGTTAGGAGTTAACAGAAGTCAGAAAAAAAATTAAACAGTGCTAGTCTGATGGATTTGACGCATTTCATTTTAAAAGTTGTCTGGGAAAGGGACCCAGTAGATGGATTTTTTTCTTTTTTGAATATTATTCATAGATAAATACAATTTATAGCCAGGTTTTTTTCTGGTATTTCAACTAAAATTTCCTCATCTGCATTTCATACCAGTTTGGTTATTTTCTTGATAGATTCCCAGTTACTGGAATGGGATGTGAGTGAAATACCTGTATTCCCTATACAATATATTAGGTACCTCAGAATGGGATGCACATGCACAGCATACTAAACAGGGGACCCAGTCATTAGAAATGCTAAAGAAAAAGATGTGTATCTCAGATTTTTCCCATGTATCTCCTGTATCCCTGGATTAGACAGGTCTATGGAAATTAAAACGTAAGCCCCAAGACCCTCCTTTCTTTTCACATCCCTATTGTAAAAGGTTGAAATCAACTTTTTGCTCCTGGGATGCAACTGCAGGTCAGGGAAGAGAACACAAGTGAGAGCGCGGAAAGGAACCTGAGCATGTACATCCATTCAGGAGGAAGCCTGAACTCTAGCCCTTGTCCTCAACAGCTTCCATATCTTATCTAAGACTTTTTAATGAAAATGTCATAAGCAATGTTCAGATCAGAACCCAAAATGATTCTTATTTTCCTCAAACTTCTTCCTAGTGAATATTCTTATCGATAAGCTACAACATGAAGCTGTATTTTGTGCCCAGTCTTCCACAGCTCACAAATCCTTTCTTCTCTCTCTACACTGATGTGACTTCAGCAATGGGATGAGAGCACTCATCCCTTTCTCTTTTCCCTCCCCCAGCCTATAGCATTCTGTATGGAGATAGGCTGTGCCCACTTGCACCCCATCAGGCTGAAGAAGGAATATCTTCACCTCCCCATTGCTGGAAATCTGTCCTAGCCTTTTAGCTATTATATTACAGAAGGCACATTCTCCTCCTGTGTTTCTGAATGAAAACATTGCTTTGTGTTCTCATGCTTACTGAGCATTAGATTGTGCCTGTCAAGGAATTGCAAAGAGAAATCTAAAGACTGCGTACAGGAAAGCTTAGTTGTGAATCCCAAATATTTAACTTGGGAAGACACCATGCTGTTGATGTCTTCTATAATGACACTAAAGCTTGGGTATATAAAGAAAGAATTAATAATTTCCCACTGCAGAAGACTGTAAGACACAATGAAAAATTTGTGCTGAAATTTTCTTTTAACCTTTTAATCCCCTAATTTACAATTCACTTGACATAAAATCTGTAAAGAACTTGACTTTAAAGATCTGGAATATTTGTGAATCCTAATCCCATTACACCTACATTGCCTATGATTTTTTTCCCTCTCTAAATAGTTGTTCCATTATTTTACCAATGAGAAAAGTGAAATGTAAACCAGCAATTTCTGGGAACAATTTGCTTTGTATTTATGTATATTTATTTATTTTTTCAGAAAACTACTCTGCAGCACCATCTAGTGAGAGTGAGAAGGACCAGTTATACTGTTTCCATGTTTGGAGAACCTCCATGTATTTTCAGCCTGCATAGCTTCCTGTAGTCTTAATGGAATCAAGAGAAGAAAAGTCAAGTCTACACGCAGAGTGTATGTGTGTATCTTCTGTCATGTCAGCTGTCTTGAAAGGAAACCTACCCCAGAATGAAAGGCTTTGTAACATAAAGACATAGAGTCTTTGGACAAGTTGCATTATGAACAGAAGACAATATACACCTTGACTATAAAATATTCTTCACTCTAAAACCACAGTTCCCAAGTTTTCATTGTGCTGAACCAAACACATCATCAGCAGTTACCAACCCATGTTGCTAATAATGGTGTAATTGAGAGCAGAATTTATTCCAGCGACTGATATGGTCACCAACTGTTCAAAGAGGTGAAGAAAATCCTAACCAGTAAATAATATGATTGGAGACACAGACCCTTGCGAGTGTTCAGGTTTTGCCTGATTAAGGGCATTTTTCTATGCACGTCTTTCCTTTGAAGGTGGAAAAGGGCTTACCTCACTCCTGAGTTATCCATTCATAATTATCTATGTAGATGGTTATATAAATAAATAAATAAACTAAATTAAATACTCCATCACCACATACTATAGTAACTACTCTAACACTGCACCATGCCTGAGTTGACTTCTAGCTCCACTAGTCACCTTGAAGACTGATATGGCAACTGCCACTGTGATCGTGGAAGCCATATGTCCTTTTCATCCAGTGTCAGTTGTGTAAGAGACATGCAGAGAAATACAATTCCTCTCTTGCAAAGAATGAGAAAATTCCAGTCTTTTTAATGTCAAAGGAAGTCAGATTACTTTGAGTCTAAAAGTCTCAATCATAGGCTAAGTGGCATTCATATTTTTTCCTTCTGTTATAAAGAATGCTGATAAAAACACAGGCCTTACAAATGAGAGTGACATTGCTTCTTTTAAAAGAAAAGCAAGTACATTTGTAAAAATACAAAATGTCTCTTAAGAGATAATTCTTGAGACTTGCATACAATAATTTACTTAGAATTCCACTGAAGTATAAAATGATTACTGAAGTATAAAATGATTATTATAACATCCAGAGTTTTCTGATTCTCCAGATACAACTGACTAAATGGAAGTAATCAGCCAGTAGACTATCAGACCACCTTTCTCCAGCCTTTTCTTTGTCAGTCTACTCAGATTCAAACCACAAATTCGGTTAGAGCCTGTAGATATCAATGAATGTCAATGGAACTGAGCCTGAAATTACATGTTCTACAGTAAAGCAGAGTCTGTGGTTCTGTCTCTGCAGAACACTAAGTATTTGTCTTAGCTTAGGTAATTAGACCACCCGTAACAATAATAATAATAATTTACCATTTTAACTGTAAAATACTGTATCCAGCTTACCAAAGTCACAGTCCATGCTGAAACAGAAGCTGCCATGATAAAAACATTAAGATTTGAACTTCCTGAATTTAAAAATGATCCGTGGATTTGGAAATTAAGACATTGGATAAATAGGTAGTTTTAAATACTGAGAAAACCTTGAACATACAAAGTAATCTGAGACACTAATTTATCAAGTCTTCCCAGTGTTTAGCTGAAGCATTTTTTTATGTAGGAGCAGCTAGTATCACCAGCAGGTGCTTTTACATTCTACTAAGAGGATGGATATATTCACAAATAAAGTTAATGTTCAAAGCTGGATAGTGAAGGCCTTTTGTATTTTGAAAAATCTTATGAGAAAAAAATAGATGTATGGTAAATTACAATAAATAAAATCAAAACCAACTTCTGAATAAGTCAAAATATGCTGTTCATCCTATATTCCATTATACTCCCACCAGAATGCAATACCATGCAAGCTAAATATGCTATTAGGGTCCACTGAACTTGAATTTTATTGGCTTCATAATAACATGATACATGCTAAAATCAATCTGCCTGCTGAGTCATTGTAAAAATTCTTAATGTTGCATAAGTCTTCTTCAGACCTTCCTTATGCAAGAGAAAAGGAGGTAGGAGGTAGCTTAGTTATTAAATAATGGATTGTGCAATAAAGCAAAGAGATAAAACAAACAAACAAAAAACCACTTTTAACCTTTTTTTACTTAGGATGAACTGTGAAGTTACTGATACAGGAACACTAAGCATGCCAATGATATTTGAATCTAGTTCTGAAGGAGGAAAAGAAAAATAGGAGAGAATGGTCCCACGATACCCAGCAGTTGCCTCAAAATCCACGTTTAGATCAATTTGTACTTAAAAATTTACTTGCTGTTCTTTATAGGAGGTGTTTAAATATGAAGTATTTATACAAGGGGGAAAAGTAACTGAGAAGAGTAAAAGATAACCACAAATGAGCAGATAATTGCATGTTTCATTAGAAATGGACAGCAAAATTTTTTTAAAAATACTTCCATTCTGTGTGCTCAGATGGGGTGATTAGTTACTGAGGTGTAGCCAACAGGCTGATATCTATTACCACTTTATGGTTCTTGTTCTCGACAGCTTGCACCTGTCCACAAAGCATTCAGAGGAGCTCTGCTGATGCATACTTCAGTGAAGGAGAGGACACTGGGGTTAGGTGGGGGGTAGGCAGCAGAGAGTGAACTGCACCGTTACAGGGGATGCAGAGAGCTTCCAGTCAGTATCCCAGCAGGATGTGGTGTAATTGGATACTTGTCACAAAGGGGATGTAGCACTCGATTTTGTTAATCCTACCATTCCTAAGCAACTTGTTTTTTCATTGAAGAACAGAAATTGTGGAAAATTATTTGTATGATACTGAGAACCAAAAAGTGTTTTTCATGTTTAAATGTTAAACTCTTAAGCTGACAGATTTATAGAGATTTTACACCTAAGCACTGATGTTGGTTCCTGCCCTGGCATTGCTGTAGGATGCCAGTCTCCAGCTCTATCCCTAACTCTGTCTGCTTTGCTCCCAACTCAGCTCCTCAGATGGCCCCTGGACCTGGCTTGTCACTTGCCTCATGTGGGGCTATCGATGAACACTGATACCAGCAGCCAGCTCTGCACACCATGGCCAGCCCCTGTGGGACTGGGTCACCCTTGGCTCCCAGCTCCACATCCCTTGCAAAGCGGCCCTGCTCACACCACTTACTTGGTGTGGTGTCATTTCTGCACTTTCACCATTTTGGCATATATTCAATAAGCAGCATGCATCACACTGGATGATTCCAAATGTTTGGAGATATGGGAGAAAAGAAATATTTGGATGAACAGTAACATTAAATTACAAGAGGAAATATTTTCAAAAGGGCGATATGCCTTAGGTTTAATTTAATCACTTACTTAAATAATGAGAAATTTCAATGTGTGTAAGGCACTGAAAATAAGATTGGATCTGGTTTAGGAAAACTACAGATTGAAGTGTCCTGCAAAGACAGTAGATGGAAAGAGATCATATATCATGTATTTTCTGTTTACACTGTGAATGCAAGTGTAAAAAAAACACCATATATTTAACAAGATACTTGGCTAGAAGGTTAATCACAAAACATAACTGGGATGTTATAATCAAATTAGCACTGAGGCTTGGTACTAGAGACCATTTTACATTCAGTGTCATTCAAGACTTTCATTTAAAACTGGAAATGACAAACCAGACAGTATGCTAAACACAGAAGTCAGGAACAGGGGCAATAATTATTACAGAAGGCCACTGGAATAAAATGAGATCCAACATATTGCACTATGTGTAAAGGAGGAAGAAATAATCAGGTGTCAGATCCTGCCAGGAAATGTAATGAACTTCACTGCGCTTGCAGGTTCTTTGTGCCTCTCCGGATTAGTCCATAAATGAACATAGAGGAAAACACTGACTCAGTTGGAAACAGATGAATGGTAGGTTACAGCCTGTGACAGACTGACCATGAGCAAAGAATACAATACTATCAATGAAAAGGTATGGTGGGTTTAAATTTAGGAGTGCCCTGAGTAACACCAGGTGTGTAATTACTCTGCTCTGTTCACAGTTAATTCGGCTTTAGGTGGACTTCATTGCAGGGCATTGCATTTCAAAACACAGCTACATGAAAGGGGGTTGATAAGAATTAACAGCATATACATTTCTTCTGTCACTCTTATGAAAAGTAACACCTTCTTCTGAGTCCAGCCCCACAGATGTGACCAGAATTATACTCAAGCATTAAACATTCTTCTAAGCAGATGTGGATGGTAAAATTTGTAACTCAGAAAACTATAGTTAAGAAGGGTGGCCAAATGAACCATTCTGAAGAAAAGGGAATCCCATGGCATGGTAACAGCTGTATGGTCAAGAAGAGGGAATAATATCTATCAAATAGTCTATTATAGTCTATCTTTATACTGTACCTTTTTTTTTTTTTTAAGTTTCTCTATGTTACCTGGATTCACTTTACTCCTGTAAGAAAATCCATAGATGGAATAGGTGTGGTTAGTAAAGAGTTATTGAGGCTGTAGCCTGTGCTCCCAGGTGTGGTGTGTTCTCTGGGTCATATAATGGGGGAAGCAGGTCAAGAGCAGCATAGGCTGCATCCATGCTAGTGCTGCCTGTAGCTCTGCTGCTGGTTTCTCTGAAGAGTCTTCCTTTTCCTTGAATTACTTCATTCCTTACATTATTTGTGCTAAAATAGACAGCAGGGTTACTCAGGATTTGATCCAGCATAATGAGGCTATCAAGCTAGTGTATCTTTAGTGCTTCTGAAGTGCAAAAACACTGTTAAGAGACCACTGTGGTTCAACCCAAATCAACACACGGTGATGAAACCCTCTCCACTCTCCTTTCTTCCTCCTTCCTGCACAAAAATATATGCTTCACACAGAGGCATTAGACCAGATTTTTATTTCTAAAATTATCTTGATTTGTAGCTTTCTTTAAAAATAGAGCAAAATTCCTTTTTTATCCAAATAATTTTGGTAGTTGTTATATATCTAAAATGTGAAACTGGAATCTGCTTCTAAGATTAGATGATATATTAATGTAGAATTAATACATGAATTTGGTATGTAGAATTGAATGAGCAGAGTTTTAAAAATTAATACCTAAATTTAGACTTATGAGACAGGTCAGAACCCTTTTCTCAGTGATTTCTGGAAATCTTGCCTAGAAATCCTGAACAGAAGACAAAGCCGTAACAACAGAATAACATAAAAGATAAAGGACACAGAAGACTGTGATATCAAGAAATAAGGTAGACATCCTACAGGGGAAAAAACCTGAGATTTTTCATTAATATTTTTTTTTCCTCAATATGCAGAAGGTGAGTGATCTCTAGCCCGTGTCCAATAAGCAGGTGGTCTGCTTGCCAGACAATGTACATTTAACATCCCAGAAGTTTTGGTTCATGGTGGTATTTAAGAACTCCGTCGCAACAGACATGTGCAAGTTGTGCCCAGGAAGATGGGGTGTTTGAAGTTAACCAGGAGGCCAGCTGGAACTGCTGAGATGAGAGGAGAGGAGTTCTGGGACTTTCTTTCTACAATGACAGGGAAAGAACTGAGCATGGATGAAATCTTACTGAGAAAGGTAACAAATGGCCAAACGCAGCTCTTCAAAAGGTCCAATACAGGCACCAATACCTTCTCTCCCTGCAAAATTCCTTCAAAAAAGGAGCATAGTTCTTTTTTAAGGGAGGGTGGGGGGTGAGAGGCAAATGCTAAGGTGAATAGCTTGCAACACCTGCAGCTGTAAACCCTCTTTCACTTTGGTGAGGTTGAAAGTCAGTATGTATGTGACTTTCAGCCCTTTACCAAACATGTGGGTGAGTTACTGATAGTTCTATATTTAATACAGACTAAAAAGAAAATATTCAGTATTACCACAGCAGGCTGAGTGGCACAAGGGATGAGAGAAACAACACTGGTATTGAATAAGTAAGAAAGTTAAATTAACGGTATCAACTGCTGGATTAAACCTCAATGAAAGAAAGAAAAAGAGTGCTTCCAGGATAGAGTTTTATTTTTAATTGAAACTGGTATTTTAAACTCCAGTTTAGAGAATGTACTAATAGGCTTGTGGAGTTAATGCATCAAAATCATGAATAATTGTTTTCTGCAAGCAAAAAATGTGTTGTCTAGGTAAAAAATAAAGGATCCTGAATATTAACTATAATTCTTGACTTAATCAGTGTTCAGAGATAAATATTTTTTAATATTTACAGAAACTCCCACAATTCTAGAGATGTTTTGCTGTTCAGATTCTTAAGAGGTAGTTTAACAGAACAAGCAGATACCACTCCAAAAAATGGATAACCATTCTTCAGGGACACCAACTAGCAAAATACTTTCTGTTTGTTTTCCCTACTTCATCTCTTCTAAATGCTGGGTATTCACAATCTATGAAATGACCTTCTGTTTATTTCCTATATCCTTCAAACTAGCCACTGTCTAGTCAGCTACACATTCCTGACTGAAAAATAATAATAATAATGTTATGACTTGTTTCATTATAAGCCCTGAAGATAATTACTATAGAAGACTTGTTACGCTATTTTCAGATTCCTGAAATGTTTTGGATGGATTTGAATTTGCTATTTTCCTTCCATATTACTGTAAAGAAATAGCACAGAAAATGAAGGAAATATAGTCACTAAAACAACCATGTGGGAAACTAGGGTAACTCACCTCCCTGATCTAGTCTTCCCTGTAAACCAAGGCAAATATTTGGGGGCAAGAATTAAGACCATCTGTTTTAGGACCTAAGGCAGTGCTTGGAAGGAATTTAGCATTTTGAGTCCAAGAAACCTCCTCTCAAATGCTGCCTGGCTGGTGAGGTGTCTGTATTCAACTAGTACTTTCATTTAAGATTGCAAAGGATGTTTGATAGGGAGCATGCATGATAACGTCCTAGGAAGGGGTAAATAGAGGTCTGAACCCTTTAATTAAGAAGGAGGTTGAAGTTTGATCTCTTTGTTTCCAGATGAGTAGATTGGATACATAACTACTGTGGAAATGTTGGGCATTATTTCCGGTTCCTGCTCTTTCTCAGGCTGCATTCTAAATTTGGACTGTTTTTTTCAAATCAGAAACTAACCTCACAAGAGGACTGTTGCTTCCAAAACCCAAGTTAGATGGAAATGACCAGTGTACAGCTCTGAATCAGGCACATAAACTTCAGGCGAGCAGAAGCTGAGATGTTTCCCCTGTGCCTGGCATCAGTTGTTGTCTATGCATGAGTAGACCTCCACTCAATGTACTGGATTGTCTTTTAGATAGAACTTACACCTAACTAGCTAGATCTGTAGTAATATCCTTGCTTCATTCTAAGCAGTAAACCACACAAACTGCTAAACATCCTAACATTGCCTTGATGTCTCTTCTGTCCTGCTTGGCACAAGCTGAGGAACTGTGACTGTGAGAAGACCAACTGCCTAGATTGATCTTGAGACAGCTCTCACAGAGGCAGTACTGAGAACAAGACACGTGTTGCTCCAGTAAACTCCTGGTTGAAGACAAGAATAAAATACCTACTTAAAATACTTCTACTATTTCTGTATTCCAGTCTGGACTGATGAAAGAAGTTGTTCTGGTCTACTAGGACATGGTAAAGCATTGTTTCTTTTGGTTCCTCAGCTGCCTCCCTGCTAAGATACAATGCTTGAGTGTATCCTAATTTATGCATGCAAGAAATCTTGTTGCTAGTGGGACCACTGGCTGTGCCATAAGAAGGTGGAGGGCAGTGGATCACCCTGTTGGAAGCAGCACTTATTTGTCAGGTATTACAATCTCTGTGTGCCATAGCCAGCTTCAGGATGGGGTTGCAGGGACAAGTCCCACAGCAATGTCTGATTAAGCTGCTGCAATATACCCTCTATTTTGCCAGATCAGAAGATTGTGTGATCACACAGTGAACTTAACCTGGTACAATTGGAAAGCAGTATTATTTTGTGATGATATTGATCAGTTTAATCAATTTCTTGAGCTCACAGATACTACGGCCTTAAAAATATAATGCAAGGGAAGGTGCCTGTACAGTGTCCTGGTTATTTGAGGGGTTTTTTATTTTTACTGAGAGAGATATTTTTCCTAGTTTGATGAACATGCATTCTCTCCTCTTGTACTGGCATTTTGGAATGTGAATGCTAACACAGCTTGCACAAAATTCACTACAAACAATGACAAATAAACTCAGAGACCTGACTCTAAAATCATCTTTCAATTAAATCTTTATTCTATCTCCTAGTAGTACAACTGAATCTAACAAAACTAAAACAGACAGTAGACATTACCATTCACAAAGCACATATATTTAACCTTCATTCCTAATAATAGCAATAATTAAGGGATGTTGACAAGCACTCATTTGACAGTGAGATTGGGGAGGCATGTCTTTCCTGACACACTGGGACACAGCATTAAACTGTAACAATGCTGGCAATGCTCCCAAAGGATGGAGTCAAGGCAGGTGGTAATCCAGTTCAGCAGCAGTGGAAAATAGGTAACTGCATGTTGGCTTTAAATTACAGTGCACAGTTTGTATTAAGAATAGAGGATAATTTATGTGATATATGTAGTGCAACACTTGAAGTCCCCTCATTTGTTTTCTTCATAAAAATGTGTGGCAATTGTTTCTCTGGGATCTTTTTTTTTCTAGAAAGAAAGAAAGAAGGCCTATAACAAGTAACATGTTAATTAGAATAGTGAGGCACATTCACAGCACTAAATTACTAACTTTCATTTACCTGGAGTCTAAACACAGAGTGCTGTAAATGGAATTTTCAGTGGAAATTATGGTAATGGAATTAGAAAACCACTGTTGGCAACAATAAGTCATTAGCTATCTAGTCAGAACATTTTATGCTTTCACAGGGTGTAAGCTGTGTTTGTAGCTGAAATGGGATCTCTAAACCCAGCACTCCACAGATGGAAAAACTCCAGAAATAAGTATACCTATGGCAAACACTCCACCTTCAGGGCAAAACAGAGATGAAGTATTGTGCAAACATTAATAGCCTGTGAGAGAAGGAAAAAAAGGAGGTAGCTGTAGGAAAATGGTTGAAGGCATAGCAGTGAAAACTCCCGGTTGCTTTATTGGTTGCCTTGTTTGGTTCACTGAGTGCTAACCTGTGCAGCACTGGAGAGGACAAAACTAAGAGCTCTGATTCTGTTGATGATGGCCTTCCTGTAAATATATATTGTTCTAAAATGTTTCATCACCTGACTTTGAGAAACTGCTGTGATAGTGACCAGAAAAGCCTCCAAATTATTTTGAAGTTCATATTGTTACCCCTTTTGGTCTCTACTGCAGGCTCTATGTGGGTATGCACATTGGTTGTACTTAGCTATGTAAGCACACTTTATTTTCCGAAGGTGTCATGTGATACATAGATCTTATTAGATTTTACTCTATCATAATAGCGTCAATCTAATTTGTTTAGAATTAGTAGTGTCATGCCATCAAAAAAGCATCTGGTCCCATAAAAAGCATCACTTTTGGCATTACAGCACTTTATGGGAAGAAAATTTTCAAGTAAAACATTTGGAGCAGATTTTGAAAGACATTTAATTTTAAAGGATGTGATTTTATGTATGTGGTAGAAAAACTTGGCTATACAAATGAGTATCAGAAGTTTAAATTGTGTTTTCATTGTGGTCTTTTCCTCATAGGCAAGTATGGCCCAGGATTTAGATGAGTCAAGTGCAGTAGGGAAGAAGGTAACTTGGTATGATAAGCATTTTTTGGATCACATTTTACAGATGCTCTCAACTTGTAACCTAGTTCATCTCCATAGCTCACACATTCTTTAACTTGTGTGCGCTCCTCCCAGAAAAGCATGCTGCTGTTGCTTCTGCTGCTCATAGAGACCTTTGCTGCTTAAGAGCTCAAAAAGATTTGGCTAGTACATTGCATTAAATCAAGACTGCCTGCAAGAGTTCCTTAAAGTGCTTCTTGGACAGCCACACTTCCTTTTCCTGTGCACCAGTTCACTATATAGGAGTTACTTAGGTATTCAGACATCGTCTGTGCTATTTTCAGCTGTATACTGCTTGAAAAACAAAACAAAATGAAAAGATGCATTGCTTGTAATGCATACATTCTGACTTCTGGGAATTAATGTTCTGCCAGTAAGTGGGTACAGCGTATCCTGTCTGTCAAATTTCAATTCCCTTTGTCTCCAGAGAACAATAAATCAGCCACATGTTAGCCACTTGAGCCATCTTACTCAACTTATGGCTCACATGCTAAGTTAATCTTTCAGAACACAATCAGGGAGTAAATGCTTGCTTACATCTGTGGTTTAAAATTTAATGAACATGATCACCTTTGATGTGCTTTGGGGTTTTGTTTGTTTGGGTTTTTTCAGTAAGACAAAAAGACATAGTGACTATAGGAAATTAAAAAAAAATTACTCCATCTTTTTCTCCTTTCAGTCTGCAGAAATGAAAGTTAGTGTCTTTCTTATAGTTCTATAAAAATACCTGTGCGTGATTATTTTATTGCTTTCAAATGTCATTTTGATGAACACTCACAAATCCCACCTCGAAAACTCCCAGTATGGAAAAAAAAACAAAAACAGCCACAAACCTTAATTTTCATCACTGAAGCTTCTACCCAAAAAGAAGTCCTTAGTATGTTCTAAGTCATGCACATCATTTAAAGGTAAGCACTGATTTGCTACGTACCTGCACGTTGGTGGACTTGGTCACTGAGGAATTCACATACTTAAAGACCAGTTTTAAGAACTATTAAAAGAACTCATCTGTAGTACACAGACTGTTAACGCCTTCCGGGAGATACTGTGTCTCAAATCTGACCCAACTCACATGGAAGAACAAAAGAAGCAGCCACATTGAAGTTAATGATTATACTGGCACAAAACTGGTGCAGTTAAGATAAGCATAAAGAACTAGATTTCCTTTTTGCCCTGTTAAAGTTTTATGTGAGGTCTGTAGCTGTTTTTTTTTTCCCCTCTTTTCCACGGATCACTTTTCAGTCATTGTGCCTGGGCTATTTTAACAACCATACCATTTTTTAATTGCTTCTGGATAATGTATCCTATTTCAAGTGACCATTTGCTGCCTGGATCAATGTTACTTGTGCAACATAATCTCTCACATGGATAGCAACATGAAATTTTTCTCATTTGAAGTTCACCAAATTCTCATGCCTGTAAAATATAGATGGATCCAACGGACATTTTGCCTGAGTAAGAACTTTCTGTCAATGATACTGACGAAATGGAAAAAAATCAGTGCTAAACAAAGTTTTATGTGTTTCCAGAACTGTTATTTAATTTACTATTTCATAATAAGATTTATATAGCACTTTGTTAGGACTTCCCTTTGCTTTTGAACAATGTATGAGGTTATGTTATTGTAGATTCAACATTCAAAGCAAGCAGTTCCTGAATAATATTGTGTCATTCAAACATCCCATACAAACTTGTTGTTACCTTTTTAACAGGGCAATTTACAACTCATTTGTGAGTAATTTTAATGTTTGCCTGGCATCCTGAATTCTGTTTTCCTCTTCTGACTCATAGCATCAATGACCTGTATAAGGAGAAATTGTTTGCATAGTCTATACTTTGCATGCTTTCTTTCTTTCTTCAGTGTTGACATGCACAGGATCTGCTAAAAAACCAAATAACAGGAAAGAAAACTCTTCCTTTCTCTGCATAACAGCTGTAGGAGACAACAGAAAACAAACACCTGAGATAGATCTAGCTCATTTTTCAGGTGACCTCATTATAAAAAACAGGAAAGACCCAGACTTCTGTGTTTGCTTTATAAAATGTTGTTTGCCTTCACTGGCTCTGTTGGGATTTAGGGACTGACTGCATGACAGGAAGCTCAGGGAAGCAGTCTACATTGTCTGATGCTATTGTTTTTCTTTTGAGTTCACTAAGTTCATTTCCACTACACTGTTTTTCTACCAGCATGTTTTTGAGTCAGTTTAACTGACTGGAACCGAGTGTCTTAAAATAATCTGACAGCAGATTTGGTGGCGATTTTATCCTGTCTTTTAAAATCCATAGCCGGTGATCTGAGGTAAAGCTTTGATGGAGGAGCACTTAAAGGGAATTTAAGGGGTTTAGCTTAGTTCTGCTGAATAATAGCCAGTTTTGGCAAACCACAGAGCACAGACGGTCTCTCTAGCAGCATGATCAAAGAAGAGCGAGTGTCCTACTAGAAAAGAGAAGTTGAGCTGATCCTCTCATCTGAGCCAAAAGGAATCAATGCCAGATTTCTATTTATTACAATAATTCTCTTTTTTTCTCCCCCCCCCCCCTGTGGATTTAGACATTAATTAGATATTCAGCATTTGATTCTCCATTATTTGCAACCACATTTTCAGGGCAGCGGACTGATTTGACCAGCCTGTTTGACCCTTGGCATGAACCACCATGCATTGAAGAGACTCACAAATAAGGCTTAACCTAGAAATAACACAAGAAAAATAAATAAATCATGTCATGAGACAGAACTTCACTTTCTATGTTGGGCAGGGACTGAGGAAAGAATGAAACATGAGGTAGTATGCAGATAAGATGAAGATAGGTGCCAAATATATCATTTTGTCATAGGACACACTTTGGGACTGTTTGTTTTAGGCTGGTTTGGCTACACTTAGACCACAGAATACAGAAGCATTTTTTCATTCAGACTGGTGGCACACCTTATGCATTAGTATTCTGCATACAGGCAGGACACAGGCAGTTACATACACAAGGAACCTAGATAGGACCTGTAGTGTGCTCCACCAACCACTCCTGAGATCCAGCTATGGGGGGGACCAGAAACCAAGACGTGCCCTAGAGAGCACCAACAGGTACCTGCAGATGTCACCTCTTAATTTTTACCTTACATGCCCTAAATCATGTTCCACATTTAAACAGGGTAATCTTGCTTTGGTCCTCCACACTGCCACTGTCCTGATTTACCAGCATTTTTACATCTCTGCCTTCTTCTGGAGTAAATAATTGAGGTGAATAAATCCATATACTGCTATGACATATATTATTCTTGAGATTTTTCATGTATATGTAACAGTTACAAACCTCAAAATTATTATTTCCTCAACTGTGAACAAAATACTCAATTATATACAGCAATTCTGCTTTCCAACATTGATTCATGAATTCCTTTTGATTAAAAATCTAGATTGTGCATGCTTGTGTGCACACACATATACAAGTATCTGCAATATAATAAAATAAGTAGTAATAGTAATATACCTTCCAGAGACTTTGAATTCTTTTATCAACTCAACCACAACAAACGCAAATGTTAAATAGGAAATCTGGAATTTCCTCATAGCCCTAGTTAAAGTACCTAAAATTGTAAATATCAGGTCATCACTGGTAGCCAGATGTCATCAAGACCCCTATTTTATGTCCCATCTGAAACATGGAACCAAAGAGAACTCTAACACTGGAACAACATGTATAGTGACTCTAAGGATGGGACTCAACTCCAAATTACAACAACATTAGTTCAGATTAATATCTGAGATGTAGAGTGTGATTCAGCTGTCTGAATTAGACATGTTTCATAATGTTATCTGAGGTGACCTAGGTGGTCTGAAACCCACAGCTTTCTGGATCAGCAACTGGAGTGTTGGCAGGATACTGTGGCATACCCAAAAGTGGCATTACATACCAGTGCTTAGATAACTTAGTTGCCTCCAGAGTTTTTACCAAATCATTACTAATGTAATGTATACTACCTAATCTGCCAGCCTTATTGTTTTTATAAACTTGTTTATACAGGGTAGTATCATTAAAACAGTTATTATATAATATATACAAATGTAGTGGGAGCGAAATACATTTTTCTCAAAAATCATACAATAAAAAAGAGCTGAATACCTAATCATATCCAGCCTAAGAAGCCCTACATTAACAATCTGTATCTAATTTATTTTTAGATAGTTTAATATTTACCCAAATGACTTTGTTCTGAAGCAAATTGCCTGTATTTTCTACATCCATTTTCCATTTAGGGAAAGGACTTTTTTAAGGTCTGTACTTCTCTACAGCTCCAAGATATGAGTACAAGTCTCAGTGACCAGACTTTTACCTGGCTGGTGAGAGGCATGTCAGAAAACACCATATTAGAGTGAAAGTAATAAAAGAGGCAACAGTTGTATGAAAAAAGAGTAGCAGACACCATGGTAATGTGGAAAGAAAAACAGGTTTCATTGCCTGAAAGCTGGGAAGAAGATGGGAAAAGGGAGAGTGAGAGAATACGGTCTAGAAGCTAAACATGAGGGGGAAGAAAATAGCGTATTGAAGGGAAAATAAAGAAGGTTAAATATGTCACATGAACAGAAGGAAAGAGAAAACAAAGGGATTGCTTTGAGAGTTTTGTTCCTATATGATAAATTGGAGAATACAAAGGAAATGTTGTTATTACTCCTATTAACTTTCCTCAGGTTTAGTTTTAGTTAAGCTAAATCCTGTTCTTTGTCGAGGCTTATATCTCGTTTGACTTACCTAGGATGTATGTAGAAAAGAAAGGAAGTGATTGATTTCAGATACTCTGTATTAAGTAGATTTTGCTAAAAACTAAATATCGAAATTGTTAAATTTGCCTTCAAAAGTTAGCTTAATCAAATCATCTGGTATCAGAAAGAAATACAAAATGCTTCTTTTCTCACTTCCGTCTAGTCTCGCTAATACACATCTGCGTTTATATTGCAGAAAACATCGGCTGTGAGGCTGGCTTTCCTATAGGCATAAATGCTCATGAGTAAAAAACATACTGTGTGAGTTATTTGTTTTGACAAGGCCCCTCACAGCATCTAAGTAGTTCCCCTGCATGTAACTGTGGCAATCAGATATGAATTGCTTGAGACCACACGACACGGACTTTTTTTCTAACTGAACTGAAACCTCTGTGCTGAATGGGACAGCAGGCAGCTTTATGACGAATTGTATATTCTCCCACGTAAGCCTTTACCTTCAACGGCGCAGGTGTCAGACACCAAGTAGCCTATATTCATTGTAAAATTTATAACTAAACTGGTGATGCCATGTGTCAACGAGCAGCATGATTTCACTTCTAATTCTCCTCTTAGCTTTTGATTTTGATTTCCAGAGATCCACAGTATAAAACAAAATGTCCTGTAAATGTTACTCACTCACTCTTTCTACATGGAGTAAAGTCAGTTCTGCTGTTTGAGTTTGGCTTCTGTAAGTCGTATTAGTAACTGAAAAGGAGTAGGAGATGCTAGACATGCTCTTTGCCAAACATTTAACTTACAATCTGGAGGCTCAACATGCTTTAACCCATCTGAAAATCCTGCACATATTGCAGGACTTCTATGGCTTCTGTTCTGTTTTATTCCTACTGCTTTAGACCAAATATTATTCAAAGGAAGAGAAAGTCTCTGTTTATAATAGTCTTCATTACTCTCAAATCAGAGCTGGAAGAGAGAAACTGGGAAAATTCAGACAGAATATGAATATCCAATTAATCATCAGGTGAACTTGATTTTTTGGGGGGAATTTTCCTTTCTTTCTGGAAAATTTGTTCTGCATAGTATTTTCAAATTACAGGTAAATCCAAGAGACGTCTTTGAAATGCTTTAAAAACTGAAAATCTGAACACACCTTAACAGTCTTTCTACAGATATGTTTTAAAGGAAATTAAAACATCTAAACTTAATTAGAAGGGGAAAAAAAGGTCTAAAAGCCTTCTAAGCTGTTTAAAACCTGCATACTGTGTATATATCAGTTTATCAAACAGTTCCTCTGGCATTTTAAATTTAAACTCAGTGAGAGAAATATGTTTCCTTTCTCTTCTATGTTATGACTTAAGCTTTAAATCAAAAGACAGTGCAGGCGCTGGTGACACGAGCGTGCTGTCCACCAGCACAAGCTTCTAGCGCTCTCTATGAGCAGTTTCAATACCGTCGTTGATTTCTTCGTTCTCTCCCACCACCGTTACATCAGCAAAGCAATGCACAACAAGCAGACAGGACTAAGCTGATAAAGAGCCAAGTGGTGTGACAGGTATAAATGGTGTTTTCTCTTGGCAGTGGCACTTGAGAAGAAAGCAGGAATTAATATGTGTCTAGTAAATCTGAGACAACAGTATGCCGCATTGTAAGAAGCAGGACTGTCCTCATGCAAGTTTGTCATCTGGATTCTTATTTTGTTCTGGATACCATTTTTTTTAATTAGGAATAACAAAATAAATGAATCCTTTTTATTGCCTTCTGTTTATAAACAGAAAAAGTGTGTTCAAATTGTTATTATTATTATTATACCTTTCTACACAAGAAAAAGACAGTACACACAATTCATACAGTTTTCAAAGTTCATACATACAAAGTTCATACTTCATACAGTTTTCATAGTTCTTACAGATTAATTTAGCAAATCTCAGAATCTGTTATGACAGACAGCTCTTATGTAAATGTTTATATCAACTTCGATAATTTCATTCTGGCACGGCTAAGTCAGTTAGAAACACGGAAAAATAAATAATTTAATCTACCAAATATATTACCATATATTGTTGTAAATTTTTTTATTCTACATTCAGGATGTGAGTATTATCCAGAAGCAGTCATCCATCAGGTGCCATTTAAAACAGCTCTTTAGTCTAGGTCCATGGATGGACTTTAACAGGAGGGAAAGTAAATATCGACGTATGCATGTGCTAGTCAGACCAAATGCATTACTAGACTGAAAACAGCTCAAGTACCTTAATCATGGTATTTGGAGACAGCAGTTATCAGTAGGTTCCCAGACAGAGAGACAGAAAAGTTATTTTTTTAATGGAAACTGCTGAGCATTAAATACATTTCGTAAATAGGGTATTTGTCTGTATTTCATAAGGTCCATTAAGAAACATTCTGACACAATTTCTTACCTTCTTAATCTATTTTGGCAGTCACTGAAAATCATTACTCGCCAAAGGTGGCTATTTTCAGTTTCTAATGGATAGCTGTCAATAATTCAAATGTGCAGCACTATTTAGTAATGCTTAGTAATGTTAAACAAACAGCTTGCCTTGGTTATTCGGCAAGTACCAAGCCCTGAGTTGCAGTTGAGTCTAAACCTTGGAGACAACATCCTTGAGGTCAACAGTTTCAACTCAGATTTTAGAAATGTTACTCATACCAGTGACCTATCTCTTCAATAACTGCCTACTTAACCTATTTTTGACAATCTAAGTATTTCGTAAAAGAAAGTAGGAAAAAGTGTTGTTTGTTTTCATCATTTTCTTGAGCAAATTTTGAACCTTTCCCTCTTCCTTCACAATTTGGGTTAGTTATAGGCACCTAAAGTACAAATCCCCCATTAGAAAGGATCTACTCTTTGAAAGGCAGACGTCTTTAAAGTCTGTCTGTAGAAACTTTTGTAATCACTAGGCAGTTTTGAACATCTTGGCTGGTTGTATATGTTCTTCCAGTGTGATTTGAAATTCACTTGCAATAAGTGCAAATTCAGGATAGCTGGAACAGAAAATGTAAAGTCATTGTAAAGGTAGTGTCCAGAAAAAAGAAAACATGTACTGAATCATCCTGGGGTAAACACAGGGACAAAAGTAAAACTGCAAATCTATTTCCAACCTGCAAATTTTGCTGGTGTATTTTCTCATCTCCTTCACAGAGTTTCTTATAAATTAATTTACCTCCTAATTTTGATGCACACTATAAAACACAATCCCAGTCTCAACATAACATATAATCCTGGATTATGCACATGAACCCAAATGAGAAGAAAACAGTGTCCATGTGTTTCCTTATTCAAAGCAGTAAAAGCAGTTTGCAAATTGGAGCAGTGTTTCATTAAACCAAGGCATCGGTTGCCAGTGGTGATGTTCCCATCACTTCAGTGATGCATTCCTTTCAGAAAATGGACATGTTCATTTTTCTACTCAAAATAATTTTTTTGTGAAAATGCAGCTTGGATTTGAAGAATGAGGTTCAAAGGTATTGGAGAACAAAGAAAAAATACTTTAGATATCCCAGTGTGTGCATGGGACAGGTCTGTTCCTTTCCAATACCCAGAATGTATTCTGTGTAGGGGTTTGTAGTGGTGAGATCCAGTGTCTGCATGATGTGCATTATTATCACTGAAAGGGTTGTCAAGCATCGGAATGGACTGCCCAGGGAAGTGGTCGAGTCCCCATCCCTGGAGGTATTTAAAAGACAGGCAGACAAGGTGCTTAGGGACATAGTTTAGTGTTGGAATGGCAGTGCTAGGTTAACGGTTGGACTTGATGATCTTAAAGGTCTTTTCCAACCTAAATGATGCTATGATTGTATGATTCTATGATTAGATGTCTTACTGTACAGTTTCATTTTAATTATACTTTGGATTATTAAAAAGCTCTATCTTTCTCATTTGACCTGTACAGCACAAAAATAATCCTTTCCTCTTGCATTCATCCAACTGGCGGGGTGGAAAGAGCTATTCCAGCCTGCACAACCAAGTGCTGTTACAGCACAAGGAAGCAGAACAGGGCAGTCAAGGTCTTAAGTACGTTTTTCCACTTTTTTTTGTGTAATAGAAATATTTTATAAAAATTTTTCTTTCTCTCTAGGATGACTAATCTTTAAAATGTATTGGATTTATACATTCATATTCTATATGCTGAAGGACAAAAGACAGTTAATAGCAAGCTTGGAAGAAATAGATCAAAAGGCCTTTATCAGCTGCTTACTATTCTTACAATGGCACTGGCAGTGATTGAAAACAATTCTCTGATTTTGGGTGCCAGCCCAGCACACTGCTCATAGTGAGCAGACTATCTGCAGTTTTAGATTTTATAAAGTTTCCTCTCAAAAACCAGACCTCCTTCCCACCCATTTTTAACATTTTACAAGTTCTGCAGCTGTAGCCGGACTTAGCTGTTCTGTGAATGATCTTTAACACAACTGTGTTACCATTTGTCCACAGCAGTGATTTGAATGCATGCAGTTCTGATTAATTATATTAGAATCATTCACTCATAGGATTACAGGCTTAATTGTAGAACAAATACAAGGCAAAATGGACTACTGCTGGATGCCCCAGGAGATTGTTTTTCTGAATCTGTAACAGACTGATCTTGTGTATACAAATATGGCAAGACAATGAGAATAAAAACCAAAGGGAGGTTGCCATCAAGTTGTGAAACTATCCAGGAAGTGGGAATTTATGTTCAAAGTTCATGAAAATGTAACAGATGCTGTCTATCAAACAAGTAACTCTGTTTACAATTATAAGAAACGTCTTTAACAAAAGCTGGCATTTGGCTAAATTTGCTAGATTTGTCTTTTGTCACAATCCAGATGTTTGAGGGGGTTTGCAAATGTGTTTCTTGAGGTCTGTTCAGGTTTTGGGACGTTCTTGGCTGAATTTTGCCTACTTGAGAGGGTTTTTTAATGGTTTCAGATGGAAACGATGAGAAATTTCAATGTGTTTCATAAGATCTGGGCAACAGCAGGCAAAATAAGATAACTTTGGTCTGTTAGTCTTTGTGTTTCCAAGGGTCATTTGAACCAGAGTGAGCCTTAGTTTCCTGTAACCTCTGTACAAAGCCCCAAAGAACTAGTCTAGACATGTCTACTCCAAAAGACACAGTTAGATCCAAGTGTCCTGTAGAAGGGCAATTTGACTGGCTCAGGTCCGGTGATGTGATGCTGTGGCTATATGACTTCAGGATTTGAGATGGCTCACAACTGACCAGCCTGAAATACAGGAGGGTAAGGTCTGTCAACAGCTGGCCACAACATAATATTTATTTCTGATGATCACCATGATTAAGGACATCCAAAATATTTATTATGTAGCAGTGAATAATGCACTTTTACCTGATTCAGTGACCATTGAACCATTGCTGTTTCCTTTTCAACTGCCTGACTTCTTAGCTAAAACCAGTTCCAGCAGTCTGGAAGTCATCACTATGAGCTTATTTTAACTTTAGATTCTGCAGGGTGATTCGGAATATGTGTGGGTATGGCTTGCTAAAAGGGAGGCTTAATCACAGACGGGAGCTGTCAGTGCTGCTATAATACAACTGCATATTATTTGTACACCTAACTGATTATAATTTTGTTCTTCTTTGGCCCCATGAAAAGGAAAAGGAAATAAATGATAGTTGTATTTTGGCTGTTATCAGCTCTGAACCCCAAAATAGCAGCATACATAAATTAAAGGCTACTGATCTGTTTTAACTGTGCTTTTTATTGTTAGGCCTTTTCCCATACATTATGTCCAAGGGATAATGAACTAGTCTGAAAAGTATTGGGAATGTGCCTCAGGAAGTAGCATGGTAGCCAAGAGGTGGTCAACCCCCCCAGAGAGAGATCAAGGGTGGGATACAAAGAGGGAAGACAGTGCAAAACCTCCTTAAGGAAAAGGCAAATAACCAAAATCCAGACTCTTACCTGCCACTAGGATTCCTCCTGACTCCAAGACCACAAGATGTTGAGACACAAGCTGGGCAGTGGGACCCCCTTCCCTAGCTCTGCAAGCTTGACAGCAGGGCAGTCATGTGCCTTGGAGTTAAAGACTGATGTCCAAAGGGGTTCAGGATTTCCATGGGGTGTTTTGGCTGGGACTTCAAAGTGATGGCAGGGGGTGAGTGGGGTGATGTGGATAAGAACTTCTGTATAGTGAACAGAAAGAGACGAGAGAGTTTTGGATAAAGCAGATTTGTAGAGGAATTCTGTTTACTTTTTTCTCACTAAATCTTTTTATATTAGGTGTTGCTGGGGAGGAGGAGAGAACTGTTTGAACCATCATATACCACAGTTTTCATGTGCAGGAAACCACAAATCATTATATCAAATCAGCTGTAACCAAAGTTAACAAAAAGGCCAGCTCATGATCTTTCAGGCAGATAACGCCTTAGGAAGTCAGCAGATGTATCAGAGGCATGATAAAAATTTAGCAGTGATTCACTTTATACCAGCCTGACCTAAATCAGCATCCTGCCCTGCTATGAAAATACACATTTTAATTAAAGCATCCTGCATGTATAACTCTTTTCTCCTTAGTAACAGTGTAACACAGTAGCCTAGTGACTAAAAAATCCTCTATCAAGATTTTTATTTTATATCCTCCTCCAACACCACCTCCTCCCTCTTGCTTATGAAGAAAGCTTTGGCAATTTGCATATTGAAAGCAAAAGTTCTTAGTTGCACTGCAAATTATTTTTGTGCAATATTAAAATCTACCTTCATCATAATATTTGCATACACGTTTCCCATGTGTATTACACTGAAAATTCTGCTTTACTTATTAACTACTTTCTGAAACAAAGGCCTCAATTTCTTTTGACACAATTAGGGCAATTGCTACAAAAGGTGGCATTTTCAATTCTGTATATCTGAATTGGGACAAGTCACAGTACATAATCATATTTTATGTTCTTTTTTCTCTCAATTTTTACTGAGCCAGATTTTTAGTTACATGGAAAACCAACCCAATTAAAGTTAGGTCCTTCGTTCTGTTCCCTGCATTTAAAAGTGTTTGTTGTCTTCCCTACTAAATAATTCCACTTAGTTGTAGGCTTGGGAGTCCATGGAGATGTGAAAAGTATTAGCCAGCTTTGCTTCTGTCTCCTGCGTTTTTTCTCCTACATTATTCGGCACTGCAGCAGCTGGACACTGAACTGAGGTTTGTCCAAATGTCTGGGCTACTTTCCAAGTACGTTCTTTGAACAGATGTTCCCACTGAATTTTGTCAAGGGCCAGTTTCCTTGTGCTTAGAACCTGCCATATGCTTACAAAAAAGTGCACCTTGTTTCTGTGGAAACTGCCTTTTATACTGAGAGTCATCTAAAGACATGTTTTAAAAGTTCAAAGTTCAGACCACTCTTTAGTTAGCCAAATATTTTTATTAGCCAAGTACAATAAGTAAATTCCCTATATTACACATTTTCCCACATCTTTTAATGACCATGGTTTTTTTAGTTCAGGAGAAATAATCTCTTTCCTTTTCATGAGAACAGTTTCAGCATCACTTTCCAGTCCTCAGATGATAGGCTGCCTAAGTACTGAATCAGGATATTGTATTCTTCTATCCGACAGATGTGCTAAGATGTTAGGATATTAAAACGGGAATTCTGAGATTTAGTGACAGTGTGTGCAGCTGAAGATTCACAAAACCTGTTACAGCTGAACACAAATTACATTGCCTGTCACATATGTGTGTAGTTTTTAAGTAGCTGATATGTGAAATGACTTGAATTCCAGTGATGGGGAAGACGTTTTCCTTGGCTTAGCCAGACATAAAAGTTACCGGAAACTTATCTGAAGAGCGAAGTTTGATTTCCTTCTGAAGAACAGGAATATGAAATCCTAGTGCTAGGAATCCAATGTTTAGGGCACACTGCCTGAGGGTAAATCTACATGTGTAGAAGGCACGCGTCCGCTGTGACTGAGCTCTGAGCCAAACTGCCACAGCAGAACAGTGTTAAGTTAATAAGCCTCACTAAGAAGACAGATATCTTAGTTTGCACTGAACACTGTGCTAATGCCATTATGCAGTTCTAGACCAGTGCACAAAAGCTGCACGTGTGCAGCTCTCTGCACCCAGCCATGAAGCTGTGCTCTGAAAAACTATGTGTCCCAGCAAAACTCTGCTCTTTTCCCCTCCATGCAGTGCTGGGACTATTAGATATGATCTGAGAATGTTGGTTAGGTATGCCGAAATTAAAATTATAGAAATTTCATTGAAGATCCAGTCATTTTACATTTCCTTGGCTATATATATACACATATATATATATATTTTCCCCAGGTGCCTGGAAATATATTTGCTTTTTCTAAGAAACTGTTATAATTCAGTTCTGTGATATAGATAATGGTTTGCAAGTCATAATTTAATTAAGGGGATACATGGACATCACAGACCCTGAAAGCAACTTGAGCTGTGTTTTTCACCGTAGCAGCATCACAAGAGAATTTAAGTCTTGAATTTGCTGAAGAGGAATACAGTGGTGAAGAATTTCTGATACCCACAGTTTAAAACTTTACTTTTTTATATATAAGATACAGCATATCTTTTAAAGTGGAAAAAATCACACGTAACTGATTTCAAAAGGAGCATGTTCTTGTCCCAATCTCTCTCAACAGCACCACTAGGAGGAAACTGTGCTAGGAAATGGTATCTTAGCCAATGCATGTTTTGCCTAGACAGAAAACAATCCTTATTTGCTGTTGTTTTTAAATTCTACAGACTGTTTCCCTTGCCAAAACTCACTCTAGAACTTCCCAGTTTGCATGGCATTTAATTATTTTCATGCCATTTGTTCACATCCACAACAAAAAAATGTAACATCCATATACGAGTCCCTAAATAAATGGATCCTTTTGATGAAATTTTACTTAGTTAGGTTGCAAAGGAGTATCTAGGGGTCAGCAGTAACATTTTGATAGGTTCAATCAATATTTAGAATGAAGGGTGTGGAGTAAGAACCAGAAATTAATAGAAAAGGTATTTTGACAGCCTGTTTAAATCACTTTCACAGCAGTCAACTCTTCTTTATAGTAATTCACTGACTGCACTCCACTTTTCAGCTTACACTGGAGTGTTACTGGAATTACTCCATATTTAGCACTGCTCCAACTAATTGGTATTTCTCAGAATCACATCTGTGGTCCATTAAAAATATCCTGTCACTCATTTCAATGTTATTACTTAAAATATACAGTAAGAATATTTTATTTTACTGAGTATTCTGTATATTGTGCATGTTGCTCTCTCTACCGCATTTGTTTTTGAAGGAGTCATTGCTTTACAAACACAAACTAATAGGACCCATTATGTTTGCCTGAGCAGTACACTGAGTATTCAGGCACACATATTTTCATTCTTATAAAAGGAATCAATCATTAACATGAATTCTGACTTAGTAAAGAAACCAAATGAAAACACTGATGTTATCAGTCTTTCAACAATACTTATCTAAAAAGAGTGACAGCAAGGATCTTCATCCTCATTAAGCCACTTTTTGTCTTTATGCATTTATATATTCCAAATTTAGAACCTATTAACTGCTAATGAACATTGCTGCTCTGTGATGTGTGAAAGTCAGAATTTGTTGAATTTACCAGAAATGGCCTGGATGTTCTGCATATGTTACATGTCTCTGAGCCAACAGAATTAATTTTTATAGTACACAAAACTCTACTCTTAGACAATGAATGTGGCATCCAGCCATGAAATAGTTATGGGTTTATGTCTTTTATCTCTTCTTTATATAAAATAAGTTCCCCTTTTTGATGAAGCATTGCCTCATATTTCATAGTTTATAAATGACTAGATTTATAGCAGGCGGTCCTAGAGTGATCATTGCAATAACAACCATTTATAACTCTTCCAGTGTAAAAACTGTGCAACCTACATTACTCTCCACATTTTTAGCCCAGAAAAAATAGGAGGGTAGTTTTATTATGTTCTTTGCAATGTATTCCAGCCTTTGCTCACATAAATTGACCTATTGAACAGAATGGTCAGATTCTTAACTAAATTAAAATAGAATTATCTGTGTGCTTAAGTACTATTGATTAGGAGTTTTCTTGAAGATGGACACTTTCCTGAATCCAAATGTAAAACAGGCTGTTATAGTGATTATAGTGATAATACTAAAATAAAAGAATTCCATCTAACTTTTAAACAATGGCTAGCTGTATCATTTATTTCCCTCTGAAGTATTATACTTAAGGTAAAGTAAGGATGGATAGCTAGAATTAATGCAAGGAAATTTAAAAAATCCATGGGGAAACTTATAGGCCAGATGTCTAAGAAGAGTTTGTCTGAAATGGTTCATCAGAGCTACTGAGTAACACTCCCTGATACAGCACAAAAGCTATTTAGGCAAGCTTTTAAGTAAAACTTAAGGAATTTTAGGGAGAAATATTTGCAAGGAGAATTGCATTCCCTACTATGTTTAAATGTACAAATAAACTAAGCTGGCCCAATCTTATTTCTTTTTTAAAACAATATCTGAACTAGGAGTACATTTTGTCAGTCTTATAATTTCCATGTGCTTTTCTGTTTTCTACTGATCTGTACAAAACAATCAAGTTCAAGTTATAAGCAATATAATGCTGATGAAACTTTCCTTCTATTACCCCAATTAATATCTAATTTCACTGAATTTCTGTATTTAGTCATTGAATAGTGAAAAGATAGATTAATTCAATCAGCTGAAATACAATGCAATGTAAATATGTCTAATTCTGCAAATATCTTTCTTCCAGTGCTTATGTCTTTAAGGCCTACTTGGGAGGGTACACAAAATTCCCCAAACTGGTTAAAGTCTCATTGTCTTTTATTCCTTTTTTAACTTCAATCTCTATTTTTTTCTTAACAGAGTGATGTAAAAAAAAAGATGTACAAAACAGATGATGGGAGATATTTCCAATTAAAGTGGAACCTTCATTATACATGAAAAAAAAAAACAAAACCAATAATATTTTCTGTTGATGAAATTTACCAAAAGCAAATAAGCACAGAAGGACTACCCAGAGTGGCTTTAGTTACAACTTTTCAAAAGAAATATGATGCAACAATTCCTAAAAGTGATTTAAACAAAAAAAAAACCCCACAGTATATTGATTTTACATTCAAATAAAAGTCAAATCTTACATTGTTTATCAATGTTACTCATTAGTCCTTAATACTCAAGATAATCTGATTAACAATTAAGTTTTTGTTATCTCTAAATCTAAAATTATAGTTAATGATGTTTCTTTTGCCCCTTTTCTAGCAATCTTGACTATTGAGATCCATAGCTCAACATTATTTTCTCCTTTACATTTCCCATTAAAACTTATGTCCCTCCATAGAACAGTCTTCAGGTATTTTCTCTGAGTAGTATATGTATGTTAGGCGTATTCTTCCAGGATAAATAATCACTTGACATTTAGCTCAATTGTAATGAGGTGAGACACTGGGCAGTGACTGGTCTTCAAGTTGTCTGAGCACAAGGTTCTGGCCAAGACAACAAGAGCTCTGACCTGTGAGTACCTGCTGTCAGATACACAACACATTTCAAATCTTGTATCAATAAATCAACCGTGGTTCAAACGTCTTTGTAGATACAATAGAATTGGGAACTGAATAATTTTTCCTACATTTAAAGACTTCAGATTCAAGATGTGCACTCAGTTTTTAAAACATTTTAAGACTTCCATAAAATGTAAACCCCAAAAGCCATGTTAGATCATTTCTTATGGCATATGGCCACCAAGTTTCTCCCAGATGGCAAATATCAAGTCTAAAGACTTTAATCAGTCTAAACCACTTTGAGCCTTGAAAAATAAAGCTTTGTCTCAAAAGCAAAATGCAGAAGAGACTGAGATTATACCAGTCCCTAGGCTCTTCTGTTGACAGGGAAATGAATTGGCCAAATACAAAATAAGCCTCATAATTTATATATTTCTGTCTTTGTGTGATGTTTAACAGTCTTATAGCCTAGATGAAAGAGAAAGGAGACCACACATGAGGTTATCACAGCAAGCAGATGTCTGTATCTGGAGTTACAAGGGCAAGATGGTGTGTTCTGTAAACACTGGTGATACCCTTAACTTTCTAGTTTCCACCTTGTCTGTGGAATGAATGCCTAATGGAAGGAGGCTTTTTGACAACCTTTTTCCTCGGAGAAAAGAAAGAGCCTGGGAGAATCTTAACATACAGGAAAACTGTAGTGTGATATAAAACATACTAGAAAGGGTTTTGGTAAATTAGTGCTCTAAGCCAGTTTTCTCAATTATTAACCGTCAAAAAGGAGTAAGATTGAAAAATTCTTGGTACTGAATATATTCAATCAGGATAAAAACTCTCATGAAACATGGATCTACAAAATAAAATTATTTGAGAGGGAGAATGAGCTGCTAATCATGAAATAAGAAATAATAAAAAATATAAAAGGAACTGATTCTCAAGAATGTTAAAGAGTTTTCTGATCTTACTTGGAGAGTACATAAGGTTTCAGGTGTTTCAGGCTATGGCACAGACTATTGTACAGAAAAAGAAGGCATAAAATGAATTAGAATCTTTCCTAGGGAAAAATAAAAAAATAGAATGGGAGGTTATTTTCCTTTTAAAGTGATATATAGCAAAGTCACCATCACACCATAAAACTAAAATTAAAGGATTAAAATGTTCAGGAAATAAAAGGAAATTTTGCAAAAAATATTAATCTTGTGTGGAAAACTAGCCAAAAACTCAGGCTTGGTTAAGAATCAGTAGAATGACAGAGAATGGAATAGTTAATCTCAGAAGGAATAAAGTCTGTATGAGAAGAAAGGTATACTGAAAAAAGACTCTCTGGTTCATGGGTCCACAGCAGGACTTGATGTAGAATGAATAAAATAATATGCAAAAGATTTAAAAAGAATGGGAGAAAAGCTTCATGGGGAGAGGAAGAAGTATAATTAGTAATTAGGGAGTGAAATAGAATCCAGGGTTGAACAGAGAGACCTCAAAATGTCATATTCTTTATTTCCCTGACCAAGATAGAATCAATTATATCCCTATAGTTCCTGACAAATTATTTTCTAGCATGTCTGACACTCCAGACTCTCTCTAGGCAATCTATTCATAAAGACAGTGAAGTGCACAGGCATATTCTACAGCTAAAAAGCCCCTCAAAAATATTAGGGGAAAAATGAAGGGAGTCAATATGGTGTAACATATAAAGTAACGAGGCTTAGAATATGTAGCTGATTAAGTCGTCCTGCTCTGAGGAGTATGATGCTGTGGCCCATGGAGAGCAGAAACAGCTTTCCAGAAAGGGAGAGGTTTTTCTGTATGTGGAAAATAAAAACCACTCCAAAGACAAGGATTTGGTGTTTCCATATTTTGGAGAAATAAGAAAAAGAAAAAATGGAAAATAAAAAGCATAGTCTGAGGTTCTAGAAGGACTGCAAAAGTCACAAGGTATGTTCTAAGGGTAAACAGCCTAGGAGCAAGAGGACAATACATTCAGAATGAAAACACTAGTAAAGAAAATTTAAATGTTAAAGTATGTAAGAGGAAATTAAAAAAAAATAACAGAGATATATTGTGAAGATTAAAAGTGTTTCTTGATATTCATTTAACCTTCTGTTGTAAAAGGTGGGGAAATTTCATAGAATCATAGAACAGCCCAGGTTGGGAGGGACCTTAAAAGATCATCTGGTCCAACTTTTCATGGGAAAGAAAGCCTTAATGAGATTATCTAGCACCCTGTCCAACTGCATCCTGAAAATCTGAAAACAGACATCTAGGAAGGAGGCAGACTACCTGAGATGATTCCAACCAAGGTCAAGTCTCTTATATGAGTTTTCTAGATTTCCTTACATATTTGTAAGGAGAACGTTATCTTCAGGAAACAAAGGTGTGTCATGAGGTAAACATGTTCTTGGACTGATCAGGATACTTGATAATTATGTAGAAAAGATATCTAAATCACTGACAAATCTTCAGAACAAGAGGATTGGAATGTGCAGCATGTTATGGTGGGTTGACCTTGGCTGGATGCCAGGTGCCCACGAAGCTGCTCTATCACTTCCCTCTTCAGTAGGACAAGGTGGGGAGAAAATAAGATGGAAAGAACTCATGGGTCAGGATAGAAGCAGTTTAATAAAGCAAAAGTAAAGGCCTCATGCAGAAGCAAAGGAAAACAAAAGATTTATCAGCAGGCGATGCCTAGCCGCTTCCTGGAAAGCAGGACTTCATTACATATTGTGGTTGCTCCAGAAGACAAACATCTTAATAACCAGTGTCCCCCTCCTCCTTCTTTCTCTTAGCTTTTATTGCTGAGCAGACATCATATGGTAAGGAATATCCCTTTGGTCAGTTTGGGTCAGCTGTCCTGGCTATGACCCCTCCCAAGATCTTGCCTACCTCCAGCCTACTGGTGAGGGGGGAAATATTGGAGAGACAGCCTTGATGCTGTGCAAGCACTGCTCAGCCGTAACCAAAACACTGCTGTGATATCAATACCTTTCTAACTGCCAGTACAAAGCACAGCACTGTGAGGGCTGCTATGGAGAAAATTAATTCCATCTCAGCCAGACCCTATACACTCGTGAAATGTCCTGAAACACTTTTTCCACATTTGCCATGTTCTGTGGTGCTTTTTTGTTTTCTAAGGTTAATATGTTTTCCATAGTCCTAATAAATCAGATTTCTTCAGCATTCAGGAGAGTGCTGACTTATTCTGATTGGTTAGTAATTGTATTGGGTTTGCGTGGCAAGGTTTTGGTAGCTGGGGGCTACAGGGGTGGCTTTTGTGAGAAGCTGCTAGAAGCTTTCCCCACGTCCAATAGAGCCAATGCCAGCTGGCTCCAAGACAGACCTGCTGCTGGCCAAGGCCGAGCCAATCAGTGGCAGTGGTAATGCCTCTGTGATAAAATATTTAAGAAAAAGGAAAAAAAAAAAAAAAGAAAATTGTGCATTTGCAACAGAAGAAAGGAGTGAGAATATGTGAGAGGAACAACTCTACAGACACCAAGGTCAGTGAAGAAGGAGGGGGAGGAGGTGCTCCAGGTGCCAGAACCTGGAGATTCCCCTGCAGCCTGTTCTGAAAACCACGGTGAGGCAGGCTGTCCCCCTGAAGCCCATGGAGGTCCACAGTGGAGCAGATGCCTAGCCAGGCCCAGAGCACTGCCCCCCCAGAACAGTCTGTTCCTGAAAGAATGCACCCTGTGGAAGCGATGGACCCACACTGGAGAAGTTCATGGAGAACTGTTTCCCATGAGAGGGACCCCAGGCTGGAGCAGGGGAAGAGTGTGAGGAGTCCTCCCCCTGAAGAGGAAGGAGCAGCAGAGACAACATGTGATGAACTGACCCCAAACCCATTCCCCATCCCCCTGTGCCGCTTCAGGGGAGAAAGTAGAGAAAAAATCAGGAGTAAAGTTAAGCCCAGGAAGAAGGGAGGGGTGGGGGGAAGATGTTTTAAGATTCGGTTTTTATTTCTCTCCTACTCCGGTTTTTATTTCTCTCCTACTCTGATTTGATTGGTAATAAATTAAATCTATTTTCCCAAAGTCAAGTCTATTTTGTCCATGACAGTAATTGGTGAGTGAACTCTCCCTGTCCTCATTTCAACCCATGAGCCTGTTATTATATTTTCTTTCCCCTGTCCAGCTGAGGAGGGGGAGTGACAGAGCAGCCTTGATGGGTACCTGGCATCCAGCCAGGGTCAACCCATCACAGAAATGTATATATATTAATAAAATAACCACAATAAAAAACTGTAGGGAACATGAATAATCATAGGAGAGTTGTTACTCACAATTCTCAGAGGATTAAGGAAATATCAAATGATTTCAGGGAAATTAAAGAGAAAATGCAAAGACCATGCAGGTGGGAAACCTTTATGAGTACGTTGCAAAGATGAGGGCAAGCATTATCTTAAAGGTCTTGTCCAACCTAAACAATTCTATGATTATTGTAAAAACCCAATAACCCCCCCCCCAAAAAAAAAAAAAAAAAACCACAAAAATAAAAAAGCCTGAGGTGGAATAGTGCAATGTCTTTTTTCAGTGCTGGAATTAAAACGTTAAGAAACAAGCAGAATTACGAGAAATGTTTGAAGTTCATTTAAAGTTGCGTGTTTCAGAAATCATGTAATGTAGAACTAATGAACTAATGTTAAAGTAATCTTTTCATAATGTTTCTGTTTACATAATTCAGCCAGCAGGTTAAGAAAAAAAAATTGGTAATATAATGAACTTATTAATTAGGCATAAAAAAGAGCAACAGCTCTAACTGAGCTATAACTCTTACAAAGGACAGAGGCTATAGGGGAACAGCTTATAGTCTTGTCTTAATTTGGAAACAAACACTGAAGGCCATTAATGTTGATGGATGGAATAGGCTGGAAATCTCTTTGTAGATCTTTTACTTAATTTGAGCAACATACTTTTAGAAATGCAGTTGGAAAATTATTAAGATATCCTAAAATACCCTCCATTTAGTATCTATTTTTCATAAGTAAATAAACTGTTTTAGAAAAAGGGAGGGGCAGGAAAACTAAACAAATGAACATTTAAGATACACATTGAAGAATGAGTCCAAGCTGGAGACACGGAGAAAGAAATGGAAAAGGAATTATCTATCTTCCTTAGGGAAAATCCACTGATGCCCACTTCTATTCATAGTAACATCATGCACAACTTTTGTTGATTAATTTGTATAGCAGAATGATAGACACTTCTCCCACACACACACTTTTGTCAGTGAAAATGATTGTCTATGAATATCAAATCATATACAGCAGGTTGTGATTATGAGTTGCCAGGTTTGATTTGTGGGACACATCACATTTGCATACTCTAAATAATAATTTGAGATGTAAATAAAGGAGGAAAGAAAAAAAGAAGTCTTGTTTAGGTATTCATAAGAGTTATTTTAATAAGTGAAAGACAAGTCTCTTGTATATTTGTTGGTTCTTCCATCCATTTGGTCTTCATTTCACATTTTATTTCCTTTAGTTTAAAAGTGTAAGGTATCTATGTGTACTAGACAATCTTACACAGTCCTTCACAGAGAACGGTAAAAGGCTGCAGGACAGCCTCTTTTCTCATTGAGAATAACTTGTCTTTTGGCTTCAAAATCCTAGAAAGACCAGCAGCTTCTGTTCCAGCAACAAAAAACTGCATCTTAGTCAATAATTGCTCACAGTAGTGGTAAGTGCGAAAGGAGCACAAGTCTATGACAAGAAGTGTAGGATGGAGATAGGAAGGGTGTAGACAGAATATGGGTGTATGACCAGAATTTAATTTCTGTGTTTTAAAGGGTTATCCTGGTGCATGGATAAGATTCATCCCTAACTGAAAAAAAACCAAAACAAAAAACAAACCAAACATATCAGGACATACTGAATATCAGAAGATATTTCAGTCAACAGTACTTGTTCTCCCTCTTTCAGGGATGCAATATTTCTCTTCTTTGTGGAGGACTGCTTTCTATTTTTTGTTGTTCTTGTTCCCTTTTTCCTTTCAGTTAAATATCTGCTGTGAGTGGGTGGCTGTCAGCGAGCACGGGAGAGCACTTGGTTACATCAGGAATTCTTCTTGCTTCATGAGTGAGAGGAGTGAAGGAAAAACTCCCACTGACACACATTTTTCAGCCTATTTAAATAGACTGAGCAATACCAAAGAGAAGATAATAATCTGGACACCTACAGACTGAGGGCCTACTTGTGCCTTTCACATCTACCCACATCCACATCTACATAGAGAAAGAAGGAGTCATCCACCACTGCTGCCACAACTCCCCCATTTCCCAAAGTTCAGAGAGCCCATTTTCACCATCCAAAGGCCACATTGAAAGAAGAGCCTCTTTGGTAAATGCAGCCACTGGGACTGCTGTCATTTGGGATATGTTATGATCACCCACTAGTTTCATAGTAATTTGGCAGAAGAAAATTATATTTTCCTGAAAGTTGATCCATGTTCACTGAAGGCTGTATGAACAAGGACCATCTTAATTGCAAAGCAATTCTTATGTCAAGAGCTCTGGAAAAACTGAACATCTTTTGTGCCCCTCTGTAGATGATTTTGTTTGATGTCTGTGTCCTGAATTCTTGGTCAGTTTAAAAAGTTTAAAATTGTGCCTTTCAGGAAAATAAGGGAGAAATTGAACATGGAAAAGTCTCGTTCCCTATTTTCATGAAATTTTCCTTAAAAAGAAATACTTGGAACCTTAAAGACAATTTTAACATGAACTATTGGCATCATGTTTAGTGACTAATTATGTATTTTTGTGGATTTTCTGTGATATGATGGATATATCTTCCACTTCTATGCATCCAAAACTTCCATTGTGTTTAATGATGCCAAACCAGCCATATCAGGAAGAGAGTCAATACTTTAATATCATTGTTATGATGTCATTAGGATATGAAAGAATGGTGGAAAAATGTCAATGGAAGTCCTTAGAGGTTGCATTCAGCTGACATTACACTACCTCATAATTAGCATCTCTACCAAAATGATGTATCTTGTGAGATCCTGTTAGGAACTGTTTTGGGAATGGAATAAACTTTTTCTATTGCTTCTTTCTTATTCTAGGTACCACAAAGCAGTTTACAGATAAGCCACTATAGCTATGGATTGCTGTCAGCTGTATTTTTTATTTTGCTTGGAAAGCAGCAGTACAAGTGCCAAGGACAGAGAGAAAATCTTGATGTGGTACTTTGTGTAAAGGATGGCATATCAAAGGGAACTGAAATCTGTGCCAAGCTGCAAGAATGTGAATAAGGACATCATCCAAGACTTTAACAATTGTGTATTACAATGACAAACATCTGATTTTAATTCTGCCAGTGAATTACATCAGCTAGGACTGATATCACACTAACTGTAATAATTTCACTTAGCTAAGCTGTGGAACGCTTTGCCAAAGGGTTTGTGACACTAAAATTTTACATGCTCGCAGGTGGACACTGGTCAAGTTCACTGAATAGAAATCTTTGGAGGATTCTTAGATACATAGAAACAACAGCTCATTCAGGGGCTTCCTGAGCCTCTAATAACAAGAGTCTCTGGGAGTGTACCCAAAATAACTTGTAGTTTATAAAACTTTTATTCTGCCCTTCCTTTAAGCACCTGCTTCTGCTCATTGTTGAAGACTGTTGGGCTAGGTAAACCTTTGGTTTGCCCTCATACCACTACACCTTTTGTGTCTCATCTAATGTAAAATACTGTAATTTTACCATAGCAATATTAGTGTCGAGAAACTAGCTCCATACTACAAAGAAGCTGAATAATGACTTCCTCATGCATTGCTATTACCATGCTGCCTAGGACCAATCAGATGGATAACACCTACTAAACTCACTCTCTCAGATTCTCTACAAAGAGAAATAAAGTCAACCCTTTTCCCAAAGAGTTTACGTGGGGGAAAACAGACTTTTGCACCCAAAGAATGGAGGCATGTACAAAAGAAAGGCAACAGCAGAAAGCCCAATACGGGTTTTAAGCTTAATTACTCTAAAGACTTGGGGCTTAGATATAAAAAAAGCAAGAAGTATTTTGAATCTCCATAATATATTAGCTGGCAGATATTTACAGGGAGCACATCCCCACATGAGGCTGCATGGAAGGAAGCATGGAAGTTCTTTCAGAATTCAATACCTGAGAGATGAAATCTGACATAATTGATTAGTCAAATGTGAAAGTCAACATTTCAGCAATTAATACAATCTAATATACAGAGATCTGATCAGTCATACATATCCTTGACAGTGAAAACACGTATTTGTTCTTGATATAAAAGAGAAGGGCAGCCCGGTAGACAGGTGCAATTAATGTGATATTGTATTGTATAATGGAATATATGCCATTTCAAAATCAGAGACAAATCAAATTCTGCTTAGCCCTAACCATACTGAATTGCATGTATGCTTTAAAACTTGGTCTTTTAAAATGACACAGTGTATGAACTGAAATGCATTTGTTTTGCAAACTGGCTAAAGTAAACTTTTCAGTAATTATTTTCTAAACTTTGACAGGATACAAACAGGATAATTCTGCAGGATACAAAAATAAAAACTGAATTTTTACTTTTTCAAAGTTTTTCTTTTTGCCACATGATATCCATTGTTCAGTTTTTCTAGAAAAGAAGAAATTTAATCTATGGGCATATTCATGAAACTATTTTTCTCATCCTCTACCTTCATTAAATTAATTAGAAGTCCAATTTCAATAAGTTGACAAAGCATGCAATAGCTCAGAGACCCAGCTGCAGCCCTTGTCTCCGTAGGCATATAAAATACAGACACAACATCCATGAAACTTTACCTTATAATTGTTAATATAATTCTCATTACACTTGAATTCAGCTTGTCTTTTTAAAGAATTATTTTGTTACCTTTCTTCCTTGTCAACTAATATTTTACCTGCTTATTATATTGTTCTACGTCTGCTGTGTTGCTAGTCTCCACCTCCACAAGTACTTGATGCCATTTTTCTACTCACGTTTTTGTTTTAGTGTCAGACTCTTTTATGTATCTTCCAAACTTTTTTCATCATAAAAGACTGAAAAAGAGAATCAAAGTTCTGGTTGCTATTTTCTATGCTTTGTTTTTATTAGTTTTATAATAGGCTTTGTGACTTTCCTTTGTTTTGATGGATTTCACAACAAATGACCATTTCACTCATTTCTTTTTCATACACACTGGGTTTTACATAATGAGCTCTCAGGCCTGATCATTTTATCACTGTTAATGAATTGTTATGTAAAGTTCTTACAGAATTTGTTTATGAAAGAACCATGGTCTCCATGAATTACACTATTGCCAACAACAGTTCTGATCTTGCAATACAAGAGATTCATCCATCTATCCTGGTTTCGGCTGGGATAGAGTTAATTTTCTTCACAGAAGCTAGCATAGTGCTGTGCTTTGGATTCAGTGCTAGAAGAATGTTGACAACACGCTGATGTTTTTAGTTGTTGCCAAGTAGTGCTCAGACTGCTCAAGGACTTTTTGAGCTTCTCCTGCTTGGCCAGGTGCATAACAAGCTGGGAGTACAGCACAGCTAGGACCCAAACTGTCCAAAGAGCTATTCCATACCATATAACGTCATGCTCGGGGGGGTTAGTCAGTCGGGTCGGTCGGGTCGGTCGGTCGGTCGTGGGCAGAGTGGTCGCAGCTCGGGCTGTGTGATCGCGGCCTGGGGGGAGTGATCGCTGCTCGGGACGGGCTGGGCATCGGTCAGCGGGTGGTGAGCAATTGCATTGTGCATCACTTGTTTTATATATTCTGTATATTTTCTTACCATTACTATTATTATTATTATTATTATTATTATTCTCTCTTATTAAACTGTCTTTGTCTCAACCCTCGGCTCTAACCTTTTATTTTCTTTCCAATCCTCTCCCCCATCCCACTGAGGGAGGGGGGGAGTGAGCGAGCGGCTGCGTGGTGCTTAGTTGCCAGCCGGGTTAAACCACGACACATCTAATTGTCCATCAAATGTGAAAGGTAAAGGGTTTAGCAGGAAGAAAGACTAATTACCTTCCAACAGTGACCCTCACCTCAATCTATGAGTAGCCCCCTTTGAAAACATTTAATGAGACTTAAATAATCTAGTGTTAAAAACCTAAAAATTGAATATCTAATCTAAATTTAGGCTCCTTCTACATAGTAAGCGAAGGAAGATAACTGTTTCCAGAGGCATATTTATCCTGACTGTCTCTGGAGGTGTCTAACTCTTTATGAAATGTAAAAGGAGCTTAGACAACTGATTTAGACTAGGTACCTAATTTTAGATGGCTACAAGTTAAATGAGAAAAATTCCACCCATAGATTAGTTTATTACAATATGATCTTTACTTATTTAAATTAAATTAAATTCAGGACATTTAATTTAGATAGCTGTTCAATAGGCTCTACTAATTTTGAATTTTTGCAGATATGTGATTACACAATTAGTCATTCAGAATACAGTACTGTTTCTCTCACACCTTCCAAAAGTAACAGAGCAGTAGAACTAATTAAGGGAATTTTGCAGGCACAAAATCCTAGTAAGGAGAATACACCAATCTATCTTCTAAAAGAACGTTGTTGAGTTTAGAGGCATTTTGATGTAGTTCTTGCATTATAAATGATTCCTTAAAAACATAGTTTCCTGCGTGGGATTCACAGAACCATAGATTAAATCCTGTATATCTCTGAGGGCATTTACAGAAATTAAGATGAAATAAGAAAAGTAAGCCTATGTGTTCTCTTGGCTTTGCTTTCTATGTTAAAAAAAATTTAAATATATTATTAGGGTTATTTTTAACATTTGACTACACGCTGTTTGATATTACAAATTATATTAAGAAGTTCATTAGCTGAAATATTGTGTAACATAACTAAAGAAAACTATGTAAACTCCCGTGTACCCTGCTTCGTGTTTCAGAGTTTTAGAAACGGCCCACTTTCTTTCTGCTCTCCAAGTTTTTTCCAAATGAATTCTATTACTGAGCCTCTAAGCAGTACAAAACAGGCAAAATGTGACACTAGGACCAGCAGTAGTTACACAATGTGACATTGAATAGACACATGATACATTGAAAGTTGAGCCTGTATTCACTTTGTGGAGACCAAAATTTGTATTCACACCAGACGCTTGATTCAAAATTGCGTTCCAGAGATGATTCTGAACATTTACCAGGGCACATTCAGCTTAATTTATCCTGGGTTTAGCTGCAGTGACTTTGAACTATCTACATCAGAGTTTAATCCAACCCATTACTTTGAATAAATGTTTTGTTCTGGGTTGTATCATAGAATGATTCCAAGTACAAATGAAACTTTTAGTCCACTCTGGCTTTTCTTCTTTTCATTTTGAATCTGTTCAGATTTTATAGGAGATTTATTGTATTAAGGCGTGCAACAGTCATTACTTCCAACATATAATATGCAACTTTAATTTGGCTATACATATTCAACATATACCAATGCTGAATACAGCTAAAAGTTAGCATTTAGATAAGTTAAATGCAAACCTAGGCGAAATCTAAAGCAAATGTCTCCAAACCAACCGAGATGGGAATTTCGACTGGGCTCTTTCCCTCATCTGAGCGTGTACTACTCAGCAGTAAGTTTGCTGCTTGTTTCCCAACTGCTTTTTGCATATGCTGCATACAGATCAGCTGCTTTTCATGGGATCCAACCATGCTGATGGGATAAAGAGAGGAGCACAGTTTGAGAAGCCTTCTGTCTGGATAAGGAGCTGAGTGTCTCAGCATCCATGGCATGAGTAGTTATTGGGTTGACTGGCCACTGGGAAGTGATGTGGACAACAATCATAGTGCCTAACAGTTGCTGATGCTGAGATCCATATTAACACCTCTGAAGATACAGGTCAAGTGTTTCACTTCTTCCATCAGAACCATTCTTTGCTAAGATACAGCTTTCCTGTATCTTTTTCCTGTTACTTATCTAAGTTCCTTTGCTTGATCCTTTTCAGTCAGTGGACAGAGAGCTGACCTGGAATGGCACTTAAAAATACCAGTAAAAGGACTAAAAACATGCAGGACAACTTATGAATTCAGATGACATTCAGAATGATGTTCAGACATGAATACTGTGATACAGGACTATATACAACATACAGTCACTTTTTAGTCTTTTCACACATCACCTGTGGGAAGGGTGTCAGTCAGCTAAATTGGGTTTTGCTAATTTGGAGGGAGACTTGAGATGTATGAACAAAATTGATACACGTAATTTCTTTTTTTTTTTTTTTTTCTGTCTCATGCATTTATTTCTCTGGAAGGTATGTAAGTCAGGGATTCAGATCCCAAAATTTTGAACTGCTGAAGGCTGTTACAAGAGGAAAAACAACAAGACAGAAAGTATCATATAAACCAGACAGTTACCTAAAATACTCAGGTGATGCCATCTCTGACACTGGTACAGGAGAACAGAGGGTTTATTTACTACATGAAAAGAACATGGGAGAGGTCAGAAAGCAATAACTTAGTTCACTACTATGAAAAAAAACATACATCAGTGACATATGTAAAAGAATAACATCATATCCAAGCATTAACTAAAGATTGAATGGAGATTTAAAGTACCTTTTTAAGGAAAACTTAATGGCCCCAATATAATACATCTCGTTAACCAGAAGCTAGGCAGATTCACAGGGACAAAAGTCAACCTGAATGCTAGATACACCCAAGGTACCATCTAAGCCTTCAAGCTGAGGTAGGGTCTACAGATTCCACACACCTGGCATTCAGCTGGAATAACTGAGCTTACTTTGGCCTTTTATCAGCAACTCTACATTGTGGTATAATGGTACAGAGGGACATTCAGTGGTTTTTGCAGTACAATGAAATTCACACTTATAGCAGGTAATAATCATTCCTGATATGCAATGCATTCCCAAATCTGTAATTTTCCCATAAAAAATATTATCCCCAGGTTTTGAAATGAGCTACAGAATGTGTGTATAGTGCACACAAGAGTTTACATTAGAATGCACCTAGGGGCACATTCTGCTTTTGATGATGCATGTAATTACTATATCATAATGATAATGTGAGTTACATGCTTATTTTAAGCCAAGTCCTTCTTCTACTGACATCAGTAGGAGCTTAGTCACACCCTCAGTAAAAAAAAAGTGGCCTTAGAATGAAAAGCAGTGATTTAAAAATCAAGCCTCAGATAATAATCTATTAACCAAAACACAAATATTTTTAGTATGATTTACTGAGCTGCTTCACATTATTATCCTCATTCTACAAATCTGTATGCCCCTCCCATGCTGTTAATGAACATTATCAGCATCAAACATTGCATATATATAGGTATATGCCATAGAGTTTACATATTTAACTTTGCCCATGATTTGTGCCATTCAAAATGTTTAGAGTTCAGGCTGAAAAAAAAATCTATAAATGTACCTATTACATATATAGAAATGTAAAAATAAAAAATAATCAAGAGAAAGCAATCATAGAAGAGGAAGAGATTATTACCACTGCTAGGTTACAGCTGTTTATGTTTGCTCCTACTTGGAGTCTGTCAGGAAAAAAAAAAAAATGCTGAAAAAGAATGCTTTTCTATTTATTTCACTTTTTTTTTTAATTTCAAAATAATATTCTCAATATTCCTAAATTGTATGCATGTAACTCCAGCCCAGTTTGGGGCCCAACAGCTAAATAGATAGTAATAGTCTCACCTACTGCTCACCTAGCCAGAGTAAGAGAAATATAATTTAAGAAATCAATGTCATGAATGAACCAATACCAACAACACTGACTTCATAAAAGATTATGTTGGATTGACTAGCTGGCCAAGTGCCCACCAAGCCACTCTCTCACTTGCCCTCCTCAACAGGACAGGGGGAGAAAATATGACAGAAAAGTTCATGGGTTAAGACAAGAACAGGGACATCAGTCACTAATTACTGTCATGGGCAAAACAGAGTTGACATGGGGAAATTAATTTAATGTATCACAAATAACTAAAAAAGCAGGATAGTGAGAAATCAAAACAAAACTAAAACCACCTTCTCTCTACCCTGGCTTCTTCCAAGGCTCAGCTTCAGTCCTGACTCTTCTACCTCCTCCCCCTGAGCGGTGCAGGGGGATGGGGAATGGGGGTTGCTGTCAGTTCATAACACTTCATCTCTGCCACTCTTCCCTCCTCGTGTTCTTCCCCTGCTCCAGTATGGGGGTCCCTCTCATGGGAGACAGTCCTTCATGAACTCCTTCAACATTGGTCCTTCCCATGGACCGTAGTTCTTCAAGACCTGCTCCAGCATGGGCTCTCCACAGGCTACATCCTCCTTCAGGGCATCTCTATCTGCTGCAGCATAGGGTCCTCCCGGGCTGCAGGTGGATATCTGCTCTACTATGGACCTCCATGGGCTGCAGGGGGACAGCCTACTCACCATGGTCTTCACCATGGGCTGCAGAGGAATCTCTGCTCCAGCGCCTGGAGCACCTCCCCCCCCTCCTTCTGCACTGACTTTGGTGTCTGCAGGGCTGTTTCTCTTTCATTTTCTTATTCCTCTTTCTTGGCAGCTGCACATAATTTTTTACCCTTTTTAAAATATGTTATCATAGAGTCATCACATGTGTCACCGATGGGCTCAGTTTTGGGCAGCAGTGGGTCTGTTTTGGAGCTGTCTGGAACTGGCTCTGTCCAACATGAGGGCAGCTCCTGATCTTTTCTCACAGACTCCAACCCTACAGCCCCTCAACCCCTTCCCTCGCTACAAAACCCTTACCACTTAAACCCAATACAAAGTTATTCAACATCTGCTTTATGTTTAAAAGGACCCATAAAAGATGTTTAGATTGTAAACTGGGCTGCTAACATTGGCACTTCCCAGTGAAAGACTTTTTTCTGAGTTTAGAACTTAAGCAAACATTTATGGTCTGGACCACAATTTTCTCGTCCAGGCAATCTGTCTCATGCTAAGCATTACTTTCTAAATATCATCTGGAACATTTCTAACAATTCCAAAAGCAAAGTACAGAGAAAATGTAATGTATGACTAAAATTTTCTGGTTCCCTTTTTTTTTTTCCCCTGAGAAAATCTAGCTCCTTTAGCACCTTACTGCTATGAAGCAAGTCCTTGCTGTATTAGAGTGATCCATACTTGAAGAAGGTACCTTCTGTTGTGCCTGTGAAAAGCCACTTAATCCAGCCAAAGTGCAAGCCTCGGAGAAACATAGATAATGTATCCTTTTTAACAGTAAACAAGTGATTAGCTCTAGCCTCAGTGATCCTCTTGAGTTTTTAGTTCCATGCTTGGACCACCCTACCTCCATAACAGGTGATGCAACAGTCTGAAGCACAGGACTAGGCTACACCCAAGACTAACACTGCAGAAAACATTTAATTTCTGCACAAGAGATAACAAAAAACAGGACAAGGAATATATTCAGAGAGGTAAAAATGATGGAAAGAAGGAATAGTGGATGGAGACAAGGAGACTGAATTACAGGGGGTTGACTGAGCCTTAAACTAGAGCCAGAAACCAACCTGATAATGGCTTGGTAGAAACTGATCTTTGGAGGGTGGGTGGGAATAATATGGAGTGGCAGGAAAGCACTACATTAGACGAGGAAGTGAAGACACATAAAATAGAGCTTAAGGGATAGGTGAATCTAGGACAGGAAACCTCTGTAGGAAACAGGAGCAGGGTCCTGCTCTATTGCAATGGGTTTTTTTATAAAACCATACTGATGACTTCTAACATAAATACCATGACATCAGGATAATAATCTCCCTTCTATGAATCAAAGTGACTAAAGGAAAAAAAAAATCCTGTGATCTCTAGCTTACTGTGGAGGTTCTTCTCTCCACCTTTTTCCATGAAACCAGCAAAAAGGTAATTTTTTCCCCTTCAAAATAAAAGCTTAACATTTTTTCTAGCTTGAATTTATGCCTTATCAGACCCAATAGCCCTCTCATATCTATAAAGGGATAATATTCACATACATCGTGTTCTTTAACAATGGTCCTGTATGCCTGGTGATGTTTTCTGATAAATCATTTTCTTCTATGGCTCCCTCTAAATGTATCCTATGTATTCTAAAGATTGATTTGATTTTGTTTTATGATGGTCCTAACACCGTCTTCATAATAACTTCTACAGCTTCTTTCAAGAAAACATGGGTTAAGGAAAGTGTCACCAGGCATGCCAATCACTTCAGTATGTCTAGTACTTAAAAGCAGAAGGCAGCACTGTATTACTAATAAGTAATCACTTTCCTTCTTTCTCTCACTCACAAACACATATACATAATGTTATTTCTAATAATTACTTCACAGCCATCTGCTATAAATCGGAAATGATAATAAAATAATTACAGAAATGCAGCATGTGCTTGCCCTTGACATTTCATCTTTTCTTCACACTTTGTGAAGTTATAATACAGCTGGCCTGAAAAGCATTCCCATTCTGATATTAAAGTATGACAGTACAAGGAGAGAGCTTCAGACTGACTGTTGGGCCTTTACTGGCAGCCCTGAACACCCAAACAGACTGACTGACGACAGATGTGCACAAATGCACAACATACATAAAGAAATATTTTCCTCTTTCCTAAATGCTTAGAAAATTTATCAGAAAAATGCTCAGAAAAATACATCTAATGAAAAATGCATCAGAGACTGGGACTTCCATACTGGTGGAGATCATGGGTCAGACTGTAACTGTACTGTTCAGAGGGTTGCACAATGGATGAAACAGGCATAAGAAGACTCTATGAAACCACAAGTCTTCCACCTGTGATTGACCACACCAGAAAGGGTATTTCTTCCTGTGTCCTGTCCCTCCTACCACCACCTTCCCAAGCTTGAAGCATCTAAAAGGCCTCTACAAACTTTCTTTCACTAATGTGTTTTAACAGCTGTGGCACTCTGAAGTCATCAACCTGCATACATTATCCTTCTGAAGAATACAGATTTACAACAGTCCCAGTAGAGGGAGGTGCTTTCAAAACTCACCCTGACCTGAGTGTTCCCTGGATAAACAGTCCTTATATGTTGAAATATTCACTTTCCCTTTCTGAAGGAACTGGAGGCAGATAACATTTAGGTATGTAGGCAAAGCTGACACATAGTTATGCAAACAAAGCCAATTTACAGCAGTAAGTAAAAATCATACCATATCTGATTCAAAGCAGCACAACTGATGCCTGTCCGGAGGAGGCTCAACTCTCTGAATCATCCTGGATGGTGCCTATTCACAGCCACTGTAGGAGCAAAACCACTTGACAGGAGGAGGATGCCATTTTTATTGTGCCAAATTCTGCTCCCACATGATAAAAGCAGAGGGAAAGCCTGTATGCAATGAGAAAGATTCAGTCAAATGTGGCATTTATTCCTCACTTGCTGAAAACTGAGGCTGTGTCCTTCACAAGCTGTTGCCATTAAACATCTATGCCTTTTTCTTTTCCACAACTGCTGTCACTGGTATCATTTGCCTGCTCTGTCACATGTTTTTACTTGCACCAGAGAGATACTTAGGAATTATTTTGTCCTTTTCTTCAAGGAACCTGTACCAGGGGAGGTTTAGATTGGATATTAGGAAACATTTCTTCACCAAAAGGGTTATCAAGCACTGGAACGGGCTGCCCAGGGAAGTGGGTGAGTCACCATCCCTGGAGGTATTTTAAGGACATGTAGATGTGGCACTTAGGGACATGGTTTAGTGGTGGATCTGGTAGTGGCAGGTTTATGGTTGTACTAGATGGTCTTAAAGGTCTTTTCCAACCTAAATGATTCCATGTTTCTATGATTCTAAGTTGTTGACCCACCTGCATGTACTGCTCCCCAGGCAAGTAGATTAGATGCTTGTGGTGGCTAGATGAGTACCTGGCTCCCCATTTGGGTTAAACAGGTGGGAAAGTTGAGGCAATGATCCTGAAAACAGTGCTGGGAAATAGAGGAGAGCAGCGTAGAAGAGGGAAGAAAGCAATTTCATGTTGCTACCTACATAAGCTTTCTCTGCATGGCTGCAGCAAATGTTTCAGAGGCAGGCATATTTCCCCTGGTACAGCTCCCACTCCATCCTACCTGTTAGGGCAGAATCCAAACTACCAGGGCTACTTATTTCCAGGCATGTTATAAGTATTGATCCCAGGTATTTCTCTTTCCATTTGAACCATAAGTACTTTGAGTTTTGTTTTTTTCCTTTTTTTTCCCCCTTTTTCATTGATGTATGTAAAAAGAAAAGCTCCAGTGTCACACTGGTATCAACAGTAGAAAAATTTAGCTAAACTGTCCCTTACATATTGTGAATGGCTATAAATACAAGAGTGAGATGAAAGTTATTGCCACAGATACTGAAGATATAAAATACAGGATGAGAAGATGAAGCTTAATAACACTGACACCTGCTGAACTTTCCTTTTCACTCTGAATATATGTGTCCCCACAAAAGCATACATCAACAGGAGTGGATAAGGTGCTAATTCACCAAAGACTCTGTGTATGCCAGCTCTACAACTAGAAAGGGAGTATTTCATTTTCTACGTGACCTTTTTTGGGCTTGCCTATAACTATGTGCTCATTCAATATTCAGCCGTATGCCTCTATTCAAATGTGTAACTTTCAGCTTTCCTCCTTCTGCCAGAAGGATCAAACACAGGCACCTCATGTGCAAAAGTTTTAGAGGAAAAGAATAAAAAAAAAAGCCTCTCTCCATATAAATCTTCACTTTTAATAATGAAAATATAAATGTATGGCAGGAATGCATCAAATGCAGTGCTTTATTACAGTCATTTTGAAGCTCAGTACCTTTTAAAATAGCTTGTTTTGACTAAGCTTTTGCTATTCCTTTAATCAAACAGAAAATGTTCAAGTCAGAGAAGATTGAGGAAATTCAGTCACAAAACATGCTTAAGTTGAAAAAATTAATCGCTGAGTGCATATTTTGTTGCCAGGAGACACTTCAGAAAAGCAAGGCTGCAATCAAGGTTCAAACGCTATTCTTGGAAATAATGCTGAGGAAAGCATTGCATCCCAGGATGACTTTGGAGCTTCAGAGGCAGTACGCTAATACTTGACGTTCTTCTCAGTCATGATGCAGTCATCACTGTCAGAAGTATTTACGCATTTGCTTTAGTTAGGACTGATTATGAATGCAGAACCAGGGTTCTGTTCCTGTTTTCCAGCCAGATGCAATGGTGGTAAAGGCAGGCCAAGAGTTTGGGGATAAAACCTCTAGAACAGAGGTGATCAACTACAGGCAATGTACCAAATGTGGCAAAGACAAGTCTGATGTAGCTTTTCCCTCCAGCTAAAGACAGTGGGGTTTTTTAATGATTTCTCTGTAATTACCAATTTCATCTTTTCAGCAGAAAAAACATCATCCTCACCCAAAATAGTAATTGTTTTCTACTGCTGTGAGACCAAAGTCACCAGCTGACCTCAACAAGATGTCCATCACAGGTCTTTAATCTCTATAGTTTTAAATGAAACCTCCCAAAGAAGAGATGATTATTACCAAATACTGTTCCTACTGTGTCTGACAACAGGAAAATAAGTGGCTTCTTGTCTGTCTTTCAAGGCACAGGCCAAAATAATATAGAGAGAGCTCAGAGGGAAGAATTATGAGTGAAGAAACTGGGAAGAGTTAGCACAACATTTTTTTAGGGGTGGACTAGAAGAATAAAGAAGATTGAGAGTTTTCAGGGTAGAAGCCCACCAAAATGAAGAAGATAACAAAGCCCTGTAGTTCAGTGTATACAGTATTGCCCTTGCTAGTCACTGGCCAGAAGCTTTGAGCTAACTGGGCAAGGCCTGAGCACTGACGACTATTCAGCTTGCTATGTATGAACTTGTTTTGGCCTGCTTTCTTTTACTTTGTTTAGCTGTAACAGCAGTTTTTCCAATGACCAGGAGGTCATTTCTGCCTACTGAGTTTTATATGCACTGCTCTCTCTCTGTGTTTTAACATAACTCTTATATGGACAACAGTAGCAAGTAGTTACTCTGTGTATGACTCCAAAAATGCATATATTTATGTATGATAGATGCACTGCAAAGGAGTACCAGCCTGGTCTGAGAGCAGAGGGCCTCAAAGGCAAGGACCTAGGACACAGTGTATAGGGGAAAGACATGGCATGACCAGAAAGGTAGCACAGGATGATGCTGGAGACCAAAGGCTATAAACTACTCTCCAGTTTTTAGGTAAAGAAATATAGACAAGGGAACTCAGCCAAGACAGTTTTAGGATGTGGTGGATTGCCCTTGGCTAGATGCCAGATGCCCACCAAAGCTGCTCTATCACTCCCCCTCCTCAGCTGGACAGGGGGAGAGAAAAAATACAACAAAGGTTCATGGGTCGAGATAAGGACAGGGAGACATCACTCACCAATTATTGTCAAGGGCAAAACCAGACCTGACTTGGGGAAATTAATTAAATTTATTACCAACGAAAATCAGAGCAGGATAGTGAGAAATCAAAACATCACTAAAATCGCCTTCTCCCTACCCTGGCTTCTTCCAAGGCTCACCTTCATTCCTGACTCTTCTACCTTCTCCCCCTGAGTGGTGCAGGGGGATGGGGAATGGGGGTTGGGGTTAGTTCATCACATGCTGTCTCTGCTGCTCCTTCCTCCTCAGGGGGAAGACTCTTCACACTCTGCCCCTGCTCCAGTGTGGGGTCCCTCCCACAACAGACAGTCCTCCACAAACTTACCCAACATGAGTCCTTACCATGGGCTGTAGTTCTTCACAAATTGTTCCAGCATGAGTCAGGGGTGCATTCTCCATTCCCCCTGGAAATTTCGGAAACTGCTCCTGCCGCACACAAGGTCACAAGTCCTGCCAGCAAACCTGCCCCAGTATGGGCTCCTCTCTCTCCATGGGGTCACAGGTCCTGCCAGGAGTCTGCTTCAGTGTGGGCTTCCCAGGGGGACACAGATTCCTTCGGGCATCCACCTGCTCCATTGTGGCATCCTCCATGGTCTACAGGTGGAGATCTGCTCCACCTTGGGCCTCTATGGGCTGCAGAGGGACAGCGCCTCACCATGATCTTCACTACAGTCTGCAGGGGAATCTCTGCTCTGGTGCCTGGAGCACCTCCTCCCCCTCCTTCTTCACTGACCTTAGTGTCTACATCATTGTTTCCCTCACATTTTCTCACTCCTTTCTCCTGGCTGCTGTTGCACAGCAGTTTTCCCCCCCTTCTTAAATATGTTATCACAGAGACACTACCACTGTGACTGATTGGGTCAACCTTGGCCAGTGGTGGATCTGTCTTGGAGCCAGTTGGCGTTGGGTCTCTGAGACACAGGGGAAACTTCTCACAGCTTCTCACAAAAGCCACCCTGTAACCCACCCTCCACACACACACACACACACCCCTGCTACCAAAACCTTGCCATACAAACCCAATACATAGGGCTATCAAAGACAGCAAAGAATCTACGGAGGATGTAATAAACTCCATACAGTGTAAATGAGGATATAATGCTGAACTGCAGACCAGTGAAGAAAGACTGAAAGCCTAAAAGTGTAGCAGAAATAATAGTCCCAAGTGGACCCTAGAAAGAGGAAGAAGAACCGTACCACCACCATCATAATCTTCTACTTTGTAAGAAGCCTGGGACAGACAACTCACTCTTACCCTCATCACTGGATACTGAACCTTTGGACCCTGAAGGACAGGGGAAAGGTGAGCATAACACCAGACAGAAAGGGTAGAAAGACCATATGCAATATATTTAACTGGTATTTAGTCAGATTTTTCACCTTCCTCCTCTCATCTTCCTCCTTCTTCTGACTTTTTTCTTTTTTCCTTTTTCTTTTTTCTTTTTTTCTTCCTTGTTTCTTCTTCTGCAACAAATACATCTGAACAGTGTTTCTTTGATTACATTGTTTAAATTTCATTTGCAGTAAGAATGATCTCTTGGCTTTGCATAGACGTGTATTTACTTTTTGCCCATAGCAAGAATTTGACTGTTAAAAAAAAAGATGGCTAAACCTATACTTGGAGATTTCTTGTTATGAAGTGAAATTGGCTGTTTAACCACATCAACTTGCTAAAAGCATGTGTTCACGCCTTTTTTTGGTGGGGACCATCCTAGCTTGGTTTTATGATTCCCAGTAACCCAGACCAATTTAGTCCCTCAGTGTAATCCCAGACTTTCAGTCAAAATGGTATCTTTCTGCCATTTCTTTTCAGTTCTCAAATATTCCAACATTGATTTTGCCTGTTTCAAAGACTCTATCATGTGCCAGGCAGTATATATTTTCTTTAAACAGGATTACAGCTTGTGCAACCTGGCTGATCTCTAGGCTCCCACGAGCTTCTGAGGATCAAGCAACGTTCTCTGGAGGTGTTTAAAGGTCCTGAGAAGTGTCACTGCTGTAAGACTGAGTAGTTTTAAGTCATGTGAACATATGTCAGTATGAACTCTAGATTAAAAGTATAAATCAGCCCTCAGTACCTTTGTATATACCTGCTTTATGTACTTAGAGATTGCAGAAAAAAATATCCTTAGAGGCTTTCATTTTCAGGGGATTGGTTATTTTCTGCATTTTTCAACCTAGAAGAGATGGATAGACTATATTACAAAAACCAGTTCTTGTTAGTACTTCTTAGACCTGAACCATATGTCCTTCAAAGCAGATTACACTTACTGTAAATGTATTTGGATTCATCTAGACATCTGTATCAGAGCAGTTAAAATCAAAAGGACTAGGATCAAAGAAACACAAAGGGATATTAATTGTACTGGATGTAAAGGTTCACTGCTAAGCATTGCTACACACACAGTAAGTTTTTAACACTTTCCTTCCCGGATTAGCGCGCAGGACACTCTCTCTATCCAAGCGCACAAAAGAAAAAAAAATCTCATCATGTCTTGGTGCACTCTTTCTCTTCGGAGGACTGCAGCACAGACATTTAAAATGGTAGAGGATTTTGTAATCTGCCGGCGCTGTATGGCTGACTGTTATTTTCAGGTTTTATTACACTCACTCCAATGTTATTTTCAAAGACTCCGCTGATGCTAATGTTCCCTGCCTCTAGATACAGATACACTACACAACCTATCAACTCACTGGAACCTATTTTGTCAAACTGCACCCTAAGGAGGCAGTGAAGTTCAGTCTAATAGCTTTTGGATTATATATACTGACCCCTATTCCTCCTTGAAGAAGCCATATTTATCAATAAATCAATCAGTCATGCATTACAATGGACTACTTACACAACTTCAGACTGCTGCTAAATAATGAATTTTAAATTACCTCGGTTAAAACTCAGTCATATGAAATGTAACTAAATGTACCTTAAATAATTTTACTGACATATTTCAAATGAGCTAAAATTCATTCCAGAAGTGAGGAAAAGTAAAAGAGAGAACCAGGACTGAGTCACTGAGCTTATTTTGAAAGGAGATTTCTTTATAGGGACTATCCTGTCATATAAAGAAGAGAAAACACAATCCATTAAAATTTAAATTGTGGATGATGAAAATACTATGAAGCCAGTGCAAAACACATGAAATAACTAATAAAAATGAAAAAGAATTGTAAAGAGGTATTAACAAATACACCAGGTCGGGCTTGTATCAAGAAACCTGGGAAAAATACAGTGAATGTTCCCGTGCTCAGAAGACTAATTTGCTCCACTTATAAACATGATTGAAACTGTTTACAAGCAGCATTTTTATTAAAAGAAAAAATTCCAACAAAGTAAAAACTCCAAAGGAAAGCTCCAACAAATAGGATAAAAACAGCGCTTGAAGTATAAAAACTCACAGCATTTGCCTCTGACTACTCTAAGACAGATGGTTTTCCTCCCCTGAAATAATTTTCATTCACTTATTAACATTTTTAAGTCTCATTAGGCATCAAGGTTTGATTTAGGCTGATCCGACCTGTTGTTCAGGTTGTTCCTGCAGGCTTCCTCACTGTTGTAGCTGCTACCTGCAGCTCACTAGGCTCTCTGCGCCATGCCAGCCGCCTCTGCTGCTGTTCCTGCACCTTCCGTGGCTCTGCCTCACTCCGCATCTCAGCCCACCAGCTCTGCCTCGTGCTGCTCCTTGCTCCCTACCTCTCCATCTCACTCCCTCAGCTTTTCTTACACTTCTGTTTCAGCTCCTAGAAAAAAATGTGCGAAACCTTGCTAAAAGGGAAGAGTCTCTCAGCTCACAGTTCAGCAGTTTCTGGCATCTCTCACACCATGGAAGACATTTACATAAGTCTCTTGCTCTCCTAGGTGCTAGCCTTTGCATCCTGATGCTGTATGTAATTGCCAACAGTTAGGTTAGGCAAACAGTAACCCTAGAAATATTCATACAGTTAATTAGCCAAGATTTCTGTATGTTGTTAAAAGCCTTATCATTTTTAAAAGCTCTTTAATAAAAATCTCTTATTTGTCTTCTTCAGGTCTTCCCATCAGGTCCCAACAGAACATCCCCTCCCTTGACTGCACCCTGCTCTGGAGCAGGAGGAAAGGAGGTGCTCCTGCATTAGACCTTATCTGTCAGGCTTATACCAGAGGGATGATGAGCCAGCAAAATCCACAGGAAAGTCTGTTTTTATGAAAATTGAGTGTACCATTTTGAGACAGTTAAGGCTAAATAATAAGACCATTGCATAAAACAAATAAAATGTTTTGGTTTTATACAGGTCAGAAACATACTGACCCTACCAAGCATGAGATGCCCTTCAGCAGCTTCTTCTCCAGTTCTTAATGCATATGGTGCATGGCATAATATTTCTTTTTTTATTTTATTTTAGGTACTCTCTGTACATTTGTGTTAAAAGTGCTGCTGCCAAGAAAAGCTACCTGTATGCCCTGGCTTCAGACCTATGGACTGAGGGAAACCATTTGAAAGCAGAAGGAGATGGTGTCTTTTCAACAGACAGCTAAGCATACATGACTGACAAAAATGTCAGGCGGGTGGGGAGGCACAGTGGCAGGGCCAGGAGGGAGCCTGTGGCAACAGATCATCCTCGTAGATCCCTAAGAGGAGCTGAGTGTTTTCCTGAATCAGGAGGCAAACAAGCAAGCAAGCCCCAAAACTGACAGAAAGAAAGATGCTTTCCCAGAGATGCAGAAAATATTGGGTGGAGTTTGTGCAACCACAGAAGCTGCTGAAAGGAGATGGGAAAGCACGGGAGAAGAAAGTTACCTGTATGTCAGGTAGAGGGTAGAGATTTCCTCTTAAAGACAGCAGACAATTCATGCTCCACACAGCATGCAACATCAGCTTCACTTATCAAGAAACACCACCTCTACCTGCCCACTCTAATAATACCATCTGCCTGTTCTTTCCTCCAACTGAAAAGTATCCTAGGACAAGTTTGTCCAAGGTATTTCATACCTTGCACTGTTGCGAAATTAATAGCCTTACTGGAACTGCACCTGGCACTAATTCTCTTCATGTTCATTCTCATAAATGGTCCAGCAACTTTTTCTTTTTTTTCAATATATTGTGCCTCCCACTTGGCCTATGTAACTTTCAAGGATACTTACTCTTTAGATTAATTAATTCACTATTCATTTGCAATAGGCCATGTTCATTTAAATTGTTGGGAAGCTTACTCAAAACTCTTATTATCTACTTCCTCGCCATGGTAAGTTTGTAGAAAATGTTTTTTTCCCCTTGTATCTTCCTGTTTGGTTACAAGGTTTGAAATTATCTGGAAGTAACTACAGTCAATGTCATTGCTATGCCAGGTCCTGACTTCTGCTGTGTTTCAAACTAAGGAAGAAAGTAAAGGGAAGAGAATAAAAAGAAGTAGAATAAGTGATGGCAAAACAGCAAAAAATAATAATAGTATGAGGAACAGAGAGAAAAAAAAACTGTGACAAAGGAAAAGTATGCCTTGTTTGTGAGCTAGTTCCATCCAGATACATCATAATTTAAGTGGCGAGTTAAAACAGGTAAGTAAATTGTACTTCTACCTGGCTAGAACACTATATTTTTTTAGGTTTTGTAATTTCAGTTGAAATTTACTTTGTAACATTCTTTCAGGATTTCTATGGAAAATGTTGAAAAAGTTTGAAACAATAAAAATTATTTGAAAGAACAATTTATCTTGAAATATTTTTTCTAGGTTTTGTAAAAACAAAACCAAAACTCTCACTGATTAAGAAAGTTTAATTCCAAACTAAACTGGTAGATTCCAAAATTTATACAGAAACCTGATCCTTTCTTAAAGCAAAATCAGAACTTCTTGGGGAAAAAAAAAAGCAAAAAACAAAACAGTGCTTAAAGATAATGTGAGTAGTCAGCTTTATTTCTACTAAATCAAGGTAATTTCATATCATTGGGGGCACTCACAAAATGGAGATGTTTGTTAGTTCTTAAGGGAAGATTTCGTTTGTCTTAATTTAGGCACCTAAATGTTTGACATGCATTTCTAGGCTAGTTTTTGGAGGCTCTCTTCATATCAATGAAAGAAGTTAATCAATTCCAGAGAAAAAGACAACTGAAAATACCTAAGAAATCTATGGACTTCTTTCATTTTACTGGCCATAGCGAGACCATGTAATGATTAGGTGAGGTATAGATTACCTTAACTTTACACCAAAATGTTATGTGAACTGAAATCCAAACTTAATATTTAATTAACTCAGACTTTCTTTCAAGAAAGAATCCCAGATATAAGTACACAGAATGTAAAATAGCATTATGGAAAACCTTCCACTGTCCTGCTATCAAGACAGCATTTTTGCAGATATTTTACCCATTTTTTTCCCACAGCAATGCTGCAGAGAACAGAGAATTTGTCTTCTACTTCTCACTTCATATCCCAGCTGACTTTCTGTAGTAACCCCTGTAGAATTTGTTTATTTTGTTTTATTATGGTTTGATTTACAGAGTGTATTTATGTGGCCCAGTAAAAGAATCCCTCAGATAAGACGTACTACAAAAATGAAAAGAAGTCTCCATTGTACAACAATCATAATCTGTTCTTGCTGGAAATCAAATATGTAGAATAACTGGGATGTGATTCTACACTAAGAAATGTGCTTTGCTTTGCACAAACTAGCCACATCAGACTGTTCTTATGTTGCACACATATATGTGTCAAGAACCTTGTTTCAAGGTACGCAGGATTATAGAATCAATTTTGTGGGTGAAAGGTTTTCTTTTCCTATGGGAAAGGTGGCTGAAAGTCCATTTGATATTTCTGATTGTCTGTTGAACTTTTCTCCACTTGTCCAGGGTATTTACAAGTATCTTTTAGACAGATCCCACAAAAACATTGAGATCCAAAGGTCTGGGAATTAGCAGACTTTAGTCCACTTTTCTATATTCATTTTTAACAATGATTGAATAATGGTCTTCATTTGCTTTGCAAAGAGCTTGACACTACAACTATTGATTTAGTTATTTGTTAAAGTGTATGCTGAATATATGCATATTGAAAGGCTTTACACTTTTCACAGCAAACACCACTAAGAGGAAGATGTAATTTCTGTATCTAAGTTAAAAATAATAAAGAAAACTAAGGACTTCTAGAAAAAAGGTGATGGGACAGATTCATTACGCTGATGTTTGCATGTACATGCCAAGGGAACATGTTTTCTGAGTACACACTAATTTTAGAATATTCTTGCAGATTGAGCTAGAGGATTCTCTGAAGCTATAGAAACCTATTTATGTACTCCATGCTGAAGAGTTTGATCATAGTATTCTTGGGTGACTGGGAACTGATAATGGTAGTTGTCATGCTTCAAGTATAAAATGTTTCCATTGGCCTATGTTAGAAAGAGTTGGGTAGTAAACATTTGAAATGAAAGGAGAACATTTAGCTAGATTTTAATACCATTATGCAATTTTCCAACTATCATACTATAGTTGTAATCCTAACAACAAGAAAAAAAAACGAAAAGGAAAATTAATTCTTAATCCTTTTTATTCCTGTAAGGCATCTAAAATTGGAGATGAGGCACAAGAAATTTAAAAGCTATGCTAAGGCACATTGGGACAGGGAGGTGACTCAAGATAGCCAGCATGGCTTCACCAAGGGCAAGTCCTGCCTGACAAACCTAGTGGCTTTCTATGATGGTGTGACAACAACAGTGGACAAGGGAAAACCAATGGATGTCATCTATCTGGACTTCTGCAAAGCCTTTGACACAGTCCCCCACAACATCCTTCTCTCTAAATTGGAGAGCTATGGATTTGATGGGTGGACTGTTCGGTGGATAAGGAACTGGCTGGATGGTTGCATCCAGAGGGTAGTGGTCATCGGCTCAATGTCTGGATGGAGACCAGTGACAAGTGGTGTCCCTCAGGGGTCCGTACTGGGACCGGTGATGTTTAATATATTCATCAATGACCTAGACAGCGAGATCGAATGCACCCTCAGCAAGTTTGCAGATGACACCAAGCTGAGTGGTGCAGCTGATACGCCAGAAGGACAGGATGTCATCCAAAGAGACCTGGACAAGCTGGAGAGAGGTGGGCCTGTGTGAACCTCATGATGTTTAAAAAGGCCAAGTGCAAGGTCCTACACCTTGGTTGGGGAACCCCCCAGTATCAATCAGGCTGGGGGAAGAAAGGATCAAGAGCAGCCCTGCCGAGAGGGACTTGGGGGTACTGGTGGATGAAAAGCTAGACATGAGCTGGCAATGTGTGCTGGCAGCCCAGAAGGCCAACCGTACCCTGGGCTGCATCAGGAGAAGCATGGCCAGCAGGTCGAGGGCGGTGATTCTGCCCCTCTACTCTGCTCTGGTGAGACCTCACCTGGAGTCCTGTGTCCAGCTCTGGAGCCCTCAGCACAAGAAGGACATGGACCTATTGGAGCGGGTCCAGAAGAGGGCTACAAAAATGATCCGAGGGCTGGAGCACCTCTCCTATGAGGACAGGCTGAGAGAGTTGGGGTTGTTCAACCTGGAGAAGAGAAGGCTGCAGGGAGACCTGATTGTGGCCTTTCAGTATCTAAAGGGGGCCTATAGGAAAGATGGGGACAATCTTTTTAGTAGGGCCAGCTGTGCCAGGAGAAGGGCAGTTAGAATAAGTAGCTACTATAAGACAAAAATGCATGCATAATTTGCTAATGGTAATCCTACAAATAATATCTTAATCTTCATTCTACCAGTTCACTTTATTAAATGTATGCTGTTATTATGATTGACAATATGAAAAGAAGTCTTTGAGCCAGAAGACTGGCTGTCTTATTCCTGGCTTGTGCCACTGATTTGTTTTGTAATCATGGACAACTCATTTTACCTTTGTTTCCCATTCTAGTCTTTGTCAATCTTGTTTGCTTATGAACGCAGCTTAAAAGAGAAACACTCTGCTAAACATTTGGACCCAATATGCCTGAAAGAATAAGGCTTTTGGCTCTGTTGCAATACTGTTGATGATATTTTTGTTGCTATTATTACACAACTAATGCAATTACTGTAAAGAATCTCTTACAGCTTTATTTTGCTACCTTGGTAATGTATATTTAGGCAAGTCCCTTCTGATGCAAAATTACCATTGGCTTCTACCTCTTCTGTCTTCCATGTACAGAAAAACAGTGACCGTTTGGTGTCTTTTTACAAATAGAAGACCCTTTCCTTTTAGATCCGATCCACCTCCCACTGTGACAAGGTTCTTATATCAGGGGGAATACTGCTAATAGGAGTTCTTATTGACAAAGCTATTCAAGACTGAACATTGCATAATTGTACTTATATAGGAATCTAAGAAATTCTAAAAAAATCATAGAAATTAGTGAAACATATGGGTTCTGATTTGTAGCTGATATAACTGATTATGCTTTGTGACATTATTCATTGTGAAAATTTGTTAAAAATCAGTTGTCACGATTAGTGGTCTTGAATCCCTTGCCATTTAACTTTTTTATGAATTTGGCCTGATCAATAATTTATTAATGATATATAACAGCCAGTAGCTGGAAATATTGAAGTTGTGTAAGACATTTAAGCACACATGTTCCTTTAAAATAAAACACTTCACTATGTTGGATTAATATCACTCTTGCACAAAGAACGTACATGAACATATTGGACTGCTTAGTAAATGATCTTCTTCTTGGGCATTTATTTTTTATTATGTGGGTCTCAAAGCTCCAAACTAAGCCCAAGTATAACGTTGCTGAAGTGAGTTAGGAGCTTTTCAGGATTTTCAAAGACCTTCGGGACATGATCCACAAAAGGACTTTGTGCACCCTGCTAGCACCTCAGAACATAAACCCTGGAGCACTGCATCCAGGTCTGGAGCCCTCACACAAGAAGGACATGGAACTGTTGGAGCGGGTCCAGAGGAGGGCTACAAAAGATCGAGGGCTGGAGCACCTCTCCTATGAGGCCAGGCTGAGAGAGTTGAGCTTGTTCAGCCTGGAGAAAAGAAGGCTGCGGGGAGACCTGATTGCGGCCTTTCAGTACCTAAAGGGGGACAATCTTTTTAGTAGGGCCAGCTGTGACAGGAGAAGGGGTAATGGTTTTAAACTAAAACAGGGTAGGTTTAGACTGGATATAAGAAAGAAATTCTTTACAATGAGGGCGGTAAAACACTGGAACGGGTTGCCCAGAGAGGTGGTGGAGGCCCCATTCCTGGAAACATTCAAGGCCAGGTTGGACGGGGCTCTGAACAACCTGATCTAGTTAGCGGTGTCCCTGCTCCCTGCAGGGGGCTTGGACTAGATGACCTCTAGGGGTCCCTTCCAACGCAAAACATTCTATAATTCTATGATTCTATGAAGTATTTATTGATGTACTTGCCTAACATTTCTAAGAACTACCTATTTTATATACTTAGAGTTTTATTTTTCATAATACTACTATCAGGCAAGATTCAAAGTTTTAAAAATATGCATATTTTGAAAGACTAAAGAGAAATATTTTGTTTTCTGTATTCAGGATACTATAATGGAAGAAGTTCTGCTGCTGTAGAGATGTCTCTTCCAGCACACATTAGATGAAATAAAGGAAGAGGACTCTGTGCCAAAAGATAGATCTCAAAGTCTTTCTATTTTTACTATCTGACTTGTATTGTATTAATATTTTACTAACTAAAATAACACAGAAACAACAGAGGTCACCAGTGTTGCTCTACCAAAATGTCCTGGGGTTAATAAATCCTTCAAAAATAAAAGTTTACTATTCTGGAGAGACTATTTCTGACCCCTTTTAATTCTCTGCTAAATTCCTGTAGTCTTCAGTGAAACCAGATTCCATTTGTTCTGAAAATCATAGATACAGCTTGACAGTTCCTGTATGGGAAGGTTTTCTGCCACACACCCTACTCAGTCCTCACCTTTTTCTTAGGCTCCAAAGAGAAGGGTCAACTCTGGTGTCATTCATAGCAAGACAAATGTCTGCTGAGGTCAACAAGCCTGAGGCAGTGAGAATGCACCTGGTGAAAACTTGCAGTGTATCCTGAACAAATAATGTTAATTTAAAACCAAACTAGTTGTTCTGCCTTTTTGGTTACTATCAGTTATATATAGTGCATGTGCTTGGGACCTGAAATCAGATACACAATCACATTACCACTAGTATCCTGGTATAAAATATTAATTGAAATCTCTCATAGAATCATAGAATCATTTAGGTTGGAAAAGACCTTTAAGACCATCAAGTTCAACTGTAAACCTAACAATCCCAAGTCCACCATGTCCCTAAGTACCACATCTGCACATCTTTTAAATACTGCCAGGGATGGGGACTCCACCACTTCCCTCGGCATCCTGTTCCAGTGCTTGATAACCCGTTTGGAGAGGAAATTTTTCCTAATATCCGATCTACAACTTGAGGCTGTTTCCTCTCTTCCTATCACTTGTTACTTGGGAAAAGAGACCAACACTCCCCTTGCTACGACCTCCTTTCAGGTAGAATAGAATAGAATAGACTAATTCAGTTAGAAGGGACCTACAAAGATTGTCTAGTCCAACTGCCTGACCAAATCAGGGCTCACCAAAAGTTAAAACGTGTTACTAAGGGCATTGTCCAAATGCCTCTTAAACACTGACAGGGATGGGATATCGACCACCTCTCTGGGAAGCCTGTTCCAGTGTTTGACCACCCTCTCAGTAAATAAATGCTTCCTAATATTGTCTCATCCCACTCAGCGGGTGACAAGGAAGATGAATCTTTGTAATCCCCTGAGAGGAGCACCAACAGGAGAACTGGTCGAGTTACAGGAATGACTCAGAGGAATGGTACAAACCAGTTTATTGTCAACAATTAACAATCTTCATGAATAAAAGGCTTTGGTGCAGGAAAGTTTTTCTCACCAACAAATTTAGGCACAACCATCAAAGGGAAACAGCTAAACAAGAAAGGAGAGAGCGAAAAAAAAAGGAAGGAGAAAGAAAGAATAGGGACAGTATAATGGAAAGATATCATCCTTGGATCCCGCGAGGTTATCTTGGGATATAGTCTTGATCCATAGGTGATGGGTTGACAAAACAAAACATACACACTCATCCTTATATAGCTCATTAGTCCAGGACCACCCCTGAGGCAGTGACCATCTCTCTTCTCAGCAGTCAAGTGTTCTAGAAAGTTCTTGAATTAGCTTTGGGGGGGTTGGTGGGACAGCGAGTGTCTTTGGTGATCATGCACTCCCTCCGTGAATGCCTGTCGAGCGATGCATGCTCAGTTTTTGCCCAACAGAAGAAGCCAAGGGGGCAGCCCACCACCCTGCCTCTGCAGGGCTCACCCCACCCCTCTCTGTTCCCCCTCTGCTCGGATGAGTTGTTTGAGACAAAGAAATATTGACTGCCCAGTCAGTCTTAGACAAATGTCCACTCTAATCATCCCCTTGGGCAGCTTTGAAACATTCCCAGGCATCCTATCACTGGATATCAAGGAGAAGAGATAGCGCCTCCCTCCCCACTTCCTCTGCTCAGGAAACTACAGACAGCAATGACGTTTCCCCTCAGACTTCTTTTCTCCAAACTAGACAAGCTCAAAGTCCTTAGCTTCTCCTTGTAAGACATTCCTTCCAACCAGCTTTGTTGCTCTCCTCTGGACATGCTCAAGGACCTTCACATCCTTCTTAAATTGTGGAGTCCAGAACTTCACACAGTACTCAAGGTGAGGCTGCACCAATGCTGAATCCAGAAAAGCTACATCTGCCGCCTTCCCTTCATCCACTAGGAAGGTGACCTTATCATAGAAGGATATCAAATTAGATAAACAGGACTTTGTGAACCCAAGTTAACTGTGCCTGATGATTGAATTACTCTTTAAATGCCTTTCAATAGTACCCAGTATAATCTTCTCCAGGAACTGAATGAGGTTAGACTAACAGGTCCATAGTTCCCTGGGTCTTCCCTTATGCCCTTTTTGCAGATTGGAATAACATTGGCTAGCTTCCAGTCAGCAGGGACTTACTGAGACTCTCAAGACCTTTGATAAATGATAAAGAGGTCTCCTGCCATAACATCCACTAGTTCCTTCAGAACTCTTGAGATGAATCCCAATTAAGCCCTGTAGACTTGTGAACATTTAGCTGATACAGCTGGTCCCTTACAATTTCAGTGCCCACAAATGGAAAGTCACTGTTCCCAACACTCATGGTCCTCCAACTCAGGGGATCGGGAAGCCCGAGGTCTATCAGCATTATTAGACTGAGGCAAAAAATGCTTTTTATTCATCCCTATTGGCTAGAGGACCATCCCATCGCTTTGATCGTGGGACTCATTCCACCAAGTCTCACTAATACCAGTGATATTGTAGCTGTGGGAGCTGACAAACACTTCCTGTTAATCCTGTTTGTTTCTCATACTGTGTGAGTTGGTGTACAAGCATTTCAGATACGCTCCAGAGCCCCCCATGATCCCAGGGGTAGTGTAAGTATTCCCACTAAGATTGCCATCCTCTTGTGATGCCATGCCAACCCTTGGCTTACCTACTGCAATCCTTTTGGTATCCCCTTCCCTCATCGATTCTAAGTAGTTGTAGAGAGCATATTTGGGAAAAAAGAAATGGTGGTTTCTGCTCTTTCCTTCTATGTTTCTCAGCGTGTTGTTTTTTAGTACAGTAATACCTTAATAAAAATTAAAGCAATATCAAAACCATCAATAGATAATTTTTAGAAAGAGAATGAGGAATTCTGTGATTCCAAGAGTTCAACCTCTGATTTTCTGATTTTTTACTTTGTACAAAATCTGAAATCTCATTTACATTTTAAAATTAGTTCACATGTAGATACATGAGTATGGAAAGACCTACCATAGGGGAAACAATTTTTCAATGATCAGCCAGAACCTACAAAGCAATCCATTTTTATAGAAACTATAATACTTTGTTACTTGTTCCCATGTATAAATTAACTTTCTAGAAAAACCACTGGATATGTTAGAGACCCATAGCTTTTCTTTTTTATTTAACACACCCTATGAAGAACATGTTCTTCACACACATTAACATACTACTTGGCAGGGTCTATAATAGTTTTGAGTCCGTCGAGTGTCACATGTATTTTAAAGAAAGAACTATTATGCCCTTGCTATGTATGGGCTTAATGGAAATCAGCCTCACAGATGTCTTTTCTGATCCTTATTCTCACACATCTATAGCCCAAGTACAGCATGAGAACAATTAATATGAAGAGAAACGGGGAAAAAAAAAAAGATGATGATACAGAAAACCAAAGTAATACAACACTAAAAAGGAAAATATCACAACAGTCTTTTGGAGTTAGCAAGAAAAGTTAATAAAGGCTTCACTCTAGAATGTAGTCCAGGTAATCAAGATCAATAATAAGCACCTATGATCGTAATTTTAACTAGAAAAATATAAAAAGCAGATGTTTCTAAATTGCATTTAAAGTAGAAATTGGAAGAAATGGCCCCACATGCACAGCAGAATTATTCTTACCAATAATATTAAATGCTAAGGTCTGACCCTAAATGTAGACAATCTCTATGCAATTACACATCCACAAGATAAAATCTAAAGCTGCAGTCACCATACTATGCCAATCCCTTGGCATCTTTTTATCCAGGAGAAGTAATATTCTGTGCTTGCTCCAGGGATTTTGACCAACACTCGCAGCAGGATTCAGATGACAAAGAAACTTAAACTGGTGTGTCTGTAAGTGAATTAGATCTCTAAGTTTCTATGGCATTTGGTAGAGCCTAGAGAAACACTCCATCTATATTTGATCAGCTGAACAGATCTCCAGGCTTATTGACGGTATTGACTAGGGCTCCATAAATTGTAGCAGGAGCTAAGACACTGCAGCTCAAATGTAAGGTTCCCCAGTCAAGGCTACGGTGGCAAAACTGAGAAGAATCATTACAGTTTCAGCCACCAGTATTTGAAAACATCACGTAAACACAGTTGAACGGTCTTTCAGAAGACCATTGATGCCAGCTGAGTAGGAGCAAGAAGCATTCAGATATGTTGCATGCCATTCTCAGGATCCTACATCATCAGTTTTGAAGCAGATCTCCCTACTGATTTGAAGAATTATGATAGTATAACAATTCCTCTAAAGAGTTTGGTGAGAGTGAGATAAGCGTTTTGAGGCAAGACTGAAAGTGGAGGGCTCATGCTGGTTTCTGTTTCAAAGTCTCTAATAAACCTGTAATTTTTAGCAGAGTTGTGATATGGTGTTAGCTGCAATAGTAACAGAATAAGAGAGGGAAAAATAAATGAAGATTTAAGTGTAAGTTGCAAAAAAGAAAAGATAAATGAAAAAATGATGGTGAGAAAATGCACGTAAAGTATTAGTGGTGTGGATTCTGTTTACCTAAATCAAAGGGCCTAGTAGCATAGTATGGTTCCTCTGTCAACGCACAAAAACAAAGCTGAATTTCTAGGAGGCTAAGCATCCTTTTGAGTAGATGAACTTTAAAAATTTTTAGTTACTGGGTGAACATACTGGGTCACTGGACAAAAAAAATACTGTGTGTGATCCATAACTCGGATCCTTTTTACTTTTGAATCTCCAATCATACAGGTCTTGTAAAATAGCATTTTGAAATATGTTTATAGCACAATATCAAACTCCAGATAGAGATGTAGGCAGATACAGGTAAAGTGTATGTGTGTGTACACATAGACATATGTGCACATACATATACATAGACTTCAAGGGGTCTTAAACAGGCCATCATCATGTTTGTTTTTCATTTACATACCTACTTCGAAAAGCAATCTTTAAAATTTTTAATGAAAAAGAACATATCAGAAAACAGATTACCTACTTCTCAGCAGTGCTAATTAAGCTGATGGGGTGCTGTAATTGGCTACAGTAATTCCAGTGTTCAAGGCAATGACTTCAGAGTTAGCAGAAGTAGCTCACACAGCACTACATTGTCTTGTAGAGACATACACCTAAGTATACGGTTGAGGAAATGGTTTGTGTCTGATCTTAATGTCATCTTAACAGGTTCACCTTTTACGCAGATAATGTTTCCTACCTTTTTTGATGCCAAATTAAGAGAGTTATACATATAAATACTAAGTCAGAGAAAACCTTCATACAGTCCTCAAGCAAAATCCCTGTCTTTGTAAATGTTAAGTGAGTAGAGATTTTGTTAGAGATTTTGTAGAGAAATGTTAAATGAGTAGAAAAATGCAGGCCTTGTTTATTGATTGGGCAGTGTAAAAGGCCAGGCACACAATTTGTAAACAGAACCTCTTTCTTGGATGGCCTGCTCTTTTCTAGGGTCAGAAATTAGTCAGTTCAGACTGCCACATATCTCTCTTAAAAGACGCTGTGTCAACCTGTCTGCAATGATCATTCTTGGATCTGTGAGGATAAGTATAGCTGAGATGTAAGACTCCAAACATATTTAACCCTGGATCCTCTGGTTAAATAAATGCTAGCCACTGAGGTGAATAGCAAATCTTATTTCTGCTAAGTATTGCAGCCCCAAAGGATCTGTGGTGTTTTGAAAGGCAGAGGCAGAGCTCTGTGCCTAAATACACTGTAACACTGCATAACTTCCCTTGAGCATTCAGTAGTATTTTCCACTACATTCAGCCAGCTGACGACATAGAAAGTGTGTAGTCTATAAATGAATGGATTTAAATAAAGCCGCATTTTGGAAATTTGCTTGAAGGTCTTGATGGGACAAACAATGTGGTTGGAGTCACATAGGTTGAAATTATGCTGGTGTCTAGGAATATTGGCTGTTTGCTAATTTCTTACAAAGGACAAAAAAATCCATTTTTCCTGGTGATGTTTATTCACTTTAGCCAGACAGAAGGAACACTAACCTAAAGGTCATGCTTACAGCTTAAGGTAAAATGGCTTTAATCTAATACCTGTGATAAAGAGCCTTTAGACTCAGAGTAGGATGAAGTGAACAGAACAAATGTTCAAATATTTCAGAGGACTTATATCAAAATGAGGTATACCCAGCATTTTTACCTAAATGTATTTAGCTTTAGAAAGGAAGTTGTAGAGAGGGTTCATATGAAATCATAATACTGCAGATTGCAGAGTTAAAAGACACTGTGGAGTGACAGACTGTAAAGAGTCGTAATAAACATACATATAAATGTTGTGGTCAAACAAAAGAAAATGGATGTGAACCTTACCTAAATCTTAAATCAGTCCTTATCCTGATACAAAGCCTTCTCTTAAACTGAAAACATTCCTGAGATTTTGTGCTCTAGACAGGTTTTTCCTTCACCCTAGTCTGTCCTTATTTAGGTAGGGCTGAAACAGAAGTGAAGGGTAAGCATACCTAAACCAGCATTTCATGGTGAACTTCATAATCTTTCCAAAGGTTATCTTTTTTTCTGGTCAGTCGCTGTAGGTGGAGAATCAGTGACTATCAAAGATAGCAACTGAGAGGGATAGGAACAATTCCAAGGTAAACAGTTGGCTTCAGCATAGGTCTGACACAATGAAATGAAAGTGAACAGTTCAGACTACTACCTCCAGCTACAAAATATTGTCAGAGGAAGAGAAAAAACCCAACCAAACAAAAAACAATCTCAAAACTTCTACAGTGAGGATAACAGCAAAGGCATTTTTATGAAATCTTTGTTCCTCTCCCTCTGGTAGTTTTTTTACTACCGGCCCAGTAGATTTTGGGGCATGCCAAGGAAGCCTGCTCCATAGACTACAAAATATTGTAAGTAGGTTGTTCCATACATTGCAGAGAGTAATTCACAATTCCAGTATTAATGAAGGGAGGAACTGAAAAAAACACTTTAAAACATTATGGCTCCATGATTAGTCTGGTGAGTTATTTTTTGTGGCTCATCTACTAGAGAAATAACCACCATGTAATTTTCCCTTCTCTGTGTAGCTGTATATTGCCCTTTTCATTTTGGTAGTGAAATGACTGAGCATGAAAATTTTCTTGAGTCTCAATTTCCTCTGTCTTATGTCCTGAAAATTTATTTCCAAATATCTGAAGGATTCTGGCTTCACTTCCCACCATTCTGAATGGTTCAGATTTTAATAAATATAACAGACTTTTTTTCAGGGCATATAGTTACTCTATGGAACAGAATATACAAGTGAGCCATTGATCTATGCTTGCATTAGGGAACAATTTTCATTAAGACCAGCAAGTGTGGTCATGATGAAGGCTCCCTCAGATGTTGCATCCTTCAGTTGGCAAGATTTTTGCTTTCTCATGTGAACACAGCTGAAAAAGGGAAAGAAGTGAAGTTGAGGAGAGATTGCTACAACTGGAAAAGATGTTCTGGGGCACACTTCTGAATCAAGAAGACATTCAAATTAATGATTTTCCAAGGATCAAATTCTAAGAAAAAGAACAGTATGCAAAAAACTTTGAATAAGATAATACTAGAGGATGCTGCATGAACGGGTGGTCTTAAAATATTACCGGTGATGTCTAAATCCAGTGATTTCCCAAAGTGCACCACACTTTGTGTGTAAGACATTATAAAAAAGGTTTTCAGCTGACAAAGTCTGTCTTCATAGCACTGACATTTTGAGAATAAAATACACTGAAAGCCAAAGTTTAAAGGGAAAAAAAATGTCCTCATTAATCTAATTTCTAAATGCTAGTTTCATAGAAGACTTCAACATACACATGGAGGTAGGTGTCACTGTCTGGCCTCACCTGTTGTAATGAAATGAAATACAAAATTCTAATGGCAACTTCAGTCTGTTTCTGAATATCTGATATATCTAGTGGTCACCAATACTATGAATAAGGAGAAGACATTGGAGCTGCTTCTGAAATCTTGCCAAACACACACGTTGACTATGTCCCTGTGGCTTGAATGGTATCAGATTAACTTTTGCAGTGCATGGTGCCTTGTTCTGGATGAACTATCGCATGATTTAGCCAAAATTCAGAATATTGCATTTCAGGTGCAAAGCAACCACCGAAGACTGCTATAGTAAGACAAGGCTGAAGGTGTAAAAATATGTGCTAATAAGCACTTTGTGTGCCATTTTTAGATCAAGCACAGGATATTGTATAGAGAGACAAGGGGTACAATAATGTCAGTCCAAGGGTAGCATGAAATAAATGAAACATTCCTAACCAAGGAGGTGTTTCAAGGATACACCATAGGAACACCTGTTTGGGTACAATTTACTAAGTAATGATCAGGCTCCTGGCCACAAAATGAAGCTAGGGAACAAAGCACCATAGTCTTTACCTTGGATGCATGAGATGAGCTGTTGTTATGACCTTGGTAAATTGAGCATGCAACAGAAGCATGCCAGTAATTTTGTGTCAAAAGGCAGTCATAGACATGCTTATCCACCTTTTTCATTTGACTTGCCTCAGCTCCCTCTTGTAACACTACCTTATTTGATTTCAGGGATTCACTGTGCCAACAAAAATTACAGAATGCCAGAACATTTAAACAAAAAAAAGAGCATTTCATTCTACCACAGCAGTGGGCTCCCTAAGAGTTTCCAGATTCGTTGGAATGAACCATTATGTCTTTATTTAACTCATGTCTACATCTTGATCAAAGTAATCATGACATTTTTTAGTGAGGAGGACTTTTGTCATCCCTCAAAACTGCTCTTACCCTGTTCAGTCTGACATCAGTCATAAAAATCCTATTGACAACCACCAGGATGTTAGTCCAAGTGTTCTAGAAAATTCACCTAAAAGTTTCAAACAAAAATTCTAAGATAGCTGCCTGAGGTACAACATAGACACACCACCTGCTGCAACAAACTTAGTAACTGTAAGAGCAAAAATAACATGAACAAAGCATCTCATGGCAGGGAATCACACTAATGTAGTCTACACTTATGCACAAAAAATCCTCTCACCTCAGCCCTCAGGAATGCTGTGTAAACAGACATCCCTCACTACCAGCTGTTTACTTCTGTATTTTTTTCCTTGTCTTCTTGCTCAAAATTGGTACATATTTCAGTCAAAGTACGATAGTAGTAGAAAGGCAGAGATGTAAAGTAAATGTGTGTGAATTATTTTGAAGGTTTCTTTTTCTGACCAGAAAACTTTGAAGTACTGGACTTTCAAAATTTCTAAAAAATATGATGCTGTTTTCTTTGAGGAGTTTTCTCAAGTAACTGAGGAACAGAGAGAAACTTTACTTACTGACTTAACTACAGTTTAATGAAGTTTTCATCTACCTATTGATTAAACCTGATGTAAAAAGATTATATTGGAAACTACTGATTGCTACTTTTAATTAAGAGGTAATTGAAAAGAATGACAGTAGTAATTCTATGTCTGTGAATTTGCAATTTATCTGACAAGTTTCCTTAAGTCTTGAAGCATTTTAATGCATTTTTGAGTTTTAAAATTCAATAACACAATTTAAGTTTCTATTTAGATATTACACTGCTTGGAAACTTTATAATTAGTTCCAAGATTATGGATCCTCAAGTTGCTGTGAAGCATAGATGACCATTGCATTGTTACAAAGAAAGGTTGTGAAATTCCCTGAATAATGCTGCATTTTCAATATTACTACATTTAACATACCGATACTATGGGCTATCTACCATAGGGTATCCCAGAGCACACTATATTTCTTGCTAATCTGAAGTACTTTCAAAGTCTAGTTCTCTGGTATTGTCTGCCCATTGATCTTTATTACAGTGAAATTCAATTGCCTCTTTTCACATCATGAAGACAACCTCATTTATGTTATTAGTTACAAGTCATTCATGTACCACATTGCTTTTGTTGCATAACAGAAATATCTCTAAAAGCATTTGCTCTGTAAAAACATTGCTATGAGTTGGAATTTGCTTTCTTTTTGATGTTTCCTTTTCTGTAGAAGTTTTCATTTTGAAGGGAGTAGGATAATCTAAAACTATAGAGACTGTGCTGAGCAAACACTGTCATGCAATGGACTCAAGCAGCACACAGAAACATTAGTGGTAATAATCTTCACAGATTTCTTTTGTAATTTTATAATGGAATCATATACACTGATAATATTTTTTAAATAAAGTTGGTTTTGTTTAATGATATAAAAAAGGTCTTTCAATTGAATTCCAATTAAAAATGTATACGCTTTTTGTCCACATCAAGGCAAAACCCAAGGCATTGTAAAAGGAGGCTAATTAACAAAGATAAATGAAAGAGAAAGGGAAAATTAATATAATAAGCAGCGGTCTAGGGACTTGTGCAACAGTAATATGAAGTAGATGCAACTATTTTTTTAATTTTCATTTTGCTACTTGGAGTAAAATTCCCACCTATCACAAAAAAATCCAGATATTGTGATTTTGAGCAGGGTAAACTAGAATTTCCCCTAGTTCTAGCTGCTAAATTCCTGAAAAAATCAGGTGCATGGTGAAGAAATAAACACTTCAAAAATCATAGAGTGTTTGAAATGTACAGTTCTGCTTCATGGTAGCATAAACTGTGCAGCAAAAAAAAATTGTGAGAGAAAAGAGGTGATACTTATTGCCACTTCTGCAGTGTACCAGACATACATTTTGAGTTACATGAAGTTAAAAACTCAGTATATGTATATATAGCCCTGCAGTTTCATTTATAGAAAAAAGAACTGTCACTAGACTGATTTTTTGAGTTTTCAGAAGTTGTTTTGTTATACACCATCTGAGATAGATTCAGTTTTAAACAGGTCATATGATTCAGACATATACTATTCTATGGACTTGATACCAAGTGATATTTTAAAAAGGCAGGACTAAGATGAGCTACCTTTATCATTTTTTTTATGCAGCATTTAATCACATCACTCTGAGTATTTTAAGGGAGAAGGCTGAGGGAGGAACAGCAGTAAATAGATTTTTATGCTGGATAATTTTGTATTTCTTGAAGCCATGTTTCTTCCAGATAATGGGGGATTTTTTCAAATTTTTTACTTAGCAGACTGCAGGCCCATTGGAAAGAGGAGCAGAAGTGTCATGAAAGAACATGGAAGAACTGCTAAGCAGTCAATCAATGGTTAGAGTGCTAGCTGCAGCTCAGTATATACATATCAGAATAAGGAATAAACCACAGACTTTCACTGAGGACATGGACGAAATTCTCACAGGCAGCAATTGCTAGCATTCAAAGGTTAAGAATGCTTCCCTGTTTGTTTGGCTTTTTTTTCCTCTGTTACACAGTTCTCGAGCAACAGGTGATAGAACTGAAATTCAACACGTAAGCCTTGGATCACAAGTCAATTCTTCTCTTTCCAAGACTATAGCCGATACCACAGTGGTGGCCTCACAACACTTGCAAATGGTATTAAGACCTGCAGATGTGTATATATACCAAGGCCAAAGGAGTCTCTACTGGAGCAATCCACTGCTCCATCTACACACACTTAGCTGCATTCATTCCTACCCATAGTGAACTGCAACCATTGAAATTTTCATGAAAATCATTAGGTGTACAACCTTGATATAAACAAATGACTGACTGTAATAAGTCACTTGTAGCTAATAAGGCAGTCAAAGGATATAAAGTAGAGGAACCAAAGTACTGAACTTGAGGTCTTTGGTGAATATATCCCACCTACATGATTCTGTTGGATCTTTCAACATATGAGTGCCTTGGATCATCTTCCCAGCCTGATCTGTGATGTGCATTTCTACTTGTTGTTGGTGGTGAATGTCTGCAACCTGGTTGATTATAGATATTTTGTTATTTTTGTTTTCTCTAAGTCTAAATGCTGCTGTCCGTTTGCTCTGCTGGGCAGAGCACACCTATGTTTGGTGCAACCCACATTGTCCCCAGTAAAAACCCACTGTCTGTGGTGCCATTGTTCACATTCTCTGTGGTCTGCAAACACTGTGTCAGGACATAACCAGCTGCCATGTATAACATGGGTCCAAAAGTGGTTACCTGAGGGACCCACTGCTTTTATTAGAGTGCTCCCATTGATGCAGGGCAATCAGTTATCCACCAGCTGGGGAGCAAAGTCTGAATGGTGAATCCACAGGTTCTAGCACAGACAATTAAACAGGTGAATGTCAACAAGATAGAGTTTCACAGTTTTCAGAACTCTATGAAATCACATGCCTATGCATTTCCTCAGAAGGGAATGATGTTCTAATTATAACAGCAAGTATTTAAAAGTTAGACAAATCCAGCAATAGTAGCCTCAATAAACAGCCCCTTCTCTACATGTATTGGGCTACCCTGCATCCAATTAATTTGTAGAATGAATATAAATATATATTTGTTTTCATAACACTTCCACCTTATATTTGATTTCCTACATTGTGGTCTGTTGACCCTCAACAGAAATAATGAATCTTTCAAGCTCAGTTTCCAACCTTCTGTTTGATAAATGAGTGTGTATTCTGTGATCCCAGTGAACAATTATTTCTTTTCTCAACTAGCTAAGTTGCTGAGCAGTAATTGAGTGAATTTCTTTTCATGCATTTAAATAGATCTTGATGCTGATGCAATTTATGTTTATTCTCAATGTTTAATCATCCAGAACTATCATACATATCACAGTGATGCATTCAAGAATGGCACAGCAACGTAAACCAATGTGATCTATCACTGGGAACTTTCAGTTCCTTGCAGCTGTGATTTCATTTCATACTGATAAATGGTATCTTCATAATCTAATATTGGAACTGTAGTTAGAGCTGTGACATTATCTGTTCTCCAGGATTCAGGGTAAGATAAACCATGGTGCAAGATAGGAAAACCAGTTTTATATTTTATTTTACCTTATATAATCTCTGTATTGTCAGCATTTTTTTTAAATTGCTCCAGAATGAGCTTCTAAATATTTCATTGTAAATTCAAATAAATAATGTAGATTTCAAACAAGCAAATTTTCACCTTCCTTACTTATACATTTTTCCACAACCAAACTGCAGCCCCTTGAGACATAGCATGGTTCTCTGTCCACCGAAGTCCCTGGCAACTTTAAAGCCTGTAGTAGAACTCCTACTTAGAGCTACATTTGGTTAAGAGTATTAATTAACTGTGGGAAGCAAACAATCTACTTTGTACTGTCTCTTCCTGTAAATGAAATAATATGACTCAAAGAACTGGCATTTCAGTTAGTAGGCTTTTATTAGTGGTGAAACATTGTAATTTAATATCATCTGCACAAAAGAACATCATGAGTCCAATGCAGATGTTAAGACTCTTTTATGGAGGATTTGAGGCATTTTTATGAATGAAGACACCATACAAGAGGGACAATGGCACAACCTATCAGATTTTTATGCCCAATAACACAGTATTTAAGTGATAGAAAAGTAATAAATTGTCATAGTAGGATATCTGCCGATCCTGATGTTAGGAATAATCATAACCATGTATATCACCACTAATTCAATCATAGGTCTATTTGTGCAGAAGGAGATTTACTATTCTATTTTATATCATTATTACAGCTGAGCACCCAGTGGAGTGTGGCATGAGCTGGTGCTGCCCTCCCCTCTGCCACAGGAGGAGAAATTCATTCAGTGTGATCACTTGAATAGATTTGATCCAACTGGCTGAGAAATAAAGCTATTTTCAAAAAAAAAAAAAAAACATGGCATAGAATGTTTTTGCAGAAACAATGATTGATTATATCTGGATAGCAAGAACAAATAGAGGGTGAAACTCTCATCTGGCTTCAGTCCTTTGAAGCTACACTGACTTACACTGTGGTAGGATAGGATGCTGCTTACAGACTCTCCCACTGATGTTGTTTCACCCAAGAAGTTTACATGACCATTGCAGCAGATACTGGAACCCATTCACAATATAGTTTAAAGCAAGTCAGAATCCAAATTCACCTTCTACTCATTATACTGAAACAAACCTACACTAAGCTGAGGTGAATCTGAGCTGAACTTTGGAGAATGCTGCAGAAAACTTAGGCTGGTGTTGAGACAGGCATAAATGTCAGTGATTATTTAAGCAGTTCACAGAATGTGGAACATTTCAGAAAGGAAACTTTCCTTAGAGTGTCTTCTACTCTAAAGGTTAGACCACTCCAGAGCAGACACAGTTCCAAATTAAAGCTCTTTCTGTTTGATTGTACTGTGGGTTTAAACAAAGGTCATCTATTTTCCTACTGCCAGTTATGGGGTGTTCTGAGACAAAGTACTCCGAATCATCCAGCTTGATTTATCCCATTTGAAATGCAGTATTTTAAGCAATTACTGAGATTGACTGCAAGACTCCAGGGACATTTTTCTATCTGTACATGGCAAATGAGAGTTGGACCCCAGTGGACGTTCAGGCCTTTGTGCACTGGAGGAGGATGTCAACAGGAGAAATGTAGAATACATTGCTTCTCCATAACAGCCTAGAGAAAATGGGGGACTCTTGGAGAGGTGGGGGAGCCATGGCTTCAATTCCCCTGAGGAAGGAATTGAACAAGCAAGTTCTCGGTGCACAGAAACACTCTCACCTGTTAGCAAAATGTGGACACTGTTGTCATAATAGTCACATTCTTCCAGAATGAAAATGTTTACGTTGATTTAAAAATAATGTGGAACAATCTAAATCATGTTTTTCAAAACATTTTACTTTTGTTAAACATGTTTTATCATATGCAATATCCTTGACGAAACTTACCTGAATGATCATTTTAACGTACTTTCCCCCATACACTAAATAGTATAACATCCAAAGGCTCTATTATAGGAAAAATTATACTGGGCATCCTGATGTACTGCGGAGCACAGAGCATAGAGTTATTCTACAGGTTACGCTTCATGTGAGGTTCACTTTATTGAAATTACTACAGTAATGCCTCGTCCTGTTTTCAGAGCTAACAGTAGAGACTCTCTCCTTTCAGCTATTTTTCATATGCAGTGGCCAAGATACTTGCATAAATGAGTCCCAGCACTTTAATACTGGAATGTTTAGTAGCCGTAGTATTTTTGCACTCAGTTAAAATGTTGACTTTAGATATAGTTTTTAAACTTTTAAAATTCTGAATACATTTCACATTAACTAGCATGATGGCCTATTAAGAATAGCCTCTGCCAGATTTAGTCTTGGTCTGTACAGCTCAAACTTTCCCACACAGGTTTGTAAATGCATTTAATTACTGAATGGCATGATTCTGGCTATTTCTGTTCTCCCAAATTGAGTGGTTGTTTAGTGTTTTGCATCAACAGAGGATTGAGAGCTTAAAAATAATCTAAAATTTGATCTCAGTTCCCCAGAGATAAAACTTCAGGATGATCTGCAATGCCACCTCCAGCCTCACCCTTTCAGTAAGCATTAAAATGATTAAATTATACTTTACCATATATAATATTTCAAATACCTTCCTTTTTTTAAGCTTGTGGCTTTATGTAATGAATGGCTCCCTAAGCGATGAATGAAAATGTACTGCTTCTGCTGCACTCACTGAAGCTGAAGGAATTAACTCCATTTGCCTGCTCATCCCTAATTAAGTAATGTGCTAAAATACTACATTCCCATTAAAGAAAATGTATTATACTGTACTTATGGCAAAAGCACTTTCAACATGGTTCTCCTTAATGAATGCACATTCATTGTCTTGATGAAGATCCTTGGATTTGAACCCAAAAGATTGGCTTGGCATTCATTATGTTCTGTATTCATTAGAAGGGGGAAGCAATTATGAAACTAACAAGATTGTTTGTGGGTGGAAAATTTCCATCGTGAACAGCCCCAGGCAGAAAATGGTTGCATTTATCACACAGAACAATGGTGCAAGTTCTAGGTAGCAACTGTGGCCCGGATGATGACACAACATATTTAGAGAGTGTTTCTCCCAGAAAATAGGGTGAGGGATAAAATCATATGCAGTTTAGCATGAACCTCTGGGCAATTTTTGAAAGAGATTACATCTAAATAAATTGCTTCAACAAGTTGGAATAAATTTTCAAAGGTTTTTCTTCCTATTTTTTATTTCCATTCATGTAAGTCTTACACACATTTCCAGTACCCTGTTTTCAGCTGAGCCAAGAGCAATACAGTAAAAATTTCAGGAACATTTCAAATGTGTATTTGATTCATTCTTGTTTGACTTCTCACAGAGATGTGAGAAGCTCAGCTTCAACTAACTTTTAATAGGAAAGAGGGATTTGGGGAAGTAGAATAGACAGTGAGGGGAAAGTAGAGGAGAAGGAAGGGGAGGAAAAAAAAGTAGGAAAAATGTCTGTATAATACCTTTCACAGAGAGGAAGAGAGGAAAAGAGACAGTCTGGTCTGTGAAAGGATTTAATATGACCTTAGAATAAGAAAAACATGTTTTTCTTCAGTGAATGTGTTGATAACACGATTTTTCTCTGAGTTTAATGAGTGTCATGAAAGTCATGATTTACAAGAAAGAAACTGTGTAAATCATGCATTACTAATGAAGGTGTTACTTTAGACAGAGGAACATGAATTTTACAGAATGTGGGTTCATACAGGTTCTGATTCTATGAAAGTTTTATGTATGTGCTTATCTATGGTTGCCTACACATGTGCTCTTGTGGTTCATTGAAATAATGGCTTTATTCACAGTATACAAAATTTAGAACACAGGTAAATCTTTGCCACATTCAAGTTTTTAAATACACAACAAAGCAGCTGTAACTTTCAGCCTGCTCAACTAAAATGTAGCAATGCAAATCAAAATGTGCAAAAAAAGACGCAAGAAAACAAAGCAAAACCCTCCAGCTTCACTAGCAAAGCTATTGATCTTCCCTCCTTACTGCATGTTTAAAGTTAAACAATTTTGGCCAAGTTTTGCATAACATCACTGAGCTCCTCCAGAGATAATGTAATTCAGATGATCAATGGTTGCAATTAGCACATACTGGATGGTTAAAAATTAAGTCAAGCTGCATCTTTTTCTCATGCTGAAGGAATGCATAGTAAAGGATTGATAACATTAAAGTCCTTCCAAGAAAAAACTTATTCCTGCAGTGCCCATAATTGACACGTCTAATTCATTATTATGTTTTTATATGGTGACATAGAACAAAAAATATGACTCTGCCATCTAAAAAAATCAGCTGTGGTTCTTCTCATTGTTTGCCACTCCATTAGTTTATAAGCCGTATATTAAAAGAAGGCAGTTTTCATCAGGTAGAATGTTCAAACACTAAAAAAAAATGTCACATCCCTTCCATGATTCTAAAGATGATGATGTATTTTTGCTCTAAAAGAAGACAAAAGGAAAAAAAATCAATGTTTCAAAATTTGTAACATTTTATCAAGCACCATAACAGTTAATACAATTTCTCCTTAACTGTATTTTTCATCTATACCAATATCTTGGATAAACATATGTTCACTGGAATTTACTGAAGAGTTTATTATGTGATATTATTTTGGTTTTGTTAAAGCTATGCAGTATTTCTCAACAGTCAATGAAGTTTCCAAACATAATTCTAAAGGTCTCTCAAGCAGTTTAAATGCATATATCCCTGATTTCATCTCATGTAATTAAAAAATGATGCTTTCAACAGCTTTAGCGACCTTTCTGAAGGAAATAGGCAACATATTTTCCACTGATTCTGATGGACATTGTTCCTGAATCCTTCAAGTGGCTTTGAAAATAGAAACTTTTGTAGCTGATGTTTTATTTTCTGGAAAGTGTTTATACCTACTTTCAATAACTGACATGTTAGTACATTAAAAGATGTTTGAGAAATAACAGAATTTATACAGCATTTTTCCTTTTCAGAGGTGAAATCTAAAATATTTAAATAAACTTCAAGAGCCATTATGACTGCTTTTAATACACTGCATTTGAAGTGACAGCTAATTCAGTTCACGACAGACTAGAATGAGATGTGTAACTGAAGTGTACCATGCCTTCAGATTTACAGGGTAAATGTTAATCTCAAACTTACATTTTAATATGCAAAATGCTATGTAAATAACTTTCTGTTGGGATCTCTGGGGTTGATCCTACACTGTGACTATCTGTGGGTATCTGGTTTTACTACCAGCAAAGGTAGATTCCCATCCTGAATTAAACATTTTTCCCTTCAATGGGCTTGTTATTGAAATGTATTCTCCAGAGTACTTATTTCCCCAAATATATGGATTTATGAAGAAACTCCACCAATGCAGATAGGAAGAGCTGGCTATGTGTCATGTCCAATTCAGACACGGTGCAAACTGCCTTATTCCAGTATCAGACTGGGATACTTTAATTAGGTTATTAACACAATAATGATCTACATGTGTTTATAAAAGAACTGTGAAATATATGAGCCAAAGATATTACATTTCCTAAAGTTCAAAATACCAAACATATTAGAACATTAGTATTTGCACATATCAAGGCATTAGTATTACTGAACATAGTGGTATTTTTTCAAACTGCTATTCACTTCTTTGAAAGAAAATGAGTAACGTAATGGCAAATTGCCTTTAGCCGATAGAGAAAGAGAGTAATAGGCCATAGTATTATTACTTCAGCCAAATCTTTGAGGCTAAAAATGCAGGTGTCAGCAAAGAATTATAACATTTATTTGTTTTCAGGATTTCTTGCAATATTCTTTTTAAAATCCAGAAGGGGCACTTTACAATGATTTGACTGAAAGGAAACATTATTATAATTTAACTTTAAAAATAATTTGAAAAATATCTTTAGGTTATCTTTTCTCTTTAATTGGACACTTCATTTTGCAAATAAATGAGATATATGTTTACACCAATATCTTACACTGGGCACTGTTTAAAGAGTGATTCTTGTTACTTACTGTAAAAAGATTGATTCTTGGTTAATGTTTGCTTGGTCCCATTCAATATAGCATTTTTTAACTATTGCAAACCTTGTAGCTCTTTTAAAGAAGTCTGTCTTCACAATTTCTGTGGTGTTTTTTAAAAACAGAGTTCTGGCAAGCAAATCCTAAACATACTTCACAAAGCAAATCCAGAGATCCTTCTGCCATTCCAGAGGCAAATTCACTCTCCTCAGACCTATCCGGAGTCATGAACAGGCCCATCAGCTCAGGCCACTTGACTAAAACTTGTCCCTAAAGGGTCAACCACAGCTGAGGAGGGAAGATTTCTTCTTAGGTTGGCTCGGGCAATGGAATCAGCCCCTAGAAATCTGTTGTTTAATCTGTTTACTGAGGAGGAAGCTTGAAAAGTCTGGCTACTGCAAACGCCCTTGTTTCCTTGAGCATAGGTATTCCTGCAAGGGGTGGCATCTACACGTCATGCGTCAGGCTCACAGGGGGAGAAAACTAACACTTTGAAGGGAAGAGCCAAAGATTTTGTAAACAAAAACCTGTACACAAATGTCTATGCACACACATTTAGTAGTGCTTGCATGATTTGGAACACTGACTGAAGTCAATTGAGATCTTTAGTCTGCAGCTGTTAAGAATATAAACAGGATCATGCATGATTGCGAAAGCATTTCAACTGACATCCATTAAAGATGAAATATGTTACAGGCAACCACAAGCACACAGCAGCATTTCAGGTGTTTAAAAAATCCCTCTTGCTTCACCAGAGCAGCACCCACTATGAAGGGTTACTGCCTAAAAGGCATTAGCTGTAGGATTAAAATTGCACGTTATGTGAACCAGTCTTTGAAAAACTTCCTCTCTGTGTTTATCAGCATTTTTCAAAAGCTAAATAAGGTGGTTATAGAAATGTAAGTAATGCGTATGGGGTTTATTCTTATTTTAATTACCCATGATAAGCATTTCTTCTGGAAACATTCTAGAGAAAACCTAGAGTTTCTAGAATATTTGGGCTTTTTTGGACAAAAACGGAATATAAAGGAGGAAGGAAAATTTTGGAGACTATTTTTTTCCAGGCAGGAAGTCCTGGGGTTGGGTGAGATGAGCCAGTATTATAAAATCAGCTGGAAAATTCTGGATTTCATATTCTGTATTTTGGGAAAATCATCTGTTAAAGCTTCTGTTTCCGTATGCAGTGCTACCTGTCTCAATGAATTTTTAATGAATAATTATATGGAGGAACAAATTATCAGTTTTCATCCAAAGCAACTCAGTCATTTAGTTTCTAATGGAACAAAGTGATTTTATTAGTATATTTAATCAGAGTTTAGTCAGGGTATGCTAGAATAATTGTTATAATAATTCCCTTTCTTCAATGGCTCAGTTTTTTCATTAAAACTCTATGGCCTTGAAGTTAGAAAAGGGAGAAAAGGACTTTGCTTGGATTCGATGTTCAGTTTATTCATTCTTTTTACTAATTCAGGACCAATTCACTTTGACAACTGGTCACATGCAAAACAAGAGTTGTAGTACTAAGTAAATGATGTGAAAAGCCATTAAATATGCATTGATTTAGGCACTAAGTGAACACCTTTCCAAAACTGTACACAAACATCTCAAAGAAATTTGATTCAAGCTTATCTTAAAAAATATAATAAACCTCAACTTTTAATTGTTATGCATAGGCAGGGTCACTAATTTATATGCAGAGAGGAACCTAGAAGCTTTGAGAAAAATCGTGTATAACTAAGATTATTGCTGTTATAATTAAAATCTTTGCCAAAAGGATTATTACAGTTTACTTAAAGATATGTAAACATATCATAGGCTTTTTCCCTTAAAAAGAAAGAAGAGTGTATGTAAAGAGTGGAATAAGGAATGCCTCTGTGTCTTGCTTGCTAAGCCATAGAGAATCTAAAAATATTGCATGTTAAAAGAGCACTTACCAGGCTCAAAGAGGTTCTATTACCCTGGGCATGTCAATCACCAAGTCTATTTATTGGAAGCTTCACTGAAAGACTATAATTTCACCCTTAAGCCTCAGAGAACTTCTTTAAATGGTTTCCCTATCCATTTTCTGGACAGTCTGGATACTTAAAAATCATCAAACTGCATGGATTTAATTACTATTTAAATGGGTTTTTTTCATAACAACCCAAAATGTTACTTACTCAAATCTTGCAGAACAATTGCATTACTAGAGTGGAAAGGAGGATGGCATGAAACCAAGGCTCTTGCTTCTCAAAATTATTTCAAGATTTAATCCAGTTTAACTACAACATTTTTTGTTGTTTATACAGACACATTCTGCCTGAAACTGGTTTGGTAATACATGGGATATTGCCTACAGTTTAGCTGTTTCACAGGGCAGCCAAGGCTCCTGTATGAGGCTTACAGATACTAAGTTGAAGAGAGTGTTGCAGAGAAAGAAACTAGGCCTGTTTTTCACTATCAAGGATAAGAATTATTTTTTTTTTAAAAATCTATCTTAAGCTAATATAACAAGACAACCTGAAATTAAAATGAAATTCCAAATAAACCTTTATGGAAGCAGAATTAATACTCCAAAGTAACTTTGGACAGACTTTAAGCTGCAAAGCCTTAATTACAAAGAACATACTCATTGATCTGTGCACACATTTTACAGTCAATTGGAACAACTGGTGGTTCTGGGACAAAGCAAGTCAGGCATCCTCTAGATGCTGTACTTGTCTTGGGTATCATGTTCATGGATGAATGTAATTTAGCTCCTACACGGAGCCAGCTTTCTACTGCAGCACAGCATCTGGATCATATCAAAGCATGTGTTTTATTAATTTTCTTTGAGAAAAAAAGATATTTAGGATATTCAGTGTTTTAAAGAAATACTGAGAATGCATAATGAACACAGAAAAGGCCAAAACCTAACACCTCTCTTCTCCTGCTAGATCTATCTGTTCTACCATAGCCTTTTCTCCACAGGACTGTGTTTTTTGTCCTGCATGAACAAATGCATGTAGTCATGAAACAGGCACCTTGTGGCAAAACCAAAACATAACCACAATGACACTGGCAATGCATATGGAGCACAGATATGCTCCAGGTAGCCTGGAACTCACTCACGCAGGTACAAGATTTCCAGGTGGATGCTCGGTTCAATGCTGACTACTTTGCCATGCTGAAAAACCCAAACTGATCTCCTTGTTTACCTTGAATAGGATGCCTGAACTTGATGTAGGTAGTTCCCTGAGCAGTTCTATGTTTCACTGAGGTGCAGAAATGTCTGTACTGGGCATTCAAGAGACAAGATTAAAAAAATTAATTTTGGCACTCCCTGATTCATTAATGTTTTATGTTGCACTATGGCTACATTTAACAGAAATAGAGCTACTTGCCATTCAAAAGCATGACTGAACCTTGCCTGGGCTTATCTAAGCAAGCTTTAAATCATTGTGATTGAATATGGCATGCAAGGTAGTCATGGAAGAATATATTCCAGCAAAGGCTAACTTCTAAATTTGTTTTTGACTACTGGGCCAAGTTTTCCAGGCCATCCAGCTCTACGCATCCACAGATTGTTACTGACACTGGAGAAAGCTGGTTCAAAAAATGATATTGTCAGCCTGGACTTTCAAGGTATGTTCTGAATTTTGTGAATGGAAAATAAAAGATGGTTTCACAGCATATCCTTAAAAAAGAAATAAATGAGGTGATAAATTTTATTAGATGGTCCTTGAGCTGCAATATCAGAACATCATAATAGGTATTTTCTATAATCTGAAAAATCCTGAACACAATACTAATGTGAGAAGAAAGCAATTTTGCACAGTGTTAGGAAAATGTCCAAAGGTACATCTGGTTGCATTCCAGTTTTAGTCTTTATCAGAGTCAAGTGTTAAGTGTTAACAGTGATCCCTGTTACTAGACGTACATCTGTTGGCTGACTCTTTTTTTCTTTAAAGGGATTGGCTGCTTTTTTTATATAATTGTATATGGAATTCCTTTGTAGGAATTCTTCCCTGTGGTATGGTCTTTACCCATATGCTTCAGATAATCAAACATATATACCTAGATAATACAAATATGAGAGCTGAGTTTGTCATTTTCAAAATTGATAACAAAGATAACTGGTGACAAACAAAAGAAATTACCAGCCTTTCCTTGAATGGTGATAATCTCAGAAATATGGAACCATTTAGTAGTTTCATAATGAAAGAAATAAGCATTTTATGCTTCTGCCTTTGGTTAGCAGAACCACCTATTTCATGTCTGTAATGTGATCCAATAATTACCCTGAAAGTTTCCAGTTGTGATCTAAAACATTTGTGAGTAGCAAGTTTTAAAAATTAAATCTACAGCAAATGCCACACGTTGGAAAAACAAAACCAGCTAAATTTAAACCACATTTATTCAGATGTTTCTGCTGGTGTGTGGTGTGTAATGAGCCCCATAAATCTGTGCATCGATAGTGTTACATTAAGGAATATTGTTTCTTATGTGAAGAAAGTAACATGAGCCTGTATCCATACTTCTGATCTCAGTTGATTAATCACAGTAAACTGCATTTAAAAAGCTATTTTCCCTCCCGTTTAGGAAGAAAATGCTGTGTCCTTATTCAGACAAATCATCTACTCATCTCAGTGGGAATTTTTCCTGTGTCTGGAATTTGGATCATAGATCTTGGAGGAAGACTTTTTTTACTCCAGAACCACCACAGACTTCCTGTGTGACCTTAAGCAAGTTATTTAGTCTGTCTGCAGTCGGTGTTATTATCCCTGTTTTATGAACATATTCAGTACCTCATCTGTAAATAAGGGTAAGACCACTCTTCTTCTTTGCCCCTTATTGTTACAATACCTACACTGAAAATTGTGAGGTCTTTGGTAATGGATTCAACACTTAAATCTACAGAAGTACTTCTTTAAGGTTCATTGATTTTATACTGCATAAGAATATTATTAAAACTGGGAAAGATGATAACTATTTTCAAGATTGAGATCTTATACATATATATGGTATCTATAACAGAAGCTATGTATCAGCAGGCATGTAAAGTTACATGACTGTATAAGCACACGTTATTGCCTACGTTCTGTTGAAAATGGAAAGCTACAGCTGATGCAACGATCTGTGAAATAAACTGGAGTTTCAGCATTGCATCCAGTTGCTCCAATGTAGGTGCTAAACCCATCTAAACCCTGAACCAGTCATTCTAGGCTCCTTATTATCAGTGAAGACAAAGATTTGAGTCCAAAGACGAAGCAGCCTGGCCTTAATGTATGTGTCTAAGATAGGACAAATGGATTTCCCAGTAGATTCACCCAGAGGTGATTAATTTCAACTTAGATGTCTAATTTTTGGACATTCAAAATTAGGTAAGATTAACTCACTTCTGAAGGTCTTCAGTGGGAGTGTTAACAGATTTGCTTTCAAAGGCAATCAGGATATACACCCATGAGCATGTGCAAAACTCAATGAGGTTTAAAAAACATTCAGATGTAGTATCTTTTTCTCTTTTTTCAGCCACAGCTGCAAACTAAGTTGACAAATGCACAAGGAGCCAGATAAATTGCACAAGGATAGAAGTCTTTTTCTTTCAACTGTTATGCTGCATGATGTCTGTAGCGATACAGAAACATAATACACCAGAAGCAGCTTCATAAAACAATAGGTGTGTCAGTTTGCTGGCTTTGCCACTGCTTTGTATATATTTTGGCACATCTCTAATCTAGAAATCTCTCTAAAGCATCTATTCAACTTTCCTACTCTGGTGATGCACGTAATGGAAAAAGAACTGGAAGGCAAGCAAAAACATTCACTCAGCTGTTTAGTACAAGGATGTCAATGAATTAAAGACATTCTTTACTGACACTACCCAGTTTATTATTAATTGATATGTGTCTGGAAAGCCAGTGACCTCTGAATACCTCTGAAGTAATAGCCCCACCTTGAGCATCTAACAGGGAGTCATGGTAGAAATCTGAGTAGTCAAACAAATCTCTTCCTGAGAAGATCACCTGGGTTAGCACTCATCGGGTTCCAATTGTGGCAAAATTACATCATATCTCATCTATCAGATAGTTTTTCCTATGGGAAACAGTCTATGTCAAGTTACTTATGGACATCAAAACATCAGATAACAAAGGTATGGCATTTCATTTAATCTCGGTTGCTTTTTGTTGTTTTTTTTGTTTTTTAATTATATAACATTGTTTAAGAAATAGGGAAATGATGATTCACAGAGGGTGATTTGCAATGTTCACCCAAAATTCTTGCTTAGCCTTCTGAGGTATGGTGTTTATAATGACATTTTCAACCATTTGTTCCACCGACTTTGATGGAACATGTGGGGGTTTTTTGATATTTTTATGGGTGCATTTCATTGGCCTAATGAGATTTTTAGCCATTTGCAATGGCCCTAAAATTGACCTTATCTATAATATTATGAGCAAAAAGGTGAAAAGGAGAAAGAGAAGAGGAAGTTAAGATTCAGTAACTTTCAGGTAAAAAGAAATTGTTACGTTAACTTAGAAAAAGATTTTCTTAAGAGGTAATGATGAAGGATTCCGGAAATAGATTTACAGTTAATTTCTTATCATGCTACCACTTAGCTGTCTTACATCTTCAATTAAATAAATCAAAGACATAAGTACATTCATTCACAATTATGCTTATTATTACTACCTTGGTGGATTGCAGTCTTTCATGCTTGGAATTTGCATAAGGATTCAAGAGTATCTGGAAGCAGAAAAATACTGAATTATCCAGACAAAATGACAACACACATATTAATCCGATTTTCTGTGTACCGATTAACAAGAGACAATTTGTAACTACTTTCACACACTATTTTTAGAAACATTCTTCCACTGATTTACCATCTGTGTGATTTTTTTTTTTAATTTTGGTCCCTTTGGTAAACAATTCTGAGAAATAATTAGAGCTGTAAGAGCTTAAGAAACTCTGCCTGGCAAGCAAACTCATCCCCCACTCCTTCTAAGGCAGACAAGATATCTAACTCAAGGCAAACCTAATTAATATGTATGTGGATTTTAGCAATAAGAAGGGAAAGAGAAAGCTGCTGAATTAATTGAAACAAACAAGTCTTTGTGAGACCTGTCTCAGGAAAAGTCTCAGTCAGCATGTAACTTTTTGTGTTGGGCACAAACAGGGGCATTATACAAGATGAGAGGAAGGAATTTTTTTTAATATATAAAGGAATATATATATATTCATATATATATATATATGAAGGAGTCTTGGGTTCACTTTCTCCTCTGACACAAGACTTTCCTAGTCTTCATTCTGTAAGGTGTTCTGCTGGAATACTTGAAGAAAATAAGACTACAGACAGATGTTTATCTTTTACATGCACAAACAGATGCTGAAGGCAGTGTTTTATCTTTGTGGCTCAGGTTTTTTGCAACATTTATTTTTCAGCCACACAGGTAATGCATCCCTAAAGACAGAGATTGTTTTGTCTTATGTATGCACTTTCATGGAGTGGCATTTTATACATTTTGGAGTGAATTTTTATACATTTTGGGGGGGAGAAAGTTTCATAAAGCGAAGTATATTCTAATAGTCCTCAAATTTGAAAAGTCTGGGATTCCATCCCTTATTTGGAGATGCAAATCAATGTATATCAAGCTTCATCAGAGATGCAGACTTTTGTATCGCAAATTTGAACCTCCCAACAGTTTTTGTTTGGGTTTTTTGGGTCATCCGTGTTCACCCCACCCAACCCTGAATTATCTTTCATGGACCTATTTTCAAGATTCCCCTATAAACTTTCAGGAACACAGACAGAAAGAAATATTTAGCTGGATTTATAGCTGGATTAAAACATGGTTCTGCTATATTTCTTTTTAAGACCGGTAACTAACACCTGAAAGAGCTTTTCCAGAAAAGAGGAGTAATTTTAAGTGACTATACCAGTAACAGCATATTTGGGAATACAACCAAAATATAGGAATTTAGCAAGATTCTCTAAGTTTTTTTCTGATCTACAACAAGCAAGGATACAAATAAAAATACTACAATTCCTTAAAAAAATAATCCTAGCAGACATTGATGCTCAAGTGCATTTAACTCCTCATTTGATTTGAGTGGGACTCATGTTCAAATATGAACACTGATGAAGGGACATGTACGTTGAATTGGTTCCAAGAATAACAAATAAAATTGTGTACCAGCATCCTGAATGTTGGAAAAAATAACATACATTACTGAAATTCTTATGATGTACTTCATTAGAGGTTTTTCAGTATATGTTAAACAGGCATGTAAAGGATGCTCAAGTACAGCTGATTCTGCCTTTCAGCAGGGTCAAAGTGACATGCTTTCTTAGAGGTCTTGCCATGCCCCTCTGTTTTATCTTTTTGCATGTTTTATAATAAAATACCTGTCTGTGGAGACTCAGTGAACTAACTCACATGGGTTGAATTGAACACAGTTGTTTGCAGACGAACTAGGAAAAGTATGCATGGAGGTATTTAAAGACAGACAGGGAGTCAGAGGTAAATGGAGACTTAATTATTCCTCTGCTTCTCCTCTATGACTCTTAAAAAGAAGGAATTATCTTTAAAATTTTGAAAAAAGCTCTATGGGCTGAAACTAAACATAAATATTTTCATCCTAAACAGTAACATTCCTGAGCATTACAAGGAACTGAAAGAAAGGCCCATTGAGATGGTCTCAGCATTTGCATTTCTTAGAGCCTTCTGTAGTTATGACATCTCCTTTGCCTGTCTCTTGAATTAAAAAGTTCTCTCGTGAGCCAGTTGAATGATATTGAAAAACACTGCCAAGCAGATCTGGGCATTGCTGTAAAAATAAACTCCATTTTCTATCTTTTTTTTTCTAGAAATGTTGTAAACATTTTTTCTATGTATAGAGAACATCTTAATTGCATATCTACATGGAAGATCAGACCTGGTAAGAAGAGCTATTTGAGTACTTAATAAGGGAGTTTAAATACAGACACATATACAAAAATTATATAACTACTACATTATACGTAGCTTTTTGTGGAAGACTTCTTTTAGCCTTCCTGGGGTCAGTGAGTTACTTTAGGTTGGGGTTTTTTTGTGTGTGTGCAAACAAAAGTGGAAGAGAAAGATGACTTAAACACTGTGAAAAGTTCATTAGCAGCTATCATCTAGATTCTGGAAAATATTATTTAATATTTATTGTAACATCAGGACTTAAAAAGCTTTCATAAACTGCATGTACCTACTTTACCAGGACAACACTGCCTCAGAAATGAAAGAATGGGTTTGAAACATAGAATCATAGAATCACAGAATGGTTTGGGTTAGAAGGACCATTTAAAGATCATCTAGTCCAAGGCTCCGCCATGGGGAGGGACATCTTTCACTTGATCAGGTTGAACACTTCCAGTGATGGGGCATCCACAACTTCTCTGGGTAACCTGTTCCAATTTCCCACCACCCTCATCATAAAAATTTTCTGCCTTATGTCCAGTCTAAATCTAATCTCTTTCAGTTTAAAACCATTTTACCTTGTCCTGTCACTGCAGGGCTTGGTAAAAAGTCTCTCTCCATTTTTCGTAAAAGCCCGCTTTAAGTATTGAAAAGCCACAATAAGGTGGCCCTGGAGCCACCTTCTCTTCTCCAGGCTGAAAACCCCAACTCACTTGACCTTTCTTCATAGAAGAGGTGTTCCAATAGAATCTAAAATCCTTGACTGGGTTTAACCTATGTGTCTGCAGATGGACAGCATTGTCCTTACTCTTCTAGCCTGACTTCCATAGGGGGAAATACTTGGCTTTTACATTTTATATGAGATCTACTGATTGAGACCCCTCTCCTAACTGAAATATAGAGAAAAAGTTGGTGTTTCTAGTGGGAAGAACTTTGGGAATTTTCAATTCATGCATGTGATCAGATCTTTACCTGTTGAGGAATCTGCTATTAAATCAGAAATTATAGAATTAATAAATCCAGTTCATTTATTTATATATGGGCTAAGTGGAAAGATGTGACATGCTTGGTGTGACTCTGGGAAAGGTGTCTTTACTTTCAGCATTAATATCTGCACTTTTTGTAAAAAATCTGAACCAACTCACATAAATTTGCACTTATGCAGGTTTTTTAAATTTTCCCTCAACAACAACTTTTTTTTTTGTTGATGAAAAACTCATTCAAAAAGAAAAAAAATAAATGTGGCAAATATTTTTTTTTGGATACCAATTGATAAGAGTTAATGAAACTTCAAGTGGATGACAACATGCAGACCTTACCTAATTCTGTCCTACATTTTACTAATTCCCCGCAGGTTCAGGCAGGCAGATGCAAGAGCCTTAGGAAATACCATTAAACATCCCACAGAAATGAGGAATAACTTGCTGAGACTAGTATTGCCAGATTTCAGAGCCTAAAGCTATTGGAACAAGCGAGCGAAACAAAAAAGTCCCTGTAACCTGTAGTATCCAGGATGTCTGAAGAATGCTGAACACTGAATGCTGAATGTTGAAGAATGTAGTGGAAATATGATAGTTTACTATTCCTTCTTTTAAGTACTTTGAAGGATTTTTCTTCTCAAATATTCTTCCAAATACCAGGGCAGACAAACCCTTCAAGGACACAATAATAAATGAGCTATAGCAAATGAAGTCGTTTATTCAGAGTTTGAAATTCTTCTCCAACTACACTATTTTTCAGTAGCACCTGCTGTTTTAGTGTCTCTCATTAGGTATCCACATTTGAAATGTTTTGCCATCAAATTCAGGAGGTGGGTTATCTCCAAATGAGCTCCTCTTTCATGTAAACTGGAAGCTTGTACCCTTGTTTTGATTCCCTTGGATTTTAGTTATTTGGTTTGGTTATCCTCCTTGTTGCAAAGTACATATTGTCCAGTGAGCACAGGAAATACAACAACTTTGAGCAGAATATGTACTTCACATATTTCTGCAGTAATGATTTCTTTTTGTCTGTTTGTGTGTCCCTTTGCACATTTCAAAAGCAGTCCCTGGCAAAAAAAAAATCCTACCAAGAAATTCTCTAGGGAATTTTCTAAGTGAAAACACAAAACATCTTTGTACGTGCACTCCGAGCCATGGTGGCCTTGCAAGGGCCCAGGAGACAAGTTGTCAGATCATTGACTCTATTATTACAGTAGGATCTACTTTTGGTCAAGGCAGCGTGCGGTATGCGTTGGACTCGAGATTTTCTGACCCTGTGACAGAAACATGCACTTGTCATTATTCTACGCAAAGAATCTTGCAGTTAGCTGAGGAGAAAAGGGAGTAAAAGAGGCAGGTAACTTCTAAGTGCTGTGAACAGGCAGTTGTAAAGCTGGGGAGAGTCAAAGCCTCTGCTATTTCAAACATTATCCTCCAACAGAATATTTGGGTTATATTTGCAGAAAGCCTGTAGCATGACTGTCATTTGCAAGCACACTTGCACTGACAAAATTAATAATTGATACAAGTGTAAATGCATACATCTTTGATTAACTAAAATGGAGATGCAGGAATAAAGGTACAAGGGCAAATGTTTTAGGTATAGTGACAGAAGTGGTGAAAAGCTATAGGGTATCTGAAAGTACCATTTTCTTTCCAAATTCAAAATATATAGAAAACTAATACAGTGAAGAAGATACTTTTCCACCGATGACAGCATTCAGTTTTCTTCAAAATGGAAAGGATTTCATTACAACATTTTAAAATTGGGCTGTAAATGGCATGTAGTGTTACATCAAGAGTCAGTGTATTAGTTACACAACATGTTCTTACAGCAAGAGGTTGTGTCTGCTGCTCATGCCTGGGTTGTAGAGCAGCATACAAATCTCAGCCAGCCTAGCTCAGGTTGTGGTGTACAGGTTCATGTGCTGAATTCCAAAAGGCTAAAATTCATCTAAAGTTTTTTCAAGCTTTTAATCTCTTTTTACTTGTTAGTAGCGTGTATATAAATTCTTATTTAAGTACATGGTTTCTCTGGGTCATTATTTTTACTTGCAAGCCAAACTTCAGAAAAACTACTTTAGGAAAGTGTCCATAGTAGGCTTAGTAGTTGCCCATCTTTGCAAATTTCAGAAATATCCATTAAAATAAGATAGCCAGCATATGGTTTACTTTTTGTCTTTTAAAATATGACTATTTTCTCACTTGAAAAAAAAAATAAACCGTTTTCTTCCTATTATTTCTTTTGCTTTCCCAGTTTCTTTGGTATATTTTTCACAGGTCTTCTGGCTAGAAGTTTGAACATACTAATGACATTGAACAAAAATCCCTAAAAGGCTGAGAACACTTTTTATTTGACTCATATCAATAAAGATGCTTTAGAGAACATACAGTTACACTGTAGTACTTGAGCCTGGGGCTTATGATATAAGTACCTGAGTTTGGGTGTATTATTTCAAAAGATCAACTTGTTAAAAGAAGGAGATGTGATTGCTTTGAGCATAGGAAGAAATGGCGGGGGGGAACCCACAAAAAAGGCAAGTATGAAAAAAACATATGAAAGGAAAGGTTCAGTTGGAAATCACGACCTGAGGAAAGAGAGTCAAGAGGAAAATAGTTGAGAACAATAGTGAAAGGCTAGGCTGAAATTGAAAGGTGAGGTGGAGAAGTCTGAATTCATTGCAGAGGAAGAGATGAAGCTGGTGAAGTATTCTGAGGACTGTTAGATGTTCTTAATCTTCCACTTCCCATAATGTAGTGGAATGGAAAAAAAACAACCAAAAAACAAACCAACAAAAAAACCAACCCCAACCTCAGAAAGTGGAAACAGTTTAACCAACTCTCTCAGACTGGATAAAAATAGCTGATGGCAAAAAAAGAAGTAGCAGTCTTCATGGCTCTATTTAAATATATGTCCACATTGAGCAGTGACTGACTGCACTAAACTGTACAATTTCCAAGTTAAGAAATTTTGTGTCACCAGCAGTTTTGAGAGTAACAAGTTGTAGTTGGGGTTTATTTGATTTTATTTTAAAAGCGTGCTACTCTTCCTGTCATACTACTCATGTTAAATAAGTTATTCCCAGCACGAGCAAATGCTCTTTATCATCAAGGGGACAGGTGTCCCAAATCTAAACATAAATCAACGCTGAAGCAAAAAGAAAGATTACATTAATCAGCTATAGAGCAACCAGGAAATGTGGCAGATTTAGGCCCTGTTCAAAGAGTTCATTCCACACAAACAGACCTCTGCAGATGCAAGCAATGCCACCAATTTCAAAGGGGTCTTACATACTCACAGAGCTGCCCACAGAAATATGCCACAGAATTAAGGACTTAACAGCTAGTCTTGTACGTTGAAACAACCCTAGTCATTTGACAATCAAAAGTGCACTTAAATGTCTGAAAAAAGCAACTTCCACATATCCAGTTCTTTCTTTATCACTGAGTAATCAAAAGACTTTATTTTCCCATTTATGTTTTCTACAATGAAACGAGGATTTGTGGATGAGAGGAGGGCTGTTCTTTAGAAAGGCTTTTGACGCTGTCTCCCACAATATTCTTGTATCCCAGTTAGGAGGTTACAAATGGGATGGGTGAGCAACCAGGTCGGTAAAAACACCGGTTGGATAATCAGGCTTAAATAGTAGTTGTTAATGGATCGTGTAATCTAGATGGAGGCCAGTAACAAGTGGAGTATCTCAAGGGTCTATCACTGGACCTGTCCATGCTTACCAGTGACTTGGAGAAGGCACTGGAGTGTACTCTGGCAAGTTTGTAGATGACACCAAACTGGTAGGAGCAGTTGACATGCTCAAGGGCAGGGTTGGCATCCAGAGGGACCTAGACCTACTGGAGGAATGGGACAAGAGGAGCCTTATGAAATTCAGCAAGGCCAAAGCAAATCTCTGCACATGGAGGGAAGTGTCCCTTGCAATGGTACAGGCTGGGTATTGACTGGTTGGGGAGCAGCTCTGCAGACAAACTCTGGGGGCCCTGGTGGGCAGTGAGATGATCATAAGCCAGCAGTGCCTTGGCAGCAAAGAGGGGCAACAGCCTCCTGGGCTGCATCAGAAGGAGTAGAGCCAGCACACCGAAGGAAGGGATTATTGCCCTCTACTCAGCACTCCTTAGACCATAGCTAAAGCAATCTTGAGTCCCTCGGTACAAAACATTAATAAACTGGAAGAAGTTGAGCACAGAGCCACCATGATGGCCGGAGGCTGGAGCACTCTCCCTGTGAGGAGACACTGAGGGAGAAGGGCTTGTTCAGGCTGGAGCAGGGGTGGCTTCAGGCAGATGAAGCAGCTGTCCCCTAGCGTCTATGAAGGGGGCATCAAGAAGACAGAACCAGGCTCTTCACAAACATGCATGGTGGGAAAACAAGGAGGAACAGGTATAGACAGAACCAGGAGAAGTTCTGACTGTAAAGAAAAGCCTGTATAAATAAAAAGAACATTTTAAACAGAGTTAGGAAGTTGACAGTAATGTGTGTGAAGGACTTCTGTGACTATTCTTTATACCCTCCCAAGAAAATTAACCCCTGGGCTCTTAGAAACAAAAAAGGCTTATAGAAACCAAAGCTATAAACACAACTTCAAACGAAATCTCCAGGGATAACAGTACAATGTAGAGTAACCTCAATTAATAAACCAATAAGCAAAGTAATGGAGTTAAATATGTAATAAGTACTTAAGAAACTATTAGAAAGCATGGTGGAGAACAGACTGTTAGTTATTGTATATCATGGAAGAACACAGCTAGTTAATATTAACAGCATCACATATATATCAATGTGATGCAAATAGAGTTAATCAATGAGCAGCTGAATCACATGCTGCATCTATATAGATGGCTGATGACCTTATAGATTTTCTTATGGTTGGGATCATCTGTTTCTCTTTCAAAGCACTACCACAGCAATCTGTTTAAAGCCCCAGCACAAACATTGTTTGTTATCACACAATAAATTACTTCAGTGGATCAGATACAAAAAGCAGTGAGAGACATATTTAATGAAGTAGAAGGAAAGAGATTGACAATAGGGAGAGAAATATTCATTCCCAGCATATGAGTGGATACTTAATCATCCTTTTTTAGAGGTATTTTTTATCATCATGCCAAAACAGTAGAATTGAGACATGCTGAGTGCAATTCCTTGCTAAAGTAGTGCCCATTTGTATTTTTTTGTTTGCTTGTGTATCATGTATACAGTTGCAAAGCATGCAGATGCACCATTAATTATTTCTGATAATGCAGAAGTGCTCAACTTTTCCAGGTGTTTTCCAAATACCCAACAAGGCAGATTCCCAGAAGCTAAGAGCTTCAAATGGATGAAACATTATGTAGGAAAATAAGATGGAAGATAGATAGCCATTGAGGGACCAGGTGGAAAAGTAGGCAGGCATCCTGTTAGTTCCAATTATTTCCTCTACCCTGCAGTTTCTTTTATGAATCTAAATTGACTCTTTTTTAAAAAAGAAAATAAAACAAGACCCCTTCCCTAAGAAGTTTCCAGCAAATTTGTATTTTAACAGGATAAGATATGCAGCAAAAAAAATACATAGCTTCCCAGTTAAAATATTTGTGAGTATTTTTGTTTGGATTGTTGTGGAGCTTTTTTCCTCTGTTTTATGCACAACTTTCTGCAGTGAGGATATGTGTAGGATATGTTTCTGCTCTTGTAGAAATGAAAGAAGCTTAAAAAAAAGAGAGAAAATATGATGGTTCAGTCTGGGTTTCAATAAAGGAGGTGTGGAGATAATAGAGGGACACTAGGAGATGCAGTGTAACAAGATACTTCTAAATGTCTTCCGTAGCAGATCACAAGCTGCAATGCACTTTAAATAATTAGTGAGAGCCATCACTATGCAGAAAGTGTTGCAAGTCCAAACCAACCTGGCCAGGAAGTTACCAGTCAGGAAACAAAAAAATCTGACTTGGAACAAAGGTTGTGTTACTTGCAAAGGATGTATTGGTAACTAGCTCAGTGCCAAGAAACAAAACTGAGATATTCTCAATTGAGAATTTAATGAATAGATGAAAATATAAAGTGGGGATCAATTGTGCATGTGAGATTTTATTAAGTCCTTGACTAGACAGAAAAAATTAGTTTTGAGTGGGGAAGAACCAGTGGAAACAAAGTCCTGGCCAAGGCACAGGACTATGTTAAGGCACTGCCCCTGGGGGCTTGTGAAACAACCAGATTTCAGACTCCTCTACAGTGAAACTTAAGATCTGGTAAAATCTCACATAGCACTAGTTTTGCCAATTTGTAGTACATGTTGAGTTAATTTAATTCATATTTTAACTGAGGAAATAGTATGTCTCTATTTTCTTCTTTGAAGCATCAGTCTAAGCCTAATTAGTTACTCACAGTGGGCTTACCTTAAGAACCAGCTGTTAAACAGACTTAACACCTGGGTTGTGGTTGTGGGAACTACCAACCAGTCAGCCTCACCTCAGTGCCTGATAAGATCATGAAACAGAATTTCCTGGAAGATATGTCAAAACTTATGGAAGACAGGGAAGTGATTTGAGACAGCCAACATGGCTTCACCAAAGGCAAACCATGCCTGACTAATCTGGTGGCCTTTGTCAGTAGAGTGACTGCACCAGTGGACAAGGAATGAGCTGTGGATGTCATCTATCTAGACTTCTGTAAGGTCTTTGACACAGTCCCCCACAACATTCTTGCCACCCAGATATGGGTTTGATGGATGGAACATTAGATGGGTAAGGAATTGGCTGGATGGTCGTATCCAAAGAGTTTCAATCAATGGCTCAATGTCCAAGAGGAAACCAATAATGAGTGGTGTCCTTCAGGGGTCCATAGTGGGACCAATACTATTTAATATCTCCGTCAATGACATAGACAGTGGGATTGAGTACACCTTCAGCAAGTTTGTACATGATACCAGCTGAGTGGTGCCATCAATTCAATCGAGGGAAGAGGTGTCATCCAGAGGGACTTTAACAGTGAAGTGTCCCATGCGAACCTCACGAAGTTCAAGAAGGCCAAGACTGGACATAAGGCAGAGATGTTTTATGATGAGAGTGGTGAGAAGCTGGAACAGGTTACCCAGAGAAGCTGTGGATGCCCCATCACTGGAAATGTTCAAAGTCAGGTTGGACAAGGCTTTGAGAAACCTGATCAAGTGAAAAATGCCCGTGCCCATGGCAAGGGGGTTGAACTAGGTGATTTTTAAAGGTCCCTTTTGATCCAAACCATTCTATGATTCTCTTTCTATCACGAGGAGCAGGATTATCTGTGTAGAACAAAAAGGCTGTAGTGGATTTTTTTTTGTCTCTACTTGACTCATGGGAGTTCAGAGACTTGACCAGTAGGGATAGTAATGACCTTACAAATCAGATATCATAATCTTTGTGTAGCCAAGATCCATATACCTCAGGCAGTAAAGGTGAGAGGAGAAATGAGTAATTCAGTGGTAGAAGATGATAAGGCTGACCTAAGCATGCAGGTGGTCTTAGGAAGGGGTGGTGAGCTGGCCTTGGCTAGTCCAGCTGTTCCTTCAGAGCTAAGGTCACTGCCCAGCAGTCAACCCATGCCAGCACAGCACCAAAATCAAATGTGATGCCACACTATGAAAATGTCCCTCCCAGGAACAATCCTTCCAAATATGACCTTTAGTTGGCTGGGATGGGTTCTGCAGTCCAGAATGGTTCCCTAAGGAGAGGTGGCCAAAGCCATCTTATGACAAAGGAGTGATTGCTAAGCTAGTTCTTTATTAGTCTTCTTTAAAAGCTGCAGGAAAAATAGATATTGGAAAGCTTCTAAATAACAGGAAGATAAACATAACCAATATCATTCCTACTAGATACATCTGACGATTGCCTGAAACACAGAAATTGTTTTCAGATTTGGATTAGAAAGGAGATACTAACATTCAACCATGATGCAAGATCATCCCAGCATTGTTAAGTGAATTAACAGACCTTAGCTGTTTTCTATCTATTTGATACAATTATTGGTTTATTTTTTGTTTTGTTTTCCTGACTAGAACTTGTATTTGCTACTCTGTTCTTCCTGGGCCAGTTGTCCTAAAAAATATCATTCCTGAGAACTTGCTTTTTGTTTTGGCATTGACTTTTGCTGACTCACCTCAGCAGAGAAAGACAGCCTGGCAGGACTGGTAGAAGGACCTGAAAATTACTTGGCAGCTTAAATGGAAGTCCTCTATAAGTCACACTTGGCTAACAACTCTATGTCTGACACTGGTAATATAGGTCTAGACAAACTTATGTGCTGGCATTCCAAATCTGAGGTCATAACATCTGTCCTCTTTATACTGGACATATTGCTCAATAAGTCTAAAACTGATTCTTAAACAAACCTCTGTGTTTATGCCAGGAAATCATGCATTGGGACTCAGTAAAACATATCTTTGAGAATGACCGTATAATGGAAAATACACCTTCTCCTCAATGTTATTTGCATTTTTATAAAGTGAGACAGACTAATCACTTTATTGCTTTTAAAACTGTGGACCATTGTGCAGATTTCCAAGGCAAACCACAATGCACTCAGTGATCCACACTGAAAGTGTTGAATTAATGTTCACTGTGGAGAAAAATGAGCTGAATCCCTCCTGATGGAAAAAAAAATCTTTTGGGGAAAGTTGTATGTAATACCCTTTATGTGACTTATATTGCAAGAGAATAAATCTAGGATAACTCCCTTAACATCACTGAAGATCTACCAAAAATCTAGACTATGAGTGACCAACATATCTGTGGTGCAGTAGAGGCCAGAAAAAAATTTGAGTATAATTACATCGAATGTTTCCACAGGACCTGAACCATCATCATCTCCTGTGGTAGCGTCCAAGACATTACAGCGTCTGATTTTATATCACAGTGGAATTTCACTATGAGTTAACTTCCCAACCCAATGCACAGCTATCTCTGATTGTACAGACCATTCTTCTCCACTTCAGAGCAAAGCAAACTAAGTCAAATTTCTAACTTCACACCTGTTAGAATTTGCCAAATTTCCTTTCCAGCTCACAGTCATACTACATACACCTGAGAGGCTGTGTCACACCTTCACAGGAGACCACATTAGATGGATTCATTAGTTAATAGTTTTTTAGTTAACATTCATCCCATTTGAACTCAAACAGATTAGCTAAAAGTTACACCAATATACTTGTAGGGTTGTCTGACTTTATCTTTACATATTACTTTTCTTTTAATAACATGTATATATTTTGATCTGTATGTGTTAAAAATGCTCAAAAGATATTTCTGTCTCCAGATAGCCTTTGCAAACATCAGGTTAATCAAAACTGAAAACATACTTTCAGTGATTTTCTGTTCATATCATTCTCCCTTTTAAGGCATTGAAACAATCAAGCTACCACTCTATTCTAGCAAAAACAGTTACGTTTTTGAACATATGAGTACTATTTATATTACTTTTTTCATAGTTGGGGGGGGGGGAGTAAACCTGAAATAGCTGTAAGAAAATCAAATTACTTCTTTTCTGTGGAAAGTAGGAAGGAATTTAATTGGTTGTTGTTTGAACTGCAGCCAATGTTAAGAGTCAGCTGAAATGAGGGCTACCACAACTGTTTGTCTTTATAAAGAAATGCATCAACACACATCATACTAACTTGAGGTAGCAAAGGAGGGGTTTACGCCACCAAATCTATCCATTTCCCCAGTGACTCTCTATTCCCTTTGTTTATGATCTGTCAAACTCTCTGCTTTTGACAGGTTTTGGAGACCTTAAAACATACTAGAAGCATTTCTGCACAGAGAAAAACATTCTGGCAGTGGCAGTTGCCACTGCATAGCAAGCTCTGGTATGAGGTGCAATGCAGGTACTGACACAAAGCTGTGAAGAGCACTTCCATAAATTCATATCCATGATGCAAAAGCATTTTGAAAAAAAAAAGGGGGTTACAGAGCTGGATATTACTTCTGAAAGCTACAAAAAAGGGAGGGGAAAGTGAGGAGAGTTTCTGAACCTCTGAAAACAACCTTTCTTCAGCTACAAAGAGCTCCAGAACAAGGAGTATATCTAAAGAACACAAACACATGCAGCTCTATTTAGTATTTAATCTGCCTATGTTTATTCTTTTCATATGGACTGGTGCTCTCATTCAGATGGGTGCATCTTAGATTAAACTCAAGTTCCTGAGGAACAGAACTCTAAGGTTTTGGGAAAAGACACATTTAAGGTAGCAGGAAAATGGAACAGACAGCCTTGATTATGAAGTCCAGAGCAGCTGGACTGTGACATTCTGTTTCTGGGAAGAAATCGTAAACTGACAACCTGAGGCCAGGAAATATATTGGACAGGCACAGAACAGGGAGGGAGGGATGTCTCAGAGTACCTGGCTCAGTAGGCTTGGAAGCAACACAGCAATCTAGTGGATGGTGTGCAGAGGGAATGTAAATGGGCTCACAAAGCTTCTCTTTCATTTTCCTTCTGGGTTGGCCAAGTTTTGTCCCTAGCTCTATGTTACCAAAAAAAGATTGGCCTAGTTAGTCATCTTTAAAACTCAGCTGAATATCAGTTAGATGACTTTGGAAGCTTCAGAGCTCATTATTTCTGAATACTTGGTGGCCTTTCAACATTAATACACTCCATGTTATTAAGAAAAGGAGAGCTAAGTTAGGCTTTTGAGGAAGCTTGCTAAGTCCTTAATATTTCTATGAACATAATGCAAACACAAATTATTTTTCTGCTATTTGGCTTGTGGTACCGAACAATAAAGAGCAGATTTATTTTAGCAATGAGAATTATGCCTTCCCCTCATCTTCACTTTCTCACTCATTCAGTAATAAAAGCATTTACTGTTATTTAGTGTTGCAAGACTTCTCTGACTGATGCTGTTGGCAAATATTTCCTTTGTTGGCTGGATGATTTGACAATATATAAAAAACATATTCATTCTGTATACTATAAAACATATACAATGAATGAATATATATATTTCTGAAAATAGAAACTTGCAAAATATAACATGAAAAGCAAACAAGTTTCAATCACAATAAACTCAATCTATACATTTTGTCCATTATGGTGCCTAAGTTGATTCTTTTTGTGCTTTTGATACTCTGATAGCTTTTTTCAGTATTATTTTGTCAATTCACTGGAGTTAATGGCTTGCCAATGATTCCAGTATAAACCTGTATTTTCACTCTTTTTTAGCTCTGTTGTAAAAATTGACTAATGGGATGAAAGTTGGTATCCTAGGGCTATCTACAGTAGGAATAAGTTTATCTTCACTACATTTCCTTTAAATTTTATATATTCAAGTTATAGAAAAGATATAACAAGACATGTTTGTGGTTTAAGATTTTTACTTTATAGGAAACAAAAAGTCTATGTTTAAGAAGAAGGTAAATAATTTCAGAACAGAAAATAATTATTTCTCCCAGAATCCTAAGAGTTGTTGCTAATAGTTGACTTGGTATTTTTAAAACTCTCCAAAATATTTTATTGTTAATAGCTCTCACTTTCTGGATAGTTGTCTTTTCCACACAAATGTCTTTCTGCTTGCTTATTTATACCTGAAGTGCAAGACTTAAGAACAATTAATTCTACAACTAAGTGGACAGAGTATATGATAGAAATAGTTTCTTTTTCCTAGTTTTCTTTTGTGCCTTCCTGTCTATGAAATAGTTCCTTCCAGTGAAGACAGCCTCAAGTCTTTTCCAAGTGTTATTTCCTGAATGGCACTCCTTCCTCACCATCTTTTCTTGTTCGTGAACAATAAAAAAACAAACAAAGAACACTATCTTCTTGGTAATAAAACACTGAAGGGACATGCATAATTTACACTTTTCTTGCCAGCAGTCACAGAAGAATCAAAATCACTTGCATTGGCATAGCTAGAAAGGGCACAGAGAAAATTCGGTTTTAAACTGGACATTGAAACTTAATTCTCAGTGACCTTACCATTAGGACACCATGTCAGCTTCATGGAGTTTCTGTAGCTTTCTGTTATTAGAGCTGTAAATATATAGTCTCACTGGAGAAATGAGGCAAAACATAGATTTTTTTTGCAAAAACTCCATCATCCTAAGGGACTTTTGGTAACAGGACACATACTTTAAAGATTGAGGTCAGACTCACAAACTGGTTTGTGCATATGTGGATGTACACATACCTCCTCAAGTGAAAGAATGATCTTTGTGTCCAGGAAAAAGTACTTCTTTATGTGTCAATTACATTTTTGCCGATAATTAACACAGTTCTACTCTTTACTGCAGGCCATGCAAGCATGTCTTTAATAGTCTTTCCTCCAGACACAGTGATCTTGTCTTTTCTCTTTTTCATAACAGTACTGCAAACTCCAACTTCAAGACTGTCACAAGACATAAATTACTGGTGAGAAATAGACTTTGTAGCATTAAAGCTCTTAAGTACTTTGAAAAGGAGTTCTTCCATCATAGGCTTATTGAACTGTTTCTTTGACAGTGTGGCTGTTAGCAGCTGGAGAACAGAAAGTGTGGATTACTGCTGGCAAGCCCACAATCAGGCATGCCTGACTGTGGTACCGATACATGACAGAAGAGAAATGGCTGTAGACACGGCTGCAGATTAACAGAGAGTAGCAATGGTGCATTGAGAGGGGGACAGGAGGTGGGAAAGCTCTGGAGCTGCCAAGAGTAATTCATTCATGGAGCCTGAAGTACTGTGAATCACACTTCAGCTTTGCTCCTGCCATGTGAGTGAGCCAAATGCACCCATCAGGAGACCAGCAGCATCCAGGCCTTGTTTTTAGAAACCTGTAACTGGAAGCACCAGCCTAATATTGTTTTTGAGGGCCTTTTGAAGCTATTGTTTTAGCAGGCCTGTTGCTCTGATGAAGAAATCTATTGAAGGCTCAATTATTTTGATTTTATTGACTCATCCAGTACATTTATAGATTTTTTTTCAATCATGCTATTCTGAATTGACTGTATAATAGGATTTAGTTCATGAAATCATTCGGCTATTACAAATTATTTGCTTTTGCTCGCTTACAAATGCTATTGTGCCACTTTTTTTCACAAAAAGGCAGTTATATATTGAAGGCATCAAAAGTCCTGCACAGTGCATCATGGTTGAGGAAGCAAAGTGGGTTATCCTTCCATTCACTCTGAGACTGAGTTAGGTCTCCTACACCAAGTCTCAGCTTCGAATCGGATTTTGCTGACCATCTCTAACCCTGTTTTTTTTACAAAGCCTTGAACTTGGGCTGCATAAAGGTTGTCTAATCCACTGGTTTTAATCAAAAAAGCTTCATCATTACTTGATATCATGTATCCTAAATAAAAATTAGAATTATGAATTTTATTGAATTGCTAGGCTACTGAGATTTCAAAGACAATGAAGCTTTGCATTTCAGGCAGGTTATTATTTTGCCTAACTCATATCCCTATATCTCTGACTGATATGGATTTATACAAATCAAGGGTATGCTACAAAGATATTCCTTATATTACAAAAGGCTGTCAAGCATTCACATTACAGCTAATGTTATTTCTACACAAAATTACAGCTGTACTTCATAAAAATTTCCTTCTTCTAGATCATTAAATCTTCTCAATTATAAATCCCAATTATCTGAAATATTAAAAAGAGAATTTCCCCACTATTTCAATCTCCATTTTTTTCTTGGTATAAAACCCAATTTGTTTTCTAATTCACAACAATTACGTAAAATCACACCCTCCTTTATTCAGTTCAAAATTACAGCAACATCAAGGTTTTAACAACCAATTTAGAACACATTATGTAGAACACAAAAATAATATGGTGGAACTCACTCTGATGAGTTACCACTGCAGTATCTAATGAACCAGGATGTCAAATCAGACTTGAGATTTGAAGAGTCATTTCTTACTTGCCTTTACCAAAAAAAAAAAGCCTTCAACATTTTTCTCTGGATTGCAGATTGCATAATTTGCCTGCACAGTTCTCCTGCACAAGCACTCATTGAGATCAAGAGGTTAATACAACTCAAAACAAGTCTGACAGCTTTATTGAGTCCCAAGAACATCTAAATAAGATAAAAAAATACATGGGACATTCTTTCTTCTCTTAAAGAGCATATATCTTATGTCTTCCTAAGTACCAGAACTAAAAGAAAAAGGGCTTTTTACTGTGGCAAATTATCTTTCAAATGTGTACTTGGTAGTTTCTTATGTCTTCCCCTGGTGCCTATAGCAAAAGCCACTGGAAAAGATCAGGCAATATAAGAAAACAAATCACTGGTCCAGCACCTTGCAGCAATACCTGTTCTCCAAGCAACTGCTGAAGTTAGAGATAGACTGAATCTCCAGATACTATCAAATGATAAAAAAATCTTAAAGCCTACTGAGAGATAACTGGCTGCTATCATTCTATTTTATGGCATTTCAAAAACTAATATTCTTTGGGTAGTGTCACTGAGAACTCAGTGTAATGTAAGACTTGTTATGGAACTGGCTATATTAAAATGCATAGGCAGTGGGAAAAAAACCCCTTTCAATTAAGAACAAAACATTATTACAGCCTTTTCATTGTGAATTACTTTGACGTTTTGCAGTACCTTTACATCTGTAATACACTGAAAGAGTGCTTCTCTAGTTTATGGGGAAATTTATCCTTCTTTCTTCCTTTTTGCTTGTGTTTCTTTGTATCTTTTGTATGTAGCAGAAACAGAATATAACCACCCTCTTAAAATGTAATTCTACCATACTTCAGTTTCCCTTAACTACAAATCCAACAGGTTCAGCACAAGTGCTGATAGAACTTCTACGGTTTTTCTGCCACATAGATGTCACCAGTACAGGAGAATCTGAGACTTACATCTGGATCCAGCTTGCTGGTTAATGGATTTTTTCCTTGAGGAATAATCTGAGCATGATAGAAATGCAAAGGTTTGCTCTACCCTTCTGAATGTCTATTATCAGGAAAGCAGCATTAGGGAAGAAAAGTACTTGGCACACTGAGAACATTCAACAGAGGATTCATTCAGAATATGGATCTCACCTGATATTTCACTGTCTCTGTTTAGGGTAAATAACATAGCATTTGCGAATGCCAAATCTTCTTATATTTGCGTGGTATAAACCAAGATATTGGTAATATCCCATTCTTTTGCCTTGAGTCTACTATTTTTAACAAAAGCTTTGAGACTACAGTTCTCCAACATGTCTGTCACTGAAAAATATGCGCAACATGTCTGCCTTTATACGTTATGCAAATCTTAGCAGAGAATTTGCTTATGTTTTTGATAGGCAAAAACTAGGAAAATGTAAATAACAAAACCAAATGTATTCTTTCTCTTAACTGTTTTAGAAGTAGGTTATATTTTAAATGGTAGGTTATTCCATAATGTAAGTTAGAACATGACAGGTGCCTCGTGCCTTGTAGGTCTTTCATTTACCCTTATGTTCTAAATCCAAGTGTATCCTTCTCATTCCCCAAAAAGCACCTGCTGGAGACAGCACTGCAGAATCCAAAATTAAATTTTCTGCCCCTCCTGTAGATGAGCAAGTTCCAATTCATGGAGGTTTTAGACTAGAAGGGTGATCTTGGAAAGGTTATTTAAGCTTGTATATTGCTAGAAGTTTTCAGTCATTGAATCTTCTGTGTTTGTCACAGAGGAGGACTAACTGGCATTAGAAGTTGATTGACATTCTTAGATGATCACTTGCAGACTCTGATGAGTCTGTATGTGAGTGACAGCAAGGACGGGCCTCTCTTGAAATTTCATATATGCAGCATTTTAGGGTTTGATGTTGTTGGGTTTACTAATCACACATTTGTCTTTGACTTGTCTATTCCTTCTTTCCCACTTTTAGAGCGGTTTTATGTTTTGCAGGAATAAGGAAACATTCATAATTACTTGTACTGTTCAGGTTTTCCTCTTAGTATATTAGAGAACTCAAACCAGATTACTAGTATATGCATCGAATCCTTTGGCAGAGGCGTTGTGGCTAAGCACCATCAGTGTTAAGGAGAACCATTTAGCTCCTCATAAAAAAATAATTGAGTTCTTAGGATTCCTAGGGTTCAAGAAGTAGAGCATGGCAAACAGTAACCAAGCATATAATTTAGAAGGATTTCCTCACTGGTTTCTTTATTTCATATTGGTGAGTCTAATGACCGATTAGTAGCCTAATTCTAAAAACTGTAATGAGTTCAAGTGAAAATTTCCATAATACTTTGGCTGAACATGTAGCTATTTAATACAAAAGCTTCTGAGTAAGTCATGTTTTGGAGAACAGAAAATTCTCTTCCCATATTCTATTCATTTCTTCAAAAATTGGACAGATAATCTGATCACGTACTACCTCTCCCCAAAAATCAAAAAACAAACAAAAAGTCTTACTGCTTTATTCTACAACATCATTAATAAAAATTCTTCTTCCCAAGGCATCTAGTAAACATAATTTTGTGCTTTCAATATATTGTTTGTAGAAGGATTCCAAAGAAATTTGAGGCTGTAAGAGGTTCTCTGGTCTCAAATCAGGCTACTGGAAACAATTATCCATGCGTTACAAGTAACAGGCAATAAAAACCCACAAACAATGGACTCTCTAAATTTAAAATAACACATTATTTTAACAAAGAATTTTATTGTTCAGGCTGTAAAAAGAAAACTCTTTATTGTTCTTATTAAACTCTGAGGAGATAAAAATGGCCTATATAAATAAAATAACAATAATCAAGTGATTAAAAAATCAAAGACACCACAAAGATAGAAATTACATTTTTATTTTAGGTATACAGCTAATTTATGGGCCTTCATGAAAGCCAATCAGACACTCTTTCAATAAAAAATAGGAGACTGAGGAATGATCATGAAGGTTTTTAGTCTATTGCTTTCAGCTCTGTAACTTCCCATAACAATCTAGAACCCAGGGGCAAGGTATTTCCAAATAATACAGCTAATGTGTTTGTAAATAGTCTGGTGTCACTAAGTGGGATGGGGTTTTGGGGTTTGGTTTGGATTTTTTGCAAGGATTTCTAAGCCTTCACTACTCCACATTTTCCTACTGGCAATATAGAAAATCTAAAGAGAATTAAGGTCCTCTCTTTCCCACCTTTTATCATGTTTCAGGTGATGTTTTACACAGAAGAGGAAACTTTAATATAATAAATATCTGAACCTACTTTCTAGAGGATCATAAAGTTTCATACTTGAAATTTAACACCAGTAAATATGTTTTACAATCTCTGAAACACATCTGAGAAAAAAAATGTTTTAATTAAAATTGGTATTTACTGGCCTTTTCACAGACAGAACTATCACTCTAAAAAGAGATTAACAACAGGAATTATGGGGGGTTGCAGAGCTCTCAGCAATTTTGTTATTTTGGCTCAATCTTCACTGAATTAATTCATAAAGATGAACTCTCAATGTATATATTTAAAGATCATGATTCTGTACAGCTCTGCCCATCCTAAGCATGAATTGTGTGCTACACCCTGTTACAATTGTATCTGTTGTGACCGCCACAGCTCAGAACTAGGAAATGCAACCCTTTGTGCTTGCTATCGCAAAATGAGCATGACTGTTCAATGTAAAGTAAAACTCACAAGGTACAAAGGAATTTTGCACTTTCCGCATGAAACCTATCTATCGTAGATCAATATATTATGTGTATGCAGATTCTACGTTTCTCCTCAAAGATAAATGGCTGAGGAAGAATAATCATCTAACAAATTAGAACTTCAGCCAAATCTGAATATGTTTTTTAAAAAATCCTTTTTTTCATGGATTTATTTCACTGTGTGATGAGAATGAATATTACACATTCTGTTAAAAAAAAACCAAAATAAAACAAAACAAAAGCCCTCTGCCCTAATACATAAGAACAATAGTATTTTCCAACTAATTTTAAAGGAATATATTGGTAACTCTTAGTGGTTTGAAATAATATGACGTAAGAGTTCAAACCTTTGCTTTAATCTAACAATAAAAGGAAAAGTCATACACTTATGATTTTGTAATGCATGGTGTGCTCCCATGCTGCCTTTATATTTTATGCCTATACTCTGCTAATCCATCTGTCCCTCCATAGCTGTAGTCTGGCACCAGCAGAATTACCTCTGAAAAGAATGTAAATTCCATAACGCAGCTGCAAGCACAAAAGCACATGACTACTGTCAGACAGAATGACAAATGTTCACATTTTATGGCTCTAAATTCTGCATAAGTAGTTCTTACCTTTCATTTTTGTGGCCTGAAGAATGGGAGTGATTTTCTATCATTGCAAACCTGCATGATTTGGGTATCTAAAAGGGGAGGAAATATTGAAGTTCCATGCCTCCAATGCGGGCATAGCCATCGACACACAGTATTTTTTTTTTTGCTTTGTAACAGAGATTGGCTGTGTTAATTTGGTTGTGTAAAACTTTCCTTTCCATGAAGAGCGCTGACAGCAACATCATTAAAAACAACTGTAAAGGTTCATGTTGTTTGGTTTTTTTAATGTTATACAAGGTGAAAACAAAGTTTCAAAATATTTGCTTCTCATCCACAGACAAATCAAAATCTCACTAATTAAAGTTCCTGGGGGGTGCACGGAGGTATAGTCAACTGCTGTTTATGATTAAAAGATTTAGTCTTTCCATATGCTGATGGATAAAATTTCAGATGCTCCTATGATTTTTTTTCAACCTTATCTGTGCATCTTTAACCTGAGTACAACCGACTCCACTCCTTATTTATTAGGAAACTCAGAAAAAATTGAACTCCAGGTCCCATCCATACTCTAAATAAGACAGAGGAAGATACTGAATTTTAGCCTCCAGCACTTAACCAAGGTCTGAGGTACAGCATGACAACACATACAGTTGTGCCCATGACTCTGTCTCCCATGCCTGCAAAACAAGCAGGGAAGGACAATCCAACCACCTTAAAGCAAGTGTTTAAGAACTTGATTCAGTCGCCTAAAGACAGATCTCTATTGGCATTTGAAATACCCTGTGGTATCTGAAACAACCAGGTGGGGTTGGCCAATATGATGCAGGACCTACGGGAGATCTGTGCTATAATGGACAGGTATTTGGAGAACATAAAGTATATCCTAGGGCAAATTAATTGGCATTAGATTCTCCTCCCTAGGCAACTGAATCACACCAGGCCAATAGTCTGAAGGCCTTCTGAGACAATGTAAGCCGCCTATCCTAGTTCTGGCCTCCCTGCAGCCAGTACTGAAGAGCTCTGAGTGGAACACGATCTTATCTACAAAGTGCTCAAGATGGGAATCCAGATGCTACCACAGCTCATATACTGGATTGCACACATATTCATCCATGAAACACTCCTAGAAAGAGAGAGTGTCTATTTGCTCTGCCCAAGGTCTACAAATTATCCAGGCTTCTGAGGATGACTAATCTGACTGCAGTCTGACCATGTTTTCTCATTTCCACTTCTCCAATTGGTCCCATAACCTGTTAGTAGATGCACTGAGGTCTTTGAATGTCTTTAGCAAAAGCATTAAGAAAGCTTCAAAAAGAATGAAAACAGCTTTGACGTAGAATACACCACAGGGATAAAGAAACTGTGAAAACTCTATAATCTAGTTCTGTTCCATAGTGTATGAAAAGGTATGCAGCAGATATATAATACAACATTTTTAAAAGGTAATTAAGCAGACTTCAGACAATGTTTTACTTCAAACTGTATCATTGCAGAGGTATATGGGAGACAGGGAGCTGTTTTCCTGCAACAGAGTGCTTCTGAACATGTGTGAGAACCTAAACTTAAGCATTTAGGAAAACCGTTGGAAAGTCTTAGAGAGTAAGGCAAACCTGAAATTAAGTTAGTCTGTACTGTTGTCTGATACTTTATGGATTATGAGCTTTTGTGGGATTTAGGAGGAGTAGGTCTGTCCTAGGAGGTGATTACCATGAGATTCTCTAACTAGATCTTGCTAATGTTTGTTAGAAACATTTATTGTGAAGAAACTTCCATATCTGATAGAATTTTTTGTTGTTTTTATCAGTTTTGCTAAAAAGCCACAAACAGCAATGCATGTAACACACGCACACAAACTTTGAGAGCTAAGGAAATAGGTGTAGTTCATGGGCATGCTGAGAAATGCTTCCTGTACATCTTAGTTTTGAACCATGTCAGTGTCAATGAGAGCCTGCCAATGCCTTTACACAGGGAACTGGATTAAACCTCAACCTGTTTTAAGCAGATGTGTACACTAGTGCATATAGAAACATATGCCAATTATCTACAGATTCAGCAGAGGTTTGGAAGAATGAGGTGATTTTGCCTGTAACCTTGGAACCCAAGTATCCGAAGCACAAAGGATAATTTCATTGACGTGTGTAATTGCTCTCTGTATCTATCCTAATGTCTCTTTTATTTCAGACTCTAGTGCCAGGCTGTTCTTTTGCTTCTCTGCTGTGGGAGAGGCTCAAATGGCAGGCTGTGACTCATGTTCCATTAAGCTCTGAATGGAGCCGCAACTACTTGGAAAGGTTTACAGCTGCTGTTTGATCCAACCCTAGAACTTGCATTTGTGTTACACTCATTTGCTCATCAAATTAAATGCTCTTATGAAAAAATCATTATTGTATTATGAATGGCATATGTTTCCAATTATTTTAAAACACAGATGTACTGTTCTAAATGTATGTATGTCTTAATGACATATTAAAGTCATGAAAAATTGCAAATAACTCAGAAACTTTTCAGTTCATTAGGACATCTTTCAAGGGTCTGGACACAAGATTTACTAAAAAGTTGTATGAAAGTATTGCAATATCAACACAAAGTTTAATGTTCGGACACTCTTTTGGTTTATGTTCCACAGATCTTACTTTCCTAATGTATACTATTCATTAATTTTGAATAAACTGTTCTATATTTTGCCCTTAACCAAAGGGTTGATTTCCCAGATTGCTGATACTTCTCATTTCTGTCTAAGTACCTCTGAGTGATTTTATAACCCTTTGACTGTGAAGATAAAATAAAACTTTGGAGATAATAGACTAAGATATGGAAATCAAATTGAAGTATCAATCACCACTTGTGATTAGAGCTGAAATCATGTGGGGTTTTTTTAAGCAAATGTTTTAAAACACGTGTTAAACACAGGACCCCTGATCTCCTCTCCACGGGAAATAAACTGCATTCAAATGTTTATCACCCACTTCTGTTGCTTTGCTTTGGAAAGAGGTTTCAGAGCCTCAATACGACTATCTGGAAGTATGTAAGCAGCTGAGATAGGTAATGAAAACATCTCTAAAATCTTGCTGAGAACATGTGCAGTCTGGAAATCCACAAGGTAAGGAGCCAAGAGATGCTTTCGGTCAAAGGCCTTGCACCACCATCAAAAAAATGTTCCATTAATCTTTTGGGGAAGCAATAAACTGGCTTAAAGCAGATCAACCTTTGACTGAAGCTGCCTCTGATTATTTTTTCAGCACCTTTTCATCTTATTTCTTCTTAATGTTTGTCTGTGCATATATTGTGGATCCATGTCTAGGTGTTGGCAGCAAGAGATGCAGGGTGGCCTCTGTGAGGAGTGGCTGGGGCCAACCAGTGCCGGACACAGACGGTTCCAGTTGGCTCCAACCAGATCCACAACAGACTTACTGCAGGACACAGCAAAGCCCGTCAGCCAAGATGACAGCACCTGTGGGAAAGTATTTAAGAAAGTGTAAAAAATGCTGCACAGCAGTTGTGAGAGAGAGGAGTGAGGGAAAAAAAAACATGAGAAACAGCCCTGCAGACATGAAGGTGAGAGAAGAAGGAGGTAGCGGAGTGAAGTTCAACCTGGGGAGAAAGGTGGGGAGAGATGTTTTTGGTTTTGTCTTTGTTTCTCACTATCCAAATCAATTTTAATTGGCAACAAATTAAATTAATTTTCCTCAAGTTGAGTCTGCTTTGCCGATGACAGTAACCTGTAAGTGATCTCCCCGTGTTTATCTCAACCCATGAGCTTTTTCATCATAGTTTCCACCCCCTGTCCTGTTGAGGAGGGGGAGTGAGAGAGTGACTGGGTGGGCAGCTGGCAGCTGGCGAAGGTCAACCCACCACAGTGTACACTGAACCATGAATATTCAAGTTAGTGTCCTCAATCTTGCAAATGTCTTCCCAATATTTCTAACATAATTCAGCTTCTTAATTAGAAGGTAAACATTGTTTAGTTTTTATAACTATTTATAACTAGTGACATAATATTAAGGATGGTTTCGAGCAAACAATATAGGAACTACAGATACGACAGTTGTTATGCTCAGTGATGGTCTGCCTCATCCTGACAGATAAAGAGATGATGCGGATGAGGACAAATTTTAAAGGCTCAAAGGGAAGTCTCAACTCTCAAGAGTTAACTACAATCTCTTCAAGAGTTAACTACTCTTTGATACCTACAATTGGTTGAGACTCACTCTTTTTTTTTTTAGAAAGGAAGGGGAAATGCAAAGAAATTTAAAAGGAAAACAGGGTGTTAACTCTTCTGTCAGGCTAGCAACGTCACATTGCAAAAGCATATATCCTAATGTTACTCAACTAGTCAGTAAATCCTGCATTCCATTACATCTGGTTATAAATGCTCATGAAGTCTCAGCATTTTAAAAATGTTAATTTAAAGACTGTAGTTCCTATTTATGTCTAATAGCAGCCAAAAAAACCCACAAGTGGATATAAAAAAGTGCCACTCCCCTCTCTAACAGGTAAGATAGTTTACTACCTGTCTTACAGCAGCCCATATCTACAATATTTAAGAAGAGAGTAGTGTACTCACAAAATGGTAGCACTATACCATAAAAACATGCATTAGAACTCTTTTATGAGAGGCAAAAGCTTACATTGCCCTTAGCTGTACCCTAGCAATTATTCAGAGAATAAAATGATGGAAATATGTTTAATAAATATAGAACAGCTGAAAACATTGATTCATTTGTCCATCAAACTATAATCTTGTATATTTTACAACCCTCTTGAAATTTCTTCCTTCACTTTTAAACAACATATATACATTTCTATATGTGTACAACATATATGCTGGACCATAGTACAATGAGCTAAACTAAACTGCTGGTCCTGAAGAGTGCCTATTCCACTATTGATTAGTGTCTTGAAGAAACCTCATAAATTGCTGAATACAGACAAGAAAGCAAATTGCACTTTAGCTTGCACAAACACAGCTCAATGATTCTAAATCAGTGTTGAAATAATTTGCCTTGCTCATGATGTATATGTTCTGAGAATGTCTCTTAGTCTACAGTTTGAAAGAGAATGTATCAAAATAGTGTTATGAATACATCAGTTCATTCTAACAAACAGAAATAACATCAATTTATTGACTACTGTATCTGGTTTTATGCAAAAAAAAAAAAAAAAAAGAGAAAATCTATGAACAATCCTGGCTGCAGTGCTTGGAATCATAGTTGATTACAAATTTCTGCTGGACCTAGGAGTCCTGCATAACATCCTACATTGCCTGTGTCTCAACAGCTAGGGTAGTCATCTGCTCAGGATGTAGGGGCTACAGATGCAAGTTGTCTCCAGCCAAGCTCGGATAAGAATTTCTCTCTATCCAGCAGACTGGAATGGTTTTGGAGGAAGGCAAGGGATCTGTGAGGGTGATACAGCCACCACCATCATTCCAGAAAGGTACAAGTGTTCCCCCCAGTACTGTATGGATGCCTCAGGACACCCCCAATGAGACTAGACACACATGAACCAGTAACTTAACACTGACTTTAGAGTTATGTGAGGATGAATCCTGACTATCCTTTCCATCAAGGCTCAGGTATTAACTAGTAATGCAAGATTTAGGCTATTCTGTGACTGTATGAAAATGCAATATTAAGTGGTGAGGAAATTAAAGGAGGATCATCACAGCAAATGGACAACTGAGCAAGAACTTGTAGAGCCATGATTATGACTTTAGCAACCCATGCACAGTTTCTGCATTACCATCAGTACTAACTAAACTATATTTAAGCCTTTAGTTTTTATTTAAAATTAAAATAGTCTTAAAGTACTTAATTTAGGGGGAAAATAAAACCATACAGAAAAATCACTCTTAAAAGATTTCTTAAAAGATATGTTAATAATTATTCCTGAGAAAATATTAATAAGGTGACTTTCTAATTTACCCCTTCTGCATATAAATAAGAATGCAGGTAAATTAATGTCAAAAATTTCAAATTATGTGTCAAAGTAGACGCAAATTCTTGTTATTTTTAGTGTCACTTCAGTTTCTTTTTTTACGCTCTTTAAACCTGCATTCTATTTTGTCTTAACAAAATACAAAATTGTGCAAACAATCTAAACTTTGCATATTCAAAACATATATAGCACGAGTACTCTAGGATTATAATGATTACAATTTCCATTTGTATCCCAGGTTGTTGGACATATCGATATGCATCTCAGTATGCTGACATGCTTGAATATTGCAAGCTGTTATTTTTTCCAGAATGGATTTCAAATGCCCAAATTTTGAGAATTTTTAAGGCCAACAGAAATACTAAAGGGGATAACCAGTAAATTCATTTATGCAATTAGCTGGATAAGGCTGTTGTCATTATCACAAATCAGCATTGCAAATCCCAGTTTTCACCAGGTCAGCAAATTGATCTCATCTTGGATCTTTTAATTCCTGTTGTCAGGATGCTTTAACGTTATTCAACTAAATACCAGGGTCATCCTGATCTCAAATTATGTGGTTATTTCCAAAGTACAAGCTGTTTCAATGGAAGCCTAGCCTGTTTATTTACTGATGCATGTCCAGATGTGCTTTTCAGGCTTTAAAGAACTGAATCAGAAGCAATTCAGATAAGTTCTACATGAATAATTTATCTTGTTCTTACACATTTTTAAGAAGAGTAGGGACTTTATAGGTTAGCATTTTGCCAATGCAATAAAAAACATGTGACTTGTGTCATAAGTGTTTTGGTCACTGGGCTCGTCATGCTTGCACAATAGGTGTTTCATTATTCAAAGGTATGCCAGATTGTCAAAACTTACTGAGGAGGTCAGGAAATCTGGATGCCTACTGATTTGTGAGTGCCATCAGTAATTTTCTTTCCCAGCTACAGCTGGCTTTGGAGAAAGCTTGACATTTTCAGTACAGATGAAAATGCTCCAAATATCAACTGCTCCTCTGTTGTGAAATGACACATTTAAAAGATGGTTTATTTCTTTTGTGAGCTCATATGGTGAACATGTAAATATTGGCATGTCCAAATTCACGATGTGAGACAGGTCTGAGGTTCCACATATAGTTTCAAGCACTCCCTTGTTAATGCAGCACACAAGGCTAAGTGGTGAGGCAAGGCTGGGGAGCCAAAGCCTCCAAAGCCTGATTACTTTCACCTTGTTTTATGCAATGTCTGTCTGAAACTGTAAGCCACTGTTCAGGCAGGAAGAGATTGGCTGGCTGAGAAGGTAGCATGTGTCATCCTGTACCGCTGAAAGCTTCCCGGGAACGCACAGAGCAGTGCCCAGTCCTGGCCACTTGTTCAGGAAGAATGAATGGGGCAGGTACTGAAATAAGCAGCTAGAATGAAAGGAATTAAGAACATTTCCTCTGAGAGGAGTATGTAAAAGCCTGTTTTCTCTAGCCTAATAAAATGAAACATGAAAGTAATACAACTGCTGTCTATAAATACACCAAGCAGGTAAATACCAGGGAGGAACAAGAGTCACTTAAGTTTAAATATTAAGTTGGCACAAAACCAGAGCACAAAAAACATGAATAAATTTAGGCTGAAAATTAGAAAGACATTTCTAGCTATTAAAGCAGGGATGTTTTGGAACAACCTTTTAATAGGAGCATTAGCACCTTTTCGGGTAGAACCTGATAAGCTTATAGAGTTCCATATATTCGTGATGTGCCTGAGCAGGGACTAACTAACCAAAAATTTGACCATCAGCTATCCCTTCTTTTTCTGACCATATATATTCAAAAAAGGATACTGCTTATAGATTTATTCAGGTTATAAAGAACCTCAGGAAGTCCAACCTCCAGCTGGGTCTTGAAAACTCCTAAGGATGGAGAGAGACTGCATCATCTGCCTGAGTAACTTCTTCGAATGTTTGACTCTCCCCATGGGAAAAAAGCTTCTCCTTACATCCATCTGCATCTCTCTTGCTTCAGTTTCTGGACTTTTTGTGTCATTCTCTCTATATACTATACACTGCTGGAAAAGCCTGGCTCCACCTGCTTAATAGCTTCCCTTTAGGTACTGGGTGCTGCAGTTCAGTTCCCCCAAAGTCATCCCTTCTCCAGGCTGGACAACCCCTCTTCCTCAGCCTCCCCTCACAGGGCAAGTGCTCCAGCCCTGAGCCATCATGGTGGCCATCTGATGAACTCGCTCCAAATACAGGTGACTGTCTTGTACTGGGGACACTAAAACTGGATACAGCACTCTAGATGTAGTCTCATGAGAGCCAAGTAGAAGGGATAATCCCTTCCTTTGATGTCCTGGGTTTGATCCTGTTAATGCAGCCCAAGAGGCTTTTGTGCCCCTTTGCTGCCAGGCCACTGCTGACTCATGCTCAGTTTGCTGTCCAGCAGTCCCCAAGGTCCCTTTCCACAGAGCTTCTCCCCAGGTCTCCATCCCCAGCCTGTGTCATTCATTGCAAGGGGTTCTTCCTCCCCAGGTGCAGGAATATGCATGTCCCCTCCATGAATTTTATAAGATTCCTGTTAATCCATTTCTCCAGCCTATCTAGGTCCTTCTGGAGGGCAGCCCTGCCCTTGAGAATTTTGACTGATCCTTCACAATTTGGTGTCATCTATAGACTTGATGAGTGTGCACCGTGATGTTTCCTCCAGGTTGTTGATAAAGACTATAACAAGACAGGTCCAAGGGCAGACTCTTGAGATACTCATTACCAACCATGACCTATTAACCACTGTCCTCTGAGGCCAATCATGGAATCAGTTTTTTATCCATATGGTTGTCTACCCATCCAGACTGTAACATCCTAACTTGATAGAACATCCTGACTTGATTTTTGGTTTTACCTTCCTAGTTCTCATTCCAATTCTCTTGCTCAACACTGACTATTTGTAATTCCTTGAGATTTGTAGACAAACACTTTAAGGAATAATGGGTCTAGGGATCAGAGATGGTTCCAATTTCAGAGTTGAAAATTAGTTTATTTAGTGAGCAAAAATGAAAAGACAACCTTACTGGTAAGGTAATTTGTTTGAGTAGGGAAGAGTCCCAAGGTACGAGTTTCTCTCACCTCGTGCTAGACGTATAAGAAGGAGCCAGTCATCTTGGACTCCCATGATAATCAATGGAGAGAAATAGGTTTCACTAAAGGGTAATACATTTGATCTGGTTTAGACTTAGGAAGAAATGAATCATTCACTGGATACCCTTCTTTCTCTCCACAGACCATAGAGAAAGTTCTTTAAATGCCTGAATTAGGACAGATTAATCTACTTCCCCATTACCTATATCACCCAGGAGTTCCTCATAGATGATCCCAATATTCTATCCCTCACTTATGATCTATATGTGTGCATAGTGTGTATAAAGGGCCCAAGCCATGGTAGAGAGCCATCATTTAATAATGATAAATAGAATATAAAAAGTTTGACTTTATATAAACTGTTTGTAGCAGCAAAGATGCATTTTCACCTTTTGAAGACAAAAATCTGGGCTGAAGTAGTGGGAATATAAATAAAGTGAACCTTATTGATAATGGTTCTTTACTCAGCTGCATGTTAGACTGATAAATTGCCACACACTCTCTTTTTTTTCCCCACTGCATATAGTATAACTTGTTCATGTATGTTCAACTGAAGTTTCTGCAGAGTATTTCATTAAGCTACTCTGTATCATTACTTTTATAAATATTGCTGTTAGCAATTTTTTGATCAAAATTACTGGTTGCCCTTCCTGAGGGCTCCTAGATGATACTGGTTTAGATTGATTGTTTACTTTGTTAAAGAAGACTTATTAATTAAGAAATGCAGTAGAAAACAAGTTGCTGACTTCATGAAAATATTCTGCAATGTTTATGCAGCAGGAAGAATGTTATCAATATTACTGTCATCTAAAGATCGGTGTAATCTTTACATTGATTTCTGAACTCGCAACCTCCTTGGATTATTCCAAAGTGTTAAGTTTTGTATTTACATCTTTGATTTTGCTTAAAACCTTATTCAGTGTTGCCTATTGACTGTTTATCTCAGGAGATTCTTTTCACAGAAGTTCTTCAGTGTGTTTCATTTATATCTCGGTTTGATTTGGGTTTCAGACAGAAATAAAGCTGTTGTTACCTTACAGAATTAAGCCTATTACCTTCTCATGAAGACAGCATAAAATGTGTAAATATAACTTCTGTACAAGTAGATCAATTCTTCCAGTCTACAGAGGTATACTAGCAAAACATTAGTAGACCAGGCCTAATGTCTATATGCATACCCTTTTTTAATATGTTGTATTGTATAGAGCTTTTGCTAAGAAATTTGAGTAAAAGTATGTTGCACAACTGTCTAACGGGGTGGAAATCGGGAATGAAAGACCTGCCAGCACAAAGAAATTGCCAGACACTGGTAGCAACTACATGGAGCCCATCTGAGACAAGTCGTGCAAAGAGAAAGCTGTTAACCTCTTTTTATCATTGATGCCACAGAATAACCAGCAAAAGAAATATTCACATTCTGATTCCTTCCCTTGTACACGAAGCTCAATATATAACAGAAAAAATTACATAGCTCTCGTTTTTAATATTTTCTGGGTTCTTTCTTGTTACTGAGTTGGCACAGCCTAACCTGGACATTCATCTTTTCCTGGCTACAAGCACGAAATGCTTTAACTGTGATATCAAACATACAGTGGGATAGACATTCTACTGCCATTACAGATTATACCACATGAAACCTTGAGGGAGCCATATGTACTTCATACCAACCCTTTTTAATATCTCACAGTAATGCCATCTGAGTTACCATTCCTTTAATGACGAAGTTTGGGCATGCAGTGAAATTATACTCTAAAAGTAGTTTTGGAAGCCTACCTACCTCGTGAAGTGTCGTGCACACAAGCTTGCTGATCAATCAGAAAAAAACAGCACAAATCTCTAGTATTTTTATTTCAAAAATGTAACGAAATATAGAAAAAAATTTGCTACAGAAAGTATGGATAAACTTTATTGTCTCATTGCTTAATCACTGGCAAGAACTTCATTTTGTAGACTGCCACTGAAGATCATAAGCAGAATAAAAATTTACATTCAGATTTTTTTCTAGTCCTTATCTCCCCATTATGGCTTGTGGGAGACTGAATAGCCAGCTAACTGTCTCAAAGCTTGCTCCTTTGTGTGGCAGTCTGCGAAGATCAGCATTGCCACACGCAAGGTGTTTTGCAGGCTGGCTGAAGCTGCGGACTCCCAGGCGGGGCCACCTGCCCACCAAGGCTTGCAGTTTGCTGCCACTTAGAGCATGCAAGCAGAGCCCTGCCCCTGCCCCTGCCCAGCAACAAGAAAGCTCACGAACAGAGCCCGCCAGAAGTAAAGCATGTGAAATGTGTGCGCATGTGCTGGACTGTGCTCTGTAAAAAAGGCTGCAGGCTCAGACTGCAGGGGGACCTTGTGGGAGACCATCAAAGACTCCGTGTGCAATCACCAAAGATCCCAGAAGCACGGACCCCCGGGACACTGTGGATCCATGGTGGTGACTGTCTGCTCTCTTGTATCCAGACCTCTTGCTTGATTTCCTACCTTTCCTTCCTTCCTTTCCCATCGCTGCTTTCTCTCTTTCCCCCTAACAGTTAATAAATGGGTGGAGTTATGACATTTGACCTTGGTTGTGTCTTAATCTAGCTAGAAGGGATTGAACCTGACACGAAAGGTTTGTCCAGCTGCCCCTGGCCTCCCAGACTCATCTGAGGTCAGCTAGAAAGCAAGGGGACCTTCCTCTCATCCAACAAAATTGGATCCTAACATGGCTATACACTGAAGGCTCTTTCCTACCCTTTCATGGAACTAAACATGTCAAATTCTGTTCCTTATTTTGTAGCTTGATTACACAGCCATCTGTAAAGCAGCTATCAAAAACATTCTTCAAGCCCTCATCTTAGACTGCACTTCTATTGCCAATTCTTTCCCCCACTGCATTGAAAATTTTTAAATTTTTACCATTCACTCCTTTTGTGGGAGCCTGCCATAATTTCATTTTGCCCTTCTTATTTGTAAACTTTTGACATTTTTTCTGTTCTCACTGTAAACCTCCACAAATATTCTTATTTTTTTTCCTCTTAAAACTCTCTGTAACTGTAATTTATATAAAATACTTATAGTGGCTAAACTCCCAACATGCCAGGAGCATTACTGGATCACTGTTTACTCTGCTTCTCTGTTAACCTCCACTTGCCTTTCTTTTCATGTTTTGGGCAATAGACTGTAAAGGCAGGGACCCTGAAAGAGCTGTAGAGACCATTTATCTGTTCTGTGTTTCTGCACTGACAAGCACCACAGGGTTATAATGTGCTTGGGGCTCCAGTATCATAATCATAAAAATTACAGCCAGAAACAGTGTTAGGAATTAAATGCAACTAGTCTTTGTTTAAGTAACATTAAACCTAAAGACAAACAAATCATGGTACGTGATAGAAAAATAGCCCCTAATCTGTCTCTTCTGATTTTGTTTGCCTATACATCAAGGGAATTTTGCCTATATAGCAAAATTTTACCTATCAGGCAAAATTCCCATACAATATGATATCTCTGTATAATAGAAAGGATTGTGAGAGTTCTTTGTTTTGCTTTGTTTACAAACTAGAATTTCTGTATGTTCTTGAAAGAATAAAGGGAAAAACTTTAGAGCTTTATCAGGGTACAAAGCAATAAGAATTAGCAGAGAAATCAGTGGAGAATAAGAACAATTTCTGTTACTCAGTGCATCGAGGAGGTGTGTCTAATTGCCCAGACAGCAGGATGAAAGTGTTTCCCTTCCATACGTATTGGAGATTAAACATTATAATATTTATAGCAGCTTTTTTTTTACATTCCAGACTGCAGGCTTCCAGAAATAGTCTTTCAACAGGAATATTATTAAACCTTTAATTTTTTTTCCCCGCAACTATAATATTCTTCCCACAGAGGGAAATCTCTTTCTTCTCTGATACAGTGTGGCTAATCATTAGTTACTTCCCTTTTCAAAGCTACAGACATTATAAAAATGTGAGTAACTAGCACTTAGACTTCTAACTGAAAGCTGCTTAAAGCCATTAGATCAATGAACCCTGAACTCCTGTGCACTCTTATCATTGTTAAGGTATAAAGCAACTGTCTTATGGTGTTGGTAAGTATATCCACAAAGCTTCTTTGTGCCACACAGCACCCATTTTATATTAATTACACATTATGAGAGAAAAAGAACATGAAACACTTGTAGAGAACAGAGCATCCAATATTTGCAAATTCTAATAAAACAAGAAGAGAAAGAAAGCAAAAATTGTCAGCATGAATTATATTGGTAAAGTTGAGAGTAAACGTGTCATTGTCTAGGTGCTTAGGCAAAAAAAGTATATAAAAAATTAGCCAAGTGAAACTGGGAGGCAAGAATTTTATAGTCCATTGTGCCAGGATGCTGGTTAATTCCACAGAATTTACAGTATTTTGGCAGTGTGGAAGACATGAAGTGGGGAGGGTAGGGAACCAGCCTTTTAGCAACTAAACCAAATTAACAGCAAGTTAAGACTTTACATTGATACTCCTTTTTCATCTAGAGGAAATAAATAAAAACTGTCTTGTATTCAAGTGTAATAGATACAACCACTGCATTTTACAAGCATTTCATTTTGTCAAGTGCATGGTTTCTATTACGGTTACTTCCTTCTCAGATACTCTGGATAAGCCACTTATAATCACTCCCTAGAATATTTCAATTTAAATCATCTAGGGATCACATGAAACTAAACGCTAGCCAGTTTAAGTTAACCTGTTGCTTTTGGATGGAAATCTACCAAGGATGATTTGATTCTCAGTGCAAAATTTATTTTAAGCAATTACAAGTAAGTCAGACAGAAAAGCCTTTGCATTCTGGAAGAACAGAGCAAAAGGTCTCATGATGAACAGATTGTAGTAGCAAGGCAATGCAATGGTGCCAATCACTCAAAGGATTCTTCTTGGATCCCTAATCCTGTTACAAACTTGTTCTCTTCTGTTGAAGGCCAGACGCAGTGAGGTTCATGCAGCTATGTCTCCAGGCATGGCCAGAGAGCATGAACTCCCTCCCACTTCCTTCTGCCATTGTGGTGGATGAAATGTTGTTGCCTTAAGTGTTTCACCACCCCAAACTGCTACTGGAGATTATCACCCCTTCTCTTGGATTTTGAGAGACAATGTAATGTTAAATCTTAAAAACCATTCTCCTGTGCTAATCCAATGAATAGAGTGATTCCACTGTAAAGTAGGAAGTTAGTGATTGCAAATATGGAAGACCAAATAATGAATACTGCATATGATATTCTACACAAAAAGCACAATGTAGGAAAGAATTGCATCAGATGTTTACATTGCAGAAGTGATAGCTAAGAAGAATTAGAGAAGCTATGTACATTAATTCCTTCCATTGACCTAAAAAAACCCCTTATTTTGCTTCATAAGAAACAAAGCTCAGTGAGAAAAAAACACTGTAAGAAACATGATGGGTGCCAGTGCAAAATAGACTTTATTCACTGGGCATCCAGCACAAGATTTACCATAATCTTCTCCATTTCTGATACATTTATTCTATAATATATGAAAGGAATTCTCTTTCTCTGGGCTGCTGTCAGCGACCCAGCCTATTTACTTCTTTCTGTCAAAGTTCTTGCAAGCAGTGGAAGTAGGAATCACTGCAACTACCAATGCTGTTCTGTTGAGTTACAAAACTTCATTCTGGACACACCCTAACTGTAGAATTCTATTTCAAAAAGAGAATTCCTTATATCATGCATTGCTTCTCCTCTCCAATGTTATTTCATACTGTAATTTCTGTCTAGATGTCCCATTTGTAGCTTGAATTTCAAGTAATTTATCTGTTTTATAAATCCTGATATTGCTTTGCTGTGCACATTTCTGTTTTTTCCTGTCATTGATCTTATAGTTAGTCCAATTATAGTTCCTTGGACTATGAAAGCCTCCATATTTAATTTTCTAAGTGTGTGGCTTCCCAGATTTTTCTCTGTGACTCACACGCAGATATAAGCACCATTTCATGCAACTTAATTTCTATCAGGTACATGACTATTCCTGGAAGACCTTTGATTTACAGACAGCTGTAAACCCATTGTGTCATCCATTAAAAGAGAGATTTCTGCTACATAAACTTTGGATATAGAAAGTGGAGATTTTCAGAAGTGTTTAGGTTATTTCCAAAACCACTTCTTATCAGAAGACATAGGGAATTGACCTTTGTATTGTATTGGTGCTTGTGACAACTTTGCTTGTTGGTTGCTCTGTTTCTGGCTTCATATAGTATCACATACTGTGATTCTATTTTTTATTTCAAGAGAAAAAAAACAAAAAATTATAACTGTCTTATAATTTATGATAATTTTGCTTTTTTCAAAAAAAAAAAAAAGCCATTATGATCATATGCTGATTCCTGGTTATTTGGACAAATAAATCATTTAAATAGTTCATGAAAATAAGGTGACAGGCTATAATCTTTCTTTGCAAAGAGAAATCACACTGTTGCACCTCCACAAGATACTGCTGGCCTTTTCGACTGTTAACATTACATACAGCTCAATCTTTTCCTGACTGGCACAGTGGTGAATGCATATGTAATTCCCAGTGCTGCTGAAGCCTGTCAATTAGAATTTATCTGAGCAGCCCAAAAGAATGCAGGGCAGAGAACATTTTTCTGCTGAGCTACACAGGAACACTTTGCAGCTCCACTTAGTTCTTCCTGCCGACTGCTGCGTAAACGCTTACCAGCTGGAGAGCAAGCCACACTCCTCAAGGACAGACACCAGACACTTGCACCTATGGTGTGTGGATGCCTGCAATAAACTACCACCCTCCCAAGCACTCTCTTGAATGCTGTGACCTGCTGCTTAAGGAAAGGAGTTTTCTCTCTCCTGACTTTTCCTCATTAAAGAAACAGTTCAGCACAGGTTTGGGGTTTTTTTTGGTCCAAAGAGTTCCAAATAATAGTTCTCCATTTGCAGTTCGTTCATGTAGTGTCTTCTGGTTCCCAGACTGGCTCTTGTCACAATGATGCAGTATCTACCAATAATAAGAAAGACAAATTTTTACTGGTTGCATTTTTCAGAGGAAGAGGCATAATTAGGCTTTTTGAACCCACTCATTAAGATAAGCCTGGATCTTTCCCCACCACCACCTCAAAAGCTGACTTGCACATACATGTTTGTTATAGAGTAAATGGTTATTACTTCTGCAGATGGTTCTAAAATCAGAAGAGTAGTAAACACAAAAGAAAGTCAAACCAAACTGATGGTGACCTGAGACATGAAAGCAATCACTTAATCAGCGGATGAGCATGGTATAGAGCCAGATAAGTAAATTAGATGTAGCAAAAGCTGGATCAGACAGCATAGAGACAAAAAAAAGAACATAAATTAGCAGCCTTCCCCACTGGACTGAATAATCAAAAGTCTTGTGACTGTTTTGGTGAATGGTCATGTAATTTAAGGCTGCTTTGTAATACACAAGCACACAGGGATAGAATTAAAGTAGCAACATTCTTCTGTTTAAGGAATGCCATTTTTTAATTTTCATGGGTTTTGTAATGTGGCTGGATTTGTTTGGAGAATTTGTATATAATTTGTATGAACCTCAGTAACTTATCAATTTATAATCTTGGTGCAGAGAGATCAGAATAATAAATTGCAAATCATTTCCAAACTAGTGCCACTGGCATTCAACAATTTTTCTTCCAAATCCCTCCTCAGACATCGCTTCTCCCATAGAAATAGTAAATATTAACTTATTCAACTATTTCTTTCAAAGAATAACTTCTGGACCTCTAATAGAATGAGTGCTTTATGAACATACTATTCTTTGTATTGAAAAATGATCGTATGTGTTCAAGAAATGCATTTAAATTTGGTACACAAATACATCTGCAATTGTTATTCACTTAGGTGAAATTTTAGCAGAGTGTGAATCTGTTAGATGGATTTGGAAAGCTGAGTTTAAGAGTTCTGTGTTTTCAGATTATTCATGTTAAGCTGAAACTGCACTATAATCTGTTATTACATATTTTACTGATTTTTAGTGATAGTCCTTATCAGCCTGGAAAATTCATCTGGAAATATTACCAAAGAAAATTATCCAGTATATCCTGGGATCTTCCTGGTACATTTTATTCCATGTGGGCCTGAAGATGTCAATCCATTTTACAGCAACAACATTTTCATTCCAAGATATATAAGGTCCCCAAATTATAAGGTATTAAAAAAAAAGCAACCCCAAACTAACTGCTATAAATGTAAAATGGTTGACTTTAAATTTATTATTGGAATGTTTGAGTTGCAAGCTGGACCTTAAGAATCAGAAAATAGCCTTTCTCCCATAATACTTCACCCTTGAAGTAAGCCATAAGGTGGAGAGGGGAAGGTTTGATTCTCGGCAATATTTTTCCAGAACCAGAGGTATTCAGCTTTCACTCAGAACAAAGTTATTTTAGACTAAGAAAAGAGCAAGAAGAAAAGTTAATTTTTTTTTGCATCTCTCTTTCCTGGTAGGTTTTCCTGGCAGTAAAATTGGCTTTGAAATCCTGCAGACATTATCGAGATCTTAACATTAAATGGGTGATCCTCTAGGGATCTCAGAATGCTGTAGCAACAAAATACTAAAAAGTAGATCCAGAAAAGAATAGTGTCTGACAGAGGTGATTTCAGAATCCAGTTCAATTTTCTCTCTGTTCTTGCAGTGAGTCTCAGGAATTAAAAAAAAAAAAAATACCCCAAACTGACTAATGCTCTTAAAATACATAATAGCAATTAGTGGGAGGACTATAATTAAGATTTTTTTATTGCAATGTCTTTGAGTTGTCACTATAACAGAGTAACATGAGAGACATTTTGGAACACTTAAATCATATCAAATTAATATGTTAATCCTAACATTTTATTAAAGTTTTTGTTTGCAATAATATATTTTGCGGAAACACTGTCATGTGGCTACTTTCTTTTATTTCTTTTATCTGTGTTATAACACTGCTTTTATTCATAGTGAAAGGCACCATACAATCTGAAGAGTCCTCAACATGTGCATTGAAACAGAAAGATGTGTTCAGAAGCAATCTCACTGATTCACTGGCCACTTGAGACTGAAATAATTAGCCAATTGAAATATATTTTGTATTTTTATCTAGAGGAGATATTTTTTCCATACCAGCATTTGGTTGGCTGCTCTTACAAAGATGAGAACTAACTGGAGAGAACCAAATTTAGGGAACCAAAAATGATCAGACTTCAATGAACTCATGATCCACAATGGAAGATTGAATGCACAAGAGTTATTTAGCATAAAATTTAAAAAAAAAAAAAAAAAAAAAAAAAGAGAGAAAAGAAATTACAAGGTACCTTCACACTTTTTTGGCTTTATATTCTTTCAGCTATTACGCTGATAGTTTAGGATACCTGAATTCCCTTTCTGGTAAGGGTCTAGGTAGTAATTCCAATATGCTCTTAACAAACCCTATTACTGGATTTCTCAAATGGAGGTATCAAGTTTAATATAAGATTATACACAACTTTATACATATTATGTACCTGCATATATATAAACAGGAACTGATTAGTTTTGGAGTACTTAAAATATGATCTCAAGATTTTAACAGTGTAGCAGAGATCTTCAGTATTCACTTAATAATCATTGATAGAGCCCTCTAAGATTTTATTAAAATTAAAATTCTTGACTTCTGCAGCATGGGCAATACATGGATTTCAAAACACTTCAAACATAATTAAGCAATGTAGCTTCCCATGAGTAAAGGAACATTATTCACTCTACTTTACAAATTAGAAAGATTAGATGGATTGATTAAGAAGAACTCCTACAAGAAAATACTGGATTGATTTCTATTATCTGGGTCAATTGCTAGACAAGTGGGGGAGGTTTTTACAGGGATATTTCAAGAAAAAGGAAGATGAAAACATATGCTAAAGGTCATATATGAAATTCATAGCATAATTAGGACAAAAAGTAAAGATATAAGGGCATTCGATTTTTTTACAGGGTTGGGGGTAACAAGTAGGCTTTTGTTCAGCAATGTACTTTGTAAAATGCTTCACTTTAAGCACATAAAAGGTCTGTATAGTGACAATAAACTAAGCATGTGGATAGGTATATATTACTTGAACTGCAACATTTTAAAAAAGTAGAACTCCAAATCCAACTGCTGAATGTAGTGCTGTATAAACCACAAAAACCACAGAGAAAAGGAGAAAAAGATCTTTTCAAATTTCAAGAGCTTCTCACACCTGCAAAAATCCCAAAGTCACTAGTCCTCCAAATACATGTTTGCATACAAGTTTGCATACATATAAGTTTATGTATGTTTCTCCAAACATATGTTTTATCTCCACTGTGGTGAACCCAGTGCCTAAAATGTCACATATTGTAGCCCATTGGTAAGGATTTGGGATATGATAAAAGAATGTAACTTCTCCACTGCTTTACCCTGTGTGCAGTAATTTATATTGATGTCCACTGGGGGTAAAACCAAATTCACCTGATACTTGATGGATATGCACTGAAGCAAATAAGTCAGTGTGTATAAAGTAGAAAGCAAAGCCAAAAGGAATGGGGCACAGCTTGCTTTTCCCTCATGTCATACTCCCCCTTCCCTTTAACACTGGCTGAGGTTTACTTCTTTCCTGTCAGTTTTGCACCACCATGGTGCTGTACTGATCCTTGTAAATTCTGCCATCATTAGGGGCCTTGGATAAATAAGTGAAACAGATTTTGGCATACAACAATTGTGTTTATTTAGTAAGATTTTTATTCTTTTTTTTTTTTATTATTTCTTGGTAACAATCTAAAGATCCTTCTTTCAGTTACTGTTTAGAATTGGTGAAGCACAACCAGTGTTTCATTTATAGTCAGTGGGAAAATAGGTGGCTAACATGCATGAATAAAGGAAAAAAAAAAGTCTTTGAATAAAGAGAGTTCCTGATGATCTTGTTATGATAAAAAGAAAAAAAATATGAACTCAACCAAGGATAATGTGAGAGGGGGAAAGCTGCATTACAGTGATGTGGGTATCTCTGTTACACTTCAGTCCTTGTATACCAAATCGCCTACTATTTTAAGAATCTGCTACATTAATTATATAATTTCCTTCAGTTTTTAGAAATTTCATAAATGCCTTTATTTCTGATTTTTTTCCTTTTGACTCCAGAGTTTTATTGTGAATTTCACAGAGGATCCTTACTATAATAATTATTAATAAATATTTACATAAATATAAAAATAATTTTATAGAAAAATTAATAAAATTTTACAAAAAATCATATATTGATAAAAATTATTATTAAAATAACAACCATTTTAATATTTACTTAGATATCAGAGTTGATTCTTTAATAGCACCAGCCAAAAGCACTTACATGCTGCAAATTGTGAGTATTCTGTTTCTACTGCTGGCTGTTACAATATCTCTTCCACATAAATGCATGCCAGTGATGTTTTTCCCCAGCTTAAAGAGTCAACATATTTTCTCTCATCTTCTTTCTCTGTTTCTCAGCCAAAACTCTGAGGAGGTTCATTCCACAGATAACTTGGTCAAATCCACTACCACCAGACTGGGCACAACTTCCTACTCTTTAATACAGATACAACAAATCATGAATTGTACCATTGAACTTGGAGCAAAACTAGACTAATTTCCGAAAACAATAATGAGTTTCATGGGTTCATATTACAGAGAGAGTATAGTCAGTTCCAAAATATGATCATAACTTACTTAAGAGAGCTCTTTCATGATTAATGTCCTACTGTGATCTGCATTTTGTGCTTCCTTCCATTCATATGATGCGTGGTCATGAATACAAGGCATTGGCCTGATATCAGTGTAGGCTTTTTCACATTCCTTCAGAGGAATGTGAATGTTTGCCCATCTTTCTGTCTGGTGAACTGTATTTATATTTTCTTTTTCATACCTGCCAAGTCATACATTCTTAAGCATCACCACAGAACTAGTAAGAGCTTTGTAGCATGAACTCACAAATGCCATTTGAAAACATCTTGTCCCAGACTAGACAGATATTGAGTGAACCGCATTAGTTCAAAATTAAGAAACACTGGAAAAAATCATACAACTAAAAGCAAAAACCTTAAATTAATCTCCCAAAATTCATGAGGAAATTCAGGACTGAGGGACAAACAAACCCTAGAATTTTTACAGTCAGACACCAACTACCAAAAGATTTTGAAGTGACATCTTCACAGAGTTGTATTTCTACTTGGGTCTCTTTCCTGGGAGCTTCACATTGAATAAGCTCTTATATCTTTATGTTTTATTTTTATTCATGTCTCCACGGTTGCTGCTATTGACACAGATTGGAGCAAAATTTTCATGTCTGTAGTGATCTCATAATAATTTCTTTTTAGGAGACACAGGCATGTTTCAACATACAGAAGGTTTACACCATATCTTTGTATTCTTTTTTTTAATTATCCTTTCTCAGTTCCATCAGACTTCCCCCTCTTTCTTCCTGTTTTTCTCTCCCCATACATTCCTATATGGCAACAGTTTAATGTCCAGAATAGCTGAATGCTGATGTACCAGTGAGGATGAAGCAACAGTGGATACTGTTCTGCACAGCATGTGTTTTCTGTTAACAGTTTGGGAACTAAATATAAAGTTCTCTAAACTCAACAGCTCTTCATAGAGCACAGAGTTAAAAGCTCTGTGCGTATGCAATGTCAGTGATGAACAAGGATCCATGAATGCTTTCTTTGTGCTAGCCATAAATCTGCTATATAAGCTGCTGCAAAGTGTAGGTAAGACAAAATATTCTTCTAAGAACTGAAACTTGTCCATCCTCCCCTCCCCCAATTTTAATCTGACAAGAAGTCTCGTAAGGTTTATGATGTACATCTGAGATCATTGAGTGATTACTGCCACCTAGTTAATTCTCCATGCAATGAGTTACATATAATTAGTAGAAATGAAGGGCCAAGTCCTCAGCTGATGTATCTGACAGGAGATAAAAAATATTTAGGACATCCAGTCCCTTTTCCTTTGGGGAAATTTTGATTTCTGCCATACTTTTTTTTTTGGTGTTTATCTAATCTTCTTTTAAAGCCCTCAGAAGGCATATTGCCAATGAAGGTTATCCCTCCGATCAACATACCCTCTTGCCTACGATATAATCACATGTATGCTGAGCTTTCCCCCTGTATTGCAAGCAAGTGGCACACCACTTTTCAAAGCATTTTGCCTCAGCAAAGTGGGGGTCGGTCTCTTCTCCCTGGTAACGGGCGATAGGACAAGGGGAAATGGTCTGAAGTTGTGCCAGGGCAGGTTTAGGTTAGATATCAGGAAAATTTCTTCACAGAAAGGGTTTTCAAGTACTGGAATGGGCTGCCCAGGGAAGTGGTGGAGTCCCCATCCCTGGAGGTATTTAAAAGACAGGTAGACGAGGTGCTTAGGGACATGGTTAGTGGTGGGATGGCAGTGCTAGGTTAACGGTTGGACTTGATGATCTTAAAGTTCTTTTCCAACCTAAACAATTCTGTGATTCTATGATTCTAGGTACAGTCTCTGAATTAATGAACAGAAGAAAGGAAAGCCATGATAAAGTGTGAGACTTCCTATAACTTTATACTCTTGATTAGAGCAAAAGCAAACCATTTTGTCGTTAGTATCAACATCCCACCGCTGATAACTTACTTTCCAATACTCACATGCTTCTTTCTACCCCAGTTTTTTACCAGCTCCACTGCACACTTCCTTCTGAGAAGCTGCAGTAGTAAGAGCATGAGCCTGGGGCCCATCTATCCCCCCTTTTTGCCTCTCCCAGCTTTGCAATGCCTCTCATGACATAAACTGAATTTCTGTGGAAAAGTGACCAGTCTGTGAACTCTGCTTCTCCTTGTCGCAGCAATATAGCCTGCAATGGCTGAAAGGGACAAAGTATTGTTTGGCCAAGGCCCTAAAATTCTGAAGGTTCGAGTATTTTACAGTCAAAGTACTTTGAGTACAGAGCATAACTGGGGAGGAACAGCTTCTTTCTTACCAGGATTCAGCTCCTTTGCAACAGTGCCTGCTTTATCTTATTAAAAATAATTAAATTATGCAGACTATCTGCCTTGCCCCCAAATCTTTTCATCAGACCAAAACCTGCTTGTGTATGAGCAGTTTTACTTTGTCAATCCAGGAAAGGAGAGAAAGCTCTCAGAAGGACTGATGAGAACTCTGTATGCTAATTGCCTTTCTGACTGGAGAAAAATGTAGCAAAAAACTGATTATAAAGGAGGACAATGAAAAATTAGTTGCTTTGTCTAAGTGCTTCCAGTTGTTGATAAATGCTCACTGTTTAGTCTCACCAATTTTTTTCAGCCTGCAGCTGCAGAGCCAGTGTTCCTCGCGCCTCACCATGACTGACGATCTGACTGCATGCCAGATAATCACCAATTCCTGCTCTGCTGTCTGCTTCAGTTATTTTTTTAAGAGCATTTTTTTTCTCCTTTTCTTGAACCTGATGATCTCACACCGGAAATTCAGCTTTTCTCCCAAAGAAGAGGGTCTTTTGTGATGGCAACAGAGCACTCTTACAATCAGCTGGGAGTTTTCCTTACTCAGGCAAGAAAAAAAAAATAAGGTCAAGAATTGACAGAGTTCCAGCAGTGCTTAAACTCTAGCAGCACAAAAAAGCTATTTAAGAAGCAACAAAAACCTAAAGACACATTTACTCTGAGGTAATGGTGACATAATTTTTTGGAGAATAATTCTCAGTTATTTTAACCTATTTTTTCTTGCTGCATTCAGGACCAAAATGTGAATAGGATATAGATGTAAACTTTACATGGAGACAGTGTGTCTCACAAATCAATGTAGAAATGTCCAGCACAGAAATGGCTCTTTACCTTGACAATAAAGGCCAGTTTGATAGTTTATTTTCTTTATTTCTACAATGAGTCCATTGAAAAACCTTCATCATTTTTATTCTGCTTCAATGCCTTACAGTTTTCTATCCCTTGTAAGGGAAATAAAGTTACTGAAGGCAATTTGGAGACTCTGAATGAGATCTTGTTTTGAAGTTTCATAATGATTTCATGAATTTATTTTGTACTGCAAATTACAGTCTCTTGATTGCTAACATGAGACTTTTAGGTTTTTATTAGCATGTCTGTGGCCAAGAGACTGGTCAAATTTACTTTAGCCTTGATTCAGGCTTCAGCAGTGCCCTTACTTTATAAGTAAAAGATCCCTTTGTGATCAGAATGTCTTTACCCTGCTAATCTAATTTCTGTACTCCCATTTTTCATTTCCCAGCTGATGGCTCCATGTCCTCCTGCACAGACATTCCTGGAGAGGAGCTAGTACCTACTGCCTTACCCATATACTATTATGGGAAAGAAAATCTGCTTTTCACCACCATTTTGCCCTTTAGAAAGTCTTTTCAATGCAGTTCCTAGAAATTGACTGTTTCATGAAGCAGTGGAAATGGTCCAGTTTCTCCAGTATGCCACTCCCTGTGCTATTATACGCCCAGGTATGACCCCTTTGCCAGATGGCACAGAGAAGAGGTAAACCAAGGCTTCCAAGGTGCTGTACAAGAATTTCCCATTTTGACCCATCTCTTGTTTAGTGATCTCAAATTATCTTACATGGAAGGCAGGATAGGGGAATGAGGATTGGTTTTATCTCAGGTAGCTTTAACTTTCTAAAAGCTTTTTGTATCATCTAATTCAGTCATAGAGATGATAGAGGTAGAGATATAGACAGACAGAGATGGAGATGGACACAGACAGCTATAGATATTTCTTCTTCAGTAAGTGGAGGAGAGATGCTCACATCCTGAGGCCAGTTCACTCCATTTAAACACTTACTTTCAAATGGGATGGATTGTCCCCTGCTAGTGCCTGTACCTTTAGGGATTATAGTGTCAGCCAGAATGACTCACTTTAGATGTCTGACATATGGACAGAGAAAGTTGCGTGACATCACCACAACATCTTGTGCATGGGCAATTATCACAGAGCAAAGAAACTGGGGTTAATCTCTTGTTGTGTGAGAAAGCAGCTTCTGTGAACCCATCACACTGTGCAAGCTACGCAGCTCCCTGCCAGGATTTGCTCTGCCAGTGAGAACGTAAGTACAGGACCCTTAGGGAGCTGGGGGCAGGGGGATGCTAGTGGGTTTGTTGCAATGCATTATGAGGGTAAAGAAAGGCCAGTTGCACAGGGCTTTAGGCGGGATGGAGCTCTTAGATCACTGTTTAAAACTTCCCATTGAAGAGCCTGGCCAGCTCAGTTCTTCAATGGTGCAAGCATTTAAATGATAAAGAAAGGTTTGTCAAAAATGAAACCCTCCCTAGGCAGATTCAGGATCAGCTACTGATTGTACATCTCAGATTCCACCACTTATTTCTGAATTTGTCCTCCTGGGCCTCCCTGCCCTGTTCATACCTTTGAGAGATACAGTGTACATGAACAGAAATTTCTCTCTTCCACACTGCTTCTTTCCTCCCTTTCACCTGAAAAATAAATGAAGTCTTGCATGGTGAAACATGTGTGTTACACTACAAAAATCTCAAAGTCCTAGTTTTTCAGTGCATATAGTACTTTAAAAGGATAATTGACATAATTGGCAGCATCTCCGTCTTGTTTAAAGGAACACAATGATTCCAGACATTCTCAGTTACAGCAGACTCAGATTTGAATTCTAACAATTAGAAATGTCCACTGGGTAGATCATCTTGTCCTTTCTGCTAATACAGTATTGTTTCCTCTGATATTTTCCTCAGTGCTTCATCCAGTCTAATATTGCCACTCTTCTTGACTGAAAATTTCTTTGCCAAATACGTACATTGCTAGTAAATATGACTGTAGTCAGTCCCCATTTTCCGGTGTTCTGTGGAACCTCATTTTTTCCAAAAGCAGTGATACTTCACAGTACCACTTCCATTAAATGCCCCCTCTCCCACATCAGGAAATCAACAGCATTTTATATATTTTTTAGAATTGAGACCAAAAAGTGTCAGTTTGGCAAATTTGGGCTGGAACTGTCATGCAATGTTCTTGTAAAGGCTCAGACTTGAATACCAGTTCAAATATCATCTCCTTGTTATTCTAGCACATTTGGTCCTGAGATAAAATCCAGACGTTCAAACAAGAATGAAAATGAAAGAACTGAAGATAATATTTGATCCATATTTTGGGCAAAGGTTCACATTTATTTTTAAATAATAAACAGAAAACTGAGCTGAAACACTGTTCTTTTCATTCTTGGTTACTTAACTGTTCATGATACAGTTAAGCCATTGTCTCTACAAAATAAAGTTATTTAGTTCTTTCATAATTTTTTCAGTAATCATGAGTTAATTAGACTTTAGTGTGTTGTATAATATAACAGCTGGATTTGAATCACCCCGGATATTATTTTCCAAAGCCAAAACCACATTGATCTCCCAGTGCATGAATAAAATGAAACCAAATTCTTCCATGAGAATAATAATCACCACACATTTGTGATTCACATTTGCAAAATCAAACCAAGAAATAAATTGTGAAAATGCCAAAATAAACCAAGATATCTTAAATCTATTTTCTACCATGTTTTCCTAAAGAAATAATCTTGATGTGATTGTATTTTCTGGGCAGACAGCTGTCCAACTGTCTACAATGACTTCTGAACCCACTGGGCAATTTTAGTAGAGTTTGACAGAGGCATAAAGGTCACAAAGTCATACTTCAACAAATATGTGAAAATTGTCAGCTAAGTATGGGAAATAACCACCAGCTTCAGGTCTCACTGAGGAAAAGGTAAAGGAAACTTGCTTATCATACATTTTGTTTGCCACCAACCAGCTGCCTAATCAGCTAATGCATAGCTTCAGATGAGCCAGGAGGGAAGAGGATAATATAGGAACATAATGGGATTTGCAGTGGTTCAGTACCAGTACAGAAACTTTAAAGTATACAAATCAATAGGAAATCACACTTCTTCAGGTTGACTGCTTACAGAACAATTTGTTTCTCCCTAAATCAGCAAGTCATTTTTGTTGCTGCTGTTTCTTTTTTCCATTACTTAACAGTGCATTCTGCTAATAAAGCAGTGAGAGGTGAACATCAGAGTTCAGTATCCTACCTAGTAAACACCTGAAAGTTCTATGAATGTGATATTTGACTTAACCAGCTGAGAACTGCCCTTAGAATAGTCTTATTTTCAGTGCTTCAAATAACACAGAATGAAGATTCTAACATTAAGCAGATGAAGAGCATATTTTTAACAGTTAGAATAAGTAGCTACTATAAGACAAAAATGCATGCATAATTTGCTAATGGTAATCCTACAAATAATATCTTAATCTTCATTCTACCAGTTCACTTTATTAAATGTATGCTGTTATTATGATTGACAATATGAAAAGAAGTCTTTGAGCCAGAAGACTGGCTGTCTTATTCCTGGCTTGTGCCACTGATTTGTTTTGTAATCATGAACAACTCATTTTACCTTTGTTTCCCATTCTAGTCTTTGTCAATCTTGTTTGCTTATGAACCAGCTTAAAAGAGAAACACTCTGCTAAACATTTGGACCCAATATGCCTGAAAGAATAAGGCTTTTGGCTCTGTTGCAATACTGTTAATGATATTTTTGTTGCTATTATTACACAACTAATGCAATTACTGTAAAGAATCTCTTACAGCTTTATTTTGCTACCTTGGTAATGTATATTTAGGCAAGTCCCTTCTGATGCAAAATTACCATTGGCTTCTACCTCTTCTGTCTTCCATGTACAGAAAAACAGTGACCGTTTGGTGTCTTTTTACAAATAGAAGACCCTTTCCTTTTAGATCCGATCCACCTCCCACTGTGACAAGGTTCTTATATCAGGGGGAATACTGCTAATAGGAGTTCTTATTGACAAAGCTGTTCAAGACTGAACATTGCATAATTGTACTTATATAGGAATCTAAGAAATTCTAAAAATCATAGAAATTAGTGAAACATATGGGTTCTGATTTGTAGCTGATATAACTGATTATGCTTTGTGACATTATTCATTGTGAAAATTTGTTAAAAATCAGTTGTCACGATTAGTGGTCTTGAATCCCTTGCCATTTAACTTTTTTATGAATTTGGCCTGATCAATAATTGTATTAATGATATATAACAGCCAGTAGCTGGAAATACTGAAGTTGTGTAAGACATTTAAGCACACATGTTCCTTTAAAATAAAACACTTCACTATGTTGGATTAATATCACTCTTGCACAAAGAACGTACATGAACATATTGGACTGCTTAGTAAATGATCTTCTTCTTGGGCATTTATTTTTTATTATGTGGGTCTCAAAGCTCCAAACTAAGCCTAAGTATAACGTTGCTGAAGTGAGTTAGGCGCTTTTCAGGATTTTCAAAGACCTTCGGGACATGATCCACAAAAGGACTTTGTGCACCCTGCTAGCACTTCAGAACATAAACCCTGGAGCACTGCATCCAGGTCTGGAGCCCTCATCACAAGAAGGACATGGAACTGTTGGAGCGGGTCCAGAGGAGGGCTACAAAACCGATCTGAGGGCTGGAGCACCTCTCCTATGAGGCCAGGCTAAGAGAGTTGAGCTTGTTCAGCCTGGAGAAAAGAAGGCTGCGGGGAGACCTGATTGCGGCCTCTCAGTACCTAAAGGGGGACAATCTTTTTAGTAGGGCCAGCTGTGACAGGAGAAGGGGTAATGGTTTTAAACTAAAACAGGGTATGTTTAGACTGGATATAAGAAAGAAATACTTTACAATGAGGGTGGTAAAACACTGGAACAGGTTGCCCAGACAGGTGGTGGAGGCCCCATTCCTGGAAACATTCAAGGCCAGGTTGGACGGGGCTCTGAGCAACGTGATCTAGTTAGCGGTGTCCCTGCTCCCTGCAGGGGGCTTGGACTAGATGACCTCTAGGGGTCCCTTCCAACCCAAAACATTCTATGATTCTATGATTCTATGATTTTAAATGCACAGGCCACTGCTCAGATGCTGCTTAAACTTGGAAGGTGTTTAGTTTTCACATCTGTTTAAATGGCAGGTACTGCCTCATTCCCATTCTGTCTGAGCCCCAGACACAGCTACAACCTCAGGCCAAGCGCTACAAAACTTTGTCCAGTGTCTCTCCAAACTGGCCTCCCAGTGGGCTTGCGGTGACTTGTCACAGCCCATCCAGCCCTTACCTCTGTCACACCATGCCCAAGCATGTTCTTCAGACACCTAGGTGTTCTTAACTAATATGGCCACCCCAAAAGACATACATTGTTTGAAAATCACACTGCTGTTTATGGTAAGTAGATATACCAAGATGGCTTTGAAAGTCTGGCCCTAAGTGAGCTCGCTCTCTCCACCCATCTCCCGTGTTCTCTCTCTCTGTTATGCTACTTCTTTGCTATTATTTTTCACTGTGTTGCAACTATTTGGCACGTTTGTTCCCTGATCCCAGAAACCTTTCTGAGTCTTCCAACTCACCTTGTTAACCAATAAGCCAAAAAATATCCAGACAGCAGTTGCCAGTAACGATGAAGTGAAACACCCACTTAGTGGTGTCTCCTAGGTTTCACTATCAAAACTGAAGGTAATTAGACCTAGATCTAAAATGGCACAATGCCATTGACTTCAATGGAGATAATTCATTTAAACCAGCTGAAGATATACCTCAAATTTTAATGACTCATTACAAGTTCAAATGACCCATGACACAAAGGCACATTTTAGGTTTTAAAATTATTTGACACTTTTTTTAAAGTAGCTGATCAATTATTTGAAACAATGGCATTAATTGTGCTCATTCTTTTCACTTATGTGAGTACCAAACAATTTGTGTTATTGATCCAAGCATAGTGTTACAGTAATTTCTTCAGTGTTTTGTAAGATTATGCACTCTGGTGGTTGTCTATACCAGTGATTATTGTTAGCACAGCCCTTTTCCCCGCTGTTTATTTCATACTACAATGATTATAGTTATTATCATTACTGTAATTATTGTTACGAGTGTCAGATTGATTAACAGGTTCTATAAACACAAACACTTTTTAAAAAAAGTATTTGTCAAATGAAGCAATATAAAATCACACTTTTTCCATTCAAACTATTCTTATGTTTTATTAGTTGTACTCATTCATTCTCTTTCATTAAAAAAAAAAAAAAGCATCCTACACACTGATGAGCTTATTTGGCTAAAGCCTTGGCTTTTGGCTGCTAGAAAGAGAAACATTTAGCAGCACAATGTCTGTTCTTGTGAAACAAAGTAATACGTACAGTTAAATAGAGTAGGATAGGCAGAATGGAGATTTACTGAATGTCAGGGCACCACGATGTCTTTCACCAGCAGTTAAGCTCCAGCCTAAGAAAACAGAAAGTCTGCCACAAAACCGGAGGTTTAACATTTGGTATATACCCCATCTTCTTCTTTTCTGGCCAAAATTAGCCCTCAGGCTGCCTGCAGACCCAGTCCTCCTGCTGTGAACCAGTGTGCCTGCAAGGCCGGCTGCAGCTTCTCAGGGCAGGCGCTGTGGACATGCGGGACCGCCTGCCTGAGAGCACCCAGGGAGCGGGCAGACCTCGGACGCGTCCCCCCAGGGTGGCTGGGCGGTCAGCCGGCCACCCCAGGGTTCAGTGGGCAGGTGGCTGCCAGCATGTCTGGTGCTTGGAGCAGCTTTGGCAATCACACATCAGCTGCTGTGAAGTCACAGTCACTGAGTCACTGTCAGCTTACTCCTTCTCTCCCGCTGTGAGGACATCTATGATGGGCACTGCTGGAGGAGTCCCATCAGTGGCCAGCACAGAAGGCCACACCACCTGCCAGACCCACCTCTGGGGATGCACAACGTAGAATGGGTGCAGTTACACACTGCTTACAGCTGGTTTCCCCAGCTGATACAGACTGGAATTGTTCATAGAAAAATATAATTTCATCTCAAATAAAACATAATAACTAGTTATTAGAGTACTATCCTGAATGGTGAGGATAAGGGTAGTCAGCTACTTGCTGTAGTCTGGTGCTGGCCAGGAAACAGGTTATTTCGTTTGGAAGAAACCAAAGAATTTTTTTTTTCCTGCATGTTGTTTAAGGATTGTGGCTCTAGTAGCAAAAGTACCACAGGAGTTTTTTAACGCTTTTGCTGTGTGTGTTGACCTTCCTGCAAGCCATGAGAATTTCTGATTCATCCACAGTATATTTTCATGGCTGGTTTTACCTGGCTTCCAGGTCTGCGGGAAATTTAATAAACTGCTTTGTGTATGTTTATACTTTCAAATGTTCTTAAGTAACAATGACATCCATGTAATTGAGGTACGAAATAACTTCTTCACTGTATTGATCTTGAAGGTCAAAGAGCCACTGGTGGCAGTTCGAGCTATTGTATTCTGATTCAGCTTGAGTTTTAGGGTTGTGTACAGATCAGGTTTTATTTTATCTGATCCAATTCACCTACTATCCCTGCTGAGGGTACAATTTCAGTAAGAAAGGACTGTGTCTTTACAGATCAAAGATAGCCAGAAGGAAACCAGAGAACCAGGGAATGGAAAATATAGGAAAGAATATACTCCTCTTTCTGATACAATTAAATAGAAGAGTGTTGTTGAACCATTTAAAGTGTCTCACCTCTCCGCATGAGAAAGCCATAAATAATGTAAGGAGAGGGACTACTTTTCTTCACAGTGCCTGCACAATAGTATGTGTTGAAAATGACATGCACATGTCCCCATCTGTGAATAAATGTTTGGTTAGATCTTAAGTTCATGCACAAAGAGCAATAAAAAATTAAATAGACAGAGAAAGAAAAAAAGAAAAAGAATAGTAAACAAAGGTCAGATCTCTATGGGTTTGTTTAAGAACACAGAGAAACAGGAGACAATATTGGTAGCTTTAGTATATTTAATACAAAATATAAATGATGGAATTTCTGGAGTAATGTATTGGAATTTAATATCCAGCTCCCAATCTCTTTGATCCCTCTGAACAGTTCTTTTTTCCAAGCTGTACTGACATATGTTCAGTGTAAGCCAGAACTGGATGGCTGGTGCTGCAATGTTCTTCCACACAGTTGCTTTTTATCCAAACTTCCAGAAATTTCTTTTGAAAACACATCTAGAACATTATATACTTGAAAATAAGTTCATGCAAAAATGGAGTTTTTAAAGTTTATGTTAAACTCTCAAACACAATATATTACCCCAAAAAATTCCCTCCCAAGGCAATGACATTAAGCATACTTCCTCCTGCAGCCATCGTCTCCATTTCGGACCCAACAATGTAAATAGATAGGTCACCCACTCCTGCTCCAGTAAACTGAATCAAATGGCAATTACTGCAGTGTAGTCGTGGGGGCAGCGGGAAGGTTCCTGCAGCACAGCATAGCTATGGGTAGAGGACACCAAAGAGAAGCTGTCCCAGAGTTCCTAGAACTTACACAGCTCCCTCCATTCACGGCCTCCTAGTGCTTATATGCGCAGCCCTGGGAAGGGGCTGAGGGTCTGGAAATCTTAGCAGACGTCTCCCTTACTAATATCCCTGTAACATCAGGATTTTGTTACATCTTATAATCATGCATTATCCACAAGCATATCCCAATGGCATTCCTAACCTATTTACAGTTTAAAATGCGCAGATCTTACCAAGGAAGAAGATAATCTCTCCATAAGCCTAATTACCACTCTATAAAATAAAAACCTAGGAAAATATGCTGACACCCATCCACCATATGTTAGAAGAGAACTGAAAACAGTATGGATGGATTTCTGTGCACGAAGTGTGTATCATCTCACTTCAGTCATTGTGAGACCCCTCTGATCCTCATCACCCATATGCTTTTATTCACACTGTGGTCCAAAAATTCCAGATCCCAAACTCAAATAACTTCACAGATTTCTGTGGACAGCTTTCTTCTAGAGAAGGGAGAAAAGAATAAGAGGAGCAGATAGTTTCTATTAGAACCTGCTATACACAGAGGCAAGAGCAGGACCTGTGGGGCCTGTGGTTGGTCTCTGAGATTTGGGTGCCATTAGTATGTGGAGAGGCTAATTAGAAGCTTCTGACTGGCTAGGTGTTGGCACATGATGCTTGTGATGAAAGGAAAGCTTAAATCCCAGAGGAGTCAGATGAATGTATTGGTTGACAAAACAGAGAATCTTCCAAAGGTGCTGGAAAAAGGGGCACCTGGCCTTGCAGACACCCACTGTAAGTCTGCTGGCAGCCAGCACGGCAGGTCAATCTCCACAAAATAGTTAATATTTGCAATATCTGATGACCTCCCCCAGCACCATGAGAGTGCTTGGAATAGAATTTATCCAGGATCTTTATAAACTCTTAATCTTGCAGGTCCATATTGCAGGTCCACATATTAAACCACTCTGTGTGCATTCCTGAATTTCCCTTTAGCACCATGGAGTGGGTGACACTACCAAGAGTATGCAGCAAACAGTAAGCATGACACTGGAGCTCAAGAAGCTATTGACATCTGTAATACTCACGGTGGTACTGCCAGAGAATCCCTTCACTATGTTGTCATATTTTAAAGCTTTCTAACTTTTTTTTCGAGTGTGTGAAGTGCTTCCATAAGACTGACGTCTGATGCTGGGAAAACAGGAACTCAGTCTGCACTGGGTTACACCATCAAGACAATGGAATCATTGTAAAAAGAAAATATTAGTATTTTAGTACTAGCTCTGCTGGATGTTACTTGCAAAAATGTTTTCCAAGGGACACCTAATGGTTTCACCTGCCAATGGCAATTTTTAAAAATGCTGAACTGTATTAAAAGGCCTCAGGTACCAGTTCTCTTTCTCTCACTAAATAATGGCTGATTCTCTTGTATGCTTTAGACTCCCCTCAACACAGTCAGTGGCTTCTGTGTTGAAAAACATTTAAAGAACGTTTCAAGAAACAACGTCAGTGTTTCTGATATTTTCAACACCATTTGAATGTTTGAAACAGCCTACCAAATATCTCAGTTAATTTCTTCTAAATAGCCTTCTGATTCTTAATAAACACAGAATCATAAAAAGGATACTAATTATCAAGATCCCCCTGCTCTCCAGATGGCCACTAGCTCATTTCCCACTCTACCCTTCATCACTTTGTTTTAGTCTTTCCAAACACAGTTCCTATTCTTTTCTAACATACCTCAAGGATATGTTTTTTATGATTGAAGGATTGAGAGGCTGATGCTGCTTTTCATATACAAGGGGGAAAAAAAACCAGCATCAAGCAAAGGGTTACAGAGCTTTTAGCTCCTATAAGAACTATTGTCAGAAGCTCTGTTAGAGATCAGCCCAGTCTTGAAATAAAGTGGAAAGTCCTGAGACACAACCTGTTGTGTACAGGGCCTAGAAATGGAAGAACATTGCCAAGAATATATGCTCTGAGAAAAGCTTATTTGCCGATTTGTGAGATCTGTTCTGTGGCACACTTTGGGATTGCAGTTGGATTTTGTGGACTGGCTGACTCTTTTCTCAATCACAACAGTTTTTAGTGTATTCCTGCCTCATATTTCCTGTCTGAGGAACCAAAGGGTCACACTTGTATGTCTGGAAGGAAGCATGACATGTGCTAGATCTGTATGGTTGATACAGTGGATATGGTTTGTGATCTAACAGTGAGAAGGTGGTGAAACCAATAAAATTAGTTTGACCAACATTACACATCTATACAGAGGATAAAGCAAATTGCCAGGGTAAAAACCAAAGAACTTAGGGGTCAAATGAGGGCTTAAAATGTAAAAGCAAGCTTTAGGCAAGAGAAGGAAATGAAGGCACAGTCTTTAGACAATAAGACGATCTATATGTTTTTTACTGCTCCCAATCAGCCAAGATTTCAGGATGTTGATAAGGTGGCTCTTGTGGGAATTAATAAATTTGATAAATTGAGGAGACAGCAAAAGGTGTCCCTTTCCCTATGGGTACGTAACTGATGACACCACAGAGGCAGGGCCAGTAATTGCTTGCTGATCTCTGTCTTAATACATCTGACCAGATGCAAAAAGGAAACAACAAAAGCTGATGTGATGGATCAGTCCTAAAGGAAGTCAAAGTCCAAGCGCTGAGACCAGGGGAAAGAGAGGAGTCTAACTGTCTGACCTCCCAGGCAATTTACCAAATCAGAAACTATAAACAGGCTAATTCTGTCATAATCACATCCATAAACGTATCCCCCCAAGCAGCTGACACACATGCCTTACTGATGCTTTTGTTCATCTAAGACATTATTCACGCAGTGCAATTTGATACTTGTTTGGGCGAGCAGCCTGCCCAAAGACACTTGTAAAATCTGGGAAGGTGAAGCCTTGGTATAATGTATAATTAATGAATATGCTGGGAAATGATGCAATTTGAAGTATATTTACAGAATCACAGAATCACAGAGAATCACAGAATGGCAAGGGTTGGAAGAGACCTCGGGAGATCATCTAGTTCAACCCTCCTGCTAAAGCAGGGTCACCCAGAGCAGGTTGTGCAGGACATCGTCCAGGCGGGTTTTGAATATCTCCAGAGAAGGAGACTCCACAACCCATGTGGTTGTGTATTTTTGTAAGATGTTTTGGTTTTCTTTAGCTGTGATGATATCTATGAAGAGCAATGTATTTGATTACCCTGGCATGCAGCACAGTGACGTGAAGCTTTGTTCACTGAATAGTCTGAGATTCACCCATTTTAAGGCCAAAAATAAACCACGGTAATTATATAGCCTGATTTCTTGTTTGATTGCAGAAATGGAAGGATCAGGAACAACAGGAGCTGTTCTTGGCCCAGGTCAGACAAAATGTTCAAGTTCTGTTATTGACCTTACCCTGGCATTCTTGTTCTTTCCATTGAGTTATTTTATCCCTTTTTCAAGCCTTCTCACCTCCCATGTAAAAATAAAATAACTTAGCATAGAAGCCACACAGAGGCAACCAACATGATTGCAAAGGGAGAGAGTGGAAAAGGGCAGTGTAAAGAGTGGGGGGATACTAAAGAAAAGAGCTCAAAGGGACCTCAAGTAAACAACCTCTGTTATTACTGTCTCTCTTCATCCCTGTGGTTCCTTCCCACAAAGTAGGTGATTGCTACCAAGCCTGAGGAAATATCAGTTATGAATTATATTTTGCAATTTAGATAGTAGTAACTAAATAAATTTCATTTGACTATTTTCAGAGGTAAGCCCCTTTTCTTGGAAGAATATCCCTGCCTTCAGTAAAACCACTCTCACTAGAAGCCTCCCTTAAGACTGTTTCCAACCTAATATTAAGTCCCTTTCAGCCTTTAGCACACCACAGGAAGAGACAGAAAAAATGTTCACCACAATTCAAGAAATCAAAGGATGCTAAAATCTAACCTGTGAACAACCTTTCCACTTTCATGGCTAAATGTTACAAGTACCTTTTATTTCTTGACAGCCTGCATTCTTGGGTCCCAGGTGTAAATACTTTGGAAATCTGAGATGCGAGGCTTTCAACTGTATGCTGAAATCTGTAAATATCAGGCACAATTTCCTTTTATTTTAATGAGTGGGTTGTCATGGAAACTTTGCAGTGGACTCTGGGCTTCATACTCAAAACTCTTGAGGTTTCTGGCAGTTCCCTGATGGGTCCTGTCAACTGCTCTTTTCACAGGAAGTGATAATAAAAATTCACTTTCCTGTTCAGTGAACCCTGAATGAACTGAAGGAGAACAACCTCAAATCCACTTGCTTCCTCTCACTCCAAATTTCATATGCATGACTGATAACATGCTACTTAACCCCTTCAATAACTTTGTAAAGTGCTGAGATCAGTAACAGTTAAAAATTCTCTATTATTATATGATCTTGAAAGTGATTTGATTTTTACTTGAAACAGGTATAAAAAGCTGACTTCTTACAAATTTATAAATGCTGACCTCTGAGTGTGGTTGGAGAGTTAAAAGGACAAATCCTCAACAGTTTTAATCAGAATACTTTTTTCTTCCCAGATATGTTTCCTGAGCTTAAAACATTTCCAAGTAATGGCAGAATGAGGTTTATTTCCCGTTTTCTGATTTTTAATATATTTTACTCTGTAAATGTCACATTAGTGAGCAAAAGCCAAAAAAAACCCCTAAGCATCCTTTTTTTAGTCCACAATGAGGTATTTTTCAGGAAGGTTCATATATTCAGAAAGTTCTCCTGCTGTACAGCACCTCACTGTTACGGAACCATCTTTTGAGAACTATTCCCTCAAGGCTTCTGCTTTTACTGCTGAGGAAAGATTCCTGAAATTTGTCCTGGACATGATCACCAAAATGCCTGGAGATAATCAGGCATCTATGCTGCTGTTCATGCCCTTTCTCTTGTTTTTCATATTTTTCAATTTCATGGCTGTCACCTTTCAATGCATTGACCCACATTCTGTATATTAAGCTAACCTGTCCCTCCCACAGCTGACTTTTGATGCATCTGCAAGGAAAAGCAAAGAACTGCTTGAAACAGGTGCCACTGAGTGTTTATTGGCTTGTGTTATTGAGTTTTAGTAACAACTTCAGGAAGATTTTGCAACTCCAGCAGCTCTGGCATGTGTCCAGCCTTCCTGGAAGGTGAGTGACTCCAGCACGTAGGATGTTAGCTGCTGTGCCCTCACTGCTATCAGTCATCTCTCCACTTTGCTGCACAGTCAGCTTCTTGACCTTATCGTCTTACCCTAATGTTAGGTTCATTGAGAGGAACCTCAAAAACATGCAAGCAAACAAACAAAATTCCCCAACTTCTAGCTGCCTATACACCAATATAATAAACAGAAGAGAAAGCAGAGTTGCTCACCCATTGCTGTAAAGTCACTTAATACTACTTAATCCTGCTGGGAAGCTTTGCATGGTTAAAAAGTTAGAAACCTCTGCTTCAACTATTTAGAAAGGAACAGATGGCAAAAGGAGGGAGGAAAATGAAGAGGTATTACTTGTCACTGACAGCTCATATGCAATGGCTACAGGTCATGTTCAAACAGGTAAAACACTAAATGGGCTCAGATTCAGTGCTTCTTTTCACCTGTCCATTTACATGAGAAAACAGTATGACCACACCCGTATACATTTATATTAAGTATATATAAAAAGGAAAAAAAATATATACACATATTATTTTAAGGAACTCTGTTATCAGAGAGATACACCATTTTTTCTACCTGAAATATTGCTGCTTTGACTGTTCCTAAAATTTCTATGAGCGATATTGTTACTTCCACATGAAACTTGTGATAGCTGAACGGGACCTGCCTGAAAAACTAAAGCATATTGCCTGAATAAGCAACATTGACCACGACTTGAGCAGACTAAAATCCTGATCCATTGTTCAATACTTACCCCTTGAAAACAGGCAGGTTCACAAAAATGAAAATAGTTGAGGCAGATCAGCTGGAAGAAAAAAGCAGAAACACAAAAGTGTGAGTTATAACAGCCTGGTGTGGAGGTGCAGTGGAAGCCTCTAAGCTCGGTGAAGGCCACTGTTCAGAGGACTGAACAGCAATGGGTGTTACACGATCCGGTGGAGGGAAGCTTAAGTAAGATGCAATCAATAGAAAGAAGATACAAATACTTGATATGAAGAATTTGCCAGTAGATATGGTGTATTTTTCTCTACTAGAATTTTAAAAATCAAGGTTGCCTGTGATTTCAAAAGGCATTTGCTGATAATCCACAGCTACTATTCTTGAAAGCAGATCCAGAGGAAATACTATGGTCTCGTATGGGCAGCATGACTAGATCATGAAATGGTCTCTTCTGATGTTAATGTCCGAGAAAGTGATTATCATCATGTGAACTGCAAAACCTTCAAGTCCTTTCTCCAATCCCACAGCACCACCACAAAGACAAAAGTTCATGCTGAAGTGGCCCATGTCAGTAAACTGCTAGATTAAGCTTCACTGTTATCACCATCCTTGAGCAAGCACAGAGCCTCCACATTCAGATTTTGTGGTAGTGTTGCTGTGTTTTTGTCTGTACTTTTGTCTCAAAATATGCTGACGCCCAGCTGACTTCAGTTCAGGCACAGTGACACCCCACAGCACTGTGTTTCTCTAGAGGGATGTAGAACTTTCCTAGATCAACAGCACAAATTGTCCCAGTGCCTCACTTTGCCTAGGAAGAGCGTAATGGTCTTCCTACTAGCATCTAACTGGAAAATACCCAAAAGTACAAAAGTAAGTTTATTCACATATTTCACATGATAAATATGCACACATTTTAACATTCCTGCTTAGGATTTCCATACTGACCGTTGGCTGAGATTCTTTTCACTTGTAAAAATTATTAAAATAATGATCAGCTGCACCAAGTGAACAGTTTCTGGTTTCAAATACTCTCTCTCCAGGACACTAGCATTTTAGTGTTTGTGTTTTCCATTTGGTGGTGTGGTCATTTCTTCATGTTAAACTACTTTGTGACAGATCAAGAATTTGCATTTTGTCTTTACACACCATGAGTATGCCCATTGACTTCCAGTGGCCTTGGAGTCAACGGAGCTGTCACATATATAAGTCATCACAGTGTCAGTCAGACATTTAAACAGCAACCGTCCCATCTAGCTAATTCTGCGGAAGAATTCAGTCATTTTTACATGCTACATTTTTGAACACACAGATCACATACCCTCAGACAGAGGTTTGAAGATGGGTGGGGACTGAAACTAAACCATTATATGTGTTTTACATACAATATATATAGGGCCCACTATGAAATTCAGCCCGCTTTCTGTTTCTTCGAATAGACAGCATTTTAATGAAGGTATTAGGGACAGTAGGAGCAGTAGTGTAATAAAACAGCATAGAAAGTGTAGGAAACATGGATCCTTAGTTATTTTTGATCATACATTTCAGACACTTGTCCTTCAAACAGTGTTTATATCGTAGTTTTATAATCTCACCATACTTTTATTACATTCATGAAAACAAAACAATTGCTATGGCAACATGCTGAGATGGTATTTATAGTGTTTCACACAAGCAAACAGGTTGGCAAACAACAGAGAGAAAATGGACATTAAATTACCTCAAATGAAGAAAAAAACAAAGACATAACGAAATGAGAAAATTATGTTGCTAAAGTTTGCTCGATGTGACATGTATCTCTGCCAGTTATCACTGAACTGGCTCTATTTTGTACATAAATAAATGCAATATGCATGGTTTAAAAAGACACTTCAAACAATTTTATTTTTAATATTTACAGCATAGTAGAAAGAAGGATAGGTGGCTGAATTCACATAAGGTGAGACAAAGCTATTTCATTATGGAAAAGGGCACCATAATAGCAATACATAAAAATCAAGACAGAGAGGCAGAAGACTAGTTATAATAAATCATTCTGACACTGTAGTTAACATCACTCTGAAGAATTATGTGATGAAGCCTGGCAAAATAAAGGGAAATGTATATTTATGCTAATTCACAAGTAGAGTGTTTTGAGCAAGTGAAAATAAAAAAAAAAAATCTGACAGCAATTCAATGGACTATTGGAGTATTGTAAACTGGTAGTTACAAAGTGGCTTCTTAAGTTAGCCACCTACTAGATCATAGAATCATAGAATCCTTTAGCTTGGAAAAGACCCTTAAGCTCATCAAGTCCAACCATTAACCTAGCATTGACAAGTCCACCACTAAACCATGTCTCTAAGTGCCACGCAGGAATCCTTTAACTTTAGTTAGATGACAGGAAGGAATAAAAACCTCACTTGTCACACATACATGTTAAATGTGCATTAGCAGATAATCTGATCAGCATCTTTTGGACAAAGATTTTACATCACTGAAATCTGAAAAAGAATTTTAAAAGCTGCCTAAGTGGAAAATACATGAAATAAAATGTGCATGCTTTGAAATAGGGATGGATAGCTTGACTATGATTCAACATGAATTCTGATCCTGGCTTTTTACATTTTGAAACCTACACTATCTTCTTACAAACTAGCAAAAATAGACAAAAAATGGGCAGAAATGCATTACATGATACATGTACACTGACTTATATACAGAATATATTTTGGGGTAGTTTTAGACAAGCACAAATAACTAGTTAAACTAAGGACTTTTGCTTTTACAACTACATAGAAATATGGAGAGGTATGGAATCAGAGCTTGAGTTATGCATGCATTTTAAGCTACCAAATGCTGCCAAATTCACACTGCACTTAGAAGTTACACTGCATGACACTGCTAACTTAGAAGAATGCCTGAGGATGTTGTCTGAGATGCTGTATATGACCTGAATGATTTAAATAACACAGATGAATGGAAGGACTTGTGCTGCTGCTTCGCTGTGTCACAGCTGAACACAAACCTCTACGTTTTGCATCCAGGCATGGCAGCTCACCTGCGACAGTAATTTAAACACAAATTCTCCACCCAGAAATTGAAGCAAATCCTACTCTGGAATGTGTGTAACTGGTATTTGCCACGTTGCTGGTTGATAACTGGCTTTCACTAAAACTTACACTGCTTTAATATCACCAGCTTTGCAGTACCCAAATTGGAAGAGCAAGACGTTAGCGGTGTGCATCCCTGCCCCAGCTGCTCGTGTGTGTGCCCTCACACCACCTCCAGACACAGCTGAGCTGACACAACTCTTTGTGGAGCTGCACTGTCACCGATGACTGAACTTATCTGGCTTGAAAATAAGGGGTTTTTTTCCTTTGTGGTATTTTTGACCTGCATTGGTTCATTTTTTCAGCCAAGAGCCTAACATCATAAAAGCTTGTGTTGACACAACTAAGGGGCTGAAGGAGTTGGGAATGCTTTAAACTGTCGTTGTCACTGAAGCTAGCATATTGGGAAGCTACAGCTTGAGGAGAATAGCACATGGTATTTTCCCATATGAAACCAATACAGTACCACATTAATGATTCTGTATCTCCAACAATACTACATTTTTGGCCATTGTAGTTAATGGGAATTGGATTTGCACTGCCCACGGCAAACATTTGGTAATAATCTGCAAAACAACAACAAACCCTATAATTTTAAAAAGTTAACTGAAATGCATTGAAGTGCTTTTCTTACAAGGAAAATAAAACATTTAATATAAAACCTATTTTGCTTCTAGTATTTATTTTAAAACCTTCTATTTCAAATCAGCAGCACGTGACTGAAAATGTTAATCATCCCATGTTTCTTTATGACTAATGGGCATCAAAAATTGTACCATGCATTCCAGAAAGTAAAAAGGAATTTTATCCTAGTTTAAGGATATAGTCTTAATTTAAGTATTTTATTATATTCTAAAGGAGCAAGTGGAAAAGTATGTGTGGGAATGAACTAAAAAAACCTGAAAGATAAGGATTTACTTAAGGCCAGTCAGAATGATTATTTGAAAACTATGTCTTGTCATACCAGCATGATTTCTCAGCTGCTCATTTTGAGGCAAAGTGCCTGACAAAGATCTTTTTTATTCATTTTTTTATTTCCTTCTGCCTCTGAATTCCATAACATAAGCTGTCAGGAACACTGGGATTTCCTTTCATACTGCATAACAGTTTGGTTTTGTTTTTTTTTTTTTTTAAAGAGCTCTATATGATATCAGCAAGATGCGCATTGAACAGATTATGAATTAGTTATAGGTAGATCTCAGTATGGGATCCCAGTGTAATGATGATCAATACTCTATGTTATTCAGCACTTCTGTCATTGATCAAGAATTAAACACAGTATTGATTCTAATGTATTTTGTAAGTCATTCAGAAAGAACACGGATAATTAGTGGAAGCATTCCTGTATTGCTTGGTAAATTCACAGAATGCATTTAAACACCACTAAATGCAAAGTGAAAAATCTAGAAAGAGGCAGACTATACTTACAGAATGAAGGACTATATCCTGGAAAGCTGCAATTCAGCTGGGCACTGCTGGATGAGCAATTTGACATGCATTCTCAGTGGTTTGCATAACATTCTTCCGCGATGGCAACAAAAGGAATATTTATAAGACTACATAGTCAGTTGAGGCTAGTACTGAAACATGGCATGACATTTTCTTATTGCTATTTTTTAAAAATGACATTGACAAATCATCCAGAAAACAAGCCATGAAGATATTTAAAAGTGGAAGGAAATACCTCAATGTGAGAGACTGTACAAGTCCATCTGTTTACTTTTTAAAAAAGCAGACTGAAAGGGGATTTGAATGTATTGTATAAAACCTTCTTGTGAAGAAATACACTGAAGGGTGTCTAATCCAGTGGAGAAAAACTGAAACCAGACAAATTCAAATCAGGAATTAGGAGCACTCTTCTAACATTGGCAGCGATAAGTCAATGAAGGAAACTACCAAGCGAAAAGGTGTGTTCTGTAACTGTTGATGTCTCTGGACGATGTTTGACTTGAAAAACAAGATATAGTTCAGCAACACCCCTGATTAAGCCCAGAGCATACCCTGCTGTGTGGAATCTCGCTGTCTGTCATATATAGGTAAAATACATGATCTAGTGTCTCCTTTTTGATTTAAACTGGAAAGATGCCTGCTTTAAGCTCCTGGGGGCTTTTACATGCCATCACCCAACCACAAGAAAATCTGTTGTCCAGTAGTAACTGAACTGTTATTCTTAACATTGTTTTCAGTGCTATTCTTAACAAGGTACAGGTCTTAAATCATTTCTCACTAAGAAGAAACATCTGCATCCTCCTACACTGGAGATCAGAGGTTGTTGGTAGACAGAAGAAAACACTGGTCCACTCTCAAGCTTGTCTTTTCATTATATTCTCTGATTTAGAAGACATCTGCATATTATTCTTAACAGTGATGAAATTATAACTTCCTTTTGTCTTTAATAAAGCTCTGTAATTTCGAACAGTGGCATGATTTTTTCATGTAGTTTTAGAGAACAGACTCTTCTTGCCTTAGTGGGGGGGATTATGCACGCACATACATCTATCTCTACTCTGCCTCTCACAATATTAATAACTTTTCTAATGATTAAGATTTTCCTAAAAGGACAGTATTTCTAGAAAATAATTTATGTGTCATATTTGATAATTTAAGTATGATATAATCTAAATGGTACAAATACAAAAATGTGTATTTAAAAACAGCTATATTGTAAGTCACGGCCTTTAACATTTGTGCTCTAGAAACTGATTGTCATTAAAATACCAGTCAAACAATGCTCAAATTGTCCTCAGAATTACTCAATGTCTTGGGTATTGCCATGGACGGATTTAGGTTTGTGGCTCTGGTGCTGGAATTCACCCCATAGAGGTTGTACAACACACACCATGAAGCCTGGGGTGGGACATGAGCTGGGAACAGGACCTGGACAGTCAGCACAAAGAGCAGAGCAGAGGAGTAAGTTGGTCAGAAAAAAAATATTAGAGAGTATGAACAGTGAAATTCTGCCCTTCCACCAGACTTTTGTGTACAAACGCAACTGGACTTTCTGTCTGACAGCTGTTTCTGACCATTCATGTACAAGCCTTTCCTCAGGCAGGGATGACCAGCTCCCTTCTCTCTGACAGCTTTCTGAGGAGGAGCTGATGGAGGTGGCACTGCTTGCCTCTCGAACTGCAAGGTTCAATGCCACCCACCACTGCAGATGAAATTGTATCACTGCAGAAAGAAATAGAAGATTTCAGATAGGATCCAGGGGCACAAAAGAGGATGACTGACACCTCCTAATGCAGAATCCACCAGCCAGGGAAAGGCCTCAGTCAAGAGGGCTCAAGGAGAGGAAGATATGTCTACAAATGAAGTATGAGATATTTTGGGCAGGTACTACAGTAAAATCTTACTTCTTGGTTCTTAGACTTCCCAACCTTTATGGCATTAAATTGGAGACTGCATATATCTTCAATTTATGTATTGTTATTATACCCATTTCCCAGCTAGCCACATCCCTTTTGTAGGTTTATTGCCTAGTTCCAGCTGCAGTCTGAGCCTGAGCTCTTTCCAAAATCTAGTTATACCTCTCCACATTGTTCCAGCATGAATTCAGGCTGCCTGGGTAATGCACATTGACAGAAAAGATTTCTGGCATTCTTGCCCTCCTCATACTGTCAAAAAGGCAAATGAGATACATGAGAATGGCCAGGACATGCCAAGGTCCATTCACACTTCAAATAAGCATACCACAGAGTGTCTGCAATGTCCCCAACCCCCCCCACCCCCCCTTCCCTCCCTCTTTTTTCTCCTAGATAGCAAAGAAGAAAACAGATTTTGAAAATACCTGGAAGTGTGAATTCACACACTAAATAAATGTTTTTATATCCCTTTAAGCAAAGCAGATTGACAGCTTACTCAAAAAGTACTTCCAAACACAATGCTTCATTAAACAGCTAAAACGATAACTTATTTCCACAAATAAAGTGGTATCTCCTTGAGAATTATATTCTAGAAAAATGTTGCAGCTGACATTATGCAGAAGTGACAAAATCTTTTGCTTTGACAAAACCTTGAGGACATTTCATTTTATGTTTCAGAGATTTATACTCAGGATTTTTTAAAGGCACCATTAGATATCTTGCATAACACACATCTTTGAATTACAGCTCCTTATTCTTGTACAGTTTTCAACAATTTCTGTTCTACCTAACACTTATCTTTTACAGAGGCATCAAGTCTTGAGCTGAAGAACAACTAGAGGTGTTATTTCATTTCTTTTATGTTTTCCATTTTGCTTTGAAAAACTTGCAACCAATTTCTGATCTTGTGACAGTCGTTTTTATGGACATTTGGAATAATCAAAATGCTTGAAAAAAGACTGCACAGATTGCATACTTACTGAAACAGAAGCTAATTTTTGAATTCTGGAGGGTTAGTGGCAAAGATGAAATCAGGAAAAGTGATTTGCAAAGTAAAAATTATGCAGACATACTTGGAGAGTGGCCTTTACTTAGATTAAATCCATTTGCACTGTCCATTCAGGTTTGGGTTTTTTTGCTTTGCTTTTTTTGTAGATGTTTAGATAAATACGGTAATTCATGAATGGATTTATCAGCCAGGCCCACCCTGATTTTGTGGATGTGCAAAATTCCATATCCCTTCATATTCCCAGTTGCACGTACACACTGAAATCTAAAACATGCCTCCCTTGGAGATATTTCAAACTAGTCCAAAGTGACACTACAAAATTGCTTAAAGAACATTATAGCTGTGAGTGTAGACACTGAGTTTGTTTCCTTCAAATTTACACCTTGACACAGGAAATTAGTCAAGGATTCAGCCTTTGCCAAATGGGTATAAAACTTTATGTACATAAATCGAGGATGGGAGCTGAATGGCAACAAAATTAAAACTTGTGAGGTGAATCCAGATATTGAAGAAAACTGTAATGAAACTTCCAGTGACCAGCGGTTAGACCAGATGTAGCTAAAGACTTTTTAGCAGTTAAAATATGCGAGCATAATTTCTAATTTCTCTTTAATTTTTCCTCTATCATCAATCTGCTAAGAAGCTCAAATGCTTAATTGATGTGATAATATAATCCATATTTCTTTGTCTGTGGGTAAAGTTTTATGCAACAAAGGAATGTTAATAATTTGAGAAATGTTTTTGATAACTTCCTTGCTGGTCTTAATTTGTGGCTTTAAATAGGACAATAAAGGAAAGGTTTAACAATAGCTGCTTTAATATGACTTAAATGCTTCAGGGACCTCATCCAGGATATGGAATGCAAGGAATTTCTGTACTGCCCTTCTAGCATTCAGTGGAATGAACAAATGGAAAAATATTTACCAACAAAAATGCACAGTCACAGCCCACCTATATATTTTCATCAGTCTCTGCCTGCTAGTAGATGTTTATCATCTGCATGATAGATAAAATCAGACTCTGAAAAGAACCATTAATTACATTCTCCCATATGTTAATATGGGAGAATCAAATGCAGGTTTTCTCTATTTTTAGCATAAGTTTTCTGCACACTTCAGGTTTTTCCCACATTAAGGTTTTTTTGAGGTTTCATTAAAAAAAGCTATTTTCTAGAAAGCTATTTCTATTTGTGCCCAGTGTATTATATTACCAATAATTTCAAAACAAAGAGAGCATGTGGTAATAATTTAAAATAAATGTATCAGCACCTGTCTATCAACTCCTTTCTCACACTCAATATTAAGAACATTCTTTTAAAAAAGAAATTAGAACAAGTAAATTATTAATGAATAGTACATATGTGGATAATGGCCTGGAAATTATTCTAAGCAATCTACAGCTTGACTGCAAAACAATGGATTAACTATTTAGTAAAATATCTAGTAATCCTTTAGCCACATTTTCTAAACAATCTAAAACGCATATAAAATTTACAGAGTAAGTTACTTGAACCAGTTTATACTTGAATCAGTTTGTAATGTTTAAGGTGTACCTCAGGTTTAGGTAAAAGGAGAAGAGCATCTAGACAAAAAAATAGCAATTTTAGCAAAAGATGATATCCTGAGAATGCATTTGGTGGCTCTGCAAATGTGCAAAGCAAAAATGAGCCTTGTGGATATGATTTCAAATTTCTTGTCTACCATAATAAAAGTTTTACCAGATTTTTATTTGCAGTCATAGCAGGATGCACACAGGAAAAAAGGTGTCCCCAAAGAGCTTCCTCCAAACTTGTCATACTATCACAAATTAATTGAAAATTCGTTTTGCTTTCTTCCTCACATTTGAATTCAGCTGAAATTAAAATAATAATAAGAAAGACATTGGCAAAAATTGTAAGTGAAGATTCTTTGGTAGGGAAACAAGGTTTAGGAAATTCAGATTGTTTTCACAGATTATGTTTAGGAGCCCAAATATTGTGTGGGTGTGCCTTAGCAAACATCTGCCCAGGACAATAGATGGCTGTTCAGTTTAAAGAACAAGCAAAGCCTGCCATTGTTTATACCTAACATTTTAACAATGGTCTCAAGTTAAGTATTATGTTTGGAATATGGAAAATATAATCATATTGAAAAGATTAATATGTAAGATATTTTTATCACATATTCATTGTTTTACACAATGCTTGTTTTAGTTAGATAATAAAATTAAAGGAAGTCACAAAGAACACATAAGGCTAAATTTTTCAGGTAATTTAGTCATAGAAGTGTACGCATGCACAATTCTTGCAGTTGCACGAACAAATCAGATAACTGTATACACAGGCACAGTGAATTATGCACATTTGCAGATGTAATTATCCTGTCTGTATATCTGTTAAGGTAATTGCGTACATGTACAAATTGGGCACGCAATTGCATTTGCATTTTAAACATGCATACATATGGCTAGATAGTCACAAAATCAAGCTTAAAATCTTTAACCTATCATTTATGAGAGACATTATTGACTTAATCAAAACATGAACAGTTAAAGTAATGGAAAGCACATGGAAGTTCCCTTTACTATATTTGTAAATCTTTGTAGGCCTGAAGAAACATTCCTTAATAATCTTTACCTGTGTGAAAATAACCTTTACCTTTGTGAAGCAGACAAGCGTGCTTTTCCATTTTGTCCAGACAGATACTATTTTCCATGCACTATTGCAGAGAGAGTTATGGTCAGAATTAACCTTACGAGTTCCTCTCTCTGTCTGCTGTTTCTACCACTGCAACACGCCTTTTTATTTGGATGTATGTTAACTAGCGTCTGTGCTCAAGGACCAGTGTTCCGCTGGCTGGGGGAATTTTACCACTTTCCGTAGATAAAACAAGAATGAGGTTCTACACTTCTCTTTCCTAGAGGATTCCTCAACTATAATTGTATCCATCCATTTACATGTTCGGAGATCACTGCAATAAATAAAAGCACAGTAAAATAGCTATGGTACTAACAGAAAAACAGTGAGGAACAAGAGGACTGAGTCATTTTGGAGGGGTACCACTATGTGGGCTAGGAATGAATAACATGGAACACTGAAAAACTGGGTCTGATCTCTTGGTGTTTGAGTCTTGTGTATAAGGAACTGGACTTTTGACATTGTTACTTAATATATTGATGTACATTAAAAAATGCCTGGCTCTAGGAATATTTTCTCCTCTTTCTGAGAATAATCTGGGGTATTCCAAATACCTGCTAACCTTTCCGACCAAAATGGTCATATTATTTATTCCTTCTAGAGTGTCAGTGTCTGGAAGCCTACCATGGGTCAGATCTCTGTTGTGTAAATGAAAATAACCCGAGCACTCCAAAATCTGTCTCCAAAAGTCAGTTTTGCTGCATTCCAAATACACCTATAACAACAACAAACCCTCAGTTTTTACTAGGATTTTTTCCCATATTCTTATTTGGTTTTAATATTGAGTCAATCAGCTTAAGCAGCTGCATTAATACACAGTTTGGAAACAGCCTTCTCTCACGTTATATCATCTTTTATTACAAAATCAGCACACAGTATTCTCAAGTGTCCATGAACAGAGTGTTCTCAATATTTATGTATCACATCTCTATTGTGTCAGTACTTTTACTACTTTCATGTATATACTAGGTTGTTAAGTGCTTTTAAGCATTGTTCCAAATCCTTTCCTAGAGCTGTTGAATCTTCTCACATTCCAACAAAAAGCACTCTGGCCAGAGTCTTAATCTTGATTGAATCCACAAGTATTCCCAGTTTATGTAAGGGCAATGTTTCTGCTAGTATAACTACTCAGCTGAACGGTACAGTACACGAGTGTCACTACACAGCTTGAGGTGAGCATTTTCTATGTAACTTAAATTTGTTTATTTTTACATTCACTTTTTTTACAAGCACACGTACTCAAAAAGTCCCATAATACATAAAGCATTCATTTCATAAGATGGTGTATTCATTCCTCAATCATCAAACATATTTCAATTACACTACTGGCTGGATATCACCGGAACTGAATCACCTCTCATATACCATGTAGTATATTTTTTACATTTCAATTAAGATTACAACCTACTGAAATGCAGACAGTGAGCTTGTGTAACAAAGAATAGTTTAATTATTTATTCTAAAAGGCTAATGAAAATTAACACAGAAAATTCTCATCTGTCTGACATTTTTTTTTATCCTAAGAGAGGAGTTCACATAGACAGCTCAGAGTGCACATCTTCATCCAGTGTTAGGACTGAGCCTTCTTGAAGGCTCCCTGCTCCAAAAATTGCTTTGCAAGGGTGCTGAGAACACACATTGAAAAGATCAGTATAAGATTTTCTTTTTAATTTTTCATTTTACATGATTGATCATAAATCAAATCTTGTAAAATAATTCAGGATTTTTTTCCTCTTATTCAAGTGTCATGATAAAATCAAACTTTTTGGTTTTGTAATCCTCTAGCCAGAAGCTGTAGAAACAGAACACCAGAAAGCTGATCTTTGCCTTTTTTAATTCATGGTCTTTCAAATACTATGTTAATAACCTTTGCAGGTAATGCCTGCATCTCTCTCTCACACTGTGATCATTCTGTGATCAGAGTGTTATTTTCTGTGAACATTACTGCAGAGAGTGGGGAAAATATGGAGTTTAAGTAGGAAAAAACCTATGCAGAATAATTTTTTTTTCATTCAGTTTGTTTCTTTGAATATACTGCCATAGAACCCCTGAAAAATGAAACACATAACCCAATTAATACTATATTATTAATTAGGAGCTGGCTCTGCATGGCAACAATAGTTTCTGATTTTTCTCCTCCCATAATCGTTTCTCATTTCTGTCTGATGAAGAGAGGAGAAGATGAATGAATTCTATGGGATACCCAAGCTAAGATTTCTAAAAAACTTGAAACATATTTAAACCCTTAAATTGTTTTTAGTTGTGACTCTTATATATGTATATCTTAAAATATTTGTGTGTACACAGATAGTTTTAGTATGCTCATTATGAAATATAGAATGTTTTGGAACATTTGCATGATCTAGGATGTTACTTTCAATAAACATTTTATTAGAAAAAATGAAGTAATGGGAATCATAAAACCAGAATCACTCAAAACTACATGAATGGGATTAGGGATAAAAGGAGAAGGGTCAAGATAAAAAATAATTTTAAAAGCCTTGCATGTACCAGTGTTTGTGTAGTATCATAGCTCTGATTAGTTATTTTGCCAGCTCATAAAGATCAAGAGAGGGCCCAAGGGTCAGTTCACGTGCACTAACTAGTGAATCAACACTCTTTTTCTTTGCTTTTCTTTTTTGGAAACTGAATCAAACTGAGGACAAAGGCTGGACATTTTTACAGTTAATAGAGGAAATAAATTATTAAACTTTTACAGTAAAGGTCAATGTATGCCTTGCAGAAAGTGTCAGACTGACAACACTGAAAACTAAAATCCTCGTTTAGCCACAGAATAGGTGTTGTTCAGCAGCAATTACAGATACTAGTTCAGATTTTTCTGCCAGTATGAAGTGGCACAATATCTCTGATTTCTGCAGAAAAGAACCTCTTCATCCAAGGAAAACAAAGAGTTTATTTCTTTCTATCTTATAAAAAACCAAACAACTTGTTACACCAATAAAAAATTCAGGTACAGCTTAGGCACAGACTTAAAATCATAATGATATTTGTGATTTTTTATTTGTGCTGACTTTTCAATGCACAAAGAATCAAAAAACTCCCTGTTTTTAATGTCTTCGACCCATCCAGAGAAGATTAGGGCCAACATTCTTAAAAAGGGTGTTCTGGGGGCAGGGGAGAAAAAGGAAAAGGATGAAGGATAAGTTGAACAGAATAGAATCATAGAATCATAGAATGTTTTGGGTTGGAAGGGACCCCTAGAGGTTATCTAGTCCAACCCCCCCTGCAGTGAGCAGGGACACCGCTAACCAGATCGGGTTGCTCAGAGCCCCGTCCAACCTGGTCTTGAATGTTTCCAGAGATGGGGCCTCCACTACCTCTCTGGGCAACCCGTTCCAGTGTTTCACCACCCTCATTGTAAAGAATTTCTTCCTTATATCCAGTCTAAACCTACCCTGTTTTAGTTTAAAACCATTACCCCTTGTCCTGACACAGCTGGCCTTGCTAAAAGGTTTTCCCCATCTTTCCTATAGGCCCCCTTTAGGTACTGAAGGGCCGCAATCAGGTCTCCCTGCAGCCTTCTCTTCTCCAGGCTGAACAAGCCCAACTCTCTCAGCCTGGCCTCATAGGAGAGGTGCTCCAGCCCTCGGATCATTTTTGTAGCCCTCCTCTGGACCCGCTCCAACAGTTCCATGTCCTTCTTGTGCTGAGGGCTCCAGAGCTGGATGCAGTACTCCAGGTGAGGTCTCACCAGAGCAGAGCAGAGGGGCAGAATCACCTCCCTCGACCTGCTGGCCATGCTTCTCCCGATGCAGCCCAGGGTAGGTTGCCTTCTGGGCTGCCAGCGCACATGCCGGCTCAGTCCAGCTTTTCTCCACCAGCACCCCCAAGTCCCTCTCGGCAGGGCTGCTCTCGATCCTTTCTTCCCCCAGCCTGTATTGACACAGGGGGTTACCCTGACCCAGGTGCAGGACCTTGCACTTGGCCTTGTTGAACCTCATGAGGTTCACACAGGCCCACCTCTCCAGCCTGTCCTGGTCTCTCTGGATGACATCCCATCCTTCTGGTGTGTCAACCGCACCACTCAGTTTGGTTTCATCCGCAAACTTGCTGAGGGTGCACTCGATCTCACTGTCTAAGTCATTGGCAAAAACATTAAACAGCACCGGTCCCAGTATGGACCCCTGAGGGACACCACTCATCATCGGTCTCCATCCGGACATCGAGCCATTGACCACTTCCCTCTGGATGCGACCATCCAGCCAGTTCCTTATCCACCGAACAGTCCACCCATCAAATCCATAGCTCTCCAATTTAGAGAGAAGGATGTTGTGGGGCACCGTGTGTGGCGGTGTGCTCCCCCCTCGTCTCTGACTCCCCCTCCTTTGGCCTCTTTCAAGTGATAACCACCTGTGGCAGTGGTGATGGATGCATCTGATAGATGTGTCTGGTCGTGAAGGTTGCACCCACTGGGTGTGGGGGGAGACAGATAACAATGCAATAGCCAAGGGCTATTGTGGAATGTGCCCACCTAAGCACAGTGGTCAGTATGCAAATATGACTGTGAGCCAATTATCTTACCCCCATAAATAGTGAGCAGTCCAAGAGCCCTTTGAGCTCTCCTGCACGGCAGCGGGCTGCACGTCAGGATCTCCCCTTGAGCAGGGACACCTCTCAAGGTTACTCCTCGAGGTTGAGAGATTCCTTACCATGACAGATTCTTGGTAAGTGACTAACAGCATGCTAACCTGGAAATCTTAGCTAAGTGACATAAAGGATTAATTGCGCATATATAATCCTTTAGACATAAACCATTGACCAAGTCTGGGACTAGGATTGGATCCAGCCACACCTAGACTCCTTTCTGAGGGAGTTTAGAAAGCAAGGGGATCTTTTCTGAACCTCATGACTCAACAGGAGGGTCTCCCTGACAGTCTTGTCTGACCTTGTCCTCTGTGCAGTAAATAACAAAGTGTACCTTTCCATCGAATCTCAAACTATTGTCGCAGTTACCACTGAACTTTGTTAACTCACTGTTTTACACCAATAAACCACATTATTTTTGCCTCCCTCTCACTCCTTCCGCGACACCGTGTCAAAGGCTTTGCAGAAGTCCAGATAGATGATGTCCATTGGTTTTCCCTTGTCCACTGATGCTGTCACACCATCATAGAAAGCCACTAGGTTCGTCAGGCAGGACTTGCCCTTGGTGAAGCTATGCTGGCTACCTCGAATTACCTCTAGGACAGAGTCCTAGACAAGATGCATTTTTTCTAAATAGGAAAAAGTGATACAAGTTGCAAGACTGATTTACACTTTTATACATCCTCTGATCTAATTTGTGTCAATTCTCAAATATTAATGTCCATAACTTACTGACTTCACATCAAATTAAAATTCAGATCCTATTTTTCTTTCATATATTTCCAGGTTCTGCCTTGATCCCATCCTGACTCTAGGGAAGTCTATGAACATGAAACTCAACACCAAATGAAAAAAAGTTGTGTACTTTCGTTTTATAAACAAGTCATGTCTGGTGAAGGTTGATCATGGCATAGTGACATTTGATCTTTTCTGTGACCTTCTAGAAAGAAAGTTCAATACTTGGTGAAGAGGAGATTGGGCACAAGACTCTCAGAAGCCTTCTGACTCACATAGTCTAGCTGTCTGCTATTGCAGACAACCATATAATACAATCTCTTTTATAAACTAAGTAGATTCTACCTTAAAATTAATTAAGTTGATTCCATTACTTTTATTAGAAGGACATTCCTCATTCCTCTTCTAGTTCCCCTAGTTTCTAACTTAAATTTTATAATGACCATTTGGTTTTGTGCCAACAATGTCCTTTAGATTAATTAGTTCTTCTCCCTCCCTGCTGGTCATACCTCTCTGATGCATTTGCAGAGAGCAATCATATCCCTTCTCAGCCTTCATTCTGTGAGTCTAAGCCAAGATGTTTTGATTTGCTATTGTAATATGTGCCCTCTAGTCCACTGATCACCCCTGAACAGAAATTCCTTTTAGTTCTTCAGCACGGAGACTTTATTCTGTATTTTAATATTTTGTCCCATTTATATTACCTCCGTTCCCTTTTGTGCCAATCATCTATTTCTTCCTGCAGGATATGGCCTCAAGTTGCACCAGGGCAGGCTTAAGTTAGACATCAGGAAAAATTTTTTCACAGAAAGTGTTGTCAAGTATTGGAACAGGCTACCCAGGGAAGTGGTCAAGTCTGCATCCCTGGAGGTATTTAAAAGACAGGTAGGTGAGGTGCTTAGGGACATGGTTTAGTGGTGGGATTAAGGTTAGGTTAACTGTTGGACTTGATGATCTTAAAGGTCCAACCTAAATGATTCTATGATTCTGTATCCCAGACCACCTCTGATTTGATGATGATTACCAACTTTGTGTATTCAACAATATTTAATAAGCATTAATGACTTCAACACAAAATCAATGGAAGTGTTAAGTAAGAATGGTTCTAAGACTGATCCTTGAGGAAATTCAGTCCTAACTTTCTTCAGTATTTTTCTTAACAGTAACTTGGTGTCACGTTCTTTTCAACCAGTCTCAGGCTTACTTTCCAATCTTAGTCCAACAATCCATTTTGTTTGGTGCCATGGCATATGCTTTACTGAATTAAAGGCAGATTAAATCTACTGTTTCCCTTGTCTAAAAGTAACAGCTCTTTTATAGATGAATGATACCCTTAATTTAATTTAGAATTTTCTCTGTTTTCCACAGAACTCCACATCTTTCATTATTCATTCCCTCAAACTTTTTTATAAGCTTGCATAAAACTAAAGTCAGGTGAATTGCTTTATATTTGTCCAAACTACTTCCTTCCTTTTCTTATTAATTATGCATACTATATTTCTTATCTTCCAGTCAGATTTGCTTGAGTCACTATATTGCATGCTGACTCCTTCAATGTTCTGGGATAGCCAGCAGCAGGACTTTAAAGGCCATAGGCTCATAGTCCATCTCTGTTTAGCAAAGTATTAAAATGCATAACTGTAGGTCATATTAGCTGATTTATGCATGGGCCTAAATTCAAACACATCCTTAAAATGAATACATTTCTACTGAGAAATAGTATTTGTAGCCTATCATCCACAATGCAGACACCACAAGTTAAGAACTTACCTGCTACTTCATGTACAATATGTTTGGCTATTATGTAGTTTCATTCCTATTATTTTTCAAGATGAATAAGACCACATGTTTCTTGAGTGCATCAGTGGAAGGATTACTTAGCCAGTGCTTCAGGTAATGTAGATAAACATAAGGCTTTAGCCATCAGCTACCCTGGAGCTAGTAAAAAATGAAATCAGTTATGAAAGCTTATTTGCTATGCAGCCTGCTAACTCTTAACTTGTAAATAAATCTCAGAATCACTGGTCCAACTGAGATCAGAAACAGAATATATAAAGCTATGCATTTCTAGATCCCAACAGTGATGTGTATGTGAATTATTCCTTTGCCACAAAGATGAAAAGCTAATACTTCAGGAGACAAAAAAAAAGTCTATTAACAACCCGCTTCACACTTCATTTAACAGCAAGCATCAACAGGCACTGGCTGTAACGGAGATCACACTAACCCTTCTTGCTCTCTGTCGGCTGTCCCTTTCCTGACAGGGTGCAGGGAAGAAAGAGGAGAATGAAAAAAAAAAGGGAAGGAACTGGCAAAATGCATAAATATATGTGGAGAAGAATGCCACCTTGTTATCCTACAGATCTGTGCAACTGTCCCATTCTGGAGCCTTAAATGGCAACTAATATTGCATATTACTCGCCGTATAACCTGGAGAATATCTAAAAAGTCTCAGACACTGCAGAGTTGCTTTAGAATTTATTTTTTAACTGAAAAGGCTGCCTGAGGGTGCCCTCAAATAAACTCCTTATGTGTGGGCTCAAAACAAGCCTGACGCTGTTGTATTTATAGATCATTTCTGGAATAAGTCTAAAGGAGGCTGCATGTTCTACCGCTTAGAGCCAAAGAGCTGGGAATAGGCTCTCAAAAGGATACCAGGCGCTACTCCCAGTAGTGCCATTGACTGACCTCTTTATGCCTCAAGCTGCTCAGCTGTAAAACTGAAGGCTTTTTAAAAATAAAATCAAGAAGTCTGAGAAAACCAACAATAGCATGGTTTCAGGCAGGTCATGAAGTCAACTGATGGCAGTTCTATTCCTGGCTCTGAAATGTACTCAGCTGAACCTAGAGCGAGTTATTTAGGGCAAGCCCACACCATGCAGCTCAGTAGAGAGCACTGAGCCAGCTCAGAGCAAACCAGGTTCAGAACCAGAAACAAGTGAGCTGCAGCAGGATGCTGTTCCACCTGAGCTAGTTCACTAATTAGCTCCAATTGGGCTAATTAACCCAAGCATATAGGCTGGGTTAAATCAGCTATACTGACTCACATGCACAAGCTAGTCTCTTTGAAAGGCATTGCCCTGTGTTGGATAGCTATACTGACCAGCCTGGAACTACCCAGGATCTCCCAATCACAGCACAGAATTATGGTGTAAGATGCACCCTGAACTCATAGTACCTAGTAATTGTGCACAAATCACTTTCTTCTGTTTTGGTTTGATTTTTTTTTTTTTTTTTTTCTTTTTCTCTGGCTGACTGGAATCTCTAAAGTAAGCTTTGTTCACACCTTTTTCGAAATAGTGGTTGAAATTATGTACAAACTCAGTCTTAAATACCTAATGTTGATTTTCTGCTGCAACCCCCCCCCCACAGTGGTGAAGTTATCATAACTTAGAGCAAGAACAGCTGTTTCAGTAATAAAGTGAATATGGCAAATAAAAGGTAAATAAAGAAATATATTTCTAGAGGATAAAAGGTTTTTTTTCAATAACTGAAAGTTGTAAGGTTAATGAAAATAAGATTCTTTTAAAGGATTTTCTATTTTTTTTTCAAAGCTCCAGCAAGTTTGAGATGAAATCAAGGAATAAGATGAGGGACTTACTCTTCAATGCCACATTTTTCTTACTCAGGAACACCTGAGCTCAGTATTGTCACTGCAATCCTTCCCCATTACCCTGAGATCTACTCACAGGGACTGGCCATTGATCTGAATGGTGTGACTTAAAGGAGTGAGAGTTGCCAAATGCAACCTTTTGTTCTCTTCCAGTGCTCATGTGCAAGTCCTAAGAGCAGTCAAGAGGCTAATGCCAAAGCTGTGAATCAGCAACTGGGCTGCTCCCTTATAAAACCATCTAAGGCACTGGAAGGCAATAACAAATGAAGGTGGGGGGAGGTTCGAGTATTAGCTCTAAGAGAGTTTGTCCTAATGTTTGTCACAGAATTTGGATTAGTCACAAGACCTTTTTCAACATTTTAAAATCATCTAGTAAGGAATCTTCCACTTGTGCTCAGATAGAAAAATCTCTCTCACTACTTCTCTTTCATTCATTTCAATTTGCTGAAAGCAGAGAAGAAAAAAATTCCAACCCTGTCAATTAGGATGTTTTGTCTGACTGTTGTATACAAATAGATATTTGCTATTAAAAGCATACAGTAATTTCAAGTTGATTGAAAAATATGTGCTCTGTCATATAAGGCTATTAGACATTAGCCATTCATTCTGAGGCTATAAAATATTCTTGCCTTTCTCATTTTCTTTGTCCATGAAACTATGATGGTTTTGGAAATCTGTTTGTGGGACTGATAAATGCCAGTGTCAGCATGAAACTCTTATGTTAGTGACCAACCATTTAGCTGTGGAGTAAGCCACGTGTCAGCAAGGATGGCGTTACAGTCTTCTCAAAGCAAGAGGACCACTGGACACTCTGTTTATATAGGAGGACTTAAGAAACAGGAAACACAGATTTGGGCTTGAAGCCATGGGACTGGGGAAAGAAGGAGGATACTAGTAGAAGCTCTTAAAAAAAATGAAGCTGGGAGAGGAGTGATTAAGGGCTTATTTGTAGAGAGATGATTTTGCATTTAAGTTCACATGAAGCAAGGAAAAAGGAGACCTTAAGCAAAAAAAAAATAAAAAAAAAAAGGGGGGGAAAGGTGTAAGCAAAGAGAAAGAGAAAAAAATATGTGATATGGAGGAGAAAAAATATGGCAAAGGGGAAATTTGCTGTACACCCTGCAGCCGGGGACTTCTAAGAGAATTTCTAGGACTTTTCCAAAAAGTAACATTGGAATCATAAATTCTTAATTCTTCATTTCACAAGCACCCTTAAACATTTCCAACATAGTCAGAAGTTGAAAAAAAACGTAAAAAAATAAAGGAAAATACTGACTTGAAAGAATACATCCAAATCTCACAGTGTGTCAGAAAAATTAGGAAAGTCATCAAAGGCTAATGTTTATCTGTTTTATTGTTCTAAGTCAGTTATATTCCTTGTACTAATTAAAGCAAAAATTACTTGTTGAGAAACATATCCACATACCATATGATGCATAGTGTCTAAGATAGCACTGACCCAAACTAAATCAGAAAGGAGAAAAGAGTAATTGTAGCAACACAATCCTGAAATAGCCAATTCATCAGGGCTCAATTATTGTTTTCAGGATCTGAGCTGATACATCAATAGGTGTAGAAATACTGGTTTATATAATGGTTAGCCTGAGACTCAGCACCACGCTTCATTGCAAGGCAGAAGCATGCTTTGATTAGCCTTTGCAAAAGCCACTGGAGTTGTGTGCTTCTCCTAATTTTTTTTCATGAAAAAGTGAAGCCATTTGACACAACTCTGCAAAAGTTGGAAGCTTTGGTACACTACTTCAATGCAAGATTAACAAATAATCTCCACTGAATGTATCCCAACAAGTTCAAAAGAAGAGATGATATTGTAATTTGTTGAGCTCAAGGGAAGTGTAAGAATTTTCCAGGGCTTCGAATATGGTCTGACCCACACACAGCAACCTGGAGTGACTCCATCAGGGAATTCTTACCCAGTGCTGCACTACAAGCAGAAAACTTCATGGCACTGAGATTGACAGCATTGACAGCATTAACAGCATTCACATGGACACCCAGCTGTCACAGAAAACTTGCTATTTGAATTTACATGAAAAGAGACCTATGTGGTTGCTTCCATAGGACAAAAGAAAAGGAACTTTTCAAAGCCAGTGCCAAACTATAGCATCATTTGGAAAATGTGCTGAACTCATAGCTGAGTTAAAATTTAGAAACGGCACCCAGCTTTGGGTTTTGGACCGTTGCTATATTTTACTAGCAATTATGCATAATAAATTCCAGAAATCTTAATCACTTGGTATTCATTTGCAACATGAATCCAAAACCAAATAGGAATGACTGGTGTTTTTGTTTGTTTTTTTTTTTAAACTGACTTGCACTGTAGTAAAATAGCCCAGGGTTTATGTGCTATAGTTGTGCTAGCACTAAAAAAAATATGTTCTGTATTCTACCCAAAGCAACTTAGTTTCAGGCACGCTCCAATTTTTGTCCATAGAAATGCTTGCTAAAGACAAATATGAATTTGTACCTGCATATATTTGTATCAAAAGTATTATGTTTTAATGGCATTGGACGTTGCTTAAAACAACAACAAAAAAGTGGCAGTTTCCTGAAACTCCTTACTAAGCATGCTTTAGCTATTTTGGCAATATGTTGGAAGTTACCCCTTGTGAGCTGGTAGAGCTCACCAGTAGAGCTGATGGGAATTTTCCAATTTAAAAAAAAGTTCATTGGAATGTGATGATTTGTTGAACCCAAACACTTCATCCAACATATCTGCAGTTTGACAAGATCTCACTGGATTCCTGCCTGAATTCCTGGAAGGGTACCAGGCTCGGGATGAGGACCCAGTGCTGTCAGTGTTGCCAGTTCTGAAAACAACACAGCAAAGCAGAAATCCTGTCTTTTTGCCATCTGTGTGGCAATGTATATTTCTTTATAATACCTCCCAAACCACTGAAGGTAGAAGTAGCATAACATTTCTTGGAACATGATTTTGGGGATCTATTTTGCTTTTATATGAATCGTAGAATCATAGAATCACAGAATGTTTTGGGTTGGAAGGGACCCCTAGAGGTTATCTAGTCCAACCCCTAACCGCTAACTAGATCAGGTTGCTCAGAGCCCCATCCAACCTGGTCTTGAAAGTTTCCAGGGATGGGGCCTCCACCACCTCTCTGGGCAACCCATTCCAGTGTTTCACCGCCCTCGTTGTAAAGAATTTCTTCCTTATGTACAGTCTCAACCTACCCTGCTTCAGTTTAAAACCATTACCCCTTGTCCTGACACAGCTGGCCCTACTAAAAGGTTTTCCCCATCTTTCCTATAGGCCCCCTTTAGGTACTGAAGGGCCGCAATCAGGTCTCCCTGCAGCCTTCTCTTCTCCAGGTTGAACAAGCCCAACTCTCTCAGCCTGGCCTCATAGGAGAGGTGCTCCAGCCCTCGGATCATTTTTGTAGCCCTCCTCTGGACCCGCTCCAACAGTTCCATGTCCTTCTTGTGCTGAGGGCTCCAGAGCTGGATGCAGTACTCCAGGTGAGGTCTCACCAGAGCAGAGCAGAGGGGCAGAATCACCTCCCTCGACCTGCTGGCCACGCTTCTCCCGATGCAGCCCAGGGTACGGTTGACCTTCTGGGCTGCCAGCGCACATTGCTGGCTCACGTCCAACTTGTCATCCACCAGCACCCCCAAGTCCTTCTTGGCAGGGCTGCTCTCGATCCTTTCTTCCCCCAGCCTGTATTGACACAGGGGGTTACCCTGACCCAGGTGCAGGACCTTGCACTATGGTCAATACACAGCAGACATCCTCTTGGCCATGTGTAGTTATGTCCTGGTTTCAGCTGGGATAGAGTTAATATTCTTCGTAGTATCTGGCATAGCACTGTGCTGCTGGGGGAAGGAGAAGGAAGGGGAGGGATGTTTGGAGCAATGGCGTTTGTCTTCCCAAGGAACCGCTAGTTGTGATGGAGCCCTGCTTTCCTGGAGGTGGCTGAACCCCTGCCTGACAGTGGGAAGTAGTGAATAAATTCCTTGTTTTGATTTGCTTGTGTGTGTGGCTTTTGCTTTACCTATTAAACTGTCTTTATCTCAACCCACGAGTTTTTTCACTTTTACTCTTCCGATTCTCTTTCCTATCCCTCCAGGGGGGAGTGAGCGAGCGGCTGGATCGTGTTCAGCTGCCTGCTGGGTTGAACCACAACAAGATACTATTCATTTATTGCACTTTCACCAGGCAAGAATCACCTTCCATTAGTGCAATTGCTGGCATTAGTGTTGTTTAAACAACTAAGTCCCTCTTCTACACGGGGCTTGTTAGCTCAGGCACAGCACTATGGAGCTAACTGCAGCTGATTACAAAGGCATACCCTGAGCAGCTTAACATTTCTTAAAATGCCTTGTTCTGGTTTTGTGTCTGCTGTCTGTAAGATGTCTATGGTCTTCCTGATTATATACCAAGCTCACACATGGCTTAGTGTGTTAGTAGTCTGTGAGTTGTACTGCACTAATCAGAGAATAGAAACAACATGTGGCTAACATGGACATTCACAAGTAGCCACAGATTTCTGTCTGTGAACATCAGGTATCAAATATTCAAGAGAACTTTTAGACAATAAGCTTATCATCCAAACATTAAAATTAAGTTCCAGTAACAAGTAATTCAAGAAAACTTGTCTATGCTCAGGCACTTGGAACACATAGGAAAGCTGATACTCACTGCAGATTTTTCTTTTACATCCCATATATGGCTTTGTACATACTCATCAAAAAGCCATAGGTAAAAGAATTAAAAATTAACTTAGCATGCTTTGTCAGTTACTGCTTGATCCAGAAACGATTGATGTTAAAGGAAGAACTGTACTGACTTCAAGGGTCTTTATATCACTGCTTTGGTGATGAGGTTAATACTGAAGATCTATAAGAAATTGAGATGTTTTTATGCACTTTTTAGAATTCAAGGTTTGAAAAGTGAAATTAAAAGCCATTCAGGCTGAAGGAGAAATATTCTTCAAATTCTCTAAAATGAAATTCAAAACTTGAGCATATACAACAGCAAGTGATCCTACCCTTTTGAAATAAGAAGAATGTTCCAATTTAATCTGTGAATTACAATTGCAAGAGCATCTGATCCATAAAGCCATGCTGTTGTTGTATTCTTTATTAAATTTAGAAGCTTAACAAGCTTATCACGAGATGTTCCCTTGTTATCTCTTCCTGTCCTCCTTTTTCCCTTATGTATTTTTCTAAAGAAAATACTAAAGGAATAAAATACACATAACTTGGCTAAAAATGACTAAGCAGCCATTAGTTAAATCTTTTATCAAGAGTCCAAAGAGGACAGCAAGTAAAGAATGCAGTAGAGTTTTTTAGTGTGACCCAGAATTAGTAACATGAAAGAGACTTAATATGATTGTCTGCTGTGATAAAATAACTAGCTCTGTAGCTGAGGAGAAACTGGTAGATGTCACTAACTCAACCTCAGCAAGGCTTTAGATAAGGTCTCCAACAGTATCCTTTTACCTGAGTCGGGATGTTATGGTCAGGATGGATAGGTAGTCTACTGAACATCAGTTCAGTGGGTGAACCTGTGGATCATTGACTTCAAAGAGCTGATGGCTCGCACTTCAAGGCTGGTGACAAATGAAGCTCCTTGGGTGTCTATACTGGTATTGCCTGAGTGTAATATCTTTGTCACTGGTCTGGAAGAGAAGGAGTTCACCCTGAACCGGTCTGTGGATGACATTATAGTGCTCCACGGATTATTGGGTCACTATCTAGAAGGACCTATCCAAACTGGAGGAATGGGACAGCATGAACCCTATGAAATTCAACAAGGACAAATCCAAATTCCTGTACATGGGATGGAAAAATGCACTACAATTGTACAAGCTAAGACTGACTGGTTGGGGAGCAGCTCTGCTGAAAAGGACCTGGGGCTTCAGCAGATAGTTGTCAGCACCCTGCATGCACTCCCCAGCCCTCCTGGGGTTTGGCTGTGTTCAAGGCCAGTTGGCTGAGCAGAGCTGTTGTGGAGAAGGAGCTGTAGGAAGCCACAGCAGGGCTTCCCCCTTCTTTCCCTTGGGAGCTGCTCTCAGACGAGGCTCTCACTCATGGCCCCTGCCTGTGCCTGTCCACGGCCCTGGTGAACCTGGCCAAATGGACAACCCAGCTAAGCCCCAACTGACTTCCCAGCTTCCTAGGACCTGCCTTGTCACCATGGACCTGCCTGGCTACCACCAGGCTATGTCTGATGCAGGGTATGATCTCCAGACCTGCCCTGCTCACCTCACTCCAGTAGCATGGGACAGACAGTGGCTGGAGAGGCCCTTGCCCTGCAAGGCCTGGCATCGAGCTCAGCTCCTGGCCTCCCATCCCTCAGGGAGCAGCCGGCCCTTGTTGCGCCCTGGCAACGGACAGCTGAGCCAGTGTGTCCCGGCAACAAAGGAAACCAACAGCCTCCTGGTCTGCATTAACAGCAGCACACCCAGCAGATCAAGGGAAGGGATTGTCCCTCTTACTCCACATTCCTTAGACATAACTGGAAAACTGTGTCCAGTCTCAGCACCCCCAGTTCATAAAAGATCAGTAAACTGGAGTGAGTTGAGTGTTGGGACACCAGGATGGCTTGGAGTTGGAGCACTTGCCCCAGGAGGAGAGCCTTCAAGTACTAAAGATGTTACCTAGAAGGTGAAGCTGGGCTCTTTACTGAGGTACACAGCAGGAAGATATGAGACAATAGCCATAAAACGAAATAGAGAGGCTCTGACCTGACATAAAGAGAATTATTTTTTTCTCCATGAGGACAGCTGAGGATTGGAAGAAAATCTCAGAGATTTTCAAGACCAAACTGAGCAGCTTGGCCTGCACGACTCTGCTTTGAGCAGCAGGTCAGACTGACACCTCCTAAAGTCTCTTCTGACATGCATGATCATATTCTCCTCAGAGAAAATGCTTCCTGGAAACAGTCCACAGGGCGATTTACAAAGGACAGTGGGGCATAATACATAATAAGGTATCTGATAATGGACATTGAATTGAAGTAAAAATACCGTTAATTTGAACCTCTCTGCCTCTGACAGCTCCACAAGTGATACTACAGGTGTTATGCAGCTCCACTGGTGCTAGGACCTCACTGGTGACTACTGAGTTTTCAAAACAATGCCTAGAGAAAAGGATATGGAGGTGTAGCACTTGAAACACCAAAGGCTAGAACACCCTTCAGAACAAAGCTCTGCAGAGTCAAAATTTCCATGTGACCTTTCTCACTCTTAGTGCCTGGCATCTCAGTACATCTGGTCTGGAAATCTATATGCATATATCTTCGACATGTGCACAGTAAACCCAACACTTTCAGGACATGTTGAACCTCCTAGGCGTGCACAGAACAAACCACATTTCACATCTGCAGATGGTTTGGTGCACATGGAGCTGGTTTGCAATATTTTGACAAATTCCAGATGTATGGCTTTTGGTTGGCGGGATATGACCTGGTAGGGCCAGAGGCAGTGGGGAATCCTGGAAAAACACATAAAGTCTTAAAAATCCTTGTATAGAAAATTGCTGCCCAAAAAAACCCAGAACATGTCCAGGAAAACTTAAATATACTGTAACATTTTCATAACATTTTAGCCACTGCCTAACTCTTTCCCTTCCAGGATCCAGCAGTGGCATGTGCTGTATGGCTTCTGAGGAATGGCAGATAGGAAAGGTCTCCCTTTTCTCTTCATGTCTACGGAACATGCCTGGTTAAAAGAATTTACAGTTTCCCCCACTCTAAGAGATTAGAGGTTTTGCAGAAACTTCTACAATATAGCAGACTTAGGACTGATAAACCTCTCAATGGTACCAGTTTGTAGGTGCTTACAGATGCCTACATAGCAGTCCAAAAAGGTAATGTTTGTACGTGTGCCTGACAGTCCCATTCTTACCATGTATAGCGCGCTCTGCCCACAGATATTTAACATGGAGAGCAATGGTTTTCTACTCTTGGCTGACTTAAAGCCAAGAAAAAATGGTTAAGCCCTATAAAGCTGGGAATACTTGAGGAGTCCTGGGGGGTGGGGTTGTGCATGTTATTCAGCAGCCTTGAGATTTGTAGTCTGTACCACCTGGTAACACTGTCATTTCTTCTTGTTGCTACCTACAATTCTCTCTCTTACTATCTCATATTTTCTTTCCACTACTTACTGTACAGCCACAGCAAAGTCAGCTTCAGAAACTCAATGGCAGCTGCCACTACAGTTAAGGAGAATAGAACCAACTGCTACTTTGAATGGCTTATTCAGAGACCCAGTAAGAAAGAAAAATTACAAGACTACTTCTACAGCTGTGTTGCTGCATACTGAGACACAAACAGGACGTAAGGTTTTCATATATAACTTTTGTCCTAGCTAAAGCCACCCTGGTACTACAAGGAAAGGAAATAAGAACATGAAGTAAAGGTAATAAGATATAAAACCCCCTTTTTTCCTGAAAAGGCAAACAAACAAACTTGGTAACGCCAGAAGGTGCTGTCAAGGACTGTTATGGGATATGTCCTTCTATAAAGGAACTCTACTAGAAATGAAAAACAACCTAATTATCCTAATTTTAGATGTTTCTTCCTTTCAGTATAGTCAGACAAGAAAAGACAGGAACTGAGGTTGCTGTAATATTCTATTTCTTATGAATTTTTCAGCTCTACATGTCCAGATAATCACAGCAAGAACTGGGGATTTAAAATACAGCTATTGTCAAAGGGGAAAGGGCATCTTTCTTCCTCCCCAGTACAGGTCATATTTTTAAGAAAGAAAAACATGGCTACAAGCAATTAAAATATGTCATTAACTCACAAGACAAGGGTTTAATTGCCATGAAATATATATGTAAATGTAATTTGCTGCAGGCTTCATGTCCTTACGCACATATGGCACTTACTTGCAGGTTGGTTTTGGTTTTTAATGCAAGCATTTTGATAAGCAACCTGCGTAGCTGGTTCCACTATTCACTTTATGTATCAAATATGACGTGTCTTCTGCAGTACAGTCTGCTTTAAAGAAATTATAAGCAATGCAATATTTGTTTTCCAGCATATCCCTGATCATTCTAGGAACTAAAGAAAATGAGCTAACTACCTATAAACGTGTCACCTGCATTTTGTGCGCCTATAGCACAGTCACCTCAAAAATACTGAAAGTGTTCATTCCTATTCCAAGCTTGTTGGGTTTTTTTGATTGTCGGGTTTTTGTTGTTTTGTTTTGGTTTTTTTTTTTTTTGCCTTTTCACAATGACCCTTACAGGGGAGACTTATATTTAACAGTGGCTTTCTAACATCTGTTTGCTAAACCAAATAATGTAGGCAAAGTTGTGGCTGGAGATAGTGCATAGAAACAGCAAGGCCATAGAAAAGGAAAAAAAATGCACGCTTATGCTGAAGGATCCTTTTGTTTAGCCCTTTTGAGAAAGACCTTGGTGACCTTAGAAAACCTCCAGCTGCAGCCCTTGAAACTGGGTTAAGAGCCTCAGCAGAGGACCTTGAGAGCCCTCTACAGGCCATCAATGCCTGATAACTCCAAGGAGACTGATCCTGGTAGCCCTGCTCTGCTCATCTTCATCTTCCTTGATGTGTGGATGAAAGACGTGTTTTATTTGCCATTTATCACAGTGGGGGGGTTGGTGTGCAACAGTAAGCCATCCCTTTAATGATGCATTCAGCTGGCAGCATTGTTCAGCTTAAGTAACTACTTGCCAAAAAAGGAAAAGAATTTGTCCTCTCTCTGGATTTGTTATTTCATTAGGGTTCCTCAAGAGAACTCCAATAAAGGATTTGGGTCTATTAATCACCCTCCACAACCTTCTCAAGTAATTAGTCTTTAAAAATGTTTGCTACCTCCTTAGTAGCACATAATTTGCTGGTGCTCAGTGAATCAGCAAGGTTCAGACTAACTAACCTTTAGAGGTTTGGCCTGTCTGAGCTCATCAGTCTGGGCCCCCAATTGAACTGAAAACTGCACTTTTTTCATTCTTTGTGGCAGGTTTATAGTGCAGCACTGCTGGACGCCTGCCATGAAGGAAAACTCAAAACATATAAATTCTTCATAAGGCAATGGTAGAAGGTGGCACTGAGAAATAATGCTCTCATGGTGTCAGAGCTGCTGGGGGGGGTCGGGGGGAGCGCTCATTCTAAGACAGATGTAGCAACAATTGCTCCTGTTTAACTCCCTAAATGGGTAATCCTAGTTTATGGGGCCCCAGTGATGAAAATCTTGCTGACATCGCTCTAAGGATTTTTTTTTGGCAGGGATTTTGGATTCTCAGGAGAGCATTGCAAGTGCTACGCTGACTGTTTCAGATGCAGGCCCCTTCAAATAAATGTGAAGTGCAATTTTATTTGAAGATATATACATTTTAATGACAAATTTCATGATGAACATAGTTAAAATATTTCCAGTTTATTCCATACATAAACTGGACAATGAGGCAGCTTCATGTTAGAAAATATGAAGTTGCAAGCCTCTTATGCAAAAATATATTTGGCACCATCAGGTAATGCAGTTTACATGCCTTGTTGCTTTTTCTTGGCATTCCCAGTTCCATTGGCTTTGTTTCTGGTAAATTAAGAAAGCAATTACAGATTCACAGACCACTTTGGGGACATTCCAGGGTTTTGTATTTGGCATTACAGAGAGATACTCGCAAGCTGCCCAAGCTAGAGCTGTTTGGAGGATAAGGATTTCATTTTGCTCATTTTTTTTTGAGATTTAGACTTCTGCTAGAGATTTTGTTCTGACACTGGCCTAAAAATGAAGTCCTTAACATAATTTTGCAAAAGAGATTTGAGTTAAAATGCTCATTTTCAGATTAGATCCTTTTGCTCTTTTAGTTTAGTTCATAGTTCTCTTCTGATACAGGACAGATAGACACAGACACGCCCCCTGGTACTGTATAGCTTGGGGTTTGGGGGCAGTGGGCAATGAAATTAAAGACACCAGCTCAAATCTATGCTCTTCCTGCATCCATGTTAAATTGGTCAGAGAAAAACTGTGTGACCAGGACACTAATATTCTGGGCCAGGAGCCTTTAAAAACCAAAATCTTGGTCAAATAAATTCAAACTATGGCTATCATTTTTGTCAATGTGAAGTACATGACTGAAACAATAACAATAGGAATTTAAGTAGAGACACATTAATCCAACTTAATCTAATGCAAGCTACATAGTTTTTAGGGAGGGGGTGTTTGTCTATGTAAGCTTACCCCTTGCTGTCAGAAGAGTAGAAACACAAAATATTTGCAGATGGGAGCCCATCTCTGCAGTCAAAAGAATTTGTCTCACTTTCCAGAAATGGCCTCACTTGTAACTCATTTATTGTTTTAGACTCCTCATGCATAATAGGCAGCATTTAAGTCAGTGAGTTATCCTGTTTAATTAAATTGAGAAAGAGTTCCCTAAAGTCAGTAAATGGCAATGTATTATATTTCAGTATTTCATGAATTATATTTCAGTCCATATGGTATACATGGCATAAAAAACAATTAAAAGATAACTGAACATGCCTGAAACTTCAGCAGAAGCCATGTGCCATTTTGGGCCAGAGGCAAGGGCTTGTAGAAAGCAGACTTTCCACACAATAGTTCTGTCCTATAGATATAAAAGTAAAAGTACACTTTTATTAGTGGACATTTATAAATAATTTATAAAAGAAAAATTGATCAGTGCATTGCCACAGATCTAAGTAATATGTCCTATAGGCAAATATGAACTCAAAAGTCAATTCTACTGCATCTATTTGCCAGGAAATGACAGACTGGCCGGCTCTACAATGATTGCTTGTCTCTCTATTAAAAACTCTGTTAAATGATTTCTGCATGCATGTGTGTGTTTGTGTCTATTTGTATGTATAGTACTCATCACAGCATGTCGAGTATCTGAAGCCAGTTGTTAAAAAGTGTCTGAAAACACCATTCTCCAGCTGGTTCCGTCAGGTTTTAGTGGTGAGCAGGAGTCTCTGACACAATGGACTTGTCCTATTTGCTTGTGCCTAAAACACTGTTGGGACTGGTAGGATGCAGGATGAGTCCTGCAGATCCTGCTGGTAACTGCAGAAGGACTTTTATCTATTCTAAAGAAATAATTGACTGTCATGCTCTAACTTTTTTGTTTTCTTTTACTCCTAGACTGGAAATCTTTAACATACAACAAATTAGTGTGGCATGGAGAAAAAAAAAAAAAAATCTATTTTAATAAGCATCCCTCTGCTGGCCAAGGAATATAAAGTATCAAACACACCACACCAAGTTGGGTTTTTTTCAATACCTGAAAAAATCATTATTTTTAAAAAGACTCCCTGAACCCCAACTCTCTAACAGATTATATCTCCAAACGGCAGTTCAAAATATGGGCCTGCAACACCTGTCAGGGTCCCTTTAAAAATATCCCTTGTAGTGATCGAGAAGGATTTGAAGTAATCTCCTTATAGCTGTTTGTAAAATCTCAGTGACTGAGGTAGATATAGGAATTAGCAGGTAACAGGACACTAAACCTTTACAACATTTTAACTTACCTCTGTTACACTTCAGGAGTCGGGGAAAAAAGGAATAATGTGAAATCTAATATTTCTGATTCCATTTACACAACTTGTTATTCTTTCCCTGCTTTGAGCTGTGAGAATAGAAGCTATTTGTTAATGTTCTTGTTCTCATTCTGGCTCATGTAAAAGGGCAGACAGATAACATCAAGTAGCTGTGTGGGGATACTGCATGTACTTTTTTCACTCTACTGCTTCATGATATTGGGTTTAATTAAAAAATATGTGGTGTCATATTTTCCATGATATTATTGCTTATTAAAGGTTCTGCATTACACAATCTTATTGACCATGTCATGTCGCAGACAAACTATGCTAGCCTCTATCTGCTTACATCTGTGCTAAGCCCCAAATACACAAGTTTGCAGAACGTCTCACTTTGGAAATTGTCCTGTAAGGGCAGAGTATGTCTAGGAGAGTAAAAATAGGACCTGGAGAAACCAGCTGATGCATTCTCCTTCCACCAAGGACTTTGAAGTTTCCAAAATGTGTTTTTACAGTCAATATATATGTGTAGGAAAAGTGGATAAAACATCTTAAAACCTGAAACTGGTTAAAACAACAGCTACAGAGCAACTGACAACTAGCAAGATTGCAAGCAGTTTTCTTCCCAGGTTATCAGGAAACCTGACCTGATTTCTGCAAACATCCTAATTATTCACAAGCGTGGGATTCGTCACCCTGCTAATCTGTGACTGTCCCATAGGGCATACTTTCCTACTGCATGCTGAAAATGAGTCTTGCTGTGGCTGCTTACCTAATACTTGCAGTATTTTTCAGTTCCTTGATTGTATGACTGGAATAATAAATGAAAAACAGCTAATAACGAGTGAACTTTCAAATGGATAATCATTCATACTAAATTACATTCAGCTGTAGCTTTTCATAAGCATATTAAAATATACTATATGGAGGACCCAATACCTATAGTACATAATACTCCACAAGTGAAACCAATTTAACACTTTTTCAGAAATCTGTTTGTGAGTCTTATTTTTAATATTATGCCAGCTATACGCCATATACCTAGGAACTATGAAATTTTACAAAGCCAATTTTAAGTGTTTAATATTACCAATAAATGCACACTCAAGCTAGGTTGCAGCTGTGAACTCTTATGATGTAATCTATACCTGTACAATATTCTGTCACATCTTACTGTTATGTTTCTATGTACCCTAAAAATGGTAGTTTCATATTAACCTTACCCAGGGAATCCGTATAAATTATTGCAATACCTTTCTGCTTTTATCATTCTAAGATGTTTGCTTAAAAGAAAGCTGACTTTGAATGCGTAGTTAGTACCATTACTTCTATTGTGTGTTAGCCAGAAACAAAGATATGTTATACTTCCTGCAGAAGAAAATCTTATCTGAATAACTCAAGAGTTAATTTTAAATAAATTAAACTTCCATGAGAAAATTGGTTCATCAGAAAACCTCTGGTTGGTTCTAAATTCTTTTCCCACTTGTGTTGAAACTAAATCTTCTGTGAGTACAATATAATGATAAATCTTCCATGTAGAAGGAAACCTTGAAATGTTTGGTCAGCCACTGCTTTGGCTAAACATATTCACAAAAAATATACCATCATTCCAGACCAACATGTCAGAAACCCAGAAGTTTTAACTGAGATAGTTAAGGTTCCATTGCAAAAGGACATGCTGCCATCTCTCTCAGGTAAGACCTCTCAAGACTGCTAAAGACAGAATCGCACATCAGTAAATCCTCTTCAGCAAAATAGTGGGTACTCAGCCTTTATTAAATTTGGGCTGATAAACTGAAGTGCAGCATGAAGGGCAGGAGGGCTAAGAGAGCTCCAACTCCCCTTTCTTACTCCCAACAGTGTCATCCAAAGTGCTGTACACTTCTAAAAATGTCCATGGGAGTTTCTGTGTGGTTATGAAGCCCTACCTCATTCACATAATGGGCACATCCAGATCCTGACGTGCCTAAAATGTGTTAAACTTAAAAAAATTTTGAAAGGTCTAAAAATAGTATTGTGTGGCAAAAGCTGTCATTTTGAAAAGTAGTCCCTCAAAACACCTGATAAATCATGGAGAAGGAGTAGATTCGGGTGAAAATAATAATTCTCTTGGCCTTATCATCAGTATGAATTTCTACTCTACAAAAATACATTTCCCCTCAGATTCCATAAACATAAGGAGTCTTTTCCATGAAACTAAGAGGGAAGGAGAGAACAGAAGTGTTTTAAAGAACATTTTAGCCTTAGCCTTTTTTATAAGTTTCCCCTCTGTTCATCATCTATCTAAACAAAACACAGTCCTTTCTAGTCCTTCTGGCCTTCCGTAACAGTTCCACTCCCCACAAAGTGCTGACCAGAACTGTAGCACAGTATCTCCATGCCAGCTCACTCCTGTGGAAACCTACATAAACACAGGTCATTTGCTAAATCAGAGGGTCTAACTTAAAAAGCATAAAGACGAGTAATAATGGTACATTTACAGTACTATTAAGAACGGATTTTCTAATGTACTGCTTTTCCTTGCCCTGACTGTGTGTAAATTGAGGATGTGGCAGGCACAGTGAGTGTGGATAAGTAAAGTGGTTTCCTTAGAAACAATAAAAGCAGAAACTATAAAGCAGAACATCCTCCCAACTGATGTGACTTTTTAATGGCACTGATAAGACAGAGAACAGACGTAAGTAGCCTCTCTGTTTGTACACAGCATGCAGCATAGTTCCCCAAATAGCTGAATTACTTTCCATATAAGATCATAAAATCTAGATAGAATCTCACAGGGCTGCCATTAAGGAAGAGGGCACGACTATGACTGTCCAATATTAGTATTATAAGCTAAATATAGCAGCTGGCATTTCTGGTGCCCACTTGTGCTCATTTCTTCTGTGATAAGTAATTCATCTCCCTCCTTCACTTTAACAGCTAGCTCATGTGTATTGGAAAGATGTGACCACTGCAGCAAGTATGCTTCTAGCAGATCCAGGCTAGAGCTCATACCAATAAGCCATTCCTTTGTCAAGTTTTTCAAAAACAAGAGCCCAAATTAGACACACAGACAAGCAATTCCTGAAAGCACGGAATGTCCAACAGCACTTCAGCAGGACTGGGAGACTGGGAGGGGAAAGAGAAACTTTGCGTTTATGTAGAAATCAATTTGTTGAAAAACTTTCCTGTTCATCTCTGGATGTCACAGGAAGTATGGGACCACAAGCGATCACGCACTGTCCTCAGTGGGCAATGAGTAATGCTTTCTTTCAGTTAAAGGGCATAAATGTACTGACTTCAGATTACTGAGTCGGTTTTATGACTGCTCTGTGTCTCTGCAGCCACATGCACCATTCAGGGCATGGTGAGACTTTGTAATCTCCTTTACAGAACTGTATAATATAATAAATATAAACTGTCAGCTGAAAGTGAAAAATTATATGGAAATACTGGTCATTGAAAAAGGTGACACACTATTTCATAGTTTTTACTGTTTTCTAAAACCATTTTTCAGTTCTTTAAAACTCATGTACAGAGTTGTATGCTTACAAGAGTAATAAAAAGGCAATGGGCTAGGTCTCTGTCAAAACCTTTGGCTCAGTCCATGCACAGAAATTCGCAGAGTCTGGGATTGCCACAGAGTTTTTGTCTCTGTGATTATAGCAAACACCTGCACTCACAGGCAATGATCTCAATGCCTATTATTAAGATGTTGCTCAGTCCCAAGAGATACAAAGTCAAAGAAAAGCATTAATGGCCATCCAAGAATTGTACCTGCACAGATCCACATCCTAGATGGGCTTGTAGAGATTAGCCATAACTCAAATGAAATTAAATTTAGGAGGGACATAAAAATAATCAAGGTGTTTTTCCAAAAGAGAAAAGGAATTGGCCTGGAAAGATTTAATACTTGATTTTTTAGTATTTTCTAGTATATTTGAGGATTGTTTCTCAAGGTACTTTTGTGAGTGCAAACTCCACAAATATCTTTGGTACTGGAATCCCTTTTCATTCTAAATCTTTGGCAATTGACACTTTTGTTGGCATGGTTGGACTTGATGATCTTAGACGTCTTTTCTAACCTTAATGGTTCTATAATTCTATGATTTCTTGGTTTTTGTCCCTTTAAATTTCCTTCTACTTATATAATTTCCTTTCTTTATGTTATATATACCATGGTGTATGTCATATGCACTCTTTAAAAAATATTTTCACCTTTTACCTTATTTTTTCACCTTTCCTTTGCAAACAAGGCTTATGAAATCACAGTGTCTGTTTCTATGCACATACGTGTGCTGTGTTGTGCATCTCCATGCTCCCTTCTCTTGTAGCACCAAATAGTTTTTAAAAGTGATCTCCTGTTACAAATAAAATCCACAGAAAGATAGATAGTGTATTAAGACCTTGAAAATTCAAAGAAAGCAGAAGGACCGGCAGCATAGTGTCCAATAAGTAACAATAATGCCTTATAAATTTTCTGAAGATTTTTTGAATACTGACTCTTTAGTGGACAAGAGAGGACCTAAGAGAGACAAGAACCACCAGAAAATAAGTTTTGTTTATGCTGTTATTCAGGAAAAACCTTTTTTGTTTATTCTTTCTTTCTTCCCCTCTACTCTTCTGTGTATTGAAATGGGTCAGGAATGGTAACACGCGAAAAGGCAAATATTGTAGTAGAAGTATGATCAGTCATATGCACAGGAGTCAAACATGGCTGCAAAGAGCAACTATATAAACATTTGCCTTCTGAATGCTTCTTGAGCATACTTAATTTTATGAGCTTTAAATAAATGCAATTTCATTGATTATTTTCTGTCTCTTAGTTAAAACCTCTTCTTTCCTTGGCTTTTAACTCATATTCCTCCTTCATCTTTCACTAAAAATGGCTCCACTGTTATCTCAACTTTCCAAAATTAAATCTTGTTATTTTTCCCTCATTTCTTGTTTGTTGAGTGTCACAATAATTACCCTTAACAACTGGCAAATTTCATACTGTATGGGCAAGAAAGAGAGTAAAATTTCATATTCTGTTGCACTAGTATGCAAAACATTAATCCTTTTTTGCCTGTGTAATTTTCAATGTTTCTCCAAATACAAAGCAACCTTGGAATACCAAAATAATTTCAGAAGTGAATAAAATTAGTCTAAACCATGCTCTGTGGCTATTAATACATGGGTTACCTTAGTTATCTGAAAACATTTTGGGGGGCACATAACTTAGGCTGGCTATATATTTAAACTAGATCTCAAATACCATTAGTGCAAGGTAATATACTACAGAACACAGAGAAATAGTTTGTGAAGCCCAGATTCTCAGTGTCAGCAACCTTTGGCCAAGGTATCTGCTCTGCAGAGGCACACAATGCTGCAATTACCTATGATTTTTGCTGAACAAGACCCTTTGAACGGCCTTTTCTCTTTCCCTTCACCTCACCAGATCATCTTTTCCTGATATGCAATTGGAAGATAAAATATAATTCATTTTTACAGTTATGTATTAGGGGGCAGCGTGTTATTTTGCACAGATAGGTTTTATTCTACCAGCTCTTTGCCTGTTTCATCTAAAAGTTTAAAGGTTCTTTAGTGGGTTTCCAAAGTCTATAGCAGAAGCAAAACTGAACTGTTACAAGCAAGGTAAATTGTCACAGGTAGCTCTAAGAGAGCAAAATTATTAAGAAATTTCAGAATGAAACATAAAAGAACTTTTGTTCACAGCTGTTATAATGGGAGAATGCAATTTATGTCTGTATGAATGATAGGAATTTTTTTGAAATATGTTTCTTATAGATAATTTTAGCACAGTTTACATCCATAAACAACACAGGTCTTCTACTGCCTTTGATACTCTGGTTTCATTCAAGCCTTCTAACAGATTTAAAAATCATGTTCCTATATCTGTATTTCATACAGATACAAAATACTTTTGTATAGGCTATCAAAACCCACCTCCTTACCAAATGCTATTGCACACACAACAGTTGATTCTGCCATGGACAAACTTGCAGACCAATGTGCTTAGGGAAGGGCAAAATACAGATGGAAATCTGTAAAAATAAATCTGTTATGTTTTAGGAGTTAGTTTTGTCAGCACAGTACAGCAAGGAGTATCATATGGCTGCATTTGTCCATCAGTGCCTTAGGAAAGAAATTAAGAAGCTATAATTTAATCCACTTCCCCTTTGCTTTTGGGACTCATTTGCTGCTGCCAATCACATATATCAATCCTACCTCGGTTGTGTAGAGCAAGGAACTGAGAAAGATGTTTGCATCTTACACATCCTTTCTTCAGAGAAGGCGAACACACGCTTCTGGAAGGCAAAACCCAAGTAATTTAAATAGACATAAATTTAACAGGTCAGGTCCTTGCTTTCTTCTGTGTCCCTGTGTAGCTAAAACTATCCTGTAGTTTTTACCTTCACTTTGTGTGTGTTTGTGCACGTACACCAAACTTCAACAGCCTGCTTAAATTAGAAGTGGCTTTCAAAGATATACTTCTGATCAAGAATGTTAACATTACTAAGGATAGGGACTTTTAGTCTTAGATCAATTTGCTTGATTGTTTGACTGTTCAATTTCACCTTTTAGTATCTCATTACTATAACCAAAATTCCCATGTTGTGAAAGCACACATTCTCTCCACTGATGCCTACAAAATTCCGAATTAACTCACTGAAATTACATCCAAACTGATAGGGATGACAATCCTTATGCCAGCAGCTCTAATGAAAATTATGTTTTCTAAGTATGATTACATCAACTAACTAGTGTTTAGATGAACTGAATATCATCACTGATTTGTGCTAGTGCTATACTTCACATGATTTTACTCCTTGGAAGTGATCCAATGGAAAGTTCAATACCTGACAGATTTGAGGGGGTGGGTATCATCTAGTCCGCTAGCTTTTTGTCTATGAAATGATGTGCTTAAGGGATTGCCCAGGCTCTTTCACATGGACAACCTTGCAGAAAAAATTCATTCCAAAGCTTCATAGCTAATAGCATTACTTCAAGTAATCTGCTTCTGTCAAAGATCATATTTGTCCCACATAATAACCAGAGAACCGCACATGAAGGAGAAGGTGGCTGCTGAAATTTCAGACTGCTTAAATTATTGTATTCACTGATGTCCTGACAAAAATCAGAACTCTGGTAACTTCAGATCGAATAAAGTGAGAGCAATTTGAAACTATGTTAATTTACAGTAATATAAGGAAGAAAACATTTAAATAGTCATAAGTTACATAACTGACATTTTAAACAAACAGCTTGTCACTAACAGCTTGGCAAGCCTCTCCAAACTGAGGATGACAGTGCTAATGTGAGAGTGGGAGAATCACCTCTTGTGTACTCTTGTACTGAACACTAGGAATGGGATTCATCTCACCTAACTTCAGGCCTCTGTCAGCTAGGGGTGGATTTCAGCTCCAGATCCAGACATGTGACTAGGTATAAATTCAGTGTCTAAGCTCCTGTTAAAGTCTTTGCTAATCTAGCACTGAGTCAGTGCAGTACAGAGAGCTACTGATATGGTCAAAAGTGGATAGCTGGTTTTGGTGAACTGAATAGCTTTCTCACTTCTCCTAGCTATGTTGACTAGATCTGACATTCAACTCTGTTGCATAACCTTTGGTGTTTAGCATCATTGGAGATTCCCCAAGTGTCCAAGATTTTAGCTGAAGGCTGTCAGGTACGGGATGGAGCCTATAGGAGATCTGCACCCTTTTGTTACAGCAGTTGGAGACCATGCTGGCTACCCTGGGGCATCTCAGATGGCATGTACATTGGGCAACTGAATTGCACCCTCATTGATTAGAGTAGGAACCTAAACATCCGGCTCACATGCAGTCACCTTCCTGTACACATGTACATTTAGTGTCTTAGTTTGTCTCAACACAGATGTCTAACGCTGTTTGAGTTGCCTAAGCAATTTCTAACTACTCTCTAGCTCCTACTCCAGAAATGCCTGGATTGTCTTTAAGCCACCAGTCATATTCACCAGCTTTGCAGCCATCTGGAATACTCAAGGCAAGAAATTACACTAAATATATATGTTTAGCAAGCTGAAGCCTGCCTTCAGCTTCTAATCTAAGCTAGTTGTTAAATTTCTTCTGCAGACAATGGAAAGGCATAGGTACTTCTGTGGGTCTATTTGTCCTTCCTGAGTGGTGAAACAGATTCCTAAAACTGATTCTCTACTGATTACGGTGGATAATAACATAACTTGCTGAGAGTAAAAGAAACAATTTTCAGGTGGACAAAGGTGGTGAGAGCGTCCAAGAGTGTTAGCATTATTTCACAGTGAATTGGCACTGATATTGCATTGGCCGGTGTTGAAGAGGCATCTAAGCACCCCAGTGCAAATAATTTACTGACCAGAAATAGAGGAAGGACTACAGACTTGTTAGGGAACATGAGCAGCAGTACACACTGGATGTTATTAACATTCAGACTGTCAAAAAAAGGCACAAGAATCCATGGTGCTTGATTTATGAGTTACGTAGGCTCATCCAGAGAGTCTTTTCTGAGTGCAAATTGTCTCTCTCAAAAAAAAAAGGTTAAGATACTACAAAGTGCTCCTTAAGAAGTATCAGAGTATTTTGTTTTCTCTCATTTTGCGTGTGTTATTTGTCTCCCATATTTGTGTATGGGAAACCCCCTATCTCCCAGACTCTTACCTCCGGGTCAAGGGACACTTGTGTATTCAAGCCTTGGCCTTACATAATGCACTGTAAATCCTGAGTCTGTTGCCTAGAACTGTGCTTGCTCTGCTTGCATTTCATCATGACAGGAGGTATATAAACTCTAAACAAAAAGGCACCGTACACCCAACAGGGCTTATCACAGCAGATCGAGCACAGACCCTTTGGACCAGAACTTGTTTGTATCATCCTGAGTTAGGGCTTAGGCAGAGCAAGTTCAGATCTTCTCTGAAAAAGGCCATGCAAACAAACATTCTCATTCATTTTAGTCAGGCCTGTATCTAAACGTCACTTGCGGTATAACTTTAAACATGTCAGGATGGCTGTTTCCCTGTGAGCTTTCACAGTATGGGTACAGAAAAACTCTGACAGGCTTCATTGCTACTGTTTGTTACAGGAGCCCTGGGCACCTTTGAACACCACTTCATTGCATGTGAGAGACAGACCCATGGGCTCTTTGAAAAATAATTTGAGCTGTGAAAGAATGTCATATCCTCAAGGTTGCAAATCTATCGCATTCTATTATGGGACTATTGTCATATTTTGATTGCCAGTTCCGTACTATTTAGGAAGACTGGTCAGACATGATGGGCCAAAACTTCTGTTTACCCAGGCAGGACTTTATCCACCTTCAGCACAGAAAATACTGTGCCTTCTGCTTGCATGTTAATGCCCTTCTTAATCCCTTACCTTTTTGTAAGGGGAAATTTATCCAGATCATAAAAATAATTTAACAACTCCCTCTGGCTGATAGTTTGGTTTTTTGTTGTGTTTTGTTTTGTTTTACCTGCAGATCTAAACCTCTGTGCATCACTGCAAATTATTGATGTTGGGATATGTTATCTTTCTCTGGGTTCATTTATACACAGAAATCTATATTTGGATTCAAGTGGACTCAAAAATCTCATTTTCCTCAAATATTGAGAAAGAACAGTATGTTAAAAAGGCTAGAAAAAAATCCATTATGTAACTCCAAATCCAGGGGGAAAAAAGATAATAAAGTGTAAGTGAAGAGGAGCCCTTTTCAGTCAACATTTCAGAAAAGTTGCATTGTAATTCAGCAGTTCCATGATCAATGTTTTATTCAAATTTAAAAAACCCTTTAAAGGTTAATTCCCAATATTTTATCAGGGCACATATTGTACAAAGTTAATGGAAAATAACTACAATAATTTACAGCAATCAAAAAACGGATTTGAGAATGACTTAAAATTATTCAGTTACATTATTATACATTTTTGGCAATCTGATTTTGTCAACTTTTTAAAATGAATGTAACATTTATAATTGTAAATGAGAAAATTAGCATCAGAACACAGTAAAAAAAGAGGAATCATTATACTTAGCGTGCGTGACTCACTGAAGTGTGGTGAGTAGGATGTTCTGTGTAGTAACCTGAATTGTACTGAAGATAAAGTACATTTTGTATTCTTTTCTGTCTCTCTCTTCAGAGACTCGTGAACCAAACCTCTCCATGAAGTATAAATGAATAGAATTTTGGCTATTTTTCTGAACCAAATTTATATAATTATTAAAGAAGTACAAGCTGTTTTACAAACAGTGGGATGGAAACTGGCTAGAGGAACATAAGCTAAGGAACAAAACTGAGACAAGCCTGTCTGCTTTTATGAAAATGATTGCATAAAGTAATCAGCATAACTTTTATAGTAGGAACATCTTCCACATGTCAGCCAATATGGCCTAAATAAATTCTTTCTGTGGTTTTTGTGCTCAGGTCCATACAAGTCAGCCAAATCACATTATTGCATGCAGATGCTGAAAACACTGCTGATCTCAGTGCTCTGTGGTCTCATTCTTTATCCTGCTTATCCTGACTGAGAGTGTAAGCATAAAAAGACTTCAAGAGAATCAAACTCCAGAAATACAAATTCCTGCTATAATGACTAATTGGATGCCTGTCTGACCTAGTGGACAGAAAAAGATGATATTGTAACATTTTACACTAGGAAAAAACAAATTAAAGGGTAACAGTCATTTCCACAGATTGCACAAAGGAATGAACAGAGCATGAATTTAATTAACCCCTGCAAAACTTATCCCCAAACCAGAACAAATATAGATTAATTCCTATTGCCCAGTCGCTCTCTAAACTCCATAAAATTACTTCAAATTTTCCCCCTCATCCCACTTTCCCTTCAGACCCATCTCTCCTCTTCAAGCAGAGGAAACTGTAATGTGAATTCTGGAGGCCTGAACAATTTCACATATGTTTTGTTCCCCTATACAATCTATATACATATTTTCGTAATGTTATTCTTCACATGTTCCTCAGTAAGACCAAGCATGGTAAATCTGTTCTGTATTCATTGTTAGATATAATCGTATTTTAAAAGTTTGGACTAGCTAAGCAAGAAGAGGAACCATCATATCTCAGAAACAATGGCAAGTATTGTCTACTTATAAATTGACTTTTATTCACATAAACTAAATAGCTACAATAACTGTACTCTGATTTCTATGGATCTGTTTGAAAAAAGGGGAAAATCTATGTTTCCTACAAACAATCAGACAAATTCACTACCACCAGTTCCTTCCTGATATTCTCACATTCACTGCTTTGATCACGACTTCTCCACTATCCCTGTAGAACCTCTCAGTACAGATAGGTAGGTCTCAGTCACCCAGAGGGTTTTCATTACATGACTGAAATAGAATGAAATTTTGGGATGTCTGGGAGGGAGATGAGTAAAGAAAGAAACAGAATGGGTTGGGCCTTATTACAAAGAGCTGCTCCAATGTACCTTGTCTTCAGAACTCTTGAACACTTCTTTAGTTCCTTAACTGACTTGCAGCTCTGTACACAGAGTAGTACCCCCCTTCCCAAAGACTACCTGCAAAAGCTGAACTTCAAAAAGTTTTACAAACACTCAGAAGTAAGTTGCTGAGACATTTCTTTCATATAATATACTTTGTGTGTGTGTGTGTGTGTGTGTAAAAGAAGAAGGAAACTAAAAAGAGAAATCATGAAACATCCATTTTAAGCATCCTTTTACTGGAGTAATTAGTGGTTTTACGACAGCAGCTAGGCAAAGATGGAAATAAGAGGATTATGGAAGGAGATTTTTAAAGACAAAATTGTTTGAAGGGTAAACCAACATCCTAGAGGAAAGGGGTGACAGGACATAGAGTGACAAAGTTATAAGGATAGTCTCAAACTGCAAACAAGATCATCATTCTTTCAATCTCCCTCGACTTCCTTGATTTTGATTGTGGCCTCAGGGCATGACTGCAGCATACACAGGAAATAATAAACAATGCAATAGGTCCTCAAGGCATTCTCTATTTCAGTGGTGCTCTTGACCTATGAACATCCTGGAAATAGTTTTTTTGGCACTGTCATAAATAAATTGGGCCATTTGTTGCTTGAGGGGGCTGTTCTGGCAAGATTTTTCAGAACATAAAATAGGCCATGGCTGCTGACAGAGGTTGAACGTGTCCTTTTGCATGCAGTGACAAGCCACCAAAGAACCTGAGTGAACTGAAAAAATAGGATAAACAAAAAACATTTGCATATTTATATTCTTCATACATTTAAACTTTAGAGTAAACCTTCAAGACTTTGCTACGTATATATGTTAAGAGACGGCCAGGTCTGCAAAAATGTTGACTTCCTAAAAAGAAAATGAATAAACAAATTACTAATGTTCCTAAAACTCAAGTATTTTCATTAATTGAAATTCCATGGTATTTACACTAGTTGAAATTCCATAATATTTTATTTTATAAATATTGCAACACAAAAGTTTTACCACAAAGGTAGGGAGCTTTCTTATTAGAGACCATCACTAGAATCAGAAGTCATAGGGCTTATAGGACATAGGATCACAAAGGTGCTCAAAGGTTTTGCATTACACCAAAACAAATCTTATGTCAGATTTCTAAAAAAGCAAGCAGAAAGCAGCTTCACGCCTCAGTGTCTCATAACAAGTGACCTACATCAATGTAATTTTTTATTATCCTACATACAGACTCCTTCAGGTCCTGAAATACCTTAGTTCCCTGCTGCATAATGGAGCAGATTAAGCAGGAAAAATTGCAATTGTATTCAGCAGTTGTATCTCTTTCCTGGTGGTAGTTTTATAGAATGGGAGAGCAATAAAACCAAATTTTTCAGAATGGAGAGACAAAACAGTTTCCTATATCTAGAAATAGTCATCTATTGTAGAAGACGTGAGCATTGGCCCAGCATCATTTATAATTTAAATCAATGAATATATTTCAAGGGTGGCCTGTGAGAATTCTTCTGATTTAAAGGGTGAGATATCCTTGTCCAGAATCCCATATGACTTTCACCTGCTGATGAACTGCTTCACCAAAAATGCCACACTAGTTACTAAAACAATTTATGGATTGCCCGCCCAGAGTTGTCTTCACCCCTTGGCAGGCTGCGTTAAAGCTGGAGATCAAATAAACCTCAGAAATCTCAGATGTCTGGTAGCGCATCTGAGCAATTATTAAAAAATCACAAAGTCCAAGGTCTCCTATAGCTGATATGATAGGATTTTCAGTCAACCAGGTGAAAAATTCAAGACCTTCTATAGAAGAAAATAAACCTGCCTAGATGTTTGCTAATGGAAAGCCTTGTCAAAATGAAAATTCACTAATATTTACATGTTCTGTGGGATATGCCAATTTCAGTGCATTTCTGATGGATAGTTTAAATGCTCTTTAACATATAAATATGTTTATGTTCACTCATCTCTTCAACCAGTGTTTGTTTCCCTGTCAAACCTTACCTGATTTCCAAGCACTGGAGGTTTTCACTTAGATAGTAATACTTTTTTTTTCCATGACTAGTACGCCAATTTCCAGATATGAAAATGTATGTTTCCTTGCTCAGCTTAGATGTACTGCTTTTCTATTTGCAGATTAGTTTTATTTGTGTAGGTAGGGCTGGCGTCTTTATCCAAACTGGCCAGCCCAAAAGCTTGAAATTGGTGACGCAGCAAAGCACCCAACTACAAAGTAAAATCATATGATATGGCAATGCTTTTGAAAATCTAGTAGTAAGAACATGCCACCCGTAGAACTGATAAAGCTGTTCAGAAACATCCCTTTGAAACTTCTCTTAAAATTCATGGATTCAGTAAAATTAGAGCATTTGCAGAGCAGTTCAGCTTCATCAAGTACCTGCCAAATCTCTTGCTCAGCCCTGCAGCAGTTTCATTTGGGGTTAGAGATCCCAGAGTTGCCAATGTGCATGCCAGCTGGAACGGAAAAGATATAAATAAAACATGTTGAGGGGGTGGTAGTGGGGGAAAGTTGTTGTTCTTTCCCTGTGCATCCCTGCAGTGGTGATCACGCTGCCTCAGCAACCTTGCTCGTGCCACACAATCTAGGACTAAATGAATGTTTGCCACCTTCATAGTAGTAGGGCAGATTGCAAATATGAAATTGAATTCATCATGTAATTAGGAAAGTTAGCATACACTGCAAGCTGAGGTGTGAATACTACACCTGTACCCAGGCTGGGGGTACTCAAGCTGTAATGGACCTACCACCGGTAGCAGTGAATTTAGACAACATTCAGTGTCTAGGTAAGGACCCAGAATCCCTGGCAGGCACGTTCCTCACACTCAGAATGTTTACTGTTATTGGAATTTACTAAACTTTAATTGTTTTTCCTGCAGTTTCCCATGCCAGGTGCCTGCTCAAAGCTGATTTATTCTGATGTTTCTACAAAAAATGGTTCAGTCATTTCTGAGAATGATAGCAGAGGAGGAGGGTACATGTATTGGCTGTTCCGAAAACTTCTTGCATCTCTTTCAATGAGAAGCCTAGGTAGCTCAAATGCACTTTTACCTGATCTAAGAGATACACAAAATAGAGATAGAGAAGACATAAATGAGGCAAAAAGAAAGAGACGAAAAATAAAGAGAAAAATAGTTAAATAAATCTTCTGCTCCCATCATAGCTGATCCTTTCTGGTATTCAAGGCAGTAACTTCCCAGAATCTCTGGCAGAAATTTATCAGACATTGCTTTGAATATTGTACTTAAGGAGGAAAAGAAAATATGGCCCAAACTCCACCTGGTATTCAGGAAGTCGTCTCATCACATTGTTTTCAGGTAGCAGAAATAATTTTGTCTGACATCTTCCAGTTAGTAATAATGCCCTGTTTTCATATGCCACTGGCATACTAGCCCATTGCTTAATTGGTTAATAAACAGATATATTCAATAATCACGGTGGACTGTGCCAAACTGCCAGCCTTTGTTCTAGAAACATATGCTGGCAATTAATAATGATGATTTAATACAAGGATCTATTACAAGCAGGTTTTGGTTGCTATGAATTTGTACAGGGGGAGAAAGCACGTTCAGGTTTTCAAGGTCTTCTGTGTCTAACAGGGAAGAAAGTAGGCAAGGAAGCTGGTATAGTACAGGTACTTTCCTGTGATCAGATGGGGAGGGCAATGAAGAAAGCAGGCAAACACAAGGAGATCCGTCCAGCTTTGTGACATATCAAGCCATGGGGATTCTATGATAACAGTGCTAGGAGACTGCATTAGCGCAGCCAGAAAATACAAGCAGATAATCAACTGACAGTGAAAATGGCAGGGTGGATAAATCTGGTTCAACAGGGAGTCTTTATTCAGAGGGGCTGATACTGCTGTGCCGTGACGCAGTTCAGCGGGCTGCAGTGAGGCTGGCATGTGGCTCCGCAAGAACAATAGCGATTGACTACAGATGGGCACTTCCTCTCCAAAAACACTCCTCGCAGCTCGCTTGCAGGGAGGGATACGCAGACATACGCTCACGTCTCCATGGCAACCACTTACTTCAGCGTGACATCAAGCCCAGATCAAAACTCCATAGGCGTCAGATAGTACATGCTGTTTCTTTCCTTGAATTAATAATATTGATTTAAAAGGCAGGTTCCATTAACTGTTTCTTCTCTATGCTGGGGATAATTACCATCTGCGGTGCCTGTTATTCCGGTGACTTGAAAACAGGAAGCGCAACATCGAGTTAAATAATTCATGCTGTGCTGCTGCTCACTCTGTTCTTAGAAGCAGAGTTATTGCTAACTGGGCACGGTAATATCAGCACAGGGGTGATAGGATTACGAAATGTCTAATTGCCCTCTCATGTGATAAGATTACTTTTCTGAACGTGCTTTAATTCTTCCAAGCAGAGGCAAACAACCCAGACAAGTGACCAAACAAGAACAGCCTGCATGAATGTGGCTGAGATTTTCTTTCTGAAAGCAGTGAAAAGTGCAGTCGAGGCTTCATTCTCCTTTATCCCCCCCCCCCACCTCCACCTCCACCTCCACCTCCACCTCCCCCTCCCCCTCCCCCCCCCCCCCCCCCCCCCCCCCCCCAAAGACATGTGAAGAACCCTTTTCAAAAGTAAACACCCAATCATGAGAGTCTGGTGGTGAGGGAGTTCCTTATATTACCCTTTAGGAGCATCCCCTCAGTCAATTAGATGATGTTAGCAGGCTCTGTGGGGCTTCTCAGTTAATCTTCCAAAGCTGCAAGGTTGGTAGTCATGATACAGCATCTCAGGGTGCGCTTGCTTGTAAAATTGGAGGAAAATGGAACAGAAATCCTCAGGTTTCTGTGATACATACAGAGTGCCTCAAGGAGAAAAGCTTGAACAACCCAGGACAGTGCCACTTCTTAGTGAGGGGTGGGAAGCAGGGATTTTTTACAATCTAGGCAGAAATATTTTTGGCATCTGAACAAGCTTTTCCATTCACGAAGGGAAAGCTTCTGCTTTGGGGCTATATTAGGAGACTGAGCATGTGATAGCATTCAAGAATGTCAAAGTGGCACTGAGTCACCCAGGCAGTAGGTCACCTATTGCCTGAGCAAATGATCTTACTCGCTATGAGAAGTGTTGATTAGCTGGCTATTTGGATATCTTGAAGCAAGAACAGATTTCCTGAAGGAGCTGGAAGCTCATCTAATTCTGAACTTGCATTGGGGAAAAATATGTACACTTAATGAACTTCTACACCAGACTAGGAGGTACCTACAGCACTCAGGTGCCTACAAGATTAAGCAGTTAAAGAAGGTACTGCTTCAGACCAAGAGTTCGCCTAACCCAGTAGCCTGTTCTCAAGAACACTCCTAAGCACATGGAGAATGGAAGAAGAGGGCAAGAACAGGCAAATAAGCTCAAGAATAGGGAAATAGCAGCATTTTCCTCATTTTTTCCCTGTCTGTCTGTTTTTGCATACGGGGATCTGTCAAACTTGATATACTTCATCTATTTAGTAATGTCCAAAGGACACTACTACTTTTTTGTACAATTTTCCCTAAAAGAAAATATATGTTTTCATCCTCAATGTCCTTTGGCAAGAAGTTCAATAGATCTAATGCTTATTTTAACTAAAGCTATTGTCTTTTCTTTTGTTTTGAAACTGGTATCTACTAAATTTATTCAGGAGCCTCTGGTTCCTGAGCAGAGAGTGAAGTGTTGATCTCTGTGAAACCCTTCCATGTCACTCAGGAGTGGAGGGGGAGAAAGCAGTCTGGATTGCTGCCCAAGTTTTGTTGCATATTTGAGTACATGAGTCTTCATATAGGAGAAGTTTATATGGACAGAATTATTTATGTTTAAGAAGATAGCTTATATCCTCCAGTATATTGACCAACAGGATTAGTCCAAAAAGATCCTCTCTCACAGATGTTAGTGACCAGCCTTGACTACGGAATTTGCCATGTTGAATGTCATCATGACATTCTTTCAGATATCCTCAAACTAATGTGTAGTAGTACAGGGAGTACATCTTGGTAAGAGTTTGTAAAAACAAAGCCTAGGATATGGGACAGCAGTCGAAAAGATTAAGAACATAAGAAATTACGGTTTATTCCTTTCATTTGTTTATCCTTCTATAAGAGTATTACAAAGATAGTCAACTGAATCTAATGGTCTCCTGTCCAAATTACTTCAAAAAAATATATCAGTCACCGGATTAACCTACAAAACATGGTGCTAATGTGACTAGGACAGTGGGAATGGTTTTGTTTCTGTGACAAGCAAGGATCCAAAACTGGACAACCTTAGCTATGGAGAGACAGGACCATTTGAAGAATCTGAATGTGCTGAGCCACTGGATGCCACGTCTGTATTAAAGGGATTCCAGATAACATGTGATATAAGACTTCAGTCTGCATTTCTTGTGCGACCTGGACTCCCTGCGCATGTGCTGTGTAACCTGCAGTGGTAGCTCCCCCCAGCCACGTGTAGCATGAGAAACAGTTCTGAGGTGTTTGGCATCACACCTACTACATGATGGCAGCTGCTAGCCATGGCCATCTTTCAAACTCAGGATTAGGGTCTGGGCACTGCGAGGGGCTGTTGTTTTCTGCATAACTCAAAGCAATTGGCATTTCTAAAAATGGATTGTTGAAATGTGCTAGTCATAACATTCTGTTCTCTTCTCCCCAACTTCATGAAGCACATGTTTGGTTCAGCCACTCTGTCTAAATGATTTTTACTGTGGAGATCTTGGTGTCTTTCCCTCAGCCGTCTGTCAGTGGTACTGACCCAGTTCACATGGCTTTGCAATTAAAAATCAGAATTACCATAACCAAATTCAAGGAAAGGGGAAAAATATTAAATATTGTTTTCTCTCTTACATGCACAAACTTACATGTGTATGTGTGTGTAAATATGTATATAGTTGGGATTTGGACTTGATGAGCCTTATGGGTCCCTTCCAGGTAGAAATATTCCATGATTGATTCTATTTTATATATATATATATATACAAAAAAAACCCCCAAACAACCCTGATGAGAATTTTCCATTTCTATTTTTATTCTTCACACCACTAGGGTACAGGGTTTATCCTACCCTTCTGTATCCACTATCACTACATTGTACTAATATACAGAAGTCCCTATCATAGCCAGACCCCAGGCCTATTGTAATGTGCACTATGCAAAGATGAGAAAAAAAGATGATCTATCAAGAGAACAGATATAAATATAAAAATAGAGATGACACTGGCGACAATGAGAAAATACTAATACATTCTAAAGATGGTTTAAAGATTGACATACTAGCTGACAACCAGAAATACAAGAGAGCTTAGCGCTTCCATATGAGCAACCTATCCAAAGGGCAAGATGCAAGATGAAAGAGAATTAAGCTGCTCATTTGAAAATGCAGACATGGAGAGGAATACATCTGGGAGAAAAGTGAGGGAGGAGATGTTAAGGCTAGAGGTGAAAGTTTAATATCTGCTTTCTTGTGAAATTTGCATCTTTAGAATAATTTAAAGTGGTCCAAATGTTATCCTAAGCTGCATCCAGCCTTGGAAGTCATGAAACCACTAACTTTTTTCCCCACCCAAGGCAGCATAGAGCAGGAGCTGACTGCACGATCAGTCATCAGGCAGCAGTGTTGTAGCCAAAATAGTTGTAGGCATGTGAGAAGGACAGGCTTTGTAGGAAGAACTATCTTTTATCAGGCTGACTGACATAATGGGAAAGAATGGACAAGCTTCTGAGCAGGAAAACCGTCTTCATTCATGTGGAGTTCCTCGTATAAGATTTTTATGGCACTTATAATTTCAGGCAATTAACTTATGAAATATTTGTATAATGCTGATTAATAGCATATTATAACAATATTAGCATAATAATATTAACATTGCCTAAAGTTATGTGATCTGCAGTGAAAGGTTCAGCAAGAGGAGATATACAGGAAAGTGCTTGAACTTCTATAGGATTGTACAGACAAAAAAGACATGGAGATAAGACCCTGAAACAAAAGATATCGGATATCATTTCAAAGCTGGACTGCTTTCTTCTCAGATGTGTCAAGACTGATATAAACATTACGTTTCAGTTCTCTGCAATAGAGAATCCAACTGAAGTTAGAAGAAAGGATCCTCCCAACATTTTGTTTTTAATAAGTATTTTGTCATTGGTTTCCCAAGGCATATATAGTTGAAGTGCTTGCACGTTTGTTTGTCAGGACACACTTAATACTTTTTGCACTATTGATTAATTTTCAGTGAATTGAAAAGAGAAGTTGAAGTCTCAAAGATAATAAAATTCCTGCAAGTTTTATGAAGAATATTGTCTGGTAAAAGGAGAATGCCAGGAAGGGAAAGACAGGCAGAATTCATCTGTTATACATCTTGTTTTGGCAGTGGAACACATGTACCTACTGGCCAGTCAGCCAAGCATACTGACTGGCAAACAAAAACGTGCACAGCTTTGAAAAATTTTTGTGGTTCATGGAACAACTTACTTACTCTTATAGCCTTATCTGCAGAAGCACTGCAATACAAAAAATCGGCAAAATTGTCAGTAAAGAAACGTTGAAGACATATGTTATCTTCTACTGTCTGGCTGATTCAGCTTCACATTACAAATAGCCTTCCAAATGTGTGAGAGCTCCTGAAAGCCATTTTATGTAGCGTGACACCCTATCAAACACAGTGCTGAAATGCCACAAGGGTGTATTCAAATTTCGATATTCATGATTTTTAACAAGTGCTACACTAAGGCTCGGCATCACTGGTGAGTACAAGCAACAATCATCCTGTGCCTTTACTTGGTGTGTTAGGAACACTGTGGAGTCCTGGAAGAGAGAAGTATAAAAGGAAGCAACTGAGGGTACAGCTGCCTGATGTTGGAAGCTGATCTGAAATCCATGTTCGATTCCAACCCTCGTGGTGCTCCTGCCCACGCCTACCCCATGACAGCACTGTACCACTGAGCAATCAGACACATCGGGGACTGCTCTGCTAAAAATTGCTTATTGTCCAGTAGGTTTGGCTTTTAATAGGATGAAGTCCATGATCTGGGTGACCACAGTGAAGAATTTGGTAGTTCTCATCTGGGAGCAGAGGAGGAGGAAGAATTTGCTCCTTTCACTGGCAGTCCAGCCTTAGCTGGTGGAATCATGGTTCTGAGATAATTCAGCAAACACTATTTGCTATATTTGCCCTGAGTACTTTGCAAAGAAACACAATGGAAAGACAGGACTGCCAAAGAGGTGCTAAGAAAATATATCTGCCCTGATCTGCAATCAGCCTAGAATTTGCATCATATTCCCTGTGCTCTGAAGGGGCTGAAGTGGCCCATGAGCTCTGAAGGGGCATTCAGCAAGGCAGAGCATTTTATTAGTGTGTGAGAAAGAGGCTTGTATGGGAAGGGTGTTTCTCTCCCAGACATAAAAATATTAGAGAGAATACAGATTCAATAATATCTCAGTTGCAGGAGACAGGTGCAATTATTTTGGACCTATTTTTGTTATGGACCTCAATTTGGCCTAAATAATTCCTTAAAACATATGTTAGAAACCATGCTGAGTTCCTGTACAATGACAAAAAAAAAAAAATAATCCCAAAATATTAGCACTCATCTGGCTATATTGATTATTCCCTTATAACTTAATATTTAGTCTTCTGTATATAAATTCTAACACTGCAATAATAAATCTTGGCACTGTAAATACACTGACTTGCAAGCCCTGACTTTTTAAAAGCACAGTTCTATTCTGAGCTGGAACAATATGTTGTCCTTGGAAGCCTATTTTAAAGCTTTTCTTTTAGTACAGGTTTTCCTCACTCAATGTTTTGTCACCGGAATGCAATGCTCCTATTGACAGTGGCAGCAAGAGCAGAGAAGGGTTTTTTGCACAGAAGGCTTTTTGTTTGTTTATTTCTTTGTTTGTACATATAAACATCATTGAATGCTTGCAATTTCATTTGAAGGACAAGAAGAGGTCTTCAGCTCCTCACACAAACTAAGTGCTAGAAAATTGTTGTACTTATAGTACGTGCCTGTCTGCCCACTCATCTCTTACTCACTTTTCCTGTCTTTAATCAGACCTTGTTGTTACTGAGTAACAGTTTTCTCTCCTGCAGGAGAGAGAGAGAGAGAGAGAGAGAGAGAGAGAGAGAGAAACCCCAACGTAAATTCTTAGCAGTCCAGGATCCTTAGATGATACAGTTTCCCTTTAAGTTCATATTATGTCCCGTTCCTCAAAAAATGCAGGGAATAAGAAAGGAAAAAAAAAACAAAACATTTTTACAGGAAATCCCTTCTTACGTATTGCAGTTGCGCGAACATGGCCAGGACGTGTGTACCAGAGAGGTCCCACATGCGCGCAGTCAAGACGCCTCCAGCTGGGGGCTTCCTGCAAACCCCAGGGAAACGCCACCTGCATGCTAAGCAGGCAGGCAGTCCCTGGAGATTGCCTCTCCAGCTAGGATTTCTCCTTAACGAGAAGGGGGAGGGAAGTAAGGGTTCTGAATTATAAAGGCAGAATTGGAAGCCCCTGAAGTGACAAAATGCTGAATTATTCATTGTACAGTTTCTAATTGTTCTTGAAGTTAGCAGTACCATTTGTAGCTAAATCACCTCAACGTGTCTGTTTTCCCCTCCTCTCCCTCCTTCCTTAGTACTAGAGAAGGGAGGGAGAAGAAAAGGCATCCCCGAAATGCTCATATCAGTCCTGCTGCAGCTCTTGTTGTGCAGTGAGCCAGAACTGAGAACGAAATGCACACTAAAAACTAAATGTTGCCAATTATTTATAGGCATACATTATAATCTCAATTCTGATATTTAATAGAGTTTCTCATTAAAGGTCACAGCAATTGCTGCTCTAGATCAGACATATCTAACCTGGTGTCCTATTTTTCACGGTGGGTAGCTAGCGTTAAGTGCTTCAGAGACAGCAGCAAGAAACCCAGTGCTGGACAATTATGGGCTAAACTGTCCATGAGGAAAATATTTTCCTGTCCTTCATGAGCTAGTGGCTGGGCAATGCCTGGATGCACAGCGATGTGCATACCATTAAAAGAAGAGAATCACAATTACACATGGCATTATCCACTGTAACCTGCAGTTCCAGTTTGAATAGGACTGAAGTCTTGGTCACAGTGATATCAGACAATAACAGCTCATTCCATAAATTCAGTATGCAGTGCCTGAGGAAAAATTACAATTCAGATGTTTTTGGGGTTTTTTTTATTTGTGTCTGTTATGCCCTACATAAGTAGAAGAGCTAATTAGGAACATCCGCTTGACATTGTCTTTGCCTGTCATAATTACACATTCCTGTATCATTTCTCATCTTGAAACCATGTTTCCCCACCTAAATTAACTATTTTGAACCTTTGAATGCCATATTCCTGTTTTCCAAATAATTTCTGTCATCTGGCTCTGAATTCCTGCTGCTTTTACTGTAGCCTTCTGAGATGGGAAGATTCAACTCATTGATTCATGTAATGCCATTATACATGCTAACATGTTGTTTCCTTTTTGACCACCAATGCAGAATGAGCAAAGGTCAATTAATCTGACACCACTGCTTATCCTTCCAATCAATATTGCCTTATTGTTTCCTTGTTCCCCCACACACGCCTGCCTGTCATTGCACTCGGATTGTGAGGTCTTTCAGGCTGGAGATTTTCACTCTCTCTGTGTTATGCATGAGCACAGTGGAGGCCCAGTTAGTGTCTGGAGATTCTGTTGCAATACCAATGGTTAATATACAAATGATAAATACTAAAGGGTTTACATTGGTGCCCTAGCTTTATATTTTATTTTTTTTTATTTTTGCCAGAGTGACTTCAGTTAATTTAGAACCCAGTAATGTGTATAAATCAAATTATTTACTGGAATATGCATTACTTAGCATTTATCTTTATTGAATTTCATTTGCCATCAAGCTGCACATCCAACTCATTAGATTCCCTGAATCTATTAAATACAAAGTCTCAGATAGATCTTCTGTCTTGGGAAGTCTCTTTGCTGCAGATAGCTAGAAGCTAGGAGGATATACCAGGGGAAGCATTAATGTTTGCCTTTCTTCTTAGTATGCTCTTTCCCTATATGTTTGCTATCAGAAATAGGTTACTGGACAAAGCTGATTTATAATCTGAACCAGTATAGCTATTCTAACATCCTTAGGTCTTTCTGCATTTTCCTGAGTTGGTTAATGTTAGTAGCTGTGCCATACACAGATTTTGCTCTCATTGTTCCTTCCGTTTACATGAACACTTTTAACTGTATGTGAAAGAAACAAAAGGTTAGGAAACCTCACTTTTAATTTTTTTTCCTTGATGAAACTCGTATGCTTTTTCTATCCCTTATCTGGTTTTTAATCTATGATTAGTACTTTTCCTGCAAACCAATTGGTTTTTAGCTTCCCTAAATTCTTCCCATGTGGGATTTAGAAAATACTCTGAAAATCAGATAAAATGTTTCCAGTCTTGTTTTGCCTACTATTTTGTTTACATACACTGGGAACTCTTTGGGACCAAAATCCCATTGTATTTATGTGTGAAGTCAAGCTTGTTTATCTTCCTCACATCAGGAAGTTCTATAAATTATATTTTAATTACTATTTCAACTAATGTACCAGTTATTCAAAGAAAACTTGTCAGTATTCAGCGTTCAAGATTTTTCTCAAAGCAGTTTTAGATGGATACACTACATCCCCTCAAACTCTCACACAGACTTTAGGATTCAGAAGTACAAGACTTTAATTAGAAGTTGAAAACCTCTGTTATACACTCAGCAGCTGCACTCTCAAACTCCTGAACTCAGACATACACACAGTCCTGTGCTTGGGAGCTGCTCCTCATCAGTCTGTCAATTCGTCTGAGTACCTTGTTTCTGATAGTACCTTATCTCTATTATTTTTCAAGGGGCAATCCTCTGCAAGCATAGAAATCATTTATCTTCCCCTGTAATGTTCTTTTTAATTGCTTCTCCCTGACGTTCATGCAAACCAACCAATTAAGTGCCTGTAAGATTTCTCCTTTACCGTTTAGCATAAAATGTTATTTATTTCTCTGTTAGCTATTTGCTATTCAAACTCCATCTTACCACTCTGATTTCTCATCTGATGTTTTACACATGACATTACTTGAGTTCCATATTCTGAAAGACATCTGTTTGACTGGAGTAATCTTGAGAGGCTTGCCCAGTACCCATGCTACCTTCCCTTCCAAAACACAGGCACCCAAACTTTTGACTGCTTGCCAGTGCTGCACACTGTTCAGTGTTTATTATCTGTAGTTACTGCACATCCAGCGTGGCCTCAGGATCCCAGAATCGTCTGCTGTCAATACACAAGAATGGGTTCAGCACCAGAGAGCCATATGCGGAGGCTGTGCCTCAGAACTACATGCTAATACACAATCACAGGCATCCTCTTCATGTCTCTAATGTATTATTCATGAAAAGTCTTTAAAGAAGCATCATTTTGAAGGATAATACTCTCAGCACTGTGTTATATTTAAAGAAACAGCTCTTTGTTTTTAACTCCACCTTTACTGACAGTGACCATTGGTTTCTGTCCAGAAAGGCTGTTCCACTTTATCGTGTCCCAAATGTCAGGCAGCTTGAACTGCATCAGTAGGCTTCACCAAATTAAATAGTTTCTGTCTAAATTAGCATATTCTGACTCTGCAGGTTGTCCATTAACTGATTCATTAATTAGAACAAGGTAGAGTACTACCTACTGTTACAAAGCAGAGTTTATTATGAGTGAAGATAATTAAATAGATAAGTATGAAATCACTCAGAGCACCATGAAAATGCTTCCCTAGAGCACTTCCTAGCTTGGACAGCTTAAATTGAAAGGGCAAAGATAATTCTTTCTAACCTCAAAATTATATTTTATTTTCAAGAAAAGATGCTTTTATTCAGGTCTAGGAAAAGGCGATTTGGAATGTTGCTGACATTAAGCTGAAAATGTTCTTCACTACTGAAACTTTTCTTCTTCATCTCTTGTTGTGCTGGCCACAGTTTTACTGGCTACATCGGCACCAGTAAATTAAATGGGCCATGGATCATTCTGTGGACCTGAGGCCAGCTGGCACTGCAAAGCTCGTATCAGTCCATAGAGCTAAGCCCTCTTCCCTCCTAGCACAGGGTAGCCAAGTCCAAATGGCCTATTAGGAATGATCCCCTGTCCCTGGTGGCTCCCTAACTGTGCCCAAGCACAGTTGGCACAGTCCAAAACCAAGCCAGGGATCATGCTAACAATTAACAGTATAGTTAATCACAGAGAGCTCTTGAACCCATGCCTGAGCTGTTTAGCCTCCCAGCACAAACACAGAGATTGTGTTTCCATCAGGACTGAATAAATGATACTTTTGATATATTCAGTCTCCCCAAATAAAAAACAAATGTTTCATTCTCTCTGGCAAAGAGAACGGAATGACCAAAAACCAAGATTAAATTAACAATTTATCTGATGCTATCTCAACCAGCTAGGTTACCAGCTTCACAGAAGTTATTATTTATAAACTGTAGGCAAAACCCCACAGGAATGGTAATTGTGAAGCACTTATTCACTGATCCCAAAAGTGCATATTTTCTCTTGCTGCTACCTGCAATGATGAAGAACCTAATTTCAGACAGCAGTTCAGCTTGAAACGCTGTCAAGAAGTTGCTGGAATGACAGGTTCACTATCAGAGAAGTAAATGAACAACCATCAGCTGATCTGCAAAAAGCCAGTGGTTGTGAAGGAGACCAGAGTTGACGTTTGGTGTACCAAACCCACAACTTATCCACCCAGATTTTACATAGCTGTGAACTGCCAGTCCTGGTAGGTCACTATTCTGCAAAGTGAGCTGCCTAATACAACTTTTTTGTTTTCCATGAGGGTGTAGGAGGGGCTTTTAGAGCTGATCAGACTAGTCCTCTTTAGACTTCAAAATATATACTAAAAAAAAGTGACTGTGGGTCAGTGCTTACTGGGAAGTGAGAGAATGGAATAGAACCTGCAGATTTCTCTCCATTTCATCATGTTTCAAGAACTTAAAGGAAGACCTTTACACTAAGGAGAAATTAAATACTTGATTACAAATGGAGCTGAATGAGAAACAGGTTTTACAGTCTGTAAAACACTGAGATGGGTCTTTTGGTTCCAGACTGGGCAAAGTGCAGAATACCTTACAAAGTCTTAGAGAGGAGGAAGCCAATGTAGAGAAGAGCTAATGGCTAGGATGCACTAACCCTGCAAGACAACATGCTATGAATCTGAGAAAGGAGGAATTTCACCTTTCCTGTCATACCTCAGGTGTATATCCTAACCACCAGGCTATTCGCTTTCTCACACTTGGCCAAATACATGTTCCCTTTAAAAAAATTTTTTTCAGATGTTCTGCTGGATGCAATACATTTCTATTGCAAAATTTGATTTAACTGAACTGGCATTTTCCAACCAGAAGCAATCTTACCCTGCTCTAGCAATGGGTCTGCATTATGTTAGGTTTGAAAAATTTCACTGTGCAAAGTGCATTGCAAGAGATATTTTTTATTCTGAAACATTGAAAAAATTGATTAGCTATAAATGTCAACACAGTCAATAACCAATTTCTTTAATGCTGTGCAGAATGAAAATAATTAAAATAGCAAAGGGAACTGTTAGTTCTTTTTGTGTTCCTTAGGTGATGAACATTAACAAAGTCCGTGAAGAAAGACACAAGAAAATACTTATGCTCTACAACTGAATGGCAGACACATTCTCAAAATTATTCATGTTCTTCCTTATTCAGACTTCTGAAGTATCTCCCAGTTCCATATTTTCTTTTTTTTTACACAATTCTACTTCCTCTGCAGTACTATTTCTTAGATTTCCAATAATCTGATCTCTTTTGTTTCTATGGGATATTAATGTTTGATATTCCCTCAGTACTTTGATCTCTCTTTAGTCTTTATGCTATTTCAGGTGATGTTCTACTGAAAGATCCACATACTCAGACAGGAGGTCTCCAAGAAATGACTGGGTAATTTCAGAACTAATACAATCTAATCATTAGTGCCATATTTTTTTAAAAAAAATCTATTCATGATGGATTTTCTCTGCCCATGATAAAGGAGAATTTTGCCATTCCCTTCAGTAGAGGGAAGGAGGAATCCAAAAACAGTATTTGTTCAAAATGAGCAGTAAAAAGCTGTTTCTGAGTCTAATGGTATTTATCTCAGGACTTTCCAAGGCTGTTTAATAGAAAACTCTTTATATACCTTAGAAAACCTGGAATGAAAAATTAATTAATTTCTAACAGTTATTATTTAAATATGTCTGTGTCCACCAAACAATACTTGTGACAGATTTGAGACAATAAATCAGTCCAAACAAAAATACTCATATATTTCTCAGTCATTTACACAATAGAGAACTAGCTATAGTTAATTGACTACCATGATGATAATGCAAAACCAAAACCAATACAAGCTGTTTCATTTGGTAAAGAAAGTAGTTTATTAACATCTACTTGCATGTGCATTTTTTTATCTTTTCCCCAGCCTAGGGAACACTTTAATGATATCTCATTCTAAATATTCTAAAAAATATTAAAAAAGAAAAGTTCCTAATTGATAAAAACCAGCAAAAATGTACCAGATAGAGAGTTGCACTGTATATTTTATAAAATTACATTTTTTGTCATGTCATTGATTTTTCAAGAATTCAAATGTTCTCAGTAACAATGAAGCATTTATAGTTGTTGGGGATCTGACAAATTAAATTCCTCATTTCTTTTTTTTCAGTTCCTTTTTTCATAGTTGTTCAGTATTTCAGGCTTAAAGGCATTGGAAACGGTGTAAGACAATGAGTATTTTAAAAATATTTTGTCTATGCCAGCCACCAGCATTAAGTTGTATGTAATTCAAATAACAATCTATAATGTGTTAACAGTTCTATAAGAAGTTCCGTGAAGATTTAACAATTTTATTGTTCTTTCAAAACACATAGCATTTTTGTGGGTTTCCATTATTTTTGTCTTTATTGAAGCCCATAACCTTGTCCAGTATATCTGCACTAAATGCATATGCCATTTCCATTCCATCTCTTCATCCAGTATTTAATGCTGCTGTTTGCAATATTGCCAACATTACCAATACCATCATATTTTCATGTAAGTTATACTGACAGAAAATGACCTCAATTAAACAAACAGTAAAACATGAAAAGAACATCATGATTAGATTAAATAATCTAAGTGAGTGAGTGAGCATCCCATCCCTAAATCAAAGGTTTCTGCTTGTTCTGACAGAATCAAACCTGAAAGTATTCCTGTCAATAAATATAACAAATCTAGAGTATTGGCAGGTATGCCTTGCAGGATAAGGTACACAAGATCAAATTGTATCAGTATCAGCTCAGTATTGTGACTCCAGAGGTGGCTGTTACAATCTGATGGAGAATTGAAAAAAATTCATTGGCAATAAATTATGGAGGGGAAACCAGAAATAATTTCAACAATTATTAGAATTTTATACTGTATAAAGCTTTATAACTCATAATTTGTTTTTTAAAAAATGTGTGTATTTGTAGTTCAAAGATTATCCTCCTTTACACTTCATATTTTCTTTTTAGAAATGTGTATGCTTATAGTTGTGTTACATATAAATAATATTTTTTAAATGTCATCAGGTTCTTGGCCTCTGTGATCTCTCAGGGTCTTACATTTACCCTCCTTTAATCAGTAGTCATACTTCTTGTACTATCACGATGGAAAAGGGTATCTGAAATTTCCAGTATCATTATTTTTAACACATTTTGAACAATATTCTAAATCTTTGAATTTTACTAGAACCTGAGTTTTACTGGGAAACACATATGGAAATATGCTTATCTTTTTTGCCAGCTCTGAATAAGTCTTCATTCTTGCAGTGTGACACACTAAACAAGGTCTTTAATATCTGCTGGGTACCTGGCCAGTTTAATTCTTTCACTGCAATTACAGTTTTAGCAAGTTTTTGACACAACTATGCAACCATGTTTATTTGTGGCATATAGTAAAACATTAGATAAGGTAAATTATTATTAATGATCAGCACTTAAGTAGCTCTTCAAAACCCTTCACACACATTAACTGATTAATACACAGCACTTGCATTGGAAATGTAATGTCTTCATAGTGAAGTCACAATGTACTGCTAGAAAGTTGTGCTGTAATTATACGGAGCTCTCTGATATTTTTTATTTGGCATGAGCATCTGTTTTTCCCAACTGTTCCAAAACACAGTCAACACTTGCTTGCTTTATTTGCAAAGCAACTAATCAAGAATAATCAATTCCTTCTATTTCTTCTATTTAAAGTAATTAAGGTTAAATTCTTACAAACTGAAGCAAATGATAAAACTCCTACCGACTTTAAATAGGGTCCAGATTTCTTCTCTAGGATTCCTTATAAGTTTAGACTTAGAAAAAACACTCTAATATCTTTCTGCCTATTTATCACAAACTTCAGCCAGAAAATATATTCATCAGATTTTCCTGACGGAATACACCACCTGACAACTAGATGGATCAACCTATTTCTCTAATTCTTATATGCCTCCAAACCCAAAACATTCTGTCTTCTTATTTAGCCTACTATAATGCTCTCAGTCTTCTTTCTATAGTAATAGATGACATTTGCAACATAAGTAAAAAATGCAAAATTCTTTTATACATGTCCATATGCATATAACACCTGCAAAATTAAGGCTAAAAAATAGCATTGCTATTGCAAAATCAAGCTTTCAAAACTTAAGTAATGCTATAAATGAGATTGCCTCTGTGTTCCTAATTCAGCTATCCATTATATACCTGGTATAGCAAATCCTTAATTTTAGTTAGGACAATATTTCTCTATAAAACAGAAGCTCAGTCCACAAGATGGACAGTGTTTGCTTAACGAGCAGCTATTTAATATTTTGCCTTTCCTTATTGTTTTTCATGGAGTCCTGTGCTCTGTTTACTGCATGCCATTAAAAACCTTCCCAGTAAAAGGCACCCATTTGCACACAGGCTTTTCCACCCTTATCGCCACTCCCATATTTGAAAGTTTGTTAATGCTTATAGACTTTCATCCCAATATTGTGAGTTAAACCATAACTATTAGTATTACAGATAAGGTACTAAGATAGCAAGAGATCAAAATGCTCATTAATTTTGGTTACAAGTCCTAGATGTTTAGAAGCAGCCCTAGACAGAGCTGTATGTGTTCAAAGACCATTTACCAAAGATCTTGCAGACAACTTATTCAGAAGAAAAAGTTTAGTGCAACTCTAGCAATACAAAGTAACCCTATGGCATAACCAAGATGGACTTCTGCAGGTCCTAATTTTTAAGACAAGGTTTAATTGTATTACTCATAGGGCAGTATTTACCCTACCTTTACAGTCCCTGACCACACCAGCTATGTACCCACCCACTTCTATAACAAATGGCACAAGATCCTACAGGCAAGAGCATCATTCATTGCTCAGCTTTGATTTCTAACCTGTGCACTTAATGACAGCCTGGGGGAAAGCTATTTTAAAGGCTTTTTGGAAATCTCAGTTATGATACATGTATTTGAAAATTATGTTCTAGGCCACTGAATGTTATCTGAGAACACTGGTTTAGTTCCGTTTATGAATTTGACAGACATGGTGTGAAATGTTTCATTTCCATAACTGTTATGCTAGCATTAAATAAAAAGCACTATTATTAGAATTAAATTCATATCACATTCCTTATGCAACTGATTAATTCAATTTCCTTAAAAATATATTGCTAACTGATCTGTAATGTAACTTCACATGATCATACATGTAATACAGTACGATGGATTATTTGTCAGAACAAAGCAAAAGCTTAAGATTTCATTACTAAAAGTATAGTCTTCCTTAACAGCCCTGCATTCTATTATTTTTTTTTTCAATATATTCAGTTATTGGCACTTAAGAAGGACAAAAAAAGGGGGGCAGGAGAATTGTTTATATCTGTTTAGGTTTCAACAATGATTTTCAGGCAGTTTATGCCATGATTGATTGATAATATGTAATGCCTTTACATCTGTCTCTATTTGCCTAAAAACAGATGTGAAGAAGAATTTAAAATAAAAGCGAATCTAATCAGATTATCTTTTGCTGTTTCTCTCCATATTTCAGCCAAGTGCAAAATGAAACTGGTTCAAGGGTCTGAAATCACATCTCTGCCACAAAATTGAGAGAATGGGTAAAAAAAAATTTCCACTCAGGTATCCTGACACTAATAATTATTTGCCTCAAATCCTACAATACTGCACATGAGAAACAAAACACAACAGCAAAAAATAAACCTGTCGCTTCCTGGACAGTACTCCAAAACTGTTCTTAAATATGCAGATAAAATTCTATGCAATAGCAAGCACAGTGCTATGTTTTTTAATTAAAGGAAATAATACAGGAGGAATTTCATAAGATAATTTTACATATATAATTAAGACAGAAATATAGCCTTTGGCAAAATGGATGTAAGAATACTGGTGTGTATGTGAATTAAGTTTAGCAGAGCTAGGTTTCATGCCTCCCTGATCTGGGGCCCAAGTAGAAAAAGTTTTGAAATTGCCTGATTTCTGAAAGATTTCTGCTACTCAGGGCAAAAACTTGTGAAATAAGTGAATCTTGAAAATAGTGCTTATATGAAGCAAAAGCTTAGGAAAATGGCTTCTCTTGGGAGATTTCTGATACATCCAAACTGGCCCTTGCAATCAATCAGCTCTGTCAGCTTTGGACACTCAAATTTGACTTGGACATATAACCTGGAAAGTGAGTTTGAATGTGAGGAATTTCATTTTAACACAGTCCTACCTTAATAGAATCCCCAAATATATATATATATATATATATATATTTTTCAGTTTTATCTCCTCTTATCTCATGAGACATCTCTGATTTTTCACAAGATTTACATGCCGCTATATGCATAGAGTATAAGGAAGAACATATAAATCAGACATTTATTTTAATGTTTATTTTAATGTTTATGATATAATAGGCAGAACTAGGGATTCTGTAAGTTTAAATTCAGTTTATCAAACACTTTTTATGGCGTGTAATTTTTCCAGTTTTAATAACTTTGCTAGATCAGCAGGGCTGAAATATTCCTTGCCAAAGGTTTGTCTCAAGTTTTACCTCTTACACAAAGTTTAGCAGAAACAAAGGCGGTTCTTTCAGAGAATTAAGACACAGAAAAACATATGAACTTGCCAAACTTAATAGAGAAGTTTTTACTTTTTTTGGAGCTCAGCATTTTTGTAGCTCTGGATGAGGAAAGGAAAATTTAGTGATATGGAAAAAAAAGGGACAAAGGTATTTTCCATCTTGTTAAAAAGCCATGCAAATATTCCTGGAAAATCCCTGTTTAAGTACTCTACATAGGGGAAGACAAAACCCTCAGTTTTCCAAATATTCCTCCTCTCTTGAACGTGAATCAGGGAACTACAAGATTTCTCCTTCAATTTCTAGGATCTGGTTTGGTGCCAAGTTGGAAAGGAGGCTGGGAAACTTCCCTAAAACCCTCCATAATCCTATCACAGTTACTAGATAGTCCAGCGTCCTGATTTCAGCTGGGATAGCACAGCTATCTCAGCACAGGAGATCATATCATACAGAAGACGACCAATTTGAAATGGGGCCCTGAGCAAGAACAAACCTTTGAACAAATTAAACATGCTGTAGCATTTGGGCCAGTCCAGGCAGGGCAAGATGTAAAAAATGTGCTCTACATTGCAACAAGGGAGAATGGCCCTACCTAGAGCCTTTGGCAGAAAGCACCAGGGGAGACTTGAGGGTTTTGGAGTTGGGGATACAGAGGATCTGAGGCCCACTATACTCCAAATGTATCATAGAATCATAGAATCATAGAATCACCTTGGTTGGAAAAGACCTTTAAGATCGTCGAGTCCAACCGTTAACCTAGCACTGCCATCCCACCACTAAACCATGTCCCTAAGCACCTCATCTATCCTTCTTTTAAATACCTCCAGGGATGAGGACTCCACCACCTCCCTGGGCAGCCCATTCCAGAGCCTGACAACCCTCTCGGTGAAGAAGTTTTTCCTAATGTCTAGCCTAAGCCTGCCCTGGCACAGCTTCAAACCATTCCCCCTCATCCTATCATCTGTTACCAGGGAGAAGAGGCCGACCCCCACCTCACTACAGCCTCCTGTCAGGTAGTTGTAGAGGGCGATCAGGTCTCCCCTCAGCCTCCTCTTCTCCAAAAGATGAAAAAGATATTAGCAGTGTGCGAAAGAGTTTGAGCTGCTTTGGAAGTGGTTGGTACTGAAGCACAACTCCTCCTGGCACCCCGACTGCTGGTGCTTGGCTGGATGTTCAAAGAGAGGGTCCCCTCTACTCATATGCAACTGATGCTACGTGGAGTAAGTGGGCCACACTGTTCACACAATGAGCTTGAATATGAAACCCCAATCATCCAGGAATCAGAAGTAATCTTGGATTGGCTAGAAGGCAAAGATTTTGGAATATCATCACAGGAGAAGGGGATGTATGCTGATGAGGACCCACTGTAAAATAAATTATCAGAAAATGAGAAACAATATTCTTTTTTCACTGATGGGTCCTGTCATACTGTAGGAAAGCAGAAAGAATGGGGTCAGACAATGGGACTCATTTCTGAAACAACCTCACAGACACCTTGGTTAAAGAGCACAGCATTGAGTGGGTCTATCACATCCCCTATCATGCACCAGCCTCTGGGTAAATTAAAGACTGTTAAAGACTACACTGAGAGCAATGGGTGGTGGGACATTCAAACATTGGGATACACATTCAGCAAAGGCCACCTGGTTAGTCAACACTAGGGGATTTGCCAATTGATCTGGCCCTGCTCAGTCAAAAAATTTTATGCACTGTAGACAAGGATAAAGTCCCTGTGATGCACACAGAAAATATGCTGGGGAATACAGTCAGGGTTATTCCTGCCTTGGGCAAAGGCAAACCCTTCTGTGGGATTGCTTTTGCTCAACGACCTAGATGTACTTGTTGGTTAATGCAAAAGGATGCGGAAGTCCGATGTGTACCTCAAGATGATTTGATTTTGAGTGAGAATTGCCAATGAATAGTATGATGTTAGTTGATGTATAATACTGTGTCATCACTTCTGTGCTTGCTATATGCCATATCAATGCTATTACAGTAAGAATCACCCAAATTAATGAAGAATGAGATTTGACAAAACTGAGCAAAGCACAGCTGTGATGGAAGCAGAACTGGCTTCAGCATGCAACAGTCCAACATCACAAACGTCTCTCCTGCTCTGAAAGATTATGACAGATGGAAACAAAAGTCATGGACTAAATGAACTCAATGGACATTTTAGAGGGATGGTCCATAGACTAAGGGAATTATATCTATGTACATATATCAAAAGACAGGAAAAGTGGTGGTGATTAACTGGAATGTATTGGAAAGGGTAGGACCTGGGCATGACATAGTTGGTATAGAATAAGGGGTGGATACTGTCCTAGTTTTGTCTGGGATAGAGTTAATTTTCTTCCTAGTAGCTGGCATAGCACTTTTTGTGTTTTAGATTTAGTATGAGAATAGTGTTGATAACACCCTGATGGTTTAGTTGTTGCTAAGTAGTGCATACACTAGCCAAGGACGTTTTCAGCTTCCCTTGCTCTGCCAGGTGCACAAGAAGCTGGGAGGGGGCACAGTCAGGACAGCTGGGGTATTCCATACCGTATGACATCATGCTCAGTATATAAACTGGGAGGAGTGGTTACATCACTTGTTTTTCCTGGTTTTTTTCTTCTCTCTCTCGTATTGTTTTCCTTTTCATTATATTTATTATTATTATTGTTGTTATTATTATATTTCAATTATTACACTGTTCTTATCTCAACCCACGAGTTTTCTGACTTTTGCTCTTCCGATTCTCTCTCCTACCCCACTGGGTGGGGAGGATGAGTGAGCAACTGGGTGGTGTTTAGTTGCTGACTGAGACTAAACCATGACACCCAGCAAAGCAAGTTCTGCAAGAAATCACCTGTTTTCATAAGTCCTTTTATTTTATAGAGGATTAAAAGGACCGAGAAATGTCTCAAGAGTTAGCTTAAAAAGCATAACAGTACATTAGTACAACATTACATATTAATCCTAACTATCCTAGCTAACCTGATTTATATATATATATATATATATATATATATATATATATATATAAATTTTCAGATGAAAATATATTTCTTTTGTCCACCAAGATAGGGCTCATGTGATTTTTGGCAAGTGAGAAAGTGGTTCAAAGGTTCAAAGCTTAGAAAATAATGTGAAGATACATGTGTTAAACACATCTATCATGCACCTTTCTACGAAATTAATTGCACTGCATTTGTTAAGGGGGCACAGACAGTCAGTTAGTGGGACTACAACTAGTACTGTACAACAAGGGAGAAATCTTTTAGCATCTAAGGAGCTGAGGAACACCAGGTCCACTGACAGCTGAATATCCTTGTGCTCCTAAATCGTACCCTCACTTCAAATGTTCCTCAAGTTTTTGAGTGGCTTACAAGAAATAAAGAATCAGAATTACTTTGTTCATACCGCAAAAGCAGAATTAAGCCTATATATCATATTTAGTGCCCTAAAATGTTCAAGGCCTCCCAGCTATTGCCCTTGGATAAAATGAGAGTCAAACTCAGGAAAATATCCCAATACTGTCATTTGCTCCCTTTCCTACTCCCACGTTTTAGAGCCTCCCCTGCCCACACAGAGTATCATTAGTGGCCAAAAATGACAGTAAAGAGGAGGGAAGGAGAGGGATAGCAGTTCTCCTAATAAACATTATCACAGGTGATGTAAAAAGTGTCTGATGCACCACCATGTCTGCACCATCAAAGACCCTCATTTAGCAAAGATAATTTACAAATGAATAGCAGAACAATCACCACTGGTATTTCTTTTATGGTTTCTGAGTTTTGCCCAGCAATGTATTTACTACAATGTGCAATATTTTACTGACTGACTATACAGCAGATTATCAACTTTGTAATTATTAAACACAATTGCCAGTAAGGTCTGCAGAAATTATGAATGAGTCATCAAAGACTCATGAGTCACCTTTTTGTGCTGCTGAATTTGTAGTGTTAAAAATTTGCAGCATAGTTTAGTGGCATTTATAATATCCCAAAATTGTCTTTAACAATCAATTTTCTTATGTCAAGTCATAACATATTTTTTAATTTATCATGATCACTTCAGAAGAAAATGTAAACTCCTGATGAATTATACCACCTAGTCACTCAGGGCTGGAGAGCAGCTCTGTGGAAAAAAAAACTTGGGGTCTGGTGGACAGAAAACTGAGCTTCAGCCCTTAGTGCCCTGGCAGCAGAGAGGGACAACATCGTCCTAAGGCTGCGTTAGCAGAAGCAGAGCCAATACATTGGAGGAAGGGATTGTCCTCCTCTACTCAACACTTGTCAGACCATCAGACCATATATAGTGCCCAGTTTTGGCCAAGAGGTTGTAGGTGCCTCATCCCTGGAAACATTCAGGGTCAGGTTGGAAGAGGCTCTGAGCAACCTGATCTAATTGAAGATATCCCTGCTCATTGCAGGGGAGTTGGACTACATGACCTTTAAAGGTCCTTTCCAACCCAAGCCATTCTATGATTCTAGACTACATGAGTTATAGGTTGCTTCTAATGCTAATTGCCAAGTAAAACTCTGACAAATTATGAATACCTTATGACAAATATATGACTAAAATGATATCAGTATCACTTAACGGACAAAATAACCCCAGCAAGCTGGAGCTCATATTGTATAATTCACTCTCTTAGAAGCCTGCAGAATCTATCCAGTGGGTCAATGCTTTCCCAGCTGCACCACTATTTTCTGCCAGAAATCTGAATATGCTAATCGTATACCAAATAAGATGCAGTACAATGGTGTTTCTCAGCCTCCTGGCCACAGACTGCTTATGGTGTATAAGGCACCAGAAGGCCATCCAAAAAAAAGTTGCAGAAATGTTTATATATAAGTACATACATGCATGCACACACAATACATACATGCACGGGCACACATATATTTTCTTTCAAAAGGCACATATTGGTGCTGCTTGCCCCAGCACACCTGAGTGACTTCTCCCAGCTGCTGTCTTTGTCTGCAGGCAGGCACTATTAAATGGTTAAAGCTGCAGGCAGGTCACATTAAACTATTTTCAATCTCAATAGTTTCAGTGGAAATGTTTGCAGCTGTAGCAGTTACAGTTTGATACTGGAAAACAATAGAGAAGATATTTTCCTAACTTTATTCGTCATTCCTTCTATACCTGTTGTTTCATTAAATGATCCTAAGATGCACGATGGTTCACAGACATATTTCATAATGTTTAGGCAAAACAGAAGAAAAGTTGCCACTTTCCTGTACAGCCTGAGAAATTGTCTCATGAGTGTGTTATCAATACCAAGTGGTGATGCATCATACTGATGTTAAGATAACTAAAAAAAATTGTTCTGTGTATCACTGTACAATTGGCTGTTTTCATGCTCCAAGATGACCACAGTCATCAGCAGAAAGCAAACGCACATCATTAGCTGCCCTTTGCTGCCTTGAATTCTTGAGAAAGCAGAAAAGTGTTTTGGCCTCTGGGGTCAGATAGCAGACATAGTGCCAAGAACTGAGCTAGAATTTGATTTACATAGCAGAATATTTTACTTACTAGTGTAAATTCTTACAAATTGTCTACAGTTTTTTACATTTTTGTGTGTGTAAGAGGTGAAAAGAGCCCTTTTATTTGCTTTCAAATGAACAGATGATTTTTTTTTCCTTCTGTATGTTTGACACACAAAGAAATGTGAACCATGCAACCTTCTCTGTGGCTTTTATCCTTTTCGAAGGTTACATTCATGAGATCTAGCATTGTAACCATAGTAGAACATGATATGTTATTCAGCTGGGATTCTTGAAGTCAAGTTGTTTACAGTTCTCTTGTGCACTTGTAGTCTCAGCCCATAGGTCTGTTTATACTGTTCTTGCCAAGCTGAAAGCAATTCTGTCACTGCGCCATAGGCTCCTACACAAGACTTAGCATTGCAGTGAGTTGAGTCAGTGGTATTGGCAAGCAGCCAGGTTTCAATACTGCCTCGGGTTTTCTGGCATTTCGCATAGTGTCCAGGTCAGATTGCTATAAAAGATATAGCAAAGAAAAGCTGTGTCTTCTTTCCAAATTTAGTTTATTAAAGCCATTATTTGCCCAGAACACTAGGTGAGTATAAACCTTTCTGACTAAATTCATTGCCTGTGTAATAAAGTTGTAAAACCCTGATTTAGATACCTGAGAATCACATGGATTTTCTCATCTTTACTAAAACTAAAAATGTAAAAATTATGAAAATGGAGAAAAGCAGGGTCTTTCTCCAAGTTTCCTAATTATTGATTTCCTTCTCTGTAGAATAAGAGGTTGCAAGGAACTTGTAGTCTGTATTTAACCCACAACTTTGTTAAAAATAAAGCAATTACCACTGACTGTGATCAGACATTGTCTCTTATACATTCATTGTGTAAAAGCTTGTCCTTTAAACTTAATAATTCTTATGCATTTCTACATTTTAGGGATTCCTACTGATTGTACTAGCAGTTTCTACATTAGCTTTTCTTGATGTTTTGGTCAGTCTGAAAACTTTGACATTCTTCCTAGCAAATGAGAAAGAAATGCTACCACAGCTCCCCTTACTGTCTCTCATGCTGTTATTTGAAACAAGAAGTTCAAATCTCTGCTGTGAAAGAAGTTTTAAGGATCATTAAGCAGTTTTAAGTACATTTTAAGCATCCAGAAGTTTAAGAGGCAAAAAGAAAGTCTTTATAGAATTTTGAAGTCTTTAAAAATAAAGCAAACTGATAAGAGATTGAGCGTGTCTTGCATCAAACCACGCTGGAGAGAGAACCAGACATGTTCCTGAATCTCAGATGTATGCCAAATCAATTAAAGTAGCCAGTGTGGTATAAAATGTTCATATACATGTAACAGTAACCTTTCAACTGTTCTTGGGCTGATTGCCTCACGTTACTTTGGCTCCTATGCTGACCATAGCTCTCGTGTGGGAAATCACAAAATGCATATTAGGCAAAATACAGCTTGAAGTACAGAGTAGCCTGTCTCAGGAAATGGAGAGGACAAGGGGGAAATAGAAAGGGTTACCTAATACTCTAAGTTTGTCTAAATCCACACACACACACTTTCCTCACCTCTGCCTTTCTTCCAAATGCTATATCCTTTATGAAATGTTTTTCCTACACAGAAGCACACTTACATAGCACAATACTAGCTCTGATAATTTTAAATTAACACAGGTGGCATAAGGCAAAAAATGAATCTCTTGGGGGAAAGAAAAGTAAAAAGGTAAATGTTTAAATGCCAAAGTTAATGAGCTAACAAAAAGACTCATGCAAAGCCATGCTCTTACTCGATAGATTTGAATGCATTTTTTTACCATTATATATACATATTCCAGACAAGAGGTAAAAAGCACTGATGTCTAGCTCTTTTGGAAAAAAGAAAGTCTCCAAAGCATCATTCCCACTAGTATTTCATTACACATCCATATTGATAAATAGCTGGGCTGAATGCTCTTCATGTATAGTATTGCCAAAGGGGAATCCTACTGTGCTCTTTCCGGTCAAGTACAGTCTCATTCCATGAATGATGTGTCCTGCAACTGTGATGTATTTTCAAACAATTTACATATAGACATACTTATCAGCAAAGTACCTCACCATAAATCATATTAGAAACTGCCTAAAACCTGACAACTGGAATGATACTGGCAGAGGTTGATGCTGCTGAGGAGCACAGGTGGGACGCTGGCATGGATGGGGTTGTAGGGTGGTATTTGAGTGCTGCAGCACGTACCAGGCACCATGCTGCCATGACCAGCAGCTATTGTCAAGATCATTAATTAAACCTTTAGACATTTTTTGCCCTTATTGGTTGACTGCTCGCTTGTGTTTCCCAAATAGTTTGAATTAATAATGCTCAGGTGGGAATTGTTTGTTACTGTTTACAAGGGATGACTTCAATCACACAGTACTTCTTGGGTCAATTTTGTTGCCTAAACATGGGACTTCAGCTGCATTTTAGATGTTCTGGAGTATTTGCAACCGTCAATCCAGAAAAGCACAGACCCCCATAGGTTCTGTGACAAATCTGATATACTGATACTTTAAATTATTCCAAATGGCATTCCATATAGGTAGTAACATCAAGCCCTCTACTTCCAAATCTGAAAACAAATTTCTTAAACTGAACTTTATCACCAGAGCATCTTCCATCATCTTGAGACACCTAGAATAATTTCTATACTTCCGAATGGGCCATGTGAGATGACTCTCACCCAAATGCTGGTGCTTTGTAGCAGCATGGAGAGCTCCAACCTTCCAGGCAGATCGTTAAAAATAACTGGAGAGATCCCACAAGAAACATACATACTTACTCTGATCAGTCTTAGAAATAACATAGGTTAGCAACAGAGACATACAAAGGCCCAGATCTGTATTCATTGTGATTAGGAATAAATTTGGATTTGCAATATATTTACATAAGGGTGTGGTTGAAAGTGAAGAGACAAATTTGAAGATGACAGGAATCCTGTGGTTTTAACACATGCAGAAACACTGTCTAGTTTTCATACCAAAATTAATTCAAGACATGTGCCTAAGCTTAACATAATCTAATTTCAGTTACTAGAAGTTTTATGTCTGGTTTAAGTTGTTCATATAGACTCCCTCTGTAAAATAGAACAGAAAAAAAAAAAATCCCTAGGTCCAGAAAGCAATCTATCTCACCTGAGACACATTTTGTCGGAGAAAAATCACTATCTGAAGATTCTTTTTTCAGCTTTTAGCTATAGAGGAGACCTAGACAAATTGTACAGATTAGACATCAAACTTTTAGATGGCTGAAGATAAATGAGATGAAACCGCTCCTGTGTGTTTTATCCAGACAAGCCTTGTTCCAGCCAAGCAAAAACTAAAAATCGTACCTCTAACACATTTATTAAAAGGGAGAGGGTGAATACATTAAACTCTGCTAGAAGCTTTTAATATAGTCTGTGACTGTGTGTGGATGAATTGGTCAGTGAGTGATAGGGGAATATTCGCCTTTGCAGTAGAAACATGATCATCTTTCAAGGTCATGTCACTTCCCTACTGTAAATACCTGAATTGTTTAGAGGTGTTTAAACAGTCTTAACCTCCAAACCATATACTCTATACTTTGTCTGCCTTTAAAGCCATTGAGGGGAGACTCTGTGGCCCACACACAGATCCACATCCTGGAGGAGCAACTGGACACTAAGCATGATTGTTTCTCAACCCCATCACTACATCTGTCAAAAAGATATAACTGCTTTCTATTCAAGCAGAGTCCTAAAGTAGTCTTATTTCTATTTACAGGTAATCTAAAATCTGACTCCAATTACACTGTAACATAAGTAGAAATAAAACCTGAGACTGTCTATTTTCCTCTATATTTTTTTTTTTCTGGAAAGGCACGAATACAAGAAAGTAAGAAAACATAAAGCTAATCTTCTCAGTTCTTTGAAAGTGTTGTAATTTACATTATAGCAGTTTAGAAAGAAATGTTTGAAACTCTTATAAACCACAGTTTAGAATTCTACAGTTCTTTCTCATCAGGAGTGAAGGAGATTGTTATCTGGAAAAGAAAGCCTGTACATTGCATGTGGCCAAAGGGTTATGTGAAGTCAGAATGTAAATAGACCGTATAAGGGGGCTGCAGAGATTCTTCAGATTGGAGAAAAAAAGAGTTTCTAATCCCACTGGAATGTCAGAACACTACTGCATATCCAAAACCAGGTCCACCACATGAGGATGCTGTGGGGAAAGGGGTAATGTTTGAATCAGTTTTTACCCATGCCATAATATACTTCAAGTAACTATGTGATATTATCCTACATGAATGCAGACAGTGAGATTAAAATGTATTGTTACAGAAGCCAGGCAGGAACAGTAAAACAGTAACATAGATAAGAAACATTCCCTCAAACGTAAAAACAAAGTCTATAGTTACAAAAAGGCAGGGATTCTTTTGCCCCAATCTTAGTAGCATGAATCTTCTGATGAGAAAAAACATTTACCTGTTAAAAAAACCCCAACTACTCTTAGTCTAGGGGGAACGGAAATTTTCAATTTCTGCAAGATGGTTAGAGTGATAGAAAGTTACAGCACGCAGACATAAAATAGTTCTGAGGAGACCATGGATTTGAAGGTAAAAAACAAGCCTAGGTGAGGCAGTAAAGATCTCTTACTTTAAATCTATTTCTCCAAGTGATCTTTATTTTGGCAAATAAATCTTATTTTTAATAGACTTCATCTGAACCATTACATACGAGCACTACCTATAGACTTCCGAACCGAATCTTTTGCTGTTGGCTAAAAGGAGGGTAAAATTCTGTCCCCATTTTACTGTTGTAACTCAGTAAAAGAAAAAAATAAGTGAGAAAGAGTAGCAGAGGACAAACACTTGAAATAGGCAAGAGACCGTTTGGAAGAAAGGCACAGAGGCAGGAGCAGGGATTTCTCTAATAGTTAAGGTTAAAAAGCACATCAAGAACAAGGTGTTACAAAGAAGGAATAAAACCCAAAAGATGACAAAGCACAGAGATAGAAAAGGAAATTCTCAGGAACTTCTACAGAAAGCCTTAAAAGGTTCAATAAGCTTAGGTATTTGGATGCTTATTGAACTCATTCGCTGAATCTCCTGAAGATTTTTATGGTATTTGTTAACAGGTTGGAGGTCATCCAGGAGATGACATGTTTCTCTGTATAGTGTCAAACTATTCCTTGGAATATCACAGGCATAAGTAGGATATAAATAGATTTTTAAAAAAGAAATACCATCTTAATCAACAGCTATCATAAACTACATGGTAATTTGACCATTGGACTGCAGGAATGGACAGACCAATTTTTCCTACCCTGTATACCATCAACTTAAGTATATTTGGTTTCTTACTTTTCCTGTGATACAACATGAAAACAAAACACCATGCCTGTAATTGGAATGGAAGAAAGAAAGTAAAGGGAGCATTATCCTTTGCCCAAGGCACATGTACTATAATTACATTGCTTTTTGATTCCAGGTTCTGGCCCACACTCCCGTCTCACCCATGTTACATGGACACAGCTTGCACCAAGGTGCAGACCTGAGGAAACCTCAGAGCACACCATGTCCTGATTTGCAGTGGAAATGGACCTTATATAGCTAACTCAATCTATCCCATCTATCTTTGCTGCTTTATACACTCATGCGTCCAACATCAGGCAGACCCACCTACTCTGCAGTTGCCCCAGAAGACCACTGTCACTGCATGAGCAATTGCTCCTGAGGTTTGAAATCAACATTACCTTAGCTAGTTTTCAGGTAGAAGGCATGTTTCATCAAGCTACAAGTGTTCTGCCTCCTATTCAGCTGTATGGATCTGGGTCATAGACTGCTCCAGGGTGTGGACTGCCCCCTTTCCCCAGTTATAGACAATGTCAAGTAATAATGCATAGCTAGTCAATGCAATAAAGGCATTTCTCTTAGAAATGGAGAAAAGGCTATATTCAGACTGAGAAATGACACTTCCCTTTGACAAATCACATTATCTCAAATTAGCTGTTGGAAGGACCAAATGTTCCCAAGAATGGAACTTTTCTTTAATTTATGAATTCAAAATGTAAAAAACCATTCCATCCACAAGAAAAGCTACATGTAAATCATTGGAATTAGCCACAGAAAATTGAAACCAAAGACTTGTAATTTTGCATGCCAGTTTTTTGTCTCAGTGCATCTCCAACTGAATCTTTTAATATGTATATATAAACACACACACATACCTCCCTCTATATTCAGATGACAAAATCAGAAAGGGAGAGCAAGCAGAGTAACAGAACAATAGGTTAGACTGTTCACAAAGCTGCTTTACCCTGACAGTCCATCAAATCTGGGCTGTAGAGGTAGCTTATCCAGCTTCAAGAGGACTGTTAAGTCAGTATTTTAGATCTCCTCTTAAGGTAAAATCATTTTCTGTGAAATAATACAGGGGCTGCTTTAGGGAAAACTATAGACTACTTTTGAAGGCAACAGAGGTAGAAAGCAAATCCATATGGGAAACTCAGAAATGGTTGGCATTTGTAAAACTGACCCAAAACTGCAAAACAAAACATATGTAGAGTCTATTAATAATGAAATTACATTCAACTGCAAAAGGTTTCTATGGAAACCAAGTGAGTAAGACTCATGTAGTATAAATACTTACTCCTGCTGTAAGGAGTACTAGAGTATCACATGGAATTCTGTTTTCATACAATGTGTCTGCTGAAAAGATTATTTATACATGATTAAATCCTAACCATAGTTTTGTGATATTTTGGTACAAGGAGCCAGTACAGTAATTATAGTTAATGTACATGAATAAATGTAGAGTTTAAGCAGGCAAGAAAGATATGTAACATCTTTGCATAATTAAAATTGTGCATAATTTTCTTTTTGCAATTGAAGTGTGATCAAGAAGAGATGATGTACTAAGTTCAGCTTAGCGTACAATGCTAAAGACAAGACAATTAAGCAAGAACACATTAGAACTGGTGTAACTGTGCCAACACAAAGAGAAGCAATCAAGCTTTCTCAGGATGTATACTATTCCATACTTCAGCTATTGCATGAAGATGGTTTAGGTACATGTCGGTATGAGGTGGAACAGCAATTAAATCTTCACATTGTGGCAGTTTTGAAGGAATAAATTTTACTTCTTTTGAAAGGATGAAGAAAATAATTTTAACATCATCTTCTACAAACTGGAGAGGTTTTGAGAAAGGGCACCCGGTGATTAATCCCTCTCACAAATAACAATTCCCACAGTCATAATTGAGCACTTAAAAAGGTTTGAAAGTCCAATTAAAAAGCTGTCTCATGTTTATGTTTCTCATGTCTTCCTGTAAATCAAGAGAACATAGTTTTATATTCCAGTATATCTCTCTCTCCTCCTAAGGCTTTCCCCCCCCCTCCTGTGACTCTTTTCCCTCCAGCCTTTCCTTCTCTTTATTTCTTCCTTAAACAAATGAAAACAGGGAAAAAAAAAGTGTTCTACATTTTTTCTTAAAACAGTATGAGTTTTCTCTTAGTGAGTAGCTTCCACTCTTAGAAGGCTAGAATTGAGGAGCTGTGCTTAGCTGAATGTAATTTATACCACCCAAAGAGGAGCTGGAAGGAGAACCTCTGACACATTTTCTTCACCTGTGGTCTGAGGAGAAGTAGGAGTAAGTTAATTCACCCAATCTGAGGTATAGCCAATCTTTTCTATATTTTGAAAGTAGGAATATTAGAATCAAGGTTTCTCCTCTCATTCTCAGCCATTTCTCCAACTGTTGGTTTGCAGCAGGACATGTCAGATGAACAGACTTTTTTCTTCTCTCTTGCAAGCACTGCAGAGTAACCCTTATTTAGCTGAAGATAGCACTGAACTGCTGTTACAGCCTTTTCTCACAGCAAAGAATATTCATTAAAAAACATGCTAGCATGTCAGTGGTTTTCTCTGAAGCATCTCTTATTAAGTATAAGTTCATATTAAGTATTATTATATATGAAGAAAAAGAATAATTCCAGTTCCTAAAAATAACTTTAGTTAGAGGTTCAAAAAGCTTCCTGCCTGCCCTTTAGTACCACTTGAAAATGCAGAATCTACTTCCTTTCTTTTTTTTTCCTTTTTTCTTTTCCTCCAACAAAGAAAAAAAACCAAAACCACCCTCTGCCAATAGAAATATCTTTTGAGGTAATTTTGAACATTAAAAAGCTCTATTCTAAAGCTACTCTATCAACATCTATGTTCTAATGTTAATAAGCTATACTTGGAGATGACTGAAAAATGTGAGCAAATAAATCACATTTGATTTGGACACAGCAACCTTTGGCGGAGCCTATAAGAATTTGAAATACTAGCACTGTATCGCAACTGTTATTTATGCAATGACCAGTTTGAGCAACCCATGGTGCTCACTTTGAGTTCTCTGCTGACAGCCTCTTACAGCCTTACTGGAACCTTGACCCATTCATAGAATCATAGAATCACAGAATCACTTTGGTTGGAAAAGACCTTTGAGATCATCAAGTCCAACCTTAACCTAACCCTGCCATCCCACCATAAACCATGTCCCTAAGCACCTCATCTATCCTTCTTTTAAATACCTCCAGGGATGAGGACTCCACCACCTCCCTGGGCAGCCCATTCCAGAGCCTGACAACCCTCTCGGTGAAGAAGTTTTTCCTAATGTCTAGCCTAAGCCTGCCCTGGCACAGCTTCAAACCATTCCCCCTCATCCTATCATCTGTTACCAGGGAGAAGAGGCCGACCCCCACCTCACTACAGCCTCCTGTCAGGTAGTTGTAGAGGGCGATCAGGTCTCCCCTCAGCCTCCTCTTCTCCAGACTAAACAATCTCAGTTCCCCCAGCCATTCCTCGTATGACTTGTGTTCCAGACCCCTCACCAGCTTGGTTGCTCTCCTCTGGACCTGTTCCAGCAAGGCAACATCTTTCTTGTAGTGAGGGGCCCAAAACTGAACACAGTTCAAGGTGTGGCCTCACCAGCACCAAGTACAGGGGCATGATCACTTCCCTGCTCCTGCTGGCCACACTATTCCTGATACAAGCCAGGATGCCATTGGCCTTCTTGGCCACCTGGGCACACTGCTGGCTCATATTCAGCTGGCTGTCAACCAGTACCCTCAGGTCTTTTTCCACCAGGCAGCTTTCCAGCCACTCTTCGCCAAGCCTGTAGCGCTGCATGGGGTTGTTGTGACCCAAGTGCAGGACCCGGCACTTGGCCTTGTTGAACCTCAAACAGTTGGCCTCGGCCCATCGATCCAGCCTGTCCAGGTCCCTCTGCAGAGCCCTCCTCCCCTCCAGCAGATCAACACTACCACACAGTTTGGTGTCATCTGCAAATTTACTGAGGGCACACTCAATCCCCTCATCCAGGTCATTGATAAAGATATTAAACAAGACTGGCCCTAGAACTGAGCCTTGGGGGACACCGTTTGTGACCGGCCACCAACTGGATTTAGCTCCATTCACCACAACTCTCTGGGCTCGGCCATCCAGCCAGTTTTTAACCCAGTGAAGAGTACATCCATCTAGGCCATTAGCTGCCAGCTTCTCCAGGAGAATGCTATGGGAGACTGTGTCAAAGGCTTTGCTGAAGTCCAGGTAGACAACATCCACAGCCTTTCCCTCATCTAGCAGGCGAGTCACCTGGTCATAGAAGGAAATCAGGTTGGTTAGGCAAGACCTGCCTTTCATGAACCCATGCTGACTGGGCCTGATCCCCTGATTGTCCTCCATGTGCCTGGTGAGCACACTCGGGATGAACCTCTCCATAATCTTCCCGGGTACTGAGGTCAGGCTAACTGGTCTGTAGTTCCCTGGATTCTCCTTCTGGCCCTTCTTGAAGATAGGCGTCACATTTGCCAACCTCCAGTCATCTGGGACCTCCCCTGTTCTCCAGGACTGCTGATAAATGATAGAGAGCTGCTTGGCAAGCTCCTCTGCCACTCCTTCAGCACTCTTGGGTAGATCCCATCCGGCCCCATAGACTTGTGGATGTCCAGGTGGCATAGCAGGTCAAAGACTGCTTCCTCCTGGATTGTGGGGGGTTTATTCCACTCTCTGTCCCCATCTTCCAGCTCGGGAGGCTGGGTACCCTGGGGATAACTTGTCGGGCCATTAAAGACCGAGGCAAAGTAGGTGTTGAGTATTTCAGCCTTTTCCTCGTCTTTAGTGGCAATGTTCCCCCTTGCATCCACTAGAGGATGGAGGTTCTCCCTGGCTTCACAAACATATTTCCCCCAAAAATGCATGTCCAGCAGATGGATACTTGTTTTTGGGACCCAGCCCCCAAGAGAAGCTGTATCCTTCTAACTGGAATCAAGGTAACCCACAGGCTGTGCAACAGACACATTCTTCATATCTGCAGAAACAAAAGAAATCACATTCATGTTTGCTAAAATATTTTAAATAGGACAGATATATCCTCATATGAACTTCTGGTTTTTCTTTTTTTTTAAACTCCCAAGTTGGTTTATTTTTCTTTGGTAGTAGAGGAAAGGTTTCATTTGTCATGGCTGACATTTAAAAATAATGCAAACAGTACAACTGATGCTACTTCTATTTGGATATTGAAAAAATGAAGAATTTTAATAGAACGTTTGAATTATCCTTTTCAAACTGACTTTCTTCTTTTTCTAATGTAAGTTTGAAAAAAATAAATGTATTGTAATCTGCAATAATTTCAGCTGGTTTCATTTTGTGAGGTGAAGATTTTTTTACCAGCTATTCTCTCAGTGAATATAATGGTAAATTGTTGACTAGGAATTTTGTATTTTTGTGTAGAAGAGAATACTGTATTTGGCATCATCACACAGGTGAGGCCATAAGAAGGCCAATTCAAAGCTCTTATGCCAGCACTGGTGAGACCTCAGTTGGAACCAGTACAGTTGGAATCTAATGGTCAGAAAAGATAAATTGAAATCAAGCAGATGCAGAGAAAGATTACTAGAATGAATGGAGAAAACAGGGAGACATCTGGTGACAGAAGCCTGAAAGTATTTAGGTTTCTAAGTTGAGAAGAAAAGTACTTAATGAAAGAACTATATGGCTGGTTTATATGCTATATACAGATGACAACATATGTGAGTTAGTATTTCCAGTTCAAATAAAAAGATAACTTACACAAAAAAAGTATCAACAATGCAAACATCACACATATGCATACAAATGGGCATCTCAGACAATTCCCAGTCACCACGGTCTCTCCAAGTAGCTGGCTTGTACTTGTCCTTCCAGCAATCAGCTCCTCCCCAGAGACACACACTGACCTAAACTTACAACCGCTTCTAAACCTGACTAGTCCAGCTTGATATTTGTTAGCAACCACACACTGATGTGCATGTCCTCACTTACTCCAGTTGCTGGCCCCAGAATCCTAGGCCCTGTGATACCTGGTCTAACTGCAGTTGCTGGCACCTAGACCTCCATTAACAGAGATGCACATGGAATAGAAACCCCTTCACCCAGGAAAATAGAAATGGACTTTACTGAGAAGACAGGGCAGACTGCAGTGACCTGGCACGGGGCATGGTGAGACAAGTGTACTGACAAGACCAGTTTACACAGATCCAGACACTTTTAACCCCTTATCCTTTTACTTTTCCATGCCTGATGCTCCCCTAATCACGTTGATCACTGTCTTTCTTCACCTTTGGTTCCTCCCCTGAACAACCCATAACAAGCTTTGAACAATCCCTAAATTCTCTTCCCTCTAACCTGTAAAGCCACTCAGCCTGAGCAGTCCTGAGATCTGCTCTCATTGACTCATCTTGATGGGTTTCACAACTAGACAGTGGCATTGAGGCTTTCCTGGAAGGTGCCAGGGCAGAGTGTCCCTCCTTTGACTGGGCTGTGGACGTTCTCCTGCCTGCCACTGCACCTCTGTGCTCTTCATGTTCATGATGAGCCTCTTATGGGCTGATCACCCTTCTGTGACAGCCCGGCGAACAGCCAGGATAGGGTACCACACAGATTCTCCAACCTGCCATTGCACCTCTGTGCTCCTCTGCTCATGTGGATACCTCCTTCCTCATACATAACCAAATGTGCTTTGCATTTTGGTCTGTGATCCAGGTCTGGGTGGCACCCTGGTTGCACCAAGAGTGGCATTTCCCTTTTACATATGACTGCAAATGAAAGAAATACAAAGCAGTCATAGCAATCACTGTCAGACACTGCAGATACAGAATGTACTGCACTACTTTTTAGGGTCCTGAAGGCATTACCCCCACTTCTAGTAACTCAGCTCTCTGAGAAGAGCTGTTGAGAAGAAAGAGATGGTAGAAGTCTCAACAGAAGATCCCTCCTTCTGCACTCAGGAACCACTTTAAGCTGAACTTCTTGCTGTTCATTCCCTGCCTGAGCGACAGCTCCTGCTCAGTCATAGCCATGCCTGCGCCTGGCCATGGTCATGGCCTGTGATGCCATGCCTGTCCTGGCCTCAGGCTGCATGGGGCACCCATGGACCCTGCACTGACTCCCTGGGCCCTAAATTGAGGCATCCCCCAGCCCCATATCAGATTTCACCATCTGACCCCAGGCTACTTCAGCATTCAGGGCCCTGGCAGTGTTTATTGATGGTACCCATCGTCCCCAAGGACATTTGCTTCTCAGGACCAAAGCTTTGAGCCTTGCATGAGATTGCCTTGGAAAGACTGTGGTGTTGCAGGCGGTACTGCAGAAGGACTCCAGAGGAAGCATGCTGCTCACCTTTCAGGGACACTAATGTTGGGCCTCCTTCCCTTTTCCTGCCATGCTGCATGAGGTTAGCACCTTTCTCCACTCTACTTCAGAGCCACTTTGAGAAAAAAGAAAGCATAAAGGACTACAAAAAGTCCTACAACTTTACACTGAAAATTATACATAATACATGACAAAACAACTGCTAGAGCTGGCAGAATGTATAGAAGAGCTATAGCCACATGTGACATGTTCAAAGCTACATGCTACATATATTTCCAATTAGCATATATACAGGGTAAATTACCTTGAGTTTCTTGCTTTACATCAGTGAGATTGAAAGCAAAAATACACTTCCATTCTTTGTCTTGAGGCATCTAGATGCAAAGACAGAACTTAGTTGACTAGAAAGTTAAAAGAGCAAACATGATAAGCCAACGGAACAAAACTGAACACCCACTCACACGTACACAAATAGGTGCATGTACTGGCCAAATGAGTCATTGCTTTTCTCCAAAATAAAATGGCATTTTGTTGATTGGTATTCTGACCATGAGCCATTAGATCTTAGCATCCAACCTACCTTCATTTCAAGCTATTATACAAGAGTAGATACACACTGTATATATTATTCTGATGTGGATACTACTTTACATAGAAATAATATTGTGTAGGCACATACTTATAATTCTCACAGAATGGTAATGATTTTATTACCTCAGAATAAACATGGGTAGCATTTACAAAATGGGAGTCTCTTTCTAAATTTAACACATCCATTTCAATCCTTCTCCAGCTTGCTTGTCTGCAAGCCACCCCTGAGTATACCTGTGTTTGGAAAGATAACTCAACAAGCTCAGCACATTTTTATAAAAGCACAACAGCCAGTATTTTATATCTAAAAAAAACAGGAAAGGGTTGCTTTCAGATACAAATAAAAACATTTTTTTCTTGACTGAAAAAAATACACATATCAGCAGGAAGCCACTATGTGCTGGAACCTTATCATCAATTTCTACTCCGCATACATGGCAATCCTTGAACTACTGTGGTAAGTTACTTTTATTGAAAAATATTGATAGACAAAAATAAAAAATGAAATATTTTGGCTTTGCAATACTGTATGTGACTCAGTTCTATTTTTTTTCCTAATCGAGTATGTTATTAAATGTAAAATCTATCCTTATAATTTTGATACACATAGCTCTTCATAAAATAAACTTATTTTTATAACTTTCTAAACATATAGCTGCATTTTTATACAGAGATGTCAAAGTATTTCAGTAAATTCCTCAGCAAGAACTGTCTTCCACAAATGAGAAGAAAATATGCAAGGGGCAAATCTGGCTCTTGGGATTTACTGTACACCAAGACAGTTTGTCTGACTCTGGGGAATGTGACTGCCTGTTTTGAGGGAATGCCATCACAAATGGGAGAACATGAACTGGAGAAAATGATAAGAAATGGTACACTGAAACTGAGAATAAAGGCTCCAGGGGAAGTAGCTACTCTGTGAGAAAGCCCTCAGAGATGGTATAAATGCCATTATCACACAGCAAGTGGACTTGCAGAATCCAGAGTTTTTACTGTAAAATTCTGCAGTATTAATGGGTTTACAATTTGCACCAAATGAGAGGAAATATTTAATTGTTCCATGTCAACACAAGAGACGATGCTTACAAAAGACGAAGAATGTGTCCCCAACTTTCTCGAGAGAGGGATTTAACTACTCCTCTCTCCCTCACCACCATTTCCTTTTTGCTTTGTGAGGATGTGATGCACTGAAACTTGCCTACTTAAATTATATTTGATTTCTTGTTCCATAAACTCACTTGACCAGTGGATCAGTTATCCCAATATTCCAACTGATAATAATTTATAGTTACCAGACAGTTTTCAAATATTAATGTACTCAGAAGAGGATGTTTGGAATTAAAGCCTGTCTTCACAAAAAAAAAAAAAAGGCCAACATGTATAAGTGAGTAAAAATAGTACTTCTCAACTCTTCTCAATTTCACAGAAGAGCTAAAGTGCAAATAAAGTTGATAAAATTACATCTGTTTTACAGAGGACAGAGAAGGAAGTGTCTTACCCAGAATCATGCAGCAAAGGGAATTGAGTTTTTACTCTAAAATCCAAGTTCATAATTGAAAAGCATGTTCACACTACATACATAACAACCGATTTCTTTGTCATATAATGTATTAGCTTGACCAAAACTTCAGGACAATATTTTAATTCTGTAGTTCAGAAATCTTCTCCAAAATAGAAACATCTCACACTTTACAAAAGTATATGAGCATTCAATATTTATAGAAACTATAATACTTGCAGTGGTGTAAAAGTCACTTGTATTGTTTATGGCCAGAGAGAGGCAACTTTATTAAAAGATAACAACAAAGGAGAATAGTAATATAAGTTGTCGTTTAAACCCTACTGCACCAGGAAAAAACAAGCAAACAAACGAAGCAAGAGAGTATTTGTATTTTGGAACATGTAGCTGTGCATCTGTCAGCCCTTTTGTTTTTAGGTGAAACTGTGGGCTGAGACTGTGACACGTTTAAACATTATGGAAAAGAAGAGGACGCATGTGGGAAAAGGGTGGAATTAGGCGTCTTGAGTCTTATCAAAAAGGTAGGAAAACACCCAGAGTGGCAGTCTGACCTTATAAAATAGGTGAGCACTGTGTATTTCAGTCCACAGAGGGCTTTCTGAATTCTGACAAGTGTAGCACATCTGCCAGTCTTTTCAAGTTTCCCTTGAAGCCTCACCTAACAGCTGTTTTCCCTCGGCACCACCTTCTGTCCTCCGTTCTCACATTGCTCCGTCTCTTTGTTGTGTTGCCTTCTGGTCTCAGCTTTTCAGCAAAACCCTCTACTCTTGGGAAAGGTAGCCCAGAAACTGATGATTTCAGAAAATGCTTTTAATCTGAGGATATATGCTTACATAAATTACCTTCTTAAAAAAGCTACTCCAAGAATTGGATATCAGTATCCCCATGATTAGTATGGAAGTAAAGATACACAGGATACTTTAAATTGAGAAGAAAAATTACTCTCTGTCTTGAGAAGTTTATAGCTTGTATGAATAAGAATACAACACATATCCCCAGAAATGAAAAGACAAATTCAAGAATGATTAGATTTTTAACAGTAAAGGAAAAGAAAATAATTATGTGTGTATATATATATATCGACAATCTCCTCTACTGATTTTACCCATTACATATTCATTATGGAAGATGGTATACAAATTTAATATTTCTAAATAGTATTTATTTTATTTCTTCCTAAAAACCTGCCAGTCATTGGCAATAAAATTCACTGGCACCTCTTACTTTAATTCTGATTACAAAAGGGAACAACATAATATGTGTTTGAATTTCTAACATTACATACTTCTAGCAAACAGCCTTCTCTGTAAAGTTAGAACATTATTCTGATGGAGGTATGGAAAAAGATGTTTAAGTTTTAACAAATAAATTCATACGCATCATGATGTACTGCTGGAAAGCTAAAGTGGTTAAGAAGCTAGATGTGTCAAGTAAATTGAATTATTTACTTATTTCCACATAAATGGACCCTACATGTCTTACAAGACAGTCATTCATGTGAGCCTGGGAAGAGAGGTGGGATGCAAGAGCAATGTCATTGACATACACCCACAGAACATACTGAATATTTATCAGTAATTTTTTTTTTAAAATAATTATCATGCCTGTTTTGCTTAACATGCATCTGACTTCTATGAAAACCCTCAGTTCACTCCATAGTCCATCCAGCATTAAATATTTTTACCACTTTTGTCATTAAATACATACTATATGTGACAAATATACAGTAGTTTTCTTGGTTTGAGGAAAGCTGTAAACCTTTCCCACCCTTCTTCGTTTCCCTTGTAAACTATTTTTTTCTTTTTTTTGGCTCTGACCGCGTTCATATCCTCTTACTGTCAGGGATAATTTATATAGATTTATTCCAAGCATCCATAAGTACTCCCAATTATTCTTCTCCAGAATAGACAACCAGAAGCTATTATAAATGATAGCAAAACATGTGAAGTTCCAAGTAATGTGTAACCACAGTGAAAAGGCCTATACATAAAAAATAAAATCATCTTCAAGCTGCATAAATATTAAACTAAACCGCATACAAAGTCATCTATTACACTGCTATATATTGAAATTATTTTCAAATTTCAGTGCCAAAAGAAAGAATTATGGACCATCTTTCTTTTTTAAATACTTTAAGCAGACACAGCTTGCTTTATTAACAAAACAAGGGTTAGTTCCAGCTGAGCATAAGTCTTAGACTAGTCACACTTCATGATAGAGAGTCCATTCACTTTAAAAAGAGAGGGAGATTCCTCAGATATCTAATTACGCCACTTTTCAGTTTATGCTGTATCACTGGGAGACAAAGTAGTTTTAGCAGGACAGACCATTTGCACCTCTACTGCTAAATAGTACAGGGGTAGGGACCAATCTCATACCCTGAGGCTACCCTGGGTTTCTCCTGTGTTCCATAAGGTGCCCCTACAGCCCTACAACAATCCTTTTGTAAGTATGCTTTTAGTTCGAATTCTCTGCTATCATGGCATGCATACATTACATTCTTTCAGGGCAACATTTTTTTAGAACAAAACTAATATCTGGTTGCATGTGTTAAGGTCCCAGGTGTAGTAGTAGGCCTTAATTTCCCTGACCAGCCTCAGCTGGGACGTCCACCAACACCCTCTGTCCATTGGCCCAGAAGACCCATTTAAGCTCAGTCGTAGGTCCCTTATCCTTGTTGAGGGTATGTTCTAAGTGTACTGTTGTAAACTTCTCTTTACATCTCTGCCTCCTGGGCAGATGTTAGGGCTGTGTTGTAGACCTCTCCTGCTGTTCCTACAGGACTCCAGTGGATTCATTGCCTTGTCTGGGACTTGCACTGTTCAGATGCTGTGGAACTGCACAGCAATCTGTGGGACCTGTTGATGTGCTGCTTGTGCTGTGACCACCTTTGGTTCTTGTCTCTCATCAGCTTGCTGTTAGGAGCAGCCCTGGTCCTGCTGCTACCTGACAGCATGCTTTAGAAACTAATGCTTGAGAACACAAACCCAATGATATTGTATATAAGTACTGTAGAAGAAGCCAGACGATGTAATACTGCTCCACTACCTTTGAGAGTAGTCTCATGTGTGCTGTCCTCCAGATGTTGTCTTAGATAGTGCTGGCTGGCATAAGAAAAAAAACTGTGTCAATAAGAAGGATAACAATGAAGCAGTTTAGATAATGATTATGCTAGTGCTGATACTTAGTCCCTAGCCCTGCTGTAACATGGGTATATTTCTTGCCCTCGAGTACAAATAGCATAGAGGTAACATGGCTGTTATCTTGGCTGCTGCACTAGAAACTCACCTGGGGGTATCCAACAATAAACATGTGAATATCCACAGGCTGAATTCGAGGGCCAAAACTTATAGGTGTGGATTTTATAGGAACATCATGTGGCGAATTGATAAACAAAGGAGAAATGTGATTACAGCTGTTCTTGAGGAGTATTTCATGAAACAGATATCGTGCTAATCTGTGCAGCATGGGCTTTCCCGTCTTTACTGACCCATGTAGCTGGGCATTCTGGGTAGTTTCGCAGAACAGGTTTTCGTAATTATTCTCTGTCCTCTTAACTAGCTTATTTTCTTCTTAGAAAGAATGGATCAATTAAAAAATGCATACCCGGAATTTTGTGGTTTGCATTTGACAACCACCAATTGATAAAGAGAAATCACCAGAGATTAAGGTTCTCGCAGAATATATGACACCTCCAGAACAACATGAACAATAGTCAACACCGTGTTACTCATCTTCGCATATTAAAAGAGTAATTATTATTTGTGAGGATATTCTTATTCAAGCAGGACCTGCGGAGAACATTCCTTTCCCATCAGCCAGATCATTACATATAGGTTTCAATAACACTAAGCACAAAAAAAATGTTAAACATTGATCTCTGACCCTTTAGGGGAGCACTTAGCTACAAAACTGTTTATCAATATATCTTCTATCACCACCGGTGTAAAAAAAAATAAAGATTGTTCTAGCAAGTGCAGGTTCAGAAAAAGAGTCATTGCCTCTGTAAGCTGGGAACCCAACTGTCCTGCCCTGATACAGCTACCAAACTGGGACTGTGAGTGGAAGATGACTAAACTTAGCATCTCTTGTATGTTTTTGTATGTTAAAATAAGATGCAACTGGGTTATTTTCAGGTAAGCTTGTGGAAGAAAGGGAAGTGGAGCAGTGGAGGTTTTTGGATGATCACATGTGAATTCTGTTTGATTTTAGCGAATATGAGGAATTTTGCAAGTATTTAGTAATTAACTGTCAGAAAACACCATGAAGTAGGTACATGTTATCATCTCCAGTACCTTTATTAGAGATGAAAACACATGCAGAAAAACTGCAGTTTGACTTAGATATTGCTTGACAACTGGAAAATGTTTTTCATTGAATCTGAACATATTTGGTATATAAATTATCAAGAGACAATAAACAGAGAAACTTCTCCTCACCCAGACTACCTTTATGAGCAGTTTCACACTTTAATAGTTTAGCTTTCAATACAATCAATACTGCCTTCACTTCCCCTTACTAGAATAGTAACTGTTTTATCTTCAAGGTATAATAGAGGAAAAAGTCCTGCACAGAACGTAATATTTTCCATAGATATGAGAGTGATTTGATATATTGATATATGTCTTATATCAAAATTACATGAGCTTAATGGACTTTGCATTTAGATATCTAATAACCATTCCATCAGGGAAATGGATTCACTGGGAGACTTCTTCTGACACAAAGCTCTCTGCTGGCAGAGATGTGAACACAAGCATGAAGGTACTACAAAGAGACCAGTTACAAGACAAAAACACAGGCAAGACAGAGGATTTTTTTTTTACCTTGTGTACAGTAGTGGTATTTATATTAATTTAGAGCACACCCAAGCACAATTTTTCTAAAAACAACTGTGTTGATCAGAATTTGTTTCAGAAGACATTCAATGACTGTTCTTTCCAAACAAGATACATACTGTGATTTCCTCTGGTGTTAGTGCTGAGAGATAAAATAATAAAAGGTAGGTAATAATTTAAAGTCTGTTCATTTGCTGAAAAGACAAGGAACTATAACAAATGTCATGGGGTCCTACTGGAATGTAAGGAATAGAGGGTTCTATCCAGAATTTCACCTCTCAATTAATCAATAACAGTTTCATTCATTTTTTTTCCTTGTACAAGAAGAACGATGGCTTTTGATGTTGTTTTGCATGTTGATTCCAACCTATCAGCATCACTGAGTAAAGAATGTTGTCAGCTGCACAGAGATCATGATCTGTATTTAACATATTGGAACTTCGGATACGTTGATAGAGCCAACATGCTGGCTAACATGATTCAGTACACGGCATTTTGCTATTGATTGAACCATTCATTACCTTTCTGGTTTTATTACCAATAAGTCATGGTTATACTTAATTGATGTTCATGTATTTTTCCATACAGCTGCAGATTCACAAATTTTAAAAGGGGCTAACTACCTTTCTTTTAAATCAGATAATGCCTGAATTAATTCTCTACACTGACATTTCTGCATTAAAGATCTGGCTTTGGCTCAAATTGTAGAAAGTCTCATTTAGACCATATGGCTTGATTGTCATACTGTAATTAAGCAAATGGTGGGGGAGCATTTTATTAGACTGGTAACTGGCTCTACACTCTTTTGAGAGTTTAGCAGGCCATTACATACCACATGGTAGAAACCAGTGTAATAGAGAAAGGAGGGGGACAAGAAGAGAAGTGAGAAGTTCTGTAAAAGTCCCACCTTCTCAGAGATGGTACATACCAGCCTGTTCCTTCTCCTTTGTTCTTACACACCAAAAATCCTTCTTTCCCCACTCTAAGTCTCAAGACAGTGCAATAGGGATGGAGAATTACTGTCTTGCTATCCTAAGGCAAAGAAATCCTTCCTCCCCAAAATGTAAGGAGTGTAAATTCTCTACTTTGAGAATTTTATAGAGATTTTTTTTTTTTTCTCTATTCCCTGTCACTACGCAGGAGACTTCAGCTGGAATAAGGAAAACATGGCACTATGAGTTTCCCCTCCCAACTGCCTGAGTGCTCATTCACCCAACGTGAGCTCAGTCTAAAATGACTACACAGTCATACCTTCCTTAACACACACATGGGCTTTGGCCTTTAGCAGCAAAAAAAAAAACTGACAGAAATTTAAAAGCCATGTAAAACACTCAGGCTTTTAGTAATCGTGGTTACAGAGTAAGATTAAAACAGACAGGGTTTTGTTCCCTGGTCCTTCTTATTGCATTTAATCATGCATATTGGTGTACAGTTGAACATCTTTATGCCAGCTCAGACAGCTGGCATGACAGCGCTTCATGAACAGATTAAACAATTGATGAGCAGCCTCTTTTATAGACAAATTTGCAAAAGTGAATCAGCTGAGTATACAACTATTCTGAAGTTTTGTGTTAGAAACCTTTAATTTCAGTGGGATGTGATACTCCTAATGAAACATTACCTACATACCGTAAGATCGTTAACTTTGTATTTGATCAGATTTTCATTTTGCCAAATATGTCTACTTCAATTGTGCAAGCTTTAGCTGTTCATCCTTCAATTCATATTTAGGATCCTATTTATATCATGTAACAGACTTATTTCTAGCATTGTCTGCATTTTCTGTTGAACAACTTTTCAAGCATTCAAGTAGTACCAGTTGCTGTTTTATATAATAGTATTCAAAAGATTAGTGTGACTTTGTTTAATTATTCAATACCATGAGAAAGAACACTGGGCGTATATTTTGCTATTTTTTGCTGACATAAGATGATGGAATGTGTACATTCTTGTAATACTATAACACCAGGACCCTGCTATACTAACTCTTTTAAAACTCACAGATGAAAAGGATGATTTTCCACCCTAAAGAGCCTACAGTCTGAATGTCCAATATAAAATTTGTGATAGATACAAGACAATTCTCAGCATAGTAGGTCATTCATCAGTGCTCTGGGATGTTAGTGATTATCAGGTTTCCACTGGAAAATTTTCACAAATAATTTAAAGGAGGTGGTGGATTTCAGAGTATTACAGAATATTACAGGAAGTTCTTCCTAAGTACAAGAGGCAACATGACAAAAATGGTGAAAGCATTTGAAAATTTAACATACAGAGAGAGACAGTACCCACAGCTTACCTTGCTGTAAGCATGAGGATAATTCAGGAAGTGCCCTAATGATGATAATACTTGATATCTGTGGAATCTGAGCAGATGTGCATATCCAGAATTGAAGAAGCTGAATGAAGACAATCTCCACACATTCAGATTCCAATGAACCTCTTTACAAGAGCTTTGCAGTTTAGATGCTGGCAGTTTTAGATCTGTCAAAGCCAAACGACTTCTAAGGGTTTGTAGATCAGATTTATGTTGACTTTTGTCCATGTCTTTGAAATGCAAGTTCTGTGCTTTCACTACTCTAATAGAAAGCATAGCTGTCCTTTCCCTTAGTTAATTTGGTTGTGAAAACAGTGAGGAAAATAAGAACTTTTTAATAGCAATATTGAAGTACAAACTTCAGAGACTATACCACATGACAAAAACAAACATGTTCTGTCTGTACTATCTCCTTTCCACCTTTCTTGTATTTCCTGGACTATTTCTACACCTTTCATATTTTTGTCTTCCTTTATAGGATCCAACTACTCTGAAGAAGGCTGGAAGTTCTTTAATTCTGCAGACAACCTCCTTTTATATGTAACTTATCAGAAATGCAACTCCACATGGTAGCACCAGTGCCAACTTCCAATTTTTAGAGAGGTAAGAACTCATGAGAAGATCAAAAGCAGCCTTCTAATATATTACTAACTCTTATTTTCAGGAACTTTCTAAGTTGTTTACTCAAACAGCATTACAATTTCCCCAAGCTAAAAAGTGAAAGAAAGCAATTCCTTCCATATGTCATCTTTTTAATAATCAATTAAGTTAACAAGAGCTCTGCCATCTGCACCTGATCCAGTGACAGAATAGCACTCCCAGAGGGGAAGCATCTTCAGTTTGCAATCACCTGAATCACAAATAACGAAGAGTGTGAGCAGAGGAATCAAAGGGAATGAAAGAACAAGCAAGGTAAAATCCCAGCTGGGGGAAGGAAGCAGAGATGGATCTTTTCATGTCCAGCAGGAAAAGATTCAATCTGAGGTGTTTCACTGACAAGAAATAAACCTTCAAACTTTCAATACCAATAAAACATTAAGTTCAGTTGGAATAAAAGGCCTCTTTTACAAAGGTTGCCCATAGTCAGATTCAGTTTTTCATAGAATTATGGAATCTTAGAATCATAAAATCATAGAATGCTTTGGGCTGGAAGTGACCTTTAAAAGTCACTCTAAAAGTCCGACTTCCCTGCAATGACCAGGCCTAGCCAACCTGACCTTGAATGTTTCCAGGCATGGGGTATCTACCATCTCTCTGGGTAACCTGTTCCAGTGTTTCACCACCCTCATCATAAAAAAAAAAATTCTTCCTTATATCTAATACAAACCCACCATCTTCTAGTTTAAAACCATTACCCCTTGTCCTATCACAACAGACTCTGCCAAAAAGTTTCTCCCCGTCTTTCTTATAAGCCCCCTTTAAGTACCAAAAGGCTGCTATAAGGTATCCCTGAAGCCTTCTTTTCTCCAGGCTGAATCACCCCAAATCTCTCAGCCTTTCTTCATAGGAGAGGTCTTCCATCCCTCTGATCATTTTTGTGGCCCTTCTCTGGACCCACTCCAAGAGGTCCATGTCTGTCTTATACTGGGGACTCCAGAGCTGGACAAAACACTCCAGATGGGGTCTCACGAGGTGGAATAGAGGTGAAGAATCACCTCTCTCAACCTGCTGGCCATGCTCTTCTGATGCAGCCCAGGGTACATTTGGCCTTCTGGGCTGGCTCACATCCAGCTTTTCATCCATCAGTACCCCAAGTCCTTCTCCACAGGACCGCTCTCAATCCCTTCATCCCCCAGCCTGTACTAATACCAGGGGTTGCCCCAATCCAGGTGCAGGACCTTGCACTTGGCCTTGTTGAACTTCATGAGGTTCACAGGGCCCCACTTCTGGAGCTTGTGCAGGTCCCTCTGGGTGGCATCCCATCCCTCGGATGTGTCAACTACACCACTCCCCTTGGTGTCATCTGTGAACTTGCTGAGGGTGCACTCAATCCCACTGTCAAAGATTAAGATATTAAACAGTACTGGTCCCCGTACAGACACCTGAGGGGCACCACTTGCCACCGATCTCCGTCTGGACATTGAGCTGACCACTAACCTCTAGATGCAGCCATCAAACCAATTCCTCATCCACCGAACAATCCATCCATCAAACTGATATCTCTCCAATTTAGAGAAGGATGTTGTGGGACACTGTGTCAAAGGCCTTATAGAAGTCTAGCTAGATGAAACCCATAACTCTTCCCTTGTCCACTGATGAATTCTATCCATCATAGAAGACCACTAGGTTGGTCAGGCAGGATTTGCCTTTGGTGAAGCCATGCTGGCATGTCAAATCACCTCCCTGGTTTCCATGTGCCTTAGCATAGTTTCTAGCAGGATCTGTTCCATGATCTTCCCAGGCACAGAGGTGAGGCTGACATGTCGGTAGTTCCCAGGTTCCTCCTTTCTACCTTTTCTAAAAATGGGTGTAATGTTTCCCTTTCTCCAGTCACTGGGGACTTCACCTGACTGCCATGACTTTTCAAATATCACGGAGAATCATTTGGCAACTACATCAGCCAGTTCCCTCAGGACTCTGGAAAGCATCTTGTCAGGTCCCATAGACTTCCTGAGATAGTCATGAACCTGATCTTCTCTTACAGTGGGAGGGACTTTGCTCCCCCAGTCCCCATCTTGCACTCCATCTACTCAGGAGGTGTGGGACGAGAGGTTGCCAGGGAAGACTGAGGCAAAAACGTTGTTGAGTACCTCAGCTTTCTCCACATCCATAGTTACCAGTTTGTAAGTGTTGCTCATGGGGGGTATGCTTTCTCTGATCTTCCTTTTCTGGCTGACATACATGTAGAAGCTCTTCTAATTATTCTTTGCTCCAGCTTCCTGACCTCAGTTGGGCAGCATCCCTATACTCTTCCCTGAATACCTGTCCCTGCTTCCAGTGCTTGTGCATTTTCTTGCCCTTAAGGTTGACCAGCAAGTCTCGACTCATCCACACTGGTCTCTTGCCTTCCTCTCCTGATTTTTTACACCTGGGGATCCAGAGCTCTTGCACTCTATGGAAAGCATGCTTAAAGACCTGCCAGCTCTCTTCCGCTCCCTTGTCCCAGAGGGCAGTTTCCCAGGGGGTCCTATTGACTAACTCCTTGAAGAGCTGGCAGTTTGCTTTCCTGAACTTCAGGGCCCTCACTTTACTCTTCACCTGACCCATATCCCTCAGGACTGTGAACTCCACCAATGCATGATCACTGCAGCCCAGGCTGCCTCCAATCTTGACATCACCAATTAGCTCACTTGCATTGGTGACTAATAGGTCCAGCACTGCATCCCCTCTGGTAGGTCTGTCTTACCTGGTTTAAAAAGTTATCCTCAATAGATTCCAGGAATCTCCTGGATTGCCTACAGCTCACCATGCTACTTTTCTAGCAAATGTCAGAGTGGTTGAAGACCCCAGCAGGACAAGAGCCTGGAAGCACAATGCCTCTTGTAGCTGGATTAAGTCTGTCAGTAAGCTTCCCTTGATCAGGAGGCCTGTAGTAGACACCAACCACAAAGTTCCCTTTGTTGCCTCGATCTCTGATTCTTACCCGTAAGCTTTTAGCCTACTCATGGCTATTCTCAGAGACAGCTTTCCACACTCTATCCTTTTCTCAATGTAGAGGGAAATGCCTGCATCCCTCCTTCTTCACCTGTCCCTTCTGAACAGCCTGTAGACATCGATAGCCACAGTCCAGTCATGGGATTCATCCCACCAGGTTTCAGTAACGGCAACTAGGTCATAGCTTTCTAGCAGCACAGTGGCTTCCAAATCCTCCTGTTTGTTGCCCCTGACACATGCATTGGTGTAGAGGCACTTCAGCTGGGCTGTTGGCTGTGTCACCTTCTTAGAACACCCCTTAATTCCTTTGAGGCATTTCACTGGTGTTTCCCTTTTGTCTCCTGTTACCTCAGGAGCCCCTGGCTCATCTCTGCAAGACTTCAAATGTGCTGCAGTGAATCCAACACATCTCAAAACAACAGGCTGAGGGTCCTTGCTAGCACCCCGTCCCTCTAACCTTGGCATGTCATCCCACAGCTTGTCACAGGAAGCCTGGTATTATCCCCCTCCACCTTCAAGTCTAGTTTAAAACTCTGTCAATGAGCCCTGTTAGCCTGTAAGCAAAGACCTTCTTCCTCCTTTGAGAAAGGTGGTCCCAACTCACACCAGCAAGCCTGGTGCCATCCTGTTATTGAAAAACCCCAAACTGTGGTGGTGACACCAGCCACAAAGCCATGTATTAATAGACTGGGCCAGTCTGTTTCTTCCAATGTCACTGCCCGCAACTGGAAGGACAGAGGAAAAAATAACCTGTGCTCCAAATTCCCCTACTTGTGAGAGCTTCCAGCTCCTGGCAGGTCTCTTTTCTGCCCTGGCATTCTCCTGCCTTGGGAAAACCTGCTATGCATCAAGAACTGCTGCTCCACTACAGATCAGGCCAGCTCCAGAGTGGCTCCCCTTGGCAACTCCAAATATAATATCAAATTTAAGCCTGAAGATAATGTAACCTGGAGAAAATACACTAGAACAAGGCATTGATCCAAAGCTCAGGAGACTGGAGGTCAATTTGCAGCTCAGCTGTAGGGATTTAGTCTGTTGTAACCCTGCATGGGCTGCAATGCTGGATATAGTGTTGTCTGACTGGTCTATTTAGGTTACCAATTATTCTGGGAGATGATCATCTTTTGCACAAGAAAACCCTACAGCTCACATTTTTCACTTAGATATATTGATCTTCTAAATTTCCAGAAAAACTGACATCTTTGTCTTGATAGCACACACCAAAGTGCTGCTGATCTTACAGCACGTAGTCTCAGGCCTGTCTGATAGGCACTCATAGTATACATCTTGCTAGATCACACTTTTCTCACAAATCACAGCAAACAAGCAAAAATACAGGAATAAGTACAATTTTTTACTTTTAATTGTTATATTTGAAAGCCATTGCTTTTCAGAATCAGTTCCCTGATAAATGGCCCTTTATGCTTTCAAAAAAAAGGGAGGGAGGCAGAGGAAAAAAAGGAAAAGCTACTGCAAAGATAAATGAGCCTGAATCCAGGTATAGAGGAGAAGCTACAGATGGTGTCTGAGAAACCTCACTGACAGTTCAGTTCATTGCCCTTAATTGCCTTTTGACCCTACATCATTAGAAATAAAGCTGTGCATCTTAATTTTGCATGGGCCATGAAGATGTTAGAGCTGAGAAACCACCATTACAGCAAAATTACATGAATTACAGACAACTTCTGTCCAGTGGATTCTGCTGCATCTAACTGCAGCAGAATGGGACAGCAGACAGCAAGGGGAGGAGGTAACGGATAGACAGACAGTGTGAGAGAGTTTTGCCACAGCTGTGCCCAGAGTAGCTGAGGGAGCTGACTACTTTGGAGAGAACAGGGGAGAATCAAAGACAAAAGCAGACCTTGTATATCCACAGTATGTTAAATTGCTAGTACTTGCACATGCGCTGTAATGACTGATTGGCACTGATTGCCAAACAACAACCCCAGGTAAGCTTTTGGTCTGGGCCACCTCAGAATCTTCGAGATACTTCATAGACATGGTTCAGCAGGCAAGCGGTTTGTGAGAGCCTGTCTGTTTTGGAGGTTGATGCAGTTTACTACCACAGATGGAGGACATTCCCTTTATTCAGTGCCCAGGAACATGTCTGGGCATATTGAACTTTCTAACATAGTATGTGTATTAAATGCCCCTCCACACTCAGCTGCATGGACATAATGGAATACCTCAGGAAAACAAGCCCTTCCGATAAAAAAACCCACCTGTAAACATTTACCAGAATTAAGTAGCACTATCAAACCAGATTTTTTTTTTCCACATCATCCAGTTTTCTGTCCCAAAATCACAGAAAAACTTAAGATCAAATAACCTTTTTGAAAACTTTCTGAGCAGGACACAACCACAAGGTTATACATTAGTGAGGCATCAGGAGTGGCAATAGGGCCTCATGCGGTAACCACCAACCACAGTGCTGTTGGTTTAGTGCTCCTTATGCTTTTTAGTGAGTAAATGCAGGATGATTGAAGGTCTTGCTTCAATTCCAGAAGGTGTTAAGGCTGTGATGTATGCAAGGTCAACTCAGATATAGCACACTTGAGCTAGATCTTGATCCATAATTGATTCATATTCTGTACGTGTTCCTTACACTGATGACCATTGCCTCTTGGCTGACAAGCAGTAGCCATGTGAACACCCTTTTAAAACAAGGCAAATGTCCTTCACCTCACATAATTATGGTCTGTTGCATTTTGCCATATGAGGGGAAAGGCCTCTTATTTGTCAAGCTTTTACAAGTATAAAAAAGAAGTTTCCTGCATACTGAGATATGTTTCCTAATTTCCAGAGTGACAAAAATACAATGGATAGTCAAAACAACTTAAAGGTATAGATAACTTGACAGAAATTGCAGCCAGATAACATGTGGAACCTTATTATGTCTTCTAAAAAGATACGGCTATAAAATATTCAGAGCTTACCTTAGTCACCTGAATTAAGAACAGGAAAAGATAGCTTAGAGAAAAAAAGAAGGAGCAGCAAACAGCAGGTATACAGAATATTTTTAAAATATATATTTCTCCTTGTAAAGGCCACATACACTTGCAAATTCTGCTGCAACACAAACCAAGCAAAAACAATGAGGAAAGGTCATTCTGATATTTCTAACTTTTTCCAGTGTCCTTATAATATTTGCTAGTCATTATATCTCTGCCATTGGCCATCAAATAATATTGCTGTAAGATGAGCAAACCATTCCAGATATCTGCATTTTCCTTGCAGATTATATCAAAGCTACCCAAATAGAGATTAAAATTGTATGGCTCTGCTACTTTTACTTCGCCATAGAGGAGAATTCCCTGAAGACAACACACACATAGCCCATCCTCAATAGGATGGTACCAGCTAGTTCCAACAAGGTCTCCAGTAAAGCCTGTGCTAAAGAATTTATGGCATAAGCCTGCTGGTTAGGAAGAATACTCTCCATTTCTGTCAACTTCTGTTTCAAACCATACATGAGGGTTCCTAACCTTGCTTTTATTTTTATCCTGCCCACCACTCAACCTACGAAGTGTGTAGTATGTATGCAGTATGTAATTATAAATATTTTTTTTGTCTGAGAATTTATGGTTTCAGTGTTAAGACAATGGTCTGAAAAGCAGACTGTGGCATTTAAAAAACTAAAAACCAATAAAATAATAATAAAAAACCCCAACTCAACAGACTAGTTTTCCAGAAAATGGCTCTACTATTTAAACTCAGCTAGATTCTTTCCTGTGAACCTTGATTTTTTTTCATGTAAAGGGAGTTTTTTTATCAGATTTAAAGGCAGGCTTCAGCATGTATGAAACATATCCCTGCTGGGGCAGCATCAATGTGGTTCTACATATTGAAGCTAGACCCAAAAGATTATTCATTTACGTGTAAATGTTGCCACAATACAAAAGAGAGAATTGTTTTCCAGTGTAATCTGTCCCCACATTCAAGATGATAGGACATTGCAGCAGAGTATTGTCAAGTGATTCTTGGCCTAGATAGTTCTATCCTCTGGAACAGCTTGAGAAACTCCACATTAACTATGACTAATAATTCATCTCTCTTATTTTCCAGAGGCGACAAATACTAAATCTGAGTTTATTTATTCTCTTGAGGTAATTTATTTGTTCTAGTTCAGTCTAGAACTTTTACTGGTGCTAGCTTAATCTACCACTTACTTATAACCAGGGACCATTAGTAGTGTAAATATATTTAAAAAATCATCTTGTTAATTTAGACCTGTTCAGAACTCTCGAGTAGGAAGCTTTAGAATGATAAAAGTTTTGTGAGAGGAAAAAAAAAAAAAAAAAAAAGAATGGGTAATAAAGACGCCTCCTTATTTTAGAACACAGTGTTTTGGTAGGTAGGCAGGCTGGCCTTTGTAAACAGAGTAGTCTTTATCTGCTTTATTAACAATTTTACAAACAGGATCTGAACTGATAAGGAGATCAAGCAACTATGACACATAAGCCCTTGAGAAGCTCTAAAACTGAAAAGTCATTTTACAATCTTGCAAAACAAAGCTGAGTAGAATCACAGATACTTTTACAAATAACTTAAATATGGACATAATCCATTCTTTCATCCCAAAAGTGAGCTAATGCAGATTCTATTACACCAGATTGAAAGGTAGCATGCATCTGCTCTGAGTAAATCCTATCTGGCTGTGAGAGCACAGCCTGGACGTGTATCAAGCAAACAGGCCTTGCTTGTCTCCTTAATGTTCTGCAAAAATTGCTCAGTCATTTCATCTTTTGCTGTTGGAATATTAACATGCCTTTATTTAAATCAAGGCTGAATAGGAGCTGGAAATTTAGGCAAGAGTGCATTGCTAGGGATCACTGTGGCCATAACCTCTTAGTTTTGCCATCCCTCTTTTGCGTAATATGTGGCAGGAATTTAAGATGCCTTATCTTCATAGTTTTTTCTTCTTTAAAGGCTTCTCAAACTGGAGCTGTTCATTGAGATAAAAAAAAAAGTCACAGACAATACCACAGCATCCCAGAGATTCCACAGTGGACTACAACATCTGTCCAGTAATCTTAAGGAATTCACAGGTCCATCACTTGTCCCTGTGGTGTGGTCTGCTATCACTCTGTCTCAGAAAGGCAGCAAACAAATGGTTCACAAAAGCAAAGCCAAAGAGCTGACCTCTAGAACATCTTCTCCTAACTCCTTTTAGCTCAGTCATGATAATGGAAATGTGTATGATTCATTAGAGAGTAACATTTATGAAAATGTCTTAAAGGGGTAGGAGTGGAAGAGTAAGAATAGAAGATGATTCCATCATTAGCAGATTGTTTGAGATGTTCACACTCCAGAAATTCTCTGCCCAAGAAAACTCTTTGCACATCTCTATTGAGATATTGATATTGATTTATACAGATAAAATAAGCAGTCAACCAGAAAAATATTACAGGAACTATTACTACTGTTCCCCATGGAGTTGGGAACACTGGACATTTAATTATAGTCTATCTTAGTAGTTAGGTTAACGGTTGGACTCGATGATCTTAAAGGTCTTTTCCAACCGAGGTGATTCTATGATTCTATGATTCTATGATTATTTTTCCACTATTCTCACAGAATATGTTGAGGTCTTCAACTATTTTAAAAAACTGAATGTGTTCTGTCACTCTTTTTAAAGTCACTTTATTAGGAGTTAAATTTAAGCATATTGTATGTGAAAAAGATAGTCAAGTATGAAATCACACTTCAGCCATAAGACCTAAATCCAGTATGGAGAGACAGTGATAATTCTGATTATGAACTTAATAATCCTCTAAAATATTTTTAAATGGCAGACAAATCAAAAGAATATAATTTTAGCTTATCAGCAACCAACAGCAGCACTATAGCTAAATTCAGCTATATGAACACTAGTCCTGCTGCAAGTTGTATAGTACTTAATCATAAGACCTTGTAGCTATAATGTGGAAAACTATTCCTCAGAGGAGAGCAACAAAAAAATTTCTTTTCAAGCAGTGTGACAAACATTGCTGGTTTTAAAAAAAGATTTCACATAAGGACTTGTCATATGTAACCCGCATGTTTGGCACCTAGACTTTTCCTGCCTTCTCCTTAATCTCAAAGGATGAATGCTCACGTTTTCCAAGATCATGAGGTTCTAGCTGGCAAATGAATCTATATTGAAACTAATTTCAAGTCATGTTGATGTATAATTAACAATGCCCACTCAAGCATTTATATGTTTGCAATATCCAAATCCTTCAATAAGGTCTTGATCCTAGGTTCCTGCAAGCTGACAGGAACTCTTCCACAGCCTTTGCTGTATTAAGTCAGAAATCCAAATCAATAAGAAGAAAGGGGTAGGAAAACTTCTCTAAGTCAGTCATGCATCTCTATGGAAAATTTTTACATTTTTCTGATGCAGAAAAAGAAATCTATAGAATTTAAGAGTAGTCTTTTATTCAACTAGGCTTGTAAAGGAAAATTGCCTATCAGACAACTGTGAGAGATCCAGGTCCCTCCCAGTGTTACAGCAGTGGAAGTCTGTTGGTCGTAAATTTAACAAACGTCAGGGGAATTCTGTGATGGATTTTCGTTCTTACATAGCAAAGCATTGCAAGCAGCATAGAATTAAACATCACAAAGCACAGTGAAAGCTCTAAAGGCCAGTAATTTTGTTGAAGGCAAGTGACTTGACTAAGGCAGGGAAGACTCAATGTCAGAGTTGAACTCAGAATTCAGTCCCTGCACTAGACTGTCTTTCCACCTATAAAGTGCTCATCGATTGAATCAGTCTGTGCTTCCATTGCAACAGGAACTTGTGCATTATTTTCAACCAAGTAAGTGTGAGGCAACCAACGTATCTGGAAGATTACAGAGCTTATGCACATGTGATGGATTGACCTTGTCTGACTGCCAGACCCCCACCCAGCCACTCTTTTACTCCCTTTCCTCAAAAGAATGGAGGGAGAAAAAAAAGATGAAAAAGCCCATAGGTCAAGATGAAAACAGGGAGGTCACTTACCAATTACCATCACAGGCAAACCAGACTTGACCTTGGGAAAACTAATTTAATTTATTGTCCATTAAAATAGATTTGGATAGTGAGAAACAAAGATAAAAACTAAAATATTCTCCCCACCCCCTCTTCATGGGCTCAAGGAAGGAGTGGACAAGTACTTGGAAGAAGTATCTGTTGGGGGTTAGTAAACACAGAAACCACATCAGACCTTGGAAATCAGCTGAGTGGAAAACAGCTGGAAGCTAGGAAAATACTCAGGGGAAGTACCGTAAGTGTTCAAGGTAAGGTTGTGGATGGGGCTTTCAGCAGCCTGATCTAGTGAAAGATGTCCCCACCCATGGAAGGGGGGTTGGACTAGATGATCGTTAAAGGTCCATTCCAACTCAAACCATTCTATTCTATGATTCTATGACTCTTCCCAAGGCTCAGTTTCACTCCTTTGTTCTCAACTCCTTTTCCTTCCCCCATCTCCAGGTGGTGCAGGGGAGGTGGGGAATGGGGCATTGCGGTCAAGTCCATAACAGCTCCTCTTTGCCACTCCTTCCTCCTCACACTTTTCTCCTGCTCCAGCATGGGTCCTTCCCATGGGCTGCAATCCTTCATGAACAGCTCCAGTGTGGATCCACAAGAGATACTGACCAGGCCTCCCCAGTGATGTGAGTTATATGAATAGAAACATATTCCCGGTCAAATATGCTAGAGATAAAAGAAAGGAAAATGAAAAAAATAGAAATTCTGATATTTAGTTGAATGGGTTATCCTGACCTTGCAGAAAATAGTGATTGGAGAGAAAACTTGAGGACAAATATAGCTGAGAGTGAAAGCACAGGAAATGAACTCAAAATTGTGCGAAGCAGAATCTGGAGTAGAAAAGGAGACAGTGGGTGACACTTGAGATAGCTGGGCTCAGCACTCACCTGAAGAGCAACTATTACTGAAGAGGTCATCTGTGTGGAGAAGGAACTGGCAGATAGTTGAGGAGGTGTCAGTGACAAATTCATTCCTTCAGAGAAAGAATAATAGTAGATCAGGGTGAGAAAAATAGATAGGGCACTGATGTAGAATTTTAGTTTGAGCAAGCATTCTCACACAAATGGTTGCATGAGGAGTTTCAGGGGGCTTTACATGAGGTGGAGGTTAGGTTTATGCATAAAGAGTCCTCTTGCCTTCCATCTTTCTGCCTTCTCCCTTGTGTGTCCTCTGCCATCCTGCATCTCTCCTCCCTCACCACCCCCCTTCTCCTTTGTCTCTGTGCATGCCTCCCCTCCTTTTGCTTTCTTTTCTATTTGATATAATAACAAATTAAATGCAACTCAGCTCCTTCCCTTTTCTAAGTAGGAAGAAAATAATATTCCATTAGTTTCTTATGTTTCATACCAAAAGTAAGAAATTAATGCAATATCTTCGAACTACCACACTTTTGTGCTGTTTCTTTCCATTATTCTATTCTGGCTTGTCAATTTACACTACAACTGCTACTTCTCAGTTTGGGGTTCATCTTCTGCTCTGTTTGGAGTTTCATCTGGAAGGACCTAAGCACTCAAGTGGAAAACCAATATTACACATATAGTGAGTAATCTCCCCCTCTAGCCTGAAACATTCACTGTCTTGGTCTTCTAAAACATTTCTGTGTAAACAGTACCTAATCACTGTATTCTCCAAATGATAGAGTAGCTCTTTAGTGGAATTTAGTTAGCGTATGTGTTGCATTCCATCTAATGAAGAATGAGGGAAGGACTTCGAGACACTTTTAGGTAATACTGGAAATGAAAGTGTGTTTGTTATAAGCCTTTACAGATATATCCCTGGCCATGTATGTTGATCATAAGACTACAAAAAATAGTCAGTTTAATCAAGTTTAATTAACTTTTCAGACAATGAAAATAATGGGCCAATAGCAGACATTTAATGTGACATTCTTTGACTGAAAATACCAATTTTAAGAAAACTTCAAAAACTGGCATTCAGTACTGGTGTTCAGAAAAATGCACTCAACATGTTTCCAGGTTACAATTATCAAGAGAAAACCACATTTACATTTCAATATGTGAAGAATGATTTCTTTTATTACCTCCAAACATTATAAATTTTTATTGTTGTTTATTCAGTTAGATTTTCATCTCTTTTTAGTAGGAAAACTTCTTTTGATATGCTTTATAAATATTTAGCAATCCTAGAAATTTTGTTCCATTTTTATTATTTCTGAAGATATTGCCTAAAGTGTCAAAATGTTCACTAAGTGCAATATGATGCCTGCCTTAAAAATTGTTTTGTAAATATTTTTGAACTCTATTCTGATATGCAAAATGTAGATCTCTAGCTGTTTAGCAATTATTTATTTTTATTGCTGTTTAACAATTATATATTTTGGAAACACTTTTAGATCTCTTTGCTAAATCTTAAATTTCTATGCTAACTCTACTGACTGCTTTCCTGACACTTTCCTGATTGCAGTAATTTTAAGAACTAAATTTCACATGTGTTAGGTAATTCCAAACAATTAAATGTATGTTCATTCTCAGGACCAAAATCAATAGTCAGCAAAGTCTGTCATGAATATTGAAAGTCTTCAGTCATGGTAAGATATACATTATTGCTGATATAGTCAAATGGAAGTTGCGAGAAGGGCAATGTTAAAAATGAAAGCACATAAGTGATTTTAAATAGCGTTCTACAACTTAATTTAGAAAGCTTCTGATTTTTTTATTATTATTATTTTTAGCATACTCGCATTTACTTCCTGCTTCCTTCAATCTGGGAATGCAATCTTCTCTAAAGAAAGCTCATCACAAGCAACAATTAATTTGTGTAGGATCTTGAACAATTAAGCTATTGCTGGCCTATGACTACAGTGTTCTAATTCCAGATACACTCACATGATGGTAGTATAAGTAAAAACAGAGAGGAGAGAGCATAAAATCAACATGCAATCACGTTATGAAACATGTCTTCAGTAGCTACTGAAAAGTCACATGGTTATAATCACAGAAAATTAACAAAAATCTAAAAATAGTTGTGTTCATTTCCTGTGCATTGCACATTGCACATCACTGATAAATTATTTTCACACTGCGTTGCAGGTCACCAATAAATTAGCTATAAACATTCTGTCCTCCTGAATAGATTAGTTTATCATTAGCTACATGAATACTTTCCATGTGACTCTTAATCAGGAGTTAAGAAAACTATACTCATGAGTTATCACATCTAATCCAATGTATTCAGTCAGTGCTATAAAATCATTATGAAAGAAATCCATTCTTGATGTATATTACTTTAATGGGATTAATTGATGTTTCACCAAATTTCATTATAAAGAAGGGCAAGATAGTGAGTGTTTTGTTCTTGTAGATCATATTCTGAACAAAGAGTGTAAACAAAACAATAAAAAAAGAACTTTTTTCTAAGTTATTCCCTTGACACAATTGAAAAATCCTTTAAAGTACTAAAGCTAGGATGTATATTAAAATATTAAAATGGGGGCCTTTTCCAAGGAGTATTAAAGTCAGTAGAAATACTTACTGTGACTGTAATGGGTTATAAATCCAGGTGAAATGTAGAAGGGTGGTTGTACTTGTCACCTTCCTGTTGTTTCACTCAGGTTCTCAGTAGCAACTCCCACAATTAGATACCCCATGGCTCCCTCCTTACCACTGAGCAATGACCATTAGCCAGGCTATCATTACTACTGGGTTTTAATCTTCCTGACTGCCCTCAGACCCAGGTAACTTTCTTCAGAAGCCTTAGATGATTCTCAAAAAAACATGTTATACTGATACACCTTGAAGGAAGTAGCATGAAAACTTTGCCTAGCAAGGAGTATAGGTGTTATGTACAAGTACATTTCTGGTGTGAGATCTAACAGAATTCTCCTGTCACTACATCATCCCTGCAGAATAGAAAGAAAATGCCTCATTCAACAGAACTGTGCAACAGCATTTCTCTCAAACTTTTCCACTTGACTGCAGTCTACCTGTCTTAAGGGAAAGGACTTTTTTAATTTCCAAGGGACTAGAGAGAGTTGAATTAATAGCTGGTTTTCTCCATTCAAATTCTTATCTGTCCCTTTGCAGCACACAGTACTGGAGCATTGCAAAAGATGCTTCAAAACCTCAGGCCTATCTGCATACATGGTTCTCTGGGTTGCTCTTTTAACCTCTGATTTCTGGTTGCAAGAGAACAAGACCATTTTCAACTTATAACTATGGTATTAAGTTACCCAGTTGTAAAAGAAGTGATTCATATGGGTTATCTGAGCTGAGAACTGAGTTGGGATTAAAGATTTTCTAAGGCTAAGGAGATTAGAGTCTTGATAGCAAACCAAAACACTCTTCAGATAAGTGTCTCTGTGCAAATCACCAGACTCTTCTCATAATTAACAAAATTGCCACTCCTTAGATATTTTTTCCATGAGGAACAAGTTAAATATCTCAGAATACCAGAAACTTTGGATGGCACGGAAACATATTGCACGTCAAAATGGAACTTAAGGATTTGTTGTATAAACCCTATGACTTTCTTTTAACTCAAAAAACATACTGATAAAACTAAAGAGGAAGAGGAACTAAAGATCAAGTCTACACATGCAGAAAAACAGCAGCTCCTCCCTTCCTACCTTTCCTGTTAATCCTCTTCCTCTTTCCTGCTATTTGATTGCTTGCTTTTTGGAAAAATAAAGATCCTATTTAGTCATAGGTAAACCTCATTTCATATGTTCTTGTAAGAAGATATCAGGCAAAACACGATCACTTGTTTTGATACAATACAGGAATTTTGCTTGCTCTTTCTCTATCATTGTCTTGCATTATCAAAACCAGAAAGGAGATGAGAATTTAGCAAGTCTGCAAATTACTGTAAAATATGGTTAAACAGAAATACAGCTTTTAAGGTGAATTTTTGAGTCATTGTCCTGGTTTCAGCAGGGATAGAGTTAATTTTCTTCCTAGTAGCTGGCATAGTGCTGTGTTTTGGATTTGGTGTGAGAGGAGTGTTGATAACACACTGATGGTTTAGTTATTGCCGAGCAGTGCTTACACCAGTCAAGGACTTTTTGAGCTTCCTATGCTCTGCCAGATGCACAAGAATCTGGGACAGGGCACAGCCAGGACAGCTGACCCCAACTGGCCAAAGGGGTATTCCAGACCATCTGACATCATGCTCAGTATATAAGCTGGGGAAGAAAGAGGAAGGGGAGGATGTTCAGAGTGATGGCATTTGTCTTTCCAAGGAACCATTGCACGTGATGGAGCCCTGCTTTCCTGGACATGGCTGAACACCTGCCTGCTGATGGGAAGTAGTGAATGAATTCTTTGGTTTGCTCTGCTTGTGCATGTGTTTTTTTCTTTACCTATTAAACTGTCTTTATCTCAACCCACGAGTTTTCTCACTTTTACTCTTCCAATTCTCTCCCCCATCCCACCAGGGGGGAGTGAGCGAGCAGTTGTGTGGTGCTTAGTTGCCAGCTGGGATTAAACCACAACAGTAATTGGTACAGTTCTCTGGAAATCTCAAATCTAACCCATTTTAAAATGGTTGCAGAAAAGAGGAAGTGAACAAAAGGAACAGGTAGTTCTGCAGACATCTAAGCCCAGATAAGTGGGTGTAGTCTATTCCAGAAATGAAAAAAGCCAAGCCAAAATGACTTGAGCAAGAGGTCCCCAGAGAGGACCCCAAATTGGTTCTCGCTCTGTAACTGTTAGACATCTTCTTTCATGCAACGGGGGAAAGTATAAAGAAAGAAGTGTTAAAAATGAAAGTTGAGCTTTGTTTCCTTTTCCTATTTCATTGTGTAGTAAAAAAAAATTCTTGGTGTTGCCGAGCAGTAAAGAATCACTACAAATCACTAGAAAGCGCTCAGATCTTGTCTGAATGGGGCTGTCTAAAAATATTTTATTCTCCCTTCTCCTTAAACAAAGAAAAGAAAGTAAACTTTTGTCATAAATCTCTTTCATTATTCTTTGAAAGGATTGCAAAACTGCTGAGTAAGATTTGTTTCTGACTGGTACAAGTTCAGTGTCTCGTAATCAGGTCTGTGGAGCTCATTGCAATATCTAATGATAAGCAAACCAGCCTTCAAATGGCTTTAGGTTTATAATAAGAAGCAGCATTACATTATTCAGATATGACTGGAACAAAGGTCCTAAACAATCCTTAATGTGTAGTAAGTGACAGGTCAGCTATTTTTTTTGTAAGAAAACAATTTCCATACCAACAGTTTCATTGTGCAAGAATGGGAGCAGAGGGTAAGATAATTCCATTTCTGCTCCTCCTGGAAAAAGATAAAAACATTATTTTTAACATGAATTCTGTTTCATGAATTGTGTTTAGCTGGATCGCAATGTGAATCCAGCAAGGGTGTAACACACATAATGAACTTAATCACACAGTAAAATTAAGTTAAAGAATCAACCTGCAGCTCAAGAAGTCAGACACCCAGTTGGGCATCTACTTACTCTCTTTTATCAGTAGGAAGCATATTCTCAGTCTTCATCAAAATCGCTAGTGATGTCTTTTGCAGAGCACCCAGAAAAATCAGCACATCTGAGGAAGAGAAATGATCTAGAGGAGATTTAGTTGCCTGCAAATTTTTAATAGAAATAGCTTTTCCAAGCATCCCTACTCTGAGTGCAGCAAAGGCAGTAACATGTGGAGAGAAATGTTTCTACAGCCACAGCAGAACCACTATTTAAACCATGCAAAACCTTTACATTTGACAGGCAAAATAAGTAAAGCCACTAGTTTGTGTGTGTGTGTGTGCATACATACAACTTCTTTTGCCTGGACTACTGCAGCTCTTAAAGTGCATGTTCACTACTTTTGTTTGAATTAAGATTTTACATTGAAAAGTTAGAGGACTCTGGTGCAAAATGAAAACATACCCATTTGCTCTCCAAACAAACACAGAAAAAATGCTCCAGATATTCAGGAATATTAATAATGGAACAGTCTTATCTTCTTTAAAGTTCATTGATGAAATCTCAGTATCAGGCTTCAGTCCTCAAATACGACATTAAAACCTTCAAGATATTTAATTTCTAAGAGATTACAGTAACATGTTCTGGGCATTCTATCACTAATATGGGATGCAACCAGTAGAAAAGCTCACATGATAATTGGTATGTTTGCTTGTTTGTAAGTTGTTTGCAAACTTATCACAAGACAGTGTTGATGGTAAATGTTCTGCAAAACTGAACATGCTGTCCTCAATCAAAAGTGGGTGAGGATGCCCAATGATCAAAAAAAAATTCTAATGTTGACAGTTGTCCTTTGGTAGTGGGCAGCTCTGAGAGCTCCTACCTTGCTCCAAATTTGTGTTTGCAACTCCTCAGCTGAGTGAAGACTATATCCATCCATTTTCAGTTCCTCTCACCTTACCCATTTCCCTTGTTTGAACAAAGGAGTTGGTAACTCACCTTTCAGCCCTTTACATATCTGTACATCAAATAGTCTTCAGACTCATACAAGCCTATAAAAGTTGCCTATGCATGGTATCTGTCTTACCTGAGAGGCACTGAGCACTGTTCAATCTGCCCCAACCTGAGAAACAGCATGGTGTCCCACTCAGAAAACCCTCTAATAAGACAATGAGTACATCTAACTACAGCTGGCCTGGCCAAATACAACACGTGGTTTCCTGGGACAGTGGCAGTTTCAGCAGAATGGGTCTTCTTGCATCAGAAAAGGAGAAAGCAGGACATGTTAAATTTGCATTAAGAAAGGAAGAGAGAAGGTGAAGAATCTTATGAGAAAAAGCAGAGCAGTACTGCAAAGGAGGGGAGAGACATAAACATGGGTAAGATATTGTGGGAAGGCAGATACTGTTGCAGAAAAGGAGTATACCTTATATATATATACGCATAAAACCATGCTTGTTGTCTACTCTTTTCTCCACAAAGAGAAAGCAACAGCTTTATTTTGTTGCTTTTTCACTTTGCAAAGGGAAAAATATTTTTTAGAAAGTCTTCTCAAAGGTTTTGGGGCCTCAGGCGTAACTTTCATTAATATTAGCATCTCTATTCTAAAGTGTCAGGTGTAGAAGATATGCAACTCAAACTGTGCTTCAGGTCTTTAATTTCCAGTCCTACTTATGCTGCACAGGTGAAATACCCTTTATTTAAAAACTTCACAACTCCCAAGGTTCAGTAAGGAGAAGGCAGTATGTGTATGATAAAAGACTGCTCTCTGGCCTCTTGCAAATAGCAAACAGGAAAATATAACCTATGGAAAATGTAAGAGGGACAGAGGCCCTTAAACAGCTTGAAAGACTGTGAGTGGCCTTACTGTCCACGTTGCAGAATCCACAAGAGCTCTGCCAGGGCAGCAGAGCAATGGTGCAGCCTTCCCTGTGATATGTAATCAGTAGGTACAGGCACTGGGATTTCTCTTTGCCTCTGAGCTTTCTATAGCAATAAAAGTAGTGATAAAAAGCCAAAGAAATTAAAGCATTTTTTGCTGACAATTTTTTTTTTTTTTTTTTTTTTTTTTTAATTTAATTCCAGAACAGGTTTGGAGTGAGGTATGCAGGTTCCTCCCAATGTGGAATAAAGCCCCTCATTCTACCCCTTCAGAGAAGCTAGGAGAAGGGAGTTGCCACAAAATCGTTTGTCCTTGGAAGAGGAATTGGTGTGGCAAAACTCTTTCTCCACTTTCTCTACACTTAGGAAGGGTACAGTGGGCTGGATCTTAAATGTCAGCAGGATTAGAAGACAGCAGCATGCCCTTGCTTCCTGATAAAGCATGAGCTTAGCCAGCACAGGACTTTGTGTACAGGCAGCAAGGGCAACACACTCTTTTCTAAGCAGTTCGTTCAAATACTACTGTTGATACATAAACACCAAGCATGTTCAAAAGCAATCAGTTATAATTTCTCAGGCCATTGGTGTTCTCTAGTATAAGCTTTGAGCTTCAATGCAAAATTAGAGGTGCCTTGGCTCTCTGCCTGCTACAGTGCTTCACTGTTGATAAAACTAATCTATGAACATCTTGTACATACACATACTACTTTTGCAATCTATTTCTAAAAACACCTTTACAACTGATACTCATTATGCAACGCAAGGCAGAGAACATCCCTTGATTTGGCATGCCTCAGTGAGAGCCATCATAGATAATCAACACATATGTGCCTGAAATAATATATTTTCAAATGAGATTGCTGACCTTCTTGCTCATACCCATCAAGATTTATTTTCATGAATATCCAAACAATCCAACATCATGATGCAATTATTTGAGTTCTGTAAAAACATTTTCTCATGAAAACTAAAGTTTTGTCAAAAAACACAGTTCATCAATTTTTCAATTAACTGAAAAAGCTTTAATTTAGGAATCCAATAAAACTTTCAATTTAGTGTCACAGATTTTCTTATCATTTATATAACTTTTCCACGCTGATTCCCCACTTACTATTATAAATAGGGAACAATTTATCAGGTCTGAATTTATACTCTTCTTTAATTATACTGGCTATAGAAGAAAGCCCCAATTTAAAAAATCCCTATTGTATTCTCCAAACCTAGTTGATAAAGAGTTTACATGAACTCCAGGACAAAATTCGGCAGAACAGAATCAGAATGTATCATTTTGATCAACTTCTTTACTCTATGGTTTTATACTCTTTTTCTATGTTTCAAAGAGAAAAGAGATATTATTAAACCCCACAGTTTATGCAGAAGCATGTAACAGTCAAACTACAATTAGATTTTAATGCAAACCCAGTTTTCCTTTGTAACATAAGCACAAGAAAGAGTTAAGAACACAGCCTCTCCCCACCACCACCAAAACCAGATACCATCACTGACAACGCCCTTGTTCACAAAAGACCTCCAAGGCTTCTGACCCCCAGATTCAAACTGCATAAATAAATTTATTTTTCTTCTTTCCCACAAATAAATGTTTCTCAATATCCACCCTATATTTCCACTTCATGCACAGAAATAGCCAAATGTTTTCAAAGCAAGAGTATACAGGTATTGCATAAAAATATTTTTCCTACTTGTATTCCAACAATGAGCCTTTTGAAGACCACTTACTTGAATAGGTGGCAATAAGAAATATGAAAAACCTCTTCAAACTAAACTAGACATAATTTACCTTCTAGTCTCATCTAAGAACGAATTAGACCCTTCTACATCTCTACGATTAGACATTTTGACTTACATTGAATTTTTCTGTAGAGCAGACAAATGGGAGAAGAAATTTATAAGGATAATTTTAAGTCTTGAATGTTCTGATTCATAGACTCCATTAAAAATTATGCTAAAAACTTTTCTAATCACACACTCTTGTCAAAGGTAGTTTTAACAGCATCAAAAGAAGTCACGGAGAGCAGAAGAAATCACCATCTGTAATTCATCCTGATTAAGAAAATCCTACATTTTTGTAAAAGTTTGGTTCCCATTAACAGGCTATATTCATTATTCAATTATATGCATTAAAACAGGTAAGTTTTAGTTAAAGAAATAGTTCTTTCTAACAGCTCATTCATATTCAGGCAAAGATAACTGTATGCAGCAACTCTTCCCACTTCACACAGAAAAATGAAATAATGACCTCCTTTTTCTCACCTCTTAACCTCTGTAGATAGGAAGACTGTAGAGGTCAAAATAAAGAACTGAAATTGGGTTTGGAGTGGTGAAGAATGACAGCTGCCCACCCCACTCCTGCCAGGAGATGGAAATGTGCAAGACAGAAACAAAGACCTCTACTCTAAGCAACACCGGGAGGTGATCCCCAGGGGAGTTAGACTGACAAAGTTATGACCTAATTGAAGAACATATCCTACATGTTGTCATTCTTCCTGCAGGTCTAGGACAAAATACTTCTTTCCATCATGTCACATTAAGACTGGAGACAAGATACAGTATTACACTAACACCACGTTGTGACACTAAGGTATAATGCGTAAGACCAAAAGACAGCTCCCAACGCCACCTTGCATTTATTTTTTTTTCAACAGGATCTATCTGAACATTGAAAACTATTATGTTAGCTGTTTTGTATTAGCATCCAAAATTTAAATGAAGTAGAGTTAAACTACTTCTTTTCCTGTTAAGCTCTGTGGAAATGTTATGCTATGGGTGTCATTCTTGTTTAGTAACTAAGGTATTAGAGATTTGCAGTGAAATGAACCAGTCACCATGAAACAATGCAATAAGGCACTGTAAACAACAGGAGCTCTACTTCCCATGCTTATTTCTGTCTCTCTTTAGTTCAGCAAAATGCATTTTGCATCTGCAGTGTGAATCACATAAGATATCTGATCCAGATCATACTAACCCAGGAAAAAAAAAAAGGTTCTACTCATAATAAAGTCACTAGTGCTAGATGACAAACCACTTCTTTTAAGAGAAGGCAAATGTAAGGATGCCAAACCCATCAGGTGCAGTTAGTGTACCCACACTGCTAATTAAGATATACTTTTTACAGTGTGGACTCTGCCATGCAGCTCATCATTACATCTGTAATATTTGTCAGTATCTAATTTGTTCATTAGCACTTAGTAGTCACAGTACAGTCACAGTAAGTAACGCAGATTGACTGGGACTTTTCACTTTTCTTCACTCCTTGTACTCCAGAAAATTTCTATGAATACTTTTTTCAGCACCAGAACAATTAAAGCAAAGATTCTGAAAGGCTCTTCAGATTTTTTTCCTCCTCTGGAACTATTGGATATTTTTTAAAAATGCACACAAATCAATGAATTGCACAGGGTTTACACTTTTTTAAATAGAAAAATAAGCTCAAGAATAATTTTGACTAATCAATGGAATTGAACATTAGATGTCATACATAATTTCTTTGCAAAAAAAATAAAAAGCTCCACAACTGGAGTAATTATTCATTAGTAAGAATGTTGTTGCTATTTCAAACTCTAACTGTCCGATAAACTACGATGTCATTAAATGTCAGCATGAACCTCCTATGTGATTTGCATCATGTCTGGCATGAAATTAAAATAGAAACTGTCCATACTAAGCCCAGTAAAAAAGGGACATATCCTGTTCCCAAAAAGGTGGTGATAAATTCTCTTCTCACTATAGATTAAGTATTAAACCTCAAAAATAGTAGGTTACATTTCAAAATCTACCATTAAAGGATTTTATCATGTGCAGATGAAAACAAAATTAAGCTACCTTTAATATATCAGGAAGAATTCTCTACTATCAAACCGTCATAGATATCCTTACCTACAATGCCAAACTGAGAATAGCTGTAGAGTTAGGTAGTTGGGTTTGTGATGCCGGAGAAGACTCAGTGAAGATTCACCTGAATGAGGAAAAGATAGAATACTTCAGTTATCTAGGTAAGGGTGGAGTGAGTTTGGGGTGACTGTGGATACCAACAATAGAGGGAAGGATAGAACTGAAGCCAGCTAGACAAAATTTGAATGAGACTTTCCATCATAGCATTCATTGAGTTTACACATACAATCCATAGGACTAGGTACAAGGTCACAATGGTGTTTAGCTCATAAATATTACAGGACTAGATATAGTAGAAGTTGGAGACAGTTCTGCAATAGAAAAGAAATTTTCTAGAAAATAGAAAACTCCAAAAGGTAACGATCTTATCCACGTCAAAGACCATATGTGGGCAAAACTATATTGGAAAGGTTGTGGAAGATCCAGCAAAAACTATCAAATATGATGCTATAGATATCATCCTTTGTTAAAGAAGCCTCTGAGCTTTTAAATATCAAAAGCTGGGAAAGAGACTGCCTTGGTCTTATATTCTTTCCTTAAATATGCACTAGTTGTCACAACCAGAGACAGGTTTCTGACCTAGAAAGACTTCTCACTTCACCAAACCAAACATCCTTATATTTCACTACATTTTTTTCATACTGATTTTGACAGAAACTCATTTGACCATCAGAGAATTAAATTAATCTTGGACTCAAAGTCATACATCTTTAGTGCCTGGTTTGTTCAACAGGATGTATAATCAAAATGGTTGTATTAGGAATGCCTTGCTATTTTGTCAAGGATCCAGCATGGTAATAAGAGAGAAACCAATAGTTACTTATGTAAATACAATGCAGATGGTTCCCTATTGATGAACAACATCTTTCAGAGAATAATGAGTTTGTCTGGTGCCAATTAATGTTCAGCACATGCTGTTCTCTTTGTCAACATTTCATGTACTCCAGAGGGAGCTGAATGAAAGTTATCTTATGGTAGGTGATCATTGTATGGGCACAAAGAACATTGACATGGTATCCATATGGACCATATACAGTGCTTTGGGAAATCTATGCTTGATTCTGGCTTACATATGAAACCAAGACCACTGTCTGGGCATTGTGGAGAGATCAATAATAAAATAGCTCTCTCCATTAAAAATCAAAATAATTCTTCATATTATTTTTGGGTGGGTTTGGTTTGTTTGGTTTTTGAGAATATTGCAAAAACTTATATCCTATGTTTCTCTCAGTGGAATTAAAGAGCAAGCATGAACCCATAAGTAAACTAGAAGTTGATATCTAAGACCCTGTAAAAAGCCTCACTGATTCAACTTCTTTAAAGCTCTTTAATTTTATTATGATAAACACTGAATGTTAAGTTCACAGAATAAACTTATGCAGCTAAACCCAACCAAGTGAGCTGGAAGAGACCTGCAAAAAGCACTTTCTCCATTCCCCTATTTAAAGGACAAACTCTGTCATTTGCAAATATAGAGAAGATGTTATGGAGACTTGTTAATCCAGGGCAAAAATAAGGTCTTTAAGGTAACCTTGCCTCTGAATTTTCCTTTTTAATGTTTTTAATATTAATCTAAGTACAAATTACTTCCCTATTTTATTTTAATTGTGAAATTTACGGTATCTTTAACCAGATATTTTTAATCATGATCCTATTTACACAAAGATCAGGGTAGCATATATAAAATGTATTGGAGTACTGTGTCCAGCTCTGGAGCCCTCAGCACAAGAAGGACATGGAACTGTTGGAGCGGGTCCAGAGGAGGGCTACAAAAATGATCTGAGGGCTGGAGCACCTCTCTTAGGACAGGATGAGAGAGTTGGGCTTGTTCAGCCTGGAGAATAGAAGGCTGCGGGCAGACCTGATTGCGGCCTCTCAGTACCTAAAGGGGGCCTATAGGAAAGATGGGGACAATCTTTTTAGTGGGGAGAGCTGTGACAGGACAAAGGGTAATGGTTTTAAACTAAAACAGGGTAGGTTGAGACTGGATATAAGGAAGAAATTTTTTACAATGAGGGTGGTGAAACACTGGAACGGATTGCCCAGAGAGGTAGTGGAGACCCCATCCCTGGAAACATTCAAGGCCAGGTTGGACAGGGCTCTGAGCAACCTGATCTAGTTAGTGGTGTCCCTGCTCACTGCAGGGGGGTTGGACCAGACGACCTCTAGGGGTCCCTTCCAACTCAAAACATTCTATGATTTTATGATTCTATGTTTCTATGATTCTATGATTCTATGATTCCATTAGACATGGCTGAGAAAATCTATTCATTTACATAGCTCTTATCTTGGATAAAATCCTTCTTCAAAGTATATTTTTCTGTTGGGGTTCCACATAAGTAAGTAGTACATGCCCCAGAAAGCCATCATATCCTAAGAGAGAAAAAAAAAATCAAGTAGCATTAGTGTGGTTTAGTACCTAAAATTTTGCTTCTGAGAAGTGGTGCTAATTAAACTGGGTGTTTTAGGCTCTGATACTGAACTCTGACCTGCTTCAGGTTCTACAGCTGATAACCTAGGCCAGGTTAACTTAACCTAAAAGGTAGCTTAGGAAGCATCAATAGAAGTGTTTTAGTTCAGACAGGGAGTGCACTTCTGAAAGAAATCTTCCATTCACTTGGGCATTGATCACATATCAGAGCTCTCTGTCTCTAGGAGCTTGAACTAGAATCTTCTGGATGACATTAAGCCAGAACACGTGATCCAAGAATGTACTGAATGCCCTCTAGTCATCAGTGCGCATTCAGTCCAATGAAGAAGACTAGAGTGAGCCTGAAGGTAAAAAAAGCATGAAATGTGTATTTGTAACAATAGTTCCCCACCACTGTTTCATTCTGCAGGTCTGCTCCTATTGGTCTGCACTCCTTGTTAATATAGACATGGGCTTAAAATCTCTACTTTGTATAAAATGCTTGTTAATTCAGAGAATTGAAATGTCCTTTCATGAGAATGCACATTCGCTTCACTTTCTAAGCAAATGGCTTTCATAGTCTTTTGAAGTAAAAGTTTACGAAACACAGGATTTGATCATCTGCGGCTTGATAGAAAAGTTTGTTCATGAAGTTTGTTTAAGACTGTTTAACAGGTATAAAGTTAGGCTTCCCTCTAGATATAAATTTGTCATATTAACTTTATGGGAGTTCAGAAGTCAAACTGAGATCAATATTACAAATAATTGATTCCTCTTCAATATCAAAATGAATAAAAACCTTCAGAGTTGGAAAAAGCAGGATGCAACATCACCTACCTCAGAAGACTCATAATCAAATAGCAAGCAAGGTCTAGACATGTATACTAAGTAAAGGGGTATAACCTATTCCAGAGAATGAAGTTTGCCACTGTCTTCTCACTATGACTCCAAATGTCATCCTCATTTAAATGAATAAATAGTTTTAAAGAACAAGCATTCCTGTCCTGTTCCCCATGCCTGCTGAATAAAGATTACTTTCACTAGAAAATTCCCAACTACTGCATTGACTTACAAGAAAAATCAGCCTATTTTCACTATAGGCCTCAAGTTCCAGCCTTGGGTCTGGTATTCAATCTACTGTGGATCAATGCGTGAAAAACAAGCAGGCTTTGCAGACTGAATTGTAATCTAGGTTACAGAGTAGTTATTGTCTTCCAAGAATGATGCTGTGTTGTGTTATTTCCTAAGGAGACAGTAATTGCAGGTTCTGATGGTCAATTTCCTTCCTGCATATTTAACATCAGTTAGCTCCACTTATAGAAATAGTCAGGTAAATAACTAGTCCAACAGCAAAACAAAAAAAAAAAAAACAAAAAAAACCACAAGGAAGCAAGCAAATAAAGGACTTCAAGTGTCATAAATTGCTTGTTTCGTCATTCTTCAGTTTAGTGCACAATACTGAAGCATTGCACAAAGAAAGGCAAAGCAAATTTTTCACAAACGCTGTCTTTGAGATTTATTGGGTTGTTTGGGGTTTTTTTTAATATTGCTAATATGTCATCCATAAGCAGTATAACATTTTTTATACTCACATTCTTCAACTTGTGTGCTTGTTGTCCACTTTGCTTCAAAACAAGGAGATTGCTACCCAACGGCACACCCAGGGCTTCATTTAGGCAATTTCCAACACATACTGTCTGGAGGACACCACCTGCTGCCATTTCTGTTTCTATTACTCTCCTGCAAACACTACCTTTGGTGCCAGGAATAAGACTGAACAAAAGGTAATAGAACACATGGGACAAGAAAGGGATGTTTATACTTGATGTTCTCCCATCTTATTTTTGGCTTCATTGTTGTCCTCATCATCTCTGCTTTGTTTCCATTGGCCCTTATTTTCAGTTTACAAGTTTCTGTGAGCTACAGCCTCTTTTTTTAAGGGGCTTATTAGAGTAGACATACCCAAACATATATACTTGCTCCCTGTATATGTCAGTTTAAAAACAAAGCACAGACAGCAGACCAGCTGACAGCAGATCTATTGGAGAAGGGCAGAAAATAGACCTTCAGACTAGATTTGTCATCTTTCCCCATTTATACCCCTAAGGAGATTGACTATACTGCATGAAATGAGTGCCTTTCCCTCACTTTATTGGTTTATTTACCTGCTTAAAAAAAGGCTAAATATATGTAAATTATTGGACTAAGTAAAACAAAGACTCTGCAAAAGAAGCATATTTCTGTATATATAGTGTTAATTGGTTTTAGTTATCTTGTAGTAATTATATGATGAAGGTGTTGAGTAATTTGCTGTATGACTCATCAGCATGGCCATGGGCCACCATCCAGAGACCCTTGGATGAACTTTGCCTGGTTCACTACCTTAATAAATCATTTTGTGCCTTCTGCACTTTCACAGCTAGCACTGCTGCGCAAACTTTATCATCAGCTTCCCTACCCCCACGGTGATCACCCCATTTGGCCAGGTGACAGGACACCCTTGCAGGCCAGGAACCAGAACTAACTTATTTCCTACTGTGGGAACTTCTCCAGGATTCCAGTGTCTTACTGGAACTTTCTATGAAGCAAATACAGAAAGTCTATATTTTTAGCTTATTTTATTTTGCCCTAGTCCTCACACTGAAAGACTGTAAGGTCTTTTGACTTTCACGTCAGCACTAACTAACAGGGTCAAAGTTGAAATTAAATTTGTTGCTCTGCCCTCATTGTTGAGTCTTCATTAAAGCCTTTGAGAAGAATGCAGAGTTTTGTTTTCACTTGGTTTTGCTGACACAAGATTCTCTCATCGCTAATTTTTTTCGAGGCTAAAAGTTTCTCTTTGCTCCACCACACGTGGAAGAACAAGTTAATGCGCTTGACTCACTGTGGTGAGACACACTTTACGCAGGAAAAAAAAGTTACATGGGGCCCAGTATGTAGAGGCTTTGTCCAGCTGAGGTCTCTGGGGCTATGCTTAAACTCTCCTTATTCAAGCTTGATGGGTGAAGGACCACACAGACGCCCATTCACAAAGACATCTATTTAATAGCAGCAGAACTGACCTTAGGCTTTGTGGCTATATACTAGTAAAAAGTCCGTAGCTCAAAAGCATCCACACCGGTTAAATATCAACACATTCCCTAGCATAGTTTTGGCTCATGTAAACTACTGCTCCTTCAGATTCTGCTTGGGTATTTTTGGATGTGCTGTGCCTGTCAGGGGCTATTCTTAAAGATGTGTGACAATTGTGTTTGGGAAGGGGGAAAGTTTGAGCAGGTGAGACAGGGCATAACCCCCAGAGCCAAAAAACAGTTCCTGGGCTACTTTATGAATAGTCAATAGGTCAGCATAATCAGGCTTAAAATTGCCTGTTGGGATGTTGATCTGTAAGCTACTCAAGATCCTTATCCCAAGAGGCGGAGAAGGTCCCCCTAAAATTCAGATGTGTCAACCCCATAGATGATCCCTTTTAAAAGATGGACCCATGGAGAGACAGAATGGATGGCCATTCCCATGACATGAGCTGGTGCTGGAGGACACAGGAGAAGAGCTTCTGTTGGTGCAGTCAAGAAGAAATCTGGGTCAGATCAAGAGTTCATGTCCTCTGTACGGAGAATTATCCTGAACTAGACATCTCATGACACTTAGCGTCACGAAACAAAGAGAGTACAGCCTGGCACTGTGGGTTCAGTAGGTGACAGTGAGGTCCAACAGCAATATTTTATAAGAAACAGAAATTTCCCCAAGAGGTGAAGGTTTATATCAACAATTTTATTTGTTGGCAGTTAGCTGGGATGGTCCCTTTCTCAGTATAACAGAACCAAACACAATTAACTTCTACATTACTGATATAAGCGAGTAGCTTGAAAATTTTTAGTCCCTGGCTATTTTTGTTCTAATTCACACAAGATATTTACAATGTCTTGGTAATGAAAGGAAGAAAATTTTGGTCCATGCTGCTGTTATGAACTATATGTGTCTGTCAGCTTCACATAATTTATATGCAGTCAGACCCATTGTCACCTGCAGAGACATTAACTCTCCTATTTAAAACTCCGTTGATCTATAAACATTTAAACCCTATGAGTAGACTTCTTTAATCAAAAACAGTACAACATGAAATAGTGATAACATTTTAGTAAAAAAGGTGTAATTACTTTTCTTTGTTACTTGGGTGGGTTTCCAGCTGAGACACTCTGAAAATATGAACACCTTCTTAGATCTATTGTTGCACCTTACTTTATTCCCCTGCAGTTTTGGGCATACAGATTGATTACATTGCTTAGCAGCCTGCCTAGTTAGAAACAACCCAGTATTTCCTTTAGAGACATCTCCTTAGGAAATCCTCACACAATACAGTAATCTTCAGTATTTGTTCAGTTTCAGTTCATTTGCAGTCTATGAACAACCACAAAAAAAAATCCTGAAGTACAATGATCTTGAGCGCATGAATCAGGCACATCAAAATGCAATTACATATAGGAGACTACATGAAGTGCCCCTTACTCTTGTTTCTCCTTGTGGATCCCAACGATCTTCCTGTTGTTTTGCCTGTGCTCCGGTTCTCAGGAAATAGACTCGGGAACTCTATGAAGGCAATTAGTACAAGAGACAGAAAAAGTATATTTACAGCTGCATACTATCGATTTTTTAAATCATAGTAATCATCCCACCATTTTGTAGCCATACATATCTAATCATTGTCACATTTATTAGTGATTTATACAGTGTGGTCATAATAATAAATATGAAGAAAAGCTTTCTTCAGTGTTCAGCAATTACAGTGCATGATACTAAATATATCCTTGTATAAATAGGATACTAAATATTCTTGTGTAAATTCCATCTTGGAGCTTTTCTGCAGTTGAGTGTCTTGCTCCCAAATAATAGTCTATAATGACAAACATACAGAAAGCTAAGACTGCAAAAAATTATGTAGACAGGTATGGATTTTGAGCAGAACATAGTGAAAGTTAATGGAGTCACTTTGCCACACCGCACGATTTGCAATTCTGGCATCTAACTTTCTAAAAAGATGATTTATTTATTTGCAAAGATTCATCTATTTTCACATTAAAAAAAATGTTAACTGTTAATTCAAACAAATTATATCAACATTTCCTTTAGAAATATGATTTAAATGTTCATTTGGATTACAATTTTAAGGGAGACACCCTTCCAGATTTCTGCCAGCCTGGAGATCCACAGTGCTCATGAAGATCCAGAGACTTCTAAGATAAAATGTGCTTTGCATTTCCTGCACATAATTAGAAACATGATAGAGCATAAGTGACAGAGTGTAACTGGTACAGAGCATGTGTCTCCAGAAAGAACTTACTGGATCATACCTAGCAAATTGCCCCTTCCTTCAATAGGCAAATTATTTACGTGTTTTCCCAAACTTTTCTAGTGCCAACAAAAAACTAGAGATGTTTCTTTAGACCACTACTCTTACTTGAGGGTGATATCAGAAACTACCTTTTCTGGTAGCAAGATACTTCTTGTCTCCATTCTAAGCTTAATTGTAGTTGATCTTAAAATCACATTTCCTTCACTTGCATTTCTTTTCTCTACCTCTGTAATAATCTTCCAATGTTTTTATTCATACCAATCATATATACTTGCAGTATATTTTCCTAGGACCAGCTGTACTCATAGTGAAAGAGCTCTACATCCCCCAGTCATCTTTCTTCTACACCACACCAGCTGGAATTCCTTTTTTTGTATGTGAATGATAAGAACATCAGGGGTGGTCTCATTTGGACCCTACTTGACACCAATTTTGTCTTCATCTCTCTCACAGAAGAACTTCAACTTATACATACAAAAATTTCCTTTTTCATTTTCCTATGGATTTATTATATTCACATGTTTCTCGCAAGAATCTTGTGCTTTTGACTAGATACAGAGATCTCATCTGTGGTCATCTTCAGCTGGTAGGGGCCTATAAAAAGAATTTTTGCTACAATAGGACAAAAGGTCTGTATTCATTACCTAGTAAACTTAGTAACAATAACTTTGTCCCAGTTCCTACATATCATACCTTTTCTCCATGTGATATCTTGGTGATGATTTGTTTTGAAGTTGGCTCCCAGCTTTCTGCCATGAATAGTTCCTGTTGCCATAAATCTGTGTTTCACTCACATATATCATTATTTCATCTTGCAAGGATCTGGAGACCAACCTTTGACTTCGAACACCAGCTCCCACCCAAAACTGAAGAGATGGTTTTCCAATTCCAGGTAAAAACTTATGATTTTTACTTTTAAGCATAAATGTGAAGGAAACTTGATATGCTTGTCATATGTTTTAAAATGGAAGGAAGCAAAATATAGAGCTAGACAGCATAATTTATAAATCATATTTCTTTACAAAGCCCATGAACTTAAGGTCCAATATAAACTTTAATGGGAATTGTTTCAGCTGCAACTTTAAAATTTAGCATGAAAACTAAGTACTAATAAAGTAGATGAGATTTTTAAATGAGCAATTCAGGTGGAAAAAAGATTTTATGTTGACCCTCCCTTCATCCCTGAACATGTCTGAAGTCATGAACAGGATCTGCCTTTATTCACAATTTGTATTATGTCCTTACTTAACACTATTTTGCTATGTATAACAGAAATATCTGATGAGACCTTGTTCCTAAATAAGTTAAGACAACAGGTAGTGGATTAATAGGTTGGGCTAATGGCAATGCCAAGAAACAAAAGAGAGAACAAAATTCCAATTGTTAAGTAACTGAGACCAAATTCATATAAAAAAGATGAGCCAACTGCTAAAGTTCCTTACTTGTTTCCTGTTGCAGAAGCTGTAATTACAGTAGGAAGTTGTTTGTGACTACTCTTGTAACCAGTCACTGGACAATTTGTGTTGGATGTGTGGGGTTTCGAAAAGTTTTGTTCACTTTTTTGGTAACATTTTTGGTAGCACTTTCCACAAACACATCCTCTAGACCAGTAATACTTCTATAGAGGGCAGACTGTCCCTTTTGCGTTCTGAAAGATGAGATGTTGGCAGACCTCAGGTGTAGCTGTCAAGGCAAATTGTGGCTTCCGAGTTCAGTAAGAGAAGACAAGTCAATCAAGGTACTAAATGCAATGTTTCATAGAATCATAGAATCATAGAATCATTTAGGTTGGAAAAGACCTTTAAGATCATCAAGTCCAACCGTTAACCTAACCCTGCCATCCCATCACTCAACCATTCCCTAAGCACCTCGTCTACCCGGCTTTTAAATACCTCCAGGGATGGGGACTCGACCACTTCCCTGGGCAGCCCGTTCCAATGCTTGACAACCCTTTCATTGAAAACATTTTTCCTAATGTCTGACCTAAACCTGCCCTGGCACAACTTCAGACCATTTCCCCTCGTCCTATCGCCCATTACCAGGGAGAAGAGACCAACACCCACCTCACTACAGCCTCCTTTCAGGTAGTTGTAGAGGGCGATAAGGTCTCCCCTCAGCCTCCTTTTCTCCATACTAAATAACCCCAGTTCCCTCAGCCGCTCCTCATAGGACTTGTGCTCCAGACCCCTCACCAGCTTTGTTGCTCTCCTCTGGACACGTTCCAACAACGCAACATCTTTGTTGTAGTGAGGTGCAGCCTCACCAGCACCAAGTACAGGGGCGCGATAGCTTCCCTATGCCTGCTGGCCACACTATTCCTGATACAAGCCAGGATGCCATTGGCCTTATTGGCCACCTGGGCACACTGCTGGCTCATATTCAGATGGCTGTCAACCAGTACCCTCAGGTCTTTTTCCACCATGTAGTTTTCCAGCCACTCTTCCCCAAGTCTGTAGCGTTTCATGGGGTTGTTGTGACCCAAGTGCAGGACCCGGCACTTGGCCTTGTTGAACCTCAAACAGTTGGCCTCAGCCCATCAATCCAGCCTATCCAGGTCCCTCTGCAGAGCCCTCCTCCCCTTGAGCAGATCGACACTTTCACCCAGCTTAGTGTCATCTGCAAACTTACTGAGGGTGCACTCAATCCCCTTGTCCAGGTCATTGATAAAGGTATTAAAAGACCCTAGAACTGAGCTCTGGGGAACTCCGCTTGTGACCGACCGCCAGCTGGATTTAACTCCATTGACCAAAGCTCTCTGAGCTCGGCCAGCCAGCCAGTTTTTTACCCAGCGAAGAGTACACCTGTCTAAGCCATGAGCCGCCACATGTAGCTGCTCCAGGGGCTGATATAGAAGAAAGGTACAAATAAAGCACTGAGATGAAAGGGGTGGTCATCTACCTGAAGATTATCACCACTTCATTCCTCATTACTGCCTCATGGCTCTTAGAATTGTTAATACATATTGTCCAGAATAAAAAAAAAAAAGATGGTGCTCACATCAGGTCCTCCTATTTGCAAGCAGAGATGCTGCAGAGATGCTATTGTTCTGCCTATGGAAAGAGGTCAGGATGTTTTTGTCTTGTATAATATTTCAGAAGTTCTCATAATAACTTCACAGATCTGGTTTTTGAGATGTAACTTCTAACTGTGACCACTGAATGAAAAATTTAAGTTAGGGCAAGATTAAAAGCTTTTGTCGCATTTACCTAATTCTGAAAGCTATGCACATGTGAACAGTCATATTGCATCATGTGTGTAGACAACACACCTTGATAGATTTGTTAAATACAACTTATGTCTTGTTTTATGTGATTATGCAAATGCCAAATCGAACTATGTGTTGAACTGTGACTAGAGAATTTATATGGTATTTTGATGACAGCGCCAGGAGCAGTACTTGTACCTCCCTGACCCAAAGGGAGGTATACCTACTTGCTTAAAACTAGCATTTCTATACGTCAGAAGGATGAATTGTGGTTCTCCTCTGCCCACTAATAAACATAGGGTGGCAGGGCATTATACTGTGTCGAGTAAAAAGTAGCGATATAGTCATAATTCTTTAGTAGCACAGAAGAAAATACAAAGGCAAAGTTTCTTCAGGGACTTCAAAAGAACGTGGATATCTCCAGACCACCATTGCTATTCATGTCAGGGCAGCAAAACACGGAGTTCCCAGCAGGGCGAAGAGAGGATCAAGCACCAGATTTAGTTTGGGAGCTTGGTTCCTTTTATTGGATTATTTAAAAGGACTTTGAGCTTTATTTGTATAAATTTCTGTGTTCAATCACTGCAAGTTCAAGTGTCTGGATTCTTGAAGATTTGGCATATGTTGTACATGCAGGCATATAAACTGGATATTAAAATTTTAACATCTGTTGCGTTTTCTGGTCCAAATACTGGCTTCCAGTTTGCCTTCCTCTGGTTTGATTTGTCTCAGGCTAATGCACAGTATGTGATAGACCAAATGGCCACAAGAAAATCCGGGAAAGTAATTTTCTTGTTCACAGATAGGTAGGTGAGGTCAGAAGGGATCACAATGGTCATTCAGCCTAATATCATATTATTGCTTTCAGGCAGTGATTCCTGCATCTACCTAGTAACTGCAGCAAGCTTTAAAAAATTGTTGCCCAGATTTAAAGACTTTTCCTGTCTGAGGCTTACCCCATCCTCTGGGAGTCCTGTTTGATGACTGTTTATCCTCAATTAAAAAAAAAAAAAAAAAAAGAAAAAGAAAAAATCTGATTTCCAGTTTGAACTCTGACCTGAAAATTTAGTTATTTTACATATTTTTTTTATTAGGTTATAGAGTCCTTCACATAATTTAATGAGCTAAGAAATACTCCTTGAAAAAATTTATTTCTTCCCCAAGAATAATACTAAAAGTTTATTTGTGATCATTCAGAACTATAGTTATGAGACATTTATAGTGTATACAAAAATAAGCAGAATTCTAGTAGATTTGGAAGCTGAGTGTATTCTAATATGAATTTAACAATGTCCAGTGAGTCAGCTTTTACTGTCAACAACAAAGAGTGTGTCACCACCTAATTTAATCAGGGTGAGAGTATATTTTGCGGGTTATGCTTAATGGGCAAGCACAGTTGAAATAATGAACACAAATAGCAGATCAGCAAACACTGAAGTGAATATAACCATTTAGAAGCTTAACAATCTTTGTTCCTCAAAACAAAAGACACTGGAACTATCAGTTCTGTCTGAGAAAAGGAGCTTTGAATATAACAACGCATATACATTTGAGTACAACTATCACTGCATTGTTGTCTATGTCAATGACAGAGGTGCGCTTCGTACAAGCAAATAAAGTATTATTGAATGACAGTCCCCGGGTCAGTTCTTTGGACTAAAATGACATTAAACCTCAAACACTGGCAGTGGTAATACATTATATGTGCATTAAAAAGCCCTATCAAGTAGTGGGTAACTGTAAGGTGGTAAGGTAAGAAATTAAACAGAGTGGAAAAATTAACAGATGGCAAATGATAAGCACATGGCCAGTGGCCAGAGTTTAACACAGGATTGCTTATTGATTTAGGGAATTGACTGAGTGATGTAAAAAGAAAATGTTGTATGGTTTGAATGGTCTTTGTTTTAAAGCAATGAAGGATATGACTGCTTATCATTTCAGAAAAATTCCCATAGGCTAGTAATTTCAATATATATACAGATATGTGTGTGTATATTTGTATTTTATATCTTATATGCATCATGAAGACAGTTGGAAACTTCTGTTGGTAGGTACGACTAGTCAGGGCAAATTTTATAGAAAGTGACAGAACTCCACAAATGCTGATCTGCATAGAGTCCATGAGTAATTCTGTATTTTGCAAGTGACAGGTCAAAACAGGTTTGGGCCCTGAAAATGTTTTCCATTGGGGTAGCAGGAGGACACAAAAATAAAAATCTTACTGTTTAAGATGAAGAAAAAATGGTCAGTAGGGAACATTATTACTAAGTCAGTAGTCTAGTAGAGGGAACTGTTAGTCATTAAAAGTATTTATGCACTTGGGAGAATTAACAAAAATAAATCCTTCTTCAAGTTGCATACAATAGCTTGAAAATTCCAGAATAAACATTCAACTTTAGAAGAATATTGTCCAATACTGATTTAAAAGTTCACTAGCAAAGCCAAGGTTAAAAACATACAAACAATATATCAAGAGAAAATCAGTCAGAATTAAACAACTGTTTGCAAATCATGCACAGCTACAGCAGGACAAAGGATCCATTATCCTCTGTTTATTTCCTTGAACCCTTTAGCATACATTATGCACTCCACTGAAACTAGGGAAAATCAGTTGAGCAATCTGTGCTTTGTCCCAGGTTTGGAGCTGGTGGACAGAAAATTTGCATTGAAGGTGCCACGTGCTTCCCAGCAGAATTGTGCCTGGGAACAGGTCTGATTCTGCTGTCAAGATTTAATCTTGATTTTGACTATATAGGAGAGGTTTGCAGACAAAGAGTTTGACTAAAATTCCACCAAGTCAGTTTGTTACAAAATGCTAACAAGGGCTCAATAAGATAGGGGACTTTTTATTGAAAATATTGTCTTTTTTTTTTTTTTTTGTTTTTGCTATCTTTTTGACATAGCGTTCAAGCTCAATGTTTGACTTTCACACAGACCATCTTACAAAATCTAGGTCTATCACTGTTATCTCAAAGCTGTGCAATTTTCTGATTTTTCAAATCTGTTGATCAAGATGGCTGGCAGTGTGGCAAAAAGTAACAGATGCTTAGAGTCTCAGTGTACAGAGATCATCATTAAGTCATTAGTGACTATCTACAAATAATTTCTGATGGCCTTATATAAAGTTCTTTTCCTCATCTAAAGCAAACTGATAGGATATATAAACTGTCAAGATTTAGGCTGTCTTCTTAAATTTTCCTGATGCAAAATATTTGCAGACTAGAATAAGTCCAAATAGATTTCATACCAGTTTTAAAAATTAATATCCTATATAGTACATGCACATTTTTGAGATTCCTGTGTGTTTTTCTATATCAGAAAGCATGCTTGACATTTTCCTGTGCTTTAGAAATCCATAATCAATTTCTGAAATATATTAAAGAGATAACAATTGCTTTAAACATCTTCTAATAAACCAAGTTAATATTTCACATGCTTTATGGAGGACTGCACCATCAGATTCGTTTTTCAAAAATAATAATAATAAAAAACAGTGGTGATCAATATTATTCCAGCCTCTTTTTAAAGTTCTGAAATGAACTCCTGCTCTGAGATAACAGAATGAGTTGCCTTGGGTTATCCTAATACATACTTCACATATATGTAGTCTTATTTATACTCGGCTATTAAAACAGTTTATTTGCACCCAAGCCTTAAAAACAGGGTTTAAAGAAAAATATAATTATGAAGGAGAACCTAGAATTTAGAATGCCTTACATTTTGTTTCCTAAAGGTCTGATTTTCTTCCACATCTACCCAATAGCCAGTGATGTTATGCAGTGAAAAGAACCAGCCACTCTCAATAAGCAGATCAATGTATATCAAAGGCACTTTAGATGTGATTTTAATTCTCTAAGTTTTAAGAACAAATATTTTGATCATTCATCAGTCCATGTGTCCATGTGAAAGAGTAATAAATAAGTCTTGTAGAGTTTTCAGTGCCTTCTGTTCTCACTCCTGATCCCTTCTAATCTTGCCTTTAGGGAAAAGAAGTGAATTTACAGGGGGAAAGAAACTATCCTCAGACCATTGGGTGACTGTCAAGTTGTTACCTGATATTTCATATTTATATTTACCTCTAGATTGGTAAATAAAAACCATGCACAGCTTGAACAGATGTGGAAGAACTGAGGGGATCTGCAGAGGCAATAGGAAATAATTCATGTTAATGAGGTTTCTTCCCATTCTCCTCTCCCCAGCCTCCTTTTCTGCCTGTACAGCTATTCAGAGAAACAGAGATTTGGGATCAGAATATACGCTGTTTTACAAATCACACACATCAATGACTGGGGTGCAAGTAAGTACCCAGGGTCAAATCATGTAATTTCAGCAGCTTGATCAGATACTAATGGAGATTATCAAATTTTCCAACCAATAATATCTGTTTTATTTCTCATGAAGTCTGAGGTAAGGGAATGGCTGGCATAAGTATCACTGCTGCATGTGGAGGTTTATAGACCCTGGAATGTCTCTGTGCCATTAGCCAGAGCACTGTAACGAAATAATAGCTCTTGTCTCCAAGTAGAGGGATATCTAGAGCCATAGAAATGCCCTCTCTTAACAGAGGAAGTGATCCTACCACTTTTATTCACTTATGAAGGGCTTTACTCCTTAAACAGAATAATATTTTTCCAGGCCTCAATTTGTAGGAGTAAAGGAGGCAGAATCTGGCCTGCCGTAAACCATTTGTTACCTCTGAAACTACATTTACATTTTCCAGGATATGATTAAAAACAGAATGTTTTGCCAGAGACATTTGAAGTTTAAATACATGTTATTGCAGTTTGGTATTTGTGGGGATTACTTGGGTGTATAACCTTTAAAAGTGGAAAAAAGCCAACATTTTCAAGTTGTTTGGATCATAAACATTTAGAGATTACACACTCATGTAACAGAAAAAGAACTTTGTTCCGTTTACATAATCAGCCACTAAACATGTTAGAAAGAAACCTCTTCAAGCTGGTATTCTGCCGTCTTAAAAATGACTGCAGTGTTACACACATTATGCTGGTTTTTATAACAAATGCCTCTAGGCACAGGACTGCATAAGGAGGGCCAAGCAGCACCTCCACAAGGGAACCCCAGGGGGTGAATAAATGACTTTAGTAGTTATTACAATTCCCTCTGTATTCCTCTTATTCCTAAGAGTATGGGCAGCAGTGGGAACTAGCTGACGTCTAAATGCTAGTGCTTCCAAACCATCTCTTTTTGTATCACTTCAGAGGCCATTTCAGTGATTCCCCCTGCCTGAGAAACACAAGTACAGGAATCAGACCTACAGAAACACATAAACTAGGCAATCTGTTTCTCTGATAAAAAATTAATCACAGTCTTACTATACCTTAGAATAATTTCCACTGGAAGTTAAGTGAAGAGAGTCTGGAAAATATTTAGTAATACAGGGCATACATTGTCTTTAATGGATGGAAGATTAACAGTTCCAAAGAAAGTGTGGCTTGCATGCTGGAGCATCCTGCTCCCATAAGGAACTCTAGATGTCCGAGCTAGCAGACATTCTCTTTTATGTGGTCAGGACAAATTAAAACCTGCTGGAGCTGAGTATCAGACAAGTTGCAATCAGGTAGCATTGCACAAAAGTGCTGTTTGTCACTTACTTTTGTGGTAAAAGTTAAAGTTAGCCGTAGGCTGAACCTGTGTTCAATATTGTGAACCCAAAACCAGCAGACAGGTCATTGCATACCTAAAGATACTTCTGTGTTTCCAAATGTCTAGATTAACTAAGTCAAGCTGACAAGAACATTAACTGGATGTGTTTTTCTCTTTATATTGTGCTCAACCCACAGCCACGGGGTCAGGGAATACTTTCTTATTAAAAAGATTTTGATTTAGGCTTGTATGGCTCCATGATGTGTTCCTTTTATGTGTATTCTAGCTGTTTTGTTTATGTAAATCTTTAAATAAACCATGAAAATAAGCATTTTCCACCTCTTCTGTTCCAATTCCTGCTTGCCTTGGCAATGCGTCTGGTCACAGAGGGCATCTCCTTCTACCAGTCATTCTTGGCAGAAATACACAGCTTGCTTGCTTACTTATTACTATGGACAGTCTTGCACCTCCTGCCTGCTTCTCACATATTTGTTGAAGGGGTGCGAGAGGGAATTCACTGGAGCCAAAAATATTCTCAGTTTTGAAAATAAGCAATCTTTTCTATACGATCTTCTTCCTTCCCCATCTTTTGCCTACATGTAGGTGGAAATCCACCTACAACTTTTTATTAAAAATGTCCCTTATATTGTCTGCTTTTCTTTTTAACCTTACTGGAGTTATGCTGTATTTCCAAGAGGGCCAATTCTCTTGAAGAGAAAATAGGATAAAAGTATACTGCAATAAGGAACCATGGGAGCAAGGCCAAAGTGGATTAGACTATTCTTTCAAATGGAATCTATCTTAGGAGATGCTGAGTTTTTCTTTTTGGAAAGGACTGAGCTTTCTTTTTCATTTTGCAAATGGGACTGAACTGTCTAAAATAGTGCGTCTTCATTACAAGGAAAAGGACTACTTTAGAATGCTCTCTGGAAAAACAAAAAGGGATTGTTTCTTACACATACATAGAAATCTGAGTAACTCTTTGAAGAGGTTTATTTCTGGTAGATCTTCACCTATATATGGAAATGGGGGTAGATTAAGAAGATGTGAAAGTGTTGAGAGAAAATAAAGGACAGCATTGCCATGCTGCTAATCCCTTATCTGCTGAATTGCTGAAACCAAGTTGTGAGCAGCCAATAAAAGGGAAGGTTGCTACAGTGCAAGCCACCAAAGCAAAGTGTATGAGTATGTGTGTGTGCATGTCTGGGTGCACGTGTGTGGTTTTATGGCGTCAATATAGTACTGACTCAAAGGGCAAAGGTCTGATCCTTCCTCACTGTGTGTGTGCCAGGAACTAGTTTTATAATATGTAGGGAAAGAGCACTTTAGGCATTTACTTGTTTAAAGATTTGAATGAGCAGCTTTTTGATTTTCATCAGGTGAACTGGTACCCTACAAAAAGGAGATGTTGTAACTGTAGACATATTATATCATATCACATTACTGATTAGATTTTATTTCAGAATATTAATACAAGTTGTAGTTAACACACTGGGTTGTCTCAGTTAGATACACATTGTGAATATGAATGGCATTTGCCCCAGGACTTAGGTAGGACTTGAAGCTGAATGGCAAAAGAGTTAATTTATGGCACACAGTAGGACTGCAATGTCTGGAATCCTCCATCAAGAGAAGAATCGCTGGAATAATTTAACTTAAGGAAACTGGGCATGCAACATGATCCTGGGGAGCTATGCAATTAATGTTCTGTCTGCCACATTAAAGATTTACCACTGAGATGGTCCATTTGCATGCAACATACCTCTAGTGCCAGGAAAAGCCTCACTTGCTTTCACCACCCAGTACGGCACCAGACAGCAATAGTGAGATGCTGTTTTGATTCAGTTACTGCTCAGCTGTATATCAAACATGTTATAGAAACAGGCCTTGACTTCAACATGTTTGGTTTGGATCAGTGAATTGAGCACTTGCTGAGCTCTGGAATACAAATGATCAACCTATCTCTCTGAGCAGTTCCCCTGTTGGTGCCATCCTCTTGCTGCCTATTGCTAATACAGTAATATGTATGCAGTGCGCAGCATCCTATGTGACTGCCACTTGACAAAATGTGCCAGCTCATCATTGTCTCCAGACGAGACAGATTTATTATAATTCAATATGTTCCTCGTGAGCACTTTTTTCTGTCTTATGTTACAGTCTGCATAGCATTCAGAATAATAACTACATGCTCTTATGACATTGCAGCACTGAATTCTTGCAGCTGAAAAAATCGTTTCCTTGGCTCTGACAGAAACTCACCCACAGCAATACCTTCCTATTGCTGAAAATTAATATGGGATTTCCCTGCCCCATCCCAAAAGAAGCAGTTCATGAAGTAAAGCTAAGCAGAGTGATTTTTTTTTTTTTAAATAAAAGGTGTTCGATATTCAAAAACTGCAAAGCCATCAGCTTGGCTGCGTCGCACTGCAGATAAAACCCCATTATACAAGTTGGTGAAATTACGAGATTCTAGATGCAGTTTTTTGTACTCTCAAAGTCAAATAAGGCACAGCAAGAATCAAGGAAAGCTAGGTAAGACCAACAGCTGTTCTTGCTAAATTAAAGCTACTCTATATGTTGAGACTGTCACCTGATAATGGAAACAGAAGTGTTTACAAGCGGTCCACATAGACTACTCAAAAATGCAAAGGTTTCACACTTTCGAAGAGAATAGTGTTCTTTTACAGCAGATCAGTCATTTCAGTTGACTTTAGATGCCGGGATGACCTTTACAAAGTGGTATAGACAATAACATTGAATATGCAATTCGCCAAACATGAATATTGGCACATTTTGGCTCATGAATATTTACCATCAAGACTGCTGCTGACAGCATCTCAGCAGCCCTAATCTGCAGTCTGGCAGCCAGCCAGGTTTCCCACTTTTCCCAGACATAGGGAGGAATTCCAGCCCTACTGGCCAGGAGGCAAGGAAAGATCCTGGCATCCCAATGTGATTTGCACTCCATCTGTTAAAAAAAATAAATAAATTCTCCGGTTAGAAGTAATGATAAAACTAGATTCTCTAGTAGGCACCACACCCAGGATCCCCTTTCAAAGTGTGTGATTGCCATATCAAACATTAAAATATCAGGCAAAAAGGGACTTTGAACTGTAACTTAGAATCATAGAATCATAGAATCATTTAGGTTGGAAAAGACCTTTAAGATCATCAAGTCCAACCGTTAACACTTCCATCCCACCACTAAACCATGTCCCTAAGAACCTCGTCTACCCGGCTTTTAAATACCTCCAGGGATGGGGACTCGACCACTTCCCTGGGCAGCCCGTTCCAATGCTTGACAACCCTTTCATTGAAAACATTTTTCCTAATGTCTGACCTAAACCTGCCCTGGCACAACTTCAGACCATTTCCCCTCGTCCTATCGCCCATTACCAGGGAGAAGAGACCAACACCCACCTCACTGCAGCCTCCTTTCAGGTAGTTGTAGAGGGCGATAAGGTCTCCCCTCAGCCTCCTTTTCTCCATACTAAATAACCCCAGTTCCCTCAGCTGCTCCTCATAGGACTTGTACTCTAGACCCTTCACCAATTTTGTTGCCCTTTTCTGGACACGGTCCGGTGCCTCAATGTCTTTGTTGTAGTGAGGGGCCCAAAACTGAACACATTATTCGAGGTGCAGCCTCATCAGTGCGGAGTACAGGGGCACAATAGCTTCCCTATGCCTGCTGGCCACACTATTCCTGATATAAGCCAGGATGCCATTGGCCTTATTGGCCACCTGGGCACACTGCTGGCTCATATTCAGATGGCTGTCAACCAGTACCCCCAGGACTTTTTCCACCATGCAGCTTTCTAGCCACCTTGAAGTTTTTTGTGTGTGGGTAATGAAATCTCTTTTGTGAGTGTCACGCATACTCCTTTCCATCATACATGCCTGGCTTTAGGTGACACTTGGATGTTGTGCTTCCCTAACAGTTGTTCCCTATATCCACCACAATCACCACCCCCTTTTCTCTCTAACCATGGTTCCTAGCCTGGAACTGGTGGGACACATCCAGATGGCTCCCAGCTGGGTCTCATCACCTTAGACCCTTGCTCGTGGATGACCAGCCCTAAACAAGAGTCTCTTGTTTCCCTGGCCAGTCTCTTCCCTTCCCTTACAGCTGCGGTTCTTACATGTTTTTTTGTTTCTCTTTCACCTCTGGTGTTGAAAAGTAAGCAAGTCTCTTTCTTTTTCTACTCCAATGATTGTGAAGGAGAATGAAGCTGGTGATTAGTTAATTAACTAATTATTAACTCTCATATTCAAAGTCTTTGTCCCACTCTGAAGATTGGGGGGTGGGGGTGGTGTTTGTCTGTCACCCTATTTTCCATCTCCCTACACTGTTCTCACTATTTTAACCTTTCTTCATGTGTCATTTTTTTTCTGTTCTTGTTGACCTCCTCTCTGGTGCCCAGACGTGGGGGTGTCAGCTGAGACTGCATTTGTTTAGTGGCAAAATTACCTGCTGGGCAAGGTGTAACAGTCTTACTGATGCACCCCAGCAAGGTATTTGCCTTTTTGAGAGAGCACTGTGTTAGTTTGCACCTAGGAGCTCAGAGCTCAAGGCCCAGATTATTTTTTGCTGCACAGCTAATTAGCCAGTTATTGTCCATTTTGTATTTTACTGAATTTCATCCTATTGATTATAAACTTTCTCCAATTTAGCAAGAACCTTTTGAAATCTTAGCTTGTATCTCTCTCCTCCTCCCTCAGATTATTGTAACCGCATTAAACTTCATATCAGCATTTCAGAATATGTTTTCTATTATGTCATCATCATTATGATATCACCGTCATGATTAAGTGAAATATTAACTGGTAATAGATCCATCCAAGTCCTCATTTCATTTCTCCTCCTGTTTTTGGCAAAGAGCTAATGATAGCTGCACAGTTTTTCAAGCAGCTGTTTATCTACTGTCTACTAATTTCACCCAACCGTGTCTTCCTAATTTGCACGTGCAGGATCATGTCAGCAGTCCTACCCAAGCCAGAAATAAATCTCATCCCTTGTTTTCCTCTACCCACTGGACTGATTAATCAGCCAGGGAGTAAATGAGACTGCTTGACTGACCAGTTTTGACTTTTTGTTACCATATGATTCATTAGCTTCTCACAGACAGATCACTTTTTTTTTTATATACTTTTCTGGTCAGTGGTAGGTTGCTGTCTTAAAGGCTAAACTTGTCGTCTCTTTTGGGACAGATTATTTTTACTATTCTCTACTCTTCAGCTATCTGTTCTCTAAAAGATGTCGCAAGTCATCACTAATGTAGACAATACACCATCTAGTTTCACTGATGCTGTAAGGTGAATGTCACTAGTTTAGGTATAATTCATATTTAAATATTCTCTAATTTGGTGATCTGTATTTTTACCTGTATTCTCACTCATTTAGAATTACATTAAACCTCTAGTCGCGTTCAGTTTCAGAGATTTGAAAAACTGAATATTTTATTTTTCTCTGTCACTCATCTGTTCTCTTCAGCAGTCACTCCTATTCCTCATGAATCTCCCTGTTTCCAGTCCTGGTTCCACTAGCTGGACCTTTCCTTGCCTACCTTACAAGCCTTTCCTGCTAGTTGTGCCTCAGCACTCCCCACCCCACTAGCTGGATCTTGGATTTTAGGTTTGGGGGGTTGTTGGTTCTCCTGCCAGAACTATCAGTGAGAAAACTTAATATTTAGTGCTCTTCTTTTTCTCCAGAGAGATTGCTCCAACTTTTCATAACAAAGGCAAATGAAAAGAAACCTCAAACCTGAAGCTTTTATAAATTGTAAAGTTGGGGGGTTTTTTTTGTTCCTTATGGTAGTGTTGGCTTCCTTCTTAACATTATACCTGTATTAATAATCACTTAAATTGATGAGTAATGAAAGCAGGGATCATAATGGCCTCATATCACTTATAGTTAGCTTATATATATAGCTTATTTTGCTTTTGCCCTAAGCCACCTACAGCACCTCAGAAATGTTAAGATTCAAAATGCTTGCATCCCTCATTATGCTTTGTAAAAATCAAAGACAAAGGATTTTTAGCAGAAATGTCATGAGAAAATGTTAACTTGGATGTACAACAGGTTAATAATGACTCATTTATAATGTTTTTTCCCCTGAGAATCACCGAATTCTGTTGAAAAACAAATGAATCTCTGAAGCAAACCTCTGAGGTCAGGTATGACCATATACATATTACATAATACAAACACAGCAAGCTTAAGGGACATACAGTGTCATAAAGCTAGATAGCTGGGTCAAAAATACAGCTCAGGAAGCTCCACTGCCAGCTCCTGCTTGAGCCACTGTCCTGGTTTTGGATGGGATAGAGTTAATTTTCTTCATAGTAGCTAGCATAGTGCTGTGATTTGGATTTAGTACTACAAGAATGTTGATAACACGCTGATGTTTTTAGTTGTTTCCAAGTAGTGCTGAGACTACTCAAGGACTTTTTGAGCTTCTTCTGCTTGGCCAGGTGCATAACAAGCTGGGAGTACAGCACAGCTAGGACAACTAACCCAAACTGACCAAAGAGCTATTCCATACCATAGAACGTCATGCTCGGGGGGGTTAGTCGGCCAGCTCAGAGAGTGATCGCGGCTTGGAGAGTGATTGCTGCTCGGGATGGGCTGGGCATCAACTGGCAGGGTGAGCAATTGCATTGTGCATCATTCATTTTGTATATTCTGTATATTCTCTTACCATTCTCACTATTACTAATTATTCTTTTCTCTTATTAAACTGTCTTTATCTCAGCTCATGGCTCTAACCTTTTTTTTCTTCCCAATTCTCTCCCCCATCCCACTGAGGGAGGGGAGAGTGAGCAAGCGGCTGCGTGGTGCTTAGTCACCAGACGGGTTAAACCATGACAGCCACTGCAGCTTGACACATTTCTTGCTTTATTATAACTTGCTTGTGCTAATATATTGCTCCTTTAGGGCTTATTTGGTTTTGACATCTGTCTTGGTGCTTAAACAGGAAAGAGTACAGGAAGTAATTCGAGCCAGCACACACTTGTGCCCAGTGATGCCAGGGAACACTGCAAGCCCTCCATGTAGCCCTTCAAAGAGATGGAGATGTGTCAAGGCTACAGCATTTCCCACCACCCCTCTCTTTCTTTGTGTGCAGACTGTACTGCGTGGTGCATCCAGCTCTCTGCTTTGCTGGCAGGACTGGTCAAGATCAGAGGAGGATCACACCTCAAATATTCATTAAGATCAAAATATGTATTAAGGTAAAGATTGTTCTGGCTAACATCCATACCGAGCATAGTTTCTCGTCATCTCATTTCTTAGTACAAGCGTTCTTCTCTGAGGAGGCGCTCACTGCTCTCTGTTGCTCTCAGTTACTGAAGATGTGTGATGCTGGCAGCAAGGTCAGCACTTCACCTTGCCCTGTGGTAATTCTGGCGTGGTGCAGACCATAGTCTGGCCACTTTTTAATGGAAAATCCATATTTTTCTAACAAAAACACAAATAGATTATTTCTATTCCTATCTGTCACAGTCCCAACTCTCCTCTTTTTTCTTCAACTCAGTGAATATTTTTTTCATTAATGTCACAAGATTTTTTTTTCTATGTTTTTATTAGTGAAAATGAAATGGTATTCCCCCATTTCCTCTCTACAAAGCAGAGAAGAGATTTCATCTTTATAGGGAGAGATACTGGCTCCCATCTAATAGAATAATGGCCTTGAAAAAGTAAACAGGATTTCCATCCTGTAGGAAGTGACAGTATTTCAAGAGCAAAAGAGAAAGAAAAATTACATTTTCAATTCATAAATGTCAAAATGCATTTTTAAGTTCAAAATGAACTTTCAGGGCACTGTTCTGGTAAGAAAGACAAAAACCAACCAAATAACAATTGTCATTCTTAAAGATATGAAAAGTGAAATTATGAAGAAATTTCTCGTGCTCAGCCTTGAATCCTTATTTCAAGAAAGCTGTACAATCAGCTGGAGAGAGTTCAGAGAAGAGACACTTATGCACGAAGAGCCAACCACTGAAAAGGAAGGTCTCTGAGGGAGGATTTCAGGAGTTATCTGCTTGTGAAAAGAAAAGGTTGAAAGTGACTATTACATCGTAGAGATATTTTACTCTGGAAGAAAAAAACAAACTTGTGACAAAAGGAGGGACTCCTCAGCCTTGATGACAAAGACATGAGAGGATAACTTGAGAGGAAGAAAGTCAAAGCTTGATAAATTCAACCTTGAAAATGTCACCTATAAAGACAGTCAGACACTGTACTGGAGGCAAAGAAGGTGAATGCATCCCCATGGTCTGGAGTATTTGAGCAGAGATGGTGGTTTCAACAAGAAAAATATTCTAATTCAGCTTCTAATATGAATTTTTTGGACTATGTTTGCACTACTCTGACTGTCTGTAATAGTCTGAACTTGATCGATTGTTATTTCTTCTTTCTGCAGCTCAAAAAAAGAAGTGGAAGACATGCTACCTTAACTCCAACATCTGTCTCTAGCCACCAGGTCATTGCAATAATGAAAGCTGCAAAGCTTCAGTTCACAGAATCACATAATCACAAAATGGTTGAGGTTGGCAGAGACCTCTGAGGCTCATCTGGTCCAACACCTCTGCTCAAGCAGGGCCACCTAGACTCAGTTGCCCAGGACCATATTCAGACAGTTTTTTAATATCTTCAAGGATGGAGACTCCACAACCTCTCCGGGCAACATCTGCCTGCTTCAGTCACCCTCACAGTGAAAAAGTGTTTCCTGATGTTCAGATGGACCCTCCTGTGTTTCAGTTTGTATCCATTGTCTCTTGTCCTGTCACTGGACACCACTGAAAAGAGCCTGGCTCCATCCTCTTTGCACCCTCCCTTCAGGTATTTATGTAAATTACAAAGATCCTGCCTGAGTCTTCCCTTCTCCAGGCTAAACACTCCCAGCTCTCTCAGCCTTTCTGCATAGGAGAGATGTTCCTTAATAATTGTGGTCCTTCAGTGGATTCTCTCTAGTATGCCCATGTCTCTCTTGTACTGGGAAGCCCAGAACTGGGCACAGTACTCCAGGTGCGGCCTCATCAGTGCTGAGTAGAGGGGAAGGATCACCCCTCTCAACCTGCAGGCAACACTTCTCTTAATGCAGCCCAAGATATTGGTAGTCAGCCACAAGGACACATTGCTGGCTTATGTTCAACTTGATGTCCACCAGGACCCCTAGATCCTTTCTGCCAAGATGCTTCCCAGCTGGGTGGCCCCAAGCATGTATTAGTGCCTGGGCTTGTTCCTCCCCACATGCAGAACTTTGCACTTCTCCTTGTTCAAATTCATGATAGTCCTGCTAGCCCATTTCTCCAGCCTGTCAAAGTCACTCTGAATGGCAGCACAACCATCTTCCAGCCTCTACTTCCAGTTTAGTGTAATCAGTAAACTTTCTGAGGATACATTCTGCCCCATCATCCAGATCATAATGGAGATATTAAACAGGACTGGACCTGGAGTACACCACTAGGTACTGGCCTCAAAGTAGACATTGCAATGCTGATTACCACCTTCTGGGCCTGGACATTCAGCCAATTTTCAATCCACCTCACTGTCTGCTCGTGCAGTCCATACATGAGCAGCTTGTCTATAAGGATCTTATGGGAAGTCAAAGGCCTTACTCAAGTCCAGGTAGATGATATCCACTGCTCTCTGCCTCTGCGAGGCATGACTTCCCCCTTACGCTAAGGGATCTCAGCCTCTTGCTCTTCACCTGCAACATATGACAGCATAGTCTTGCTCAAAGCACCAGAAGTGTGGTTGTCTTATCTAAGCCGTTGGGCGCAGTGGTGGGGAGACTAACTCAGATGTAATACTAGAATGGTCTCTTTCAGCTGTAAACTAATAGTGAAATAAAACATTTTCATATTCCAAACAAAAAGTCCTTTCCTGGTTGATTCAGTATTAATCTGTCCCTGATTACTGTAAATTGAAGTAGTTTTCCATATTCTCATTCTCCCACAGCCAGGATGCTTAGGGTATAAAGAATACCATAGACTTGGATCACTTGAATTCTAAGTACCAGAAGCTGTTAAAGCAGCCCACATGAACATCAGACCAACTCAGAATGCTTTTATCTGTTTCTGAAATTGCAGTGATCAGAGTAAGGTCATACCAACTATAAATATTATGTTTCTTTCTCTTTTTTGCCCCCAAATAGAAAAAATATACCTCAGTGAAATATACTTCAAGCCAGCTTGAAAAAAATGCATTTTCTGTTAAAAATGGATAATCTAAGATGGGCTGGGCATGCTTATTTTTCTGCCAACTTTCAGAGGGGTCATTAATCCTGATTTCATGAATTTGATACAAATCCTTCTCATCTGTTATGTTTTCTTGAGCAGCTGTCCACAAGGTCTATCAGTGTTGTTCATCATCACAAAACACATATCATATGTGGATATCTCTAACCAGGAGAGTGTATTTTAGTGAGTGTAATTTATGCAATCAAATGAGTGAGTCTTCAAGGAAAAGAGCTGATGTAAAAATAAATGGGTTCACTTCAATGAGCCACTCCACTTGGCATTCATTTCAGTTACAAGTGCTTATGACTGGCAAAATTAACTGAGGCTAGTGGTGCACCAAAAGGGGGGGGGGAGGGGGGGGAAGAAAATTAAGGAGTCAGAGGAAATTAGGAAATTGTATGCTTCTAACTAGTGGCATTCACATACCAGAACCTGGCCACAAACTATGTCAAATGAGCATTATGTATCATGATGATTATATTATGTTTAAAAGAAAAAGTGAAAGACTTATGGAAATAATATATATTCTTATATTTTTAGACAACAATTCATCCCAGTGTACTGTTTCATCTACTGTAGAAAGGCAAACTCTGGTAAAATGAAACACAAAGCTGAAGAGCATTCGGCAGTACCAAAAACACATCTAAGGAAGAAAGGAAAGAGCCAGTAGGTAACTGAAAGGTAGATAACTGTACAGGGAATCTACTTAAAGAGAATGCAATTTATTGTGTTGGAATTTGGACAGTTTAAACATCTCATTCTTATGTGGTCCAAAAAGTTTCCAGACGAATTAGATTTTCATCTTAACTGAAAGGTAGCCAATCCTCTTAAATGTGCTGCAGCACCCTAAAAACACTCAGCTGAGATGGTTAGTGATGAAATAAACCTCTCCTAAACCACTGGTATCAAGTCCCCAGAGCTCTGTTTTCGCTATGTTTCCCATTCAATTGCTGTTCAGGTCTCTTTCTGCTTGGTTTCTGCAGTCTGGTATTCAAAGTTAAAAGGTAGTGGTATTTCAGAAAAAGACACCTTTAGTCTGACAAAAAGCATACAAGTCGTATTTGGATTTTGATGGTTTCGTGTGCTGTCGCGGATGGAGTGAGAGGGAGGCAAAAATAAATATGGTTTATTGGTGTAAAACAGTGAGTTAACAAAGTTCAGTGGTAACTGCGACAATAGTTTATGAGATTCGATGACAAGGTACACTTTGTTATTTACTGCACAGAGGACAAGGTCAGACAAGACTGTCAGGGAGACCCTCCTGTTGAGTCATGAGGTTCAGAAAAGATCCCCTTGCTTTCTAAACTCCCTCAGAGAGGAGTCTAGGTGCGGCTGGATCCAATCCTAGTCCCAGACTTGGTCAACAGTTTATGTCTAAAGGATTATATATGCGCAATTAATCCTTTATGTCACTTAGCTAAGATTTCCAGGTTAGCATGCTATTAGTCACTTACCAAGAATCTGTCATGGTAAGGAATCTCTCAACCTCGAGGAGTAACCTTGAGAGGCGTCCCTGCTCAAGGGGAGATCCTGGCGTGCAGCCCGCTGCCATGCAGGAGAGCTCAAAGGGCTCTTGGACTGCTCACTATTTATGGGGGTAAGATAATTGGCTCATAGTCATATTTGCATACTGACCACTGTGCTTAGATGGGCACATTCCACAATAGCCCTTGGCTATTGCATTGTTATCTGTCTCCCCCCACATCCAGCGGATGTATCCTTCAGGACCAGACACAGACCAGGTGCATCTATCACCACTGCCACAGGTGGTTATCACTTGAAAGAGGTCGAAGGAGGGAGAGTCAGAGATGAGGGGGGAGCACACTGCCACATACAGCACATACAGCATATTTTGATTAAAAAAAAAAAAAAAAAAAGAAAAAAAGATATGCCTGGGAACCAGAGAGAGGAAGACTGCTTGCCTGCAGGGTAGGTGGTACCTCACTGCCAGCACGCTAAGCAGGGAAGTTCACAGCTCAAAGTAGGAGGAACCACAAGTGTTGAAATAGTCAGTGAATCCGTAACACATGTACTGACTCCAAAATGTTTCAGAGGAGACCCTTCAGCCAAGTCCTGGAGGCAACGGACTGTTTGTCAAGCTTGCTACACCTCAGAAAGTTACAGAAGACTGGACAGAATAAGACTGGAGTGGAGTTCCCATCCTGCAGGGACAGGGCTAGCCAAATCCTTTATTTTCTAGAGAGTCGCATTCAAATCTCACATTATTTTACTGTCTGATGAAAGAGCTTCAGGGATGAAAAGCTTACTTGTAGTGCTCATTTCACATCCCTGTGAAGACTCGTGGCTCATTCACATTGATCTTCCAAAGCCTCTGTGCTTTTATGCACTCAGCTATGGCCAGGTATTAGGCCCGAATCTGTTTTGCCTGTCTTTTCATGGAGTGATGAGATACAAATGTAAAGCTCCCATTTAATTTCAATGTCTCCCACCCCTCCCCCAAGAAAACACAATTTATAACTGGAGTGAGATGCAGATAGTAAGGGTTATGGTTCAAGCTCAGTCAAATAAGAGAACTAGTTACCACTGACATTTTCTTCCTGTATCACACCGTTAATTTATGACACGAAAAATTGCTGTCACACTGGAGGAGCTCTGAAAATCCCCAGCTTTTTAACAGCTTACCAGGTGTGCTCCTGTAGACTAAGTATTGAGTGTTCTTCCACAACACAGGCTCCCAAGATCTTTCAAGACAGCAAGGACTGTTCAGTTCCTCATATGCTAAGCCCTCAAGCCCTGAGGCAGCCTGCTGCCAAGATGGGAGCTGATAAGTGAAAATAAATAAACTTTCCCTCTTCTTCTCACCATTTCCCAAAAAGCAATCATTCTACCTATGGCTCTTAAAGGAGGATAAGGAAAAGAAAGTGTTTTTCCAACCTTTTGCTTTGAACTGAGAAAAATATAGATTATTTTTTTTTTGCAGAAATGCAAATATTTCCTAGGAGATGCGAATTACAGTTTCTACTTTGTTTAATATAAATACATGCAATGATATAATTAATAACACCCTTTTCTATGTGAACAATTTTAAAAAATATACTATGAAAGTGTGATAGACTCCCAGCTTTTAATCAAGATTGATAAGACCTTTGTCTGTCCTGAAAAGAAACAAACACTACATATGTCCACCAGAAATCCCAGGTAACTTTGAAAGGAGCACTGATAATAATATTTAGTTAAAAGACACCATACTTATCTACTAGCTAGAAACTTTGGGATGGGTGATTGCAGAGCCTGCCTTTGCTAAATGGCCTGGATAACAGCACTTGTTAAGATACAAAGTGTAACCAATGCAAGTGTCCAAATGCTCAAAACTGTCTGGAAGGGCATTTGCCCTCAAATCGATCATGTTAAAGAGGAAGATGCCCATGAGGCAGGTTGAACAGCAACCAGAGAATTACAAATAGACTATTGAAAAACAGGACGCGTCATCTTCAAAAGAAGTATAAAAGAAGCACGAACATTTGTAATGGCGGGGAAAGACCTTTTACCAGAAACAGCATCAGTCACAACTTGGATTGACCCTGGCACAAGCTGCCTCCACTGTCTCAACCTATGCCTGGTCCAGGCAAAGCTGCCTCTCCATTGAGCACCGTTCACTGATTACTAGTTAATTACATGTCATTAGTCATGACATGTAATGACAATAAATTCTTTTGATACTGATTTCATTTAAACTACATGAACTAAGTTTTTCTCTTCAACAAAACCTATTAAAAATTTAAAAATATTCATCCAAGTCATGCACAATCTCTCTGTTTTCCAGTAGTCCCACAGTTAGAGGGATTCCCTTAATTAGATTACTTAACAAGTGCAACACCTGCTGCACTTATTTATTTTTCAGTTTGGAGTACAGAAATTCAGGTGCTAGACCTCAGAAATGCATACAAGGTTGTGTGTAATAATATCCTCACCTAGGTGACAGAAATCAAGTGAAATTATGTGTGGTTTGGAAAAAATGACTCTCCAAAACAAGCAGCAAGACATTTTGGTCAACCTGGCCCCTATTCATCCTTAATACACCTACATTTTAATTCCAGACAATTTTAGCTTTTTATTTTCCTGCCTAGAACGTGCTTCTCTGTATCGTTACTATATTACTAGTGAAAATTCGTATTTCTCAGATCCATGGTACTTGAGATTGAAAGAGCTTCTTTGGACTAAACAAAGCTGTACTGAAACTTGATACTGTGCAATGTATCACACCAGACATTTCCTGTAGCATCTGTAAGTCATTTAGTTCGCTGTATGCATGTTTACAGGAATCCACTGAGATGCTGCCTTAACTTTCAGCATATTCCTTTCCAGCACAAATAAGGGAAGAAACAGTTTAGTTTAGGGACAACTTTAAGCCACCATGACATTTTGTGCGTCAGACATCTGCTACTAAGACATCATCTGATGAGTCAGGATGATCTGACCACCAACTAAGAAGCAGGAGAGAATAAGATCATGAGAGAGAATATATCCATTTTTATCCCTACATCTAAGCCTCTGAGCATAGAAGCCCCAAAATTCTCCTATTACGCTCACAGATTCTCCACAGATTCAATGCTTTTTTCTGAACAAGTTGTCACTTCCAGGTTTCAGTCTGAACTAGTCCTCCTCCTGACTTACTATCAGCAGTTTTTGTAGAAATTGCCTATTTTTTCTCTGGCAAGAGTATGGTTATAGGATCCTACTGCTTAAATTGTGTCGCCATATATTTAAGAGAGAAAGAAGACTGTAGCTGTACATTAACCTCCTCCCCTTTCCCAGGTCTTAGCCAAGAGATTCATACATTTGATGCACAACACTGTGAGTTTCCTCCATATCTCAGCACCATGCACCAAGCACACCTGATCAACCTGCCAGGCAAATACACCTGGCACACAAGCTTCCAGAGCAAGAGGGATGATGCTACCAGGCCCTACCAGTACCAAGGAACATGTCCTTTTCTCCACTGCAGCCTTGAACGGTATCCCCTCCTCTCTGACCCAGCCAGAAGAAATGCCTCGTAACTCCATGGCAGTATATATCTCACGACGTGACCACCATCAAATACACGCAGAGCCCTTATTCAGTTTAGAGCAGTATCTTCCTCATGCTTAGCAGGTCACCTTGCCACAGTAACTACTACACTGGTATGACAGATTGTCTTAGAGTACTTATAAATTAAGAACAGCTCCATTTCAGTGGGAGGAGAAATTCAAGCATTTCTTTCTTGAAGTAAAATACTTAGGTTTTCATTTAACTTTTTTGTTGTAGACTACTGATTCAAAAAAATATTTTGGGATATTCCTTTTCTCACACACCCACCAGAAAGGGATGGAGAATACTGTGAGTCTATTACAGAACTTCAAATAATGGCAAATTCTTCATGAACAGGGAAAATGGGAAAGAGATATGCAGGAGCTGAATACACAGCAGTGCTTCAGTTTTAACAGCCACTGAGTTACTTTTAGCAGCACAGATTTTTTTTTTGCCTGTTATCTAGAAGTATTCAATGTAGAGAGTCTGAGATTCTTTAGACATAACAACTTTGAGTGGAAACTAGTATTATTAGAGGCCTTTAGTGTGCATCTATTATACTACAGAAGTATTACTTAACCTTTCACCAGGTACACTGGGATTCTGATTAATCATGTATTTTATACTGTGTGTATGCCATCTAATGGTAAATGAGAATAATTCCTATTGTTTCAAATGGAGCAGTATTCAGATACTTCTTGACAGTAATTTCTATCCTTTTTTCAGCCTTTTTTTTCCTCTCTGTTACAATGTGATTGCAAACTTCAGAGCAGTAAAATGTCAGCTTATTCTTTGCAACTTGTGTGGTTTTGTCCTTCTGTAAGACCTGCTGTGAAAAAAGGTCCAAGCTGAATAGCAGCAATAGTGTGCTGTGCTGCAGAGGAATAAGCCGTGACCTCAGGGACTCTGATAGAAGGAATCCTTCTAGTAATTCTCAGTGTCGGACTGCACTGGGCATAAACCAGCAGAGGCTGGGAAATTCAGCATTTCAGCACCAACTGAAACCAAAACACTTCTGAGGAACTAGAATTTCAGAACCATAATATTCTCTCATTTTTGTAAATTACAGCAAGAGAGCTCCATTTGACTTAATTTCTACTCCAAATTAAGCTGGAGAAGATGAACCACCAAGTTCAAGTTGTCTGTGTTTTCTGCCACAGAAATGTTTGGTTTTGTTGTGCTGGTGTTATGACCTTAAAACTGAAATTTCTGCTTTTATAATATCATGCCTTTATAAACATTTGGAAGAAATCCTTTCAGCGCACTATATGATATTATAAGAGGATATTAAAAACTCGCTTTTTTCCTTTCACTTTCCCCAGTATAAATCTAGAATTATGTTTTTAGGGGATTCATGTGAAGCAAGCCCTAAAGTTCCAAATGTCTGTCACAATAATAGGGTTATGGATTAAAATATTACATTAATAACAAGTAATCAAATAAATAAAGCTATTAGTTTAATGATCACTAAAACTAGACCATGAATGTCCTGTGGACCATATTCTGTCCTTTATTTAGCCGCAGCAGGAATGTTCCTCAAATAATGCAACTGAGCCTAAATTCATTGTCTCCTGTAGAAATCTGTCATTTTACACTTTCTTTAAAAATATTGCTCCCCATTTACAATGATGAACGCATAAGTATTCAAACTCTTTGCAACTGTAAAGGCTTGGGGATTATCTTTATTATTCAAATGTCTGAAAAGTCTAGATTTTTAGCATTTTAGTGTGGTAGTGACACCTATAAATACTTCAGATGATTTTCACTGTCATTACAGACCACTGTGATTGAAAAGATATTTTTAAAATATTTTATCTTTTTAATATTTTAGCATTTTCATCTTTAGCATATTTTTATCTTTTAAGAACAGTTTTCCTCCTTGGCATCTGTGTTTGTCACTTCATGACATCCTCTTTAGAACAAGTTTCCTACAAGACAGAGACGTGATAACTGTCTTCAGCTGTGTAAGCTGTGCTCAAACACAATGAGAACAATAGTTTTCAGTACACACAGAAGAATAGAAAAGAAATAATTGACTTAGATTGCAACAAAGATTTTATAAAAAACTTCAAGCAGCAAAGATAATGAGAGCACTTGAACAGCCTGAGAAGGTGATGGGAGTCTCCACCACAGGAGGACTCCAGGGACAGGTTAGACAAAGACCTGCAAAGAAGTAATACCAGTGCACTTAAAAAGTCCTTGAGACCATACTGTCCTTACCATCATCCTTTCATTTTTTTTTTTCTTTTCCTCTAGTTTCATTTCTTTCCATATTTTTGTGGATCAGACACTACTCCTGTAAAGAAAAAAGGAGACAAATGGATGGTTGGGTGGATGGGTGGATGAATGGTTGAATGACTATAGTGATCTATGCATATTGATGGATTTCAGACAGATACAAGACCTCAGTTTACCTATGCTTCAAACCCCAGTCTCTAAAATGAGATGATAATAATTTATTTTTACCCCTTTCAAGGAAATTACATGTTTATGTTGATATTTGGCAATCCAAAATTATGTTATATCAGCTGGGAATATTTATATTATTCCACTAACAATGTCATACTATTAGGCACAACAACTAAATACCATAGTAGCTATGCTTTATTGTTATAATCAGATCATTTACAGTTCTGTAAATATGAAACAAATAATGAGAAGTACAGAATGATTTTACCCATAAACAGAAAATGTTTGTGTAGAATATTTTAGTAGCAACTTCTGGTAAGAATAAACTTGTTATTCAAACATTGAAGATAATCTGTAGATCTAATTTTTTAGACAACTTAATCTGTATTTTTTCCATCATTTATGAAAGGCGTGAAAGGACCTCTGACCCAAAGGGAAACAAATCTGAAAGTACCAAACATATTTTCTGTCATTTGAAAACAGAAATATCATTACTGTCAATAAAACTACAGCTGCAGCAAGCGTCTGCCAGAGATTTACTCTCAGATGAAAAAAGCTAGTTCAGATTGTGAGCTTACAGCATTAGCCCTTCCTGCCAGGGAGACCTGGACTGTCGACATTACCGTTGAGTGTTCGCTCTCAGCTCTGATTCCCTAAATCTGTTGGATTCTGCAGAAATGAACTTCTGAAAGATTTGGGAAAAAGATAAACAAACCTCTTTCAATGAACTCTTTCTGTTAACCAGTGTGAAATCCACCATGGAGATTTTGCATGTGGGAGAGAGGGAGGGGTAATGGAGGGGAACATATAATGTACAATTTCCAAGGAGAAGTTATTTCTTCAAGACAAATAGTTTCCAACCAGTAATGTTTTCTTTCTGTTAAAATTGCTCAACTAACTTAACTGGGTGTGGACTTTGGGTCAAAATGCATTGAAATGGAGGGCACAATAAAAGACAATCCATTTACTATTTATCAGGATTTTACTAATTTCTTTTTTCCTGACAATTTGGATTTTTTTCTCTCTCTTTCTGTCCTCAAAAGCTCCATTGCCCTTTCAGCAGCTGCTTCTGGAACAAAACCCACTTTTAACTCAATTGCTCTTGTAAGAAGTTAGAGCCAGATTCTGATCTCTGACAGCTGTAAATATAGACAAAACTGATTAGTTTCAGGATAATAACTTCTATTGTATCAAAGTAAAAGAATAAAAGTTCATGAACTTTTAAAAACAGTGTTCATCTATTTAGCTTAGACTCTTAAGGCTGAAAGACATTGAAATTTTGGATACAACATAGGTTGGATAATGACAGTGTTTTATCTTAAGTCTTATTTGACTTCATTTTAGCAAGTTCACACTGGTTTACTATTCTTGAGTCTGACTATATTTTAGATTACATTTCTGAGACCTTCCTACAATTAGGTTGAATATGCTTGAGTAAGGGCTGTTTCTTTAAAAAAACAGTAACCAAAAATATAGGATCAATAGGAGGAGAAAACACATCTGTGCTAAATTGGGCTGTGTTCCGGGAAACATGAGCCAACATGAGGCAAAAGAAGAAAGAAACCCATCATATTTATATTAAGAGATTTCATTCTTGGTGGGACTCCAGTTAGGGATGATTTCTCAGTTTGCTTGAAAACATAGAGAAGACAGCTGATATTCCAAGGTCTTCAAAGCCTGTCATGGGCCTGACTAAGACTTAGATAAAATCAAAACAAGCATTAGTGAGTTTGTATGTTTACCCAGCATCTGGCATTAAAGAAGCAAAGGACAAAAATGGAAATACAACGAATAATCTTTTACACTCAAAGTATGTTAAAGTGGAAATGAGGAGGAATGCTGGTTTTGTGCTCATATCAGTACCCTGCCAATACTGAAACCATTAATGGCTGCACCAGCCAACTCTGAATCCCAGTTATATGCATATTCATCACACAAAATATAATAAAACATATGCAAAAGCATATTTAATGGCATGTGCTGGTGATAAAGCATTATAACATTAGGTTTCTTGCCCCTACACATTCCTCTCCCCAGGCCAGTTCTGTACGTAAGAAAGAGTTGAAAATCTGAGTATGTTCTGACAATGAATGAATGAGTCCAGGCTCTACTTAGGCCATCAGTGAGCATTAATTCACTTGTGAAATCTGTCATCATAAGCATCTACACAGAATTATATAAGAACAGCCATACTGTAACAAGCCAAGTGTTCAGTTAGCCCAGTATCTCATGTTCAGAAATAAGCAGTAGTGGATGCTTAAGGAGGAGTACAAGAAACAGGCAGCCATTCAATTATGTATTTCATGCTAAAGTCTCTCAGCTTCCTGCAATATGCAATTTAGGGAGTTCCTGCACCAAGTATAATACTCTTCTGTTCAACAACCTTTGATAGTTTTTTTTTCTGCATTCACTTGTCACGTGGTTTTTGGAATCCATCTAAACTTTTGGCATCTTCAGTTTGGTGTCATAAGGAGAGTCGCCATCTAGCCAGGTGCTATATTTATGTCATGGCTCACAGATTCCAGAGTTTGGCATACAGCACCCACAGTCCATATAATGCATTTATGGAATGATTTTATAAGGCTCCTCAGCCGGGACAATAATTTGGAGAGATAGAATTAATAGTAGGAGAGAAAGAAAAAGAAAAAAGAAGAAAGTAAATTATTCTGAAAAAAAAAAAAAAAAACAAGAAAAAAATAAAGCCTGTTATGGTGCAGTTTAAAGGAAGAAAAGATGCAAGTGGTATGAGCAGAAGAAGAGGACATGTTTACAGTTCTAGGGGAGAACAGGAAATTAATACAATCCTGATAGTCTGCTTCTTGTTCTATGGAAAGAATAATGTAAAACATGTTTTGATGTCCACAGATATGACAGTTCCTTTACTCTCTGAATTAAGAACAAATGTAAATTTTCACAAAAAAAATAAAAATAAAAAACCCCACCTTATTTACAAAATACATAATATATGTCAAATGGCATTCAGACAAAACAGTCTCGGAAGAGGAATGTGAGTTTTTTTACTTCAGCTCAGTTGTCTTGCAACCTCTTACAGTATTTTTTAATTGCTAATGCATAGAATCAACATAGTGCACATCCATAGCATCAGTAAGTATTTGTTGGTGTACTTTTTAATGGACGCAGCATTGAAATGTAGTCTCCTTTTCTGCTAGGGTCTTAAAAAATAAATGGTAGTTGGATAAGCCAGTAGAAAAATGAGAATGGTCAGAAAAAGAATTGAAGCGAATATCAAGATGCTAGAGCCATGATTTTCACCTGAGGAACTTTTACTGGTACCTATTGTCCCTGGACACAGCTGTCAACATTGCAATTTTGTTGGAGTACACTTGGCTGCCTTTGTGTCTTTGTCAAGCCAGCACATTTCACAGCTATAAATACGTGGGCACCCCAGCACCGCTCAGCATTGTTGCCTTTCTTTCTCGTATATTGTGCATCTCCATTGCAGTGTCAGGCTAAATGTCTTTTTTTGGTGGTATTCCACGGCAGGGTTTGCTCAGGGAAATCCAGGATATCTTTCATGGCCTTTGGGAGGTAGGGAGGGGAACAGAAAGCTAGCTGTGTTTTTTCACCGAGCCGCACTTGTATGAACACAGAGATGGACTTGCTAGAAGTGTTTAAAACACATTTGATGTCCAGTCACTGACATACCAATGCAGCAAGTCCAAACCTATAGTTATCATGATCAGTTTTTTCAGCATCAAAGATGCTTTTGTGTTGTTGCTATAGGATAACTGGTACTTTGTCATGGGGAAAAACAGCTTAACTCATGTGGTTTAAATGAAATCAGGATGGAAGCAGTTTATTGATTTATTAACGATGTAATTAACTAGCAATCAGAGAACTATACATGCAGGATAAGTATCAGCAATACAAAAGATAAACCCCCCACCGCCCTGCAGTGAGGCAGCCCCGGGGGTGCCGGGCACACACCAGCGCGGGTCCTGCCCCGGGGGTCTCCGGGGAAGGCAGCACCCATCCGCCTGCCCACCCCGCTTCCCCCCTGGGGTCTCTGCCCTGTTACAGATCTTCATTTTTCTCCTATATTGCTTCTCAAGCTGACTATTTCTCTCAGAGTTTCATTGCTAGTCCCCTGGTTACTGTTTAATTCTACTAGTGGTCATCTTAAGGAAATTTTATACTTGTACATTTTCTTTTGGTACTATAAGCTTTGGGGCAAAGCCCTTCTTGGAACAGTTCAGGGGGCTCCTCACACACACAGTGTTTTCTTACCCAGGCCATGTTATCAAGAAAAGGCCACACGCTTTTCTACAATACTTTGTTGCACCAACTCAAATAGACTGATTAGTACAGACTTGCTCTTTCATGGGCCAAGTTTAAAATAAAGTATCATAAAGCCATGTTTTCTGCATGCTTCCATAACATGGATGCTTTCAAATAACTGCTTTCAGAAAGGAAATGATGTCAGAAAAACTGTGCAGTGTATACCAGCTCAAGCAAAATCATGACATATATTTATTTACAGTCCCCTGGTAAAAATGGATAAAGCTTAAGTTTTTTGAGTCATTTTTGGCAATGCAACTTGAATTTCTATTAGGCCATTGAACAGATGCAAGCTTTGGCTTGTGGCTGGGCATCAACATGGGACACAACATTTTGAATATTACGCAGTTATCTCCCTTGCACAGCATCTGGCAAGTCCAGTCATCTGCGTTGCTAACTAAAGAATGGAAATAAAGTCATGAATTTAGATTCCTTCAGACTGATTGCAGTTCAGTGAAACAATGACAGTATATATCAGTTGAAGATCCACTCCACAGTTTTTACTCCTTTTTTTGGGATTAATTATTTCTTTGAGAAACTGGATACATTTTAGCAAGCACAAGTGAGGTGGTGTAAACCTATTTGTGAATTGAAAACAGAAAATTAATTCTATTGACCTTGTGAAATGCAATTAGTCACCTGGCAGAAGAATAACGGTTTAGGTATCAGAAGGTGTGAGGGAAAGAAAAGAAAAAGCTGATACACTGACAAATGAAATAATACAGGAAAAATTTTGGAAAAATTAGGAAAATTTTGTCTTTGCAAGCTTTAATTGTATTTGAAAGCGCTGAACTCTTGTACTGTTTTGCTTACTATATCAGCAAGCAACCTTTGCTTACTGCATCAGTAAGCAAAGTTTTCCCCAGGAAAACAAGGGAAGCAAGTTCATTCTGAATGAGAACCACCTCAGATGTACCTTGAACTGTCATTTCCATACAAGATACATTAGCATTAAGGATCTACAGCCAAACTGCAACTATCAATTTGAAATAGCACCTCACGCCTCTCAGTTCCTGACACCTCCATGCACCTAAAAATTTAGAAGTCACTCATTATCTTAGACATGAAATTGTAAGGAAGATTAAGCAGTACTTGGAGAAGTAATTGGGGTCTCAAAAATAAGAAAGGCTAAAGGGAGATACATTCATGGAGAAAGGCAGAAGGAAGTGAACACCTGAAGACAAATGAGGAACTAGAAGAGATTTGAAGATTTAGACTGGAAAGGTTTAGGATGGCAAGCAGAGAAGGAAGACCAGACAATAAACATCATTTTGGCTATGAGTTTCAGAAGAAATAGAAAAGAAGAAAAGGAGGAAAGACAAAGAGAAGCACTTGAAAAGCAAAAAGGAGGGGAAAAGAACAAAGATGGCAAAACTTCTGCAGGAGAGGATGGCTGCAGCTTAAGAGAAAAGGATCCAGGTCACTTTCATTGAGAGCCATGAGCTTTGGTGGACAGGTGGATGTGTGAGAACTTTACAGAGACTAGTAACACAGACACAGTAGTAAGGAAAGGTTACCCCATATTTAATTAAATATCACCAGGAATGAACAAGAAAGCTGTGTTGCATGAGAAATATAAGTATCTACTGTGGATTTAAAGAAAAAGGCACAGGGTCATGTTGGGAGTGAATCATTGCAACATTTAATAGAGCATGCTTAAGTAACTGTGTATGTAGCCATCATATCCCAGTCCCTTTGACTGTGGACTTCCCTAGGGATCAGATCAGCACCATCATTGAGAAAAATACTCAACTGAGATCATTACAAATTATTACAAACCATTTGCCTGATACAAACCTAATTGTAATCATCAGTGTCCAGTGAAACAGAATGAACTAATACCCATAGGAAATTCACAGCTCCCATCTCAGTAAATAAAACCAGCTTGTTCTTGAAATATTACCATTTTTAAAACTGAAGCGTTCTGTCAGAATTGAAGTATTGTGTCAGATGTTGATTTTTCACAGGCAAGGTGAGAACTACTTGGTCTCTTTCGCTTTTTCCAGATTCCTGCAATAAAGCAGCCTAATGTAGCAATGATACTGCATAGAAAATGAGCTTCCCAGCTGATCAGCCTTTGCCATCTCTCGGCATTGCCTGGACGTGTCCTGCAGCCAAGACCAAGACCAGAGTATTGTGCTCAGAGGGATTCCAGGTCCTTTTATTTGTTTCCACTCTTACGCAGCGGCATGGCCAAGGGCGCTGGGGTGCCTGACTCCTTTACCAGTGAAAGGACCACTGAATACAGAGAGTGAAAGGGGAAAAGCACAGCAGCTGCCGTGGGAGGGAAACATGACCCCTCTGAAGCCGTGTTCAGTCCCTTGAGTGGGACAGACAACCCGATCGTGCGAAGGAAAGTGGCATAGGGGAAGCGATGGTACCGCTGCGCGGGGACGCAATCTTCACTTCGCTTGCCACACGGGAAAAGCAGAAAAAAGGTCTCATCATTACTTTAGCTGAGTGCATTCAAGTGTGATTTCATCTGCAGGGTGCATGTGTGTGAGCGTGTGCGTAAAAGACAACAGGAAGAAGCACTTAGTTTGATTGCACTCCAGCCATTTGCTGATAATGTCGTTGAAAGCAATTGTGTCTGATAATTTATGTTTTTAAAAGCCTGATTTGCAATAACAGCTTTAAAAACACTGAACAAGATTAAAAGAAAAAGGTGGGGATTGGAAAATTAAATCTGTAAATGGAATTTAGAATTGGTAACCTAGCATGCAGTGGGATGAAATTATACACAAATTGCTTTATGTGTTAAAACTGCATATGAAAACAAAGGTTTTGTTTCTCATTACACAGTTACCTAATAGTCTCAAAAAAGAGATGCCTTTTCACAAAAAAAAAAAAAAAAAAAAGTGGTAACTTGGATGTTTGCTTGGCAAGGTGTCTGAATATAATGAAGTTATATTCTTGACTGCACTGTAGCAAAGTCACGGTTCAGACAGTTTCACAGCAATGGGATAGATAACAACTTTCTTAGGAACAGGGTCAAGTTAATATATCAGCTCTCACTGTACATGACTAAAAGGAAAAGCTTCTTGAGAAGGGATAAACACGGAGAAGAAAACCTCCCACGAATGGGAACAAATAATGGGACTTGGCTTTCTCAATACATGCCACCTTAGGGATACATAATTCTCCTAGAAACCCTACCTTCTCAGCTGCTCTCAGAACAGACCTTCCAATAAATATATGCAGAGCCAATTCTATTGTCCTGCTTACCATCTTTACAAGGATGGAATCATGGATGGCGATCAGCAGAATAATTCTTATCTGTGCAAGACTGCGCATTTCTTATGAAAATATTACCTCAAAAATTGAGGTTTCTAGTTAGGATTTGTACTTGAAATGGGCAAATCAATGCCCATTCTTTTCTCTTGAAAAAGAAAAGGTACCTAACTGATGACTTTGCATCCATGTTTAAAGTGAAAACAGTGTCTTTCACTCAGGCTCTTCTCTGTATTCAGAAAACCTACCACATTTAAGGTCTCTAGAGTATTACAGTTCAGGTTCTAAAAGCTCAAAATATATAAAACCTTATGTTTGCAAATTAGTACAGTTTGAATCCTTTCCAAATCTTAAAAAAACTTTACTGTTTGAATTAGTGGGCTACCACACTGAAAAGCCTCAAGGCATAAGTTGTATTCAGCTGCAGAAAAAAGTTTAATTATAAAGCAAATAATATAGGGAATGGAAAATAAAAAGGAAGCAAACAATAACAATTTCTCTCCTAATAAGTCATGCGGTGTTTGTGGATATTGTAATGAGCAGCTTCTTCCATTAAAAAAAAAAGTAAAATTTCAATTCTAAAAGGACCAGGTAATTATAGGATGCTTACACAATATCATATATCTATATATTGTACTTTTTTACAGTATGAAGTAATTTTAAATGTGTTTTTAAATTTTTAAATGAAAACACTGAGAAACTCAAAGGGCATAATGAGCAGACTTTGCCCTGATCAGCACCTCAGGAACTCTTAATTCAGATTACAAAAGAGCTTCAAAGAACAGTTTCTTTAAACATTCATACTTTTGAAACATTTTTTAAAGAATGTTCCTGAACTATGACTTCCCTGTGAGGAAAAGCCTGTGAGGCGATTGTGTGTTGCACAAGTGCTTCTGCCTCAGATGTCACAGGCAGGACCTTTACCTATGCTACACGGGATGCAGTTCTCCAAGTCCATTGCTAATGCCATTTTTGCCTTGCTCATTCTCCTTGAAGTGGTTCGATGACGAGATGAATACCGACATTTCTCTTACTCTCCCAGATGCTTCCATACATCTAAGTGTGCATTTCTGTGTGGTAGCCCTGCAGCCTGGCCACAGCTCACAGATGTTTCAGGATAAACTCAGCATTTTAGGCCCAATAGTTTAACCAAGGTTAAAATTAATAATTTACATACCTAAGCAACTCTGTGAACTCTTGCACATGTCTTCAGTGACACCAGAGGTGACTTTAAATGTAGAGGATTTAATTTTATCCTAGTGTGTGTGAACCAGGGAAGACTGAGGAGTTTCAGGTACTGTCAATGCTCTCAGCTGCATTCAACCTCAAGAAATCAGACACTATCTCACCTGTCAAGCCAGAGATTTATTTAAGGGATCATCAGTGACACGTGGGTAAATATTCCAGTTACCCAAACCATCACCCCAACAGACTCAGCTCCCAAACTCAGATGAACAGTAAGTCATTGGGTGATCAGAGTTCAGAAAATTTCTTCTTGCATTCAGGCTCCTTATAATTGTACTTCAGATAAAGCTTGACACCTTCATTTCTTTACTTCTAGCACTTATCTGAATCGCTGGACAATAATCAGCTGCACTGTTTAATTTTGTTAACAATATGGTTTAAGCACAAGCTGTTCCAATTTAGGAACAAAATCCAGGCCATACAGGGAAAAAAGAAAAAAAAAATTAATACCATTCCCTCCTTATTTCAAGAGTTAATGGATGAAAGTAAAAATACACCTCCCCACTTCACACAGGTGTAATATCTCTGCAGGATTTTTTGGCTTCACAGATTCAGTGATCAGAAGGAAATACACACCAGTGAGAGTGAGGTCTGGGCTACGTTGTCAATGTGCAAAACCTAAAATTATATCCTAACTTCCCTGTTTACTGGGGAGGATGTCCAAGTTTGCAGATAATATTGAGTAACTAGGAACAACACATATATGAGACAAATACTCTGCTCTGGTATTATGACTACAGATTTCTCGATACTCTTTCAGCAGATGGTGTACTGTGACAACTATTTATCGTTCTGGCCAGTGCTGCCTTTTTATTGCCTTCTGTTCTCTCGCAGGTAAGTAATCTCCCCCTGTTGCCTCCTTTTATGCGCTTGGGACTTGCCTGTGGCAGCGTTCCTGCGCAGTACGGAGAGCATTCAGCAGGTGTTTGCATTACGCACTCAGTTTAAGTCTGCATTTGATAGTAAGGGCAACTTCATGTGTGTCTAGGAAAACCAAAGCAGAGCATTCCTAACACCCATGTGTTCTTCCCCTGAAAAATTTGGATGCCCATAGGAGAAGGTAGTAGAGAACAGTTACTGCTGATCAGATTTGCCATCTGTGTAACAGGTATTTTTCTCTCCAGCTAGACGAAGCAATTACAGAGGACATTTTTTGGCTGTATGTTTGCCCAGTGAGGACAACAGTGATAGGGTGGGGAAAGGGCTGCTTCATAACTGGGATCCTTCATCTCATTTAACAGTAAAGATATATTTGCTATGGATAATTTATAAAGGACAAAGCTTATTGATACATCAAGAGACAGCACAGATCCTACACCACTGGTCATATTTTATCCTGCAGAAGTACTGCATACTGTTATATACTACATAAAGCTTTAGTTTAACTTTTTCATCACTCAAGCAGCGTATATGTTTGTGTATCTATCTAGATAGCAGTCAGACCATTGACCATATTAACGACATTTCACCAGGATTCACAACATGTTGAGACAAAATGTGTCTCCTTCAGATCATCACTAATACCATTGCAATGAAAAGTATGTGATCACTTTTTGCTGTCAATAGTGTAGCAGCAGAAGTGTTCACTCTGTAGGTGATCTATTACATCTTTATGGTGCTATCTGGGAGATTTTATAGGACTGAACATAGTCCAGGTTGCTAAATTACATGAAGCTGAACAATTTTATGTTTGAATAGATTCAAAAATGTATTAACAAACATATTTTGTCAATTTTTAAATTTCCTTTAAATTAAAGAATTCCTACATTTTAAATAGAGATAAAATTAATATTTTTTTCGTGACCATTTTGTACATGAAAATATTTTTAAACATATGGAATATATAAACATGATATAATACTGAAAAGATTTATCGTACTAAAAACTAGTGTATGGAATTTTTGTGCATACACTGTGAAGCTTTCTCTGCTTGGCATGTATGTACATGCTGTACACATTAATCACTGCACAGTTTGTTCCAAGATATGCATTATCCAAATAAAAAAACCCAATTCTTTAATATACAGTCACGGTTTCTGCTAACACAATACAAAAAAAACCAAAAAGAAAATATAGCCCAAGGCACAGCAGTTCTGTCATGGATGATGTCACCTGGAATAAAGTAGGCAAATATTGTACCCTAATATTTTAAGGCACCAGTTGTGCTCTTGTTTGAATGTCCTTTATTCAATTTAATGTAAACTGAATTGAGTCCCACACACTTTCAAAGCAACAAAAGTGAACACTTTTCTTCATATAAATTAATTTCTCCATTTTTCAAAGGAGAAAACCAGGATATAGTCAGGCTCTATTATTTAAAATGCAGGTTAAAGATGAGTTTATTATGCTATAGAATGAAAGGAAGCAGGTCTGGTATGACACAGATCACAACAGTATAACAGAGACATCTAACAATAAGCTTTGCCTGAAGCTCCTCATTTTCGTTCTCTTGCTCCATGGTAGAGTTGTCTTTAGTAGAGATGCTGTATCTGTCAGTGTATCAGAGGCAGTCCCAGAAAACTTGTTCCCAGAGTCAGTATCAGTATGTTCTGCTCTTCAAACAAAAGAAAAATGCAGGCACTCTGCAATCAGATTACAGGTTTAATATTCTCTTCTTTATTTATCCTGCCCAAGGGAAGAGTAACTTCAATGCATCCTAATCAAAACTTTAGATGGCTTTCAAATGAATGGAGCATGAAAAAAGATAATTATATTAAGGTGAGAAGCAGTTGTCAGCCGAAAACTGAGGAAAAAGAAGATATTTGGGGCCATTTGTATAACACAGAAACCTAGAAGAAAGGCTTTCCTGAACTCGATGAGGTTTCACTGGAATTACCAAGAGGTAAGATAGAGAATTGCCACACAATGCAGCAAATGTACACTTGTATCTGAGGCTGGGGCCTTCTAGGAAAAGGGGGCAACACAGTCAGAGCAGAGTCTGAATGTGCTGCCAGACCCCCAGGAATCTCAGAATACTGTTCATTGCTCATGTGCACATGACCTTTACAGGATACCAAAGGAGTCCAAGGCCTCAGACGTACTGAGTACACACCACACAGGTGGTCTGTGCATGTACGCTAAGACCAGTATGCCCTGTGTGAATTTACTACCAATGAGCCAAATGGTGCCTGTGAACATCTCTCCAGAAAATATCAGAAAGAAATTAGGGAGCCTAAACTGAAATAACAGCAATATACTGTCTATTTTTCCAGAGTTACCTTTCATTGGAAGACAACACCTTCACTGGCGGCAGACAGCCCCACCCACAACCAATGCAGGAAAAGTTGGGGCAGAAAAGAGGAAATAACAGAATGGAGGAAGGAGAGAATGGTGAACAGGGACACAGGTTAGTGTCATAAGTTGGTAGAAGACATTGCTAAACGTATGGCTCATGTTGCTGTTATCAGCTACACAGGGACCAAAGTGCAGAATCCTGTGGGTTTCAATAACAGAAAGAAAGTAGAAATCTGTGCTAATTCCAAAGCTCCTGAATTAATATCCATCTATGGGGTATTTTATATCTTAATGTAAAGTCACTTAAATCAGTATGCATGTACATATTTCAAGGACTATTTGATGATGGTGGACATTCAGCTCAAATTTTGGTTCAGATAATTATGTTGGAGGATGGTTGGTTAGATGGCACAGCAAGCATATTCTAAACTTTTCTAAAGTAGTTTAAGCAAAATTTGCAATAATCTTACTAAGTCAACCTCTCAGCAGTTATAAACCAGCACAGTCATTTTCAATTCTATGAACTTGCATTGATTTATGCCTATGAAAGAGTTGGCACTGTCGTAAATTCACAGAGTCCTTTTGAATTCTATGGACTTACATTTTTTATTCCAACCAGTTAACACATTATGCAGAGCTGGTTGTTTACAGCCAGTCTGTGTTGCAAGTATCAATCAACTTAATATATCACAAAGCTAGATTTCTAATCTAAGCTAATCACCTAAAGCCCCAGATAGTCAATACCAAGAAACAGTCATTTTTTCTTGCACTAGAGCACAGTTTTCCTCTCCTAATGTGGATTATTTGATCTATTTTAGGTGTCTATTTTAAGAGAGATGAATCTTGGCCTAAAACTGCCTGTCTCTCTCTGTAGACATACACAGGCACCTGACCAGATTAATTCCACCTCCAGCTTTAAAATAAGGTGAGTCACCTTTTGGAGGGGTCTGTAGCTTTTACTGTGAGGGTAGCCCAGGATATGAATTGGATGAGCAATTTTTAGACACCTAAATTTGGGACAGGTGAAAACTTGCCACCATTCCAGGAGCTTTCAAAAAATCAAGGGGAGCCAGGAGTTCATCAGTTCATTAAATACCTCTTTCTGCTTTCAAACCTCCATGTCACCCAGGAGGGTACCATACTCCTTCAGTAATACGGGAAAAGTGCTAAGAGCTTTACGTTTAGACAGTATTAAAAGATGAAAATGCAATGGCCAGAAGTTCAAATATACGGAAACATATAGAACACAAAATGGATGTCCTGAGGGAGAAGTACCATTTCCTCTTTTCCCCTCAACACTCACCATCAATTTGAAACAGATTAAAAAGCTTCAGTACATGTTCATACTTATGAATGGCAGAGATTCTGATCCAAACACTTCAGCCACTCTGTGATCATTATCTTCTCCTATACTGAACAGATGAGAAATGAGTATGGACAGCGATTGAACAAACTGGCATGAAAACTAAGCCCAAAAGATGTAATTTATTCATCCAAGTTGCCCTGATATAAAAAAATGCATCATTATTAAAAAAAAAGTAATAAAGTTATAGCTCTGTGAATGAGGAATGAAATGATAGCACATATCTGGATGCTTTTAGGAAAATAACATGTTTGAAAGTTAAAAAAACAAAACACAAACCCAGCAAAAACCACTGACCCCAGTGTAATAGAAATCTTTAATATTTGAACACCCACGCCTCCCATGTTCATACCACAAAAACCAATGTGTCAAGGTTAACACTGTATCCCATTCTTAGTAATCATCATCATTAGGAATGCAGTACTGAGTACTTTATCAAAAACTATCAATTGCTGCTTTCTGTAAAAGGCTCCAATAGATTTATATTAAAGAAACATTTTTATGTTTACCCTAATTATTTATGGGATTCTCTCCAGCTACTGAATTAGGAGAAAAGGAGATTTAAATGGTCCATGTCAGAACAAAGAATGGGTATTTTATGAGTTTACTGCTCAGGCACTGGCATTTGCCTTACCACCTTGACAGACTGCAGTAATTTAGTAGATTGTATTCCATCACTTCTTTAATTACAATGCTTCACTGAGCAGTCACTTGTGCACTTGCTAAGAATTTTCTGCTAAGGAATTGTTCTGTCCACTGCCATCAAGCCATAACTTGAGGACTTAATAACAAAGGTACATGTAGCCAAAAGCTAGTCATGTGGAGAGAATGACAATCAGCACCGCACAAAAACCCACTGTGGTCAGATACAAAAGGTAAGTGTCAGGCACCAAACCAATCCATCAGCATTCTGCTAAATGGCTATGTTAGATCTCAGTGCTGCAAAGATCCAGGTAGCCTCTTTTTCCAGTGCAGCTTTACTGAGGTGCATATAAGAATTGACTTGCCTAATCTCAGGCCCTCCTATTTTCTCCATAGAGATATAGCTTGTCTATCACACTCCAGAATCCTCCATTTCCTGGCTGTAAAAAGAAGAAGATTGCGTATGAGAAACAAAAAAAGGTCATTAGGAAAATCTCAGTATCATTTCATGTCAATAAAATCTTCCTTATGAGAACTAGAAGTAGCTCTACAAACACTAATAAATAGCTTGTTATTAGCATTGAAAGGGGGTTTACTTGTCCCATATTCACAGACAGAAAAGCAGAGGTTGTTCAGTAATTTGTTCAACATTACACAGTGTAATTGTGGCACCCACTCTGACTCAGGTTTTACAAAAAACGTCATTACTTCCTAACGTCCATGGTAATACTAAGAAAAAGGGCTGGAACTTCTGACCTTCTGGTCTGGTCCTTTATGCACTGAAACAAAATCCTGCTTCCTCTCAAAACCAAAGGCTTGCACTTTTCAGTATAAAGATAGGTAGCCATAAACTTTCCTGAGGCTATTTGGATGGCAGTTCAGCTCAGTTTGGAAACAGTTCAGGGAATTTGGCAGGTTATTAAAAAAGAAAACCTCTAAAATATCATAACTGTAGGGGAAAAAAATCCTTCTCTCATAAAGAGTTGTATCTCCATAATTAAGCTTTGGGGCGATGTTGTTTTCTGGTTCTTTTAACAGAGTTACCAGAAGAGAGGAAGTTTAAGCCTTGTGAAGTAGGACAGAGGCTCCTCCTTTACTCTGGAATATGCACTGAGAACACACATCACTCTTAGTTTAATACAATTAAACTTAGCTAAATACAGTTAAACTAATTTATATTAGGGTATAGGACAGGGGAATATCTGTCAAGAAAACCTTGAAACAAGCTATCCTGTGAGAAAAACTTCTTCAGCCAGGGCTGAAGCTTCCTTTGCTGGCACGAGGACGTGGGCACTGCACTGCATAGCAGCTCCTGTTCCAGGGTAACTGGAAACCCAATTAAAACAGCTTGAGGGGCTTATCAGTTTGTGTGTCAAGCCCTGTAACTTAAGGGTAGCAATTACATAATTTCCCACTCCAGACCAATTTGCTTTGGTCCTATGCATATCAATATCATTTTTAATTAACATTTTTTTTTCTGCACATAAACCTAAGTGTATTTTAAATTATTTTTCTTCTCAGCAGTCTTCCAAACAAATCCTAACCCATCAGCTGGTCTATTTTTCTCAGCACACATTACTGTAATGATAACATTCATTTTCTCCTACTTAGCAAAATACAGTTTATTTAAAGAAATTAGATGTCAAATGAAAGCAGAGATGAAAGAACCTGCATTAAAACAGGAATTAGCACTCTTTGACTCGGAGTTTTCTCTTCATTTTTTCTTTCCAGCTGGTATCAACTTTTTAGCCACTGACACAATCTATTGTAACTACTTTTAAGATTTCCTATACTAATTAAGAATCCAAACTATGAAACATTTATGTGTAGATAAATCAGACACTAAACAGACATTTATTTCAACACTCGCTTTTTTCCACATAATAGCCCATGAAAAGTTAGGTAATTCCATATCAGAAGAACTCCATTCTTACAAGAACGAATTCCTCAAATATGATGAAAAATTAGTATCTTTGACGTTCAAGAAGCAATAGTTAACCAAACTCCTAGTATACTCCAGTATTAATAGGCCCTGCCAAGTTTTCAGCAGGACTCTGCACGTTTACTTTTGTTGTCTCTGAAAGTACGGTTATAAATATACTTCCTCTGGTGACACTGAAGCTTCAAGTAACTCATTCCTGCCTCATCATCACCCTCTCCAGTGCCCTGGGAAAATTGTTTCTGGTTCCAGAACATAAAAAATATCCGTGAACAACACTTGGACAAAAATAGCTATGCAACTGAAAAAAAAAGTTTTTAAACTTAGCCAATTCCTTGTTCAGTTCATTGCACAGTGCCACAAAAGTTATACCAACACAAATGATGCTGATGAATGTCTGAGAAAGGGAAGATGCGTATGCTGGCACTGGTACCACAGGTTTGTAAGTGTAGGAGCACTTACAGAGGGATTTCAGTGTCACCAGTGCTGGTTCAGCAAGGCTGTTCCTGAGCATTCCTAAGGGATCTGCTAACATGCTGAGAGGTAAGTTAGGGCTCAAACCAAATGGTGAAATGTAAATCCTACCATCTGTACCAAGACAACTGTCTTTGGTTTTCAAAGATGAAGTCAGAAAAAATAAGCCTGTATCCTTTAGTACCCTTCTGTATCTTTAAAGTGTCTTTTATCTTAATTTAGAGATAATTAATAATTAATGAAGAAAACACAGAAGCAGACAGAATTGGTTCAAAATGTTTTACTATAATCAACATGACTAAAAAGTACTAATATGGAAATTCAAGTCAGTATTGTTTCTAATTTTAGTTAGCCTGAAAAAAATCAAAATTAAATTTTGATATATTTAACGTGTCCATAAACATTTTAAAAATGGACCTATTTAGACAGATTCCCTGGTTTATTTTAATACACGGTTACAACTAAATTTTCTCATTGTAAATGCAACCATTTTATGAAGGCAATAACCTAAAAATAAGAGAAATATTGCAACAGTTGCTTCTACATTTTGATCACCAAATTAGATACACAAATCATAAGCATGTAAAAATACTGCAAAGCATTGTGGAAGATTCCTGTGGCAATATCACTACAAACACATTTAAAGTCTGGAAGAATTCCAGTAGTGCATTGAAATATAAGGCAATATTGCATAGCTTTTTAAATTAAAATGATGGTGTCATTAACACAAAGTTCCTACAGAGTATGTTTTTACACAGATAATGAAAATATCAGGGAAAGCCTGAAACTTTTATCTTGCTTTTCAGTGTATTCTAAAAAAATCAGATATATTAAGTAAGGCCATACACTTCATGTAGTCAATTCTCAGTGGTATTTCAGGAAAGATTTATCGAACCAGTAGATTGTTTCCTCTCAGATACCGCTGAGACATGTTCATGGAATTCTAAGATGTTTACAGTAAATTAGAAGCTAATTAGTTGAACTGAAATGCCAGCACCTGCTCCTGCATTATTTAAAAGAAGACAGGAAAAAAAAAATTTAGGGTTTCACAAATGGAGATAATACTAAAGGGCCTGGATTTCTCCAAGCCTATTTAATCATTTGAAAAGGTTGTCAGAATTATTAGGTTATGAAACTCAATCAGTGCATCTTAGATATTTTTCCTTCCTGCAGCTTTATAGTCATTATTGTATTAAGATTCTGGCAAACAAGGCCAACAATATTTATGGTTCCTGCCATAACATTAAAAATGCATACCCCATTCAGATTTTATGAATCTTGAATTGCAGCAGGAAATGAGCAGTTTAGATGATAATTGACTTGTAAGGATTAGAACAGTTCAGGTTTCCCCCTGTGCAAAAAGAAGGTTCATCTGAGGTCTTACAGATAGACGATAATTCCTCCAAAACATCACATCTGTCTCTGCAAAAAGGTGCTTTTGTTCTGGTAACTCTATATTGTGGCAATAACAGTTATTAGTAAATCAGATAGAACAGGCACAGCTAGCCAAATTGTGATGGGAAAATGAGGGTGAAATCCAAATCAAATATTAGATACATGTGGCATTTTATATAATGCACAACCAAATAACCTGCCAATCCTAATGAGCTTGTAATTTAATCAGGAAAGTATAGTACACAAGCAATTTGGGATGGGAATGTGTACTGCCAATGAGAGGATCAAAGTAATAATAATGCTCTGAGAAGGAGTTGGGTTTCGCATGGACAACAGGAGAAATTTTCACACTACATGAATTAAGAAGCTTTTCATATCAGAGAAGATCCCCCAAGGGAAGGTATTGTGGCAACAGGCATAAGGAACCAAAAAAGGAGAGTCATAGGGAGAGGATGTTGAGTAGAAACAGATGTAATTTAATAGAGTAAATTAAGAGCAAAATTGCAAGAGGCAGAGCTGAAGACACCGGGAAATATCTACGTGAAAGGATGTAAGAAGGAGGGTGGTAGAAGAAAGAAAAGGTTAAAACGAGGACAGCAACATGCTCTCTTACTACAATCAGAGTGCCATTTCCCAGTCAGAGTTCCACTTCTTAATATTATATTTTCCTGGTGTTCTCTCTCCTCCCAGAGGAAAGGCTGAGCTCTCTTACAGCACTGAGATGTGTTCATGGAACGCTAAACTCACCACAAATTAGAAGGTTATTAGTTGAACTGAAATTATTTCTGTCTGTTTCAGCCTTGCAAGCACACAAACGCACATGCAGGCTCCTGGTACTATTTACAGGAACCCATCCTGAAATCAATCTGAGCTGTGCTGTGTCTGCTCAGCCTGAGATACTGGCTCTTTGCACTCTCAGGCTTTTCATAGGACCAGGATTAGTTCTTGAGCGTGTGCTGATTGCACCAGCAGGGCCCCAGTTTCATAGACTGGAAGACAAAGGTTTATTCAAAAAGGGCTGAGAAACCACGGCCCTCTTCATTCCCCTCAGCAGTCTTTGGAGATGCAGGAGAATGCAAAATGCATGAGGAGCACCCTGCCTGGGAGGTCCTTGCCGCAGTACTCCTTTACTTTTTACTTACTACTTTTGCTTATTACCTGTTGTAGTATTGCACTCAAATTCTTGAAAAAAAAACCTACCCAGAAATACCAAGTCTCCTTCAAAGCCACTCACATGGAGAAAATACCCTGGTGGCAAGTTGAAAGAGGAAAGCTAATGTGTATGATGCTCTGGTTTAGTAAAAAACACCTAAGAGACTTTACTAAGGCTCAAAGTTAGATCAGCTATCTCAAGTTGCACTTGGACTAGGAAAGAAGCCAAGAGAACATGGAGTATGATTTCTTTTTTCTTGGACTGCCCTAAAAGTAATAGCATTAAAGAAAGAAACTGTTGCATTTTGTTCTGGTTTCACATTGCCACCAAAAGAAGTCCCTCCTCTCCTCTTCCTTGTCCCAGCTTCTTTTTTCACTCTGAGTCTTTCTTTTGCATTGCTTTTGGAGATGCCTCTCTGGTGAGCCTTATCAACTGGTTGAGTTCCCAGCCCCTGAGACCAAACAGAGCTTGGCAGGTGCGGGAGGGAGTAATCTCCCTTTTCATAAGCTGTTTTGGTTATAGCCACATTTCATTATTCCATTTCAATGAATAATTACCAAGGTTTAATTATCCTTTCTTGCCATCAGTATGCAAGAGGCAAAAATTTCTTCTTTTATTTCTTTTATATTCTACCTCAGTATAAAGGCACAGGAACTAACCAAATACCCCAAATGGAGCTTGTTATCTAAAAAAAGCTCAGAAAGCCTCCTCAATAATAATAGATTTCATAAATTGCCCAAGATCCCTGTTAACAGATTAGCTATTTTAGTTTTCCAGCATAGTTCTGATATTTTTTCTACCCTTTTCTATATTTTTATCTCAGTTAACATATATGTCCTCTTTTGTAGCTACCCTAGTTGTTAACCTCACCTTCAATCAACTCACCAGACCTGATCTGCAATGGTAGTATGCTTAGAAGTCCCCAAAAAGCAAGAAAACCATCTTTCTTTGTATGCCTTGCTAACCATGAATTATGCCGTGACTTTGCTTTAGAATTTGGCTTTTAAATCAGACAGAAGAATATTACCATTTTCATGTTAATTATTCTTCTAATAAGAATGAATTTGCAAAATTCTTAAGAAAAATTACATTATTCTAATATTCTATTGAACATGTGTAAGAACATGTTCATTAGTTTAACTGAACTGAACCATTTCACTTCAATGTGACATTAAACTGGTTATGGCACCATAACATCTCTCGGCATTCACACACATCAGGTCCCCATTCTCTCCCATCAGTAAGCCTAATGAAAACCCACATCATGCAGCGTCATACTGTGTTCTCCCTGCACACACTGCATGGTGTTTTATGGAACCACCACAGGAGATGGAGACTGTAGAGCCAGCTCACAGGAGGCCTGAGCTATTCCCGCAGTACTACAGTTAAATGCCACACAGAATGATTCCATTAAAAGAGTATAAACATTTCCACATGGGGGGAGGGGGAATTTTTTTCCTTTTCTCAAAGAGCAGGAATTCCAAATTTCACTCATCATATATCCTGTGAGTCTCATACAAAGCGTCTAATAGACACCTGTGACACCTTTTTAGAGTTTACAACTCTCTATGTATTATGTGATGAATTTGAGGGAGCTGGAATACATGTGGATCATGCATAAAAATTCTTAGCTTACCTCTGTCATGGCTGTAAAATAAAGGTTGGTTTATGAGAATACAGAAGCTTTCAACTTGAGGTATTCTCTTTCTCAGAAAAAAGGGATCATGAGGAGAGAAGGCTTTCCACTGGCTTTTGTTTTTTAAATGTGCTGGTGGCTATGAAAAAAATTTACTAAAAAAAAAAGAAATAAAGGAAAATACTCTCCAAAGAAGCACCAGGCACAGTTTAGTAACGTGGGGCCCTGATACAAAAGCTTAAAGAGAAATAAATATTGTCATAGAATTGTAACAAAAGAGGCTTAAAACTGTGAACAGAGACACAGGCTCTTGTTTTTCCCATTTTCATTAAAAATGAAATGTGTATATACTCTGGAAAAGCAAAATGAAGATACAAAGTAAACTCAGGCTTATCATCCCATTTGAAGCCAGGTTCTTGCTCAGACTGGAACCAAGCCAAGTTCCAAGTGTTACTTTGAAGACCTTGTTGAACACTCCTATCCTCCAAAAATATTCTGGCTTTCAGTTCAGAAAAGTGGATTGACCAAGCATTGACATCTTTGCAGAGGGATCTCTTCAGCTCTGAGCCTGTTTGCATCCCTTGGGATCTCCCTGCCCTAATCTCTGTCTCTCACCACATGCATGGCCAAAATCTCCAGCAAAAGCCAACACCTTTGCACTATTTTTGTTGTTCATTACAGTTCAGTAAACATTAGCAAAGAGGTCAGATCTGGTTAGAGGTATTTAAAATTCATTTTTACTGCTTCTAGCAAGAGGGATTCTCCTACAGTGGACATCCATGTCTAGCTGCTAACACAAAGCCAAGCCCTTTCCTTACTCCGGTAGCCCCCAGCAATCTCGTGTGGCTTAGCCTCACTGCCTGAACATGAGTGCATGCATGCATTAATGTGTCTCCATGTATGTGTATATTCAGGTGTGAATTCAGTGGAAGGGACCGGCAGAAAGGTCTAAGTCATTTTTAATCCTGCTTCCCAGAGCAGTGGAGCTATTCTTATTCCGAGTGCAACATTATACTATGCTTTCCTTCAGCTACCACAATGCTGTATGCCAACCTCAGGGAGCTGCAAAGAGACTGCAATTTTTGCATTGGTGAGAAACATTGCCCATCTGGGGAGAGGGGATGAGGAACCCTTCCTTGGCTGAAGCCTGAGCAGCATGCCTGACCATACCACATGGGCCTTTGGAAATCAAAATGTTCTAATTTCCAATATGAAACCAGTTCTGGACCGAGGGACTGGTTGAAAAAATATTATTGGCTTGAATCCTAATCAAAACAGCATTGTTTTCAAAGGCACCTGAACCATACTGAAAAAAAACCAAAAAAAATATTTTGGCTCTATTTCCCAGAACAGAAATAACTCCATTATTAATTTATTCCCAATGGAGAACCACAAAAAAATTGACAAGTAAATCAGACAATCCCATCATGCTTCATCAGCAGATGATAAATAATACAAGAATACACATTTCTGTATCTAGCCGTGCCTAAGGCATTTGGGAATGGAGAGAAAACCCTCTAAAACAATACTTTCAATGCTTCAGCAAGACATTACTATGAACACGTTTTATTTATTACTAATTAAAACATGACCGAGTTGGGTTTTGTTGCATATTAAGTAAAAAGTAGAAAATTTGCATGGCAATTTCAAAGCGCTCTCTTTCAAAATCACACTGCTACATTTTTAATGTGGGTGGATTAACTTTTCCCTCTATAAGTGTTGCCGAGTGTTTCTTGTTCTGAATATATATGCTTCTTCCCAACTGAAGTCGATGCATTAGTCAGGCTATCACCAACATAAACAAATGTAATCTATTTCATCCATTGATTAAACCAGCAGAGCCTGAAGGAACATTTCACCATGCTGGAAACCAAATGGGTATTTATAACTTCCATTCATGCTCTTTTTGCATATAGATTGTGAAATTGGAGAGAAGGCATTTTGGTTTCTGAGCTAATGTGTTCAAACAGAGGGATCAGTCAATTTTGCAAAAGCAGCTTGTTGCAAAATTTCAATAAATGTTGCAAAGTCGAAAACTAAATGTCCCAGTAAGATGTATATTTTAACAGGATCATTACACAAGTTCCAGCCTGAAACTTGAAATACATCTGCTTTAAAAATATTTTTTTTATCTTCCTTTCCATAATTTCATAGATGAGACAAGAACAAAATAAGGAAAGGATTCTAAAGAAAATGGACACTCATACAAAACTTTTCACAGCTAACTTAGATGCATTCCTCAGCCCTGGCATCCCTCTCCCTCCTCCCAGGAACAGAACAAGCAAAACTCCAACGTAGCATCCCTGCTGTCTCCTGAAACTCTGGTCATCCCTCCCATCCCAGAGATCCCATCACTGATGATGTTTTTCCTTTGGTACCCCACGCTGAGTGGTGCGGTTGACACACCAGAAGGACAGGATGTCATCCAAAGAGACGTGGACAAGCTGGAGAGGTTGGCATGTGTGAACCTCATAAGGTTCAACAAGGCCAAGTGCAAGGTCCTGCACCTGGGTCAGGGTAACCCCCAGTATCAGTACAGGCTGGGGGAAGAAAGGATTGAGAGCAGCCCTGCCAAGAAGGACTTGGGCGTGCTGGTGGATGAAAAGCTGGACATGAGCCGGCAATGTGCGCTGGCAGCCCAGAAGGCCAACCGTACTCTGGGCTGCATCAGGAGAAGCGTGGCCAGCAGGTCGAAGGAGGTGATTCTGCCCCTCTACTCTGCTCTGGTGAGACCTCACCTGGAGTGCTGCATCCACCTCTGGAGCCCTCAGCACAAGAAGGACATGGAACTGTTGGAGCGGGTCCAGAAGAGGGCTACTAAAATGATCTGAGGGCTGGAGCACCTCTCTTATGAGGACAGGCTGAGAGAGTTGGGCTTGTTCAGCCTGGAGAAGAGAAGGCTGTGGGGAGACCTGATTGCGGCCTTTCAGTATCTAAAGGGGGCCTATAGGAAAGATGGGGATAATCTTTTTAGCAGGGCCAGCTGTGTCAGGACAAGGGGTAATGGTTTTAAACTAAAACAGGGTAGGTTTAGACTGAATATAAGGAGGAAATTCTTTACAACGAGGGTGGTGAAACACTGGAACGGGTTGCCCAGAGAGGTGGTGGAGGCCCCATCCCTGGGAACATTCAAAGCCAGGTTAGATGGGGCTCTGAGCAACCTGGTCTAGTTAGCGGTGTCCCTGCTCACTGCAGGGGGCTTGGACTAGATGACCTCTAGGGGTCCCTTCCAACCCAAAACATTCTATGATTCTATGAAAAACAAGCCAAAGGAATGGTTAACATGATTTCTGATGTGAAAGAGGGAAGGGGCACAATCAGGAGCATCTGGTTTTGTTTGAAGTGGAAGGAGAAAGTAAAATAACAAAATGCTGTTTTACTAAAAATTAAAAAACCTTTGATAAAGACTCTGGTATATGGTGAAGTTTGGTTTTAACCTGGATGGGTGCTCCAGTTTAGGTGTGTCCAAAATATCAAGTTACTGGTTAGAGATTTTTGTTTCTAAAACATAGTAGATGACACAGTTGTTACTCAGAGAAGAAACAGGTGAAACATTTGTAATGATTACCAAAATCTGCAAAGGATATTTTCAGCATCAGTGTGCCAAAATGCTGAGACAATACAAATTGCTAATTCTTCCAAAGCAAAATGTAAATATTTTCAAGGGTATTATGATAAACAGGATTTGTGTTCCACTCAAGAAACACAAATCACTTATTTTGGATTCCCCAAAATCAAATATGTTATGTAAGACCTTGCTCTTTAGCTTCTGGCATCTGTTCCATATCAGCTTTTTTGGGAAAAATAAAATCCATTTTGAAGTGCAAAAAGACAGAGATTAACAAATTATAAAAAGCACCTAGAAGACAAAAAGTGCCATTCCTGTTTACATTGCACAGACTGAAAGAGACATGAGAAGACCCCAAAACTATGTATAATTCCCCAGAAAAAATTTAATTCATCTGCATACTGCAAATAATCCTGTAAAGAAATAATAAAGAAAGGATAGAGAAATCAAGAGTGTTATGCAAGCACACTTGGTAGAAAATGAGAAGTGGAAAAGCTGGACAAATCACATGATCAGAGAAAGTTTGAGCTTGGCAAGAACCTCTGTAGATAGTCAAGACCAGTCCCCCTTCTCCATTTGCTACATAAGGACTTTTGGACACTCAAATTAGTGAAGAAATCATTAACTAAAAAGAAAACAGAAACCTACAGTTGAAAAAAAGGGCTAAATATTCCTAATAGGGCTGCTCTTGATTCTGCTTATTTCTAGCCCTTAGTTATGTTTACTTACTTGAAGAGAAACAGTATCATCTCAACAAACTATATTAACATTTTATTTTTGTGTAGCCTATGTTCTTTATAATTTAGGTACTACAGTATGCTGTCAAACCTTCCTGAAATATATGTTCGTGTGGCGATAGGAGAGCTACTCCTTTGGGTTTTATGTTTCCAAAGCAATGCAAATATGCATCTATGATATAAGAATATAGATTTTTTAAAAAAAAAAAAAAACCTCGCAGCTTTTGGTATGTATTTTCGTCATGAAATATAACACAAATTTTTTTTAGTAAGAAAAATATCACATGTAAGGACTGCACTGAATATATTTGTATCATATCAGACTGATACAGAATTAGATACAAAGATAACAAGCTAACAGTTTGTTAACCATACTATCTACAATTATATTCTATCTAGTACTAAATCACACCTATGAGACTTTTATATTGAGTGGTGGGAATTTTCAAAAGAAGGAATTTTTTACTTTTAAATGGTGAACTATTTCAAGACAATTTGAAAATACAAATTTTCATGTGGGATTTCCAGAAGACTTATCACAAATTATTAGAACAAGTGCATTCTTCAATAAATCACTGTTATTCACACATGGAAATCCAGTAGGTCTTGTCATGTAATTAGGCAACTAATTGTGTTGAAATAAAAAACCCAAATAAATGAATGCTTAAATAAATAACTGGGGTAGAACTGCCCACTCATTTCTTGTCTTCATTCAGGTTTTAATAGCACATTCTTGCCTTTACTAGCTATAAAAACTATTAAGCATGTTCCTGTGCAACTGACATATGCTTAATATTTCAGTTTATATCAGTAATGATTGTTTTAGTGTGAGCAACATATAGAGTATTTCTCTGAGTTCAGACGTTAAGTGATTTGCCAGAATATTTGACCAGTTAAATCTGGTTCACTCTGTTGACTGGTATTGATTCTGACCAAAGCAGCTAGCATTGCATTTTTCAAAACCTGGACTCCATAAATTCACAACTACACCGTTGAGCTGACAAACCAGAAGCCATACAATACATTTACATTCACAGCTGGCATGCCTTCTCTGATCTTTTTCCCCCAGACACGAGTCTGTAATATGATTTATTCTACTCTATTATTGCTTTCTATGTCCCAGTCCATGTTTGTGTTTAGGGACGCATGATGAATCAACTGCCAGGGGCCAGCAAACTGCAAAAGTGAGAATATGAAGACATGATGAGGTGAAAATGTGATTACAACTCCAAACCTGCCCCAGAAGAAAGTTCCGTCACCGCAGCTTGCACACTACAATTCAGAAGACTAATATGAGCAAAGAGTGAAAAGTCAACGAGAAATTTTAAACAGACTGTCGACATAAAATCATAGGGTACATGCCAAAAAAAAAGAGCTGAAATGAGATGGAAAAGTAAAAATCCTGTGTCTTACTATGTAAGCTGATAAAGACTAGCCTGTAATTGACCTAATTCATCACACGGATTTCATCAGTTTGGACAGAACTGTTATTGCAACGTTTGCATTTCCACGGACTGCCTGCTAGGGCAGCTGTGAAACAAAAATTTAGAAACAGAGTTATGAGAATTGTACTTCTCCTAAGCGCTGTTCAGCACACTGGAGTTCCTGTTGCCTGACCCACTGCTGGCGACCAGAGGCCCCCGCGGCCGCAGCCCCGTGCCACAGCATCGCTCTGAAGCTTCCCCTCGCTGCGCAGCAGGGAGTCGGCCAAGGTGAAATTTGCTGAATGCTGTTGATAGCAGGAGATGTATTGTGGACACTAAAGGCAGCACTGCTGCCTGCAACATGCTGCCGTCATTACCACCTTTGATTAAGAAAAAAGAGAACCTTTCACAGTAATGCTGAAATATTTCTTGGAGAGTGAGGCTTTGCGGGAAGGCATCATACCCAAGCACTGCTCTGCCTCTGTAGCACTGGGCTTCTAATCACGATGGGATTTCAGTGATAATCACTTTTGACTGAAGGCGGGCCAAGGCTAAACAGCATAAAAGCTCACCAGATGCAAACTGTACCAGCCCTTATAATGAAGAAGGACAGCTCAAGAAGCTCCTCTCTATTAACTGGTTGAGTCCACTGTTCCTGCTTACCAGCCGCCAAAAGTAAGTGATTGATAGTGCAATCTGTGGACAAGAGCCAAGGAGGGGATGCCAGTCATCCCAGCCAAAGGACGGGAATCACCTTGAGGCAACTCAGATGACAAAAAGTAGGGTGTTTAGATCTGATTTCTTTTTCCCCAGACACTCATTATTAAAAACAAAAAAGAAGGAAAAGGTTTCTTCAAAAGGTGACTCAGTCCATGTATTTTAGATACATGTCTAAGATGAAATGTATCACCCCATGTAAAAATTGGGTGAGTTGTTCTAACTATAAAGGTGAGCTGGTGACACCATGTCTAATTTTCAGACGACAAGATAGGGCCAGAGGAATCCCAGCCACAGTACATGTGAGCGGAACACCATCGCTACTGGACAAACCACCTGGAAGTAGATGTTCGGAAACACTGCTGTACTTAGTGCATCCTTAGTTTTATCCAAAGAGCTGAAGGGTTTTTAGGTGTTTCGGGACACCAGAATAGTGAACACACTTTCCTCACATGTGTCCCTGAGGCAGGAGCCACTGCCTGCATTGTGGAGTATATAATGAATCAGATCCGGGCCAAGATCATTTCTGCATCTGGATGTGATGCAATACTGAAGGCAAGCCAGCCTTTAGACAGGTCACTCACCTATTTTTTGCTATGATATCATGGAGACATGTGGCAGATCCCTGCCTCTCTCACACTCAAATGGGGGCAGAAAGTTTAGGGAAGGACTCCAACATCTGCTGTGCATTTTTGTTCTCCGAACTTCGTTACTGCTACGTCAGGCACTCCTGCTCTCTCTCCCATCTATCATCAATTTTTAATCTGACTCTTCTGCGGGGCTGATGGGGGTGCCACACATCTGCATCTGCATAGGGCACTTCCAGGAATATGTTTTCCCAACACCACAAGGCTAGTATTGCTGGTTTAATGACTGTACTTTTCCCCTCTGGCAGAATTGAGTACTATGTCATTATCCCAGCATTGTATTTCTCCAAAAGCAACACTAACTTAGAATCATAGAATGTTTTGGGTTGGAAGGGACCCCTAGAGGTCATCTAGTCCAACCCCCCTGCAGTGAGCAGGGACACCGCTAACTAGACCAGGTTGCTCAGAGCCCCATCTAACCTGGCTTTGAATGTTCCCAGGGATGGGGCCTCCACCACCTCTCTGGGCAACCCGTTCCAGTGTTTCACCACCCTCGTTGTAAAGAATTTCCTCCTTATATTCAGTCTAAACCTACCCTGTTTTAGTTTAAAACCATTACCCCTTGTCCTGACACAGCTGGCCCTACTAAAAAGAGTTTCCCCATCTTTCCTATAGGCCCCCTTTAGGTACTGAGAGGCCGCAATCAGGTCTGCCCGCAGCCCTCTCTTCTCCAGGCTGAACAAGCCCAACTCTTTCAGCCTGTCCTCAAAAGAGAGGTGCTCCAGCCCTCGGATAATTTCTGTAGCCCTAACTTCCGACTTATTTTTTAAACAAAATTGTTTCTAAAGTTGTCCTAAAAGTTTCCAGTGAAACTTTTTCATCTCCAAAATTCCTTTGACTGAAATTCCAACTCTCTGGAAAAGACTGAAGAAAAGTATCTAAGGAATTTATAAACCTCTAAACTTTTCACAAAGAAAAATGTTTATTTTCTGGTCAGCTCTGTTTATTCCTCATCATGTCAGGTTCCATGAAAAATAAAGTTATTTTCCAATAAAGAACACTTACCTCAAGTCAATATCAAACAATTCTCCAACAATTGAAACAAGAAATGCTTATATAACTAGAGATCATCTAAAATATTTATAGAGTACTCCACATTAATGAGTTTTATATTAATGTGTCTATCAATACAGTGAGAAAGCAGAAGTGATGGAAGACAGAAAACTGACAGAACAGGGTATGTCATGGCCTGCTAGAGGACTTCTATTATGGCTTGTGAGTAAAGCAATGTAACTTTTCCATGGCATACGATTTCCAGAGTTTCAGATCGAACAGCAATAATGAAAATGAAGAAAAGAACAGAACATGTATAACATCACACTTATTAAAATCGAAACAGCATTCCTGCAATTGACAGACATATGGAAAATTCCTGAGTTAGACGTCAATATGGTCCAGTTGATTTTCTGCAGTTAATCATATTACATAGCTCCTAACAGTACAGAAACAGGCCTGTGATCACATTAGTGTGTGCCTGTGTGCATTTATAATGTATGCAATATTGTGCATATAACATGACTAATGGTATATGTGAAGAGTATTTTTCAGCCCAAATGCCATTTGCTATTAATCTGCAAGGTGGGTTTAGTCCTTGGAGCCTCTAGATGAGTAAAAAAAAAAAAAGTGCAAGGATCTTCTAAAGAAAGCAAATATGGTATCTTTGACTACAATTGAAAAATATATTCTGAACCAAAAATTTAAGACATTTGACCAGTTCAGGTTAGCCCCATCTGAAAAACTGTGCCTTGGGCAAAACAGTTCTCTCCTTTCCTGTGTTCTTTCTTCTGCCTCCTTCTCCAAGGACGAGTGGGTTACCCTGAAGAGCCAGTGACAGACTGCATACATGTGCTTATCATATTTTTGTTACGATGTAAATACTGTGCATGCATAACTTCTGTTGAGCTCAACCGTTTGATTATTAATTTTTATCTAACAGGTCTAGTTTTATTATTTCAACCATTAAAACTTACAGGAGAACATTTGCACTCTAAATTAATCTATTCAGTAACTTACAACCATGGTAAAGGCTTGCCTTGGGTTTCCTCACTTTTGGTAAGCACCAGCACGAAGATTTACAGATGTAAACCCTAAGGTCTCTTGCTCAGTTGCAAAGTAAATCCACTGAAGTTTGAATGGCTGGTAAATATTTAAAGAAACAATAAGTTCCTTGGATTTTTTTTAATGTAATATTTCTTTTCATCTGTTGTGCCTCAAGAAAATTTAAAAAATGCATAATAACTTAAAGCAATTTTCAAGGTTTTTAAAATATTGCCTCTCACAAGATTTATTCTTCAAATTGTGTCATGATTAAGCAATAATTGGAAGATTCTCTTCACTTCCTTAATTCTGCCTTTTAACACTAAGATATGTGATGATCCGTATACAAAGGATTAAAGTCCTTTGTAGTATATCCTTTTGTGAAATTAATCACTGATAAAAAATATGCATAATGAAATTTCTGATTTAGCAGAAGCTAAAATTACTAAGGGAAAAATAGGATAGAAGGGTATCTTGAAACCACTACCCTTGATATACAATTGTAAGTCAATTGGCATTTCTATCTTCCTTATTCCACAATTTCATATTATTAAATGGTGATATAACAAGCCGTCACAGTAACAGAGAATGAGCTAAAAGCCAGATAAAGGACTTCAAGGGAAAAAAGTTTTGACCAAGACATACTTACTAGTTAGCTCTCCTTGCACCTGATTTCTAGTTTTGTTTACTCATAATTGCTATTTTCTTAGATAATTTTCTCTGCCAAGAAAAGAATCAAAAGTTAAGTATGCTCTGAGAATAGGCTAAAGCCATTATTTTATCTGGAACTAAACTTATTTAAATTTTCAGTGAATATGTTTTCCCCCATCAGTTTAACAGTGCAGTACTTCAATGTAGAGATGTTTTCTTTTAACAACAGTTGGAGAAAAACCTAATAGTATATGTTAAAACCACCTGTATTTACAGTAAATTCCACAAAGTTCAGGGAAATTTGATGAACCCACTTTGCTGCTCTTATCTCTCACTTCAGTGACAAACATATATAACGTCAAGCTTAATCAGGAACCCTAGCTCTAGGACACATAGCAAGGAATTATGCACTGTCTCTTCAAATACTCTAAAGGATTTCTCCACAGCTGACAAATAAAAAGCTCATATATGTCTAAACATGAACTTTTTGGCCTCCTATTATAAATAGCCAGTCTCAGACAGCCCGAGTTCAGAAATGTTTATACACTCATGGGTAAGGAGCTGAACTGAAACTAACAGAGCAATCAACAAGACACCTTAGGGACATGGTTTCTGCATGTCCCTAAGCAGCCTGGAGCACAGGCAAAGCTCACTGATGTGTCCTTGCACCCATTCTTACTAACCAAAATGATAACAAAAGCAAGCTAGCCCAAAAATCACAAGATGAAAAATATGGGTTTGTATACTTTTGATGGCATTCTGAAACTGCAACAGACAAAGCAATCATAAAGCCAGTATATCTGACCAGAATAATATTCTCTGTTTGGAGGAATCATTAGAATATGCAATATCACTGTCATGACTCCAATATTACTTCTTTACTTTGCCATAAGGAGAGAGATCATAAAGAGAAAAAAGGGGGCATGGCAAAGGTATCAAAATACTTCCACAGTTATAGTAGGACACAGTTCTGCTATTTTATGCCAAAGACCAAAGAGTTATAATTTAATTTTTTTTAACTAACCACTTCTTTTCTCTACACCCCCTTGAACTACAGCAAACCCAGCTCAGACATCATTCTGAGACTGACAGGAATATGCTTATGAAAAATATACACTATGGAAAAAAATAAAGCTACTCAAAAGTGTAAGTGCTATCACTGGGATAGTCCCTCCAAAAACCTGATGCATCTGCTGGCAGTGACAGTCTTAGCCCAGTGATTAAAAATGCAATCTTACATCTTCTCCTTATTCTTCTAACTTAAGTGCCTAGATAGCTGAAATTAATTTAGTCCCAAGTGGTTTGTGAATCCTGAAGAACAGAAATGAACGTTGTACACCCCGTAACAGTGGGATTTTAAGTTTTACAATGAAGTGCAGTTGAGTTGGTCTGAGTGCTTTTGTTTTATGTCTCTATTGCATGAGATATAACTAACCTTAAAAAAATATGTTTAGATTTCATACCCAGTCTGTCTCACACATAGTATTTGCATCCTCGGCTAAACTACTGGGGTGGTCACTATCTCACAGCAATCTCCATATCTCAGTTTTCAAGAGGATTTGTCTGCTCTTCATTAGCCAAGGTCAAATAGGACTAACGCTTGGAAGATTTGTACCTCATTAGCATTATCTTTATTGCCATTATTTTACAAGCTAACAAAACAAAAAGGAAATATTCCCCAGTTAGTCCCAAACATTTCTACCCTTCTCATTAGTATTGGCATAACCCTTTTCTCTAGGGCAGCTCAGAGCTCAATTCTTGAAGGAAAGGCTGACAGCAGCAAAATTATGGTACCAAGAGGGACAGGCAGACAGACTTGCCTGATTTATAATCAGATTCTCTTATTGCAACAAGCATTTCCTCATTGCTGGGCTAGTTAGATCAGCTCATGTAATTTGTCACCTACTAGAACCTACTCATTCTAGCTGACAAAGAAGGGCGTGTTTCCTCTCTATACTTAGTTAAGACTTTTAAGCACCAAATGCTGTACAGGATCTTTGGCATGGTATTTTAGTTCAGATCTTAACGAAAAAGAAATACCATTCTGAACATCACTGACCTCTGCAACAATGATCTGGTTTGCTCCTCTGAGTGACAGGCGAGGAAGAATGGTTTCAGGATGAGATGTGATGTGGGGTCTCAGATGCTCTGGATACTCAGTGTGCTTCCCATACATACCTTGATGATCTTTGCAATTCACTCCTATCTAAATGCATCCAAGAGATAAATCTCAGGTAGGGCCAGCTTTGGAGTAGACAGAACTAGAAGGCATCCCAGCTGAGGATTTCCTACCAAACTAGAGACAGACATATCCTCTGGGCCATCAGAGGATTTAGGCATGGTTTCCCTTGATTTTTGTATTCTCAACAGTGGAACCTAACTTCCTAGATCAAACTGACATATATACGTGCACCAGTACAAGTGCATAATACCTCACTGTGATGCCTGGGGAGTGTTCAGATAATGGAGGTATCAGATATTGAGCTACAATTAGTTGAAGCCAAACAGGATTCTTTAGGTAAAGTCAAACTCAAGGATGGGACTTATCACATTAATCAGTGAAATAGTCACCTCCAGAGGGTGATTCATCTGACCTAATTTAGGATAAGATGTTGTAGCATAAGATAGATCACTCTCTTTAGGTGTTTATTTCATTGACTGTGAAAGGAGCTTAATGACTTGCCTCCACATTTTTAGATGTCCCTGAAAGAAAACAGAAATTCCCAACGTTGGCACCAACAAGGGTTTTCATATCACCAGAATTCAGATGTCTAAGGATCTAATTTCCTCAGGTCTACTCTATGGAGAAGGAAGGAAATGCAGAACGCCAATTTTAAATGACAGCTTTGCACACTTACCTTGTTCCTTCTTTTTGATCCTTATTTCTAAGCATAAATTGAAGTAATCTCAGGGTGGTGTTTTGTGGTCAAACATTTGTGTGAGACAGTCTTATAGTATAGAGTATGTATGTCATACAGCTTCTCTCTCAGAAAAAAAAATCCTCAGTGCAGCAAGACTCCAGTTCAGCAGTGTCCTTCAACACGATATCTTGGAAACCCAAGTGCCTAAACCTGCTGCTTTTCTGCCAGGCCCTCAGCACACATTTTAATCTCACCAATGATAAAAACATAGAAGAACCTACAGACACCATTTACACATAACCAAGACTGTGACATCTGCTCTTAGAGTGAGAGGGGTTTTATTTCTTTTATGTCCTGTTTCACTAAGCAAGATAGCTGAGGATAAAATCATATCCCACTGGCTGGTCCTCTGATGCCAACGACCTAGAAGGTTCATGATTGCAGTGGAGGTTTCACTGAACTAGCGACAACAGGGCTTTACTCAATAATGACCACAGACCTGAGGGATAACAGCCCTGTGATAACTCCTCCTCCTAATGCCCAGCTCAGCTGGGGCATCAGGAGCCTTTCAACTCCATGGCAAGCCTTTCAACTCCACAGAGCACACATGGCTGCAGGGTTTTGGCTTGTCATTGTGTAATTCTCTTGCTGTCACACATAAATAAATGGGCAAATGTTATAAATAAAGGTCAACTGGAATGCAAAGCTGTAGCTGTCTAGACAGGGTTTTATAAAAGCCTTCTCCCATTTACCCTCCAGGATTTTTTTTTCTGTGTGAGGTTTTGACAGATTAAGTGACTTCTGAGTAGATTCAGCTATAACACAGGGGAGATGATTCTGTCCTTTTACCTTCATCATCATTTGGAAGAATCCAAGCTACCAAAGGCAGAAAAGACTAAAGATATCTTTACTACTTGATATATAATCTTTACATTTCATAGCATAATAGGTGGTCAGTAAGGAAAGCAAGGAGCCTACAGCTGGTGTGACTGACTGACACAGTTACCACACTGCTTTCATAATTAGTAAATAGATACTGCATGTAAAAAACAGACTACCAGAAGTCAAAGGAGGGCATGAAAAAATGCAGTGAAGCCAGAATTTCACAATTACATCTGCTTTTTTGTTTATTTGTTGTTGTTCTCTCTATCTTGACTGACTTAAGGTCATGTAACTGACTGGTAATTTGACTATAGGGCTGATTGAAATAACTTTTACTTGACCCTCCTCCCAACCCCTTCAAGAAACACTCAGAAATGGCAGTCTTTCCTTGCAGCTACAAATATCATATTAATCCACCCAGGAGAAATGGTTTATCCAGCACTGACAGTCTGTCATGTCCTTATCTGACCTCATCAACTGCCGTTGTAGGGGACTGGCAGAGGAATCAGTCAGTGCCTCTCTGATTGATTACAGTATTGATTTTTTATTCTTCTTTTTCTACTTTAAAAAAAAAGTAAAAAGCCAAAACCAAATGATCCATCTTACCAACTACAAAACCATTTCAGAAGTTTGTAAAGAATAGGCTGTGATCCCTTGACAAAAATATGCAGCACTAGATTGCCAAAGATTGAACAGGTATTTGGAGTCTGTGCCTCACATTAGATGTTAACCTCCTTTAGTTTTCTACAGCCTACTCCACTCCACTGAAAATACGCAATAGTTCTTTCTTCCAGTAGGACATGTTAGACACTTTTTGAAATTGGTGTATTATATACAGAGAATAAGCAAAGCAGATTGTAAACCTAGAAAATGTATGACACTTTTCCTGTCCATAGTATAGGGATCTTAAAACCATTCTTGAATGTGAGGATCCAACAAAAAAGAGTTTATTTCCTATTCCAGAAATAGGACCAATTTTTTTTCACAACATACTTTATCCATATTAGAAAAGTTTCCTAAAGCTTGGTAATCATTTTCCTCTATCAAAAGTTCTGCAGCTCTTATGTGCACCCTATTTGTATATCATGTAATTAGAACCATGCAAGACGTTGGAGGGAGGCCATTAGTATAAGCTTAAAAGATGCCTGCGTAGGCTCCCCGGGCCTCTCGTTCTCATTTGAGCAGAAAGGATGCAAGTAGCAATCTATCATTTAAGATTTCCATTTGAAAGCTGTTCTGACTTGATTGTTTTTATTTAAGAACTATACTGCTTGGTAGAGCTCCACTGACACTGGGAAGACTGACAATTAAACAGAAGTGCAAAGTAGCATGGTAAGTGGTACTTTTCAGTGTTATGATAGGATTTGAAAATAATAGTTCAGGATGTCTTATTAGCTAAACAAAAAACCTGCAGGTTCAACACAATGCATGAAAGACAAAAGCTCATCTTAAATCAGGATAACTTTGCTGGAGTGGAACAAAAGATTTGTATGATTACACTGGAAAATAATTCTCTAAATGTCTTTTTATCAAAAATTTTTAAATTCAAAAGGATTAAAAAAGGAAAATGTGCATTAAGGAATTTGTTTTTTTATTTTTAAACGTTAATATATTTTGATTTGATATTTTGCACTGAGTCACACACTTCATAGGATCCCGTTAAAACATATTCTACCTTTTGCATTAATTGTGAGAATAAAAAGTGATTATTTTAAATTATTATAGTTACTTTGCATATTTTTAGGACTGTATGTATTCTAGTAAATGAAAAGAAATGTTGCATTTAAATTTGAAGGCATCAGAATAGTGAATTTCATAGTAGTGTGGAAACAGACACATTAGTTAAGAATAAAAAAAGGTTGTTTTATAATCCTGATCTACACTAAAATATCAGACAAAATAAAAAGGTGTAAACAATTGTGGACAATTTTTTAATCTGTATTGCTAGTCCTAAAAAAAATACCCCAAACAAGCACAAACTCTCCCTTTCCCTAGAAGAGCTAAAAAAAACCTGAGTGCACAGAACATCAATTTATGAAACAAGAGATTTTATAAGTCTGCAAAAGAACATGTCTGAAACTTGTACCCTTTGATATGATGCAGTTCTATCACTTCCAAGGAGCTAAAACATTTTAAAATGCAGAGTTTAAATATGTTTATTCTTTGATGATGAAGCTTAAATTCATTTTGCAACAGGATTCCAATAATAAAAGAAAGCTTTAATTGTGTCCAAACCACGGAATACAACAACAACATGAGCATTCTTCTCCAAAATATGAACATCTATCAATTCAAGACATGATTTTTTTAAAAAGGCAGATGTTCATCTATCCTCATTGCTATTAATGATGCTTTCTTATTAAACTGGCAGTTGTGTCAAAAATGGCAGATTAAACCCATTGACAAAATGGATGCTTCCAGTTTTCAGCAGGGGATTAATATTGATTCTACCTTTGAAGTCTTAAAACCTTGTGATAAACAACACATGTCATTCAGAAAAAATAAAAAGAATCATCTCCAAAATACTTGGTTTTGTTGACATATATGCTAGCACTTTTTTCTACCACACAGTTAATTGTCCCAGAAGGTGACACATGAAACTCTACCAAATAAGGGAAAACCAAAGTAGTCACACATAGCAGTTGTAAACACATGACACACAAAGAAAAGAAAAATGTCCCTGCTACTTTAAATTATACTGAAATATAAAATATGAGTTACATAACTAGACTGGATGAATCTAAGACGATGCAGGGCACTGTCATAACAGATGATATTTCTCTTGCTGGACCCAGATCAAGACTCCAAATGGCAGAGCTGATTTGAGGATTTTGGGGTGATCTGGGAAGCCACTTGTTTCTAACAGTCTTTCTTTATATAAATGACATCTTGAAACCAGCACATGAAGTTGTCACAAAGGCAATGGAAGAGTGACGTCTGGGTAATATAAGCCCCCAAGTTCATTAACATACAGGTAACTGGGTGACCTCATTCTCAAAGGAAGGCATTTAAATTGATTTATAAAGGACACTATGCAGGATTTGGAGGCAAAAATTAAGCTATCTACTTCTTCTGTTCTGCTTCCAGACATCATTATTCTCTAATTCATACTAGCAAGACCACATTTATAAGAGAGAGAGCTAAAAATAGTCTATATAGTTAAAAATAGAAACCTAGCTTATATTTCTTTGCTGTTTAAATTCCTCTTGTGGACAGCAAGCTGAGCCTGAGCCAGCAGTGCCCTGGCAGCAAAGAGGGCCACCAGCATCCTGGGCTTCATTAGCAGGAGCAGAGACTGTTCATTGTGGGAAGGGATTATCCCCCTCTACTCAGCACTCCTTAGACCACCACTAGAGCACTATGCCCAGTCACCTAGCACAAGGCAACACATCGATAGACTGCATCAGGTTCAGCCTAGGGCTACTCTGGTGGCTGGGATATAGGCTTGTTCAGGCGGGAGCAGATGGATTCGGATGAACCAAACACCCCCAGCACCCACAGGAAAGTTGTAGGAAGATAGACCAGTATCTTCACAGTGGAACATGGTGGGTGGAGAAGAGACAATGCACATAAGTTGAAACAAGAGAGGTCCAAACCAGATAATTTTTTCTCTATAGTTGCCTATAGAAGCTGTCCAGTCTCTCTCCATGCTTGAGGAATTTCAAGAACTGACTGGATAATGCCCTGAGCCACATGGGTCTAACCTCAGACTGACTCCTCCTGAGGTCTTGTCCTACTTGAACTATCCCATGATCCTACCATCGTCTTGATCAAGGACAGTGATGGTTTGCAGGTCCGATCCCAGAACAGTTTCTCCAGTGGGTGTTACAATTCTGAGGCTATATCCTCTGTCACTGGTCAGATCTCACACGTCTACCTCAAAATACACATGACCACTCCCTTCCTCACATCCCCCAACAAATGGGCATCTGGCTCACACATTCCGGCAGTGCCATGCCCTGCTCTGGAGCCTCAGTCCCACCCCGCAGCCCCAGCTGGTGGGGTCGCGCCATCAGCTGTAAGCCTCATGAGGGACACCAGGGCTGGAGCACTGCTATGGCTCTGGGCTGAAGAGGGAAATCCTACAGTTACAAACCCATGAGCTTAAAAGGGTCCTGTTGCCTTAGCCTAAACTTTTTACTGGTAGGTTTTCTGGCAATGGAGTGCATAAAATTATGACTAACTTACATGTAAAAAAAATGTATGTATTGCACAGTGTTCATCACAAGAGTCTCATGTTTCTAAAGTGCTGCCATTTTATATAGCTTAAAATCTAGCAAAACAATCTCACATTGAGAACCATGTGGGCTGTATTCTGACCATAAAAATATTCTTGGCTTCAGTAAGATTTATTCCAAATACAGCCTTCCACTTGCATGAATCACCACAGAGGACTGGATATTTGCTTTTCTGCTTCCTGTGACTTATTATTTTTAGAAAAAAAATAATCCCTCCATATTCTGACCATGTAAAACTTTGCATAAATACAGCTATTCAAATCAGGACATGGCGAGTAAAACGTATCTATCAGACAGGTACCACCTGTGCAGTAAAGGAAAGCTGTGATAGACAATTAATATCTGTCTAAGATATAACAGATGATACTCTTCCTTGAACAACATTCATAAAACTATTTATAATTGTGTCAACTACTCAGTTTCAAGAATATTAAGAATCCCTTGCCTACTGAGGTTTCAAATAAAGCAAAATAGTAACATGCTTAGTAAATCTAAAATTGAGCAGAAAGTTCAGGAGGAAGGTAGCAAACTCTACAGGAGCAAAGTTTTCTTCACTTTTTGTATCTATACAACATAGTCACCTGAAGAAGGTGACTCTTTTTTTTAAAAAAAAAAATATTTTTTTTTTAAATCCTGTGATTTACACATAAAACATGAATATAAAACCATACATCAGGATTTTCCCATTTTGTTCCCTTTTCCTGTTTTCCCACCTCAGAGAGAATACCAGATTCACAGCTGGAAATTATATGCTGCAGATTTGTCTCTAAAAAGGTAAGTGGTATAATGCAAGTGTCTTTGGCTGAATTGCGATAACGCATCAAAGTAGGGTTAGAAAAAAACATTCGTCAACTGCCAGCTGTTTTTTGCATGGACAGACCCCACCACACTGATTCTGCCCCATGCTGCCTGAAGAATACCCTTCTGTGCAGTAATGTCTAGATAGATATAGTGACAATCAGAAAAAAATGTCTTCACAAGATAATATTATCAGCTTGAAAGAAGCATCTACTCTAAAAAAACATAAACTTGACAGCTTTACACCATCTGGCACCAAAAGCAATTAAATCTGATTCAATTTCTAAACTGTATCATTTGTATTTGGCTTTACAAGTTAAAATAAACCCCTTTCCATATTATCTAAAAAAACCAGTCAAGTCTTTTAAGTAAAGCACAGAAAGTAATTTTTTTAAATAGGCATAAGTGCATTCCACAATCTGTGAGATTTTTTCTTGGAGCAAATGGAGTTCTGTAATGCACTATAATTATTACTACTCTCTCTATGTGCTAAAGTTGCTCTGACAGCTCTTGAACAGGAACATGACCTACTGTTGGAAAGCATCAAAAGATGCCCCAAACATTACTAATTATAAAAAATTATGTTAGTGGAGTCAATAATTCAAGTTTAGTTTTTCAGCCTATTCAGCAGAAGTTAGAGGGACCAAATAGAATTTAGAGGCTAAAACAAACATTTCCAGGAATTTTTAAAGACTTTTAGAAGCAAGAGAAGAGCTAGATCCTGGTCTTACTTCTACCACCCATAGGTGTCGATGCTCTCATTTGGAAATTACGAACATTACTACAGAAGCTGAATAAGATTTTAAAGGGAAAGTTCTTGCACTTTGGCAGGACATCATCACAACTCATCCACAGCTCTCATCAGTTTGATTCACATTGCTATGATTCCCATTTACAGCCAATGTGATGACAGAAATTTATAGGGTTTTGCTTACCTATTAAAATTAAATATTTAATGTAAAAATTGATTATAGGTAAGGAAGTTTTTTTTTTTTTAACTTTCTTGACACCATAACTCAAGTCCTAAAGTCCTTCATGAAGTCTTTCTGAAACCTACAAATGGACAATTTGAACTATTTGCCTGATTTTGTCTTGTAACTACTATGCGTCTGAAATGCACACAAAGTTACTATATCTACACTTTTTTGTGTGTGGAAAGTTCTTTTTAAAGTTGTTTTCAAATTCATAAATTATTGGGAGGATGTGCTGAAAACCTGCCTTCCACCTCCACAGGTTGCAGCCTCTGCCTTGAGTCGGTGCTGCAGCTGTGGTATGATCCTGCTTACACTACGATTGAATCTTTCTCTTCAGAGTTTTATTTTTCATGTGTATCTCCTACTATTGCTTTCTTTTCAGAAATTCCAATGAGGTTTAAAGTCTACTTCAAACACAGAATGTGTATGTATGAATGCTGGAAGCAAATTAGATACTTAAAGTTACATAGGACTACTTAATACAGGAGGCATCATATAACCTATGGCCATGAACCAGGTATCTAAACTCAGAGAATAAGCTCTCTAGGATTTTTTCAATAGCATCAGATAAGCTTGCTCAGAGAAAAAAAAATCAAACCTGGTGCCTAATTTATCCATTCTATGTCTTCCTCTAAAGATACCAGTCTCTACTGCATCACACCCTATCAAGCAAATGGTAGCCTAATGTAAACTATGGATATGTCCCCTTGTTTTTCTGTGGTGCAATCCTGGCAATGTTTGCAGTACATACTCTGGAGCTAGTCAAGGGGCAAACTGAGGCTTGGACCAATCAAAATATTGTCTAGGCTAGGCATCGCGAAGATTATAGGTAGGTGCAGGACTCATCTCACCTGACTTGTGGATGATGGAAAGAACATGTACTTCTTACAGAGCTATGCATTACAACTGCAAGTAGCCATATAAAGAGGATAGATTAGCGTACCCTAGAACTGTTGTGGGTTCTTTTCCAGAACCTAAAGATGCTAGAGACTGTAGAGGTCTGTTTGGTCAGATGAATCCTACCCTATCTTCCCCTAAGAAGTACCTTGTTATTAAAGTTCTCCCAGGTGCCTGGGAAGCAGCAGGCCCTAGTTCCCAAACACTGAAGAAGATGCGCTCAGTGGACTTTCTAAAATATCCAGTGGGCTTTGGCAAAAATTAGCAAACCTCAGCAAAATGTAACAACAGTTAACTGAATGTTTCTGTTCTAGGTGCTGTGGAAATCCATACAAGGAATCACAACTCCATATTCTACTAGAATCATCTCTCTCATGGAATTGCTAAACAATGTCAGATAATACCAGAAAAAAAGGAAGGGGAGACAGCCCTGTAAATTAATCATGTCTGTAACTTTCTTTAAGATTATACTAAAAGCTATACTTTATTTTCCTGAATTGGAGCTGAGTTAAAATAAGAGGCAAGTCATACTCAGGGATTCCAAGGTCACACCAGCAAATCTTCCTGCCGCTTGGTGCCTATTATGTTAATTTAGCAATGTTTGTTTTGTTTTGTTTTCTCCCATTATCAGCACAGTGAATATGTTCCATTCAAAACTGTTACTATAGGAACCCTATGGTAACATTGAAAAATTTCTTTTCTTTTGGATAAAAATATCAGAAAATTGACGGATAAGTTGTTTAGGTAGAACAATAGGGCATTTGATATTTAATCTGCAAGCACTTAATAAGAAGTATTCCAAGTAATGGCACAGCGCTATTATCATATCACTTAGTAAAATGGCAGCAAATTATTGTATTATTCACATCTCGTTGGGTCCGTGCTATTATCACAGAGATGCCTTTAAAGATGACATTGAACATACTCCTTTTACACAGTAAAGTGGTTAAAAGCACATTCAAATTTTAAAATGTTTCTGATCTCTTGACAGCTCACCGAAGCATTCTGTGGGCCCCCCTGCCTCTCCAGTTGTTAACTACAGCTCTAAAACTTCTTATAATTATGAACATTGCAGTCACACTAAATTAGACTGACAGTTGAAATACTGATTACTAAGGACTTATTAAGGACTACTTTGCAACCAATTATGCTGACATTTGACTTGATTTGACAGTTGAATTGAGTGGAAGATTCCTCCAAAACAGTAGAGAAGAATTTAATTTATATCCTCATCATTTTAAGATAACTGTTCGGGACAGATTCATTAATATACCACTACAAAATTTATTTTTATCCCAGCTTAGAGCACCTATGATTCAAATGATAGAGAAATAGTAAAAGCATGGGGTCTTAAACATGCATGCATTCTCTCATATTTTGAGATTTAGTGACTGCTACCATGGCATCTCTGGCACAGAAAAAAGACATTTAATGCCAGCTTCCAGGAATTTTCACTGACCATCAACTCAAGCAAAACAAAAATATGTTTTCAAGTTGTGAATTATTTTTCCCATAAAGCGATCAAAACCGTTAAACAAGATTATACCCAATTTTCCCTGTTGTAACTTTGCTGTACTATTACATGCAAATTCACTGTCATTACATTGTTTCCCAGTAATTTCACAAATGTTCCTGCAATTTAGTGAATTTCACCTGGAAATTCTCTGAAACGCCTACTCCATCTTTTTTTAATGTGCAAATAAGAATTAGCAGAAAAAATATTACCCCTTACTTTAAACTCAACTGGTATAATTTCAGAGCAGAATGCATAGCAGAAAACTTGGTTTAGTAGAAAGGTGACAAACATTGATTCCCAAGAAACCATCTCGCTAAAAGAGATGAATACAAACATACAGGAAATGAAGAGAGGAAATTTCCTCAGTCAAATCTGTAATGCCAACTAATTCAGAAAAAAAAAGGGGAAAACAGATCCTTTCAGCCACCAAAGTAGTAATGAAATATTTGCAAAGTACTTTTAAGGCTACTCTGAAATAGAAGAAACACCAACCTGTCACAAATTAATAAATTAATGGCAAATACTTTAGATACAGTTTGCTTATTTTTATTTTCACTTGCTACCTTGTAGAATCCACTACAAAATAAGAAGTGAATTGAAGCCCGAGACTATTGTAAAAATGAACAAACATCAGTATAATTGACGCAATAAGCAGAAAAAAAAGCTGTCCAGAATTCAGAGCAGACAGCTAATAGTCTTCAGTTTTAAATAAAATCTGTTTTATAAGTGTTGTTCTTATTTCCTGAAGTTAGGTAAGACACAGATATCAAAATGATGAGGTTTTCCTGCAGAACTGCATTTCAATCCTTTCATTTCATGTCTCAGGAGAAATCCAATAACATAAACAAGTCTATTCTTCTTTAATACTAAAAATTGCATGATTTTTTTTTCCCAAAACTATAGGCTGCTATTATGACTCTAATCAGTTATGCTTTTTCACAGCTTCAGCACATAGGCAAAGAACAGTATGGGCAGGGAGGATGAATCACACTCTAAATGATGAAAAAATTTATTTGAAATAATATATGGGCTTACTCCCAGATAAATGCAAGACATCCTTACTGTTACTGCCTGTGTTAGAAACACATATCCAATATGTGAATAATTATTTCAGTTTCTGAGTCTGCCATTCCAGCATCTTTCTGAAAATGAGGGGGAGGGAGAGGATGGGATTGACTGAAAGCGTGATTGCTGCAAATTAGTTATATTGAATGAAAATAAACTCATTGGAGTAGACTAAGAAGTATTTTATCTGCCAGCATCAGGGTGAAGAACTTTGTGAGTTTGCCCTGCCATAGTAAATTTCATAATTTACATCAGAAGAATAGGACACTTCTTATTTTAAGCTACCGGTTTTCTTTTTTGGAACATAGGATAATATCCCATTATATATATAAACAAAATTCTTATCCAGAATTTCTGAAGGAAGAAGCCAAAGGGTATCAGCCCCTGCTAAGATGTTCGTTTTCCTCTGTGTATCCTGCGTATCCAACAATCAGCTCTGTTATTTTTATGTTCATTATGACTTCAGTCTTGTTTTCTTTAATGGTTCCACTGAAAATTGCAACATATGCTATACCACAGCATTTCTTAAACTATGGTCCAGTGAGCTCTTGATATTCATATGACATAAAAGGAGGTCCATGAAATATCAGTGTGTGAAATCTGATTTTTTTTCCAATAAAAGCAAAATAAAGTGTAGGTACAAATTGCCATAAGCACAAGCAAAGAAACAGTCATAAAATTTTAAAAATCCATTTATAGATAAATTAAATTTACCCTAATTTTTATGTGAAGATGAAAATCTTTGTTTTAGAACTTCACAACATGGTTCTTTAATTAAAAAATGAACCAAAACATCTATTCTGCACTAGATGTTTGAAAGTAAATTACATGATTGTAACAGAGGAAGTTAAGTTTATCATATAATAGTAAGCTTTATATATAAATGTTTGCAAAGACTCTGGGTGGGTTTTTTCTTTCTCCCTTAAATCTTTTTGGGTTTGTTTTTTGGGTTTTTTTTTTTGCTTTATACACAAAATATTTTGTCTTAGGGGCTCACAGACCAGAACTCACTTGAACCTACAGTAACAACAGTGCTGCCTACCCAGGCACTACATCTTAAAGCAATGTCTAAGATTATAGGGACTGCAAACTGTGTCATGGATTAGGTGAAAGAACATATGAAACATCCTTGGGATTGGGTGGATATAGCATTTTCTGGGGACATAAACAGAGTCCAAGATAACTGATGAGTATCCATCTGCTATAAGCAAGTGAAGTTATTGCTTTAAAGCTTAGCTTAGCTATATAATATAGCTGCCAATCTTTTTAGAATAAGCTCTGTCCTGAGATTTTCATTCTAACAGTCATTTTGAAATTAAAGCACAATTTTTAACTTTTCAGAGAAGACTCCAAATGCTGTCACAATGTACACATGTCCAGCAGTCACACCACGATGACTAAAACAACTGAATTTTCAAAACGCAAAACAAGTGAATAAATATTTCAGCATCCAGAAAAAAAAAATAAATTAAAAATTACATTGGGGAGAGGAGGATCATTCACACCAAATAGCACCATACTCTACAGACAAATTCAAGTTGATAGAGCTTCTTCTGTAATGTGGTGGTGCCAAGCACAAATAAAAGATTCAGAACGTAACATTCTAATATTTATTTGTGATAAATAGGCTTGCTAAAATTTATTTAGCTTACTTGAATTCATACTTAGCTTAAATAAACCCAGTCAAAGACTGACAGTTCTAGATTCACATTCTCTTTCTGTTCTACTAAATTTAACACATCTAAGTCCTTCATCTTCCAAGTTCAATAAAAACTCACACATATACTTCTAATCATGGAAATTATGTTACTCATACATGTAAGTATACACAGGATAAGTTCTAAGACAAGTTCTCTTCAAACATTGGCACATAGATATGTCTTCCACTGTCACACATCAAGCTGCATATGCCATATTTTATGAAGAAACAAAACAGCTTAATATGGAGTAATTTATTTCAACTATAAGTTGTTTTTATGCTCAATGAGTGACCAGTTGAACAGCTTGCACCATTCATATTTCTTGTGTATTTCTTTTATATTGGATAGATTAATATCACTTACTTCATATTAACACTTTAGAAGAGTCTTATCCTGGGTGTAGAAGCCCTTATGCCCATTAAGATAATAGCAAAAATAAAAAAAAGTTGCACATCCTTCCCTATCAAAGACAGCTAATCACAAATAAATAAATGAGATCACATCTTTTAGTTTCCCCACTTATAAAAAGTTTTTCACATCTCTTCCCTACCTATACTATAAAAAATGGTTACGCTTTTACACCTGGCTCAGTAAAATAGATACTTTGTAATTTACAGGGATGCTGAGAATATTGATTAGAATCCAGAGAAGGCTCTGGTATAATTGCTTGAAGGAGAGATTCCAGAGATGATATAGTGTTTCCATCATTACTACATGGACTTCATGATACTCAGCCTAACTAGACTCCCTGTGCATTAGCCTGTTTACATGTATAGAACATTTTATCATTCACCTATATGTTATTTATACGATTAGGTTACTTATATGACAGTTAAAAAAAAAAAAAGTTAACTGCAAAGTGAAGTTACTCTTAACTGTAAAATGAAGTTTTAAGCTTTTTGAATGTATTTCACAGGTATCATCTATTGATGCCAATCTCCAAACCCTGATGTACATAGCTGGTTTTGCAGATTCAACCGCATGGAATAGTTCCTTAAACGTAGGTTCACACAGGACACACCATGACAATTCTTTTCCATTAATAGTGCGGAAATATAGATTTTAAAACCTTGGGCAGATAGCAGACTGAATTAGTCATTGCTCTCTTGATTCTAGAGGTCTAACACAACAGCAAAACTTAAGTAACAGATGAAAATGGCCTGAATAAGATCCCCTGGTTACATGTTAAGTTCTTCAGCCATCATGGGGTGGGGAAGGTGAGATCTGGCTGATTTTCATAGTCACAATTTTCCCTTAACTTTGATTGAACATGATTTGGTCAAAAGGTTGACAAAAGTCTTTCTACTAACAGGCTAACATATTTCTTTTTTTATAAATGGCTCTTGATGTACTGTTACTTAATGATGCTATGTCTTTACACCTCAGAGAATTATTTGTAAGTGTTTTTGTAGGGAACCTGCACAAATTATGCTTATTCCCATTCAATAAGCAGCAAGCATTATGCATTTGTTTCTTCATCTTTCTCCACTTAAATACCAGCTTAGTTGATGGCAAAGGTGGTAAAAAATGGACTGAGGAGGAAAGAGAGCCTGTGAATGGAGAAAAAAAATTCAAAACTACATATGAAAGCTTCTTTGCAGATTGTTTGAGGTACAAAAATAATTTCTCTTCCCAAGCTCACCAATGGTGTTTGAAAAAAAAATACCCAAAACAAAATAATTTGGCTTGTGAACACTGGAAAATCAGCCAGGCATTTCAGGAGTGCTTCCAACTTCCTTGGACGGTTTGGCAACTAGGAACCTATGGTTAGAGGTGAAAATCAGGGAAAATAAGCAATAATTAAAAATGGAAATGTTGTTTGCTCTTCATAACTGCTGGAAGGGAAATTTCAGACTAAAATAGGTTTTGAAACTGCAGTGTAAAGAAGTAATACAGCTCCTTTAAAAAGAGAAGGAGCAAACACCTAGTGACTTAGGGCTACAGAGATGATTAAGGGATTAGAGCAGCTGACATATGAGGAGAGGCTGAGAGAGCTGCGATTTCTCAGCCTAGAGAAAACAAGGCTCAGGGGTATCTCAGCCATGTGTATAAAAACTTCATGGGGGACAGTAGAGGACATGGAGTTTCTAGTGGTGACCAGTGAAAGGACAAGGGGGCACAAGCTGATATACAGGAAACTCTGCTCAAACATAATAAAAATATTTCTTACTGTGAGTCAAAAACTGGAACAGATTACCCAGAGAGGCTGTGGACTCTCCACCCTTGGAGATAATTCAAAACCCAACTGGGCAAGTCCCTGAGCAACCCACTCTAGGTGACCCTATTTTGAGGATTCTGACAACCTCTGTTGTTCACTGTCTTAGTCTCACTTGCTGGTAACAGGAATGGCTGTTTATCAGACCTGAAAAAATGTCCACATGCTGATAAAACCAAAAGAAAAGTGATGTCAAGTGTATTTTTTCAGAACGAGATCCACAAAGGTATGTGGGTGCTTAAATTTAGGCATTTAAAGTAGACAGTAAAATTTGGACAGCTGAAAAAACTCTATAATGGTCTGGCTATAGTAACTAGGGTCTTGGTTCAGCTGGCTGAACAAAATAATCTAACACATTAGAGATTCCCTGGGTTTTCCAAGACACTGGCAATATGCCACTTCCTACAGGAGGTCTGAGTCCCTCCAGATTGTCAGCTGGAGTCTACTTGGGATACTCTACATCATCTCAAGTGGTACTTCGTGTCCCTATTCAGGCAGCTGAGGCATACAGCTAATATCCATCGATTATGACTACAGCGAGGTGGAGACACCTAACACATAGGAAGACGTACATGCAGACATACAAATTCAAGTGTCTTAATTTGTGAGCTAAATCTGTCACCTATTATGGATTCTAATGGAAAGTAAGCATCTAAATATTTTGTAGATCTGTGCTTAAGCTCTCTAATGTGAGGAATATTTCCTGAATTTTTGAATACTGTCTCTCAGTAAGACCCTGACTTGACAAAGACTCTTGTTTCTACTATTGTATAAATGTTATCTAATTAAAAAGAGAGCCCAAGAACTTCAGCTATAATTTCATAGGCAATAAACAAAATTATCCTGGGGGTGTTTTAACTAAACTCAAGGAATATAGTCCATTCTCAGTACCACTAAATAAACTTTTCATCCCATAGCAGAACAAAAACATTGAAAGCTGTGCAAGTGGTAGAAATCCATAAGCAGGAGGAAGTTTATCAGTGAGATAAGTTAAGAATGTCCCAATCACTTCAAAATCTATTGCATCATGTGCAAATGCCTATTTGTCTTGGGGAAGCCAGTTTGGAAGTGAAAAATTATGAAGAATGATCACATTCTAGCTGGTAAAAAAAGCTTAATCATCTTCCTGTTGTCACTCCAGTAGTTTGCTGATGCATCAAGCTGTAGATGACAAATAAACTATACCTTAGGATGCAGTAGTTACATATCAGTCTATTCCAAGAAGGCATAAAAAAGATTAAAAGCATCAACAATGTTCTCTAAAATTAGCACTATTGAGCAGTTAATATAAAATAAACATTTCTCATTATTTTGCATTGTAAACATTTATCTGTCAAAGGATTTATAGTCTTCATTACTACCATATCTGGAAGTTTATCAATATTCTGTCCTTTTTTTCTTGGGCTTCTCCAGGTCTCATACTAAAATTCTGCAGTTAAATAAAAAGAGAAGGACTAGAGCAATTTTCCTCTTTTGAAGCCCGCTACTTCTGCTGAACCAGCTAAATCACTTCCCCCAAGGTGTACAGTCCTCACAAGTAACTCCACATAGCAGGGAGCTTTTTTGCATGATTGGTTGAGCTTTGAAAAATGTGGAAAGATATCCACCGAGAAAGATATCCTTTGGTACAAGCAGGTACCCAGCAATTGTACATAATGAAGACTGCACGTTAATCAATATAGCCAATTAAGTTCTTTCACAATCAAATTGAAACATTTTTACGAAGGTCAAACTGCTATAAAGCAGTTTACCAGATGTCTTGCCACTCCTGTTGATTGCAGTTGCAAACCCCACAATTTTCATTTACATGGGAAAATCCTTATTTGATAGTGTGCACTCACAGCTATCCTCTTTAAATGCCTTTGCAACTTCTGACACATCGAGTTTATCACAGGCCAGCAGGAGAGACAGAATTTCATGGAAACCTTTTGTTAAAACACGGCAGAGCAAAGCACTCAATGGAGAGAGCTGCGTATCTTGCATTTCCTTGGCAGAGCCCACCACAAACACCACAGCACAGGCTGAGTGACAGGCAGGTATCTTTTTAGCCTCATCTGCTATAGCCATCTTAGTCAGATGCCGAACCCACACTGAAAACTGACAAACGCACTGTGCCTTTGGTCTACACAGCATATCCTGGGTGACATGAGAAACTTCTCTACTGAGCTGTCTCACTTAAGTAAAGGGTTGCTTATTTGGTAATGGACGTTGTTATATCCCTACACACATCGTGGCTGAATACACTATAACTAATCCATCCAGTTGGTGTTTGCTGACCACTTTATTGCAGTAGCCAGCAATTTAAATGGTAACTGTGAAGTTAAATATGACATTTTTAAGACAACATTGAAGATATCTTGTCCAACACCCTCAATATTTGCCTTTCCAAATGCCATCTCTTTGTACTGTCTTGAAAAACTTCTGAATTTCCAAGACACAGCTGCGGTTTTGCTATTTTGAAATTATCTTTGCATGAAATCAGTATTTTGTGCTAACATAAACTTATGTGGTTTTGTATTAAATCATGTAAAATCATTAAATCCAGTATAGGTAGAGCATACTGTTGCATTTTTACAAGGGGAACTTTAATTGTAGAGGTCTGGGTACTTCACAGTGGACAGACTAAAGTGGGAATGGGCTGTTTGTGCAGTCATGAATACTCTGCTACAGTGATACTTGTTCCTTCCACTTTCCACATACCGACACAAGAAAGGAGAACACTAGCTATATGGACCTGATTTGAGATTAATGAAGGAGCAATCCAGTATATTCTCTGTGAAAGAGCAGACAAAGAACACAGCCTTGCCACAGACAGATGTAAAATCCACCACAACAGAACTTCTTAGCTCTTTAATAGGTGTACAAGGTCACCATGGACTCTGGGTACAGGACCCGAAATAAGTATTTTAGGGTGGATGGAAATCACGTCTCAGAAAGAGAAGTATTTATTAAAAGATGATGAGTTAAAGAGGTGACAATTTGTCATATTAATGTAAGATCATTTTAATCATATTAAAGGCTATCAATAAACTACCAATGTATATAAGTGTAAGATTTTTTTTCCTTAAGGCCAAGTAACTTGAGACATATTTAACTATGCTAAAAAACATGTTCATTATTATTGAAACTACATTCACTTATTTAGTATCTGAGCATGCAACAGTATGTTAGAGAGCTAGGAGCTCTTGGCACACATAAATACAACTGCGAAAATGCACATGCCCTCTTATGGAACACTTGGCCCCATATTAAAAAAAAATACAGTAATCATCTAATTGAAACATAGGAGCAACACAAACTTTGGAGAAACAGATTGCCGTCAGTCTCATAAAACAGAACACTACCACTTTGTTTTCCGTGGTTCAATGAACAGCTGATTTGTTATGAAGTTACTACAAAGAAACTGTGCACTGTTCAAGAGGGGAACATATCTCTCTCTGCATACAAGTAAACGGGACATGTCCCAGGGCCTTTCAGCATGGTATTTGTCTAGAGATGATTCAATATTTATATTTTAGAAAAACATATACAGGGAAAGATAGCAGGAGCAGGAGTGATCATTTTGTGATAGATTTTTTAATCCTTTCTGAAATAAATACCTTAATATTCTCTTCTTCTAAGATTCTAACTTTATTAAAGGAGAGAAGCACTACAGATAAATTGGATTTTCTACGTGGGCTGTATAAAATCATTAGTGATTTTCTCAGATGCACTACTGACCAATAAGTGCCGTACGATTTGATCAGCATGTCATACAACAACCAAGGTCTTCAATTCATCTTTAAGGAATTAATTGTCTGTTCTATTTGATGGCTCATACTACCTGAGCAAAATGATAAATAAATCTTGGCATTAGTCTTTCCTGTTCCTGAAGCCTTAAAATATTTCCATTGTAGCTCTCAGAAAGATACCAATAACAAGGCAAGTAAATAGCAGGCCTTTCTGCTTATGAACAAGACATAAAAGATTAGCAACTGAATTTACTGTTTGATGTTCAAGTTAGAATTTGTAGAAGAATAGAAATGTTCTATGGTGCTGCAGTTTTCATATGGTAAACTTATTTTAAAATAAAGCTTATTGTGTTACCAATAGGAGTACCAGCTTCTCCGTAAGAAAGTATAAATGCTCCATGATGGAAAATAATGTAATAAACTTAGAAGCGAAAAATCTCTTCCAAGCTCGAAAAGTTGCTTCTTGTTAATTTAATGTGTAAATTAGAATATTACCAAACTTGGCTCCTGAAGCATACTGCCAGACAAAAAACCAATACAGACGCTTTTATTATGGAGACTTTATGAACAGTTTTAATTTGCCATGGGTGGGAAGGGACAGTGAGAGAGGGCAATCAGAACTGCCAAAAATGTGAACTAACAGTCTTACTGCAGCAGGAGTATGGGCCGTATTGTTCCCAGTTATCGCCTGGCACATTTTCAACTGCTCGTATGATTTACCATGCTTTTCCCTCTGTGCATCAGAGTGAGGAATGGCACACCATTTTCACTCATCACTAATGCCTCTCGTATTATAAACGCCCAAGGTTCAATAGACTCTAGTCTTCTACAGGGTGATGTAAACAGTGCATTAAAGCACGGTAGCTCTCATTAAACCCTGGTAACTCTCTAGATTTAAAGTCACTTGACATGCCCCATTATAAGACCATATCTTAAGTTGCTTATAATTTTGTCAATTTTTAACCACTGAGTTGGAAACTTTCCCTGCTGTCTGTTTCTGTACCAAAAATAAATATGTCTTCAAATTTCATAAGAGTACATCAGATATTTCCTAAAGGAGAAAAATATATTATTTTTCCTATATTAAAACCTTTATTAAACTCTTTGAGTAGCTGAGAGTGATCCATGTTTTGGATCAACAGACTGTAACTTGGTAAGGCAAGTCACAAATTGTGTCTTCTCCCGTTCCCATGAAAATTCGCCTTTTTCCCAAGTTTCAACACTGAGAGCAGCCTAGAAGACGTTAGAGATAAAGGAAAGTAGGTTGGGATCAAAAGAGGAGTCCAGGGTGTGGATCATGGAAAAAAAAAAAAAAAAAAACAACAAAAACTAGGAAGCAGAGAGCAAATAGGATAAACAAGATAATGAAAAATCCCAACACGACATTACTGAGACATGGGGGGGCAGGGGGGGTGTCAGGGAAGGGGAAGAAGACACTTGATTTATTATCTGATAAAGCATCCAGAGAAGGAGGGCAAGAGTTAGCTGGACAAGGGAACTATGAGGAGAACTGAGGAAAAGGAGGTGGGAATGAGAAAGACATTGAAAGAGGTATGGCCCAAGCATGCATTACAGCACTCTCTTCTCTGGTGTTTGCAGTCATACCTGAGTTTCCTAGATTTTCCTCATGACCACACTCTTATGCAAGGTTCAGGAGTGCATCATGTGGCAGATACAGCTCAAGGTTGTGCTGTGAAAGAAACCTATTCTATTGCCTTTCATCCTATCGGTATGCACCTCTGAGAAGAGTTTGACTTTATACTCTGTGTACAGAGAAAATGTTGTAAAAGTATTTAACACTACATAATTTTAAATTTTATTTAAAAGAATAATAATTCCCTCTAATAGACCTTTTGACCCAAATCTCCCTGACTATACCCATTGCATTTATTGAATGGTCTCAAGGCCTCAAGATTTCTGTTGTTATTATCTAACTTTTTTCCTGTCAAGAATGTGTTTAGAGTTAATATTTCTAATTAGCTCAAAAGTAAACTAAGTTACATTATAAGATTACAGCCATCTAAGTTAGATGAGATGAATCCCTTCCAATGTCTCCATCTACTTTGGTGAACAAAACAGGCCCATTTTCTGACCTTAATACCCACAGGCAAGGTGCAACTTGCCTCCACAATGCTAAACTTTCTTCTCCTTCCCACCATAGGATGACCTCTCTGGTGAGAACAGTCCTCTGCCCTTGAAAAACTGGGCATTTGGAGCCAAGTCAAGCCCATTCTTTACTTTATATTCTGGTTCTGCTCGTTTTATTAATGTAGCCATAGACAGTGATGGGACATGATTGACAATGAGTGGTAACAACCTCACCCAGACTCTTCTGGAAGGGCTATGATGTTTCCTGTTTCAAAGGAATAAATAGGTGTCTTTTGCATACAGAGTCATGGACACAAAACTGGAGAGCACATACTGCATTCGGGACTGGCTATCTCAGATACAGCCTCTACGCTCAGGTTTTCATCTGTGAAACAGAGAACATCATCACTTTTCTCAGCACAGCTACAGTGAAACAGACTTATTACTGCCTATAAAACACCACATATCACATTGATAAGCACAACAGGGAACTCCAGAGCAGATTTTCAGTAGTGTGAAATAAATGAGAGGCCAGAATGAAAACAATATACTGAATAGCTGCTCAGTGAGTGAGCACCGAGTGAGATTGGGATCTTATCAAAACATAATGTGTTCCTATAATTAAGGACTGTATAATGTGCACGTAGAGAAAGAGCAGTAAAATATGCAAGACAACCTTATTTCCGGCATTTCCTAACTTTTGAGTCTTTCCTGGCTTCTATTCTTAACAGACTTCTAACACACTTTTTATGTGTAATACTCTCTGCTAATCCAGCACTTTCTTAAACTCAAAGAGCTAAAGCAAGAGCTGTAAGCCATCTGGAACAGTTGCAAGAGCAAATTGCTGCCAAGAAATCTGTATTGAAGTACATCCTATCCCACTCCAGGTCTGCCCTGCATCAGCTTTAAGGCTGCATGACTATAGGAAGAGACATGTCCTAATTAGCCAATAACACTTCATACTGCCTCCAAAGTTTGGAGTCTTTCCACCTACATCTAAACCTCATTAATATGTCAGCATTCAACCATTACTATGAGACTTTTAATGAAAACAGTAATACCATTATCTCTTCTGTCACTTAGGGTCACCAACAAAGAATGGGTCAGCCAGGTGTATCAAAAGGCATTTTCTAAGATGCTCTAACATCTAAAGTGCTCCTCTGCTTCTAGCTGATGTTAAATATCATACACTTATGGCAATCAAGCTATGTGAAGACATATTTCCCTTTTACATTGTCATGTGAACTTTTTATTAACTATTCCCATAGAGAAATAAAATAGTGAAGGGGATTAGTAACCTCACTTAATTTCTAATTTACTGTAAATTATACATGATTATTCATTTAATATAAAATGGTTTATGATTCTGAAGACTGTTAAATATATGTATAAATGAAGACTACCCAAGCAGTTCCTTCAGACTACTTCACATTGCTAGACGAGCATCTTTGACTGATGGATATTATATTGGCATAGACAAATTAAAAACATTCATATCTATATAACCCTCATATCCCCCAAAATCCAAAAGCTCAGAGCAGTCTAGAGCTGATTGGATAGTATATAAATCTGCTTATTAACAGTTAGCTAACTTAAAATATAAGTTTTGATCCAGGTTATTCAGACTGGTTTAGGGCTCATTCCTTGAGAAGGTTCCTACTTGCAAAGCTTTATTAGTGCAAATAAATTTTATTAACACAGCAAGAGAGCAACCTCTTTCTTAGCCAAGTCTCCCTTAACTAGAAACTCTTTGCTCCGGGAAATGCTGATGTCTTGCAGGGAAGGATTCACTTCATCTAATTTTTGGTAATTAAGAGTTAAAGATATCAGCTTGTCACCTTAGGCTAGTCCCACAGTCTATAGGAAGAAGCAGACCTTTTGAAAATTGCATGTGACTTACACAGGAACACGGGGTATTTCACAAACATATTACAGGCACCTGTAGTATAATGTGTAACGTAATATAACATAGAGCAGCCACAATGGATCAGCCCAAAAGCACATCTAATCCAACACCCTGCCTCTAAAGGTGGTCAAAATCAGATGCCTAAAGAAGAGTACAAGAAAACACAAATGACGCTCGACCTAAGTAACCTCCTCCAGGCCTCTATCTACCAAGGCTTCAATGCCAAACGTTTTCCTATGTGTTTAGTAATTTCCATTTTTTTTCCCAACTTCACCAGACTCCCTTTGAACTTCTGTAAGACTTTAGTACACCCGAATCATCGGGAAAGGATTTCCACAACTTAGCTAGACACTGAAAAAAATGCTTTCATTCATTCATTGGGAGTCTGCCTCCTTCTAGTTTAATGTAATGACCCCTAGTTCTTGTATTGGAAGGGAAGGTGATTGGTCCCAACACAGCTTCTTCATGCCTCTCATGGTTTTACAGATCTCTATCGTATTACACATTAATTTGTTGTGCCAAATCTCCAAACTCGGACAATGAAGGTGACTGTATTAACACATATGCTAAGCTTGAACCATGCCTGTCAGCATTTGTGAGCTCAGATGCATTAACTTTCCAGAATGACCAAAGCAAGCTCTCAGCTACAAATACCTGACAAAAGAATACTCCCAGACTTTGGGGGGAGGATTAAAATGAGAAGTAGATAAAAGAGAAACAATATTCTTTGAAGAAAGGTTTTCAATTTCTTTCTTTTTAATATAAAACACTTCATCTCTGGATTAATAGAACTGCTACGTTACTATAAGTCGTGATTCAAGGGGAGAATGTCCAAAAGGCCCTTTAATTTGATTGTAAGAGGAAACATGCCTGAACAGTCTGAACATTACAAATGTCCTGTTTATGTGAAACTTTTTCTGAATGAGACAAAGACAGCATAGATTTCTGCATCTGATGAATACTATGTCCATTTTAAAGGATGCATCAAGAGATGGCTGGGAGTCTGGAGGCTTGATGATGAAGGGAAAGATGGCTCTAGCCTCCCGTAGTAGCAGTTGATGTGGCATATGCTCTTACACCATGCAACGTGATCAGAAAAAAACACACAGGGCTGCATTTGCACCCTTGGCAGATGTCACTATTTTCAGCTGCCAGAACAACTTTTGGCAATCCAAGTGTAAATTAGATTAGCCTTGGAGTTGCTGTAATTCAGGCCAACCCCACCACCAGCCAGAGTGCCAATACAACAAAACACAAAGGTGGCCTAAAACCACGCTTGTTCTCATTCATTTGTAATGATTGTATCTCAGCTTGAACTAAAAATCAAGCCCACGGCCCGTGGAGTAGGGGAGAGAAGTGTATTCACCACCTAGAGCTCAAGCCTGCTCTTTTCAAATCCTGAAACTGAGGCGGGTTTTTGCCAGCAAACACCTTTCCTGCCCATTCTGCATGCTCATTAGCTATCACAACAATAATTAATTTGCCTAAGAATAGGACATATAAAACATTGTGGAGCTGAAAGTTCTCATTTTTTCCAAGAAGCATGCCGCTTCTTAAGACACAGGAACGCAGTAGCTCTGGCCATGCATGGCTGTTTTAATATGCCTCCAGGAGAGCAAGGCTTTCCTGGCAAATGTATCTTTTATGAAAAAGAGCCTTAGCAAGCCCCTCTTCTTTCACTCGGTGGGAGGAGAGGGGTGCTCAGTTCCACTGAGACCCAAGTATCTCACGTGGAGCACAGACAGCCTGAGAAGCTTTATGGTTAATTTGCTCTCACTTAATACAATGAGCCTTATGAGTCTTATTCTATAGAGGTACTTGAAGATCATTTTGCAGGCTTTCACACTCTGCCAACATGGAAAAATCCAAATAAAATACGTCTGTTTCAGGTAATAGTCTTAAATTAGAGGCGTCATAACAGGCTCTAAGAAGCAGTGTGAGTTCTTCATTCAAGTAAAACGGCTACAGGGTGACCTGATTCATAACAAATCCTGGTTCTCTTATGGAAGAGGAATATATAATTATAAAAAAAACTGGAAGTAGCAAGGATTAAATTACGTTGCCAGAGCAGCTTGTTTCTAAAGGACTTATTACATGCATGAACCGCAAACCTGTGATTTTTCTTTTTTCACATGAATTGATGTCATAATGAGGTTTAAATGGAGACTCGGTGTCTACTTTGCCTCCCAAAGGAGAGGGGTTTCCCCTCTACCCTGGGCATAGTGCCTCCTTCTGCTGTGCTACTTAATGCAAATGTAAACAAAAAGGAGAGTCAAACCATGAGAGCTGAATTCATTTCCAATTGGCTGTCATGGGTTTTCACTTTGGTCTCCTCATGGTTCACAAGGGTACCTTTCAAGTCTGGTTTATACAGAAGATGCTTATATGATAAAAGGGTAGAACCTAAAGCAGGAATACAGTACTGATTGTGAGGTGGAAACAAATCTGCTTATAGAAGCAATCCATGTGGAACCTTGATTGTAGAAATCTTTAACACTTCTGTTATTGGAACAGCTGAGAATATAGCAGGAAATCTCCAATGAACAGCTATTTTTTCTACCAGTCCTGAAAACTAATGTTTTAGTATAAATCTGTCCTTTCCAACACATATTGCATCCCCTCAGGGCTAGCTCCACTGTGTAGGCAGATTAAGTGGTTGCCTATGGCAGCAGAATGTTAGGCACAGCAAAATGTTTAGAGACTGTTTATTGTGTGACCGTAAGCTGGGTGAAGCAGACATTTTCCAGTGTGTTGAGGGCTACAAAAACCCTGGAGACATCACCAGCTTCCCCGGTTCTTCTGCATACAAGTGAGCAATAAAAATGCGCAGAGTTTCACAGCAAGGAAATCGGTCCTGTAAATCACGAGTTCAGCGATAGAGAATAGTGAAAACCTGTACCTTTTAATAAATAGATAAAAAGAATATTGAGAAATCCAATGCTGTAGCATACCATTGAGTGTGTTTTGTACTCTAACCTTCAACAGAGTCAGAACTGTGTCATTTGTATGTCAACCTATAAAGAGCTACAGGGTCATGACCTTGAACTTTCAGCCATGGAGTATTCAGGCAACTGCTGAGTATTTGAGAAGGCACTTGCCAATACCAAAGTGGAATGAATATAAGTATGAATGTTTATTCATGCTAAGAATCTGACCACGGGGACTTTTACTCACTACACTTCCTTTAAAAGAAAATTGAGTCACTATTAAGGACACACATTAAAATTTTATCTTAGCAGAGCAAATGTTAAACGTGGAGAAAGGATGGCCAAAGATGAGAATAGAGCAGCAGGAAAAAAGGGGATATATTCTTTCTGTAATGGCATCTGCTCAGCCTCCCGTGCCAAATCTGATTCTCACAATGCGCTTCACCGTTGCCCTTTCTGCTTGGTTTATACCTGCAGTCAGTGTGGTCGTGGGAGTGCTGTATTGGTCTAAACCACGAGCCTTCAGCACTGCATGGTACTCACCACTCCATCCACAACAGATATTTCTATGCTAGTAGGTACTAAGTATGTTTTCATTACTTTTATTCAGTAATTAATGGGACAATGACTGCATCAGCCAGTGCAAGTTACCAGAGAGGTGCTTAGGCACTTAGAAGAACCATGCCACTTAAGAGGGTGATGTGGGACAAGCTTGTTTGACAAACATAACTGCAAGGTATAATTGACTGCCGTGAATCAGATCTGTGGGTAGTATCATTGCTGAGACTGTAGTTTCTGTCAGTATGTTCATGATAGTTTTCCAGTAGTAGCTGACTTGCCATGGCACGGATACTTATGGCACCACAGGGCTCACCGCCTGGGGACTTATCCCAGCTGCTAAGCACGCTGAATGCACGCCTTTGTAACGACACCAGGGGACTATGCCGGCCAGCTCGCTTACGCTAGCCTGAAGTAACCAACACAAACCACAGGGATTAAGCTACAGAAATGCACCCCAGTCTAGAAGCAATCCACACCTCTAGGAGACAAGGAATTTCTAAGCACCTTTCTTTCAGGCTGAAGTAATTAAATGCCCTCTGGTTTTATTGGGAGCTGGAGTCTATAAGAATCCACTGATGTAACTATCCATAGGCAAGGCTGCACGGTTTGGGCTAGGAGATGTCCCTAGGACAGGAATAAGACTGTTTTAAGAGAAGACAGGGGAGGGCAGTTCTAAATACCTCCTGCAATAGATAGTTTCCTTGGAAAGCAAGTATTGTATGCTGTCTGCTTTCAAATTAATATCCAGGCCTCTTGGACTTGGTGTCTTAAATGGCACAGACCAATTGCAACCGAAGGAATTAGAGGGTGGATTGGTGGTGAAGGTGTACCTGTTCATTTGAAGTACAGTTTGCGGTATAAAGTAGGGAAAAGAGCAGTGAATCAGAACAGATTGCTTTGAACAAGTAAAGGGTAGAAAGGCAGACTTGCATTTCTTGTCTGGCTGCTTCTTCTGACTTTTAGGGAAGAAAATTTCATGGACAAACAAGTCCAATAGAACTGTATTATCAATTGGACTCCATAAAAAAAAAATCCAGTAATTCCATAGGTAACTTCTTCAGACAAAAAAGACCAGCAGAGCAAAGCAATGGCACAAGCACACTTGCTCCTAAAGTTGATCAGGGTTGGCTGAGGAGCGGCTCCTGCTTTGCTTGCAGTTCCCCGGCAGCCCTTAGCGGGGCTGCTGGGGCTGGACTGAACCACAGGATGTGGAATAAATAAGCCAGCAGCCTGGTGCACTGTTCCACGGTGGGACATAGTTGCCTGCCCATCCTGTTACACATCGGATGTGGAACCCCATGGCTGCTTTTTTCTTGACCCTGTATGCCTGCTGGACCCCTGCTATGTAAAGATTTTAATGACTGACTCTTGAAGTCAATAAATCTACCATAGAAATGACCAGTCAGGTAACAAATGGCAGGTTTTCTGCCATTATTCAGCAAGTTAATTCATTGAAAAGTAATTTCCTCACCCCTTGACCAGCTCTAACAATCAGTTCCTTTAATTGAATTGTTGTCTCCTCTCACCAGCCTAATTATGACATATAAATTACTATTTTTGGCTCAGATGTGCAGCTGCAATGGTAGGGTTAAAACCTGAAGTGAATCAGTGGTTTGCTTCAGACACCAAAAGGGCCAGGATTTCACTTAAGGTTCAAAGCTCTGACAAATTTCATTAATAACTGCATGGATTTGTTGACTTCTTCAAATAAAGCTAAAAGATTTTAGAATATTAAATCCAGCTATCAGAAATGCATTGTTTCTCTTCCTGTGGATCACTTTCACAATATTTATTTTAGCAGTGAATATAAAATCTAAAAAACAAAAAAACCCACAAAAAAGAAACAAATTAAAAAGGATTCAAGAAAAAGAAAACTAGATTTTATTTTCTATATACCTTGCTTCTATATTCTAGCATTTTCTAAATGAAGTTCTGAATTCTTATTTCAGATTTTTTTCTCCCTCTGGAAGTGCTATAAATCTAAAAAAAAGTAAAGTTTAAAAAGGATTAAATAATTCATACCAATAAAAAATATACTTCAGCCAAAATGGAAGGTTTCAGATCATGTAAATTTAATATTGTAGGGTTTTACCAAAACAATTTGGCAATTTCTGTTTCACCTCACCTTGGTCTGAAATTTATTCTTGCTACTCATTCATTTACTGGCCTTAAAAATTATATACTCTTCTATCTCTAATTCTGAGGAGTCACAGATACTGCTTTGGACCTATACACACTGCCCTGAATGTGCCTCTTTGGAAGTAATAGAATCTTTTCTGAATGTCATTTGCCTTCTATGCATAAAAATTCTCCCCCACAGATGGAAATTTCAGCTATAAAAAATCTTGAGTGAAGGAAATTATAGTGTTATGGCCTAACTTTTATGTAGCAAGTTCAAATTCACAAAATTGATTTATTTTTAATTTATCCCACCCCCTTCACAGGATCCAGACCGCATATGCAGGGCACTTTAATTTCTCTCCTTTCTCAGAATCTGAACCTCCCCTAGGAACAGTTCCTTTACGCTCATTATGCATCTCCAGGGTACACAATTCAAACAAGAGTTACCTTGTGCTAACAGAGTGTTGATTTGCTTGTGCTCACGAAAGCAAGGAGAGTCCTTTTCAGGACGGGAGCAGGGCAGGCGGGTGGGGGATGCTCTAGTTTTTTAATTAAAATATTCTTTCAATAACATTGTAGAGCTGTTGAATGCCTGCAGATTTTTCTCTTCCATACTTTAATATTTCTAAAATGCCATTCACTTATGAAAATAGAAGTTTCTTTTCAACACAACTTCTATGAAGGAGTTGTCTTGAAGGTTACCATATTATTTATGGTAAAAAAATATCACTCTCTGCTTTTCCTCAATATTTTTTTTCCTCACCCACAGCATACTGTGATTTTTAAGACTCAGTCCTTACTCTCTACTCATGCATAAACATTTACAGAACTACGGCCTTCAGCCCCAATTCTGCAAAGATCCAGTCTGTCCCTAAGCCAGTAGATATAAAGTGGTTACTGTTAAGCACAAGATTTAGAAAACCTCTAAAATTCTGGAGTAAGGACTGTATTTTACAATTTCTCTGAAGCATCTCTCTGAAATGCATTGCAGTACTTTAAAGTAATTCTCGCTATGGGATATTTTTCACATTTATAATAACTCATAGTCTCCGTAGAGCATCCCAGCTTTCTGCTGTTCTTTTAAACAGTCATTAGACTACTTCAGAGGTGAATAAAAAATGTACTCCTCCTTAATTCTAGTAGGAACCCTGAAAAGTGTGTTGTCTTTATGCCACTTGTTATGCATTATTTCCCCATATTTCTTCCCTTACTCTTCAGTTCTAAAAATCTACAGATTTACTTTCTTAGATTGCATGATATCTTCTCCATATATAAAAATACTGTTTTGTCTGAACCCAATACATTATTCCTTCATTTGTCAAAAAGTTCCTATTTCCATTCCTAGAGGGGGGAAGCCAGGGGCCTAATGAATAAGTAGAGTTGCTGGTGAGAGTGGCCAAGGGCAGGCAGGGTTGGGGGAATGCACGCCTGTGGACCAGGATGGTCAGAGATGAGCCCTGAGGAAGGCTGCAGGAGCTCAGGGGTATATTTATCAGTAAAATCACAAGCAGCAGTCAAGCATTTAGCACTGAAGTGATCTGCCAGAATATTCCTTATAAATTGGGTTTGCCTGTTCTCAGAGGCAGATGAGTAATCCTTTGCAGGCAATGGTAGCTGTGTTAGCTTTCTGCTTCCATCTTCCATTCATCTCTTTGATCACACAAATATTGCTTAGGTTATGGCAAGCGAGTAGGATTCCGGTGTGGTAGCCATGATCAGGCTTAATTTGACCATGTGTTCCCTCTGCTTCCCTTCAGCAGGCTAAAAATATATTCCAACACCATTGTACAGATATCATAAAAATGACACTTGAAGAGATTCTGACAACAGTCCAAATTCATGGCAAATAATTGCATTTGCAAGTGCATCACGAAGCAAAGAGTATCATCAAGGCTTAGGGGTAGACCACCTGTCTTCAGGAGCTTCCATCAGCAGCAGCATACTGACCTAAAAGGCAAGATCAGTAGAGGTAGCGGGATCAAGCAGTCAACAATAACAGTAAAGCATTTTTGATAATCATGATGGCCATCAGTACAACAGAGAACCACTCCTGGTAAAATAAGAATTGGAAAGGGGCAGAGAATATGGTCATGACTCTCGCAACTAAGGAAGTCCCAGGTGACTGATGTGTATGTGACTTCTTGATGCATGTGAGACACAAGTGGCATGGACCAAAAACCTTACAAGAGATAAATATTGCCTCCTAATTCATAGCGTAGATGCCAGCATTCCCCAAACCTCTCTGCTGGCAAAAGTGGAGCAACACAAGTCAGGAGCTGCCATCTTCCAAACAAAAAAGGCTGTTTTCATCTCAATGCTAAATCGAGCATCTTAGGATGCTCTGCTGCTTTGCCAGACACACTCAGCAAAGACCTCCATGAACATTGCCTTTTCACTTGAGCATTCTCCCTTCACTAGTGATCTTCCCATATTTCCAGAGTGACACTCTGCACAGGCATAGTTTTTCTCATGGCGGCAGGTGTTGCACAGAGTCAGAGCCACATGCTTTTCAGCCTTGATTGTGTTGTTTCACGAGCAGAAGAACAAAAGCCTAGCAATACATCTGGCTCTTCTCTTGCTCTTTCTTCTCAGCTTGTATCCTTTGTCACTGGAAAGAAAGTAACACTTCTCCCAGAAAAGCCTGTTCACACACAATTTCATCACCTGATTCTGCTGGGAAACGGCAACCTTCACAGGCCTTGCCAAGAACAGACCCACGTGGCAGCAATACAGAGGCCTGGAGCTGGGATCAAGGACGTAGAAAGCTGCAGACCTGGGTGTGCTCTGGACAGCAGTGCAGTGCAGATGCAAACGCATTCTCCTCATGCTGATCTTCCAGAGACCACTTTCAAAGATGGGGCTGACTATGGACACAGAGGGTCTGCCCTAGACCTGTGTGAAAACATGGGTCTGTGGGGCCCAAGCATGTTGTTCACAAGGGGCCTCCTCACCGCTGGCTGCCCATGAGCTTGAGATGTCTGCTACATTCATTAGTTCCAATGCACGTGTACAGCCTCTCAATTACATGAGCAATGCAGCAACCAAGTGAGCTGAAGTTAGGAGGTAACTCAATCTGGCGTGTTGGGCAGCCATATTATCAGCCAGCATAAATATCACATCATGCACCCTGGCTAATTCAACAGAAATACATAGCTGTAAAAACATGTGCTCGTACCTGACCTAAGCTTGTGGTAGCTAATGCTCAGTCTAGACTTAACAACTGTAGGACCATGACTTTAGTCATTCTTTGCAGAGTGCCAAGGGCAGGTGGGGTGGGTTGACTTTCTTTCTCCTATTTTCCACATAAACCCAACATGAGAGGGCTCAGCCAAGTACATTCCCAAGGCCATATGTATAGATAGGTTTCCCGAACACAGCTACACAAAGTAGTGGCATGTGCTACAGTAGGTTACTTGGAACATATAGCAATTCAGCATTACATGGCTTTCAACACATTAAAAAAAATGCAAAGTGGAGTAAAATAGGCATGTAGGAAGTTTAAATGGACTCTTAAGATCCTAGTTTACTGAAACCCCTGAAGTTAATCCCCAGTGTCTGCATACTAATACTGTTTATAGCACTTAAAGTTTGTTAGGTTTTTCTCTGATTATTTAAGGACTAATCAAAATTGTGACTTCACTCTGGGAGGTTTTGCACTTTCCTCTGATGACTAATGACATCCCAAACAAATCTGAATACAGGCATTTTTCTGTGGTTTTTTTTTCCTCCTCTTAGATGGATTAGTGCTGTCATCAGCAGGTGTGGGGAAAACACAGAAGCCCAAGCACCAAGTATAACAAGTAAGCAAGAACTGCATTTAAATTAATTTGAAATGCAAAGGTAGTGAGTCACCTCCTAAGCAGGATTTTTGATTGCTGGAGCATTGTGGTTCCTCACCAGGAAAGGATAACTGATGCCCAGACTGGGGATTGTCTCTCCTGGCCTAATACTTACAGAATTTTTTGAGAACTATTCGCATCTGTAACATGAAAATATATAGATGTATTTCTGCTATCTGCTATCTAGCCTAATATAAAGTTCTGCTGTTGTTGTGTATAAATATATATATAACATATATATGTATAAAACAACAGCAGAACTGTGTTATGCCCATTCCAATTGTAGAGCTACAGTGCAAACATCATCTGTGCTTTAATAATATTTACCATTAGCATCTTCCTTGTCTGTTCCCTTAGCTCATGCTGGGTCCCATCCGCACTAAGACAATGCAGCATAAACAGCCTTCAAAAGCCTCTTCTACACATGAGCTACAGTAGCAAACTACAGTAGCCAATGTCCCAGGTGATGCTCCTTTCATCATGAGTTATACTCATTCGACCTCTTACCTGTCACGTTTGACTTTGATCCACTGATTTTGAATGCATTTAGGGAAGGCAAATTATGCGTGACCTACTTTTTAAGCTGACGGTGTTTTACCTAACCACGGGTGCCTGAGCACCATCACCCTGTATTTAATTTTGGTGCCTTTGATGAGTCAGTTCCCTGCTGCCTGCCCTGCCAGGAGTGCTGGGACCACAGGGCTCCCCGTCACATGAGGCAGAGCAGGCGAAAGGGTGAAGTCCGGGGGAGTCATTAGCTGGTCATTAGCTAATGACAGTAAATTGATCCACTAAGTCCAGACAGCCTTCCCCTACTTGTATTAGGTGTGTCTAATTCACCAAGGCGGCCAAGAGGATTATGTAAATTGAAAATTTACTTACCTTGGGGAGGGATCTCGCCTGCTGCCCACTGGACAGACGCTGGGGGCAAGCTGCAGGAGGCAGGCAGGCAGGCAGGAGCAGCAGCAGCAGCAGCACAGGCTCAGGGCAGAGCCCAGGGGCACGCATGGCCCTCACTGACCCACAGCTCTTGCCTGACCACCTGCCAGCCCACCCAGCAGCCTTTAGCATTTTTCCCAGGTGGTCTGCCCAGCACCTGCCAAGCATCTTTCTCACTTATCCCTGCAGTGGTTGGCAGAGTCAGGCTCTCCCTGAAAACATCCCACTGCCCTCTGGGTACTTCCATCAGCTGTGTCCCTTCCTATGGGGCACAGGAACAAACCTCCACTCCTGTCTCAGTCCAGGTCCTTGCACCCCTGCAGTTCTCAGACACCCACCTGCAGGGGTGTCCCTCCCACCGCTAACACATCTCTGCAGCCCAGTTCCAGGTGGGAGGGTACATTCCTCTTCTCCCCATCCCTCCTCATCCCCTCCACCCCTGCCTCAGGTCTGGTCTTCGGACACACACTGAGCTGATGATCATACACACAAGCCTAATGACAGGACTGTTTTCAACCATAGCTAGAGTAACACCCACAAAGGGATGTATGCCTTTGACACTTGTGCAGTGTCCACATTTTCACATTTATTTCCACATAAATAAGAGTTCCAGGGTAGTCTGAAGCAGATGTACATTGATGCCCTTTACCAGTGCTTTGGAATTAGAAAAAGGCTTGAAAGTAACTGTTCACTGCCAAAATGACATAGGGGAGGGCATACGGAAAGTGAAAATCAGAGGCTCTTACATTTTGTTTTTTAATCAAAGCCTTGCAATTCATCATTTGAAGTATTCTTATAACTATCAAAATATATTCCAAGTGCTTTTCACCACAAATGTTGATCATTATGCAGGCACTACAAAGTTTATAAAGATTATACCTGCAGTTCCATTGCCTGTATCCCAGGGATGTGAGAAATACACACACACACAGAGTGCAAGCACATCACAAAAAGCCACTTTCCAGGAGAAATCAGAAGCTTTATGCAAATTCTTTCAAGTGATGAGAAATATTTAAGCCATTGAACTGCAGTAGGAACAAATAAATGCAATATCATTAGAGTTACAAATTATTTTTTATTTTTATGTTCTTTTTATGTTTATGTTATAAACCCTGAATATTTAAGGACTGCAGGGCAAAGATGTAGTAATTCTTTGAAACAGCAGGGAAAATTAAAATAGGGAGGAAATAAGACTTCATAAAATATGATGAAAATTCAGAGAGGATTTACACAGAGGAGCTGGTGTGTGTTCTCCTCTAGCCCTTGTAAAATGTATACGTTGTGGTCAGATTCCCCAGTTTAATAAGTTTCACCATTCCTAGTATTTCTCTTTACGCCTTGGATTGCCAAACAAGTAATTACATGAGAGCTGCAGTTTTCATTTCTTAAGAAAAAAGTCTTTTCCCAGTCCTTAGAGATGACTAAAATTTCCCAAAAGAATAAATCGCAAATGAAAAGAAAAAAAAACTGCGTCATTTTTAAACAATTCCGCATTTTGTGCAGAGGCACTCCTATACTGACTTTTGTGCAAACCCATGCTGTCACATTTATCACTTCAGTCCGTGGTTAACTCAGCCAAAGGGCACACTACAAGAAAGTGCAAATGCTATTGATGTGGGCTCTTTTACAAAGTGTGTCGGACTGACTTGCACCTCATAACCAATGCGTGGCTCACACCATTTCATAGCACCTCTTGTCTAGAGCTGCAGTTTCCCAAGCAGGATTCATTCCTGAGTTGGAAGGAGATGAAGGAAAGACAGGAAACTCTGTGGAACGTATCCATATAGATGACAATGCAAAATTGAGGTCTCAGTGCATTAAGATTTCATACTACTAAATTTCCCATTTATTGTCCTTTGATTGTGGTGAAGACTTATTACAACAGTAATGAATCACAGAGCAAAATAATATTACCACAATCCCATTTCCATTCATATCTGATGCTACCCTGTATTTAGAAGAACCCCGTGGAGCTTGAGGTCTTCTCTAACTTTTGCTGAGATCAGTTTGTAGCCATGAATCTATTGCCATTATTCCATTTACTTCAGAGATATAATCCAAAAGAAACAGTGCATAGGTCAAGATTTTTCAAGCAAGCTTCTTATATTCACAGACATCTCCTTAATATATTTAGGCTCTCAATAAAGAATTTTGTAAAACCTAGTAGGATTTCACTGTATTTTTTTGCCTGAATTTAACATCAGCAGCAAACTGATCATAATGTTGTTGGGTTCATGATGTGCTTACAATGAAAGTTGAGTTTAAAACTAAGCTCAGATTAAATAAATAAATCTGATATGCCACGGTCTTGAAGCAACTTTCATATGGAATTTTTAATATACATTCAGCTCCGAAACAGGGACAGATGGTATTTTCAGGACAGTGCTTTAATGAAGAATCCTTAAACTGCTGTCTTGATAATTCTTAATTTCCACGTATGCCACTGAAGATTTTCTAGATTTCTGAAATGTTTATTTTAAAAAGTACTTATTTTTACCATGTGCAGTACTGAGGCAACTGCATTCACCCTGAGGAGGGAGATAGCACCCCTCTGCAGTGCATTATGTGATGGCTTCCTTAACCATGCACAGTTAATTACCTCACCTGCACTACATCTACTAATCATACTATACTTCAAACTCCTTAGGGCACACGCTATTATTTTCTTCTCATGTTTCTCAACTCTTTCAGGTCCCTTTAGACTTACTTCTGTCTTTGCTAATGTTTACAGCATCTTCCAATTTAGCATCACCTGTGATTTTTCTCAAAGTGCTTTTTACTCTTTCTTCCAAAACGCAAATCAAAATATTCCGTACAATCGGTTTTCACACATGCACTCACACTGATACATAAGCACACATTTTTACAGAAAATCATTTAGCTCTGTCTTTCTACTGCAGTGCACTGCTGCTTACCACTGGTTTGCAAGGGGGAACTTTGTGCTGCTTTGTTTGTTTGTTGGGTTTTTTTTAAATAACATTGAATTAACCTATTCATTCTGGGAAACAGCAAGGAAAGCAAAAAAAAATCATTTTAACTTATTATAAATGACATTCTGAAAAGACTGTCTAAAATAAAGAATTAACTAACTCGTAAACAACACTTTCTGCCACCTTCCTCGTGAACTTTGGTATCAAATTATTGCTAGAATGGAATGGAGGAAAAAAAAAACAGGAGAAAACCTCATTGTGAATCAGCACTTTCCTTGGTTAAGTTCAGCAGTAATTCTTAAGTAACGGGGTCACTAGTAAATGATGACAACTGCAGTCAGGCCTCTGGTGCTGTAATTAGCAACTATTTGTGGAGCTCAAAATACTTCAAATCAGATAAACAAACTAAGGATCTAGGTTCTTTCTATGTAAATAAATAGGAAAAGAGGCAGATGTAGCCATATAAATACATGACAAGTAGGCAAAATAGCCATTTTAAAATGCAGAGCAAGTAATACCAATTTGTAAGTTATCTGAAATTCAAATTTTTGTTAAGAGCTTGCTGATTCCAAGAAAAGACAGTTGGCATTTTGATTATAACTACTTCATTTATTGGCTTAATGCTGTATATAATCTTTCTAAAACAAATACACCAAATTAATAATTACACAAACTCCTGCAATGCTCCCAAAACAGGATTCACTGTAGCTCAGCTTGATGAGTGTGTATTTTTTTTTCCAAGCAATTAAACTGTATCCTTTAAGATCATTAAGGCTCAGGGTCAGACCAGGCTCTTTATTCTTTTAAACAGATGTTTGGGGGATCCTGGATGCCCTTTTTTTTATCACCTTCTGCTAATTACTATCTGCCTATTCTCTCCACTCCCTGGCTTCCAAGCAGCCGGTGGGCCCCTGGATACCATCTGCTCAAAATTCTGGTCCCTGCCCTCTGTTAGACCTCACTAGACCTTAGTCTTTTTTCTTTTCCATTATGGAGATCGTGCATGCATTAGGTGGGTCATGTTCTTTTTGCTATACACAGTGGCACGTGCCAATGCCCTTGAGGAATCAGCTGCAGGGCTAAATTTACAATTGGCTTGCTTCCCCCAAAACAACATTAAGCTTTTGTTCTCCCACTCACAATTTCATACAATTACAGATATATAAATAATTGTCTGCTTTAGATTACAATGACATCTTAAAATATCTTTTTAAAGCAACAGAGCTTAATTAAATGGAGAAAGGCTACAAAAAAAGCTGCAAAAATTTACCATTTTTAACTACCTACTTTGAATCTCTGAATTTAGGCAGATTTCTCAGCTTCCTCTGAACAAATGCTAAAACATGCCACTTATCTCAGACACAAGCTACCTCTCTCCACCACCTCATTTCTGTCAATTTTTTAACTAAGAAACAGGGAATATCAAGCTGAAATAAAAAGGAAATTAGTCATGTTAAAGGGCATCTCTCCAGCATGGCTTGCAGCTTCTAAAGGTGGTAGAAGGAATTCCCCTGGTAATAGACTTCCCTCCTTGCTTTGGTTGTCACTGTCACCATACAAATTACTTCATGTTGGTCATACACTGCAGACTACAGAAAGAGATTTAAGGCGATTTGAAAACAAAGAGCAGAGGCTGTTGCTTCCTGTACTGCTGTTATGATTAAACCCTAGAGACCATTTTAAGACTATGTTATAATTTGCACAGCTTTTGTATAACATATGAGTCTTTGGAGCATCCAACGGTTCACAGTTGGTTGACTGTCTTGCTTGAACAATTATAAAAAGGCATTCACTCCCACAGAAGAGATCTAGGTGAAAGCCTATGGATCAGCCTTCCAAAGCCAGTGGCAGTATCACTTGTCGGGGTCATAAAATCTTCTCTTGCACTCTCACAATTCTGACATGTTCTGCAGGATTCATCTACAGAGAAAATGTTTATATTTAAATTAATTTAGGTTCAACTGTACTATCCCTGTCAGCATAGATTGCTATCATTATCCATACCAAAATGGATTGCTATTATCAGCAAACTTTTGATTGTTTCTGACTGGCAAGTCACAGCCACTCAAAGCTGATGCTGTTGGAATAAACAATGCTGTAAATTGCATAAATGTCATTTAAACACAGCATACTATATTTGATTCCATTGCCTGCTCCCCATGTGCCAGCCCACCTCCACCAGACTGATTTTGATAGTCCAAAACCCCTTCCTTAAGCAAAAAGCCCATCTAATGGGAAAACATTTTTCTTTCTCTTCCAGACTGTGCATTTTCTCCAAAATATAAACACAATTTCTATCTTGTGACACAGAAGATCTTGTTCTGGGCAAACGTCATTTTCGAACTTGTGACATGTTTGTAATGATAAAGTGTAAGCACTTTCCTCTGAGCCACAAATGGTTTGAAGTAAGAACCCATTCCAAGCCTATTGATGTCATTTAAAAGACCTGTATTGACTTCAGTAGGCTTTCAATCTGCTCCTGGTAATCTGTCTCCACAGACAGAGGGATAAAATACCCAGGATAAATTGTATGTCAGCTGCTTTGATTATGAAATGTTTAAAGTTTATGGTCTCAGGAAACATAGTGCTTAGGAGAGGATGCTCAGTCAGAGCTTCAGTGTTTGTCCTATATGACTGGGAGTTTTCTGGCATAAAACTAAAAACCAGAAACACAACAGACATATAGGGTTTTCTGGTTTTCTTTGTTTTCATGACAAAAAGTTGTCTTGGTTCCAATGTAAAAGTAACAAAAATAATGCCACAACTTTTCCCCATCTTAGAATAAAGGTTCCATCATGTTATCTTCTTCAATGTTACTGTTTCTATTTTGAATGTCACTAATATCATAGCAGCAGGTCAGAATGAATAACTTTATAAATTTTGGAAAAGTGATGGAAACAGTTTTCACAAAAAAAGCTTCCTTAATTTGTGCTAAAGCATTGCTTTAGGTAATGTTACAAAAAATTATTTTTATTCTCAGAAGTTCTTCTGGATGTTTTTGTATTTCAGTGTAACTATTTTGCATATTGAAATACATTTTTGGGTAACATTTTAGGATAACATTTTTAAATAACCCATGGTTAGGAAAATAAGTTTCATTTTCAGGAGTGACTTCACAATCTCAATAACAATAAGGTTCCTTTAGCAGTATTGTCAAAGTCTCTAAGTGAGATGGACTTCTAGGATCTGATCCAACTCATTTAACATAGACACTTAACTTGCCCTTAAGTTTTAGGTATCTAATGAACCGGATCTTCTGAAATGCTTGCTTCAGTTCCCTCTGTAGACAATACGGAAACCCCAGAATCTCTGAAGGTCTCCAGGGAGAAAGTCCTGTCCTTGTCGTAGGACCACATGTTAAAACTCTCTAGGTTCAATGAACATAAGAAGAACAGAACAGCATCCAAAATGATGAACCCTAGAGAGAGTCAGAGTATATTTGCTTAAAATCAGCACTATCTTAACATTCCCTTACATGGTTTTCTTGTAGTTGAAAGCTGAGACAAACTGGGAGACCTTGCTTCCGTCTGCATTTTGCCTATCCTGAGAAGCTGCATAATTGTATTTATACATGAGAGACATAAGAATTTTAGAAAATGTTACTGAAAAGAGCCTACAAATCTGGACATTCCATCTCCTACTCTAATCACTGTTAAACCTGCCAGTCCTGAGAGTTCAAAAAAGAAGCTAACAAATGCTGAGTCTGCATTTTCACTCAGGTCTAGCTATGCTCCACATTTGCCTTTAATATTTATGAAGAAAATTGAGAATATATTGCTTCAGAAATGTTTGTGTACCATACAAAGAAAACGAAAGACCTCAAACACTATCCTTGGGAATTAGATCTTTTATATAAATGAATATATTCAAAGAGTTCAGGTATAATAATGTCAATCTGAAGGATGCATATGTTTTCATTAAAGATTTACAGCTGAATTTGTAATGAAAGTGGAACAATATTCTGAGGGCATGTTGTAGCTTATTTACCTATTAATTTGATCTATGCTTGTCCTCAATTCTCAGTCAATTTATTTGAAGGTTCATTCGAGACTTGGAGTATGTCTAAGTACTGTTATGCCTGTGATCACTGTCACAGGTGAACATCCTGTGAAGCTGGACCTCTTTTTGCATGGTGACTCTTGTCACATGGTGAAAAGATGTGGAGACTTTTCAGTATTACCTTAAAAGAAATGAACACTCTTCCTATTTATAGCAGTTGGGGCAGAGGAAGCACACAGGTCTTCCAAACGTTAAGATTCTTGAAACTTCACTGGATAAAGTGCCAACAGGTACAAGAAAGCAGATGTGAGCAATGGTCAGAGAAAAGGAGAGTGCTGGCCACCTGAAAATCATCTCAATTTTGTTTCCAGACATATCTTTATACCCATTATTGACTGGGCTCATGCTCAGCAAGAGACTCTTATGTAAATTAATGTTGAATCCTTAAGCAATCACACAAGAAGGCTTTCACCTGCTCCAGGAGGTGGGCATGGGAACTTGGGGAACAATACACATAAGATCCATCATCTCACCTATTCTTACACGTCCAGAGCATACACAGCTACATCGGAGCTAGTCATCATATGTTCCCATTACAGCTGATGAAGGAAAATTAACATCTTCAGGGTGTAGTTCATCTAGTCTTTATTAAACTGCTAATTCAGGATGAAAATAATGGTTGTAGCTGGCTAAAATTATTAGGTCCCCATGGCTATCAAGGCAGTCTAAGTCTATGTGTTAATGTTAAATGACTACTGCCCACAGCATGTGGATTGTCTCAGGTCTCTTCTTGGCAAGTCAAATTTCTTATTAACAGCCTTTTCAAAAGTATTCTATGTAGATAATGGGCAAAGCCTATCTTTACTGTCACATAGCAGGCAGAAGGGGTTTCTTCCTCCTTCCTAGGAATAAGTTTAAATGTGGGGCAGGGGAGAAAAAGCCTTGTTTCATTTTTGTGTTCTTGAATAATGGACAGAGACCAATTCCTCTGATTCAAGAAGATGGAGTAACCAGAGCTTCCCGGTACATTTCTGCTCCTGTGGGAGAAGCACTTTAGTGCACAGTCAGCATCCTGTGTGCTATTTCTTACTTAGTCTTATTCAGTACTTTCCACCAAAATCACATTGATTTCTATGTCTTTAAACGGAGCTTTAGAAGACATATGGCTTAAAGGATAGCACTGCTTGGGTTCCCCGTAGTGTAGTAATACAAATTCTGGACACATGGGTTGTTCTTTGATGACTTACTTTATTAGGTTTCCAAATCATGCTGATGCCCAGAGGGTGTGAATAGAATTGAAATAGCTTTACACTGCCACAGGAGAGTTGGGAAGGCCCCATTTTATGAGGCCGAGGTTAACACTAAAATAACATGTGACAGATGGTCACTTTTTGCTACCCATCTTACTTGACCAGTATTTTTGTAACAGACACAACCAATTCATTTCTCTTTTCTCAACAGAGAATAAATCCATACAAAATATTTTAACTGATGACTTATTTCAGCTTTACTGTTTCTAACCACAGCTGAGGAGGAAAAATTATATACTGGCAGGTCAGTAACATTTACTGGAACATTTTCTTAATGAAAAACAGTTGTTGACTATTTGTTTCATCTCTAAGAGTTTTTTGTTTCTATATTTACAAATTTATTGTTTTGACAAAAGTATTCTACCATTCTGCTTTCAATATGTAATTAGTTTTATGGTAGTTAAGATCAAATTGTCTGTTTACTCCAATATCCTGTTTCTGGCAGTAGCCAGTGGCAGATGCACAGGGAAAGATAATCAGAAACTTGATAGGTAGTGAATGCTCCTTCTGCTCATTTACTTTCTCAGTTTCTGGAAATCAGAGGTTTATGAGTTCCTGAGCTGGATGTTTCATGTAAACCTTTGTGGCCAAGACTTATGCCATGAATTTGCCTAATCCCCTTTTCAATTAGTTTATATTCTGACTATGACAACATGCTGTGGCAACGAGTTCCACAGTTTAATTACATATTATGGGAAAAAATTGCTTCTTTTTGTTTGTTTTAGGCTTGCTGGCTTATGATTGCACTGAATAGTCTCCCTATTTTCATGTTACAAGAAACAGTGAATAACTATTCTCTGTTTAGCTCCTCCATAGCCCTCACATCACTTAGCAGACTGATCATATTAACTTGCACACATTTTAGTACATTTTTATTCCAAATTAGCTTTTGTGATTGTCTGCAACATTTTTTTTTTTCTTCTCTTGGACCTGGTGGAAGTGATCACTAAGCTGCTTTCCATCATTTATCAGCAGTCCTGGCTAACCAGGAAGGAACCGGCTGACTGGAGGTTAGCAAATGTGATGCCCATCTACAAGAAGAGACAGAAGGAGGATCCGAGGAACTACAAGCCTGTCAGTCTGACCATGGTGCCGGGGAAGGTAATGGAGCAGATCATCTTGAGCGCCATTATGCAGCACGTACAGGACAACCAGGTGATCAGGCCCAGTCAGCATGCGTTTATGAAAGGCAGGTCCTGCTTGACTAACTTTATCTCCTTCTATGACAAGATGACTCGCTTAGTGGATGAGGGAGGAAAGGCTGTGGACATTGTCTACCTGGACTTTAGTAAAGCCTCTTGACACTGTTTCCCATAGCATTCTCCTGGAGAAACTGGCTGCTCATGCCTTGGACAGGTGCACTCTTCTCTGGGTAAAAAATCTGGCTGCATGGCTGGGCCCAAAGACTGGTGGTGAATGGAGTTAAATCCAGTTGGAAGCCAGTCACAGGTGGTGTTCCCCAGGGCTCAGTACTGGGCCAGCTCAATTTAATATCTTTATCAATGATCCGGACAAGGAGATCAAGTGCACTCTCAGTAAGTTTGCAGATGACTCCAAATCGGTCGGGAGCGTTGGTCTGCTTGAGAATAGGAAGGCTCCACAGAAGGATATGGACAGGCTGGATCGATGGGCTGAGGCCAATTGTATGAGGTTTAACAAGGCCAAGTTCTGGGTCCTGCACTTGGGCCAAAACAACCCCATGCAAATCTACAAGCTTGGGAAAGAGTGGCTGGAAAACTGCCTGGCAGAAAAGGATCTGGGGGTGCTGGTCGACAGCTGGCTGAATATGAGCCAGCAGTGTGCCCAGATGGCCCAAAAGGCCAATGGCATCATGGCTTGTATCAGGAATAGTGTGGCCAGCAGGACTAGGGAAATGATCGCGCCCCTGTACTCCGCATTGGTGAGGTTAAACCTTGAATACTGTGTTCAGTTTTGGGCCCCTCACTACAAGAAAGACATTGAGGCACCAGACCATGTCCAGTCAAGGGCAACAGTTTGTGAAGGCTCTAGAGAACAAGTCTTATGAGGACTCACTGAGGGAAGAGGGGTTGTTTAGCCTGGAAAAATAAAGGAGACCTTATCACTCTCTACAACTACCTGAAAGGAGGTTGTAGCGAGGTGGGTGTCAATCTCTTGTCCCAAGTAACAAGCAATAGGACAAGAGGAAATGGGCTTAAGTTGCACCAGGGGAGGTGTAAGTTGGTTATTAGGAAAAATGTCTTCACAGAATGGGTTGTCAAGCATCAGAACAGGCTGCCCAGGGAAGTGCTTGAATCCTCATCCCTGGAGGTATTTAAAAGACAGTTAGATGTAGCACTTAGGGACATGGTTTAGTGGTGGACTTGGCAGTGTTACGTTAACAGTTGGACTCAATATCTTAAAGGTCTTTTCCAACCTAAACAATTCTATGTTTCTATGATTCTATTAATATTTCATTATTTGAAGTCCTAGTCTGATGGCACTAAGAACCACAGACTCCTAAGTCAAGTGTTTTATGAGAGGCAGTCATCCCCAATCATATTCTCAATCAGCTTGCTTATATTTCTCCTCTGAATTTAGAGAGGATAACATGTTTTGAATTACCTTTTAACAATAAAACTTCCTCCCAAGTGTACAGCCTATAGTGCTGTTTACCCTAAGCCAGTCCCTGAGTAACATCTGAAACAGGCATTAGACAAATTCCAATGGTTATGCCTCAGCATTTTCATGTTTTTCTTGGTCTAGTCTTTCAGTCAAGGTTACTTGAATCATCCACGTATTTCCAAGAATACAAATAAAAACAAGCCATTATGTCTTCTTCAAAATCTTAAAATCTTTCTTCTTGATGAAGATTTAAAAATGTCCCTCTCTTGAAGTCACTTCTGGTACTGTCAGCAGGATAAGATTTCCAAATTATTTCTCTTTTCCCATGCCATACCTTGTCTTTTCACCACAGTTCTTAATTCCACCCCCTTCAGTTCCACCCTTCTCAGCAATACTTTATTACTCTAAACCTCTTTATTATCCCCAGGTTTATTCTTTCTTCAGACCTGCTTCTCCTTTTTCTAGACCTCTCCAAAACAAATTTTCTGGGATGGGAAAAACATGGTATTCTCCCACACTCACCCAGGTTTCAAAATCTTTTATGCTTTACTGGAGAAACTTGCTTGACAAGGAAGGAAACACGCGCATGAAGGATTGCACAGATATCAACCACAAAGCACAAAGCACATGGTTAGGGGGCAAAACATACAGCTTTCTCCAGGAATAGAAAAGTGTTCCTCTCAGAACTGCTTCAGATGGATGTTCAGATAGATGTAACAAGCCTCAGAGAGGAAAAGGACGTCATCAGTCATCTTACTTAAGCATCAGTAGTTTGAGTAAAGCCTGCAATGCAGCCTTCCCATCCATTCATTATTCTGCTTAGCAAGGTGCTCAGAGGTCGCTTTCAGTTCAGAGTATAACCCTTTACAGCATGGATCTCACCATCTCTGCTTGCCCTTTTTTACATGCAAAAGCACAAGGAACAAAAGCTAGTAAGCAGTTTTGCTGTCAGTCTGTGGAATTAAGGATGACTGCCATTTTCAGTCTATCTATTTTGGAAAAAAAATGTCAAAAAGGGGATGGATTACACTTTGTTATTAAGCAAATATATGTAATTTTGTAATTAAAATTGGACTAAAATTATCTATCTGTTTTGTGAAAAGAAAGTGGAGAAAAGTGACCCCAGATAATTTTTTTCAAAATGTATTTGGAGAACTCAGCTGCAGAAAGAGCCAGAAAAAAACAAAAAAAACCCAAAAAAACCCAAACAACTGCAATGTGGGCAATGCAGGGAAAGGGGATCCAAGTGGATTCATATGCTGAAACAGAAGCAGCACAGAAGCTCGGTCCTTGAAGGTATGTTAGGTTAGAGAAGCGTGAAGGAGGCTGCTATAAAGGCCAGAGGGCTGAAGGCTGGCAGTTATAAATCTTAAGCATCAGAGTTGAGATGCTTGGGTCTCTCTGATTCAGGTCAGGGATGAAGCTGAACAAAAAACCTTCCCCTACCATGCAGCTGGAAAGTTCAAAGAATGAAGAATACAACCCGGCTCTGAGACCCGGCCTGCCTCTGGGGATCATCGTTACAGCCCTCCGTAGGCTGTGTTGCCTTCCTCTTGGCGTATGAAAGGGGTTACTGATCATCACAGCATTCAAACTCAGTTCCTGGCAACCTGAGAAATATCCTGTCATCGGCAGTGCACAACAGTTAACATAAAGAAACGCATTTTCACTGATAGATAACAGCTATCAAGCTCAGGAAGCACCAGTGGAGAAAACCTGGCTCCCTTGTGTGCAAATTTGTATAGCAGAATCAGATTTTTGTTTAGTTGTTTCAAAGCCCATCTATTTACTTCACTGTTGCTGAATGTTTGTGAAGTACATTAATACCTGATTCCATTATGCGGTATATTTTCTTTTTAGTTAGCATTTGTGGTAATAAGATAAATAAAGGAAATTAATACATGGCATTTACTGACTTAATGTTGTGGAAAACTGAAGATTTAGTGCCCTTCAAAATAAATGTAGACTTTGGCTTTACCTCAGCAAAATATTAACTCTCATGTCAGTAAGTCTTGATGTTCATTGCTTACTTTAATGGAAGCCAATTTCAGTTTAATCTAGTTTACAAAGAAAACTACATAATTTTATTTCAGCATCATAATAAAAAGCAGCCTTTTTGGAGAATCCAACAGCGCAAATTTTCATTATTATATCTTAGCCTCCTGAGAATTATTGTTTTCTCCTCCTGGAGTCGTGTTATTATGGTTATCTCTTCTCAACTTTGTTATGTTAAAAAAAAATGAATGATTCACACTTGCAGTTTCAGAAAAAATGCTTGAAAATATGAATCTTAAATGATCAAACCTAAAATGAGCCTGCAATTTGTTTGTTTTCAACTCATGACTTTTAAGCCAGTACCCTCATTTTTTAACACTGGGGATTGCAATTAAAAGAACAGGTCTTGCTTTAAAATTATTTTTAAAAGCACGAGATAAGAAATTTGTTTGTTTTGTCAACATATGATCATAAATGATTTCATAGATTAAAGTATTTATTGTGAAAACCTATATTTGGGATAAGAATATACATGACAAGTTAGACAATTTTCCTGAAGAGTGTATTATTCAGAGACATTATTCTTTAGCAGTTAAAATGGAGATTTACATGACTGACAAAATTCTAAATCTTGGCCATAAAATGTAGGTGAACAAAATCTTGAGAACTTCATACAGCCTCTACTCAGAAAATCTTCCATTATATTTATATGTCTTTGTATTACCAACTGAAATAAAAGTAATGTATGTTATGGCTATATTCAAATGGTCAGCTTCTAAAATATATCAAATTAATTAACTGTCATCAACCAAGTTACTATCCTCCAAATTATGTGCTAAAAACTTTTCTGGTAGGGCTCTCCTGGCCAGAAAGGTGTTACAGAAAGAGTAAGCTATGTGTATTGGAGGGACTCATTTTCCCAGTATACATGAAGGAGGGCTGAAAATCTGCTTTCCATGGCTCCTTCCAGCTTCACCTCAAGTGAGAGTGCTATAAGCACCCAACAGAGATATAAGGATGGGCACTAGTGTCTTAGTTTCAGCCCTGAAGAGAGTTTGCACTTTCAGCCTTATACTGTGAAGTAATGTCAGGATCAATGAATGAAATGTGTCTTGGTTAGCACATATCCTCCCCACATGCATAATGGATCAAACACCTAGGCTAGGAGATGCTATTTTTTCAAATCAATTGAGTAAATGAGGCATCAGGAAATCCTGGCATTAGAAAGTGAAATTCTGTAGCGTAATCAACTAACAAGGGAAAGTATAATAGTTAATAGAAAGCAGAATATGAAAGCATAATTAAATCTGGCATGCACATTGTCAAGTCAAATTATCACTTGGTTATGGAAAAATGTGGTAGGGAAGCATTTATGAAGGGCACGGCATAGCCTTAGTCTTCCTTTTAAGTGTTGTATAAAATTATAGCAAGATTGTGTTTTATTTAGACTGGCAGTGTTCCTAGAAAGCACTAGTTGTGATGCATGGAGCCTGAAATAGTGGCTTTTTATTTGTACTCAAAGCTCTAGAGTATTGTCTGTTCAATCACTTATAGATCAGGCTGCTCAGTAGCTTTCATAAGCCCTTGAACAGTGTGAATAAATTGTACTGACAATGCTGACAGCTCCATACCCTGTCTAAGAAAGGCCTGAAAGGCTTTAAACTTTTGCTTTTTCATTCACTGAAGGGTGGTCCTTGTGTACAATACATTGGTCTCCATACTTTACAAGGTTCCCCACTTCTTCCCACACACACAACTTTTTGGCAAAATGAAATAAGCTTCCTACCATTGGTTTCTAAAGAAAGCATTTTAAATCAATCTGTCTCTAAAAATAATTTAGAAGACCAAAGGAAAGCTATGTGAGCACAATAAAGTGTTGTTCTTAATAAATTCCTGGCTGGCAGGGGTCCAATTCCTCTGATATTTCTAATCCTTTCCAAGTTTGCTCCAGACAGAAATAAAAATATAATAGAATTTTCTTAAAATAGTATCCAGGCTACCAGTTCCAGCCAAACCCCATATTCAGACCTTCTTTAAAACAACTATCTTTTTATTTTTGGTTCCACAAAATTAATTTTTAATTCCCCAGTAAACTATTTTTCTTCTCCCAAATAAAGATTGCTTGGAGGTGAAGTCCACACAATTTCTGTGTAGCTGACAATTCACGATATTAAAAAGAGTGACAAACTTAACCATAAAGATATGGCAGTTGCAAGTTACTGCAACTAAAGAAATAAAACTAAATGTGTTGATAGCTCCAAGGCTCTGTCAATTACTCTTTTTTACAAAAATTTTAGCCACTGGCCATTTTGGAACTCCAGAGGCAGTTGCAATAGGGACACATGCCATACATTTATCACCAGGTTACCTACCTGCCTTCTTTCTTTTCTTACAGACATGTATTGATTAGAAACATGCAAGGGACTAGCAGTACTTTGAAGGTGGATAGCATTTTGAAGAGCTTTCAAAGTCCCACAGTACCACAGTATGCAACTGTCACTCCCTCGCATTCCATACAGCAGGAATTCCCAAATTTTGTGCACAGAGGATTACATTCTCAGCTTCCTGAGGGGCAAATAGGTCAATTTAATCTGCATGCAAATTGAGAAAGCTTATTATGCAGGGCTCTACCTCTACCTTTTTGAAACAAGGAGAACAGTTTCATCAATGTAATTCTATTACAGGAGAAATTCAGGAGCTAATGTCATCTTAGTTACTGATTTTCTCTCCTCTTTCACAGCAAAGGACAGCAGAAGTTCATCTCATTGTCTAATTTACTCTTTTGACCTCAACTTATTGCTACATTGGCGATCAGTATGTTGATATTTCTGCTTTCCCCTAAGGTAAGCCTCTAGTATTTCCTGTGAAATTCCATAACATCTGCCTCTGGGTTCAGGGTTTGCATGCTTCTGGAAAGTAAACTGGCTGCCTAATTTTTCTGCTAATCAATAGATGATAGAAGTGTTTTACTTTGGATGATGTCACACCTGCCTATAAACAAAACAGCTGGACCATCTTTCCCTGCACTGGGGTGAAAACCAGGAAATAATCATGTCGTGCTGTGCTTCATCCATCTTTTTGCTGTGTCCACCAGCTTTTTCACCTTAAAGTTTCATTGTGAAACCTTGGGTGCATACGTTGGCTTCCTGCAGTCTTTATAACTAGACACGTGTGCATATACATGCGTGTTTGCATGTAGTTCTCAGAACAACGGGTCAGTGGCCACAGGTTACCACTATTAAAATTAAATAGAAGGGAATAGAAGAAATTAGGCAGAATCACAGAATCAGGAATGCCAGAATGCATTGTGGCTGTCAGTTCTCAGACCAATATCTGAATAATTACGCTGTGATAAGAATGAAATACCAAATGTGCAAAGCCAGAGCTCCACATGGTCGTAAAGTGGAAGCGGAAAGAATTGTCAGAGCCCAAGTCTAAGGCCGCAGTCTGTTGATTATTGTTCTATTGTGAAAAACAAACAAAAATGTAAGCTTGTACAGCATATGAAAACACACATCAACTTGCTGGCAGCTTTTCAGTTTCCAAATGCAGCAAATGTTGAAACATATTTAAATTTCCCTCTCAGTCTTTAAATCCTGCTTTATCTCCTGTCATTTATATGACAGGGACTGAAATTTTTGACAGCTGAAATAGGTGCCAGTGCTCTACACCCAGAGTCTGATCCAACGACAGCTGAATTCAAAGGGCATCTTTCCCTCGACTTCAGTGGGAGCTGGGTGACACCCAGTATCAAACGAAAACCCAGAGGATACAATCTGAGTAATCAGCTCACAAGTGCGTTTACCTCAAATAATCCCCTAGTTCCCCCAGCTCTCCCCTTGGTCAATCCTGAGAAGAAAATCAGGGTCAGGAAGCCTGAATCCCATGTCGCAGCTCACCTGTGAAAGGAAACAGAACCATCGCTTTCCTTAAGGCTTTTTGTCTGATGGTAATTCAGTCCTAACCTCTAAGTCATTTGATGTTGCCTCAGAAACTGTCCTCAGCCTACTTAGCAAAACTTCTCCATAACGGTAACGAATGAGCTCATCACTGTCATGCTCGCACAGGAGCACTTCGACAGCAAGGGCCCAGCGTACGTGTAACTCTCCCAGCAGCATCTCCCCGCTGGACTCATCCCCACCCCGCTAAAACTCTCCTGACAGGATTTTAGCAGTGGGCAAGGACTTTGCTGATTATTCACTACCTGCCTGTTCACATCTTTAGACTATCGTGCCCACATTTTTGAGGTAGAAAAATTCAAATTAATAGGGGAAAAAAAGAATCTCCACCTTTTCGGAAAAATTCTGTTATTAATGTTTTTCTTCGAGAGAATCATTATGAAAAAGGTGAAATAGTGAGTGGTTTTGTGGTTTGGGGTTTTTTTTTTACAATAGAGTGGAAAGGCAAGACATTCTTTGACTCAGAAGTATCAGGCATTTTTTTGGTTGGGCTCCAACATTGAAACACTGCCATAGAGCTCCAGTTCCTGATGTGACAGGCTTTCACAGACTCTCCACCACTGCATATGCACAACTCAATGGCAGCTGTGTGCAAACTCTCCTTTTAAACCCAGCAACTCCACAACTTCAATCAGTGCAGGCATACCCTGAGAAAATTTAAAAAAAAAAAAAATTTCAAAGAGCAAAATATATAGGAATTGGATACATAACAGAAACTTCAAAAAGTACAGTTTGGGAAAGTGCAAAACATGCTTGTGACCACCTGGGTGGGCCCTTGGTACCACAGCTGCTGGGGAGATGGAGACCCCTGGGCCGCCAGGTCCTGGTTCCCAGATACTGACCCCTCTCAGAGATCCAACACAATTGGCACAGTTTACCAAAAATTCTTCATTCTACAGAGCTAGCATTGCCCAACGGAAACATCATCAGAAATATTTTGTTCAGTTTTAATCACATGTGATGAGGTGCTAGGTGGAAAGTCACAAGTGTGCTTGCCAAAGCTCTGGATGCACACAGAGCCAGGAGTTCCGGTACATGGCTCCCTGCTCCCTCCTCAGGCACAACCTCATGGAGTATGAACACAGTGAGATTTTCATAGGTTATCATTCATATAAAGACAACTATCCTGTTCACAGTAATTTTAAAGGTCCAATTATTTTGCCAGTAGGGTCTTCATAAGAAGGATTAACAGCTGGACTTGATGATCTTAAAGGTCTTTTCCAATCTGAACGATTCTATGATTCTGTGTTTATGTGGGTCTATATTTCTGAGAACACCATCCTGTTTCAATTGTGTCAGTAAGGAACAGATTAATCTTTAATTGACACTGTAAACTCCCTCACTATTCTTTTAAGGAAGAAATTCCCCTTTTATAAATTAATAAGCTTTAAATCTCTCTGTTTTCATGATCTCTTCACACAAAAGAGAATAAATCCATACAATCTCAGACATTCCTTGTTCAGGAGACAGCAGAGAGCAAGCACTCCAAGGCTTACCAAGAAGTATGCACATTTTTAAAAAATCAATAAGAGAACCTAGTCAGTACAAGAGATCCATATTCAATGTACTGATATGTAGTTGTGGGGGGCAGAATCGAGAGAAGCACTGAGAACAAGCAAGCTGTAAAGGATGTGGCTTATAGTATTTTGGGTGGTTATCAGCACACGTAAGTTATTGCAATGGTGGAAGGGACTCATTATTCCAAATATGCTCTTCCCAAGCTAGATGATTTTGTGGTTTAAGATGCCACAGTTCATTTCAACAGAATATGTGATGAACAGCTCGTCACTGGGCTGTAAGTATGACACATACTGTATAGCGATAAGACATGGGATAAGTTAATTAGCAACTACTGACATGACCAAATGACATGCATACTCTGCAGTCATCTTATTTCTATCCCTTCTTTCATCTTTGATATTCCACTTGTGTATAAAAATGACAAAGTTATGAAAATGTTGTGACGGTCTGATTGAAGAGACTGGGACAAAGAGACAGAAAGATAGAATATATAATAATGAAGAATGTTAGGTCTCTCTTTCCCTTTGTCTTTCAAAATATTTTTTCTGAATACTTTCTGGAAGAGTTTTAACACTGAAAACAAAACATGCCATACAATCCACACACAGATGCGTCTACCTTTTGTGGAACTCCCTGGCTTGTTGTCTCATAACCCCTACATCAATTATGACGCAAGTGTCATCTTTGGATGATTTCCAACTTATGGTTTAATAAAAAAGACCAGTTGTCTTTTATATCCAGTTCTGAATAAAAAATGCTTATTATATTCTGCTGACAGTAAACATATATATACAGCTTATTTTCATTGCCATTAACAGAAGTAATTATTTTTAATTACAAATCACCCTCTGTGAAATATAAGAAAGTGCATAGTCATTTCTAAATCCAAATAGACTGTATTGTTTTCTGATATCTGATGACCTCTTCATAGAACAAAACAAAAATGGAGCAAGTCTGTAGTGTCTGTGGTCTCAAAACAGCTGTTAGTTGCAATCATTATCCACTAATGTGTCATGCACTGAGTATCTAATAGTGTGTAACTTAATTTGCTTATCTCTGTCATCCATTTCTTTCTTAGACCTATAGTGACTGTAGCTTTATTTGAAACTGTGACAAAGAAGCCCCCAAACACCTTTATTTTCTGAGATGTCTGGTGGGGAAAAATAGTGTTATATCTCTGCCAAATAAATTAGTTATGTTGCAGGCAAAATAATATGATAAAATACTAATATGGAAGAGCAGTCAGAGTAACGGCCTTAAGCCCTCTTTGGCCTGGAGCAAACTAACTTATTAAGGAAATTCGTATTTTCTGTCTGATGCAAGTGTTGGGTTCTTTTTTTTTTTCATTTCTTTGATTAGAAGTTCTGCTCTGAATACCATCATGTCTGAAGAATGTCATTACGAACATGGTCCATTGCTAGTGTCAAGATTTTCAACACCTAAAACACTAAGGTTGTGTCATTAGTCCTTTCCATTAAAAGTGGGCTTTTTTCTCCCCAACTAACTGATATTAAGTAAAATAATCTACCATGCCCAGTTCTGAGGTTTTCAATTTCATGAGTGAGACAGTCATTTTAAAGTTGTCGTGCAATTACTTTCTATTTAAAACAGGATTTCCACTTTTCCTTTATTTTCATCGTTTTGCAATATCTTTTTCTAACACACTGAAACCAAACCTTTTCTTTTATTTCACTGCTAAAAAACAAGGGGTATTCTAGAACAGGGATGCACACAGATTCTCAGGGGGTCTTTTTTTGCTGCATACAAAACGCTGCTGCTGTCTACACAAAATGCAGTCTAAGCACACTACAGTATTTCCACTTAAACCTTCTGCATCTATTGGTTTTATTACAAGATCAGCGAGTATATAACAAACCAAAACAAGTTATTTTTCTAAGTGAGTATATTGTAACCTTTCCAGAAATATTATTTTGAGTCTTTTCTTGAGATGCTTCTGCAAATAGTAACTTTGCTTTCACTCTATGGACTGCATTTACATGAACCTACCATAAAGTTGAGATCAGTAACTGTTTTCAGTTATGCCAAACTTGTGTCTATACCATCCCGCCTGTTGTAAACCATCTTCTGGAGGGGTGATCTCTCTAGTTAGGACATAAGTTTACTTTTTCTTTTCTTAGCTGATATGCACAGAGATAAAATAAACAGTCTATCAGTGATATTTTTATCAGGAAGCAGAAAAATAGTCTTCAGCGCTGTATAATTCAACACCTGTGTCATGAAACAAACTGTGAGGAGTTAGGATCAGGGTCACTTCAATTATTAATTAAAAATTAGACCTTGAGGCTCAGTTCTGTTGTCTTTACAAAGGTATTTAGACCCACTTGAAATGCCTAGATCTGGCAGATATGACACAGTATGTATAGAAGACCCATGCCTTTCTGGTGTGGTGGCTGGCAACCAGACAAGATAGCTTTAGGTATCTCAAATGGCACTGAGTGCCTGTGGGTGAGCAACAGAATCAAGCCTTTAGTCTGAGTGAGACAGCCTAAAATAGGGGGCAACAGGGGTGAATGTGTCATGTAAACAAGTGAACAAAAGGGTATAAAGAGTGGGAGGAAAGTATTTTTTTCCCGGTGGTTTGGTTTGCATCTCTGACTTTCATACACGCTTAGATACTGAGTACTATACCGATGAAACAGACATGGCAGCACTCTGATCTGCACCTGGGCCAAATATTTCTGGAAGGCCAAAGCTTCACCACCGAACTCAGTTTATAAGAAAGCTTTGAGTTTTTCACACGTAGAGTTTGGTTTGAGAACAACATAGGCAGTTCAGGTAGACGTAGTCTCTCTAACCTTATTCTTAGAGCTGAGTTCCTTCATCATGATTACTGAGATCCTTGAAAAAAGGGACAGACAACAAGTTATGCGTAAGTAACTCTCTCTGGGAACCAGGGAACATAACTGAAATAAGAAAGTACTGAGACTCTGAATCATTGATTTTTTTCTCCCCCAACAGGAAACTAATTTGACCTGCTAGTCCCTGCCATCTGCTGCTATTTGGTAGAGAAGTAACATTATGCTTTTTAATCCCTCTGTTCACCTTCTTTCACATTGTACAATGTTACTGAATCTTATGCCAATATGTATGGTTCCAACAAAGATGATTTTCTGCTGTAAATTCTGAAGTCTTAGGTGAATGTATTCAATATATACAGATACACAGGTAAGACAGACAAGATATGCTGTTACCAGTTTCGTGTCTTTACAAGATACATGAAATGGTGACAAATGTCTGATCTCTACCAGCTACTGTGCCCGAGAAATTGGAGGGAGGAGGGGGAAGGGCATGGGTGTGCAGATCCATGAATGCAGGACTATAGAGACATAGGAGAGAAGAGCAGATTCCTTAGGTACCAGTATGTTACATTTTACCTCCGAGTAGTTCTGTGGCATTTTGCGTGTTCAGCTGCCATCAAGCAGAACTGCATTTTGTCCCTTCTTGCTGCAGGTTTCCCTGCTGGGAGAGAACTAAAGCCAGGCAGGAATGGGGGACGTACAGTGTCACCTTCCCAGAGCTCTGCCTCAGGAACCACATGGAAGGAAACACTGTTTGCAAAAATCATTATCTCACAAAAATTACCAAAATATGTCTGTCTTTCAAATATATTCTAAAAAACAATAAATCTGTCCTCTCACAGAGAAATGTCACAGTAAAATAAGACTCATATGGCCATAGCTGATTTCTGCATGACTCACATGTAGCTTTCTGTATAAAATTCTAAGACAAAGGAGGTGCCTCTTTGAATGCTGACTTGCTATTCAACCTAGTTTAATTTTGTCATATCATACAATCTCTTCTTAACTGGATTTGTTGTCTAATTATAGTTTATGTCTACTGTGTACTTTCTGCTACCCTCTTTTTACTTTATCCTATTTCTTTTCCCAAATCAATCACATGCAAGTCATGCACTGGCTCGTACAGGTAAAAGAAAGAGATACCATTTTTTCAATGAGGATCATGCAGCCCAGGGTAGGATTCCCAGAGGGAGCCGAGACGCACTATTTCCTGTCCTAGGCAGATGAAGCACTCAGCATCTACACCTAATTCTTGCTTATTTCAGCAATAGGGTTAGATATTTTTCTCCCAAAACTGAAAAACACTTTCTAACAACACGGAGAACGGGATTCAGTGGCCAAATCATCCAGAAGACTGGCTTTTCTCTAGAGAACACACAAATTCTCCAGATTACCCAGTGCTGTATGAATTGCCAGCTTGTGCCAGTTAGTCTCCCATAGGTTCTATCCCCTACACCAGGCTTCACACAATTCAAACATTAACTGCTTACAATGGCTAGAAGAGGAAAGATTTCTAGTCTACTCTTCCTTAAGAGGAGAAAATGTACAAAACTGCGGTAAGAATAACAGTCAGCCTGTACCACAATATGTCCTCAACAACAACTTTAGCAGTGATCTCATCAAAAAAACAGTCAAGCATTTTCTGGAAAGTAACCAAAGGTCTGCTGCAAATGAATCAAATATTTCATCTGCCATTTAGTTGCAAGTGTTGAACACATGGTGCTCAAAAGCGTTTTTCGTCCATTGGAATGCAATAAAAGCCTCAAACATTTTGATTAAAGCATTGATCCAGTCCACTGTCCCATCTTCACACGTGACTGCATTGCAATCTGTCTAGGTCTCTTTTTAAACTTACCATGCAGGAGCAAATGAGATAGGCTCTTAAAAATTTATATGTATATATATCTTTCTTGTTGCAGCTACAGTCTCTAAATTTTGACACATGTAAAGGCCAGAAAAATCACTTAATGTACCTGATGGCTCAGTTCTGCCAGAAGGGGAAAGGGTGGTGCCTGCTGATGCATGCAACGAGGCACAGCTTGCTCCCACAAGTGTGCCATCCTTCCTTAAAACCACATACACACACTTGTCTAAATTCATGAATAGGGCTCTATTTTTGCTACTGTGGTTCAGAGTCTGCTGCAGAAGTTAGAGACATCTTCTGTGCCCTGGCCCTCATTGCTGAGGGCTCCTGTTCTCTGGGGTTGTAACACCAGTTCTCAAACTCTGAAAAAGACCTAGGTTTACCTCACATTGCAAAGTATATCACATGGCAAAGCGTACAGCACCAGTCCCAGGTGATATCCAAATTGCCTTCCTCTTACATCGATCCAGCTGCAGCACAAGGATAGTAAGTCATACTTCATGACCAGACTGACAGGTAAGATAATGTCACTGGCACACTTACTGCTTTGTAGTCTACTTTGTAGACAACAACCAGAGAACAGAAGCAATACCTACATGCAACATGCCCAGGTAGTGGAGGTCCAGTTCTGCTCTCCACCCAGAGGGCAAGAATGAGGACAGGGTGTAAGCAGCCTGTTCCACCCTGCGTTGTAACCCTGTGTTTGCTAAGGTGTGGAGAACTGCAAGGTTATGCAAGGTTAAAGTCAGTGGCCAAGTTCTCCATTTTCATGTGATTAGGCTACCCTGAAACAAGTTCTTTGAGCGGGCTGAGTACTGCACAGAAAAAGAAGGGGACAGATTCATTTGAAGTTCTCTATGCTAATATTTGGCATTGAATGCAGTGAAGAATAAAGTTTATTTAAGGGTAGTAGTAGGAACCATGGGAGGACTTCAGCCTAAAAAAATACACCACAGCAACTTACTGCTTCAAATTTCAAAAGGTGTAATGGCTTGAAGGTGACTGAATTGAGCCTTTGACATAATATTCTCTTTGTCCACTTAAACCCATGGAAAGTCTAATAGTTCAATTTTATAGTTCAGTAGTTTTAAATTAAAAAATACTTTAGCCTTTTGTTCAATAACATTAACATAAAATCCTGGCAGCACTGGAAAATTAGCATCCACAGTAATCAGCAGCTTAAGCCAGCTACTTAGAATGCCTCTACACAATATTATTGCTTCCTCCATTTAAGATTATATTTTCCAGGTTCTTTGCGTAAAAAGGCATGGAGTCTCACTATCAGCTTGCTTAGGCAGAGGTGTTGTTTCAAATATGTTGTCAATACTTTCTTCTCAGAAGGGATACTGGAACTAACTCAACACAACGGTATATATCAAATGACCAAACTCAAAAACATTTCTCTGTATTTTGTAGGTATTTGTTTTTGAAGCTAAATAAACCCCTCAATTATTTGTAGTTAAAAATATCTGATTACTATTAAACTGTTGAAACATTTTCATGCTCAGCTGGCAAGTTCCATCAGAAGTTTTAATTACATTGGGCAACTTAATATTTGTTATCGATATTATAGGTGAAATCAGAAGGAATAGCTGTTGCCAAGGTTACCTGAAAAAGTCCAGAATAAAGACCCCTTCCCAGTTGTTTTTAATTTTTATACCCATACATATTATCTGTCTGGAGGGGAGCTGTCACAGGTTCTGGGGTTTGTGTCTGTAGCTCTTTTTTCCTGAGGGCAACAGGGTTGAAGAGATTAACTTCAGTAAGTAATAATTGGAGTGCAGAGGATTGCCAGAGCTAAATTTTCATCATCTTACTGACAAGGTCTAACCTTTCCCTCTTTGGATCAGGGATCCACAGGAATTGTGGGATTTGTGAATGGTCTGAAATGTTTTGAAGAAAACACAAAAGATTTTTCTAAGTTAAAATTCTTTAGAATTTTCACAAGAGAAGTTGTAGGAGCAGACACAAGAGAGTATAGAGATTGTAAGGACTACACTATGGTTCTTGGAGGTGCTTCAGCCAAGGTCTGCCATAAAGAAGATTTCCTTGGTCGTGTTAGGAAAAAACAATAGCTTAATTAGGCAGTTATATTGGACACCTTATTAAAATGCTTTAACTGAAAGTGGATGATCCAGGCAGAAATATTTTTTGATAATTTACAATGATATCCATAAACACTTACCTAGGATATTTGTGTGTAGTAGCATCTCATTGTGAAGTTGACCTGGGCTTTTTCTGGCCACATAATGCTTGCTATGTGTCAACAGTCAAAAAAATGAGAACACAAACATGTGATGTTATGCCACAGAGATTCACCACTGTTCCAAGCACTCAAGGAGTAACACTTCCATATGAAACAGGTTCAGTCCCCAGTTAGAAAAGATGTCATTCCACACAAGGAAGTTCGTTCCCTCCACAGCTCCAGTCTTTTTAGTCATGTCTCACATATTTCTCCACTCTTTCACACTTTTCATAAGATATAAAAATGCCTGGTTTTACACATAACCCTGGCTCAGCTTTCTTGGTTTATTAGACAGCAGCCTTTGTTGCTGAAGGCATGCTGGAATTGCCACAGAGCCAGCCCCGCATTTACCAGACATGGATGGGAACCGTTCACCCCCTCCCAGCTCCCAGCTGTTGGTGGTGGGATGCCAGTACAACAGGGTCAGGGAAAGTCAGACACATACATCTGTGAGAAATGTATCGTAGCTTGCCTGCTTCCCAGGACTATTTCTTTGAACTGCACAGAGCTTTAGAATTACAAAATTGCCTTGCTGCAAGAAAATCTAGGGCTTTACATGTCAGAATCAAGCCTTAAAAAAAAAATCTTATATATAGGTATGTGGGAAAACACGTCAGTTTGACTTTCCAGGGAGAGCTGCTATACCTTGCTTTCAGCTGTTGCATCTACCTGCGGTTTCTGTCTGGAAAAGTTGGTATTGTAGTTGAGGCCATATCAGTAGAAGTGATAGTGCAAAACTCATCTGGTCCTGCCAACCTACCAGTATGTGAAAAACCTGGGCTTAATCCCACATGGCAAATATAGCTTCAAAATTTCTCATATTGGTATCGGAAAAGCATATAGGTAGGGTCTGCAGTGCACTGACTAGTCTGTCAATGAGAAATCTCAGTAGTGTGTTTGACACATAAAAATTAAGACTTAACAGACAAAATGGTAGCCTAATGCCAAAAACAAGCCCCTGTTTTATTTCTGTAAAGGCAAGATTCTCCTGTGGGAGGTAGTTCATGTGAGAAGAGAATTGAAGAAACCACCGGCCCAGTGTTCTGACTGCAAACTATCTTATTTCAGCCAAATTCAACAGCATCGTTAAAGTGCTGATTTCAGACATCTATTATTGCTGCTCGTAAAACTGCTCAGCTACATTTTACCATGAATTGCCAGGATCATGCGTGCATGCACTAAGGAACAGTATCTCCCACTACTAATCTTAGTTACTCTTTCTTTCCATGTACTGTTCACAAATGCATGTTTATTTCTTTTCTCTCTTTTGATTCTATTTTGCCACCTTTTTGTGACAGTAAGTACAGATTTTTTATGCAGAACCTTGGTCTTACATACTACTGTATTGTGCCTCCACACTTCTTACATATTCCTGTAGAATGGAAGCTGTTTCAAATGGAAAATACACTTTAACTCTTAGGAGTGGAGAATGCAATACTCTGCCAGAAAGGGCCAGGTGGCAATCCACCACCAAAAAAAGTAACACATCATTATGCATTGCTCAAGCAAACCAATGTACTTGTTCTAAAAATCAAAGGGAATCTGGTTTCATTTAATACTTGTATAGGCAGGGAAACAAAGATATAAAGGAGCACACTGGTTTTAAGGAATGTATCTAAACTCAATGCAGAAAAGAGAGATTAAATATATGTACTGGAAAGGCAACATTGCAATTGCTTGTTTTTAAATATAGCCTGTATGATGCTCTTTGACCTGCCAAAACAACTTGAGGAAGCTTTATATTTCTCATAATTTTCTTGTATTAATGTTATTTCCACTAAGACAATGACAGTATTTAATTGAAAGACTGTTAACTTCTAAAGACCAAACTATTCTGCTGTCTGTGAAATGTGTCAATGTTTACCTACTTCTTGAACTTCTGGCTAAAATTTATTGTGGGATTGGTTATGTGTGAATATATTCCATGCTTGCAAGAGTGAGGAAAATAGATTCACTGATCTCTGACTTCTGTGCTTAATTGAATCCTTTAGGGAAAGTAAATATATTTATCACCTTTAGACTGCAAGACTCCTACAAGTAATTGTCATATTCTTATAATGGATCAGAGAATGTGCAAGTAGTACGCTATGCTCTGATTTTGAACATTGGGACAAGGCAAGAGAGGGAAGATTAATCTAAGACTAGCAGGTAAGGGATGATGAACAGCTAGAAGAAATGCACGCCTAACTTTTCACCTTAGTGGCACATTCTCACCATTCGCTTCACCCCATAATATTTAGGACGGTGTACTTTGCAGCACTTGAGCACCAATGGTTTCAGTGAGTAGACAACAAGATGGGAGGATCTAGCTTAGATGCAGGCCCAGTTTTCTAAGCCCATCCCTGTATAAGATCAGTCAATGCATTTTTTCAATATTTTTCAAAACATTTCAGGGAAAAAAATAAAAATCAAGGCAAAAACATTGGTATTTCAACAGAAGTCAAGTTAAAACTGACCAGAAGAAAATGTGTCTCTATGTATCCTGAATGAATGCAGTTAGTTTATAGATATTCCCAGCATCTGCAATTTTAGCAACATGTAATACATGTAATATTCAAAAAACATCAAGCAAATTAAAGCCAGATATATGTTTCACATATATAATTAATTTTTAAAAATTCTCTTATTTTGGCATTACAAAGCTAATGACCATGTCAAATGTACAATATTGTGTGAATATATGTATATGCCATGAAGTAGGAGTCATCTGACCCTACTTAGACATCTGCGGAGTCAGTGTCTAAATGCATCACCTTACATTCCCCTGCAGTTTCCAGAGAAAAATAGCTAAATGCCCTCCACCTCCCAGGGGCAATTTATTATATCTAAAATGCTTATCTAAGACAAATCAGGTGAATCATCCTCCAAGGATAGCCACGTCTTTCCATTTGTTACAGAAGGAGCATAGGGTGACCCATTAAGTCTTTTCATACAGCTTGCAACAACTAAAGGAGACTGAGGTGAAACCCACTCACAAAGTTTTATAATACAGACATTTTTCCTTACAGAAATGCAGGTCTGAGAACAGGCATGCACTGGAAAGCATCAATCATGTGGCTGGCAGCCACACTTCCACAACTACTTTCCAGGGTCCTGCTCAGCTTCACACAACCAAGCGTTTTAACTGCTGAATGGAAAACAGTTAAACTGTTATTTATTGGAACATGCTATGATATAATGTGATCATAAAACACTCCACACAAGGAAAATTCCTTATTTGTCTCTTGAATTCAAACAAATTAAAGGAACACACAAAACTAATGGTTTTGAACTTGAGTCCCCATTAGGGAAAATGTCCCCATTTGAGAGAATATTTAAACAGATGTTTATTATTAGGTCTGTGCTTAAATCCCATTGAGATCAATGGGACTTAAATGTATGCTTAAATTTAGTCTTGTGCATAGGGTCTTCCTGAATAGGAATTGGTTCAGCATGTACTGAAGAGCTTCCCTGAACGGTGGCCTGAGAGATTAACTTAAATATGTTTTCAGATGCCCAACCACAGGCACCCTAGTGGGAAATTTTAGTCACAACCTTTATATTGGTATAGCTTAACATGTTGTTTATCGCCTTACTGGTCTCACACTGTTCATCTAGAGCTGTATTTCGGGAATCTGTTGGGGTTTGGGTTTTCTTTTTAATAACTGTGGTCACTTCTTTCCTTCAGCCAAAGTATCAAAGGAATGAACTTATTCCAAGTGAGGGGCAACTCAGCCATTTTCTCCATTGCAGTTTTTCTCCACACAGCTTTTCTATTCTGAATAAAATTATAACACTGCTTTGCCTTGCTTTTCTTATCCATGCTCTGAGGAACAGCATTCACTTTCTTTCTCTAGGCAATCTGTGCCGCTATTTTGACATGTAGGATATTAAGGTTGTGTTTGATTATTATAACATGGATACCAGTAGCATTCAATCACTAGGACAACCTGTTGCTGTTATTTACTTGCCCACTTTGCACTCAACATCATGAAAAACTCAAATAAAGAAGTGTTTTAAGCCCTCGATCAAGGACCCTAAATGGTCAGAGCAAAAAATACAAACCCAGAAATGTTACTATTAGAGACATTCATCTACACAAGAACAACTCCCTGTGGTCTACATTAACTTTTTCTACTTCAGGCACACATTTTAGAAATCCAGTGGAGTTTTTATAAATGTTCAATATAGAGAAATATGCCAGATGTTTAAATTTGCTGAAAACAAGACACAAGTACTGTTAGTGCTGTTCTCATCTTAAAAAAAAAAAAGCTTTAAGCATAACATTCTCTATTACAAGTAAATGCGATTCTTTGGCAGTATTCTCTATGTCACACCTAACTACTCCAATGACAAGTCTATTTTTTTGTTCTAGTTATTCCAATGAGTGATGGTGAGGTACAACTGAAAATTTTTCTGATACATCATAACCACAACTGCTTATTAAACTTAGAAGACCAGTCAAATGGAATCTATACCAACTCTTTGAAAGCTTCAGGGTTTGCATGTTAACCAATCGCAGCAGAATCTGACTGCAAAGCTTTCACTGAGGATGCCATAAAATATCACTTGGGATAACTGTGAGTTAAGGTTTAATTTTGGAAAATAAGCTCAGCAAGTGTTTGAGTCCCATATAACTTACTAGGATTTGATATAAGCATATTTTTTAAGGATACACTTGAAATATCTTCATGAATTCATATCAGAACATTGGAATTTGATTCAAAAGCTGTCGAGATCCCTTCCATCATGGTCACTAAATTTGAATCAGAATGTCAGACTGTAACTTTTACAGGTGATAATTACAAACTTAGTGAAGTATGAATCTAAAAACTAAGCAGTGGTATTTATAAGGTAATTGTCTTTTTCAAAGCATCTTAAAACTTCAGGTCGTGCTACACCTTTGAGTAGCCAGTTCATGTTATTTAGCTAGTGTCATTGCAACAATATTTCCCCTTATCCCCCCACTAAACCCTTACTGTTTAGCAGATCCTTCATTTTTTAACTTAATGTCATAAAAGCATTCTATAAGGGTTCTGAATTATTTACTGGAAAATGACACACACTGCAATATGCAGTGATTTTAATTCTTTTAATGGCACTGATACAGAAAATAATACAAATATACTACAACTAGATATGTTCCAGAATGTTTCTAGGGCAGGTATAGTTCCAGTTTTGTTGTAAAATAATTTGTGTAAATTTTACAAACTAGATATGAAAATGACTGATAATCCACCAGAACTATTGTACAGTTAAGCTACTAACACATGACAGTCATTTTCATTGGAATGTATCCAAGTGCCTTTTATAAACAGAGATTACATCTCTTTTCCTAATCCTTTACACTGAAAATCTTTACAGAACTGAAAGGGTGACTGAATTCATGCAGAACATATAGTAGCAAGGTGAACCATAAGATATGTGAGCCACATTTTTACTTGATGAATAGATAGGATTCATGTAATAGAAAATTTAAACTGCTAAAAAAATCCAATAATGTAACCACTGAAGAAGATGGAGTTGAAAGCCTGTTCCTTCAATGACATTTAAACTAAAGCTAAGATGATATAAGGCTGCATATTTATCAGGCTACCTTGTATATTTTAAATGTATGTCATGCACTGTATTCACAAAAAGTACCTATAAAAATAAAGTAACTGTAAGGAAATCCAAAATATAATCCTTTTCTAAAAAATCAAAACAGAAGCAAACAAAAAATTGGAAAATATTTCTATGCTTTAATCACACTGTTCTCAACAATCATCTTAAATTTCTTCCTGCACAGTTAAAATAAATTAAAACACTATCACCCTCATGGCCTTCTGGTTCAGCCAGCCAGGCTTGAGTGCATTTCTGCCTTTAATTAAGTATGGATAGATAATGTCCTTTGTTCTTTTTCTGATGTGTTTGACACCTGCTGTCTTTGTAATCAGGGAAATGAGTCAGGAAGTTCCAGCAGAGAGGCTTTTAGTCAGAAGCAACACCTGGGTCCCCGTCTACGCCTTCACATCATGTAACACTGTCCTGAACCGACAGCACGAGAGACGAAAAGCTGAATGAGTGGTGAGCTTTCAGCTCCAGATATATTATAGGCTCAGTGGGCTGCTGTTGAAATCAATGGCAAAACTCAAGCCATATGCTAGCCCGTTCTTTCACCAAAGTGATGGAAAAACTACCCATTTTCTTCTTCTGTTTATTTTACAATGATATATGAGGGAAATGCTGTTGTATTCCAGTTAAAACAAGAAGCTAGGGCCAAACCTGCCAGTTTTTGTAGCCAGGTCTGTTACAATTCTTACAATGTGATTCTGGCCAAAACCACCATTTCTGTGGACTGTCTTCACTTCAAAGTTATCTTGAGTTATAGTAGTCCCTGCATCAAGTTTCTTCCACGTGGTAAATATATTAGCTTGGCAAGGTAACATGTTTAACACAAGCTTGCTGTCCAGGGAGGGTATGGGCTAAAACTCATGATAACATGGCAGATCTTTAAGAGGTTACTTCTGCCTGATTGTTTTTTAGTAAAGCCCCACATTCAACATTTTCTTGGGTTTACGTGGCAAGGTTTTGGTAGTGAGGGGGCTACAGGGATGGCTTCTGTCAGAAGATACTAGGAGCTTCCCCCATGTCCAACAGAGCCAATGCCAGATGGCTCCAAGACAGACCCACCGCTGGCCAAGGCTGATCCCAGCAGTGATGGTTGTAGCGCCTCTGTGATAACATATTTAAGAAGGGGGAAAAACACCCTGCACAATTGCAGTCAGAGAGAATAGTGAGAATATGTGAGAGGAACGACTCTGCAGACACCAAGGTCAGTGAAGAAGGATGGGGAGGAGGTGCTCCAGGTGCCAGAACCTGGAGATTCCCCTGCAGCCCATGGTGAAAAACATGGTAGGCGGCAACCCTGTGGACCAATGCAGAGAGGAGCCCAGGCTGGAGGTTTGCTGGCAGGGCTGGTGACCCTGCAGGGGACGCACGCTGGAGTAGTCTGTTCCTGAAGGACTGCACCCCATGGGAGTTACCCATGCTGGAGCAGTTCATGGAGGACTGTCCGCCATGGGAGGAACCCCACGCTGGAGCAGGGGAAGAGTGTGAGGAGTCCTCCCCCTGAGGAGGAAGGAGTGGCATGTGATGAACTGAGCATAGCTCCCATTCCCTGTCTCCCTGCACCACGCTGAGGGAGGAGGTAGAGAATTTGGGAGTGAAGCTGAGCCTGGGAAGAAGGGAGGGGTGGAGGGAATGTGTTTTAAAATTCAGGTTTTATTTCTCTCCTGCTCTGATTTAATTGGTAATAAATTGAATTAATTTTCCCCAAGTTGAGTGTTTTGCTCATGACGGTAAATGGTGAGTGATCTCTCCCCGTTCTTATATCAAGCCATGAGCCTTTCGTTAAATTTTCTCTCCCCCTGTCCAGTTGAGGAGGGGGATTGATAGAGCTGCTTTGGACGGCATCTGATGTCCATCCAGGGTCAACCCACCACAAACATGTAAATTCGGGTTGACTGCACAAGTCAGAGCCATGGGGCACAAGGAAATAACCTATAGAGCAACCCAGCATATGGCATCTGAAAAAAGATGTGGGATTTACCCTCCAGGTCTCAGAGGCTCCATATACTGGTGGCTGTAGTCCTACTATGATGCTCAGTGGCATTTCACACTGGTTTCACTCAGACTAATTTTACTTGAGAGGAACTATTCAATTGTAAGTAAATTCAAGCTAACTTCAAGTAAATTCAAGTAATTGAAGTAAAGGTACACCTAACAACTAAAGTAAACTCCTATACAAATAAGCACAAGTAAAAGGGATGATGATGAGGAGATGGTCCCTTCCAGAATCAGTAGCTTCAGTTAGAAGTTCACCTCACTTCATAAAATTTGGCATTTCCTCATTTTCCCTTTCGTTCCTGTCCACACTGGCTGTACCCATGTGAGCAAGTAAAAACTTTTGTTGTTCTCTCTCATAGAATTATTGAGACAGCAGATCCAAGTCCTTGGTGCCACAGCAGATCTTGTCCTTCATTCTAGGACATCACAAGCCCAAAATCATCCCTGTCCCTTCAGTCTCCATCTCAGTTCAGTCCCATTGTTCCACAGTGGCCTGTCCCCAGCTTTCAGAGGCTTGAAAACAGAGGTTTCTCCATCTTTCCATTAGCATCTGGGCACTTTGTAAAGAGTTTGCGTCAGTTAGCAGGCTGAGCTGCTCCAAACTGCTGGGCTTTTTCTAGTACTTCCCTCCTACATTTTCCTTCTTTCCCTCCAAGGTACTACCTGATTTTGAGCATCCTTGATTAGCTGCTTGACTGTCATGAAACAGGCAAGTGATGCAGGCAGCAGGTCAGAAGACAGGTAGGACTGTAACTGCAGGAGAGAGAAAGTTTCTTCTCTTATCAAGGCCCTGTGCAAAATCCCGCCATCCACAAAATCTCTACGGGCTGGCAACCATGACTTTTGCACGTAGTAGGGCTAAGGCTTAATTATTGTTCAGAAAATATTCAGAGAAAATTGTCTTAGGAAAGACACCACTCCGCACAAGTGGCGACATAGCACCTAGCCCGCAGTTTGCTGTGTTGCTGAAAAAGTGGCTTTCTCTCCGCACACTGGGGTTTGAGATTTCAGGTCTCATCAGGGTGAAAGCACAGTAGAAAAGAAAGGCTGGTGGTGGGAATAATATTCTGATAATAAATTAGAGTCACAGGTCTGAACTGGTCAGAGCAGGGTCTGAGCCTTCGGGTACAAATGTAAACGTGGCTGGTGCAAGCGTAACGCTAACCACACAAGTACTGAGGAAGCAGAAAGCGTAGCTGGTTTGGACAAGGGGTTAACAGTCATTTCCCTGTAACCTTAATTTGTGAACAACATGATAAAATGTTGTTAGCACACAGCATTTTTCAACATATTTTACATATATTAACTAATTAGTCCCTTCAATGTTGAAAGCATTACAGCATTATTATCTCCTTTTCTTCTGAACTGAAGAGAATGAAGCAGAGGAGGTTAATAACTTATAGAAAATGACAGTGAAATAATATGGTAGAGTCAGGTTTAGAATTATTATGTTTCCACTTCATGCTTCTGTGCCCCAATCTGTATATTATGGTTTTCCTGGTAAAAGTAGGAAAAAAATGTAAGAGATAAGTATAATAAAATAATATTATTTCTCTAACTTGACATTTTCAGATTTAATGCATGAACAAATTAAGTATGATTGTGCATGCATTTTAAATAGAGGGTTATCACTGCCTGCTTGGATTTTCCAACAAATTGGTTATTCTTTACATAGAACGTTTTATGTTTTATTGTTGGTGATTAAAAGAGTCCTCTGCTTGTGCATCGTCTTTCAGCTCTAGATGCACCAGCATCATTTTCAGCGTGCAAAATTCTCCAGCTATTCCACTTTGAAATATATTCTCTGCTTTTCATAGTTTTCTAGATTACCCCAAATGAAATTATGGCGACTTTAGAAAACTGCTGTAATGCTACAATGCCACCATCTGGTTACAGTCAAGGTCTGATCTTGCAGGTGGCGAAGGCTCTGAGCCTCAAAGAATTCAGCAAGACACTGCTGACAATATCGGCTGGATATGGAACAGATGTATGCACCAAATTGGTCTTGTTTATTGAGGGATTTTGATTAGCCAGAGATTGAGAGTAGTATTAAAGAGCGAGTAAAGCATCTGCTTTTCCTGTCTTTCTCTTTATTTGCCGCATCAGTTCTGCCTAAGAGGCTCTGAATCCTAAATAAATCATACGTATATGTGTGCTTGCGCATAGCATTTAAAGAGCAGTTTGCATCCTTCTGATGCCCCAGAGTCCTTCCTCTGGGAGCCCCAGGGAGCCGTGCTGAGGAGGGCCAGGGGCCGGCACCCAGTAGCCCCCCACTCCCCACCCCAAGGGCAGACCTGCCTCTGGGCAGGACAAACAGAGCCAGGCCCTAAGCTCCCAAAATCCTACACCAAAAGCTCACGTTTACTGAGAAAATTCTGAATATTTCAACCATTGTAAACTTCTTTTTGAAATGATATCATGGGAAGTAATGTCACTCTTCCTGGAGCAAAATATAGTGCTTTCTTGCTTTGGAAACATCTGAGCAAGTGGGAAAGAGCAGAAGCTGGTGTGGGAGCATGAAGCAAAAGAAAACCAAGATAAATACGAAACTACATAATCTTTGAATATCAGTTACAGCCAAAAGGAGTGTCTGTTTCAGTGTCTGAACCTGACTAGCTGGAATCTGATTTTACATATGTTGACTGCAAGCAACACTGCAACATTTCTGCTCACTTGTAGCTCTATCGTAAAATGCTAGTTGGTGGGGAATGCCAAGCAGCCACATTTTACTTCTTGCAGCAGAGAGAAAAGGCATTAGGCTGGTTTGGAAACGTATATTGTAATTTGTTTCTGCACTACTATTCTGAGTGCTGATCTTAAATCAAGACCCTTTAGGGCTGCTAAACTGATTTCTGCTGAATGTAAGTAAAACGTGAGATAAAATGGAATAAGCAGCAGGAGCAAGTCAAAGGGCAGCCTCTCTTAGTGCGACTTGTTTTCATGGGCTAAATGAAACAGAACAATGATGTTAAGAATATAAAGGGAAAAGAAAGAGTTAACAGTGGTATCTTAGAAAAATGCATTTTTAAAATACATTTTGGAAGATTAAGTCATAAAACCATCTGCTCTTGAGAACCACCAAGGCAGAATTATTTGTTTTCCATGTTTTTATTGGAGGGGGAATCAGTCTAAAGAGCAGAGTGTGTAGGACCTGGCACATGGTATAACAGGACCAGGAAATTACATCCTACAGAAAGGTAAAAGGAGGAGATGAAGGGGGTGGGGAGGGATCCTATATTTTTATTAAAGTTACTGAAGGACAGACAAGAAGTTTGTTCAGTTTCATATCTAAAAAAACAATATTATTATTCCTGAGATCTAGATGAACTTGCAATAATAATATGTATAATACAAAATCAGCAAAACAAATTTGCACCTAAAATATTAAACAGCAGATGGCAAATTTGTCCTAGGACCCTTGTTGTGTGAGCTGGAATTGTAGCAATTGCTAAAATTCCGTACTTAACATAAAGATAGTAGGAAACCCAATGATGACCCAGAAGAAAGCATAAAACCATGCATATTGATGTGCTTTAGCATGAATTTGAGCACAACTGAACAGTGAGGAGTTGTCTCGGCATGTTCTAAAAGTGCAATTTATCGTTGCTTTGTACCTTATGCAAACATGAACATCTCAGAAACAAAGGTGCAAAACCACATCTTTTTGAATGTGTTCTCTCTGTGTAGATGAGAATATTTGGGCCAATAATTTATTGAACAAATAGATGTGTTGGACTCTTATCTGTTGCCTTGCCAAAACATGTAACCTGTTCAGCTTTTTTACTGTTGCAGAGACCATGTTATTCCCACTCCATCACAATGGGACCTACTTGCACAGGCACTGTAGACCCAGTGATCTGCAAGACCACTGGGCAGGTGGCACATCAGCTGCCCACAGCATCTGTACAGAAATATCTTTGCTTTGGGAAGGAGATTGGCTGGGAAAGAGGTCATCAGTTAGCTATGAAGTCTGTTCTTAGTAGTCCATTTCTTCTGGGCAATTTGAGAATGGACTCTGATGAAGTGCTCTGGCAAGAGCCCAGCTTGGGCCCATCTTTTGAGGTTGCTCCACCACATGACCTGCATCTTCCATATACACCTCCACACCTTCACAGGGAATCCTTAATCCTGTAGGTCTTTCATGTTAGTGTGTGCATTTTAACAGAAAGTAAAATCAGAATTTATAAAACATATTCTTAATTTTGCTTTGTTGATATGATTGTTTCCACATTCAGCATTTCTGAGCAAAAAACTTAATTGTCCAACACGGACACACTGCACCATCTAAGATACTCTAGCTGCCTTTTTGGAGGGGCACAGGTAACCCATAGGTCTTAATGATATCCACTAGACCCTTGTGGCTAACTAAGACAGGGTATCTTAAACAGAAGCCTTTCTTTACACAATTGAATAAAGCCCTGAATATTTCAGAACAAAAATCCCAAGTGTTCAACCGCAGGCAGGTAGTGTATTCAGAAGACAGAACTGCCTAATTCCTTGTACTTTCATTCAAAAAAAATAATCCAAATTAGCATTTATAAGGTATACAAAGTTTGAGGAGTTTAATTATTTTCATGCAGGACAAGAAACTAAACTGCTGGAGTAGAAGATTCCTTTCACACCACTCTTGAACCAAGTGCAGTGGTAAAACAGAGAGACACAAAATCCAACTACTAGCAATAACTGCAAATGATTACTATTTACAGAGTATTCATCAGCATACACTTCATCAAGACTGTTACCACAGCTTTCACTTGGAATAGGAGATTGAATTGTGGTATTTCTGATTACACAAGTCTAGTTTCAAGACCTTATCATGCTGCAAAAAAATGCCTTATTTTCTGCTTTCTGGGTTTCTACATTCTGCTAAATATTTGCTTTATAGGCTACTTTCTCCTTGCATTCATTCACTCACACTATAATTTTCTTCTATATTTCTAGTATCTTTCTCTGCAGATCTCTGCAGATCTCTTCCCATTACCTAGCTGATGCTATATTTTGTAATACATCTCAGTCTGGTACTTAAAGATTTTTACTGTCAAGGCATTTTATATCCTGCTTCTGCCATTGACACCTTTGTTAAACAACAGCCTGGCCCTGAAAATCCTTGCGAAACAATAGTCCTCATGTATATGCCTACTAAAATCAACTATATGATTAAAGACTCCATAGAGGAAGTACATCCTCCTAAGTGAAAAATACTTAGTGCTAACTACATAGTACCCACTAGACATAAGTCATTTCCATTAATCATTACATATTTTACTTTAAAATAGCTTGAAATAAGAAGTAATGTAAAGATGTTCAAACCTCTCTTGATTTCTATTAATGTCGGAAGTGATGTTTTATGACATCTTCTTTAATGATTCACCGCTGCCTAAATAATGCAGCTACATTTTCACATCAAATAAGTCTATATATTTCCACATATATTGTAATACACATGTTAATATACTGGTAGTCCTGTCATCCTCTCTAAACAGGATAGGTAGGACAGAAACACCATTCTAGGCAATGCTTGCTGAACCAGGGGAAAAAAAGCAATCCAGTGATGGAGATTTTCAGGGTAAAAAACTAGGGGACTGAGTGCAAGATGAGTGTCTAGCTACAGGCAGACGCCCAAGGAATAGCCATTGGAAAGGGAAGCAGGCAGCAGGTAGCTGAAAGCAGGACCAGTAAAAGCTGAGAGCTGCACAGCAAAATCAGGGAAGAGCAAGCAGAGGAAAGAGGCAAATGATACTTATTGATGAGGGCCCTTCCAGGCAAAAGAGGGATCTGGTATGAGCAGGAGGCCAGAAACTCTGGTACTGAATAGCAGCTGAGTGGTACCTTGAAAATGTCTGGTCCCTCTGAGCAGGGACCCATGAGATCATCCCCTTCGTGCCTTCCTGGAGCTGCTATGTGTGGAAGGGCTAAGGCAAAAGGAACTGAGAACACAGGACATTCACTCAGCCAGCTCACCCATTAAAGGCTTCACTAAAGCAGTCCAAGAGCAGGAATGAGAAGCCACACAGGACTAACTTATTGACACACTATGTGCTAATTTATAAACTATCCTCTGTTGTTGTGTTGCTCACTCACTTTCGACCCTCTTTCCACCAGTCAGCTCTCCAGTGAAGAGCATTTCTATACTTCTTACTTCCTCTGAGGCAGTTTTTCTCAGCTTGTAGTTTGCAGACCGTTAGCATTCATAAAGGCAGAACGGTAGTCCACAAACAACTGGATGTACTCAGATACCAACCTCATATGCATGGAAATGTGAGCAAACGCAAAACAGAGGGAAATCAAGTAAAGAAATGATATTTCAAGGTTTAGACAACTGTTATTTGATGGTAAATGAAAACATCTGTGGTAAAGGATTTTGCATGTGCAATCTGCATCTCCTAAAGGTCAACTGAAAAATTCTAATCCTTTATAGAAAAAAAAAAATAAAATAGTGTTCTCATTTCGGTTATTAACACAAAAAATTTTAAATAATTTCTTCCTCTTCTTTTGAAAGGCTAACTTCTGAAACTGCTTATAGACCTCTATTTTATAAAGATATGTAAATATATATTTATTCAAATGTTCTAGCCCTGGACAAAGTTCTTATTTATTTATTCATCTATTTTCAAACTCAGCATAAATCCTTTATTTTGTTTTGCCAGGTTAGGTCCCTGCATCACTACAGAATAACATGAAGCATTAGAGGCTTATTATTACTCGGAGCAAAACCTCTCTTCTTCTGTAAAGTCAGAGCAGTCTTTTTTTAAAAAAAAAGGACTGTCTTATGGAATAACATCTTCCGATGCCATTTAACTGCAACTACATTTTTCTTATTCTGGGAGCACATACTGCTACAGTAGTTAACAGAATTTCTGTCCACTACAAGACAATAAAGATAGCAGATGTGAAGTCACAAGACCCGGGGACCTCTACCAATTAAAGGTCAAAATCTGTCTCACTTCACAGAATGCAGCATTTGAGCATGAGGTCTTGTATATATTTGTCATCTTGTTCAGTCAGAAAGATATGACAACAAATAGCTGGTCAAAAGCTGTCAGGGTCAAACTAAGCTTGATAGAGTGCCCTAGGTCACCTCTGTGATTCCTATAGCAGAAATTGCCCTGGTGTCAGTTTGTCTTGTAGTCAAATAGTACGTGGCACACAATAGAACTGTATTCCTCCACTAATTGCTTCTTTGACCTTCTTGTTAACCAAACATTTTGATTAGAAATATGTACCATGCTATCATGTTCCATGGCAATGTAACAGCTGCCTTGTAATAGATTTGTCGTATTGAACATCTTCTCACCTCACACCCAGAGAAATCACAATTAAGGTTGTATTAGAGCTTTTGTTTGAAGTAAGTGAAAATGCAAGAAGATAATAAAGTATTCTATATAAAGGAGGGCATACTCCAGAGAATCTTCACATTTCAGTGTCCTCTTGGTAAAACAGGAACAGATTTAATTTTTTTTTACAGTTTTCAAGGAGGATTTTTTTAACACTGATTTGGCCTTCAGCTAGGCAAGCAGAGTGATGATTGGGCAAATCTTTCAACACTTTCTAGCCAAACACTTCCAGGAAAAATCGAAACTCCCCTGCATAATTTTTTAGCATGTCCATAGAAATGGATACTGAATAAAGAAGTCACTTGCTACTGCTTTGGAATTCTGAGATATGATTTACTAATTATTCCAGTGAACGTGACTGCAGAGAAAGCTTGGACTCATAAAGTGGCCTGAGCTTGTCCAAGCATACTCGGTAAAACCCAAAGGGAGACAGCAGAGCACTAAATCCTGATCTCCAGCAGACTGGTTCCACAGCAAGTTAGAAACAATCAAAGCTTTCATGCTCATCTATTCCAAATTTTCTGTTTAACAGATCTTTCATTGTCTCCTTTTTTACACACACACCCCTTTTACTTTCTCTTTTTTGCACTAAGCAGTTTTCTTTTATTTTCCTTTTTATATCATTTTTCTCTAAAGCAGAAGTAGACTTCTTTTCATCCAATTTACAAGTTTCCACCCATCTCTTTCCCTTTTCTATTCCCCAGCTAGCATTATACTACTTACAGTATAATAATTTTAAAGTAATAACAACACTACACTTTTTTCTTAGGGGGGAAAAAAGGTTTTCTCTTTCTGTGCATGCAATAGCAAGCACATGGTAATGCATGAAATAAAGACTTTTAGTACAAATTTTGTCTTTACTTACCTTTTGGAAAAAAAAGAACATCAATTTTGGCATAATTGTGTTAGAAGTTAGGATTTACAATTTAAAATCAGTCTTTTAAGTTCCTTCATTTATTAGCAACTATACTGACAAGAAATGTATTTGAGCAACATTGATTCTCAACATACATGTTGTGAAAGCATTTGACAGCAAGCAAGTAGGACTGAAGCTCTTTTACCCTGAAATCTCTCATGTTTTTTACACATTTTTCTGTTATTCCACAATTTTTCTTTAAAATTTATTACCAGCTGCATTTTGTAGAGGTGGTCACATTTTACTTGGTTGTGCTGTGGTGAATATTTTTGAGAGCATCTGTTCAGCACTGAGAACATCAGCACTGAGAGCATCAGCATTCAGTAGAATGCATTTTTCATTTTGCACATGTATGTAAGTGGATAATGGAAGAAAATATATTTACACCTGGAGTGGCAGGAGCAAGAAGCCTGACAGATTTTTCCCACTGCAGCCTACATGCAAGTAATGCATTTGGCTCCCAGGTCTAAACCTCTGCTGGTACGTAGCCATGGAAGGAAGCTCCAAATTCCTATGGTTATAACTATGGCAGCACCCTCGTGGGAAAGGGCTGGGGCTGGGGCCAGTTGTTATGCAGGTCACCCTAGCCCTGGGAAAAGGTGCAAAAAGCTGCTAGGCACTGCTGAAAGCCCCAAACCATTATGCTTTTGTGGTTCAAGTGTGCAACTCTCTGTTTGCTATGGTGACCTCATTATTCCATGCACAGTGAGGAAAATATTTTAGCAACCCTGTTTCAGAACCACTGGGGAACATTTTATTAATTTCCTTTGTGCAAAATGTTTACCTCTGTGCCTTCATAAATTGCTTTCCTGGCCCCAGGAACTTTTGCAATTTTAATGAAGGAGCTCTAGCTATCTGTCTATGTTCCTGCATTGTCTTTTTACAGATCCCAAAGAAGAAAAATTAAGAAACAGAAGAAAAATTGATTTCCAAAAAGCTTATACTATTGGTTCTTTTGGTTGCTATTTTACAAATTATAAGCACTGAAAGTCAAGCTGTGGATAATAGCCCTTGTTATTGCTTCTTGTATATGTACATGACCCTCATTTTCATAATCCTGATACTAAGTGAACTTTAAGATAGGAAAAGGTAGAAATTATTCAAATTTTTAAAAAACACAGAGCAAGGCCTTTATTCTGAAAAAGACTTTTAGTCATACTTAACTTCACACATCTAGGTAGTCCCCAAGTAAAATCACACTGAAACCATTAATTTGCTATAAATACAAATCTGATGTACCTCAAAATCACCTTATTATACAAAAACAAGCACAAAACCAATCATCCACACATTTTTTACTGGAGCCTTAATGGATGAAACTTATTGCACCATTTCAGAAGTAGCCAGTGCAATTAAGAAACACTTTAAGGTGTATAAATTTTCTATTGAGTGGAAAAAAATACAGGTCAATTAGAAGGGAAGGTGACAAACAGAGGAAGGGATTGTCCAGGCCTTGCTTCAGGGAGCACTAACGTGATGTTGTGTGTCCATATACCAAGCATAAGTCTCACTTTAGGGCACTTCTGGACTACCGCATTGGGAATAAGTAACAGCAATGGTGCTAGCAAAGGTGGTACAGGACAAGAGGGAACTGAAGGGAGCTGCAGGTTCAGAAACACATACAGGCAAGACACACTGTGATTAATGAAGGTACCTGGAGGTACACAGAACTGCAGTTAAATTGTAGATAACAATCCCAGTGTGGCTTACAGAGGGAAATGGTAAACTGAAGCTTTCCCTCAGGTCTCCTGTCTGCCTAAGCTTGATGCAGGGTAACCAGTGCACACACCCATGTTCTGCATTTGCTGTTTATTCAGCAGACACTTAAAAGGACATAAGAAAAGGTGGAGCCACTTGACCTTAGGACAACGCAACTGGAAAGACCAGGGGGAACTTGGACCATTTGTAGGTAAGGGATTACACAGAGGGGTAACACACCAGGATTATAAGAGTTTTCTATTAATTCAATAGAAACTGAAATCATTATGTTGCAAACTCATTAGGTTCTAAGGAGCTTATTATTTGCCCTTGTCCAGCAACTTGTAGCAATTTCTGGTTACTCGAAGTAAAACATTAGTATTAAAGTGCCTATAATTTTAGTATAGTCATAATTTTATGTGCAAATTGCTGGTGAAATCTTACCAAGTTCCTACCTCTTCTACTTACACTTTCCTAAAGAAAAGTCACAGAAGCTGCCTTGGCTAAAGGCAAAGTCTTCTTCATGAGGAAAGTGTGCAGAAAATACTAGATGTAAGAGCTTTCTTTCCTATTATTTTTAATATGTTACTTTGTGTTCCAATTAAATAACCAGGATAACTTATATTTTAAAATTTTCAGGATCTTGCCAGTGAAGATATATTCATAAGAGGTAGTGTCCTGGAGAAATCACTACATCTAAGAATTACCCTCATTAGAGAACTAGAGTTGTCTTGTTAATACTAAACTGTATTGTTGTGGGAACAATACACTGACGAGCCATTGTTTTAATGGTCTTTAATCCTGCCCATTTGTCAATACACTGAAGTTACTTAATGAACTGTCTTTTTTAAGTATCACTCGAATACAAAATGTAACACGCCGCACATAAAATGAAATTCACTCTTATGTAGATTAAAAGTTAACACAAGCTTTTGACATGCAGCTTGTTAACAATTTAAAACCACTGCCTGAATAATGTAATCACTAGTTTTACACTACCCCTGTTTAAGGTACAGTGTTTTGCAAAAAGCAAAAAGAATACCTTACAGAACAGCAGAATACGGAAGAGGATATACTACCCTACAACAGTGAAATCAAAAAGTATTGTCTACATAGAGCCTTTGTACACATGATGTTTTCTAAAGAAACCAAAAGTATCTTCCTTAGTACTTTTAAAACCTAGAGAACAATTCTTGTGCTCTAGAACCAGTACGAGTCTTTCACTTAATTTGGATGCAAATTTGATTTCTGTCTTAGGTAAAATTCTACATTACTTAGAAAAGATGACAATTAAATCTGCTAACGTTTTCACAGTTCAAGCAATGGCTGTGTGACAATAATAAATGCCAAAATAATAATTTCTTTAAAAACAAAGTAGTTGTAGCACTAAAGCTGTAATGGTAAACAGCAGTAAATAGCCTTTATTTGATAAAATGTGGCCCTGTTTTCTTCCCAGACAGATCTCACAGTTCAGCTGTTATTCTCCATTTGCTCTTGTTTTCTAGCACCAGTCCCAGTTCACTGTTTTGCTTTCCAACCAATTATTTCACCCCAGTTCTACCATCTTTTCCTCACCTTTATATACCATAGTTGCACCTGCCTCCACACTACAATCAAATCAATGCAGCCACTAATAGATTCTAGGCAGTAATCCCAGCTTTAATATCCAACGCATGTAACCAGCTGATTGACTGGGTCCATCCACCGAAAGCAGTCATCTCTCTAGTCAACTAACTCTAACACAGAAGTAAGATACTTGTTTTACGTTAATCACTTGCAAGTCACTGGAGCATCTCAGTCAAGTCAGTCAGTTCCCTCAATCAAAATCAGACCGCAAAACAAATCTCATGCAATCACTAGATTTTAGATGGATCAACAGGAACGTATTATTTGCATATAGAAGTCAGGTGTTGTGTATTTCATATGAACAGGCGAAAAATTTACTTTTTAAGTTTAAGTATTTCAATGCCTTTTTACAGAAGATGAAATTTATTGCAAATATTTTCTGCTTTATTATTGTCCACATTTATATATGCTATGAAGGAAGAAAATTATTGCAGGCGAAGTTACAACTTAAAGTTCTTCCTCCTTGGCAATCTGATTAAATGCATTTTACAACAAAAGGAGTTGCATGGGCCATGCCTTCCCCCCATTGCCCGTCAGCTGGAGCCTGAGATGGGAGGAACGAAGGCACTTTATTTTTCAGGCACACCCAAATCTTCTCCTTCCATTGATGCCATCTATCAGATTTCCAAAGCTAGAGTGAGCTGAATTTGAAAAATTTTGAACATTCAGATTAAGAAATCATCCATAGTTTACTAGCAGACTACAGAAGTATCTTCTTCAGCATATTGACATGCTTTTTCATATAGCTCACAAAAACCTCTCAGTGAAACACATCTTGTCAATCAACAGTTCTGTACTGTATGTTAGAAGTAGGTTTACAGAATATTTAATGCAATAAAAATAGGCTTAACTAACGTTCAAGCAATTACTTTGTCCACCAATTATGCTTAATGGTATTTGATGTATAGACTAATAATCTATAAATATGTTCTTCTTTAACACAAGAAACAATGTGGTTTATTATTAAACTACAGAGCAGTTCGCTGTTTTACATATTTTCTTTTCACTCCTCTGGTAAATGAATGTTAATTACTATATGAAAGTATAGGATATCATAACATTGACCTTTAATCCATTTTCAGAAATATTGGTTCAGTGGCAAGATCGGCTGCAGCGGAATTCATGTAAATCATCTAAACTAGTGAACAAAATCAGTTCATTAATCCTTCCTGACAGGTTAATTTCATCCCATTTCTAAGTTGTCAAGTTACAACATGGAACAAATAATCAAAAACCTTTAAATCAAATATACCAAATCAAGACTAATTGAATATGCTTCAAGTATGTCAATAAGTAGATTCATTTTTCAAAATCTAATAGGAAAGCTTGTTAAACTATAAAAATACATGGCCTGCTAAATCTGGGAGGGTAAGAAAAGTGTTGGCACAGCAATTATTTTTTTTTTTTTTGTTAACTGGATTTCCTGAATATGTGACACAATGTTCATAATGCAAATACATATACATCTTATACATGCTCCTCTCATATGCACATGCTGTGTAAATACCAAATATCCATGTAAAGTATTGAAGTAAAATGCAATTGTTCCGTGAATTCAGAGCTCTTGAATTTCACATTCTGCATAATTACACTGTTTTACAGAACCACACATTTCTGCCCAGACTATTAATTCTTCTAGAATTTGGAATGTCTTTCCAAGGAAATGGGACTGGCTTGCAAATTACAGTGAAGACTAATGACTATTAGTAAATTGAATAGGGCATAAATTTCCACGTATTTGATCTCCATTCTTAGATCTGATGTAAAAATTCTTTTTCCACTTAATCACTGGTGGCAAAAGAACTTTAAGAAAATTCACTCAAAGGCCTGCTCAAGACATTTGCTAAATATTCCAAACTTTGCTTGTACTATGTCAGATTCACTAGTATTAGTAATGATCTCAGTCCTACTGCTGGACGAGAGCTGTCAACCATCACATGGAAACACTGGGTGGAGCAGTTTTAAATAAAGACTCGCAAATCTAGGAGTCTACACGAGCTGCTGCCAGTTGAGCTATAGAGTTGTACTCTGCTGACCACACATTGTCCTGCAACCAGGAGATATGGTACTATAACAGCTCATACACTGCAAGAAGTTGTTCTGCCTCTTCTAGTCACAAAGCAGTCAAGTCACTACAGTCTGGACTCTTGTCCCCACCCCAGCTCTGCTCACCCTTCTCGTGTGCTATGGGACAGCACCCTTCAATCAAGGCACAGCCAGAGATGGGCTCATCTGTGGCACCGGGCTTGTACCCCCTGGCAGAGCTGCTCTGGTCCTGTTGGTCCTTAATGGATATAGACCATATATCTTAATTGCATTATTAACTTCATCCCCGTAACTTATTTAAATTGAACAGTTTGTATTATTGGCAGAAGCATGTTATTTAACTGGACTAACACCTGCTTTGGACCTATTTTACTTGAACTGGCAATATATTCTTGGATCCATATATAAAGTGTGCTCCTTTTTTCACAAATCGCATCACAAATTTGAATGTGACAAGGTGTCTAGGGTACCGCAAGACACTGAGTAACATCAGACCATGAGGGACTGGCAGATATGACACAGGACCTATAAAAATCCTTTTGGATCCTCTGGAGTGGCAACTGGAAGCCAGGCAAGATACCCTAAAGAATCCCAAGCTGCTCTAGATACCTGTGTAAGGGGGAAAGCAACGCAGTACCAAGCGTCTGTTTCAGCATCACCTGAATCTCTTTCTAGGCTCCATTGATTAGCTGTCCAGAGACTACATTGAGAGCTCATATATCCAGACCATGTGTAAATGGCATACAAATTCCTACTATTTCATGCTTTCATCTGGAGCAGAACCCTACTATTTGCATCTGTTTTACTTGCATTGACACAAACTGGGAAATACTAAAACCAAGAACATAGCCATTGGTGACTTTTCCTGTTGAGCTCCAGAGGACATAGAGGACAAAGACCTGAACTGGAGTCTGTGGAGGTGAAAACCTCCTTGGTTCCATTTGTTTCTGCTCTCTGTCTCTAGAGATTCATTCAAATGTGTCTACATCACAGCATTTTAATGAGTTTAAATGAGGCTGCAGACTTTTCTCGGGCTCTGTGTACAGAAGTCTGTTTCATGGCAATAATTAATCAGTGCTACTCTGCAATTAACCAAATAATCTCAGATATTACAGTAAAATTAATGAGTTCATTTCAGATTATATTTTCTTTTATGGCAAACCAGATAGTTACATTTCTGTTTCTCTAAGTACTTATGTCTTTAAATCAAAACAAATATTCTAAATCACTTGTCAAACTGAGTTATTCCAGGAATCTGACTGACTGAATTTGATATTTCTGTTTTGTTCTGCACAACTTTCTTTACTTTCTTTCTTACCCAAACAGTTTATTCACAGCATCCATTTTAGTCAGCTACAGAAACTCTGAAATAGTTTCATTCTGTGTTGTTCTTCAAATGCTCTAGATTTCACTTCTTCTTCTTTCCATCTTCCTTCATTTGTATCATCAAAATGGTGATATATCATGTAAATAAACTGAGGGCAATGAGTTGAGTTTATTTTATATTTTCTTCAAAAGAAAATTACAACTAAGAAACTATGTGTAGGCTTCATTTTGTCTAATGTTATATCACTAAAAAGGAGACATTTAAGCTAGACATCTAAGCAAATCACCCTCAGCTTGTTATGCAGCCAAAAGATGTAAGTATCTTCATAGGTGCTGTATCTTGTTGTAAGGTAGGCAGTCTAAAGTAGATTACATAAGTCCCAGGCACATATCTGGTGATCTGAATAGTTCTCAGCTCTTCTGACCCCAGTGGCAAAGGCTGTGCAGATTGGAAGGTACCTCAGAAGGTCAGACAAGGTTGCTCAGGGTCTCAACTTTATCCACTAGGGTCTATCTTTATCCACTAGGGTCTCAACACTCCCCCCCGGGGTGAAGAGACACTGCATAGCCTCTCTGGGCAGCTTCTTCCAGTGTTTAACTCCTGTCACGATAAAAAGTTTCTCTGTACAATCTGAACCTCTCTTTGTTTCAAATCATGCCTGTTGTCTTTCATCCATGCCCCACAATGAAAAAGCTGCCTCTGTCTTCTGGATAACCTCCCCTTAGGCACTGGAGAATGCTATTCAGGCAACCTAAACCCACTTCTTCTCCAGGCTGAACAACCCCATCTCCCTCAGCTTCTCACAGACCAAGTGCTCCATCCATCAGCTGTTGTGGTGGCTCTACACCAAATTTGCTCCAGTTGGTCAATAGTGCTTTTGAAATGCCTTTCAGGATCCACACCAAACTGGCAGATGTGAAATGGGACCTCTAAGCAGTTGTATCCTTCTACAGCAGCAGCTAGAGGTTAGGCCAATGCATTAGGTTATCTCAAATTATTTCAGACACCCATGAATGGGACATTGAATTTGGCCCTACATCTCCCTTGAATTAAATAGAAGTTGAAAGGAGTCAACTTACAGACAGACACATATAGACTTCTAAATACAGGTGACTTAATCTGTAAGTGGACACCATCCCAAACTTCCAAATCATCCAGTACTGCATGTGCAGCTGTTAACATTGGTAAACTATCGGGCATAGAAGTATCGTAAACGTAGCTGTTATACCCTACCTGCTCTCAGGATTTCAGTGGACTTTTCATATTAGTTAATATAGGTTTCCATATCTTTGGTAAGGTATTTAAAAAATACCTTTAAAAATCTGAGAGAGAGCTACAGGTAGAATTTAGGCTGCTTTATCTCACTTCTGGACCTTACAACACAGGAATTCCCTTCCAAATCCTACTGCATAACAAATCAATTAAAAATATTTTTTTACAAATTGCAGGTGGTTATTTACGTCATAATCTACATTTTAGCACTGAAAAGCTGATGCTGAGTTTCCAGAAAATTTTGAACCTGAAATCTAAGAAAAAAGTGGTAATGTCAAGACATCATTCAGTTTCCATCTCACTTCTGTCTAAGTTTCACAACTCTGTTACAGATAATTTTTAAGTGGAACAGTCACTTGAAGAATTTCCATTATTTTTAGTTAAAAAGTAGTTATCTACCCAAAACAAACTTAATGTCTTAATTCATATGAAAACTCAGCAACATATCCTTAGCACAATCTATGCAATCTTTCCAACAGAACATTGCTAGAAATGGTCAGCTGCAAAAGAAGTTCCTTTCTTCCCTATGCATTCATGTTTCTACTATAAATCGTCCTTTGGGGAAGTTGCTGCCACTTTCACTTCCATTTAATTAATATCTTTAGCTAATATCTGGAACCAAAAATGTCTGCAACATTAAGAGCTATTCTTAGTCCTTAATTCAGCCCATCTCTTTATAAAGTATAACAATTAAATCTCCTTTCTGAACTGGAGAATTTGAGACTTTCAGTTATGATTTCTAGTCTTAAAGGATTAGAATTGCATCTGAAAACATAGTATATCTCTATATAACTTCATTTTTGTCTTGAAAAATAAAACCATAAATAATAGATAACTTTCAGTATTTTGCGTTCACAGTAAGATGTGGAATTTACAATGTATGCATAAGTATTTCCAGAAATAGCACTAAAAGAAATTGGGTGTTGTTTGAAATCAAGTCCTTGAGTTCTAATATATAGATATTTAAGCATCTCATATATATGGATTCAAAACCATCTTTAAAACTGAGGAATTCATTACATGGTCTTAATCATGTACAAAGCTTCTAGGATCTCTTTTAAATAATTATTTTGAAAAAATTTTCCTTTTTCCGGAAACATTAGTATATTTATAGTTATGGAAAATAGTACCATATTTGAATCATAAGTCTGATTTTCAAGGATTTACATTAACTGCTCATCTTCCTGCTTATGATATATCAGATTTCAAAGTAACAAAAGACTTTATGAGGCATGCAAGCGGTTCAAGTCAATAAGATCTACCTGTGGCCCTATAAATTATGTTGCTCAAACGTCAGTGATATTCCAACGGAAACTTGAAACACACTTTTAAAATAAGCTCAGTTTAACTAAAATGACCACACCTACATAACAGGTGTTATGGCGTTTGTGTTCTTTTCCCATACACATCCACTCAACGATGACTAGTGCTGGTGGGAATGCCCACATACTGTGGGCCATTGTGCAGGTGCAGTGTATTTCCCATGCCATGGTGGCTGGCTGGGTGCTGGTTTAGTGCACCACCACACTTAACACAGCAGGGAACTAAGGCTCAGACTGTGTTAAGAGGTTTATAAAGGCCTGGTAGGAGTGAATCCTGCTGCCTCCGGTGTCACAGATATCCCTGTTTCCACCTTTCGGGTATTTTGATTTCTTGCTCTGAATTTCTTGCAATAAGATTTCCTTCTGGAATAATTTCAGCTTTCTTACAGTGTTTATAGCCCAGAGTTTCCAATGTATATTCTAATATTTAAGTCCAGCTTCACAAGCTGCATCTGGAAACACAATATACTTGCATACATGTGTGCACATACACATGAAATGCCTACAGAGAGGTGAGCATAAGAATATATGTTTAATAACGTCAGATTATGGAAACTTTTCTTCAAATTAGAGTTTTATCTAACCGAACAGATTTAGGGCTAACGACATTTCATTTTCATGGCTTCACTTCAAGAGTATCAGGTGTATTACAGTACATTCCTGATGGAGTGTGTTATCTTTTCAACTTCTTGCAATTTGCACAGCACAGGGTAGCTTTTGATTGAAAACTTCATGAAGGCATTCAAGCAAAAAATTCATCAAGTCAAATATCAAAAATAGCATTTTGTCTCCCAAAATTAATAAGGGCATATCATCAGCAATCTGTTATAGCAGAGCCTTACTGAAGGTAGCAATTCATACTACAGTGAAGTTAAGAATATATTTCCAAATTCTATTCATTATAAATGGATGTATGTTTATATGATAATCACCATAAAATTCAAAGGAAAAACCCCAAAGTTTGGAATTCATAACTCTTAATTAAAAATCTTTGTCAGGAAAAAATGTTTTAATGAACTAATAAATATATAACAGTTATAAATGTGTATATGACACTGATAAATAAGACCAGGTTTTGCCTGCCTAAAACTTCCATAATCTCTTTAGAAAGGAGTTAATGCTAAATCGAGCTCACATTTCACATATGTCATATTAGAAAATTAAAGTTATCGTTTATAATGAGGCAATGCATTTTCTTGGTGTTATGAATTTTGGTCTTTATGTATGTCACTAATTTCTCTTTTATGTTTTGAAATCTTTTTGTTTCTTCAACTCTGAATTTCTTAGCCTAAAAAGAAAGAAAATTAAACATTGTAGGACCTTTTAGCTGTTTTTCCATAAAAAGGGGTGATAAAAAGGGTGAAAACCCAAATAGGATATGCTGTGTTTGGATAATCAGCTGCAAATATCTATAGGCAAAATGTTGGAATACACTGAGTCTGCATAATTATATTGGTGTACTCATGAAGAGATCATCTTACAAGGCATCCGCAGAGGTAAAAATACCAGCACAAAGAAACCAGTTCCACTCTCATTCAGGCTCTACCCTGGCTGAATTCAGACTTCAGTGAAATTACAGCTCTTCACAGTGTTTAGATGCTCATACTCTTCATAGCTGTCCAAGCAATTCTGTACCTCTAATGTTTGACAAGTTCAGCACACATTTCCTGCAGTGAAATCTAGTGACTTGAATTCAATTTTTCAGTAAAACACAGCTGCAAAAATGATGCTATCAGTCCTTGAGACGCTGAGGACAATATTGTATCATATGCCATTTTACCTGTGAGCTTTGTCTACAGCAGAGTGAATAACAGGACACGATGCTGCTGAAGCCCAACTGCAGAACTATCTCACTAGTCTTTGAAGAAACAAAGTTTTGCTTCCAGTATTTATACGGGAAAAAAGAATCCATAGTTGCACAAAACTCAGTATTCAGAGAGTAATACAGGCTTTCTTCATTAGTAACAAATCCTTAATTATGAAGGAACAAAGACTTGTGGTGCATACCCAAGAAGGGTCAGGAGCAAACAGCCTAGACAGGTTCTCCAAATATTTATTTCATCTGCCTATGCCAAGGCAATGCCTCTACTAGATGGAACTTTGAATAAATCACACTGCAGTTACTGGAGTGAAGTCAGACATTCTGTATGAAAAGTATTTAATTACTAAACATTTTTCTGATGCTTTCCTGAGTAAGTGGCAGAACAGTACGACATCTTCCTACAATATACTCTATTGTTTGTGTAAATCAATTTTGGTATAAGAGCCAAGGGAACTATTTTCAGTAAATTATTTATTCAGCTAACGTAGCTCCTTTTTGTTCAGGAACAAGCTGATTTTTGCAAATCTTCTTCACTTGGGTATTTATGCAGCCTCCATTACAATAGTATCAGAGCAAGTCAGTCTTTTAATACGTGTTTATCGTCATAACACACTAGTCTACAAAGCACTGCATTTGAAACGGTCTTAATACATTATCAGTATTACTAGTATGTAGTAACCCCATTTTACCAGATGCTATACAAACACAGTGTAACGTAGCAGTTCAAGATCTATTTTAGGGTGAGCTGAGCCATTTGTAGTCTTCCCTTGCACCGTCCTGACTAGGCGCTCAATTCTGTAACCCAGACATAGGAGTATGGTTCCACCTAGATGGTATAAGTTACTCTGCCCAGCCTCTAGCAGCCACTCCACAAGAGTGCAGCTTCTCTCATGTAACATCTGAACATGCCCTCGGTGGTTCAAGCAGCAGTAAGTAATTGACTGTAATGGGAGTTTTAACACCTTGGTCACACATAGGCTCCTACAGGTATGCATATGGCATTTTAATCATAAACCCTCAATCCTAAGTAGGTCTGAGGCACATTTCTGTACACGGATGGCTAGCAAACTACCATCCTTGGTTTGTTTATATTTGCTTGTTTAAGAAACTGCTGAGTTCTTATTGTCTGGAAACTAAGCCATTAAGGGAGTCTAAAAATTGAGACATCCAAAATCAAACCTTTAATCCGTAACTGTGTTATCTCCTACTCACATTGAGCAACTGGTTATCTAAATCACATTATTTCCATTTAAGCCAGACTAGTATGGAGGCCTTACACAAATCAGATAAAGGCTTACTCTTACTTTCCTTCTTTCCCAGTTGCTCAACATATTTTTAGAATGCTGAAGACATTTTCAAATTTTATATGGCTGCATTTCAGACATTTTTGAAATATCAATATCTGAATTTTTATCTAATTCAAGGTAATTAAGTAAATGAGTAAAATAATAATTTCTGAATGCTAAATCAAGTCTAAAATTGGATTTTTTTCCAAATCTGGTTTTATTAGCCCAAGCCTGACTGAGTGCTAGTAATCATAACATAGCATAGGTCAAGTTACAGTAGTTGACAGGCAAAGAGTGAAAGAAATCCAGGCTCTGGATTTCAGGCCTGAATCCAGGCTCAGGACACATTGCAAGAGGCAAAAAATGATTTGGAAAAGTCTCTAAAGTTTTAGGAGGGCGGGTCCCACTGAAATCCATGCAAAATTTCTCTCTGTCTCATTCTGAGTTTTTTTCTGATTGCTTACCAGAGTTGCAGTCAATAGACACAAATTTCTACTCACAACTTGTGCAAAAGTGCCAACAATCAAATTAAGAAATACATTTGAAGACCGTGAAGAATTCATGTTAGAAAATGCCATGTTAGCAAAACATTATGAACTAAGGAAAACAGAGAGTGAACTTTTTAATAACAGATAATAGTGATGGGCAAAATAAAATGTAGTTTTACATCTGCAGAATCCTGAATAAAGTGTAAGCTCACTTACACTTCTCTGTGTGTTTCTATGGAATATATGCTTCATATTTTGCTATGTCAAAGGGAACGATCTGCCCTTTCCCACTTTGGTTTTAGATGTGGTCACTTTGTCGTGGAGAGAAAGCAAATGTCCCACCATTTGCAGGACTTTAGGAAGATAGGAGGTACACCTACTGCACCTAGCCAGCGGTCTTTCAAACTCATCTAAAAAAAAAAAAAGGAAGAAATAGCTTGGGAAAATAGCATTCAGGAAGAACTGGGAAGCGTGTGCTGGTCTTAAACCTGGCTCAGTTTAAATCCACTGCAGAATACATGCTCTTAAATTGTTGACAAAGAAACCAGTCCAGGAAGAGTCACTATTTTATTCATAGCTGACTAGTGGATTCTGGTACTGGATTCTGTTGTGAATAGCTGAGGGTTAATAGTGTGCATCTTTCAAGATTGTAACCAGTGAAAAGAAAATAAGGACATTACTAAGAGATAAAATAGTAGGGAAATGTAATATCTTTTGTACAAAGATTCCACTGACAACCATTAGCATTATTATCTGTGCCAACCAGGAAATGACTATCATTTTAGATACTGTTTGACAGCTCTGATTTATTCCTGGAGAACTCTACTTCATTCTCACCAATTAACATAGCAGATCCATAACCAGCTTCAGACATGCCACATCTATTCACAGGGGATTATCTATAAGCCATTTATTCCACATGTCTGTCCATCCAAAGTAGCTGTATTTTCTGCAAGATTACAGCCTCTCAACATTATTCTAAAACCAGTCACCAAATACTAAAGCCATTCTCCCCTGCTGAAAAACTTGTAGAAAAGAGGATGACATCATTTATTTAGCAAATGTACTTTTCAATAGCTGCAAACATATTTTCTATACAACAGTCTCACATCTCTTAAGGGAAGCTATTTCACTTTCTCTCTTTCTCCTTCTCTCCCCACCTCTCTTTCTCCCTCCACCCCCCAAAACACACACACAAACTACAAGAGCAACACCAAAGGAATTTGGGGACAGGAGCAGAAAAATTTAAATCACTGCAATTAATAATACTGATTTGTATTTATAGCATCTTTCACTCCAAAGAAATCTATGGTACTTTAAAAGGCCTTTTTCAATATTAATAAATTATCTCACCTAACAAGCCCTGCTGTGACATGGTTCCTAGCAGACACATAACAGGATTCAGAGATATTATTCAATCCTTATAAGACTGAAAGTGGAGAACATGATAGTCCATCTGCTTGAAACTTTGGGTAGATAGATTTTACTTAGCTTCATTGGCATTTGGGGGTCATTTATAGGATCATAAGATACAGTGCCCATAGTCCTTTGCTGTCATATAATAAACCAAAACCAACAATCTTCCTGTACATCCTAGTCCCTTAAAACTGTCTACAGAGCAAAGGATGATACCGTACATTGCTTCCTGCATAGCAAACTTTTCCTGACAATTCATATAGAATAGAATAGACTATTTCAGTTGGAAGGGACCTACAACGATCATCTACTCCAACTGCCTGACCAGTTCAGGGCTGTCCAAAAGTTAAAGTATGTTATTAAGCTTGTTACAAAGCATGTCCAAATCCCTCTTTAACACTGACAGTCATGGGGCATCAACCACCTCTCTAGGAAGCCTGTTCCAGTGTTTGACCACCCTTTCAGTAAAGAAATGCTTCCTAATGTCCAGTTTAATTCTCCCCTGGCACAGAGCTGTTTATCAAAAATCTGATAACATTGTTTATGAAGTTTCCCCGGGGAAAGCCTCACCCATACACTTAAGTTGGTGGTTGTCACCTCTGGACCATGGGCCTGATCATCTTCCCAGGGTAGGCCTGGGAGGAACCAGGCTCCTGATGAGGTTCTTGGGGTTCCCCCACCTGTAGTTGTTCCTGTGGGCTCCTTTGTGTTTATGAAGATGAGCCTTTAATCACATAACCTAGCATGCAGGGGTGGGGTAGTTAATCCTGGTTGATCCAAGGAGCTTTGTTAGAACTAAGGTTTATTGTAGTTTTCAGCTACTGTTATTTTTAAGTAAATTCAGATGTCATTTTGAAAAGAAGTCTGCTTACAATGGTTCTTTGACACGAGAAACCTAAATGCAGCCCAGGCTAATTTGCATCTACCAAGCCCCTGTGGACCCAACAACTTTCTTGACAGAAACAAAGGCAGGGCTAGCACAGCTTTACCATACATGATTATACAGCTCATTAATTATTTGGTTCTTTCTACATACCAAATTATCAGAGTGACATTACATGCACAATACAGCCCTATTTCTACCTCACATATTACTAACACGTTATAATCACTATACGTACACCTATAGAGGCTATATTTTGTTGCAAAATAGCCATTTTACTTCCTTCATACTCAAACAATTAATATTCTTGCTACTCTTGTAATTGTGTCCAGTGTGTGTGCAGAAGGAGGACTAGTTTGGTTACCGTATTCATATATCAAGAGAAAAAAAAAGTTATTTACCTGTCTGCATCTAATTATTTACAGTATGTTACTATCATGCCACTTCCAAAGTGTGTAAAGGAGGGGGTAAAACAACAACAAAACCCTGTGTTGTTTCACATCAAGAGAGATGATAGCACACCTGACTACAGCAGAAAAAAAGGACAGAGGCTCACTGAACCCATATACAGAGAAGATCTCAAAGAGCTGTGTTTCTAAAAAAGCAAACAACTTCTCTTTGTTCTTCAAGTACTTGCTTTTATGTACTGCTCTAGTTACTAAAAAGGCACTTGTTAAAAGACTGCAGGCATGTGCTCACCGTCTAGTCGGGAAAGCCATTGCAATACACTCATTCCAAATCAAGCATCCAAACAAACTGTCCTAATGCCTTCTTCATATTTAAAAAATGTCCCTATCAGAGAAACCGCTGCATTTATTTATAGATTAAATCAATTAGTGGCAAAGGAACATGGAAATAACTGGAAATAAACTCCTGAAAATCCACTGCAGAGAAATGTTTTGCACCTAAATTTCAATGAGGTGGTACTTCTAGAGCAAATGCTTACATTTTCAATGTGGTCGAGGGAGCAGGCAGAGCAGAGCCCTTGAAGGCTTGAAGGCTTGAAGGAAGGTTCTTGAAGTGATTCTTGTCTGCGACCACAATCACCATTTTTGAAATTAATATTCCATTAGAATTTTTTCACATGTATGTTGAAGAAATCCGCTGGCAAATAGGAAGAGAAAGGAGAGCCAGTCAAGCTCTTTCTCCAAGAGGCTGATGAAGAGAAGGGAAAGGAAAAAAGGAAGTCACTCTCTTTTTTTTAAATATCTATGTGACACTCACAGCAAGGGGTGAAAGAAATGAATGATGACAGAAGAATAACTAGATCAACTGATTCTTGAGATACTTTAAAAGCGTTACTAAATACATTGTTTAAAGATAAAGGTAGGAATGAGATATATCATTTCAGAACTGAATTTCAAAATGCCAGGTGTCTGATTATTTTAATTATTTTTTAGAGGTAAATCAAAAGTATCTGTTTCAACTCTCTTTCTATTTGGAAATGTCATTTAGGAACCTATATATATCAGTCTATTGTGATTCCATGAGATGAACAAGGTCTGGAGAAGTGTCTTTGTTTTGGACCTGAGCTATGTATAACCACAATGTCATTACTGTTCCAAAGACATTTTAATTATAGGTGACAAATTCTGTAATCATTCACCTTTTATCACCATCATACTTGACCATGAATCATCACCTCACTTAAAATATGACCTTAAAATATAACCACACCCTGACTTCATTTGCTACTAAAATCTGTACTAAAAGAGTTAGATCACTTAAAAACTTTAGCTTTTAGGGTAACACAGGCACTGCAGGTGCTACAGCAAGTTACAGTGTTTAAGATTGAATCACAGCATGCTAATCGAGCTCTACAGCTACTTTTGCCTAGTTCTTAAAATACACAATAAATCCATTAGGAAAATACTGCAGCTTCTCGACAAAATTGTATACATCAATTATATAACACTATTATAAAACTGAAAAAAAATTATGAGACAAAATTGTTCTGTGAAAAATCATACCTCTGTGTTAAAGTTATGATTCCTTCAAGTCAGACTCTAAAGCAGACAAAATAATTGCTGGTGTGGTTTTGGCATAACAAATAGATGGTGAGTTTTTAGCAAGTTTGTTTCTAACAGCTTCAGCAAAGTGTCAAAGTGGAATATGTTAACCTCAGTCTTTTTAAAAGCAAAATCTTGTATTTAGTAAAATTTAGTAATAGTAAAAGCTAATATTTTCAAATTATCAAAGAAGATTGCTAATGTAACCAATAAAAAGATTCCTGACTAAGTCATGAAAATGCCACTCAAAACAGAAAGGCACTTCAGTTTGTCATATGAGTACCTTCATTGACTTAAAGGGGGCTATCGAAGGACATGGTTCAGAATTATTTAAGAAAATCTAAATACGTTGCATCTAAATTTTCAGTGGCATTTTGAACAGAAATTAATAAAATAATCAGAATTATTTTACCAAGACCAACTTTTGCTCCTAATTCATTGATTCTCTCAAGTGTCTTAAAACCATCCGCAGCTAGTAATTTCAGGTGATTCTGTCAGGGACTGCCAAGAAGTGAAAATCAGTCAGCTGGCTAAAAGGGATTTCCCACTGCACTCCCACTTCATTAACAGGTCTCTCAGTGAATAGTAATGTGCAGAGCAAATTTCTATTTGCTAACTTGCCTCTCCTGCTTTTAGTGGCTAGCAGAAAGAAGGATATCTATGCACCTGACATAAACTTTGTTGATTGTGGCCATGTGCTTAGCAGAATACCGATAGGATTGCTTCCATATATCAGTCGGGGTCAATGAAGGGAAGAGGACTGACACAGCAATGGGCACACTCCACCTATTCACTAGTAACCTAGGATCATGGTGGAAATTCCATGCATTGACAAGCCTTGGAGCACTTGTGTATATCCTCCAGCATGTCCTCTCACTGACCCTGGACCAGCATTTCCTGCAGCCACTATTGGGATTTCAAAGGCAACAGCAAAATGGGGAGTACATATGGATACATGGAGTCCCTTCCACAGAAGCTCAGGGAGAATGGAAGAATCAAAGAATCCACACTTCTCTATTTTGCGGCTGTACAAACCTCTGCTCACAGTTATACTCAGAGCAGTGATCACATGAAGGAAGATGGTGAGGGAGCCTGTGTGAAAAAAAAGAAAAAAATAATATTTGTAAAACTGTTTTACCAGTGAGAGCATCCAAACTTGAAGCTAAATCAAAGTTGTAATGGTCTGCAAAATTGTGAATGGAACAGCAGTTGACAGGTTTTCTGATTCCAACAATTGGAACATGTCAAAATCATGTAGGCAATGCTCCTTGAAACCCACCAAACTGAGATTTCACACCTTCACGTAATATGTAGGAGCCAGAATATATAGTACATAACCCAGTCTTCCTGGGTATACTGTAAACACACAAACTATACTTTTTTCTTCAGAAGAAATTATTAGAAACACTTGTATAAGCTTCTATCTAAACTCTGACCCAAATCTCTCTTAGCATTGAATGTATGAACATTAGCTGTATGATACACGTGTGGTTTAGGGAAAAGCAAAGCTGTTATTATTTATTGGACTAAGAGACATGCAATAAAGGATATATCTTTTTCCATATGGAACATAGTTAAATTTTGGAACCGTTTGTCACAGGATGGCTGAAAATACAAGGGGACTCTTCATCACTGAAGAAACTGAGAGAAGAGCCGCTATCAGCTGTTCTTAAGTACAGTGCTTCAGAGGCAGCCCTTCGCCCAAGAAAAGCCTACACTGCTGCTGACCAGAACCTCAGGGTCAGGGCCCCTCAGCTACTTTGCATATACTTGTACAGACATTGCTGAATATGAAAACCTGTTAAATGTTTTGATGGAAATCAAGCAGATTTTAAAACAATTCTGGTTTCAGGTACATCTACCTACAAAATTTCTTCAGGAAGTATACATAAGAAAAATCACCAAAAATACAAAAGAAAATATTGTAAAAGGTTGCATACATATTGCTAAGATTTTTTTTTTTTAATCTAATAAAAGCGACTCCTGAATGGACACTGGTTTGTTGTCAACTGACATGAAACGGTAATTCAGCTGGCATTTGTACTTTCATTCATGAAAGTAATATCTTTACTTCAAGCAACACTTACAGAAAATTGGGATTGGCGCATTTAAAAGGAGTATTCTATTCCTTTTGGCTTACAAAAATAGTTCTCCATTTCTTGCTGCCATTGTTTTTTAATTTACCTCTTTCTAGGTGTTGGAGGGGGCTGACCATGTGAAAATAATTATAGCCCTTTCCTGACTGACTTGGAAGCATTGCAGAACTAACTATAACTTCACTTCTACTCCACCATTCTACTGAATCAATTACTTTGAAAAGTACCTTTCAAAACCCAGTGAAAAAGTCTGATTTCCAGTGAGTTTCTCCTGACCGATGAGACAACTCAAACTCTTTCTGGATTTCATGTATGTTCAAAATAATCCATTGAAGACAAAATTATGCCAATGGGTTTTATTGATTAATAATACCTGTATCATCTTAGTACAATTAAACATGCAAGTCTCCTCTTTCTCAGTGATCCAGAACTAGGGATAAAAAAAAAATACAAACAACACTTCATAACAATCACAGCTGCATGAGAGAATACAGGAAGATGATGTGCTGATGACACTTCATTGTAGTAATATGATAGCATCTCCAGTGAAACTGTCTTATGAAAACATATTAAAGAGCATTTTGTAAACCAATTCTCCTAAGAATAAAAGGATATTATGAAGCCAACGGTCATTAGCTGGAAAAAAACGTTGATATAGGCATTTAAACTGTATGTTTAAGTAAATAATAATAAAGTCAATAACAGTTATAATCCTTTTTAGGCATTGTGAAGTTTGTTCAATAAAGCTCTTTCCCTTTACATTTCTCTAAGACTTCACATAAACCTAGACAAAGGCAAAAGTTTCAATTTGAAGAGATTGGTGGGATAGGGATTTCATGTTCAGACAGCAGGAAGGAATTTGACAGAAGAGGAAGAATTTCAGATAATCTGAATTGTTTCAATGAAATATTTCTTCCTTAAAATTATTGCATTCATAAATGATAGAATTCTGTAACAGTTAACATTATTTTTGAATATGCTAGAAAACATTAAGAATGCCTGAGTTAACAAGTACACAGCAAATGTAATATTGGCTCACAGCTTTGCTAAACTTGACTGAGATAAGTAGAAAATTATAATTGCAAGAGAAGTCCAGCAGTAGCCTAGTCCTTGATTTAGATTGCTTAAACATCCTGGCATATCCCAAATGCAGGAGGCTCCAAGAACTATGACAGTTCAATTCACTTTTCCGCTTCAATACTTTATTAGAGAGCAGTGAGAAAGTATGAGCATTTCTCTAAGCCAAGCAAGGCAGAACAATTTAATTCCTCGCAGCAGTCTGGAAACTGTTTTAGAAAAAATTTCCATAAAGTGCGTATCTGATCAAATTCTCTATTTATGTTTGCTATATTCATTATGCCACTGTGGCATAATTATACACACTCAGACTACTTTGTTATGACACTACTGACCACTGTGCTAATAAGAGGTGGCAAACAATCTGTTTACTCTCAAACTGATTTTGAGCAAGTTACAGTAATTCAGTGTTATAAATCATGTTGTAGTGTTCTGAATGCATAAAGCCCATGCATTTCAGAAGACAGTTTATACTTTGCCCAAGTTACATTTGATTGACTCCATAATTATAAAATGGAAATGCACATCATGCAGAGCCGTAGGTGCATCAGTGCATCTTTTTCTCAGGGAAATATTCAAAAACACTATAGTGGAGATAAAGTACATTGCCAGAACTTATATTGACATACTCTTTTTGATAGGAAAAAAGCTAGTTAAATTCTGGATGAAGAGTAAAGTATGCCTGTGGCTGTCCACTTCCACAGGTACAGAGAGAGCTGCTCTCTGCAAACAACATTCATTCAAAGGTTGCAGTCACTCATGAAAAAAGAAGACAGCCCAGCACAACTATTATTTTAAACTATTTAAGCTAGCCTGGTTCATTTTTCTTGGAAAAGGTTAGGGAGTGCTCACACAAGCAGTGTACAGGCAGATCTAAGAGGGCAATCACCTTTGACAGTGAAACAAGGAGCTGAGGGCAGTAACCTTTACCATCAGCAAAGCCAGTTGGTACGTCCATGTCACAAGGCTACAGAAACCTCTAGTGCTCCGGGAATGCAAACCTTCAAAGAGGACAAATTTTGAGCAGTCAGGAGAAAAAGCCCAAATACCACAACTGCTACTGACAAGCAGTAGTCATAATTCATCCTAGCATCAAAAAGGCAGATGGTTCATCTAACAAGAAAAATCAATAGTATTTGTCATACTTAATGTTGACATTTTTTAAACTTCGCTATATTTGCTGGGCAAAGGCCAGCAAAGCTATGCATATTTCATCTGCTGGAAGATATGATGACCTTACCATCTTGCCCTTTTTCAACCCTGACCTTTTAAGGCTACAGTGAAGAGGTAATTATCATTAAAGAAAGGATAGATACTCACATGAACTATAAACTAATTTTTACTCCAATTTATTACCTAATTCTTCCATTTAAGGAGTAATAAGATTTTGTCTCAGTTTCCCTCACCTAAAAAGCAGCTTTATGCTTGCTTGGTTTTTTTATGAATTTGCCAACATGTCAGTCTGGAATACAGTCTTCAAAAGACCAAGGTTATTCCTGGAAAGTAGGAGCATTCACTATTGTTTACCCCGGCCACAATCAGGTATGGAAGTTCCAGCTGAGGAAGCAGTACAGAGTGCTGGAAATTCTCAGGAAGAACGTGCTGACCTGATGTGGTACATCATTAACAAGACAAGGTAATATTCTTTTCGGATTTTTTTTTTTTTCCAGTGGTATAAGTATATGGGCTTGCTAACAAAATACAAAGTAGTTGTGCGTCTTCATTGCCAAGTGGATTACAACTTAGTCTTGGTGCAAGTGATCATAAAACAATATTCTCTGACAGCTGCTAACAGACTTGGTCCTTTCACTTCAATTACTACTTCTCCATTTTTTATTTGCAGTAGATGATATGAGCTATTGAGTTCCTTATTCCATTTTCCCTCTGTTCTTGCAATCACCTCTCTTGCACTCAACCAATCATTTCTACTTTCCTTAACTTTCCTTCTCTGGGTTGCTTTCCCCACTAATTTTGCTCATCTGCAGACCACTTAACCTCCCATCGCCCTTTAATGTGCTCTAAATAAAGGGGAGAAAACCAAAATACAGTCTTCAGTTTGCCTTTCCTTTTGTCTCCAACACCACCTTCCCTATGGTCTGTTGGGAATTCTGGATTTCATTTCAGATACATGCAGCAAAAAGCAAGGGTTTGCAATAGCTGTTTTGGTGTGGGTTTTGGTAGCTGAGGACTGGTTCTACTAGATGCACAATGCTGTTTGTTCACATTAGTCTCAGAGTGATCTGAAACTCTCAACATCCAAAGGCTCAGGTTCTGAAATGGCAGGAGCCTCTGGAAAAAAGGCAAAACCAAAATCTTGCTCCCCACTGAAGTCAGTAAGAGTTTTGCTTGTTTAACTAAAGCTCACCTTGAAGTCTTTATTTGCTGAGAAAGTCTCATATACTGTATAAACAATGACACAAAGGCAGAGTATGACTCAAAACTACTGTTGTCTCTCACATACCCATAGTTACTGAACTTCAGAATCCAATGAGGAGATGTCCATAGAAAATGAGCTGCTTTATTAGCAAATGGTTACTGAAGACAATACTCAATAAGAGATTTAGCATTTTTATGTTAAATATCCCTTTAGGACTAACCTACTTGCTCACTTCTTGGCTATTTAAAAAGACTAAGCATAATACTGTATTGTGATAGCCAGGCAGCAGAAGCATATTTAAATGCTTTCCAGAAATGAACACAATACCTATTTGTTCTAATGTAAGTCCTTTTGTCTTACTGATTGGATTCACAACAGATCCAGATTACTTCAGGGTTTTTTTCTGTATGGCGTGTTCTGAAAAATGTATTCATATGCTTTATTCTCTAAAAATAGGCAGTTATGAAGGTGATTATTCCTGTAATAATTACTGAAACAAAAAACTAATTGACCATGACTTAAGGTCATTTATAATACATTCCCTTTGTGAACCATGCATGAATCTGACTCCTTAATTTTGCCTGTCTGTTGTCCATTCTCTTCAGTTGCCACCAGAAAGCTGTTTTAAAATAAGATATTGACCATGGAAAGTTCATGTAACCATTGATTTATTCACAATGATTTCCTTATTACAAACAAGGACTCATGCAAGTGAATAACATTATAGCCAACATGAGCTAGTTAATCCATGCTTAGGCTACTCAGGAGTGCATAAAATAAGAAGTGACTCTGTCTTTCTGTATGTCGATTTCTCGGATTACCATTTTATTCAGTGTTTTAGAGCGCACAGTAATAATAAAATGCATTAGGCATGATTCATTTCCAATACTGTCATCTACATTTTAATAAGTCTCAAAATCACAGAGAAGAAAAATGACAAAGACTTATGATAGTTAATACAAATTTCAATCCATGCACTTCATTTTAAACAATATTCTAGGCTGTTAACTAAGGGTAAAAAGGGCTTGTAATAACAAGATCTTCTCTCTGAAAAGGACCAAGGCAAAGAAAGAAAGGTGCTATGTGAAATTTACTGCTAAAACTGACACAAAGGTACCCTCAATTCACTAAAAATGGCAATGAAAAGTGATGAAGGGCATAAAGCATACTTGTTCACACACAGTCAGAAAGTTGTCTCGATGCTTAGTGAAATCTCAAAAAATACAAAAAAGAAAAGGCTCTAGTGAGATTAGTCCATTGATATCAAAAGTGGAACTCTCTCACTTAACACTATTAAAAATATTTGAGAGAGAAACTGACCCCTCTGGAAAGTGCTTTGCACCTTCCTAGGTTGGATGTCTAAGTCCAGTAGGGTGAATCACCCTGAGGAGGTGCCCATTACATCTCCACAGACTACTGAAGGAGCTGAGACAACAAGCTTAGATGAGGCAGCTAACTCTCAGGGAGCACATTAGGAGAAATTAACATCTCCCAGCAAAGGTCTATCTGCATTGCAGATGAGGCTGCATTTGAATACAGGAAGACATATCTGCTCCACATTTAAGTTTACTAGCACAAGACAACAGTAATGAAAAGTTGCCAGCCCAGGCTTCAGCAAGAGCGGTACCCTTGCTGGTCGCTGGCCTACATTCAAGGAAAGGTATCACATGATCACTATGCTGATGAGATTAGAGTCAGAGCAGGGTTTTTTACTTATCGTATAATTATACCTCTGTTTATTCCAAAGGCTTGTCTGAAGCCTAGAAGTGACCTTTTCACCTCAGATTAGCGCACACACAAAAATTTCTTCACAGAAACAGTGGCAACTGTTTCTACCCTTCAGACATGGCAAATGACAACCTACAGGAAATCCTGTATTTTAACATTTAGTTTTACCCATACAGGGATAAAAAAATATCAGAATACTCAACATTAGCCCTATCTGGGTGGGATACGTTAGGTGATGTGCCTGACTAATCTAGTGGCCTTATACAGTGGAGCGACTGCATCAGTGGACAAGGAATGAGCTACAGATGTCACCTACCTGGATTTCTGTAAAGCCTTTGATATGATCTCCCATAACATTCTTGATGTTAAATTGGAGAGATATGACAGACTGTTAGACAGGTAAGGAATCAGGTGGATAGCTGCATTCAAAGAGTTATAGTCAATGACTCAATGTCCAGGTGGAAATCAGTAATGAGCAATATCCTCCAAGGGTCCATACTGGGACCAGCGCACCCTTAGCAAGTTTGCACATGACACCAAGCTGAGTGCTGCATTCAATTCACTTGAGGGAAGGGATGCGATCCAGAGGGACCTTGACAGGCTTGTGGAGTGGGCCCATGCAAACCTCATGAAGTTCAACAATGCCAAGTACAAGGTTCTGCACCTGGATCAGGGCAATGCCCGCTATCAGTACAGAGTAGGGAATTAATAGATTGAGAGCAGCCCTGTGGAGGAGTACTTGGGGATACTGATAAATGAACAATTGGACATGAGCCAGCAATGTGCGCTTGCAGCCCAGAAAGCCAACTGTATCTGGGGCTTAAAAAGAAACATGGCCAATAGGTCAAGGGAGGTGATTCTCACCTCTACTCTTTTGAGTACCCCACCTGGAGTACTGCTTCCAGCTCTGGGGTCCCCAGTACAAGAAAAGCATGGACCTGTTAGAACGGCTCCAGAGGGACATGGAAATGGTCAGAGGGCTGGAACACTTCTCCTATGAAGAAAGATCAAGAGAGTTGTGGCTCTTCAGCCTGGAGAAGAGAAGACTCCACCAAGCGCTTATTGCAGTCTTTCAAAACATAAAGGGGGCTTATAAGAAAGACAGAGAGACACTTTTTACTAAGGCCTGCTGTAACAGGACAAGGGCAACAGTTCTAAACTGAGAGAGGGTATGTTTAGACTGGACATAAGGCAGAAATTTTTTACAGTGAGGGTGGTAAGATACTGGAACAGGTTGCCCAGAGAAGCTGTGGATGCCCCATTATTGGAAGTGTTCAAGGGCAGGTTGGGTGGGGCTTTGAGCAACCTGATCTAGTGAAAGAAATCCTGCCCAGGGGAATCCTTAAAGGTCCCCTCCAACCCAAACCGCACCATGATTCTACCACTCCATGATAAGGAAACTCCATAAAACATTGTTTGGACTAGCTCTGCTAAGGAAATAAAATAATTTTATTGACAAATTCCTGCTTATAATTGACATTAGATATGAAATTAATGAAGGAAAACTCTGTATGATATAACAGGGGATGAAGTAGATGCCTATTTAAACTTAGCTCCCGAAACAAAACAGCTACAATATGTTTACATTCCCCTTAACACATTTTGTTGTATTTTGGGAGTAGAGTTATTCAAGTCTGCTGTAATGGCCCTGTAAATATCACTTTGATGGGTAAAAGGACAGTAACTAAGAGGAGTCTGCAGCTGGAATCTAGACAAAATTCTTTCCTATACATTTTTCCTCTGTCCTCAAGCTAAGAATCATGTTTTCTTGCAGTTTGACACAAGTAAATAACCTTGTTTCAAGGAAGCAAAGCAGCCCATTTGTACGTATTTCATTTCTATCCCTCTTATTTTAAATCATCCTGAGTTACTCTCTTCTGATTTCTTCTTTTCAGTCAGAATTTCTTATCTGTCTGATCTCTGACTGGCATGTATGTAGGTCAAAGAAATTATATTCCTTTGTTAAGCAAGCTAGCTTGAAACGAGGGAAGCCATGTCCCTGTTACATAGCCTTAAGCAAAAATAAGCCATTCAAGCTGAAAAATTTCCTGAAGAAAGACCTTAAAAGGAGATGAGGACATTGATTATGCACGTAGGAAGCAAAAAGCAACCAGAAAACCCAAGAAATTCTAGAGAATAATTTCCTAGAATGAGCTTGAAAAAAAATAGAAATGAAGTATCATGATTCAGAGTTGCCACATTGGGATTGGGATTTCTGACTAAAAATAATTCCTTTCTCTTTGTTCCTACTGCCTCAGCAGAGAGAGGACTCCATGTGCATTCTTTGTTTAGCAACATGATTTCACCAAGAAATGCTGGACCCAGAGTGTGTCCATTACCTTTTGGGGTGGTACAAAGAGGGTAGGCTTGGAGGTTATCTGCTGCTATTCACTGGTTTTAGGGCCCTATGTCCACAATACATATTTACCAGAAAAGAAATTTACTCCAGTTGTTGATCCCAGATGCACACTATGCATGGGCAGAAAGTTAAGCACTCTGTAGAGAACCTTACCTCCACACTGGAAGTGGGGTGCTCTAAATGGTGCCCTGGTGCATGACTTCATCTCTCCAGGAGAGAAACTGGTGGATGCTTGAGTATCTACCACAAAACACAAAGATATGCCATAGAAATTACAAGATGGCATATCACCAGATTCATTTTCATACCCACCCATTTCTAAACCCAGATCTTTTGGTTAATTGATGCAGGTTAGATTGGTGGTGGAAAACCTCACTCACCAACTTTATGCCATCAAGGAGTTTCCTGTAAAAACAAAAAATAATTCTGCCTGATGATCCCAGTGATACTGTGAATTTATGATTCTATAAATATGTATTCTTATATAGCTGTGTCCTCACTTTCTTCTTCTTTTTGTGACATATTTGTGCTATTCCTTCTTGATTACTAGTGCATTGGGTGAAGGTGCCCAGGTGTTGGGGCTGACACAGCTGGTCCCACCAGCTCCAACCAATCGACCATAGGGCACAGCTGAGCCCCTTCACCAAGATGGTGGGTGCCTCTGGGAAAACAAAGTTAAGAAAGGGCAAAATCCTGCATGGCAATGAGGAGTGAGCAAAAAAACCTGAGAAACAGCCCTGTGACACCAATGTCAGAGAAGGAGGAGAGGAGAAGGTGCTCCAGGTGTGGGAGCAGAGATTCCCCTGCAGCTGCGGGGGAGACCACAGTGGAGCAGGTATTTCCCTGCTGCCCATGAAGAGACTGTGGCAGAGCAGGTATCCACACTGCAGCCCATGGAAAACCCCACACCAGAGAAGGTGGATATTTGCTGAAGGGCTGCAGCCTGTGAAGAGGACTCACGCTAGAGCAGGGAAAATTGTGAGAGGGAAGGAGCAGCAGAGAGGAGCTGCTATGGATTGACCATAACTCCCGTTCCCCACCCACCCTGTGCCACTCAAGTTGGGAGGAGGTTGAGGAGTCAGAAACAAAGGAGTGAAGTTAAGCCTGTGAAAAAAAAGTTGGAGAGAGGAAGGAAGGTGTTTTAGTGTCTGTCACCATCCAAATCTATTTTAATCGGCAATAAATTAAATTCATTTTCCCCAAGTCAAATCTGTTTTGCTGTGAGAATAATTGGTAAGTTATCTCCCTGTGTTTATCTCAACGCACAAGCTTTTCCATCTTATTTTCTATGTTCTTTTGAAGAGGGGGAATGAAAGAGCAGCTGGGTAGGAACCTGGCAGCCAGCCAAGGTCAAACCACTACAACCAGGCAGTCTCTTAAATCGAAACAATAACTTGAGAAACCCTCTATCTATGCAATTCAAGTTATTAATCAGTCTTACACACTCCCTCATATATGACAACATCCATCTGCTTTGATTAGAGGTCCCTATTGTTTCAAATACCTTCTTCCATAAAGGGACGTCAATGGCTTTTTAAAATATCTTAAAACAGACAACAAAAATTACAATTATATTTTTTAAGAAGTGTTTTCCAAGGCATGCACTGTAATACCTTGACCTTTTATCTCTCTTTACATAGAGCTTAAAAACAAAATAGCCTTTAGTAATCCTGTAATGTATTCTTACAGTTCTAAATGCTTTTTCAGTAACGCAGTTACTCTTTTATCCAATTACTGAATTCAGAATAACAGGTAGGCACTTTCAGAGTACACTTCTCACATCCTGGAGAGATTCAGTTTCTTAGAAAGAAGTTTTCTTTCAAAATAGGCCTGCTGGAGCAGTGACGTTACTTCAGTTATGAGCAGCAGTCCTTGGAGCAAGGTCTGTGACCTACTGCTTTTCAACCATAGACAACTTTGCTGAAAACCAAATTAAAAGCCAGGTGCTCTTTTGCACAAGCGCTCACTTTCTTCCTCTTCTCTTCTTCCCCTCCTGTGAATCTTACCTTCTTTTTTTCCAAACACTTTCCTAGCTCCAAGAAGAGATGTGGAGGCTGCAGGCTCCAAGAACAGATTGCAGCATGATGTTTAGAGTTGACTTCTGGAAGACAGGAGAGTAGGTTTTGAACACTTCAGGGCAAAAAGATCAAATATGAGTTTCCCACTTTCTGCATGGGTATTTTGAGGACAAAGCTGTTGTGTAAAAAGGTTCTACCCCACAGGTCACTGCTGGCTATGTTATGAACCCCAAAAGACTAAGTTTTGAACTGCATTATTTTTGAAAGAAATCCTCATTCTCTTGATTAGGATTTATATTCCAAATAACTATAAATTCTGTATTTCCAGTTCTGGTAACTTGCAGTGGAGCAGCTCTTGGGTTTCCAAAAATGAGGAATTGGAAATACAGAAAGAATTCTCTCTCAGAGGCTCCATTTTATGCAAGGCTTATATAAATGTATGATTCCACTGCTTGTAGATTTATGCTATGCCAATACAAAACTTTAGACTTTTTACAGACGCTTCAGTGTACATTTTTCTACAGAATTACAGACATACCAAGATGCCAGACACATCAAGTACTGCAAAAGCTGCTTTGATCTCTACTGATAGAATACTTACTGCTCTGTTCCACATACCATACTGAAGTGCAAAATCAGTAAAGCCACAGTAATGGCACTTACCACTATAATGCAAAGTGAATTTATAAAAAATGGCAAACCACATAGCAATGCTGCTACTACAGACTGCTATATATCATTCTGGAAAAATACCATTAACATCATTCCACTTCTGAATGCTATAATTTCATCATGGAATCAAGGAAGTTCCAAAATTAATCTGCCTCTTTTCAAAGACATTGATTTGATGTCTTTTCCAGATTCTGTTCCATAATGTTCCCATTTCTAATCCCCACGTAAAAGAGCAGATGTGTACTGGGCTGGTGCTCAAATACCCTGCAGAGGGAGAACTGGATAAATATGTTCTTGAAAGTTAACTTATTATTCTTACGTTGCTTCTAAAGATCAAGACTTTGGGTAAGCATCTTGACAGACAAAACAGATGGACACCTCCACAGAGTAAACTTTTTCCGGAGGAATGTCCCTTGCTTTCCACTTTACTCCACAGTTTCAAGGCAGTGTTCATTCAGTGGTATCTATTAAATGCCATACAAAAAATTACAATACGATATTTTGGGGACATGTATGAGCAGTCAAGCTATCCCTGAATAGTAACAGAAGACAACCAAGAATTTACATTTAATATGTACAGCTTCATGTTTTGTTTTCTGAGTGAAAAATAGTGCAAATATTTCTTTGTTGATTACATTGTACATACAGGTCACATAATATCAAAACATTCAATGGTATTTATTATTTACATGCACTGAAGTGCTTAGTTATTCAGCTGCATTTATCTAGATGCTTTTATATGCCTCATATGCAAAGACAGTGATACTTGTTTCAATGTGCAGCTGCACTAAAAATACTAAAAGCACCTTTTCTCTCTCACACCAATAGCATATAAATTTACTGAAAATACTTTAAATATGGAGCTATGAGAAAGCTCCAGATTCTTCCAGAAGAATAACCACTCTTCAAAAGTTGCATACATCTGAACATGGGCTAATGGGGTTGGACTAGATGACCTCTAGGGGTCCCTTCCAACCCAAAACATTCTATAATTCTAATATTTAAATTCATCTTCAGCTAGAACTGCATATAATTTTTCTCTAGTAAAAAGAATGCTTTAGATCTCTGCTAGCTCATACTCTTCACCAAGTCCAAAATTATCATTTGTACAAGACCATCTGAACCTATAACCATTTTCACAAGCACTCAGAAATGCAGCAGTCTCTGCCCCAAAACCTATGGTATGCATGAAAAAGTCTGAGACAATGAAGTGTTAATAGCCTTAATTATAGTTAATTGTAGTTAGATGTAACTCAAACGACTTCTTGAGGGAGTAGTTTAAGTTGCCTTCTTGTAGTAATACATATAGATCTTATTAAAATAATTGTGAATCACTTAGAAAATTGATGTGCACAAACTCTTAAAGATTCATTTGACTAACAAAAATGATCAATACATTACTGGCCTATGTATGTCACTCTCTTTCTCATCAGAAAGCAAAGAAGCAGCTGTTATTTAAGCTTCCTGAGGCAAATATGGTCAGTTGCCCCTGTCAAATATTAAATGAAGGGTAAATTCCATAAAATTGGTTAAACTTGTACTAATGTTTTTGGTACTGAGGAATACTTCATAAACTGAATTTCAACATTTCATTTATTTGTATATCCACATACTTGGTTAGCATTCTTGAACGAAAGGGGTGATTTAATTTTTTTTTTAATTTATATAAAATGCTTGATAATATTTCACAGATATACAATAGTATATATTAAGCAACGTTTTTCACACAGCACGTGGAAAGAATAGGCCAATGAACAGAGCGCAAGATGGAAGTTCTACCATGCACATCTTCAACCTACCAGCAACTCAGCATGTCAGTGAAGAAGTGTCACAGCACCTCTGGGCCATTTTCTTCTGAAGCCTACACTGACAGACACAGCCCCACAGATGGCTGACAAGTGTTAAAAATCCAGTAGGAAAATAATGCAGGAGCATAAAGTGTTTAAATTTATTCTCCTGCCCGGTACAAGTTATGATAGAAACTCAGGTAACTATTCCTTCACTTCTGTACAGTCTGCAAAGGGCACTGAGTAGGGAATTCCTTCATTTCATGCGCATACCACACTTCTGTGAATCCATGCTCAGCTTCCAGCTAGACCACCCCAGCAAAACATCCATAGAAGTCTGTGAAGGACTTGTTCTCCTTGGGAAAATCTCATCATTTCTACACAGATCCAAGGTAGACCCTTCCTCACACCCTAAATTTTACCTTCTCTGCCTCACCGGAAGCTGAGTACAGGGGGTAAACGCAACCAAAATATTAATCCCCTTCAGTGATTTCATATTGTGGTCCCCTGGGTTGAAATGGTTTGTGCCACTTTGGCAGAAAACATCAAAGGCTTTAAGTCCACTCCTGTTTTCTCTCCATTTGTCAGAGAGTTGGTCTTTATATATTCTAATATTCCAATATTCCTTGCCTCAACCAGTTATTCCAACTGGGATTTATCCAACAAGAACACCTGGCACTGGAATGCTTCACTCAATAGAACAGCTTAAAACAAGTCAATGTCAAACTTCTGTTTGGGTCTGCTATCCAAAACAAGATACAATCCTAGACGGGTCTCACAATAACACAGAATATTCAATTTGCATCCATGAAACCTTAAATGAAGGAAAAAGATCAATCAGCTAGAAACCCGGACTGCGCACACCGCATGTATTTGTCAAAGAAGAAATAAAATAAAATAGATCAACCTCTTAAAATAAAAGATGAGGGGGGAATGAATTTGCCAGGTACCTTTTCACTTGTTAATTTTTGTCTGGTCCTAATCTGCTGTACTGAGGAGAATGCATAGGCATGGAAGAATCATACTGCTGCGTTCTCCTTCCCCCCCTCCTTCTTTTTCATTTTGGTGATAAAATTCAAAAGCTAATAAAATCAGACGGATTATAGCAGCATTGATGAATGGCCATGTCTGGATTTCCTGTCTGGAGACTGGAGCAGGCAGTGTCTGAGAAAGAAGACAAGGCAGTCAGTGCATAGAGAGAAAGGGAATATCCAGCAGATGGATTATGTCTGGCTGCTCCCATTATTAATACTGATCTGTATCAGGCAGTGATGAATACATAGAAGCACTCAGAATTACTAATGGTTTCACCCTTTAAGTACTAATTTTTACCCTTCTATCCTATTTAACATTAAAAATGCTCTCTGATCTTGTCATTGATGGAAATGGTTATAATGAAGAGTCAGAGCTCTTGGGAAGAAAGAATATACTAGATTTAATGAAAAATATTAAAATCAGCTTTAGAGGTAGAGAAGTGGTAAACTACAATCAGAATATCAGAGAAAACTCTCTCCTCCTAAACAATTTCTATTCTTATTTAAATGTAATTTTAGAGTCCTAAATCTGAGGGTATTTTCAGTTATCAAGGTTTTAAAATAAATACATTCTGAGATATTAAAAAACTAAAGAAGACAGGACGTGTTAGGTAACACATAGACAATAATATAATCAGTTAAAAAGCATTGATGCTGCACTGAAGTTAAGCTTAGTGTTACAAAATCTTTAAACCTCCATTTCCTCAGATCTTTAACTCTTTCAGAAGTCTCCCTGAAGAAGTTAAAAAATGTGTATGCAGTGACTGCCAAACAGGTCAAAAAAACCCCCAAAACAATCTCACCCTAAGGCCTGAAAGCGTCTAAATATCCACTAAATCAAACTGGAAATGGAAGCAGCTCACCAGCCTGGAGGGAACAGCTAAAAAAGACCAACCAGGCTGTAGCACTAACTGGTAGCACCTACCTGGGGTGAAGTAGGGGAGATGATTTGGACAGAGGCAGTTCAGGTGTTGACTCTCAGACTTTGCAGTTCTTGTTGATTATTCTGCCAGGAGCTATTTGGGGTATTAATCTGACCCAGGACAACAGGATAGGCTCTGGCTTAACTGAGAAGATTTTCTTTTGAGCTCCAGCTGCTTCATGACACTCAAGCAATTTTCTCTTTTGACGTGAAAAAAAGCAGGGTGACATTCCCTCCCGAGGCACTCTGGGATCTATGCAATATGTATTTAGGTACCAGGACAGGCTTTTAAGATCTAGTTGCTGAAAAAGAGTTGCTAAAAGAGAATGCAAGCTTGACTTGATGGCTAAGGAGGGTAAGGAAAATGTAAACAATCACAAATGCAATGTAGGTGGTATCTATCAGCCAAGACAGAAATTAAGTAACATAACTGAGAGTGACAACAAAATTTCTCATAGTGGCTTGGTCCGAGGATTGTAGGCACCAGGTTCCCAGCCATCAGGTGGTTGAAATCTACAGATCTGCACCATCATGTGCCACAGCAACAATCTCCATTAACAAAGAAACTTCTGGGCTTAACCTTCCTTATGAAATGCCCCACAAACAGGTGTATAAGGGGCAGAAGGAAAAAAGAGGACTCTGTCATTTGCTCTCCCTCCTCTTTTTCCTGGAAATACAAGTAAACTTTAGTCTGGATCATGCGCTAAAGGTAGGCAGAGCAGAGACTCCCATAGCTGCTCTGGTTCCTGCCTATGCCACCAACGCAGTGTTCCTTGACTCCTTTTTCTGAGTCTGAGATCCTATCCCTCAGCTAAGGGTGTTTATAAACTTAGTAGTGAGCTAAGAGGGGACAAAAACCCTGCCAGCTGAAGCATTTCTTTCTTTCCAGCCAGCAGATAGTTCTGTTGCACTTTGATGGGTTTTTTTTTTTTTAGAAAACCATGTATGGTCTTACAAATCTTTATCTCAAATGCAGGATAGTCTTCTAGATTATTTTATTCCAAAATAATTGCATGGACTGATTTATTTAGAGCAGCCTTCAGGAATTCAAGTTTTGAACTGTTTTCAACAGTGTCACAAATTCGCGCCCCAAGAACCCTCTAAGAAAGCCTACTCCAGTCACCAGTCACAAAATACAACTTTTCAACACAAATTTTCCCATGAAGAGTAAGACTTTATTCTCTTGAAATACAAATAACATTTACTTTTTCTTCATTTTGTCTGTCATTTGCCACTTTTAGCCTCAGATTTCAATCACACCAGAGAAGCTGTGGTTCCATACCTAAATCCAAGAACAAGAAATGAATAGTTTTCATTATTTTCATTACTCTGCCAAAACTTTGTGTGTAACACCAGAAAAATCAGTGTCTGCTCTGTTATTATCTCATTTTTCTGTAGAGGTACTAATACACACTTGCTTTTGGAGGTTTAGTTGCAAGCTTATGTTATATGAGCTTTTGTAAAATGCTTTGACACTTCTGGGAAAAAAAGTGAAGTCTGTAAATGCCAGTTCCATATATAGATATTCAACTGAATAATTCTTTCCTTCCTTTTCTTTTACTCCTAAAAATGAGAGTTTTATTCTTGTTAGAAAAGATTACTTTTTACAATGAAATCTTTATTATTACACACATGAACTCTAAAAGAAACAGACTATCATTTTAAGAAACTTTGTCTCCTTTCCAACAACCCACATAAAACCTTTTTTTAATTTTTCATTTTTGAGGAAAAATAGAAGAATATTGTAGAAACTTTCAGTAAGCCTTCAGGATACCCAGGGCTCTTTACAATTTCCCGCAGAAGGAATTACACATTGCAAGCCTTTTTCTCATGTGAACAGTCTTCAGTCACACATGATGTTCTACGCAATCATTGGAGAAAATAACTAATAGGTTTCAGTGGAAAGTATTACTCAACATAAGGTTCTGAACAAGTAAGATTACTAGAGTCAGAACTGTTTATGTAGCTTTCCAGGATAATTTGTTTGAAAATGTTTTTAAATCTAGACATAAACAAAATCAAAAGGATGCACATTATTAATTCCAGAGGAAAAAACCTGTAAATACTTGGGTTTACATCTCTGTTTTACTGCCTTTTGGATACTGTTACAATATCATTGCATACACAGGTTTTATCTTCAGCATTCCATTCTGATTTTAAAAGCATTATACTTTATGTATCAATAAATTTAGAACCACCACATTAGAAAATTGAGAGTTTCTTTATACATTTGAGTATGAAATAAAGTTATTGAAATAACTTGAATAATTTGGGGAGACCATATTTTTCAAAACAGCACAAGCCATTAGTTAACACAAGCATTTTAAAAACTGCTCTACCAATGTGAATGGAATTTGTTTTAATAGCCTTGAGAAGCCCATGATTTATGATCTCTGTCAAAGGGCATTATGCATTTTTACAGTTCCTATTCAGATCAGCATATTTCTAATCTCATAATGTAATATGGAAATTAACATCTTGAATTTCTCCATTTTGCTTTTCTACTTGCAGTCCAACACATTCCTTTAGGAACATGAAGTTCTGTATGTCTCTCTTCATTAAGTCAACAGTAAAGCAAAATATGCTTGTCTAAAGCCTTTACAGTTGTCTTCTATTTCCAGCTGTTATTGTACTATATATTATATATAATGTTATACAGTCTCTGAAGAATGAGGTCTCTAAACAGTTATTTCAGGTGTGTATGCCATTAAAACCAAATGAACTAAAAAACCTAAATGAACTTCTGGAGGGTTTGGGAGTTTCAGTTATAAATCAACATCAAATACTTAAAGGTACTACTTCTCTGCAGCTTATCCTAATATATCAATAACACCCTTCTTACTGTAGTTGAAAACTAGGGTTCCAATTTTTCTCAAGTCAATATCAGGCCTCCTGGCAGCTTTACACAGAACTGTGACTAGCAGAACCCACAATTCCAACATTCCAGAGAGGTCCGATATGTAAACATCTCTAGAGTTACCAAACCTGGTACAGCCACCCGTACATACTTAGCAATAAAGAATGATGAGATGGTTAATCGAGGGAAGGAGTTTTATGAAGGTATTTTGTAGCTCCTACAAATAGTTCCTTTTTAGCAGATATTTGCTTGCTCATCAATTTCATGCTTGCACACAAATAGACTCACAGATAGTTTCTACAATATGGAGCTGCTTATGGTGTTAACATTGGCCTTCAATTCATTGTACAAAAGATTTGGAGAGTATATTTGTAAATTCCTTCTGCACCACCCAGTTTCTCTCAGCTGCATCATTACTGTTTCATCTGCTCCAATCAGACACAATTCCTGGGTTTTTGGAGAACTCCAGTGTTTGTTTCACTGCTATTGCATAGCTCAGACTGCTACAGGTGAAGCATGTGACCGGTGGCCATTCTGGCAATTCCAGAGAATGTTAAAAAGAACAAGTCCACCACAAGCAAGGAAATAAAACAAATGTTTTTAAACCATAGTTCCTAAAAGTTTCTTTAAAATTCTGTAAGCCGTACATTTTCAGACCTCTCCTCAAACAGGAATGCTTTGTCCAAGTCTGGAACATATCTGAGACTCTCTTCTTGGGAAGGCAATCACCCCTGCAGTATGTCAGATACTCTGGTTTGGCTTTGACAAGGTTAAAGAGGGGCAGGAATCCAACTGGAATGAAAGCTGAAATGAGGCTTGGAAGTTGCCTGCTGTGAAGACTGATGTGGGTGAAGAAAGACCACCCTCACAAGATGGTAATCACAACATAACATTAGCTAAACACAATAGTTATGCAGGGTGATAGTGCTGCTGTCTTCCTCGCAATCGCACATCCAATTACTTCTATGGAGTTCTCCTTACGACTTAAGATAATAGAAACAAATGCATGCTTTCAATATACTTTCGAAGGGCACAGCGTGTAGTTTAAGCCAGTTTATCACCCTGAGTAATTTGGATCCTCACTGTAGTCAGCATCGTACTTACCGTTTTTCTACATGATCTTTTTCACTGTGTCAGCCTTGAAGGCATCCTTGTTTCTTTTTTCCTTCTGTTCCAATAGAACTTTCTCTCCTTGTTGCTACACCAATCACTCCATTTCTAAAAGACCCTCCAAAAAGTAATCTCTCCCCAAACTTAAAAGTTAGGGAAACTTGAGGACATTCACTGAATTAAAAGTGCTTATCTTAACTGTGCCAAGAGCAACAGTGGTACCCAAAACAGCAGATAAGAATCAACTGAAAACAGGAGGGGGTACCTCACAGCATCATTTGTGGCTCAGACTCAGTCTCTTCTCAGCAATGCTATGATTCACAGAAGCCATTGACCTTTGGTTATGTGGCACTTCCAGCCCTTACCCGCTAATGGAAGAGGTGCATTTAGAAGCTCGGTTGTCTGGTTTGTTCCTTTTGGTTTTAAATCATAGAATCATAGAATCATAGAATGTTTTGGGTTGGAAGGGACCCCTAGAGGTCATCTAGTCCAACCCCCCTGCAGTGAGCAGGGACACCACTAACTAGATCAGGTTGCTCAGAGCCCCGTCAAACCTGGCCTTGAATGTTTCCAGGGGTGGGGCCTCCACTACCTCTCTGGGCAACCCATCCCAGTGTTTCACCACCCTCATTGTAAAGAATTTCTTCCTTATATCTAGTCTAAACCTACCCTGGTTTAGTTTAAAACCATTACCCCTTGTCCTGTCACAGCTGGCCCTACTAAAAAGATTTTCCCCATCTTTCCTAAAGTCCTCCTTTAGGTATTGAAAGGCTGTAATCAGGTCTCCCTGCAAGCTCATACCTCACAGAAGCAACCTATAATAAAAATCAGAGAACCTACATTAGCATACATTTCAAGACGTCTTCCTAAGTGATCCTAGGTCAGGAAATGATAACACAGGGCTTTGTGAGGGTAGTCAAACAGGCAAGCTGAGAGTCGCAAAGGAAATAGTGGAGAAGAGTTGGATTTCTGCATCATTAGAAGTCCTTATCACCTCCGTAAAATGACAAATGCTGTCTCCACAGAGATCCAGCAGGCACAGAACAGTGAAAACAACACAGGGGAAAACACAGACTCATCAGAAGGTCAGTTCAATCACCACTGAGAATGCAAGATAAAGCCTTCCCTGCCTTTCTTCAAGGTGAGAGCTGTAATTCTGGAGAGTAATAATCTTTCCCCCACTCCATGTGTAGTTACAGGGCTCTACAGCTTTCTGTGGTTCATTGCAAAGACATGGAGCCCTAACTATGGGACATAGATAAGGGACAATAAAGAGTAGCTAAATCATAAATAATATCCCCGATCCATGGATTGTTGCCAAGATACATATGGAAAACTCCTGCTCTCCCAAGAGAACAGAGCTAAGGCAGCAAGGGAGAAGCAGCCCCACCTGTGAAGCCTGTTCATTACATATATCAGGTCACTTTTTCACTGGGCAGGCCACTACTGAGGGAAAGTGACTTTGCCACTGGAGCACAAGGAGGAGGGAGCACAGTGGGGCAAACGAACAACAGACTTCAAAATACGTGCTGCTAATGCAAGAAAAGATAATGAGCTCATCATATAATGTAAGCATTTCTGGAAAGGGATCTGGGTTAACAGATTTTTTTTTTCTTTTTCCCATTTAGGATTGCTAGTTTTGCATTAGTCAACACAGTTGAAGCTGGATAAATCAGCTATCTAAAACCTTAAGAACGACATAAGGATTTTCACAAACAGTGTTTCCACCCTACATTCCTCCTTTGTCTTGCACAGTTTTGAGGAAATATAGTACGTGCACATAAACAGCTGTACCTGCAAGTTGTTACATTTCATTTGTGTTGCCTCTATTCACCAGGTCCTTGCTTACAAGATAGAATTGGACAGGTTTATTCTGTTAGAATTTTATAGGCAATATAAATTTTTAAGTCTTGCCTGTCCTCCAAGCCCTGTCTTGAAAATGCAATCTGCATTAACAGGATTTTATAGGAAGGAACATCTAAATCAATAAGGTGAACCCAAAACACCCCAGGTTTTGTGCATTCATTTTTGGATAAGTAACTGGAGAGCATGGCAAAGCTTTTTTGTGGGCCAGCCTCTTTTATCTTCAAACACATCCACAAATGGATTATTTATAGATGTGACAGCAGCCCTCTGAGTAAAGCATAAAGGGCAGAGATTACAAAAGATTGATTTCCACAGCTCGTTACTGCCATAAACCTATAACCCAAGCAGAAGCACAGGGGAGAATTCTCTTCCTTAGGTCAGCTGTTTATTTCTGGCACGTGCTTACAAATCTCCTGGGAGGACTAAAAGGACATCCATATACTACAGTTTGAAAGGGTCAGTAAAGAAGTCTTGTTGCTGTATTTTCCTCCAGTGTTTGCCTCCATTTCATGAATCACTGTGATTAACCCCAAGAAGAGATCCATTTCTACCTGTAGTATAAACCATATGCATACTTGTATGTGGAAACACCACCACAAGCCTTATATCCCGTATCTTCTCTACTGAATTCACAAACTTAATGAAAATCAGCAGAATGAACTTACAGATGGATTTCCCAATTCAATTTGCTGAGCAAAACATAGACAGGAGTTTTCCCTGTCGCATTTCCATGAACAGTGAAAATATATAAAACAAAGCATCCCTAAATTTAAAATAATGTAGGCGTGAGCATCATTTCAGTTGCTCGCATCACTTAAATGCTGTTATGCACCTAAGACAGTGAGGTATAGAGGCTAGGATCAACTAAATGACAATCAATAATGCTGGGTCCTGCTCTAACTATACGTGTGATGGAACACCCTCGTGATTATACCAGTTCAAATCCTCATTTTCATTTTTTAAGTCTTTCTCATCTTTCCTATTTGAAGAAGAGCTATAAATACACTTCTGATAAGACAAGTATCCATTCTACCAGTTTTAATCAATTCAGCTTTTCAAACAGGCTTAATTCTTCCCTTTGCCTATTTGTTCCTTATATGTCAAGAAAGCCAAGAGTAAACAACAGTAAACTAAGCTCCTGGCTGTTTGTAAGATAACTCTTCTACAGAATCAAGCCTAATATCGTTAAGTGTTCAGACACTTCTGTCAGGTGACAAAGAGATATTTCAATTCCCTTTTTAAACTAAATCCTTAACAGGCTGCTTTGTTCTCACATTTGTTACAGTTTTCTCCAGTCTGCTCAGTTCAGACATAGATCCCAGAATGCGTAAGGTATGGTTTTCATTCATTGCATCCCAAACATAGGAAGAAATCAATACATTCAGCTTTCCCCTTCTGAGCTGAAGAAGGAGTGCCTAATTGATACAAGCAGTCTTCTGTCAGTCTGCTGCAGAACCATCACTCTGCAATGCCACAAACACCTCAAACACAACCCACTCAGCAACATAAGCAATTATAGTGAAAGTTAGTTAGATACTCTTCCATCTTCACTCTGAATACAAATCGCAGCTTCTAATTTAGCAACTAGCCTCTTGAGACACACACACACACACACACACATACACACACACACAGAGAAAAAAGAAAAAAGCCCATAATGGCAGCTGGTGTTGTGGCCAAACCTCTGCAGCTCACATTCCTATGGAGATCATCAATCCAGTATCAGCAGGGCTCTTCTACTTCACACAGAGGCTAATTATTAGTTATAAGTGGTTTCAGAACAAAAGCAGTCAGAGTGCTTTACTAAAAATAACGACCTAGGCCCTACTGCATTTTGGCCCATATTTCTTGTGCTAAGACAGCTCCGACTTCTTTTTTTCTTAATAAAAAGTTTGTAGACTTTGCGGCGGAGTAGGGAGAGGGAAAAGAAGAAGGGACTCTGATATCACTCCAGTGTGCCTGTATGTGACAGCTGTGAATTTAACTCTCCTCTCAATCTAGCAAGTAGGCATTCAGCAGTTGTGGACATTAAGCTTTCCACAGTCACTTTTTTAGCCTAAAACTTCGTGGCAGCTGCTACAGTTAAGCAAGGTACCTTCAGTAGATGTACCTAATATAGCATCTAGGCGGCTATGATCAGATATCTGTATTTCATGTGAATAAATGTACTCAGTGCGGAGAAAAGCATTACCATCCTGATTTCCATGGCCGTGTGCCTTAGTATGTATTACCTGGGTGGAATTAACTACTGGCCCTCCCTAAAATTTATCAACCAGTTAACATGTAGTAACATACCAATTTGTGCTTGTTGTCTAGGTTTTTACACAATGGTTAATATTCTTCTCCCCTCCTTGTTTCCCTCTGCTCCTGCCTCATCTTTGTCTGGAGACATAGCTAATAAAGTCACCTGGGCAGGTTACTTTATTAAAAGTTACCAAAAGCAAAAAGTGCGCTCAGGGCAATTGGTGGCTGGTTCATTCCTAAACAATAACCGAGTCTGGAAATTCAAAATAAGTACAGCAGGAAAGAGACATTGGTTTATAAGAAAACTTAGAACATCTCACATCAATAAATAAAGTGAGGCACTGTTCCCAATTTTTACATCAAGACTTTCTTTTCTGACAGTCTTTATAAAGGCAATATTTAAAAAATAGCATACATATTTTAAGAATTCATTGGGCTGAATTGAATTGATAAAAAATGCTTAGAATTGTCTTTAAAAATACATTAGATTATATTATTGTAGCTACAGTTGGAAATTAAAGGCAAAACTTTTATTAATTCTGAACACTCGGTCTAATGGAAACCTTTCAAAGATTACTCTATGCATAAAAATATGGTAAGTCAAATCACTCAAGTAATTTCTCCACGTCAGACTTCCTAAATAAGCTCTTCCACAAAGATATAATGAATTTTAATTGCATACAGAAAATGTCTGAAACCTAACCACAGGTATAACATGCTGTGCCAGCTATTTCAGACCTGCTTTTTTTGTCCCTTGCATTTGATTTTGATCACCCAGTTCAGAATAAGCTCATATGCACAGAGAATCATTTTTCTTCTAAATTATTAATTAAAAGATTAATGCACACCTTCAGATCTCCCATAAGAGCAATGTTCCAATATCTGTACAGCTTTTAATGAGGTGAGGAAGAGAGATCCGAAACCTGTTCTTTCCTGTGGTCATATTTTCAGTGTTAATAAGAAAATTTAGCATTCAGTGAAGCACAAGCCTCAAAACCTGCTACAAAATATCACATAGACTAGGTTGAGATATGGAAATAGCCTGTTACAGAAATGCAGAGAAATGGCTGGAAATAAGGACTGCCCTGTTGGACATCCCAGCTCTCCCAGAACAACGCCTTCCCTGAGTATTCAGATCAGGAAGACACTGCTATATACTGCTGCCACTCCACACCAATCCCATATTTTATCACGCGTTCATTGTTTCTGCAGGGAGAATTAAACAAATCCATATTATTTGAATTGATTGGTTATGCAGAATAACCATTTATTTCAAGAGGTATTAGGTAAACCTTCTAGACCAAGAGTCCCAGCTCATGGCATGTGTAACTTCATATGTCCACCTTCAAAATGACTGAGCAGCTCCGTTCTGCCAGTCCTGCTATGCCAGCTCAAAGGCGAATGCTAATTACGCACTTCTTCTTTTCTTTGTGGCTTCTCTTTTGAAACATATACTCATTTCACAATGTCCCCAGGGCCATCTGGTATCAGGCTGCCTTTCTAGGCATACCTGCCCAACCTCAAAGCATTACCTGGCTTTTGCTCAGAGGTTAGGAAAGCTTCCAGATAGACAAAGGTAAATCAGGTGTTAGCCAATAGAGAAAGACATCAATAAGTTTTTAGAAAGATTATGTTACAGGTTTTATGCTGTGGTCATGACTAATTCTTTTTCTCCTCATTTCCCTAAGCCAGTTTTTTTTTTCATTTTAAAAGACAAACTTTAAACCGCAGCAAAACCAAAGAAGTCATTGAACTCTCATTTTTCTTTATGCATTGCAATTACAGGAAAAATATAATATCGCTTTGGGTCAATCTTCTGTGAAAATTCACAGAGTATTAAATAGGCTTGCTTTCAGCATACATAATTTTAAATTGCATAAGCAACAGATGGGAACAAAGGGTCATTCTATCCATTTGTGTGTGTGCGCTTTTTAAGTTTTTTACTTCTAATGTAGAACCTCTAAAATTGAGGCTTTATGTAAGAAATTACATAAACCAGCAGACAGTTAAATTCACCATGGGAAAGGAAGACAAGAAGAAATAAATATGATAATAGGATGATTTAAAACAGCATGATCTCTTGATTGCAGTCTAAATATTAATACCCCTGTGTTTACTGTCCTAGTGCATGGCGAGAAAGAGAGGAGTCAGGACAACAGACTACAGCAAGCACTCCCGGTGCTCAGCACCCAGGGAGTAGGACCACTATTAATGAGCTGTGGAAAGGATTTGATTTGCCCATTCCTGCCATACAGAAAGGAAGAGGACTTAATTAATGACAAATTATCACTTATCTGATAATGCATATAGCTCCTTGCTATCTGAAAATTACTTTTATATTCTTAAGTTGCTCTCACTGTTTTGATAGGTGGGAGGTGTTATATATTGACAAAAAACATAAAATCTTGGGTTTAGTCTTATTCCATAGTAGAAAGCAAAAAATAACAAAAAAAATAGCACAACAACAACAACAACAAAAAAAAGCTGGTTTAGCAGGTAGATTTTTGACTGAATTCTGATTTTCATTTAGTTTCAGCTGCAGAGGCTCCCTTCTTTATCTTATGCTATATGAAATTCCTATTCTGCCATTAAAGCAGCCTGGTAAACTACTAATTAGAGCTATTATCCTTAAGTGTCCTTTGAATTTTGTACATTCAGTCAGCACCCATCCCAAACTGTGCTTTGATCTTTGATGCAAATGTAAGAAGCATCCTCACGTCCTCCCTTGAGGAACATAGTCCTGTCACTTTAACTTTATGGTTGACGCTGCCTGGGGTTAATATGATATTGCTCCCAGATGCAATAAAGGAAGACACCATGTTTTGCTTAGAAAGAGAATTAGACTCACAGTCCCCTCAAATTCTTGAATTCTAAGTGTCTTATTTGGTATTTCAAATATTTTATTTTACAATGCATTATAAAAAGAAGATAATTTGAATATTTTTTATGGTCCACAGGTAAAATGCAATGTTTCATTCTGCCACAGAGTCCCTTTGCCTTTAAGAATGGCTGTATGGATGACTTATTTTGAAAAGATTCCTTAGAGAACATTTTGTAAGACAACAACTGTAAATTAAAGCACAATTATAATTTATATTGAGTCCTTCTGGTCTTTTATGGTCTGACTCTTTATTAGAGCTACTATTAGCAACTCCCTGCAGAGCCTATTTTTGTAATCAAAATGACAACTCCTATCATCAGTGGTAAACATTGTTTGAAATGTAACACAATAGTTCTTTGACAGAAGCACAAGCAATTTTAAATTTACAGCCTAAGTCGACACTATCAATAGAAAAGCTCATCAAATTCAGAGGGCTTCTGATTAGGACAGGAGTCATGTAAATGAGTAAATAAACATTTCAAGTGGCATTTTAATACTGATAAGAAAATCAAATCATTCCTTTGTGGATTTGCTGTTCTGGGTGTGATCCTGTTTTCCAGTGCTGCTGATGCACTCCTCCCCACAAGTCCTTAACACAAAACACGTAGGCAACCCCAGAAGCACCCCTGCTCCTCCAGTAACATCCACATGAGTGTCCATACCTAGGTTTCTACTTGCTTTTCTGTGATGTCTCTGCCCATGATTCCAGTGCTTCTGTCCAGAGGAACTAATTTTGTCACAGGTGAAATTGTTCATTCTGTCAGCTTACGCTTCCTTGTGCCCTGATGGCCACGGCATTCTTAGAATCATAGAATTGTTTAGGTTGGAAAAGACCTTTAAGACCATCAAGTCCAATCATTATCCTAACCCTGACATCCCACCACTAAACCATGTCCTTTCTTCTGTGAAGTGGGAATTCAGGATTCCTTTCTCTTTAGAAAAAGTTGTTAATTCAGTCCTAGGTTTTCCACTGCTGAGTAAGTGCTCTAGCCATTATCTTACACAAAAGAGACGGTCACTGTTTCCAAACTCAGCATCCTCGGTGTGTAGTTCATTTGCTTAATAAATCACGTCCTTCCAAGGACTTATGCTTAGTTTACACACTTCTCTTCCTGCCTCTGAGATACAGCAGAACTTGGATGATTTCTGAACAGTGACATGACAGCCTGTGAACAGCCCACATGGCAACTTTAGCCCCGAGTCACTTGCGGGTTCACGTACTCTCCGTGTGCCTGCTCTCATCTCAGTCCCTAACACATTTGTATGCAGTCTGTCTGTCTGCACAAGTGCTTCAGTTTAGTGCTTTCTGCACAAGTGCTTCTGTATCTGTCAGACAGTGCAAAAGTGCTTAGTCCAAAGATTCGATACATTTGATTTTTAATACAAATGCATGCAACTAGCAAGGCATTTCCAATGCTTCTTTCTATAACTAAGTAACTAGATCACATGCATCTGCAAGAATGTCAATTCCTCCCCAGTGACCTGAAGAAAGTAGTTTCATAGCTCAGTAAAACACATTAAAGTGTGCATTCAAAGTGAAAACAAAAGTAAAAAAAAAAAAAGGAAAAGAAATCTGTGGAGGATTTTCTATTTTCTCCTTTTGGAAGTCAAACCTTACTATTCACAACTATCTTGTTCCTTACAAGAAAGGAGCTGCAATAAATGGAATTATATCATCCCTGAAGATAGTGCCCCAGTTCTAAGGGTGATGATTTCATGTATTTATATTGGGAGAACAATTTGAATTGTGGGAGCTATTTTTTTTTAAATACGCACATTTAATACAAATGACGAAATGACAGTATTCTTATATATGGCGTTAAAAAAGAATTTACTGAAATGCCTTCTGGATGTTGCCAAATTTTAAGAGGTGTGAATTTGACAGATCAGATGTCAGTTCAGAAAAAAAAAAAAATTAAAGACTGACACATATTTGGAATGTGCCAGTTCAAGATTGAAGATGACAACAAAGGAAAGTCTGAAGACATGGAAGTTGTGATTGATGGGTGGTGCATCGTTCTAAATTAATACTTTAACTGGGAGCCGACATAGTAGCACAAAACAAAAAATGTTGTTTTGTCTGATATGCTGCCCCTCACAATAGCATATACTGAAAGTTCAGAGAAAAATACTATATTTACAGCAAACATAAAATATCATCTTAACTCTTTATAATACCTCCTTTATAAGACAAATAATACAAGCAAATGCCCTCTTTATTTTTATATCTGATTATGTATTACCATTTACCCTGTCAGACCAAACTTTATGAATCTGACAGTTTTCGTATCTCTCTAACCTCAGCTCAGTTATCTGCAACTCAGGGACTGCTGTAGCTCAAGGTCAAGGGTGCCAAAACCCAAATACCTCCTTCTCCACTCTTCCATATATACCCCTTTCACTTTACCCCAGTGTCTCTAACTTGCCCCCTAGCACTATCTCCTCACCTTTATTTCCCAACATCCACCACCTTGCCCACATCCCCTATATTTCTTTATCACCTATTTTTAATTTTCCTTCTCCAGTGTTTTCATACATCAGCACCAGGCTGCCTAACCCATGCTCGTCAAGCAGTTTCTGATGCAGGGTTGGGGTGAGCTGGGAGGACATGGGCGCTCGCAAGGGGACCTCACACATCAGTGACCAACTGGGCAAGCTGACTGCCTTTCCATATTACCTATTTTTCCTTGTGTCCTCAAATCGTTTCCTCATGGCCAGGAGAACTGTTCAGCAGGCTACAAACTGTGCAACCCTACTCTTAGATTTCCAGCTCCTATGTAAAAGTGCCTCATGGGACAGATCCATCATGTCTGATATGCAAAAATCAGTATGAATGTACTTATAAGCATCTTTATAAGTCCATGATTTCTCTCCTTTACATCCTAACTCACTCACAGAAACTATAAATGCCTCCAGCCCCTTAGGACACTTCTATCTGCAGTCTCCTGTGACATTTTAAGTTACGCTCTGTCTCCAGTGCCTGTGTTGGTCTTTCTAAAACAGAATAGGCCTCCCTAAAACAGTCTGAGGTCTCTTAGTCAAGTCCAAAACAGAAGAACCCAAAGCTTTAACTTAGAAAATTCACTATGGATCATAATCCCTACATCCCATTTCTTATCTCAGAAACAGTTTTATTGGTTTATATTTTAAGACTCAAAAGTAGTATTAGAAATAGGAAGAAGTTTCAGATATTAAAAATCAAAATTATAGACTCCAAACTCAGTAGTTTTGATTTTTAAAATTTTTATATTCCTTATTAAAGAGCCTTTGTTTCATCTTTTTCATTCTTTATCTTTCCTCTCCCCAGTTTAATGTCCCCAAAACTTACAAAGAAATGAATAGACATGAAAAATACATCTGCTTGGGCCTGCCTGTGCAAATGTTAATCAGAAAGTAATAAGTAATGTTTTATGTGTGTTTCCTTACTAGTACATCACAACATGATCAGTGGTAAGTCTACATGTTTTCAAGGAGAATATAGAATATTAAAAAATCAGAACAGCACATGCTTTTTGCAATGCAAAAACTGTGAAATTCCCAAACACACAAGTAGTATAACCACTTCCCTTGAGAAATGGAAAAGAGCATGAACATGTGCTGAAATATACTTCCATAAAAGACAGAAAATCTGATAGCTAATTTATCTCATTTATCTGTTTTAATATTCCATTATTATTATTATCTAGTGTAGAAATTTGATGAGGGGAGTAAAAAAGCAGCTGTTAAGACTCACTTACACTGCATTGAGGTGCAATGTAGATGCCTCCAGTTTTACATACGATTGATTGAATACCGTCCTAAGTCTAACCACAGTTTTGGAGAGAATTAGGTAAGATGTTTACTTCTCTGATGAGTACACATCGCTAAATTTAAAAAATTGCAAAGTGAAGTCACTAACAAAACGTATTTCTGCCCTTTACCTGCCCTAACAGCATTTTTCCTCCTCTCTTTGCATCAGTACTGGTACACATCAAGCCTCCTGATCCAGCTGTGAACTATTTTTTTTTTTCTTTTTTGCTATAACTAGTTTTCAGTTAGATCAGCAGTTTGATTCAGCCAACCATAGGGTGCCAAAAGCCAATACTAATATAAAGGTGGAGGTGAAAATATGTAGCCAAGGATGAAGAGGAGGGTTCTATCACCCCTTTGGGCAGCATCATGACCCGAGTATTCAAACTGAACTCACGATACTGCAGGTTACCCACAGACACACACAGGGCGCTTCTTGTGTCCATACATACCGAATATTAGCTTCAATACTCTCTCACACAAGACAGCGTGTAACAGACGCACCGTTTGAGGAACTGCCAAGCAAGGTAACAGATTTTAAAGCAACATTAGGGAGATTCAATGAAAGGGTTGTCTAGCATTGGAATGGGCTGCCCAGGGAAGTGGTCGAGTCCCCATCCCTGGAGGTATTTAAAATCCGGGTAGACGAGGTGCTTAGGGACATGGTTTAGTGGTAGGATGGCAGGGCTATGTTAACGTGGGACTTGATCTTAAAGGTCTTTTCCAACGTAAATGATTTTATGATTCTATGATTCCTCAGAGCAGCATTCTGCCTGCGAGTAAACTGTTCTAAACCCCCCTCTGCTTTTGGAAGCTGAGCCCTTTCCTGCAGAACAATCACAGGATGCCGAGTGTCCCAGCTCCAGCATCAAAAATGGAGAGTCAAAATCACAAGTGTAAGCCTGTGTTTTGAGCACTAGAAAGTGAAAGGGTTTCCTCTAATAGCAAATTCTTTTTTCCAAGAAGGGGAGATATTCAAAGCAGCTCTTTAGCAGTATAACATACACTACTGTCATGGTTCCTATCTATTCTCTACCAATCATAATTTCAGTAAAACCCCTCTATGTAAGACAAAGACTTTTACAACTCTTCTTTTAGTCATCTCCTACAATCTAATTCTTCCAAGACTGTCTTTTTTTTCATTCTATAAGCAAAACATACTGCAATTCTTCATAAACCCCTGAGAATTGGATTCCTTGCTCCTGAAATCGAGTAAAATATGTGCACAGCCTGTCAGCAGGTCACATGTATCCTGCCAACCTACAACTAATAGATTTTTCACTTTTCATCAGTGGATTTCAAGACAGTATGTAGTCTGCCAAATTTACTAAAAAGCTTGCTACAGTATCACACTTTCAAAATGTGCAATCTGTCAAAGCCACAGCTCAAAATGTCTGCTACGATGAGAGTCTTTGAAAAATCTGCTACAGTGTTGGCATTCATTCAGAAAATAATGAGTATATCAACAGAGAAGGAGGGGAAAGGAAAAAAGTTGTTGGGGGGAGTGGGAAGAAGTGGAAAGAAGATCAATCCTAAATGTAATTTGCTAGAATCTGAAGAAACTACAGGGATTCTTTATGCAAATGTAATCCAGTTTCATACAAATTCCTCCAGGATGACAGGATGTTAATAGATAAATAGTCTGAGTGCTACATTTAATAACACTGATGAAAAGATAATTTATCATAGATTTGACCACAACTGTACATAGCAAACCTCAATATTGATTCAAACACTGAATACATTTAGCAAACAGTAGAAGATGGCAAAATTGCTTGCACCGCTATGGAATATTATGAGATGCTATATATGGAGAGTACCGTAAGAGATAGGTGGAGAGAGTAAGGATGCTTAATTTATTAACTGAAATATGAAGGAAACTGAAGCACTTCCAGGACATTTTTAAGTAACAACAAACTTCAGTTTTAAAATAGACAACAGCACTAGCAGCAAAATATCCAAGGACTGTAAAATGCAATTCTGAGAATTTTCCTTGTCTGTTCTCCTTCATCCTGTATTTTAGAAAATACACGTATACATTCAAAGAACATAAAAAGTGGCAAAAAGAGGGGAAAAAGACCATTTAGAAAACAAGAAAATATACACATATTAAAAACAAGTTCTTGCGCACCTATTTGAACAGCTAACAACACAGGCAAGATTTTCTGAACATGACACACTGATAGTGGAAGGACTGTAGTAGAATTTTGAATTCAAAGCACTACAGAAGAGCTGCTTTACTCCATGGCATCTATCTCTGAAAACAGGAGGTTACAGAAAGTTCCTTGTATATAGGAAGCAAATGCATTCTTAACACCATCGCATTAACATGTCTGAATCCAGTCATTTCTAGAAGCAAGCAAGGGAATTGATAGTAAGCATATTGAACAACAAAAAACAGAAACAAACAAACAAAAAACCCAAACCACCAAACAAAACAAAAACCACACACACACACACAAAACCACAAAGAAAAATCCAAACAAAAAAAACCTCCACTTCGGAGAAAGCTTGCACAAAGTTTGCTGCAACCAAGAAGGCTACCGAGCGGATTGAAACCAATGAAGCAGGCTTACAAGGGGCAGGACACAACTATAATAAACAGAGCTTATGAACTAACTTGCATTGCTCATTGGAGTTTTCTCTTTTAAAAATATAACTATTAATTTTCTATGATAATAAAATCTGCATTTCTTATTTATCTTAAGAGCCTTAGGTCTTATTTGGGAGTCACACTGAAAATCTCACCTGGGATGTACCAAACCAAGTCTTGAAAGGGAGCTTTACTGAATTCATTATTATAGTGGAATTGTTCCTAATTTAGAGAATAAAAGTCCCTTTTCCATGCAAAAGGATAAAAAATTATTTAAATTATTGAATCTTTGAGATTATAGTTTTATGTTTAATTGTCATGTGCCTAAAACCACTACAAAGTGGCAATGGAAGCCACATTCTTTGGTTGCCTTTAAGAAACAAAACTCAAAAGTGTCTTACCATTTTTTTAAAAAGACTAAAAAGATTATGGTTTTTAATATCTAATATTTTGAATCAATTTTAATTAGTCCCTCTTTCTTTCCCCCTCTTGATTCCCTACAAATAACTTGAACAGGGGGTTCACATCTTTTATTAAACTTTTATTTGCATAAGCAAACCACATTGAGGAAGAGTCCAGTAGAGGTACTGAAGATGCATGACTGCTTCATAACCTAGCGCTATAACCACAAACTGAGATTCTGTTCTATAGGCTTCAGAATAGTGACCTTTTTCCAAATATAAGTATGGTAAATCAAAGTAGATAAATTGGAGAGTTTGTCTTGTAATCTGTTAAACAAATGCAGCCAGAATACGTTGAAAAAATATATCATTTTAATGTAGTCAGCATCATGGAACAGCATCACTGTTAGGTCTCTTGAAGCTTCTGCAAACACTTATTTTCCAATACAGATGGTCTATAAGGTTCATTTTCGCCATCTTTCTCCTGCAAAGAAGTTAAGAAGTGTGTGGTCTTCAGTACTTCACATACGTCACAGTTTTGCCTTGGCAAACAGAAATCACATTTAAATGTTTACAGGTTCTGCCCTGTGGGATCTTCAGGAGACATCTTTAAATTTTGTTAAACTGTGCCTTCAGCATAAGTATTGCAAAATTATTTCAATATGTGGAGAAATATGAGATATCACTCATTAGCTTAACAGGACTTAGAATTTCATTTCTCCTTCTCTGTAGAAGACCATCAAAAACAGCAGCCTTGATGATCAAATTGTGTTCTGCTTCCAGGTTTATATATTGGGTTTTGTTACAGTTCTTTAAGTGATTGCTTCGCACAGCACAACGTAGAGTCTTTGGATTGCAATTAAGATGCCATTGTCTCAAATATTCTTCTTGCAAGTGTCGAAAGGGTACAATAGTTCACTAGTGATTCAAAGCTGCAAAGACTCAAGCACCTACCGTGTGTGAAAATGTCAGCAGTTTTTGTTGACTTCATTAAGTCAGGAGTGTTCAAAAGGCTGCAGATTTAGTCTCGGCAGCTGGAACTTTAAACCATATGTCCACATAATTGTTTTAAGTTTGACCAGAATGGAGCTTTCAAAGGGAAATTCCTAATCATGCCCATTTACACATCAAGTCCTCTTTGATTCACAGTATAGATCAGTCTCAGAGTGTCTGAATTCCACTTCTTCAAAAAATGTTTTGCCTGGAATGTTTTTTGAGATCTCATAAGCCTCCATGCTGACATGATCAGCTGTGCTGCATCACAGCCTTTCCCACACTTAAATGGTTTGTTCTCACTTGAGTTTCTCTACTTGTCTAAAGAGAGACTTCTCAATACACTGTAGGATGGCTAACATGTATGTAGATGTTCTTTGCAAGACAAACTCTCTGTGCTTTGCCTTTAAAACTCTAGAAAAGAAGGTGCAATTTGAGAATCAACTTTTATTTTGGAGTGTGGATGATAAAAGAAAAAAAGCCTTAAAATCAAAACAATCAAAAACTAAGAAAAATAGGCTTAGGACATGTTCTTTGGGGGACAAAGCCCACACCAAGCTTCAAGGCATTCTGGGCTTGCCAGATGACTGCAGACTGGGTCTGCTCCTTTCCTTTATCCCAGAAGAAGAATCCCATTGAAATTAGCTTTTGATGATATATGATGTTAGGGGAGGAAAATATACACTTAAGATTATAAAATCATCTCTCTAAAGTGATCTTTTGTTCCTCTGGCTAACTGACCCCCCCATTTTGGTAAAACTATTTGGTTGCATACTCTGGAAGCAGAGAAATGTAGCTGAGCTGGCCCAGTTCCATACTAAGGAGTTAACAGAAGTGGGATTGTATCTGCATCCCAATCTGGGAGGGACAGAAGTGCTTTTGTTTCCTTGCAGTAGAATACTGCAGGAAAGTTATATAGCAGAAAGACAACCTAACAGAGTGGTCATACTACATGGGCTACAACCTGTGTAATGCACAAAGGTGTACATATATACCATGGAGATGATTTACACTCTCCAATTTTAGACACCTAATTTAACCACTTAATCTCACTTATAGTCAACAGGAAGAGGAAGATGGCTTTTTCCAAGGAGAAAAAAAGGATTTCTTGATCTGCCCTTGGAGCTGACTCCCTCTTGCTCACTTCCTGCACTGACTATAGAAGAAAAGTGCAGAGAAAAGCCAGCTACCTGAATACTGAGAAATTCACTGATATAAATATCCACCACTGTGCCTTTCCCAGCCTCATAGACACCGAGGATTTCAAAGACAAGGGGTTTGCTTTATATACCACCTAAACTAATCATTTTTCTGCTGGATTATCAGATAAGTCAGTCCTATGGAGTTTTATAGAACTGACAGTTGTTTTGAAAGTTAGGATCATCCCAAAAATGAGGAGTCTGAAGGCTTTTAGGAATGCCATTCTATTTCTCCTTTCTTTTTCTAAAAGACAGACTGTACAAAGTTTCTTGAGGAAAAACACTTTTAATTAAAAACAGGTTTGAACTCTTTGGTTGCAACAGCCTCAGCCTCAGACTGCACACAGTTTTAAGAGTATGGTACTTACAGTAGAACAATTAATCCAGAATTTGATTGAGATAACGTGACTATTTTTTAAGTGCCTACAAACAAACAGATCTTCCTCATGGTTTTTGAGGATTCAAAGGAAATATTTACAGACAGGGATTATAAAAAGTGATATAGCGAATTTACTGAAAGATTGAAATACTTGTGGAAGTTCTCTTGCAATATTCATTCAGCTCTAACGGAAAACTCACTTCCAAACTTTTCTAAAGTTGCACTTTATTGCACAGTCTTAAATCATGTAATTGCATATAATACTAGTGCATACTAGCACATCCTAGGAATTCCCAATAATCTGAAGTTCAACCACTCCATGGAAAAGACTTTCAAGAACTCAGATAATCATTTCACAATGAGAAGCCTAAATACATGCTGACAATGACACCAGCTTCAAAAAGACATTGCATTTTAGAGACTGAATGAAATATCTAGCAAGAAATGACCTTGCTGTACATGCAGAGAACATTATTATGGCCTACTTACATGCATTCACAATTTTCTTCTGGATTTCTCTTCTTAGCTGAATCAGCTTCATACATTATGAAAAGTAGAAATGTCGAACATGCTGCTCATCATAAGACCACTGGTGCACTTCATCAAGTTATCTATATCAGACAAATGGTCATCCTGTTGCTTCAGCCCAAGCTGTGCAGTAGGCAGTGATGGGATAAGTATGACTACAGAGAAAGCCTCCTCCTAATTAGCTGCACCTCATTCTCTGAAAAAAAATAATTTTAACTAAACATTTTATTTCTTCAAAGCAGGAGAATTTCACAGAAGCATCAGGAATGAAGACAGGGAAATACACCAAAACAGACTGTGGTAGATCCAGCTCAGTTCCCTGGACTGCCCAAGTGAGGAGCCAAGACTTTATTAAGCTGAAACACACACACTCCCCTCCGCCCCCCATTACGTTATGTACTTAATGTTACAGTATGCATCGATCTCAAGTGATAACCACATTATTATTAAATATATGCAATAGATATTGCATTAGTGTATTTTCCCACGTTTCCCAAGTGCAAGTACCCTTCGTCTCTGAAACCCAACTTCTTAAATTCATAAGGAAAGTAAAAAGAGTGTTTTCCCAAACTGACTGATGCCTATGAGCTGTCTTTGAAGTAAAATTTTATTTTTCAGTATAAACATTTTGTCAACTGCTTCCTTTCTCACTTATGCACACAGTCATGAAGTTCATCACATATTGCCCCATATTGAAACACACAAGTCTCACAAGCCACCTGGCCTGTATATTCCCCCTATCTACTCGCAGCTCATTTAATTTATTACCCTATCTATTGACACAAGTTTCCATGCAGTGGTTCCACCGGGCACCCTTGCGTCCCTGCTCACATCCAGGGCTCAGGGCCAGTGCCTGTAGCCAGGGCAAACACCCCCTGGCAGCGCGTGGCCGGGTGGCAGCTCCCGGCGGCACCTCCCTGGGGCTAACCCCACGGGATGGGAAGCGGCGCCTCTCCCCAACTCCCAACAAACGCTCGCAGCAACAACCTCCTCCCCAACCTACGAGCCTCACTTCGAGCACGAACAGACAGATTTACAATATTTTCCCTTCAGGGGACTTTTAGCATTAGACGTGCCAGGAATTTCATTAAAACGCAACATTGACTTAACAGCTCAAGTCTCTGGCGGTTTTCCCCAGGAAAAACTGGCAGGATCGATTCCAGGCTGCTCTTCCCGTTAGACAATGCCATGGTGCTTCCTACACACACCGCTGAGTTACACGGGTGCTTTAAACTTGCATTACTCTTCCCACTCAAACAAGATGTCAGTTTTAATGTCTGCTAATAGTACAGAAGTATTTTGATGATTCAGAGTGTGGCGGCTGACTCACAACTCGCTCTGCACTATTGAATTCAATGCAAATTGCCAGAGAGGACAGAAGTCTTGTGAATGTGAGCTTCAGATTCGAAGAAAAGGTTTCCTTCTGGGAAATATTTAAGTTGGGAAAAAGCCTACTTGAATCTTTTTTTTTAATGAATATGCTGTTAATAAATATTCCCATTGTTGAAGCGCCACAAGGACTGGTGGGTCCCTCAGGGTCAGGCACTGGGAGCGGTGAGGGCTCCCCAGAAGACCCAGCTGGGCAGGGCCTGGCAGCCAGGGCAGGGAAGCCAGGGGAAGCCCCAGCCCCAGGCACCAGGCACCTCCCTGGGGATGGGAACGGGATGAGGCCGGGACAGAACATGGGAACGGGCTGACGCCGGGACAGAACATGGGCCCGTGTGTCAGCCTGGCTTGGTGGGACCCTGCTGCGGCATCACTGGGACGGGCTGACGGCCACGGGGGGTTGGAATGGGGTTCTGGGCCATGACCAGGGCTTGGGGACTCTCAGGGGCCTAAAATGGAACCCTGGGCCATGGGCAGGGCAGTGCATGTGTATTAACTGCTCACAGGAGGGAAAAATGAAGAATCAGCCCTTCAAGACTACACGGCAACTCAAACTCCTTCAAGAAAGTTTACCCAAAAATTGCTGCCAGTCCCACATATCTGGCTGCCCAGAGTCTCCACTGTGTAAATGTCAGATAACAGCAACTGTGGACTTCCAGAATACAGAACTGCAACACATAATACATTGAAATTGGAAGCACTGTGCAAGACCCTGAAATTTGCATGGAAAAGCAAAATACCCAGATTTGGAGTGATTTTACATGTGCACACATAATTGATTCAACAGACCTTGTTTTTAAATGGACATAAATCTTCCATACAGTGTTGATGTTTGCTCTCCCAGAGTGCCTCAGAAACCATGCAGCTTCCCCCCAAACAAAGAAAAGAAAAAAGTGACATGCTGATGGAGAACCGAGCTTTTTTTATTTTTTTTTCCCTTACGCTTTTAAACCAGATAATAAGTAGTTCAGAGAAAGTATTTTGTAGACTGGAATAGTATTTCATTATAGACTAATCCAAAGACATTCATCAGAAACATTTTGACTTACAGCCTAAACTTGTGATTGAATGTAAGCTTTACTTGTTTTACTGAGATTTTGGCTTCTCCCTTCCCACCTCCAGTGCAGTTACTATCTCACACAGCTTAAAATGGGAAACAAGAGGTTGTCTTCTGCTCCCCAGCACTAGTTTCTTCCCAAGACCCACATATGCCTTTGGGTCCCCTAGCATACTCCCTCTTCTTCCTATGGTGTTGGTTGTGCTTGTCGAGGGTGGGGCTAACCCATGCACCTCTGCTCACCCTGGGGCAGGCATGCCTGGTACTACTCTTCCTCAGGCATTCCTCCTTCTTCTGCCTGGGGAGATCTGTAGGTCCAAGAGAATTCTCCATTCTCACCGTTCAGATCTGCAACTGTAAGAAAAGGGAAACATGAAGGAAGTAACAACAGCTTGATTTCAACTTATTTTTTGCACGAGAATATGGGAGTTGATTTTCCCCAGGTTCTGGACAATTTCTGTTCACTGCTTTCCTCAGAGAAACAAGCAAATCTCTGTATTTCTTTCTTGTTCAAATGTTTCCTCTTTTTAAGTTGTTGGAGACAGCAGAAGCTCCCTCCTGACTCAGCTGTTTTCTTCCTAGTGGCAGGGAAGTGCAGAAAGCAGCCAATTCTTGGGACTTTTCAGTCCCTTTGAATAACAGTAGTACCAAGCTCATCAAAGCTTCATTTGCAAGAGCATTACCCACCTATGAAATGTCACGTGAACTTTCAGAAACATTTCCCAAGTCTTGTAGTAGTACAGACTTGAACCTTCAAGATTAAAAAAAAAGGGGTTGGGGGGCTTGAATGACAGTACATCAGCAACACTGTGCCACATACATTTGTAGCAAGAGTGTCACTGTTTCAAATTACTAAAAATATTGAAGGGATTTTCCTAATATTAACTTTTTTCTAATACACTAGAAAGCCTGCTGTGATGGAAGACAGCGGTTCCTCAGCTAAGACACATGTTTTGCAGTCTCCCAGCTATGAGTTCTTATTGTCTGTCCTTGACAAACCCCATGTGGTGACAGGAAAATTGAACTCTGCCATCAATTAACATTCAGAGTAGATGAGCATATGCCCTGGTAAATATTATTAATATGAAGAAAATCTTAAAAATAATTACTTGCACTCAGAGGGAAAACATAAACACCAATCCAGACATTTAGATCTTGAAAGTTTGTCTACATAAAAATCATGACTCTCATTTTAAGAAAAATGGAGTGGTCTGTTTCAGGAAGGGTCAATTTAAAATTAAAATACTTTTTCTTCTCATAAAACTTATGAAAAATGTGACATAAAATATAATATGTTCTTTTATTGTCTTTCCCTAAAATAGAATAGTAGGAGAAAGGAAGACATTAACATCTATATAAAATATAAACCATTAACTGTAAATTAAGAAACAGGTAAAAAATGCACAAAGAATAGGAAGCAGAGACTACTCACTCTTAAGTTGGCTACCATATGTGATTCACATAAATGGATGCAGAGCTAGGAGGAAAAAAAAAGTTCTGATTTCTGTTCACCCAGTTGGAAAGTAAGGCATAATATCCACATTTAGGATCCACATTTCTCTCTTTCTCCTTTAGTAAAACCTGAAAACTTGACAACCTTGTTTTACCATAGATCACAACTATCCAAAGCCAATACACGTGAAGGGGGAGAAAAGATTCTGGAATTCCTTGCTCTCTAGCAATGTCTTTGAAACAAACAGGTGTGTTTACTCAATTTTTTACTGCAGAATTTCTTAGCCAAGAACAATCTCTATGTCAGTTATGCAGACCTTTCGCAGGCTTAATCATGTATTTTAAGCCAGCAAGGGGTATCCCCATTGAACATTTATTCTCCAAAGTTCTGCCATCTCTGCAGAAAACATGTTTCAAAACAGGGACAGCATCACATTGCCATCCACAAATCCTACCATTCATGACCGCAGCAAATCTTTGGCCAAATACATTTCCAAGTGGTTTCAGTTAGCCAGAACCATACATCCCAACAACTTGCATATTCACAGCAATAATATGAACAAAATGCTGATATTTTTGCTTTAGAATTCTTTCCACTTATTAAATGTAAAAAGAAAAAGTTCCATTGTAAGTATAAGCAGTTAGACACAGCATCTATTTGACTTTATCAAATAATATTCTCTCTTTACTCAACAACATAAAAGACACCCTCTTTACTTAATACATCACCTCTAGCCTAAAAACTTCCAACAAAAACAAAGAATTCTGAGAAACAGGTGCACAGATTCTCTTTTAGCAACATTTACACCAGAATGGAATCTGTGAAGATTAAACCTACAGTTCATCTTAAATTACTTGGTCAAAGTATTGCCAAGGTAATCCACATAATTGTCTCATTTATTTGAATTCATTTTTCTAAGCTCAATACATGTGAAATAACCCATAATCTTACATTCCTATAATCTTACGTTCTTAGTGACCACTGGAATGACTTCATAAAACATCATCAATATAAAGCATATGGAATAAGAGACTAAGCACATATCAATGCTGTATTAAAGGAGGAGGGAGAAGTGCATTTCCAAACAATTCTGCTTTGACATTCTGGCCAACCAGCCATTTAGCCTATGAATAAGTGGATTTACTCTTTTATAGACTCTGTTCTTGCCTTCAAAAATGGACTGGTTTATCATTATTATTACCAAAACCACTATGTTCATTGGCTATGTGTCTTTCTGTAGGGACACAAAAACTTTTAAAAAAAGAAAAAGGCAGGCAAGCAGACAATTAAAATCCCAAAATCAGATATAAAAGTGTAATGCTAACTTTAGTTGAATCAGTAGTGGGTTTGATTTTTGGCTGTTCCTTAATTTAGTACATAACCAGAGTTGTAAATACTCTCACTCTGAAAACATCTGATGCACTCATGCAAACCAACAGATCTTGGAAACTTGGAAGTGGCGTACCTTTGTGTTCATGTTTTAAATTTTCCTTGAAGGTGATTTGCAAGGCCCGTAGCTGATACAAATAAAATATTAAAACCTATACTAAAAAAAAAAAATCCTAAAGGTAATTAATATATCTGGTGGACTTCATGAATCAATACCACCTCTTTCAATTATGCAAATGCTGTACACTTAAGTCTGACCTGCTGTTGTTTAACATACTCAGCTATTGCAGGTGGGAAGTTAAACATTTCTAAAGAAAAACAGTTTTTCTACCTACTACTTGTTTCAGAAAATTTTTTAGGAATCAGCTCTGGTTTTGACAATATTATCTATACAGCAGCTGGAGCAGCAGGTGATCCAGGCCCTTTAAATACAGTACCTACAAACACACAGGTGATTTATACAGGTGTCCACATAAATATTTTCAATTCCTAAGTTCCTGAAAGGTGATTTTGACTGTGATCAAAGGTTTGACTCAGTTTTAATGCTTACTTCCTCATTAAATGTTAAATATATTAAGTAGCCACTATGCCAAAAGACCCCTTTCAGCAATTACGCCCTCATTTTACTAAAAGCTGATACATAGGCAAAAGCCTCAGTTTGAAATAGGCACAACACTAATAATAGAGAAAATATACAGGCAAAGAGAAATACATAAGAGCTGAAAACTAGCTTTTTGCAGGGAAATAAGAGAAAGTTTGTAGAACTAAAAGGAAATGTATGCGGCATCCATACATTCAAGCAGATGGCAGCTATTTATTAGTGACCCACAAGACTGTGGTTTCAACATTGAACTTGCATCAGATTTATCCTTAAAAGCATCTACAGTAACACTGATTCCCCTGTGCAATGAAGCAGACTTCTCTGCTGTGATAAGAGGGATGCAGCTGTATCCTTCTCTCTCTCTAAATACCTTGTGTATACAGCAGTTCAGATGACAGAGGGTTTCAGTGTGAGATGTACAATAGGAAGTTAGGCCACAGGAGCCCCAGCATATTCTAACATTGTGTGGAACACAAAGGCTGTGGACAGCAAGCTGTAACGCAAGTCAGCTGGAGCAAGAATCTGCATTTAAAGGCATATTCTTACCCAAACCTATTCCCTTGACATTTCGGAACAGAAGAAGGTGTATACATTCATTCTGGCTTCTTAACTGATGAGAGGTTTTCAGGACAGAAAATTATTGCTTTATATGAAGCCTTGTCTAACAGAGTTGTGCTGGTCAGATAATTCAGCACAAGTGGGATAAGCTTGTTTAGGGGGATCTCTGTGTGTGGAGGTCACCCGTTGAGGAAAAACAAAAAGCTAAACCATGAGTCAGCCTCAAAGGATGGTGAAAAAAGAAGAGGCTCCTGCAGGCTAGTTTTGCATTTTTATCCCCTAAACAATGCTTTTTCCGAAGGAGGCAGTATGATTTCTCAGCCTTTTTGGTGGCAAAAGAAATGATATGAAATAACAATAATCTGGAAAAAGCAGCTGAGTTTCCCGAGGCACTGCAAAAATCATGTCATTCTTGGCATTTATGGAGATGAGATAACTTGTTTAAAAACATACATATATTAAGGTTGCTTTGCAGATGACCAGGTCTCAATTCCTTTGTGTAACCATGCCAATGAAATTCTCAGCTAGTTGGATTAAAGCCTCTGAAAACTGTAACTCATTGAAAGACAGATTGTGACATTTTCTGAACCAGTGCTTCAGGTTTCTAAGCTTTTTACATGTCTTTTTGGTTTCTAGTATAGCTGTTAGGCTCCTAGCAGTCATTGAGCACAGGTCTGGAAACTAAAATCACCTAGTGAGGATCAGGAAACCTTTCTAAACACAAACTACAATGGGTGGGGAAAGGGCATAGAGAAAAGAATGGAGGCAAATAGGCATCAGACCATTCAATTCTGCCCATCCTGCAAAAGAAAATATGATTGCCCGGATTCCAACACCTCCGGAAGTTATGAATGAGATGTACATGGCATCAGCTATTGTTAAAAGCTCCATTTTCATCCTTCATAGTTTGGCAAATGTTACAAAATGGGCTGTGCTCCTATATTAAACGTAAGGAGTGGCAGGTTTCTGACCGAGGTACTGAGACACAGTTAAAGCTCTAGATGGCAATGGCAGAGCAAGTGCAGGAACAAAACTGGGAACAGAACATTCAGCATTTCCACTGCCCTGCAGTGCTCTCCTTACGCTGGAAGATGGAAGATATTTGAACCTTCCTCTTGAGAGCTCTAATATAGATGGGCTAATGCAACTTCTAGGACAAAGAAATTATAAAATTAGACAAAAGGTAAATGCAAACAAAAGATAGAGTTGGCTCAAGATTCTTCACACTCTTCTCTGTAGCAGATTGGGGAAATATAGCAGCAGAAACACACTATTTTTCTGGGGACAGTATCAGAGAGATCAGCCCTTGGACCATTTACTCAAATCCCAAGAGGTGCTGAAATAAAAAACAAACTGATATGCACTGAGCATATTGCAGAGAATTTGGCTACTGGCAACAAGGTAAAAACTTTAAACAAATGCAATTAAAAAGACGACAGAAATCAGGTTTACTCTTACTGCCAGTAAAATGACTTACTGTTTTTTCTGACTCTCGTTAACGATTCAGAAGTTAAACTCCCTTCTGAGCATGTATGTTCAGTTGCTTTGATGGAGCATTCCCAAATCACTGCATAGAGCTACTTGCCCAAGTCCTTCTAGCCAGATCAGGAACAGTTGGACTCCTCTGCTTATAAAGATGGGGCATGTGCTTTTCAAATGCTCACTGAATGCTGTTGCACCTTCCCCATGACCACCTCACTGTTTCATCTTCCTTTCCTCCTGGGATATTCCAAGTCCCACAGCCAATCTTTCTGCCTTGCTGAAGGTGCTGTTACTGCTCAGTAGACAAAAAACTCCCTTTGACTTCAATGATTGCAATTCACTGTATGCTGAATTGTTTCAATTGCTGTAAAACACAGTGAGCTCCTATTCACTTTAAATGTGATAGAGAATAACTAAAGTCGTCGATGCTTCACATGTTGAAGCTACATACTTTCAACAAAGCTGGCTGAGGATGGCAATATCACAGGAAAAATTGATTGAACGGTTGTGTTTCCTTGGCAATTTAAAGACACAAGTGCATCCACTTGTTACTTTCAACACTCCTCAAAATTCTACCAACTGTGCAAACAATATGTCTAATGGCACTAGACTAGCAGAGCCTGTTTGAAATTAGATATGTGCTCTGAATAAGAATATCATTGGAATGCCTGTAACAAAAACTCCCCTGAAATTACAACATGATGTGAAGTATGATATGTCCCCTGCTATCTTCAGGGGGATCAGAGCACCCATGAACCCAGATCCACAAGAGCATCAGCTCCAGGAAACCTGAACCTGGTTCGCGTTTTGCAAGAAGTCACAACCTGTGAGCTAAATCAAAACTGAATATCCAGAAACACTCATTCTGGCCTTAGGATATAGTATTACATGAGAGGTAATAGTTCATGTAATTAGAGTTTGTATGCGTAGATTAAGATGCCAGGCTGTAGAGCAACATTTACTTTGAGCAGGATTGTGGCTTGGATTACATTTCTCTGTGGAAAAGAAGCATTACACATTACCGTGAAAAAACGCAGGTGGGGACACCTTCATTCCCTGGGGCAGGGAAATAGTTGTCTACTGGTAAGGGTGAATCTCAGACCAGATATATATCTTGCAGCATGACAGAAAAATATGGAAGAAAATTAATGAGGAAAATATCTACATTAGTGAGTAGAAAATGCTAATAAATAGGAACCCACCTCTCCCAAAATTAGAGGCATCTTCCTCCAGCATGTGTGCTGTGTGAAACTGCATAGACAATCCAACTTTCCTGGAATCTGCATCATTCCCATAAACAAACAGAAAAAAGCAAGTCACTACACATACAAATGGGGCATGACATTGCAACAGGCTAAGGGTTAAAATTCAGTCCTGTCTATATTGGAGAAGAAGCGATGCTCACTTGAATCCCTGCATCTCAAAAGGTCTCTAATGAGATGGTACATGCTGTCAACTGTGGCTCAGAAATCCACTTCGACCCTCATGGTTTGACAAAAGTTGTAGAGCTGTGGTCTTACTATACCCCAGGTAAAAAAAGCTGGATTCAAGGTATTTCTCAGATGCTTTGCTTTCTCTAGCTTGAGACTATAATGAAGTGAGTGGCACAGCCCAACCCTGCTGTTGAAACAGTTGTTCCATAAAGAACATAATTCGTGATTTCTAAGTCCAGAGAAAAGATCAAGGAGGATCCTAACAGTACAGACCCGTTGTCCACCTATTTTAAAAGAACTTGAGGTTCTGCCGTTCCTTCCCAGCGTAGCTGCTTTTGCACGGAATGATTACAGGGTAAAACCTGAGAAGAAAAAAAGACTCAGAAAATCAGTAAACTATATCATCTCTGCTGGGAGGCACCAGGTCACTTGACAAAAGTCTCGAAGTCACAGTTAGAGTTAGTCTGGGTTAGGTCAATCACAAAAAGCCAGTCCCAGGGAATGTTACACTCTGCTACCAAGTGACTACTGACCTTTAGATGCAGTGAAATCTATGCCTTATTTATAAAAGAATCCATGGAGATTTAAGAAACCCAGTAGCACAGGTAAAAGTTTCAAAACTTCTGAGAAAACTCTGATATGCTTAAACCTATTCAGGGAGCCAAGAAAGCCAGGATTCCTGTTGTTCTACATATGCAGCTAGGTGTTGCCATTGGAGTGCAAATTTGGAAGAATGTATGTCCCTAGTTTTTCATAAAAGAATCTGAGTTCCCTACAAAGAAGTGACTCTGAGAAGGCACACTTTTTAATCTGGCAATAGACCTGTCTTCTCAAAGTAAAACACAAACCATGAGGTTTTATCCATAGTTTAATATACCACATAGTTCCAAGGATGCGCTTCTGAAAGACATAAAAATAACTGTGATCATCCATGGTGAAAAGCTTTAGTAGGTTAATTATAGTCTCTTTTTCCAACACGGAATATATTTGATGATATTTGGGCTGAATTTTGAAATACTTATCATGCTTTTCCAAATATGAGATTCACATTTGCACGTGCTGTGTATTGGATCTCTGTTTGAAAGAGAGAGGCAAGAAATGTTTACCAGGCTGAATTCATAATATGGACATGTTGTTCCAAAACCTGCAAGAAGAACAAAGATATGACTCTGAAATTAAATGCAGTACCCTAATCAGCAAGCCACTTCAAATTAAGGCTAAGAATAGCTGTACTTTCAGTCTTGTCCTGCCTTTTCGGTTGTTTGAAAACAAGTATTATCTTTTATGATGTCTGTGTTTTTAAACTAAAATTGAGTTTTAAATATTTAAACAACAGCTAAATAACATTGATATGAGCTGATGTGGAGGAGTATTCGCATTTGGGAACTGCCATCACTGTGTCAACAATAGTTTAAAACACTGGAGAACTTGTCTTGCAAGACATAAATCTTTAATCAACCTATGAACAGTTTGTTATACACTAATTCATACTGCAAATGGCATTCCCATGTCACAACCACACAAAGACAGGCCCACCACCACATGGAAACCATCTGCCCATAATCCAAGTTACCATTGTTTAGCAACAGCCTGATAAGCTACAGGTCCACTTAAATGTGTGTAAGGGCTGTTTCTTTTCATCACATCCTAGTTCTGTCAGACTGACTTTATGACAAGAAAAAAAAAATATGTAACAAGATTATGCAGCACAGCTGGACAGCTCTTCCAGGCTTTCAGACAAAACACTGGGTAAAAGTTATTGGCAAACACACCTGTCCATTCCATTCGCTCATATGTCGGTGCACAATCAGTCTCTACAAAGCTCCTACTTTGTATAGCACCTTGAGACATAAGGCTGGTTTAGAAAGCCAGGTTCTATCTCACATGAAGTTGATAAGGTGATAAAAGTAAAAGCATTCTTCCTTTAAGGAGGTTTGTAGCTATTAAAGCAGTGAACAAAGACAGTACTTGGTCTGAATTTGCTCAAGATCACATACTGGGAGATAAAGAACTGCAAGCCACATTCATGTGCAAATGCCCACATTAGTCTTTGTAGTTTTGAGCATTAGTCCTGCTTTCTTCTAGTTTTCTCCATTATAATTACTTATCATTCAAACCAGTAAGTATTCCTGCCAATTTTACTTGATCTCTCATCAGTCTCTGATGTGGAGGTGCTACTGATATGCCTGCAGGACCTGTTAAGGCTGAGCAAGTTTACTTTAAAACAGCTTATTCACTCTTTTTGGGTTGCTACCAAAAAGTTGTGATGGGCACTTGTGTCTGTCCCCTAAGGACTTTTGTGAGTGCAGTCTTATATCTTTCACTCTAGTTCTCTCACAGTTGAACATTCTTGAAGGAACCATCAAGGAAAGTGTTTGGGCTTTTGTACTTGCAATACAAGAGGAGGCAGATTTGAGGAAATAAATAATAAGCAGCTCCTCCCCATATCACACACACTAACAGTGCGGTGTTAGAGTATTTGAAAGATATGGAATATTTGGAGTTGAGTTTATTTGGAGGATACAGGACTCCTCCAGTCCCTAGGGCCAGGAATCCTCTTGTCTCCCACCTCCCAGAGAAAGTTCGAACCACTCCAAGGTATTCTTGAGTGTTGTTCTTAATCTCTCCTAGTAGGTCCACTTCATATGAAATACCTGTCAGAATAAAGAGAGAAAAAACAGGCAAGCTAACTAAGTTCCTATCCCTTCTCCACCAAAAAGTTTAGTATTCTGTGCAATGTTGAACATCATTAAGAAGAGTACTTGAGAGAAACCCGCTCTGGAGTAACACATACAATAGTGGTTAGTGAACTCTGTTGTGAGATATGGGTTCAAATCCCCTTTAATTGCAAGAGAATTGAATCTGGGTTTTTCACATCTTCAAAAATTCCAGTCCAGAATGGCTGGGTAGGGAGAAGTAAGAAAATAGTAATTTTTCTGTCTGACTGTTTAGTGAATAAAGTATGTCACTTCCTCATTTTTACCACAAATCTGAAAAAATACAGTTGTCAAAGTTTGTCTTTTTTCTTTTGGACACAATGTTTTGGTCAGTTTAGGATTAAATTTGCTGATAGTTTTGACACCTGAAATAAAACCCAAAAATATTTTCCCTGGTTTCATTTACAGTTTAAAAAAGAGAGCACACAAGGATTAGATATCTTCTATCTATAGAAGTTCTACTTCTGCAAAAATAGGCATGAAGGCAAGGATGCGGAACATGTGCATTACAGAAGACACTCACCTTGACTCCCTCCCCAGCTCTCCTTGCACCTCTTTCTTATTTTGCTGCCTCAGAGTTTGGGACCTGTTTTGCCAGCCATCTTTGCCAGGAAGACCTACTGACACACTCCAGCACCCACATGTGTATTTATCCTGGCCCCAGTCTGCTTCACTTTGATGCCAGAGCTAAAAGAGTAATGTGCCAGCCATGACAGCACTGAAAGTGCAGAAGATAGAGAAGTTAGGGCTCATTCCTTCTCCCCAGCTGACAGTTCTGCTATAGGACTGAGGCAGAAGCAGCCTCGGTGAATTTAAAATGCAGCAAGCAAGCTCCAGAGATCCCACAATTTCACCTTCTGTAAATAGCACCTGCCTGGTACCTATTACCCCCAATCTAAAGAGAATTCACAAGAAGCAACTGGGTGCTGTGCAATATGCATCACTGAAAAGCAGATGTGGGAAGGAAGACTTCTAGAATATATTTAATTAATGTGTGAAGATTTCCTCTTTCATCAATCAAACTATGACATTCTGCAACTTGTTTTTCCTTTGCAGAGTGCTCCCTGCAAGGCACCAAAGAGAAGGCTCCTCATGTTGGGTTGAAATTCAGCCTCAGTATGGTGGGAGACAACAGTGTTTGTCATCACGATGATCCAGATAAAATCCAGATTACTTTTCAGAATTCCTTTGCCCTCCCTGGCTAGGGACAGGCTAGGCAGGGAAGGGTCTCACATCCAGATCCCACTGGAGTATGCTGATATATTGGCCAGCTGGCAAGGAGTATATAATAACTGGCTAGGCACTGCTGCCTCCCAGCTCAGGGGAAAATCAGTGAAATGGCTTCACAAACTGTTCTGCCCTCTTAGAGCTCCTCCTCTGTGTTAGCAGTGCAGGGATCATCCCCATAGACTCACTGAATGTACTGCAGCCAAGAGATGCAGGGACATAGCCTATTTCTTTATCAGCTGTTTACGACCAGAGTGAAGACAGGCACTGAACTGAGAATAAAAAAACCCTCATTTTTCTTATGCTTGTCTCTCCCGACTGCTGGCAACCAGACAGTGCTGAGGAGGAAACTACTAGATGTAAATACTTTGCAACTTTGGTCGTACTTTTGCCTTTCTGTATGTGTAGTTTTCTGGGATTATTAACAAACACAACGAAAAGCTCCATCACTTAACTCCATATTAAACACCCATATCAGATCTCAGAAGGGTTACTCAGCATGTTTTTAAGTGTGCAGCACTTTAAAGCTAGTTAATTGCTAGCCGTCTTTTCATTCTGTGTAGGGGTCAGAGATATCTGCAGCTTTTGTACTTCCAAATGCAACATTATCTCTAAAATCTATTTTCCCATCTTGTATTTCTTTTGTTCAGAACAGTGAAAAATAGACTGCAATAAGATTTAGTACTTACCGTGAGTACTACGTACATTATGTGAAAGAAACAGATCTAGCCTGGACCTGTGACTTCCATGATTTTATTTCATTGTTCTTATCTTTGCCAAGTCCCCAAAACAACATAATTTGATTTCATATCATTCAAATGACTACCAGTATTACATGATTAATATAAATGAACAATGTCTGAGGAAAAAAATAAGACCAGATGAACATAAACACCAGAGGATGATTCATTCTTGGTGTAATTTCTGTGTCAATGGAAAATACACCAGGGATAAATTTGGCCCCATGACACAGAACTTCCAGGAAACATGAAGCTATTGTAACTAGAGATTTCTGCTGACGTATGAATTGAAAAGCAAAATAGAAATGAGATAAAGTCAGCATAGGCATAAAAGGAGTGAAGCCAGCTCTATTAATTACCCAACTGAAAGAAAATAAAAGCCTGGATCAAAATAACCTAATGTACAGAAAGAAGAGGATGAAAACATGAGGCAAGAACAACAGCATGATGACAGATTTGAGAAGCAGCACATAGTAAATAGGATTACTAAACTGGAAAAAGAAAGTGTTTTCCATGACATTCAGCACAGAAGACAAATCTTTGACTTCTGAGAAACTCAGTTCAGGGAGTGTTCAATGAACTACATCTTTCAATAAACATCCTTTATGCCCATTAATAACCAAAGTAATACAGCTTTTGCTAACACCACGGTCATACATAAAATTGTGAAGAGATGGCTTTTGATCTGATGAAATTAGGGTAAAGGTGATCTGTTCCTACATAATTGGTACTGTCATTTTCATCACTTCACAAGGGGCACAAGTACCAGTTCATCTCAGAGGATGCCCCACACTTTCAATTTAAACTATTAGTGCAAAATATAGGTGGTAGAGTAGGGTGTGGAAGAGCAAAGGTCAAATAAACCCATCTTATTGGCACATTTTTTTCCTAAATTTGAAAAGAGAGTGTCAGAAACATCATTAACCCTTCTGTCCCAATCTCCTGCCCTGGGGGAGCTATGGGAACATGTCACACCTCTCTCCTTCCCTGCCTGTGTTGGCTGCCTGTGGAGGATAGGGAAGGGGGCCACCCACATCTTACTCCAATGCAGGATTAGACACAGTCAAGACATGCACTTCGTGCCCAGGACTGCCTGTAGCAATTATCCATTGATGTGCACAAATTCTACTGCGAAGAGAAGATAATTCAGGTCAGAGAACAGTGGTGAAATTTTGCTTGCAGTTATTTTTAAGAAACTGGCATATTTTATTGCAATATCTAAGGTTGTTCCTAAACCAAGTAACTTAATGGTGTCACCAGCTATATTATAAACTCTTATGTTCTGTGCAAGCTGTGACAAGCCAAACCATGGATTCTTTTTTTCTGATAGTTTATTAAAGGCAACCAATGGCATCATTAAAAACTCAGGTTGACAAGTTCTCCAAGAGTGGTGAGGAGAGGTTTAGGCTCACTCCAGTCGAGTATTTCTTCTCCTGAGAATTAACAATCAAAAAGGAATGGGAGAACAAAGAAGGAATGTAAATCCAGACCTTCAAATGGCCTCTCTCATCCTCATGAAAAGGTAATTAAGTTATGGGTTGAGAACTTACCCTTATTAAAACATGAACCTGTCATTTCTGGTGAAAGCTGAGTGCATACAAATGATCTCACCAAGCTGTATCCCTAAAGAACCACACCGTGTAATCATGAGCATAGCCACTGTGTGAACTTCATAAGCACAAATTAAATTTCCACAGACAGACAATCCCAAAGACACAACCTAGATGCAATCTGATTTCTCCATGTTATCCAGGATAGGACTAAGTCTTATCATCCTTGACAAGTGAGCTTTTTTTTAGCTGTGTTATTTAAAAGAGTGTCATCAGAGGGAAGTAGCGCTTTATGATAGCTCTGTATCAGACTAATATTTTCTAGATTGCAGGTCTGGAATCTGAAATCATTAACAGCCTGTTCATTACTGTCTTTTGGCCTGTAAAAACCTACTCCAATAGACATATTTGAGGAGGATTTTGGCAATTGCGAACCTATGTCTTTTGAAGTACTAAAATTGCGGTTGCTGTGAGTTACTACATAGATTTGACTTCTCAAATAACAAACTTCCTAAAAGATAAACAAACAGACACATACAGAAAATCCTTAAAGAAAGTTTTGTCATGGAAATATTTCCATCTAAAACAATTAATGTTCTTGCTTGGCTTTATTGTCATGAATTGTCCATCTGTTATGATTGTCTGAACTACAAAAGAGATTTCAGTGTTTGACAAGTAATGTTTATCTCCTGATTTTCCGTTATCACATTAATATTACCTAATTTCTAAAATACAAATAAATAAGGAAAAGAAGATATTATTCTTGTCAGTCAATCAAAAATAGGACATTTTTGTCCAACGGGAAAACATATCATATGTATGTTATTAGCTTGGTTGATTTGTTCTTTGTCTTATGTTTTGCAAGGAAGACTTGAGGTGTAACAGGCAGGGATTTAGTAAAAGCCATTTTCTAAACAAATAAAAGTGAATTATTTCCCTGTGGCAACCACCCTGAAGAATATTGCACAAAGAATCCTACACAGTTTGATGCTTCTTTTTACATGATAAATGATGACCATCTGTCCGGGCAAGGATCAGTAGTACAGCTTCTCTTACAAAGTAAAGCAAGGTCAGAAGTTTATGCATCCGTCTTTATGTGTCTGAGATGGCAAATAGCACCCTCAATGTATTACAAGTGCATCAGTTTGCATCCCTGACCCAAAGTGAAAAATTTGGTGCAGATGATGCTATTTACTACTTGAACGACATGAGCCAATTTCTGTAACAATGACTTGATCCTGAAATCTGTCTTCATGTAGATTCTCAACATTGCCAAAGAGATACTTGTAAAAATAGGAGCTATTAACTTCAGCAGCAAAGAATTTAAGGAGTGTTGCCCTTCTGAAGACTTCTATCATGGATATGACTAACTAACCAACAGATAATGATCCTTCCTATTTAATAATCCCTAAAAACAGCAGCTGGCAAACAGGGGAACTGGATAGGAAAACAGAGTCAGGTGGTTAGGTAAGAGAGAGACATAAAGTAACAACTTTAGGACTAGAAGGAGTTAGAGAACTAGTACAGGCACCTGTTTTTCATTCAGAAGGGAAACAAAGATAGGAAAGGAATTTCCCATCACTTCCCTAATCTTCCTTCCCTTGTCTGGTTTCCCATGATCTAAGAAGAGAAGAGAAGAGGGTTAGAAGAAAAGGTAAGCAGAAGAGAAAGACGAAAACATGTTGCTAAGTTCTTCCCCTGCTCCGTCCTATCCGTCACAGGCAATACCACGGGAACAGTAACAAAACAACAGCGGGTACAAAGGATCTAAGCAGGCTAGAAGCACCAAGAGGGAGGTGTCATGGAGATACAGGGGATCATCAGATCCCTTATTTTTGCTAGGCCCTGCGAAACTCCTTAGCAACTCAGTCTGCATGTGAACATAGACTTTACCATCATCAAAATGTTTGGATATGTCTCTGACACTGCTAAATATTCAAAGTAAAACCTATCCTATCCCTTTGTAACAATTTTATACAGATCCTTCCACATTTGAGTCCTGGCTTCTAAATTCCCACTACCAGACAATATCACCAATTTCCCCACTTCTGCTTCCCCACTCCAGGAAATCCTAGAAGCATAAGGATAACTTCTCTGACTGGCCATTCTAATTTATTTTTTTGTATACATAACTGGGAATATTTTTCCCACAGTGAATTAACTTGCAGTTTTCTAAACTTCCTGTATGCCTGTGGTCAGAGAAAAATGTCTTACATGATTTGTATCAAATTCTCAACAGAGAAAAACAGAATTTGATCTTTGCTTGTTAATAGAGATGTAGTGTTACCACCTTCTGTTTTGGATACAGGTAAGCCTGTTTTACTGATAAGGCCTTGAAGTACTACACGTCCATGCCAGAGCTAATTCAGAGTCCAGTGGTGTGATTTACTAGTGTAATCAGCACAGCAACATTGCTGACTCTTTGTATGCTCTCTTTCCCCCCATCCTCACTCCAACCCACTGTCGTTTCCAGATATGTTCAAGGCGTTTGGCATCACCATGCAAAGAAACTAATTCTTTCCAACGTGTCTTACCCACACCTTCAGCTCAATAACATTAAATTTCATAATTGGGTATGCTGATTACAGCTAGAGCAGAAGGAACCTATAGGATTTGAAGAACTATTGCTCTCGTTCTAAATTGCACTGTTCTTGTCTCTCTGAATCACCAGGGGTTTTTTGTCTGAGGTATTCTTGCTTTTAGTTACCACATCATCTAACCAAGCATGTCTTGTCTGAGATTATAGTATAAACCTACAGCAGGGGATTGAAATGCCAGAGCGTGCCCTACGCTATTTACATCCCTGACATCTAGCAAAGGTTTCTACAGAGCACTTACTAACTCTCTATTAACTCTGGATCTAGATACAACTGCTGTGTCACTGCACAGGAGACATGCTTCGAGAGACGGGATGAACAGCAAGCAGAAGTGGAATGGTCACATTAAATTTAACAACAGAAGCACCTTCTCATTATAAACCAATATCCTTTATTTTCAACACAATTTTATCTCTATTAGAAATACCTATTAGTCTGTGTAATCATTACACAAGTAGTGCTGCAGAGGAAGCTACCCAAAGGGCTATTTTTTCTGTATCTTAACTAATTTATTTTGCCTGCATCTAATATTCCTAGTATATTATTTTGCCAACAGAAATATGGACATACTGTTCCATACAGCTATGTATGAATTGGTGACCTTGTTAAGAAGTTAGCAATATATTAGCCCCACCTCCTGTGGTTTTGTCATCTAAAGAAATTTATGCCACACTAGTCACCTCACCAAGAAAAACATAGTGAAATTGAGGGAGAAAATTCAAGGAAAATGTGATGAGAAAGAGTAGGGATATCAGTAGAAATCATAAAAATATGAGGATTATTTTCTTTATAAAGCAGGTGAATAAGAGGCTATGGGATTAAAAAATACAAAGAACAAGACAGAGAGATTCATTTTCTCTGTGTCAAAACACAAAAGTAAGAGGATATTCAATCAAAATAGAATATCATCTCACATGATATTTACTCAAACTCTGGAACTACATTTCCAGATGTCACAAGCACCAGGACAGTAGCAAGATGGAAAAGGAGATTACATGTTCAGAAGTAGCAGAACAAAATATAGAATGGAGCTAACAACATTTCAGGGGAGATTAATCTTCATGTTTCAGGATGTAGTGAAAAGGTGTCTTAACTTTTCTGAGGTATCTGTGCTGGCCACTTTCATAGTAAGATTGAATGGCTGATCAGGACACCTAACTAGACTGCCATGTTAGATTAATTCCTAGACTAGTCTTCACCTGCAGAGTAGAAATGTTGAGACTGAGATAAGTCATCTTTCTCCTGTGAAAAGCCAGGATAAACCCACAAATGCATTCACTTTTCCACCCCACTGTTGTATCTGCCTACTATTCCTATAGTGAGAGACTGCATTTTCCTTGCATTCAAATTACTGCAAAAATTCTGTTAAAAAGGAAATTTAGAAGGACAAAAATAATTTGAAAGATCAAACCCACATGTGTAGACATATGGAGGGAAGATGCCCACCTTCACCTTCTGAAACTGGATTTATGTTGGACTCATAAGTTTTGTAGGAACCCAGGACGAGCTACGTATGCAGGATATGGGACATAAAATGCAGTGCTCTTCATCTTAGATCCATTTGGTCTGCGTAAATCAGCCATGTATTATCATCACAAAGAGCTGGAGGGACATCTAGTGGACTTGTTTACAAGTAGGAAGGCCTTTGTACTATCATTTTACTGCACTGCTCCACATCAGGAGTGTTAATGTTGGTCTTTCCGCTAAATAAGCATATGAAATGTCAGAACAGTACTAAAATCCATGGCATGCAAAACAGGCAGCCAGCTATAAAACATACCGTCATCAACCCTAGATCTGTAGTCCAATTCTAATATCCAAACTGAGATACAATTTAAATCAAATCTACAGTTTACTGACACGATTAGATCAGAACTACATGTTTAAAATACAGACCTGAGGCATTTTAACTATAAATATGTATAGTGCACATTGTGCCAGCCTCCCAAAAGTTGTTTATGGTTTAACACCTATGAAAATTCCTTTACAGGCTGCAGGCAAGAGATAATTCTATTTTAAATATCTTCTTTAAGAGTAAGAGAGAACTATCTTCCAACTTTACCCTAATCCTATTTCCTTCAGGATGAGTAATACATTTTGGAAAGCAGAATGAGACATTCAGCAACACGTATTTTATAGAAACTTTATTCTTACCCAAGCTATGAATAATTACTTTCACTGGCCTTGCTCAGTGATACACCTGACCATTTCCAAGCTTCTCAGGAATGGAGTTACAAGTGTACTTACATATTTAGGGAAGTGGACAGAGCAGAGTTGGGGAATGCTCTGATTCTGATGAGTAATCCTACTAATTTCAAATACCTTTGAAAAAGCCAAGAGATACTATATTTGAGAGTCTAAATATTTTTGGTGCCTGAGTCTAACAGATGTATTCCAAAATAGTTCAACAGCTTCACATCTGTATCTTTAAGAATATCTTTAGATAATCTGGTAATTCCCACAAATTTTAATTTGAGCTTCTTGACCTGCAAATGCGTTCAACTTTGTTCCAGACATGGGCAATCAATTTTCTGTTTAACTGAACTCTTAAAGTATTTTAGTTTAAGAAGCAACTGAAGGAGAATCAGGCAAAAGCCATTTCCCTCTTCTCTCCACCCACATGAAAAGCTGAGTCTCAGCTTTTCTGTCTCTAGTTTTCCCTCTATAGTTCTCTCTAGTTGAAAGTACAGAAACAGGAAAGTCTTCCGAACAGTGGATTTCACTTACAATGTCAGCTTTTCAAATTTAAGTTATTTCATTCTATGATCTGTTTTGATTAATGTGAAATGGGCCAATATCAAACTAGGCCAGTTTAAAAAATTAGAATGGAAATCAGTTCTGTTGAAGAAGCTGATAGCTGGAAGGAAAAGGCCAACTTCTTTCAGATATAAACTTCTTAATTTACTGAGCCATCCCAGTATGCAGAGTTATACTAAAACCACAGCTCTTGAAAAGCATGAAAGTCTCAGGGCAGTGGAAACAAAGACTAGGAGTAAAACAGGTAGGGAAGGAATAATAAATCTTTATTTAAATTTTTTTAAAAAATAACCTTATGTGTCTGTCACATAATTTTTTCTGAAAATTAGCAGATGGGTCTTTAGTCCCTGACAATGAAGGGCCTATACGTACAACCTGGAACTGCCTGGAAATCAAGCTATCATCCATTTGAGTTCTCAGATCGGCCGTCTGTTTCCATCCGCAAGTTTTGTGCAGGCAGCCTGTGAGTACTTTAGGAATCTGAGTCAAACTGGTGGTTGCTCAGTTGCTCAACAGCTCAACAGCTGAAATAGAGTCATCCTGACACAGGTGGAATGCACTTCATGCCAATCTGCATGCCTCAGATCTGTTGCAAGTGGCTTTGCTCACTTGTCTGGAAGACAAGATAGAAACACAGCAACCCTACACTGACTAATAAAAAGCTCTACAAGTGCCTGCTTAAGATACAGTCCCTGGTGGGAATCTTTCTTTTCCTCCAGTTCTCACAGGCTTAGCTCTGGTGTCTCCCAGGTGTTCCTGATGCTGCCCAGAAGAGGGAGGGCTGCCTGCATCCAGTGATTGAAGATACTACTCTTGTAATATCTCTGAGCATAAAATTCATGTCACACAGGTTAACTTCCAGCTGTCCATCCCAACTCTGTGCTGGAACACAAAGCTAGGAGACCCAAAATGCTGTGATTGAAGGACCAGACCTTGGGACAGAGACTGACCAGACTGATCAGTTTCTAAAGGGACAGTCTGTACTGTCATAGCAGCACATGCCACAAGAAAGATCAGAAGATCTTTATCTGAATAATGGTAATTTTTCATCCCATTAGTGAAAATACCATGAAAAATGCTACTTTTATAAAACAATTCATTTTTCAAATATCTGCACTTTTCACTCCATCCTCTGGCCCAGAGTTCTTGGTGTTGGCTTTGTAAAAAAACCACTAAGATTTCTTTCAGAAGTTTCTGATCTTGCAAGGGGAATTTTCTCCTTTTCTAGAATCATATATTTTGGCTACAAAGCAATAAGTGAATAGAATCCATGTGACAGAAGGTAGGCATGCAAACAGGAAAATCACACTTGGAAATTTTATTACATTGTCGATTGTTGCATACAGAATAAATATTTGGTACCTCAACATTGATGTGCAATAGGATTGCAAATACTGAATGCATTATACACAAATAGGAGGGTGGGAGCAATCTAATCTTCAAGTAATTGTGAAATCACATGTCCAAGAAGATACCCTCCTTCAAGAAAGTACACTTCTTCTGTTTGAATATGCTCATTATGAAAAATGCTCATTTCAGGGTATTTTGCCATGCATTACATAACATGGTATTCTGATTTTGGCTGGGATAGAGTTAATTTTCTTCATAGTGGCTGGCATAGTGCTGGGTCTTGGATTTAGTATGAGAAGAATGTTGATAACAACCTGATGGTTTAGTTGTTGCTGAGCAGTGCTTACGGCAGTCAAGGACTTTTTCAGCTTCCCCTGCTCTGCCAGGGGCACAAGAAGCTGGCAGGAGGCACAGCCAGGACAGCTGACCCAAACTGGCCAAAGGGATATTCCACACCATATGGCATCATGCTCAGTATATAAACTGGGGGAAGAAGAAAGAAGGAGGGGACATTCAGAGTGATGGCATTTGTCTTCCAAAGGAACCATTACACATGGTGGAGCCCTGCTTTCCTGGTGATAGCTGAACACCTGCCTGCTCTTGCGAAGTAGCGAATGAAGTCCTTTATTTTGCTTTGCTTGTGTGTGTGGCTTTTGCTTTATGTACTAAACTGTCTCTATCTCAACCCATGAGTTTTCTCACTTTTACTCTTCCGATTCTCTCCCCCATCCCACCGCAGGGAGGAATGAGCAAGCAGCTGTGTGGTGCTTAGTCGCCAGCTGGGGTTAAACCACAATACATGGACATTTGCAATCCAAGCAGATGTTGCTATGCATCCTAATGCACCTAATGCCCTTCACATTCCTCAATAGATTCAACTCCAGGTGGGCTTTCACTTTCCTAATTGAATCCCTGCATACTCAGACACTGTATCTGTTCCTCCAACATTTGGAGGAATGACCTGACCCTGCTTCTACCTCTCCTGTGTTCCTTTATTATGTTTTTTAGTCAGGAAACCTCATCTGCTTCCTCTTCCCATCTGTAGCCAACACCCACGACAGCACCCATGTTGGTCACCCACTAACCCTAACCCATAAGCTCTCATCACGCATCCCTAGGCAAAATTCCTCTACAGTGTGTAAACTCTGTACAAGAAGAAAGCAAAACCTTCAGAAGACTGGCTTTCTGAAACAGAAGTCTGCACAACCCATAAAAGAAACCTACTGCATCAACACAGGAACGTTGCAACTTCTACCGCCATGTTGCCTAATACGGGACAACATTTTATAGACTACATGAGTGTAGAAAGTACAGTTTCATGAGTAGACAGTATTCATCCACAGCAAGCTCTGAGATGCAAACACAGATTATTGAGCAAGACACTTGCTTTCACCGACATTTTGGTTAAATTCTCTTTAGGTTCCTAGATTTGCTTGAATCTGAACATGAAAGCAAAGGTTCTGAAATTTGCACACAAAACTGAAAACAATCTCATAAAAAAACCCAGAGGAAACTGGCCAGATTTCCATTCCTATAGTTTTTTTTCACATTTTGCCCTGAATGGACTAATAATGCCTGTCACGAACAGACACAATATCTGATAACCTTTCTTTCCACTATGCTAGTGTTAGATTTGTTCCCATCTCACAGTGTTTTCATGTATAGACATAGGAATGGGGAGTAACACCAGCATTTGGCCAATGGATTTTCTAATTAGATCATATAAAGGAAATCTCCTAAAAGCTAGACAAGATCAAAAGTCATCTCTGTGCATTTACTAGCTACATAGAATTTATGGAAAAGTTATAAAGAGGATTAATAGTTACCCAAAAACTGAAGCTGAGGTTTTCCTTGGAAAAGGATTTTGCAATGTGCAGTTTAACAGAGGGAGGCTGATTGCAGTGTCCCAGTTAATTTCAGAGAGAATGCATTTGGGCATTTGGGCTGCAGGAGCAAATTGCTGCACTTGGTATTGCTATATGTTCTAAATCCAAGTCCAGACCTACAGTTTAAACGTTAATTTTCATTTCTGTGGCGTTCAAAATACATAGTTAAAATGGATTTCTAAAAGGCTGCAGTGAACAAGCCCATGCAAACTTATTCAAATGGTGAAGGTGGCTTATGCCAGCCTGAAGATGACAAATAAGCCTACTGCTAATCTCATTGCTGAAAAAGGCAGCCAGCCAACACACAAGGTTATTCCCAATGGATTTACAGGCCAGCAAAAAAATCCCCATCTCAGGCTTGCAATCCTTTTGACTGAGTAATAATAAAAGTATTATGTCTACCAGTGCCCTTCCCATACTTATTCATATTTCCACCCAACTCAATTCAACAACGGATTAAAAGAAAAAAAAATAACAAACCTCTTACCCTTTCAGTCTTTAGGATCAAGAGAGCAAGGGAAGTCTTCTCCTCTCCCACTACCTTTTTCTTCTTCACATTTCTTTTAAAAAGAGGACATGTGTCTTGCTCTTAAAACACTTTTCCTGAAATCACAGGATCACAATCGCTGAGGTTGGCAGGGACCTCTGGACATCACCTAGTCCAACCTCCCTGCTCAAAGCAGGGTCACCTAAAGCAGGTTCCTGTGGACCATGTCCAGCTGGATTTTGAATATCTGCAAGGATGGAAACTCCACAGCCTCTCTGGGCAGCCTGTGCCTATGCTTGACCACCCTCACAGTAAAAAAAGTTTTCCTTATGTTCAAATGGGAATTCCCATACTCCAGTTTGTGCCGGTTCCCTCTTGTTATTTCACTGGATACCACTTAGCAGAGTCTCGCTCTGTCTCTGTCCCTTGTCAGATATTTGCACACAGTGTTAATATCCCTCTGAGCTTTCTCTTCTGCAGTCTAAACAATCCCACCTCTCCCAGCTTCTCCTTGATTGGACCTCATCCCTTAATCATCTTGGTGGTCCTTTGCAGGACTCGCTCCAGTATGTCCACATCCTCCTTGCCCTGGGGAGCCCAGGCCTAGACAGAACACTCCCGCTATGGACTTACTAGGCCTGAGTCAGGGGGGAAGGATCATCCCCCTCAACCTGCCGGTGCCACTGCCTAACACAGCCCAGGATGCTGCTGGCCACCTTTGTGCAAGGGCGCATTTCTGCCTAGTAATTTTTGGTGTGTCCCAGATCCTTTTTGGCAGTGCTGCCACCCAGCCACTCAGCCCCCAGGCTGTGCAGGTGCAGGGGCACCTGGTTGTCCTACATGGCAGGCAAAAATTTTGCCGCCCAAGTTTTCTCCCACTGTCTGCCTAGGGCCTCACAAATGCTTTCACCTTGCCCCCCCTTATCACCACTAAGACAGACCAATGTACATAGTAATCATTTGAAAGGCCAGCATGGAAACTTTTTCTATATTTTTCGGAGTCAGGTCCTGCCTTGGCAGACCCCGTGGGCAGCCCTCACCACTCCCAGCCCCCAGCCCATGGGAGCCACCAACCAGCCTGTGCTGCCCCACGAAAGATACATGCACTGGGAGAATATGTAGGAAAGATGCTATATGCCTGCTATACCACTCCACTTTATTAACAGTTCCTAGGAAACCATTTTCTGCTGAACACTGTGGGGCTTCAGCGCACTTTCTGTTCTATCTTCTCGGGCAATTCATGGTAAACCTGCAAGGGATGGTACACATTCAGCGATCCATCTTCACTCCCTGCAGTTGTTCACCGCACGTCTGGCTTGGGCTGCGCAGTGAAGGCAGCGTCACCCGTGCGGGCAGAGGTCCCGGGGGATGCGAGACGGGGGAGCCATTGCCAGCAGCAGGGGTGAGGGGGATCACCCGTCCGGCCGCCGCGCAGCAGCTCCTCTGCAGGATGGCTGCCGGCTCGGCGGACTGCAGCGGGTTTTGCTTCGGTGCTAACTCAGTGCCTTTGTGCCCCGGGCACCTGCTGCGGACCGGGTGCCCGGGCACCCTGGGGGGCGGCCATCGCCTCCCCCGCTCCCTCCACCACCGCCCGGCAGTAGGACGCGGCAGCGGGCGGTGCGGCGGGGCGCGCGTCGCCGCCAGGGGGCGCCCGAGGGCAGCGGGGCGGGCAGGGGAGGGCAGCGGAGGGCAGAGGGGCGGGCAGCGGAGGGCAGAGGGGCGGGCAGCGGAGGGCAGCGGAGGGCAGCGGAGGGCAGGGGAGGGCAGCGCGCCGGGCAGCGGGGCGGGCAGCGGGGCGCGGCAGCGGGGCGGGCAGCGGAGGGCAGCGGGGCGGGCAGCGGAGGGCAGCGGGGCGGGCAGCGGGGCGGGCAGCGGGGCGGGCAGCGGAGGGCAGCGGGGCGGGGAGACGCGGGGCTCACCCGCGCTCCCCGTGTGCGAGCCCTGCGGGTTGGCCGCTTTCACCAAAGGCCCCTTTCCTGACCGGTTTGCTCCCCATAACGGGATCGGTGTTACCCGGGAAAGGCGTTCACGTAGCTTGGCTAAGCCGCGGTGACGGCCAGAGTCCTGTTCCCTCGGATGAAAAGCAGGGGAGGAGGCAGTGAGCCTCATCGGGGTACGGAGGCTGTCAGTTTATTTTCCTGGTCGAGAGCAGATGAAATCCCAGAAATGCCATTTCAGATTGTTGCCAAACGATACTGAGCAAATCAAAATATGGTAACGAGTTGCAACAGCAGAGGATTGTCTCCTAGACAGAACTCTGCAACTACATTTCAGTAAACAGAATTTCTGTGGTTTGAAAAAAAAAAAAGGGGGGGTGGGGGGATGTTTGGTAAAGCGGCTAACTTATGAAGGGGCACATTTCCACTTAAGACACACTCTGCAGGAGTGTCCTGTGTTGTGAAATGTTACTACTTATAATTTACATAAGGGATTTTTTTATTATTCCTTTATGTCAAAGCAAGAAGTGGGTATCAACTTGGTGTGATTTGTACGTGAGGCAACAAAATCATAGAAGGGTTGAGTGCCTCATTTTAGGTCAGAAACTAAGTCATGGGCAAAGCACAGGCCAGAATTCAGATTCTCCAAATTGCAGTCCACCTCCGTATCCAACACGAAATTCTAGTACCATACTTCTGCCATAATTCACACCTTTCCACATCATATAGGTTGATGCTTTTCATTGTTCTACTCTTGCACAGCTTTCATTTCATAGCAACTTTGGCAAGATACCAACCCTGAAAATGTGTCTTGCAGAGGCAGAAAAGAACCATTATCAGCTTGGGGTACTAATTCTCATTTGCAATCTTAAATTTCCACAAACAGAGGTAGCACCATGGTTCCATTAAAGCCAATTCCTGCCATTTCAGAGAGGGCAGGAATTCATTCTCTGTGTGAAACACTTAAGAGCATTAAAACATTTAGTTCAGCACCGCTGGGACTAGATCATTTTCTCAGTGCAGGGATCAAAGCCCCTCTGAAGCCAGGGTTAAATTTAAGCAGACTGGCTAAAGAGATACGGTTTCTAAAAGGGGTGTTCTTCCTGCTACCTCTGCCTCCTTCTTTCCATGAAGGCCTAACCTATCTCTAATCAAGCAGAACACCATTTTTTTTCCTGGGTCAGTTTTCTGCCAAGTGAGGGAGTTAAATCAGCTCACAGCCTGACGAGTACAAATCGGTGCAAGATGAATAGGAAAATCATGCAATTGAGAGCAAGAGGAGACAAACACAGGATGAAGGACCTCACTCCTTCAGCTGTGCTGAGTGGCCTGAGCCGTCTTAAGCCATCAACTTCACACCAGCCGCTGAAAAACTGTATACACCGACCCCTCCTCCCTGAGTGAAGATTAGCTTTGGAGCTTGTCACATCTGGACTCCTTTCCTTCTTGTAGGTGACCTTAGCTTAAAGGTATACATGATGTTGCCAGAAAATAAAAGAGACAATTCAGCTTTCAGTACTTTCCCGGGGGCTTTTCTCCACAAGTTCTAACAAAAGACAAAAGTCCACGCGCAGATAAAACCTCCTTGTGTCCCAAGTACATGAAATTGTCCTGAATTTAAGCACACATTTCTCCCCCGACTTGACAGCAAAACAGTGTTGTTTGAACTGTCTTCTCAGAAAAATTGAAGGACTCACTGCTCGTGCATGAAGTAGCCCCGTGTTGCAATGTAACTTCCTATTTTTGTTTTTTTTCCCAGTTCCTCAGAACTGTACTGACACAGGAAGGGCATCACATACCACTCATGTTTTTGACTACTTTTTTCTTAACCATTCTTGAGAAATCCTTTAGGGTGGTCTACCAAAACTTTCTAATGCCTCACTGGAGGACAGTAGTACACTTGGCAATGCTGTCGATTCTTATGGTGTTGACCATGACCTCCAGAAGAACAACAGTCTTGCTCAGCGCCACATTCCCCACACACCTGCTTGGGTGACATTTCCATTTGTTTCAACAGCAGTGCCAAGCAGGTACCAGGAGGAGGAGGACACTTTGCTTCTGCATTGCTGTATGACTGCACATGGGACTATCATTTGTCAAGATGCTGACTGTTCATCAAGATCTGACATATACTTAAGAAGGCAATATCAACCACTCAGAGGGGATCTGCAGAAACAGTGGGAATATCAGCAATGCAGGCTGAAGAGTGAAGGCAGCAAGTTCAGGCACATCTCAGCTCAGATGAGCAACAGATGATGCCAGCAGAGAGGAAAGTACGGGACCCTGCCCTTCAGCTGCTGTGGGACCACATCCACAGTTGATGGATGAGTCACAGGAACACTGTCTTCCCATTCACAGGTGCAATTTCTGCACTTCTGCCTGTAAAAGACAGATCTCACTGACATGACCTGAATGTGTCTTCACCTAGTTATTAGCCTATTAAAATAACTATACCACTGTTTTTGAGCAGCAAGAATTTTGTCCTATACCTTCACACACATTAAGATCCCCTGCTTGCTATAGTGGACACAACAAGCATTTATTTCATTAGGATCTTGTCTTGGTTTTATTAAACATCCTTTGTATTGCAGTTATAATTTCCATATTCTTGGCAGCATGGGCTTTGATGTGTAAATTCTTTAGATGGGTTTTTGGAATAAACAACAGAGCTTTCTGAAATAGCCAAAAATATCTGTTCTGAGCAGAGCGTTGGAATATTTATGAGAGGCTGGGAGAAGTGGGGGAGGCAGCTCAGACTGGCCTCTGGTCAGGGATTCCCAAACCGTATGAGCAACTTGTGGTGCACAAGACATTTCAAAATGTCCCCTAAACAGGAAGGTACAGAGAGAAACTGATGCTGCTGCCGAAATGCAAAAGAGGAACTCCCAAATTTAAATCCCTTCTGGGTTTCTTTTGAAGTTGGCCAGGTAATTTCTAGTAAACAAGTAAAATGAAAACTCTGAAGGAGGGTTCCTCTACTACTAAAATTCTTGTACAAGAGTGAAGTCAGCCTCAGCTTAAATTAATTCCCCATTCCTGGGAACCCTGCAAAGATGCACCATTACTTCTATATTGAACAGACAACACAGCAACATTACAAAACCTTTACTATGGAAAAATTACTGGTTAATAGCTCATATGAAGGGGATTAACTTTTGTCATTTACAGTGGAAAAGTTGGGTTGGGAAGCTGATTCATACATCAAACATGTCTTTTTGCTCTTCTTGTTGAATTTTATTTCATCTTCTTTGCCATAAAAAATATTTATACTTTGCTCAAGTGACTTGCCCTCCATTCAGGTATTGTGTCACCCAGCAGAGCTACAGGAGAGGATGGCTTTCCTTATCCACTGGCAACTGGCTTAGAAAAAAAGAATTTCCGGCAGTTCTCCAAGAGAATCCAGACCTTCATTTTCAGCCGTGACCTGAAAAATAAGTTTCAGGAGCAGAGGTCGCAATCTTCCAGATGAATGAGCACACAAGGTGGTGGCTGTTGTCGTTGTCTGAGGTGAGCCATTACGTCCTGCTTCCACCCTCACAGGGGAAAAACTTGGATTTAGCACATGGCACTAGTATATTCTGGGGTGGTAGTTTGCCTCTGGCGATATTCATTACATGCATTTTGTTTCTCTCCCCCTGTGTTCCCTTTCTTTACACCCATTTGTACAGTGCATTGCTTATGACTAAGGAAAACCTTTTCTTCAAAGCCTAGAGAGCTTTATTTAATTTCCTCAATTTAATTTCATCTCCCCACAGTTTTGCATGGCAGTGCAAAACAGTGTGTGCCTGTGCTTATTGATTAGGGGGCCCCAGGGGCTGAGCTTGGCCAAGAGACTGAATTGCACCTTCCTTCCTGCAATCCGTGGCAGAGAAGTTACGTGAGTGAAGATACCAGAGCTACCATCACCCTGGGCTGAAGGACAGCAATGAGATTATCAAAGAAAACCAGCTTTAGAAATGAGAACTCATTTTAGCTGTGAGTTTGTGGACCTCTGTAAGAGCTTTTGGCATATGCATGGCGCTTGTACCTAGCCTTGCCAATCTCTTTGCTGAGTATATTTGTGAGACAACAGCATGAATATTTATATACCTATACCTGTCTCTAGAGATACATAGCAGGCATGCACTCTGTGGTGGTTCACAGTTCACGATGGGGGCACGAAGGACAGCCTGTGCCTATAACATAGTTCCCTTGCTGAGGAACAGATGACAGATCAGAGCGGGCAGCACAGTCTGAAAAGCTCCAGTTACTATAACATAAGTTACCTTGAGAAGATCCCTCAAAAGAGAAGCCCTTTGAGGGATTTTCTGCTGTGGGCAGCACCAAACTCATAATGTGCAGAAGTGAAGAAGAACAGTGATTACAGGAGTGTTTTGCTAGCTGTTAAACCCAGAGGCTTCTGTAAATTAATGTGCCACCAGAGATTTAGGTTTGATCTTTCAAATGTCTTTTTTTCACTGACACTGCTGAGACATCTCTGATGATCTGTTCCACTGCATATGAAAAAAATAATGCAAATAGCATAACATCAACAGAAAACGGTCCTTTAAAATGCTATAAATACTCTAACTTTTTTTATAGTTCCTAAACGGTTGGAGATTGACATATCCTCTGCCTCCATTATGGCCATAGCAACATGCAAGGAGACAGCCAAAATATATGATCCAAAAGACAAAGAATAGTATATTGTCTGGCACCTAGATTTTAGGCCACTATTCCTAGATGGGATCTGTGAGCTCTGGGGAAGAACGTAATTGAACTTTTTTTGTTGAGCAAAGATTTTCCTATCACTCTCAGCAGAGTGGATTTTTAAGAAATACCTTGTCCGGGTAGAAATGATGTAGTCAGGATCTGCTAACAAAGCATGATCAAATTTAGGAATAGGCTTCTTCAGTGCTTCTTACATCTCCAGACAGTACTTTGGGGTGTAGAGCTGTAAAATGTCACACGGTGTTAGATAGTCTCTCTCAAGCAGGAAAGTTCATCATAAAGCTTGGTGATTCTGGCTATCAAGGCTTTGCTGATGACAATTAAGGTAATAAAGATTAGTAGAGAAGAGATTGTTGCTCATCACAGCAACCACATAGATTTAGGCTGAGAGGGGGTGGGTTGCTTTTCCTCCCACCTCCATTCTGTGACAACAGAAGGGCGTACAGAGGGTTTGGGTTGGGTGGAGTCACAGGATTCCCCTCTGATTTTGAAAAGAGCCATAGCAATCAGAAGGAGCTGAGAGCAAGCCTATGGCAATTCCTCCATTGTCCAGGAGACACCTGGCATTCCTAAATCTGAGCTTTTCAGACATTCCTAACTCTAAGCTTTTCAGAAATGGGAACATTTACATTCCTTTTTTGGTTAGAGCTGTAAACAAGTCAAACCTGCAGTAAATACCACAATATCCTTGCTGTTCAGAATCTATGACTGTTCACTTCGGGTGTTTAAAGATGTGCCCGATTAAGTTATCCACCAGACTGTTCTAATAACAGCAGCACAGAGTGATCTGATGCCAGATGCACGAGTTCAAAAGCTGGATTACCTCCTGGCATTCAGAAAAGCTCTTGCTTCTTCTCACTTCGTTGTCATTGTCTATCATTACTTATACTGATTACCCTGAGGTATACTACAGAGATCATTCACGGGCTTTCTGGGCTGCTTCAGGTGCCAGTGTTGGAGGAGTTTGCAGAATGCCTGTCTCTTGGGCAATACAGGCAGTAAAATACCTGACAAAAATTTACCCGAGTATAATAAAATAATATGTTTTGTGCCTGCCTCTGGGCCCTTTTCTATCTCTCTCTGAAGTAAATATTGGCAAAGGATTTCACACCAAAAGGACTGTTTCCACTCATTAAAATTACCTAGAATTAGCTCATTAGCTCAGTCTGTGTGGTTAAGTTACATTCAGAAACTGAACCTTGTTCATTTTCCAGACAGTGCCTATTTCTTTCCAGTGACTATAATAAGACAGCAGACAACCAGCTCAGTGGTAGATGTCTACACCTGATCAGATGAATCCCATCGTTAGCCAAATCATTGCCCCAGCTACTAGATTAGAGGCTTCTAATCCCTACATTTTTCATGGTGAATACATGTTTTCTTTTGATCACTCTGTATGGTCATATTACTTCATTACGCTGGGTGTATGATGGGAGGTAAAGACCTGAAAATGAATCATTTGGGCTCACTTCAGTAAACCAAAGAGGATTCTTTTGATTGTGGACTATGATAACATTTCATTTAGATTTTAAAAACAGCAGAAAAACTTCTAGATTTTAATTAACCTTTTGTGGGAACATCTGTGACGAACTATGTGCTCACGTTTTTTCTTCATGTGTAACAAAACAAATGTGGAAATGTTGGAATTTTGTTTGGGACTGAAACTGGGTTCTGTTTAACTGCACTGAAAACGTGCTGAGTTCAGCCAATTAGGTCATGAAGTTACAAAAGGACATTACAGCAAAGAAGAACCTACCATATTTAAAAAGCTTTGTAGTGTTTTCCTTCAACATTTGCTGTAGCAAACCATAATGCTGATTGCTGTGAAATACTGGCCACATCTATATTGGTAAGCTGGACAACTGGAGTATGTTTTCCAACCAAGCAAATAAATAGGACAGTCTGGTTTGCTTGCTTCAGAATAGCTAGACCCTCTTCCTCTCCAGAAAAGTATGGCTTTCTCCATACCATGTAGTGCAACCAGCCCCTGGTCTCATGTAATTCCTCAAGCCACTCCTGGCCATCATTTAAGTGAGTGCTAGCTAATGATCAGGCCAAAACTGGGCCAGGGAGAGTGGTATTAAACACCAAATGGTACGAATGATAGATGCTACTTCTCAAGCCAATGTCTTGACCCCGTTTATCTTGCTTGCAGTTTGCTTTTAGTTTACTACTGGTAAGTAAAGACTCTTAAGTAGCATGGGCTAGCTCATGCCCACACCACACAGCAGATGTCCTCATGTCTCATGTGGTACACCAGTTGTTCTAAGATACTGCTACTTTCCTGTCAGCTGCTTTTAGTTCAAAACATTTAAAATAACATTAAGAGGTGTTTTGCAGTCCATTGGGATGTTTTCGTAGCAGGCGATGGTGTGTATTGCATGTCCAGGGATATGCTATAAGAGTATGCGGAGATGTGCGAGAGGACGAAAGATGCCGATATATTGTGGAAAATACAGGCAAAAAGAGCCAAACCCAGGATAGTCTTATACATACCACCTTTTGAGAAAGGAGCCTGGAATAAACTGTGCCTAGTGGGCTTTGTCCTAGCTAAAGCAGGTCAGAGAGGGCCAAACCAAAGCCATGGAGTGAAACTATGACTAAACAGAGTGGATGATCGAAGTGTCTCTCCTTTGCACTTATGAATTTAGCAGCAGTAGCACCTTCAGCTTCTAATAATATGTTTAACAATGGTCCATCATCACCTTCGGGAACTCCCCATGGACTGGAGAACTGGACTCTGGAGTCAAACAATGCTTAGCTCGCAGCTTCTCTACAGCCAAAGCTTTTCAGTGTCAAAATTTCATTTTCAGTTTTAGAACAACTGGACTTGAAGGGAATGTACAATTTCTGCACAAAGGATAACTTAAACCTTTGCTGCTCCAAACTGGAGTATTTTTGCTATTGGTTTATGGCCAGGCTTTGAAACAACACTCGGTTGCGTGGTAACAGTCAAAGTGACACTATGATCTGTTTTGCAGAGATAGGATTTTATTACAGTGGTGCCCGGTGAAGAGTCTCTCTATAATAAAAGATTCATAAATGTCTATTTTCAAAAGACCTTATCTAAACCATAAAATTTATCTTCAGGCATGTGCTATAAAATAAGGCTGTGCACTGTAGCATGATTTTATATTTTTGGCAGCAGTGTAGACAGTATGTTTAAATTTGAGTTGGTTTGCTCTGGTTCAGTCTTTTTTTGGTAACTAAAGGGATGTCACAGATTATATCACATTTTTATAGTGTTAGATTTTTTTAACAGATTTCATAAAACCCCAAAAGAAGGCTGGTTTTATGCCTGTAATTTTTACGCACCGATAAATCTGTGAGATGGACTGGTGTTTCACACCCAAATTCCAGCTCTGTACAAGCATGTTATTTTCATTGTTTTTGTAGAAATACTAATTACTATAACGAAGACTATAACAAAAACTTGCGGATACAGGTTTGTAGGAAACACCCTGAGGAATCACTTTTTTTTTTACACACTTTTATGTTTAAAGCTTAGCCTGACTGGCGACTCCTCATGGAGAACCATGGTTCAGAGCAATAGCAATAAACTGTGTAATAAATGTGAAATCATTTCAGATCTGTGTGATAGCATCTTCTGTCAATTAAATGAAGAAGAGTTGTTCTTTTTTTCACGCACAGCAGGACATAGCCCAGCCCACTGGGCTGGGAGGTAGTGGGGCAGGGACTCTACCTGCCAGGCCAGGCACATGTTGACTTTCACATCTAGCAACAAGCCTCTATTTCCCCAGACAGCTTCAATACCAAACAGATGCCCCTGCAGCCTACCTCCAAAATCCCCTGTGTACCAGTGCATCACTGTCTCTTGTGCATCACCCAAAATGCCTATTAATCCTGGGCCTTCCTAGTGCCAGCTCCACTCAGCACCACAGATGCTGCCTCCCATCAGCTGTCTCAATGTCTAGCCCTATGCATCGCCCCTCATTATAAATCCCTTATCTGCTGCTAGATGTGCAGCACTCATTAGCAAAGTCATATGATTGCCAGCTACAGAGCCACAGGGCTGTAGAGCGAATGAGGAGCTGTGTAGCAAGGCCACCCCAGGACACCCACCATGCGTTGACCACTGTGTGTTTTGAAGTCAAGGTCCACTTTTTGGTCAGTGTGGCATGGCAAAGAGGGGAACCAGAAAGAAACACCCAGAAAGAAGTTTCAAGAGGTGCACTGACTTGATGATATAACCAAAAACTAGCTTGGGAAAGCTTACGCTAGGAATTAGGTAACACAGAAGTACTTTGGTTTCTAGAAAGAAGTGATACTGCAAAAATACTGGGAGTAAGATAAAACTAGGAGTGACCCATATGAGCTTATACGTTAGATCATCCCTGTGTTACTGGAAAGGAGTTGAATCTAGGCATTTTTTAAAAGCTAATAAGAAAGGAAGGTGATTGACTAGGATGTAGCTCTGCTGGCATGGGGACAACTACGAGCTACATGAAACCAAACATAAGAGGCATATGGCTAAAAACAGGCTGTAAGATTTGTTCATTATATTGTATAGGTAACCAGCATGCTGTCAAATAACTTGTCTTCACCTCATCCTCATCCCCATACATGCAAAGCTCTTTTTTTTTTTTATCAATCCCACAAGACAATGTCTCTGTAATTCAGTTTTATCACCCCTGAGTCCACAAACCTTCCACTCTTATTATTTAAACTAAATCACAGTTACTAGCTAGAATGGCTTGAAATGTCTCAGGTTTCCCTGCAATTCAATTTTCAGTATGAAAATAGTTTTATTCTTTTTTAAAAAAAAAAGCTTGTCTTCTCTTTTTTTTTTGAAAATGACAGTTTTCTGAGCAGGAGGCAGAAATTGATCATCTTTCCTTGAAGTCCATGGAAGGGAAGGGAGTAAAGATAAACAAGGAAGTGGAGACATTCTGCCCCTGAGAGAGCAGAAGGAAGAATTTCTGTAAATACCCTTGTCATTTGGTGAGAAAATGCCAGCTGCAGGAGGCAGCTCCTTACTGGAATTAGCTGCAGGGAGAGAGACAAACACAGAGCACAGATATAACGCACCAACGACTGGCGTTAAAGACCCTCTGGACAGCACATGGCTGGTGTTGCCAGAAGGGAATGTTCCCAGGGGTGACAGCACGGTGATGCCCACACTCCGGTCCCCAAGCTTCTCCCTGTCTAACCCTGCTCTATGAACCCACATTCACTCTACAGAAGCCTTTTCAGAGAGGCATGTGCTTCCTCACTTCACGGGCACTTCTAGCTATACCACAATGCCAGCATGTTGTACTTAGGTCTTAAAGAGCCTGGTAAATGATACGAATATGGCCTTATCCTCGATTTTTATTTCCTGGTTCCCAGAGGACTTTTCACTGCTTGTATCTGCACAGAAATTGTAAAGTCTCTTCTTCTCCTGAGATGGTTCTCCTGCTGCTTGAAAAAGAAGCTCACAAGACACTTACTCCTTCCTATTTAACCCTATAAAACAAATTATGGTAAGGGACACAGTCCTTTATGAAAAGACCGACTATAAATCTTTTGGGCTCAGAGAGGACTCCTGACCAGAACAATTAATCAGAAAGTATACCCCAAATGAGTTTTTAGTTGGGAAAAAATCCTATTTTCGCTTTCCATACCAAATCTGAAATTTATATTATAACTCTGATCAACTCTGTCATGATTCAAAAGCTGGAAAAAAATTGAAACCTTTTTCTGTTTAGCATTAATTTGTCAATGATGTTTCACGTAGGCCTAATCAGACATAGGTACCTATGTCATAGGTAATTATTTTCCAAAAAAGTCATTAGACAGTACATTCGCCAAGGGATAACATTAAAAATGCCTAACACTGCACAATTAGTTCAGCATACATGTGAAAACTGAGAAGTTCGCACAAAAGAGGAAGTAGCCGATTCTTATCACCTTTGATTTGCTTACACTCCTGTGGCTTACTACATATCGGCAATAAATTCCTGTTAAGTATTTCCATAATTCAGATCGGTGTGTCATCATCCAACAATCTGGCACGAGCTAGCCTGCAAAAGAGCAAACTTCTACAGCAAATGGAGCATAACCAGTCTGTGATTGATCTCTTTCTCAACTTTCATACTTAGTATGCCTCATTAAAAATGAAAATGCTGGTTCATTCCCTCAACACCCATGTGAGAGGAGTGGTGATAAACCACACGGCTTGGTGTGCATTCAGCATGACTGTCCTCAGCTGCCCAGAACTCTGAGACCCCTGGAGCTTATGGGAAAAAAAAAAACTATTACAGTGTCTTCCAACTGCAGCTTAAGAGCAGCAATTCCATGTTATTGATCCACTGGCAAACCCCAAACCTCCAGTTCAGAATCCCAACAGTGTAAAATGTGAGTGGGGAACCAGCAGTCCAGCCACTGCAAAGCCTTCCGCCTGTCTCCTGCAGAAAGCAGCCTACTGGAAGGGCGAGTTTCCAACTGCAAGGTATAAGCTAGATGGTGCTACACTTAAAGCCTCCTCCTCTACTTCCAGATGTCCCAAATATCCAGGGAGTTGGGATACTATATTCTTGACCTCCTCTGGAGGTTCCTTATCTTGCTCCCTTCATGAGATATTAAGAAAAACAAAATCCATAGAGGGTTTTCATGGCTTTTAATTTTATTTCATTAACCTTGGAATTTGAGTAGCAGCTAACTGGCTGAGAACAGGATTAGTTAGCATGGAAAAAAAACAGTAACTTAGACTTTCCCAACTGGTCTGTGCCTTCCTTAGGTGCAGTGGTTTTTTTTCAGTTCTACAACAAACCAGTTAAGACCATTCAGATAAGCACAGCCTGAGCAGCACAGTCCCTCAAGGAGCACAGAAAGACCCCAGTCCGCAAAGGCCAAAGTCTGCTCAGTGTTATCTATGCAAATTCCAAGGGGTTTTCTCATCCAAACTAACCCACAACCAGCAGAAAAGAGGAAGTCAGACTTCCTCACACACCCACATGAAAGATGATTGACAATAATGGCATTTGCTCTATTGCAGTAGTTTCTCCTTTTGTTACACTGTGTTGCGCTCTGATTCTGTCAGGGGTTCCCAGCACTGACTGACTTCGTCTCATCACGACAGCCTTACTGGAAACTGTTGTTCCTGTTGTTATTCTTCGCAGGACTCATCATTCCTGATTATTGCACCAGTTTTCAGAAGTGCTTGTCAAGTGGAAATTCCCAACTTTGAACAAACTTACACAGATCACAGTCTATACTATATTTGCCTAGTTTCCTTATAGGAAACCGGGGGCAGGTTGTGCCTTTAAAGTTAGCTGGGTTACTTTCCCTGAGTTACCCTCCTCTGAAAATGAAAAGAAGCTGTGTTGTAACTGGAAAGTGGCCAAGGATAAGGAGTTTTGTAATGGGTTGTGTGTCAGATTATAACCTTGGTTAATGTCATTTCCATGTCGAGGCTCAGCTCCCCAACATAGCATGCAGCCATTGGAGCCAAGGCAGTGACATAATTACCTGGACACACCAACAGGCTCTGCCCTGTGGTGGCACAGCCACCATGGCACAGGCATTGTGTATGTGAATTCTCCCTCTGAAATCTCTGGCGTAATTTTCTTGCTCATAGTGTCTGCTTGAAAGAGCACCTGGAATCATCCCAAAGCATCCTATTACACAACCAGCTGAAGCTAAAAATCAAATTCTGGAATGAGAATTTGCATTGAGATGGTTGTTATTAGTGGTGAAGCTCTGGTTAAAAATCAGTCCATGAATCCAGCCTGAAGTTAACACAGTTTAAGGACTGGAACAATTTTCAGGGAGGCCTAGAAAAAAAAAAATGGGGAAAGAGATAATGAAAGACATAAGAAAAGATGACTGATTTCAGCTTTTAGATTCCTGCCTGATAGTGAAGCAATTCTGAAAGACAACTTTGAACAAATCAAAATTCACCTGAAAGACAAACACTGATACTATGTCCCTCTTCCTACCCAATGACAAATTGTGTCTTTCCATATAAACAGTTGGAGGATGCCAATGACTGAAGTAAAACACATAACAAATTACTAAAGTAAAATAGGTAGCTGTTAAGAAGAAAATGCAGAAACTACTTCTGAAGACAGTTTCTCACCACAAGGAACATGTAGAGCAAAATAAACATTTGAATATCTCTGGCAAAATAAAGTAGGAAAAAGTGTGTGTCATCACAATGCAATAAAACAATATTATGTTTATGGGCCTTTTTTTTTTCCAATGGAAGCTAAGAGAAGAGAAAAGCTGGAGTGGGTGCAGAGGTGAAAGTCAATCTTTGGTCTGCACGGCTGGACCCAAGGACACCATGAAGAGACCAGGAGATGATATTTTTTTGTGCAATACTGGGAGAAGTATTAATACAAACTAATACCTTTGTAATCAGGAAAACCAAGGCAGTAAAGCCAAGTCACTTTCGAAGTCAGGATTCACAATCAAGCAATTTCCCCTCCTTAGAAATTACCTCTTAATGTGTGCATGTGTGGTCCCTGAAAGCTTGACTCTGCAATTAATACCTCAGTCGTTACCTCATAGGAAGGCATAATTTGACAGCAGAAATATCTGTTGTATTTTGTTTCAAAAGGTATTGCATTAGTCACAGGTTGCACATTCCTCTCTTTTATATATCATTTTAGCATTCTTATCCTTCTGTTGCCCTTGCATTTAAGTGGAATTGAGATTTTTATAGGAAAAATAAAAAGCATTTGCAAACTTGCATTTGCTTCCCCAATTCTTGTCTTTGCGAGGTGGAAGAACCTCCCGCAGGGTCTGATGTTGCTATATTAATAAAGTAAAGTAAAGTTAGTCAAAAATTCAGAGTTAAAAAAGCCGTGAGGTAAAAATGGCAGTACTTGCTGTTCTGACTCTAGTTTCATGTTTAGATCGGAAGAATGTTTTGGGAACCCTGGAGCTGAAACAGAAGCACCATGAAAAGGAAAATGCTGAGGGTGATCTACAGTAGATAGAAGTAGGTAGGAAATGGGTGTCTGAAGAGAGATGAGAAACAAAAGGGATCTGAAAAATTAACTTAGCTGGCTTGACAGAAGAATATTAGGGAACTGTGGATTTCAAGCTTTGCAAAAAGTTGTGTGATGATTCACCACCATATGCCCATTTTTCCTCTGAAAGCTATATGTGGAGTAACTCTGGGGAAACCAGAGGAGCCACATCTATGGATAGTCGAGCCAAGCCCTGCAGCCACCATGGCAAAGCCACTGCTGCTTTTCATGAGGAAGATAATTCCCAGTAAAAAATGTCATGAAGCACCACAATATAACTGATTGATCTGTAATTAGCTTTTGTTCGCTTTTATGAACCTGTATTTCTTTTCCAGTGGAGCAGCAGGGAAGTCACCTCCAGAGTAATCCCTCCACCTCAGTCAAAATGAAGAGCCTTACCTGGGCCTGCTCCCTGTACCTCGTGTGCTAATCGACATTGCATATGCATGTGTTTGCTTTATTAAATGCATGTTAGAACAGGAATGTAGAGCATTTCGTGTACCTATTATCTCTCCTCTTTTCCAAATAAATGCTTCGGAGATGTTTTTCTGGCACATGGTAGGTTCTCCCAGTATGCAAGCTGGCCAAGGCCCCAGGTTTTGCAGTCTATTTTCAGCATGCTCAGTAAAAACGTTGCAGTCCCCACCTGCCCGAAGGTCACTCCCACCAAAGCTGTAGTCCTGCCTTTACAGGCCCCACAGCACAGCCATATATACAGTGGCCAGCTCTTGGGCTCTGACCGAGAGACTCCTGTTCCTTCCCATGAGCTGCTGAGATGCCAGGCAAAGGCAGCTCAGGGACACGTCAATGCTGGCGTGTTGGTCATAACAAGTTGGCATTGAGGTTCAGTCTTATCAGTCCCCAGAGGGAGTTTCCAGCCTTGTTTTGCTCTCCTCACCGTACCTCAAGCCCGTACTTTGCATTTATTATTGCACAGGTGGATGGGAGTCCCTCTTCCCCCTCCTATTTTCTGTCAGACCCAGAAGGTGGTTTGTGCAATTCTCAAATTCTGGAGATGGGGCAGTACAAAAAGTCAATACCAGAGCTTGGACACACGTGGGGTTAGCAATCACTTGGCTTCACATCCTACTGAATAAGCTACTGGATAAGCTAACTTCCAAACCATCATACCATAACCTTCAGTATTCAAGTGCACCAAGAGAGGGAAGGCCTCTGTTTCTTCTTCTCTGTGTCACCTTTAAGAGGAAAGAGAGTCTGAGTCGCTGCTGGGGAGCCCCATTGGGCCTTGAAAACACATAGAGCAATGGTGTCCAGAGAGCTCTCCAAATGGTCTGTCTCAAGTATCAAAGAGTCTGACAAATCTCAAGGAATCAATAAACAAACAAATGAACAAACTAACAAGCAGATAACTAAGTGTCCTGGATATTGCATGGACAATTTTGCTATGCAGTTTCAGAGGAACAATGCAATTGTGGAAGTACATTTCAACACAGGTTGAAATTCCCCCTGTCAGACTCCCAAATGCAGCAAGACTTGAGCCTAGGCCCAACAGGTACTCTATTCGTTCCTTACCAGTCATTACAGTTTGAATGCTGCGCCACAATTAGTCAAATAAATGCTAAACCTACGCAGCTGTTAAGAAACGCTTGATAAAAATCACAGCTGAGAAGGTGAAGAAGAGTGACTAATCCAAAGCAAACAGTACTTTCCATAAATTAAGAAATAACTACAGAGACACATATTATTCACTGCAGAGCACTTCCCTTTGGAGCACTCCATGGCTAATTGCAAGTCAGTGCAATTCCATTCCGCAGTTTTCATTTTTGGCCCCAGCTGTGCTATTAAGCAATCTATCTGAAAACAGTGGTGTCTTCTAGTGATAAAAAAACTGAGGATGAGATAGAGGGCATGGAAAAGGTATCCAGCAATTTAAGAAGAAATATTGATCTAAATTTTTACTGCTGTAGAGGGAGCACGTGTTGGTTTCTCAACTGTTCAACGTGCTCATAAATTACCTGGGTACTGATATAAAGCATTTGCCGATGATCCTAAGGTATTCAAGCTGAATATGACAAATTACGAAAAGATCAGGAGGGGATAACATTGAGGTCGATAAAGCATATGGAGTGTGAGAAAATAAATACAGATAAACTGTTCTTTTTCCCTTACGACATGAGCTAGAGGACAGATAAAGCTACGTGAATGGCATAGTGGCTGGTGACAGGTTTAAAGCAAAGACAGATACTTCACACATCACCTGTTTAAGTTGTGGAGTCCCTTGCCACAAGAAATAGAAAATTTGAGAAGTTTGTATGAGTTCAAAAAAGGTTTTACGTAAATTCCTATAAGAAAAATCCTTCCAGAAATATTAAACACAAAAAAAGCCCCCATTCATCAGACATGGGGCATTGAGGTTGGGGAATGTCACCGTATGCTTGTCCTGGCTATCTGCAGATGTACCAGTTGAAGACAGAGTACAAACTAGATGAACCTTTGATTTGACTCAGTACAAACTCTCATATGTCCTTATACAAAGTCAGGGAAGGCTCAGGTGACTGGATAGAAATGTGAAAAATGTAGTGGTGCAGAGAAACTCTGCTGACTGCTCACAGAAATCCTGGCTAACTCATCAAGACTGTTTTTGGAGTGCTCTGCAACAGGTAAGGAAGGATGGGATTTACAGGAGAAAAGATTTAACTTTTCCTACCTCTGTCTGTGATTCCCTACATCCCACAGACAATACTTTTTACTTCTTCTGGCTCCTCAGCCCCAGTTTCCCAGATGCCAAACAGCTGGGCTCCAAGAACAGGAGAGAAAATGCAGTGTTATATGGCAAAAAGGGAATGTGTGCCTGTGGCTCCAGTCCCGCAATCCTCCCCCAGGATGGACTTGATTTGGAGATGGCATAAAGGGAAGGGCCTTGCCTCATCATATGATACAACGTGGTTGAAGCAGGAGCATCTTTGTCACAGGACACAGTCCTGGCAACTGTGAAAAAGTAGCTACCCCCATAAAATATCAGGACTGTATCCTGCCCTGACTTACATCGACGGGAACCTAAAGTCAAGCCTTTAGGGGAACTAGCAAGGATGAAAGCAAAAGCATGGAAGCTCGTAATGCCTGATCCAGAGCGCATCAAGATTTGCCTAGTGAGGAAAACACATTGATTTCTCATGCTTCTTATACCATATATAACATTTGTACTTTCTGGATAAAACCGATAATTACCCACATTTCAAAAGCTGTTCTCTATGTCTCATAGTCTAAAAACTTGCTTTCCATTTACCTGGAAGTGAATCACTGGACTTCACAGGAAAATTAAGAGCTTTTGTGCTTCTGGGAAATGAAACTCAGTAGTGTGCATATACTGTCAAGCAAAAAATAGCAGAAAAGACAAATGGAATCCATATTGGACTGGGATTTACTACTAATTACTAGAGATGATGTACAGAGGCATACTTTCCTTGGCTGTGACAAAGTCTGTTTTCTTCGAGACAATACTAAGTGAGCAGTGAATGATGTTTCTGGCAGGCACAGTGATTGTTGCTGTGGTTCACAGGGCATATAATACGCAAGAGAAAGTTTCTCATGATGAACTTCATATTTTGTCTCCCTTTGTCTCACTCTTCACTCACCTGAATGCACACACACCCTTCACAAAAATTCACAGCCGTCAGACTAGACATGGGATGGGAATTGTGGTTGTGAACTATATTACAATGAACATTCTTTAAGTGCCCCTCCCACTTTGCTGGAGTTTTTCAGAATTCCATAAAATTAAGCATTACATTTAAAAGCAGTTTCTTTACAGACCCTAAGATATAGATAAGGGAACACTGCTACCCTGTATGCTGAGTCTTACACAAACCTATCTCCAGGAAAGACCTGATGCAATGGTTCTTCATTTCTGTTGGCTGGAACCAAAATATTGGAGTATTTAATGGAGAAAGAGAATGAAACCTTGAGAGAATCTAAACCAAATTAGCCTGTAGTGTTTGAGTCTTACAAAATACCAGAAACATAGATGGTGGCTTACATTCTTCAAACACAGTCATTACTTTCCTCTTGTAATGATGACAGAGCATTGCTAAGCTGGAGTCCAGGAGAGCAGCCATTCAGGAATCACAATTCCTATTGCATCCCAGTTAGCGACAAAACAGCAGCAATTTTTGTACAGCTATTTCCCATGATACCAAATGTCTGCACCAAGCAAATAATGACAAGTGATAAACAGCCCTCACAAGTACATTTACATTATCTTTGTGATCTTTTCCATGGAGTAAATCTTAGTTTGCAATATCAACTTCTGCAGACTAGGTTATATATATATACTTTTCCCAGGCTCTTTCAAGAGCAGCCTGGCTATATCCACATCCCCTAAAGCGAAGGAAAATACCCTGGAGCCTAAGCTGTGCCCATGCTTTGTCTTAGATGGGAAAAGTTGGTTTGCTCCAAATGAAAGCCCTGGGTTGAACTCATATGTATGTAATGTGGATGATCAAAACCCTGAAGTAAACTGGAACAATAAAGTTTCACCCTAGGGACTACAAAATATTTCTTAGACAAAGAAAATAACAGAATATTGGAGAGTTTTGTATCCCCCAAAGGCCGAGGGTCATTTCACAATGCCCATTCAGACCCAGTTTCCTGAAAGTTGGTCCTGTATCACTTTTAAGTGCCTGATAAGAACTTTGTAGCAACTGGAACACATTTACCTCAGCATCCTGATGGTGTTTGTCTCTCCAAAGTATTCCTTTAATTTAGTTCCAGCTGGCTGGGATTAAAAGCACTGCATCCTCAGAGGCATTCCGCCCCATGGGACACAAGGAAAAATAGGAGGACAAAAGAGAAAGAGATAAACTCATTAATAATTTCATTCATGCAAGAACATATTTCCAAAGCCATTTCTGGACTAGATAAAGGCAGGGGAAAAAAGCTTTCACTCTGAACCCCAAGAGCTCTGCTCACAGAATTCAGGAGATTGCTCATCAGCGAGGAATTGACACATACTTCAGTTGTGAAGGCATAGGTTCTTGATTGCCTCAGCCTTTGTTGGACTTTGGGCATGCCACAAAGGCCTAAATCCCCCCTAGGGTATCAAATGCAAGAACTTGTGAGCTCATTTTCATCTGGAGGCAAGACGGATCTGCAGTGGAGCAGCTCCCAGGAATGAAAATTAACAAACAAAATTTAAGAACAATGCAATAAGACAGCATCTGAAGGTTTTGCAGCAAGAGTTGAAGGACATAAAGACAATCAGAAAAAAAGTGTTGTTTGGATTTTACTGCAGTTTTTACTGACAGACTGGGAAGCCCTGTTGCACCACTTCTTTTTGGAAGTGGGGATGATATCTGGTGAGCTGGATAGCAACAATTAGCTATTTGGGGAATATTCTCCTGGCAGTAGAAGCAGATGAAGTCTGATCACCTTGAAGCTTAGAAATAAAGGTGATCTGTAACACACTTTTAAAGAGCTAGAAATGTACCTCTAGAAAGAAACTTGAGGGTCACAAAACACCACAGAAGTCAGCTGCCTGAAAACAGGCCAAAGGATTTGAGTCAGGCTAGATATGGATGATGGTTTTCTGCTCATTAACCCACAGAAACTTAAAGGAATGTAGGAAGGATGCTTCAGCTTGAATCATAAAAAAAAACCAAAACACAGTCTCTGAAGGAAGGGACACCAAATGAGGCAGCTCATTTGGCTCAGCTCAATCTCATACCTTAAATAAGCCAAGACAGAAAGAGCAAATTTGGGAAACACAGCTCAAATAGCACTACAGAACATAGATCCAGAAAAAAAGGCTGAAGTTTTGTTTTTATAGCAAGGTGAGAACAGATACCAGATTGCTGTCTCTGTTCTGACTCAGATAGAGCAAGTTATCCGCAATCTGGAAACCACATTAGTGCTGTGGTCAAAATGATCTACCCTGAGTTTCAGTAAATCTTACTAGTTTAGGCATATTCCCACACAACTGCAGTTGACCTCCAGGACTCCTCCAGAGTAGTTGCCAAGCCACTCCCCATGATATTTGAAAAGTCATGGCAGTCAGGTGAAGTCCCTGGTGACTGGAAAAAGGGAAACATTGTGCCCATTTTCAAAAAGGGTAGAAAGGAAGACCCTGGGAACTACCGACCTGTCAGCCTCACCTCTGTGCCTGGGAAGATCATGGAACAGATCCTCCTAGAAGCTATGCTAAAGCACATGGAGGCCAGGGAGATAATTCAAGATATCCAGCATGGCTTCACCAAGGGCAAGTCCTGCCTGACGAACCTAGTGGCTTTCTATGATGGTGTGACAACAACAGTGGACAAAGGAAAACCAATGGACGTCATCTATCTGGACTTCTGCAAAGCCTTTGACATGGTCCCCCACAACATCCTTCTCTCTAAATTGGAGAGCTATGGATTTGATGGGTGGACTGTTCGGTGGATAAGGAACTGGCTGGATGGCCGCATCCAGAGGGTAGTGGTCAATGGCTCGATGTCCGGATGGAGACCGGTGACGAGTGGTGTCCCTCAGGGGTCCATACTGGCACCGGTGATGTTTAACGTTTTCATCAATGACTTAGCAAGATCGAGTGCACCCTCAGCAAGTCTGCAGATGACACCAAGCTGAGTGGTGCAGTTGATACGCCAGAAGGACAGGATGTCATCCAGAGAGACCTGGACAGGCTGGAGAGGTGGGCCTGTGTGAACCTCATGAGGTTCAACAAGGCCAAGTGCAAGGTCCTGCACCTGGGTCGGGGTGACCCCCAGTATCACTACAGGCTGGGGGAAGAAAGGATCAAGAGCAGCCCTGCCGAGAGGGACTTGGGAGTGCTGGTGGATGAAAAGCTGGACATGAGCCGGCAATGTGCGCTGGCAGCCCAGAAGGCCAACGGTACCCTGGGCTGCATCAGGAGAAGCATGGCCAGCAGGTTGAGGGAGGGGATTCTGCCCCTCTACTCTGCTCTGGTGAGACCTCCCCTGGAGTCCTGCATCCAGCTCTGGAGCCCTCAGCACAAGAAGGACATGGACCTGTTGGAGCGGGTCCAGAGGAGGGCTACTAAAATGATCCGAGGGCTGAAGCACCTCTCCTATGAGGACAGGCTGAGAGAGATGGGGTTGTTCAGCCTGGAGAAGAGAAGGCTGCAGGGAGACCTGACTGCGGCCTTTCAGTACTTAAAGGGGGCCTATAGGAAAGATGGGGACAATCTTTTTAGTAGGGACAGCTGTGACAGGACAGGGGTAATGGTTTTAATCTAAACCAGATTTAGACTAGATATAAGGATGAAATTCTTTACAAAAGGGTGGTGAAACACTGGAAGGGGTTGCCCAGAGAGGGGGTGGAGGCCCCATCCCTGGAAACATTCAAGGTGAGGTGGGACAGGGCTCTGAGCAACCTGATCTAGTTAACGGTGTCCCTGCTCACTGCAGGGGCGTTGGGCTAGATGACCTCCAAAGATTCCTTCCAACACAAAGCATTCTATGATTCTATGATTCTATGACTCAGATACACAGCCACCTTAGGGCACAGGCAGAAAAATCTTGCATGGTCTAGAAATATTCTGTGATATTCAGACACTCACAGTTGTAAGGTTTATCAGCGTAACCTGGGTAGGGCATGGATAAGAAACCGGGTAGATAAAAGGACACATCAATGGAACAAGCCAAACTTTTTAGGGTTATTATGATATTGGCATCTGCAGACATACAGAGAACCATGCCTTCTAGGGTGAGCTGGCAACAGCCCAACCTGAAGGCAGTCAGCTGGCCAGGGTTTTGCAGATAAAAAATCAATGAGTAGAAACTACAGATGTAGGAAGAGATTCCAGATTTCACAAGAATGTAAATCGAGAGCAGAAGAGGAAGAGCCACCAGAGTAGAAGCTGACTGTCACCGAAGTCCAACACTGCAAGAGAGGAAGAGATTCATGACAACATTAAGTAACTAGAGAAAGTGAAACTTCTAAAAATAAAGGGAAACTGACAGTCGTGCAAAAAAAAAAAAAAAAGAAAGAAAGAAACAGCTCTGTCAAGCGCCAGTACTTTTAATGTGGAAAATAGTCATGAAGGGACTATTAAACATATACGACTGTTGTGTAACTCAGTGGTTCTCCGCTCATTTGAATCACACCTTTGCTTTCACTCCCCACTGCTAGGACTGTTATTATTGAAGAACAAAAAAAATATGACAGGCTGTTTCCGTACCACTTCTAACTCATGCTCTGCATTTAGAAGCTGAGGCTTGAGAAGCATTGCTGAGGACCCAACAAACTAGGAAGAAGCACAGTGAAGAGGACTCCCTGTCAGACAAGGAGGTTCTGGGTCTGTTTGCGTCCCACTCACCATGACGTTATGTTCCATGAAAGAGGGGACAAGATAGCGTAGGGCAGGGATGAAAGTGAGAAGCAACCGGGTAGGGCAAATGTATGCACTGGATGCAGAGCAGTACACACCTGGTTCCTCTCCACTCACATTCCCATTTTCCCTGGAGATTCTGAGTCTGAGCCAACAATATGAATCACAGCTGGGCTGGCTGGCTAGACCTCCCCCTTCCCTCTCCTGCCTCACGCTCTCTGTCCCCTCCACTCCATCTCTTCTGCCCCACCTCCAGTCATCCCTGCCTCCACTTCTGCACGTCCACCTCATCCTTCACCCTTTATGGGCTTCCTTCTGCAGGCTTCTTATACGCCATTTCCTGCTGAGTGCTTCTCCCTACCTGTGCCCATAGATGGCTCAAAATGCATTCTCCACATCTTTTATCTAGTCATCCTGTCTCTGGTCCTTCTTTTGCCTTTCATGCTTTCTTCTTCCATACACATCCCACCAGAGAACCTCCCATGCAAAAACAGTTGGCCAAGCACAAACCCAGCTTCAGAACACATATAAGCTATGAGAGCAAAGCTTGGAAACATCTGCAGTGGGTGAGCATGTACCTCAAGCTGTGAAATATATGAGAATAGTGGCTATTGACTCAAAGGCAAGAGTTTTTTGAGTGTACTGGCTGTGATATGAAAAGGTCCAAAACCTTACAGAATTCATGTGGAGACAGCAATGTGGAATATGATCCCATCCCAAGCTGATTTTGAAAATTGGACCTTAAGAAGTTAGATAGGAATTTACACAGCTTTAAAACAGGATAGTATAGGCTTCATTAGTCAGCATGTAGTCAATGGCAGGAAATATATTTTAAAAATTCCACCCGTTGAGAGATGTGGTCTAGAGAAATTATTATCCGCTTTTCAGCAGATAAGCTGTCCTGTTTTTACTTTATCAGCTATATATTAAGGAGACATTTAGGCCAGTGTAAGATAGAGAGTAGATGAGATCTGTCTTGGCACTGATGGTTCCCAAGAAATCATAATTTCTAGAGTTCTTGTCAACCCAGTACAAGAACTGACTCTTGCTCATTTAGTTAAAGTTGTTTTTTAAAAATGGCACTTAGTGCCACATAAAAGGGCCAATTCCTGCAAAATGTGAGCCAGTGATACTGACACTGGCTTGGAGTGCTAAAAAAATCAGAAGAGGCATGGAAGTAGTAGCTCCCACCATTGCTACTGGACTTGTTCCAGTACTGCACTAAACACAGCAGCATTACATGTTTGCACTAAAGGGCTTTCTGGATAAGAGAGATAAATAGTTTTCTTAATCCAGGAAAGATATTTCTGTGTACAATAAAAAATTTACAGGGGATATGAGATGTAAGGTAAAGTCACCATTTTTTAAGGCCAGCTTTTACAGCATATGAGCAAGGGGAATTTGCTCATTGCAACTTTTCACAGTAAATTGAAGAAAATACATTTTCTTCCATTTGCTAAGCACAGGTACATGATCAGGATGCAGCGCTACATTACAGTTCAGTCAACCTGCTATCTAAGGAACTAACGGGAGCAGCACTGTTTCCACCCCTCTATAGCTGGACGGCTTCCCTTCTGCTGGCTCACATATGCCTGACTTTGTGGTTCAGGGAGTGAAATCAGCAGTAAGCTAGCCCTGCAAAACTACTCATCATTTCTCTTCCCATTTATTGCTCTGAAGTAGTTTATCAGAAGTCCAGAGTAGATGTGGGTCAGGCACACAGCCTCCAGAACACTGGGCTAGATCTGCTGCAGCTGTTATTATGGCTTAATGGATACACAGCTACTCCTCAGGATGCAGCAATTCGAGCATGCCACCCAAGCATAACTTGCTATCAAGGTGTGGCGGTGTGCTCCCCACCACCACCCTCTGCAACCCCAACCTCTTCCCGTAACTCTGCTGAAGTGATAACCACTTCAGTGGTCCTGATAGATGTGTCTGGTTGTGAAGGATGCACCCAGTGGATGTGGGGGAGACAGATAACAACACAATAACCAGGGGCTATTATGCAATGTGCCCACCTAAGCACAGAGAAGGAACTAAAATCTGTGATCAGTGTGCAGATATGACGATGAGCCAATCATCCAACCCCCATCAATACTGAGCAGCCCAAGAGCCCTTGGAGCTCTCCTGCACGGCCACAGGCTGCACGCCAGGATCTCCCCTTGAGCAGGGACGCCTCTCAAGGTAACTCCTCGAAGCTGAGAGATTCCTTACCGCAACGGATCCTCAGTAAGTGGCTAATCGCATGATAAACTTTGAAACCTTAGCTAAGTGATATAAAGGATTGATTATGCATATATAATCCTTTAGACATAAACCGTTGACCAAGTCTGGGAGCAGGATTGGATCCAGCTGCACCTAGACTCCTCTCTGAGGAAGGAGTTTAGAAAGCAAGGGCAAGCATCTTTTCAGAACCTCATGACTCAGCGAGAGGGTCTCCCTGACAGTTTTGTCTGACCCTGTCCTCTGTGCAGTACATAACCAGTGTGAACCTTGCCATTGCATCTTGTGAACTATTGTCGCATTTACCATTGAACTTTGTTAACTCGCTGTTTTACATCAATAAACTATATTTTTTGCCTCCCTCTCACTCCATTCATGACACAAGGAAATGTATCCATTACTGCAAATAAAGACATCTAAAATACTGCAGCAGCAGTGGCCTGGTTTCCCACACCAGACCCAGCATGGGTGTGGCAAGTGAAAATAAGTCCAAGATAAGTGGAGGAAAACTGCTTTAATTTATGTGGTAACTTTAAATGTTAGTTTCAGATTTGTGCAATGCACTATGCACAGCTGAAAGTCTTTTGAAGAGATTACTACAAAGCCCATATCAGTACTTTTGCTATACCTCAATGATATTCTGTTATATATTAGTATCTCGGAAGAACTGGGACATTGATGCTCTGTGATAATAGCAAGAATGCACATACGAAATGAAAACCAAATAACTGTGGGCTGTCTCAAAATAGGGTGATTGGACTGGGCTCTCAATAAGCAAGAGGGGAATTTTCTTCAACAAAAGAATGGAGACTCTACAGTATTAGCCAAGTCTATAGGCAATCACATAGGGGATTTTTGCATTTGACCGTTATTACAGCACGTTTACTTGTGCATTGGTCAATATTGCAAAACTATTGCATAGTTTGGGTGAGAAAAAGAAAACATTTCAGTGGTCAGAAGAGTGAAATGAATACTTTTAGACTTGGGAAAGATTCTCATACCTTCTTCTTTCAGGATCAACTTACCATTGTTTAAAATGCCTTGTGAAAAAGAAAAAAAAACCCCCACACTTTATTTTTGTGGCTGTGATGTCATAAAGGCAGTAGTGTCTGGTAGCTTAGTAATGCAGAACTCTAACTTCTCTAAAGGCACCACCTGCATGGAACTCCCTCTAGAGCATTACAGGTATAGGGTGGTCCAGTCACTATTTGAGAGAGCGGGAAGAGTCAGCTTTAGGGGAGCACCAATTTTGTAATCAGAAGAAAAAAATATTTACCTGAAGTAGTGTATTGGAAACAGAACTCTTAAAGATCAGCTTGGGAGTCAATCAGAAAAGCTACCAGCAAGTTTCTCACTACACAAATGCAAACAGGCAGACCTGAGCCAAAGTATGGAAATACTACTTAGGGAGTATTTGCAAACCTTGCCATAAGCAGGTATGTAATGGTAAGCATTTAGGCTAAGATGTCTAGGCTCCCTCTAAAAGAAGTATCCAAGCAGAATGAAATATGCTTGGGAAGCACCTGTCTTTCTGCAGTGGCCATCATGGGAGCCTAGACCACCACCTTTGAATAAGCGCTTTATTTTCAGACAGTTAATTTAAGCAGCATGTCTTCTATGTTCACCATTCAAGTTTTCCTGTAAAACAGTATCAACTGATCAGGACCACAGCTGGTCACATTCTTTTTGGTATTTCCATCACTGCAGCCAACGAGAGAAGACAAACTGCAAGACATTTAGCATCTGTGCAGCTGAAACAGGGTCTTATCATTGAAAGCATCCAGCTTCAGTACAGCTGCTTCAGGACCTCATATGAACTTGTCATTGGAGGTTGTGTTTTGTCTTAGCTACACTTAGGTTTTCAGATCCTGCCACACCTGTATATTCATTTTCAGTCTGAGGACATATTCAAAAAGTTGATCTTAAGACTTTTCTGCAATAAAAAGCACACTGTACAAATCAACCTTTCCTACAGAAAAGACTTTTCCACTGGAGGAAGGTAAAGAGAGTAATGTTATGACGCTTTCTCAGCTGAACGGCTGAATGTCTTGTTTCTGGCTGCAGTCTGGAGGGTATTAAAGGAAAAGCAGATGCCTGAATAGATCAGTGCTTCTGTTTCACAGCCAAAGCAAGTAACTAACTAAATGCTTTAGGAAAGCTGCCTTGCTGCCTCTGCTTTTGGAGCTGTAGCACTGCTTGGAATAAGAATATATCAAGTAGATGTGCAGTCTACACAATGAAGCTTTGATATCAAAGGAGCCAAGCAGATTTTGTCCTCTTCAGGGTACCTCAAAAACCTTGTGTTTCAACACAGCAGATATTTCTTCTACACCATATTAGTCTCCTGTAAATTGCTCTTTGAAAGTCTTGAAACAAAAAAAACCACATTCAGATGGAAAATATTTTTTTATTGATCAGCTTCTCATTCCAGACCCTAACTCCCCACCCATATTCCTGATCCCATATGAGCAATTCCACATGGTTTCAGGATTTTCTATTAATCATCTTTTCGTTGACTTTATTTCCTTGTTACACAACAGGAAGTAAGGATGTTTGACAGGAGTATTCACTGAAATAAAGGCCAAATGTTTGATAATCAGTACAGTTGTAATATTATTCACAACAATTGAGTATAAATACTGTTACAATGGAAAAAAAAAAAAAACCTTCAATTCTTTCCACTAAACTGTTCCCTTCTAGGCTGGATTTCCACATGACAGTTTTAAATAGCTATCAAACCAAAGACATGTACCTCCTTAGACAAATAAGAAAGTAAAATACAAATGCAAACACAGAAAGCAGTTGTTAGATGTATTTAAAGAATATGGTCTGTCATGATGAGATCATCAGAATGGCATCAGAAAACAAAGGAAATTGCAAAGAAGGATAATGTAACAAAGCTGAGAAAACTTCCTCCATTCTTCATTTCTCAAAAACTTTTGCTTCTTAAACCAAAAACTGTGGTTTAAAAATTAAGGTTACAAATAAGTAAATCTGGAATACTTGTTCTATAGACACACAAGGTACTACAAAAGTACTCATTTACAGCATACTGTATATAAAATATCAATTTAGAAGGAAAAGGTGAACCTGATTCTCTAAGTGTTCTAAGACATTTTTGTTTTGAAATATTGGGAAATGAAGAATCATAATCTAGCTTCTTTTGGACATGTTAGGATAGGCTTAACTTGCTAAATTCTTCACTCATAAGAATAATCTCACAGTAATTAGCAGAAACTACTAACATGAGAGATGACCAGTTAGACAAGATTTGCAAGTTACACCAAAAAAGCAGCTTGATGTTGAGAAGATACTAAGGACCGTGAAAATGTCTTGTTAAATTCAATGCAAGGAATGCACACTCTTCATTCTAGAGGAAAAACAGAAGAGGAAAGAAGATTGGCTTTTTTTCTCTGAAGTGTGAGAGAGTTCATCGCACTTATATGTAGTTGGAGTTAAATAACAAATCTAACCATTTGTCTACAGCTTGTGGACTTGACTGTCACAGTCCAAACAGCACTCATGAACAAACGAACAAAACCAAGATACTTTATTCTGAATGGTATCTTCTGACAAGGGAAAAGCCAAAGACTTCCTCAAAGCAAAGATGGTAGCCCCTTCTCAACCACATGACTTGCGTAACTTCTGCAAGGCTGTGTATTTTTTCCATCTTTGAACAAGGGCTTCTCAGAGCATCTTTGCTCTCTCTGGAGTTCTAGGTTGCTCCCACTATTCTAGGTTGCCTCTGAAAGGGTATCCTTAAAGGAAGAGCTTTTTTAAGAGTTCAGGGTCTACCAAATCATACATCCATGGGTTTCATTAGTTACTGATTTTTTTAAAACCTAGGAATAGGTGTTTTGCAAAGGGCTGTGAGAATGAAAAGAAGCACTGGAACAGCGGAGTAGACACATCTAATGAGTGAGAGCGGAAAGGGGCCCTGCCTGCTAATGTCAGGGAGAAAGAAGAGGGCAGGTGCCAATAACATGAACGTCATGCTCGGCAAATCTGAGATGGTTCCAGGGCTCTTGAAGGTTGTCTTGTTACCTTACAAATTTCTCGCTTCCACTGGTTATTTGTCTCCCTTTGTCCTCTCTCTTTGGCAGCAAGGCAGATGCCTCTGATGCCAAACTGCACTGTGGTGCAATAGAGAGCAAGCGAGAGGAGAGAAAGCACAGGAGCAAGCGAGGTATTCAGTGGGGACAAGGAAAGAGGAGAGATAGGAACCTGATATTCGGGCTGGCTAGTACAAAATTCACTCAGACATTGCTCCTGTTCTTTAGAGAGGCCAATGATATGTTTTCAGGATTAACAACTCTACCAACTCTCAAAGATGCTTTAAACTGAATGAATACCTGTGTGTCTTGGCCTTTTCTGGGTTTCCTTCACCGTATGTCTGACCATGAAAATCTGAAGAAACAAGTGCAAATGTAGGTTGCCATTTTGTTTTCATTATGGTTCATATATTTATTCACAAATTAACTGATGTGAGTTATTGTTTCATTCAGAATTGGTAAGTTTCTTTCTTAATAGGTGAAATAATGTCTCAAAATGTTTGGCTACATTAAACAGAATCCAGAGAAGTGGCCAAAGGAAAAAACAAAATCTAAAAATAACACAAAGGTTTGTCTCTAAGTCAATGTTATTAAATGAAAAAAAAAGGGGGGGATTTTCCCATTTCCAATGGAATGGAATGGGAAATTTGGTTTTGAGTAAAATATACATGTTAATAACATCATGGCTCTTTTGGACACACTGACACTGCTTGGTATCTTTAACAGTGATACTTAACAATGTAAATTTTTATTTCACAAAGATGTATGCAGTAAATATTTTCACTTCTTTCACTATGCCATTACAAGATTATTTCTCATTTAGTTTGACATTTTGGATAATCCCAGAATGCCATATCTGGAGCCTTTCATTATCTTACATGCTTTCATCATACCCTTCACATTTGTTAAAAGGAAAATATGAATAAGGGAAATGCATCCAGATTACATGAATCGCAACACTCTGACTATTTAATTGATTCACCTTGAGTGGGCTTGTTATGAATTTTTAAGTGGAGAAGAAACCTGAACTAACATTATGCAAGCACTTGCACAGAGGACTACATTTAGACTACAAATTCAAGCCCTCTCCTTTTCAGTATCAGTCTTCCAAATCTGAAGCTATAGTTAACTGACGGGTATTTTTAGACAACAGAGAAAATCCATCATAGGAATCACTATGTTTACAATGAACTGGGAGGGGAGGTTGGTTGTTTGGGTGGATTTGGGGAGGTGGTTTTGGCAACGCTCAGCTTGACTCCTTTTAGACTTTTTAGTTCTAAATTAGTCAACCCACTCCCATGCTCTTCACCATAAACCCTATGGTCTTAGTTCACTCTGAACTCACTGACTTCGACAAGGCCTTACTTTCAGGGCTTGGAGATTTGGGAATGTTCTGACTCCATAAGCATATCTGAGTGTATCTCAAATCATAATAATATCCTCACTGTACTTCTGCCACGGCGGGAAGTACCACGGTCCCGTTTGCAGACATGGGGAATTAACAGCAGGGCTGTGCTGCAATCACTGCAATGACAGCACTGTGCACCTACTTGCCAGGGACTGTTTTTAACTAGTTACCTCATGTACCGACAGTGAGGTAAATAATGGTGTGGCACGCAGAACTTGGCACAGGATGGAAAATTCACCCAGGAAGCAGAGAAACCAGCCAGCCACACAAACTGCCCTTGCAGTAGCTAATTAAAAGCTAGTTGAGGTGTATGAGTCCATTGTCTATAAAGGTGGCTGAGCATATCTAGCTCACATGCAGACATCTACGTCCAGTCAGGTGAATCCCACCTCAGTTTCCCAATGAAAACACACTTCACCTGAGATGCTCTTTTCAATACAGTCAAGACCTAATATTTCTTTTGTTATCATTCATACTTACCACAGTGGATATCACAGATCTGCAGTGGAACTGAATAATCTACATCTGTCCTCCAGCCCTTTTAAAAGAAAGAATTGAGGCTTATTCCTCTTTCAGCAGAACTGTTACTAAATGCTTGTGTTGCCAAAATGAGATTGTTTTATTAGTTTACTCAAGTGACTGCATTTTTAAATCTGGTTTTAAATAAATGCATATGGAGACTGCTGGTCTGGTGCATATTTAGTGAGTTGCAATCACTTTTAGGTTTCTAAACGATAAAGCTAATCCAATTTGGAGGGAGGGGAGGGGGGAGAACTGTATTCTGACAGATAATGTCTTATTTACAAAATAAATAATTTAGGCAAGATAACATCAACTTTACCAAATCTAATTTTTCACTAGGGAAAGGAGAATAACTCTCATTACCTAGAAGGCTCTTGCCAGTCTCACTTTCATCTTGCCCCTTCCTTCCTAGCGGCACAAAGTGAAGCTGACAAGGGCCTTCCAGGGCACCTGAAAGAGCGTCCTGGCTCCAGCTGTCGGTCTCTTTGTCCTCGTGTCTGCTGAGAACATTAATTCTAGAGAGGAATAAACCTATCAGCTTCATGCTTATTTTCTATTAATGTTGTCTTAATAAAGTTCAGCTACAGAAATAGTGTGCAAAAATGTCAGAAATAATTTCCTCAGCACTGCTTTCAGGAGTGCTAATTCTAGCAAACTATGCACTGACTGTGCTGTTTGCTCTATGCCTAACCTTTTCCAGCTAATGTCAATTTTTGAAAAATTCATCTATAATTTCCTTGGATCTTTTGATACCTTGGAACTTTTTATTAGAAAGGAACATATAAAGACAGGATTAGCAATTTCCTGATGATATCCCTTTATCTGCCACTGACAAAGGAGCAAGATCATGGAGAACAACTTCTCTGTTAATTAGCGTCATCTCAACAAGAGGTGGTGGTAGCACATCAAGCTATAAATAATGCTCTTTGCCAACTCCGTTCACACAGTAATCAGATTTGGCTGGGAGGAGAAAGAAGTGAGAGTGCCTGCTGGATTTCTTTTTTTTTTTTCTTTTTTGATGATTTGTTTATTTTGTACAGAGCACCTGGCAAAATCAAGACACATACCTGAATGCAAATTGTTGACCCACACATTTCCCGTGACAGACCGATTGATACAGAATCTCCCTAATGAAAAGAAAAAAATTGAAAAGTATTATTTTTCATACCCTGGAACAATGAAAATGTATTGTGTCTCTCCAGCTCTTTGGCTTGTTTGCCAAACAAACATGGTTTTGTTTTGCTACATGTTCTACTGCGTCAGAAAATTAATAAAGTACATATTAATTACAGAAGGTTATTTATTTTCAGAGGTATCCCCGGATCTCAGTGACCATAAGCAGCTGGCATAGTCTTGCCAAGCACAGTTTGGGCAGCACAGGAAGAGGGTTAATGTTCCTGCATTTTATGAAGCATCATAAGGCAGGACACCCTCCCCACTATGGCTGCTCTCACCATGTTTTACTAATGAGCATCTTCACTTTTTTCCCTGGTGTACATGAGTTGAAGGAATGACCCTTTCTTTACAGTTCTTCTGGATTTGCCATCACATTGTATGCTAAGAACAAGTTCAGCCTTAGGGTAAAATTGTCCTAAATCACTGTTCTGACACTTAACGTCTGAATGTTTACGGTTTGTCCTCAAAATAAGGTTAGTTACTCCAATAATAGCTATGAATCCTACACTGCTCTCTTTAGTGTGGCAAACTCCTAAAATAATTTGGGGCAAATTAGGTGAATGTGTTCTTTTTCAGGCATGCCTGAACAAGGATTATTGGGTAGAGAATGAACATTGGTTTCTGGGAACACAGAGCTAATTCTTGATGAAAACTCTGTGTATATTGCTCATGGTGTTGAGACAGGAACTGAATGTAATTTATGTGGGCTTCCACCCTGTCACAGCAGCAAGAGGGCATAACAGCTTTGTACCGGAGGGAAGAAAACAGCATTTTTAAATGCATCAGTGTCCTTCATGAAACCCACAGTTCAATACCTAGCTGTAACTTATTGGTGCTCCACCATTGCCCTTCTCACTTACCAGTTCACACATGGAACCTTTAAAACTGGAAAGTCTAAACTCCACAGATTTCATGTGAAATAAGCCAGTTGAAGGGAAGTGCCACTCTAAGTGTTCACTGAACACAGTGTTTGACAGCTCTTCTACCGTATAGATCTCCATCTCAGCCAGTAATAGAGCATTTCCCCAGATACCTTGCCCCATTAGGACTGACTCTTGATAGCACCACCAATGCCCTCTATGGTCGGTGTTGATTAGGATAGCTGGTTTTTCCCAGGCCTTTCCCCATGTTTGTTCAGCTCTGGGGTCTCCTGCAGGAGCAGTTAGCATGTTCCACTCAGCTTCAGCAGGAAATCTGAGTTGGGAAACTGTTTTTAACAGCTGCTCTGTTACATTCAGCACCAGAGATGTAATAAAGACCTAAACTGATTCATCAGAAAATAAATTCAGCTTTCAGTATTCACCGCTTTGAGTTTAAGAAGTCCTTATTCATAGCTGCCTGCTTGTCAGCTACCCCCTGGTATGTGCACCCTGCACACTGAAAGCATCAGAGGTACTGGAAAAAGTCACAGTTGCAGCATGAACCTGCATACAGTGGCAAAGAAAGAAGTAGAGCTGGAATATATCCTAAAAAGAGGAGAGGTAGGAGCTACAGCATGTTTGTGTCCTCTAAAAGATATCCCCCTACATCAGAGTGAAGTCAATTGGCACAGTCAGGAGTAACAGTCGAAATCACAACATCTGGATTTCTCAGCTTTCTCAAAACCCATCATATGACATCTCGTATACCTGGTCAGTGGGGTAGACAGGAGGAGTACACATTTAGGGGTGGCTGTAAGACTACTGAGGAGCCGGCTGGTGAACCAGCAGGATGCCTTTCAGCATGGTGGTCCCCAGTAGCTCCTGGGACCTGTCCTGCTAATATTCTCCTATGTGAAAAAGAATGCTATGGCCACTCTTCTGCTCTTTGACCCCACTTTCCAGATGTACCTCTCAGCAGATCACAGGTCTGGCCAACAAGGTAACTCTGGTAGGCAGGGTTGAAGGGCAAGGACAAGCCACAGTGCTGCACTGAAAATGTATGATACAGGCTTAGTTGCAAGAGTCAAATGAGGCTCCCATTTCATGACGAGCTGCTGCCTGAAACAGAAATCTCACCCTCACATAATCTTTTCCCTCTCTCCCCCGCTTTGGTGGAAGAAGCAGTTGTGTAGTCACACAGGCAGCCAGTTCAAAAAGCTAATTTGGCTGAAAAGTTTACTTTTTTGTGTGTAGGGTTTGTTTTGGCAGCTGTGAGATTTAGAAGGACTCAGGATCATCATGGATTTATGCCCCAAGTCTTACACTTCATGATGTGAGATTTGCCAGGTCAGCTGTATCAGTGACCCATATATGAAATACTAACACTAACATTTGCTATGTACATAATAGAAATACTACACCACAAAAATTATGTTAAAAGAATATTAAGGTTCCACTCAATAGTCACTTCCTTTGATGTGACTCATTTGGCTTCAGAATCCTTATTTATTTCTTGCTTCAGTGCGAGATCAGAATTAGAACTACATGCTTTAAAAATGTTCCAGTAATTGTTCCAATATGTACATGCATGGGTTTATTAATGCTTTCAAGCAGAGCAATAAATGGAATAATAAATGAATGCAGTTAGATACGTTTAAAAGTCTTACAATGTTTAAGAAATAATGTATACAAACCACAGAGACTGAATGGTGTATCCCAACAGATTCACATGAGGCCATTTGCGTCCTGTTACACACAAGCACTGAGAACCGTGCCTTGGTTTGGGATATGAAGAAAACTTGTATTTGTTCTGCAGATACAGCAGTTCTCATTTTCCAAACTGACATTAAGAGAAAAGATGTACTTTTAGATGTACAAGGATCATATATTATATTCTAAATTATTATATATTAAATAAATGTCTTTTTAATTAGTTAAGCGCCATCAAATGATATGCAAACAATTATTTTGAATCCCACAAGTTACTTTTTATACTAATAAACTCTTGATCTACTAGGGATACATAGAAGTAGCAACCTGACAAGCTACAGTGATGTGAACACATCTTACTTGCTTACTGGAGAAGGCTCATAGCTAGTGACTGATGTAAATATTTTTCACAATTTAATATTATGTAATTAAAAATATATATTTACCTGGAAATTCTCCATGAGCAAATGGACATTTAACCCAAGAGCCTTGTTTGGTTGTAAACTGAAAACAGAGAAATCTGTTAGGAAAACTGATTTTTCAATTTCAATCTGTGGCTACAGGTTCAACTAGAGATGATCAGCGCATTTCAAAAAGTTGCAGAAGGTGAATTCACAGCTTTCCTGGTCTATGGTCTCTTCCAACCCTTGATTTAAATTAGGTCCCCCAGTTCTTCAGATATTTATACACATGCTTATTTTACAGAAACATGTAGTTCCACTGACTGAAAAGTAATCTAAAAGAAAACAATAATATGCCTATATTAACCTTATGTGGCATTCTTTTCTCAATTAGAACAAAAAAAAAGGTATTCCAGTAAATGTAGTGCATTGATCATTTTTTAATCAAATATTTAATATGGAAAACTTTATACATTAAGTTTAGTGCATGCTTCAGAGTCTGCATTGACCTAAAACATTTTTCCTTGCTTTTCTTAAGCAGAGAAAACAGGGGGCACAATTTGACCTGTGTCCTATCATTGCTGCTGCACTTTCAAAGAACCTCCTTTTAACCTAATCTTTCAGAGTTCCTCCATTCTTACTTCCCATTCATCAGAGCTATGAAACAAAATATTGATCCTAATGAACATTAGCAATTCTTTTTTTAGAGCTGACAGAAAGAGGGCAGTTAATGGGTTTTTTGCAAAGAAATCCCTTTACCTTCATGCAAAGTCTCGGGTGAGTGTCCACACGAGAATATTTAACCTGCTTGAAAAGAGAGCACTCAGCATTAGCTAGTTTCATTAACTAATTTCACAAAATCAATTACTCAAAATGTTCATAGAATCAGTTAGGTTGGAAAAAACATTCATGATCATCAAGTCCAACCGTTAACCTAACCCTGCCATCTCACCACTAAACCATGTCCCAAAGCACCACATCTACCTCCACGGATGGGGACTCAACCACTTCCCTGGGCAGCTTGTTCCTGACAACCCTTTCAGTGAAGAAAATTTTCTTAATATCCAATCTAAACCTGCCCTGGTGCAACTTGAGGCCATTTCTTCTTGTCCTATCACTTGTTACTTGGGAAAAGAGACCAACATCCACCTCACTACACCCTCCTTAGAGGCAGTTGTAGAGGGTGATAAGGTCTCCCCTCAGCCTCCTTTTCTCCAGACTAAACAATCCCAGTTCCCTCAGCTGCTCCTTAGAAGACTTGTGCTCTAGAAAGGAACTGTTTGTTTACTTTATAAACATCCTAGGAAGTTAATCACATAAAATAGTAAGTATAGAAGCAAGTGCTACTTTGGATTACTGAATAATTTGCTTCTTTTTAGCTGTAACGTAGCACTTTTTATAGTCAGTCTGACTGATTAGAGCTAAATTAATTGATTCTATGGTGGGTCATATGCAAAATTCTGATTACACAGTTGTCTTGTTTCAGTCCCTTATTTACCCCTCATCAACAACTCGGCAGAACATTCAAACATACACCCAAAAGTGTTGTTCCACCTTAAATTTTTACCTGCCATGGGCTCCAGCATAAAAAACCATGTCTCATATAAACAATTAGTACCCGTGTAAGTGATCTTACTTAAATAACACTGTTGCTCAAGTGACTGAGCAAATGGACCCTACATGCAACACATGGCATCATGACCAAAATAGCACCTCTTTCCTGTAACTTTTTTGAAAAGTACATAATAGCTGTCCTCGGGTATGTCTACAATAGGGTCACAGAAGATAGTTCGGTAGGACTCTACTCAGACAGGGAGACAACATTGCTGTCGACAGAGAAAGCCCCACGCCCTAATGAGAGAGGAGTTATCTAGCTTCTGGGCCCAAGTCAGTGCACGTGCATGGTATTAGAGTGTGAGGCATTGTGTGGATTTACTGGCGGAGCTGGCACTATGTGAGGAATCTCTGCAGTAGTCTCCAGTACAAGTACACTACAGAGATGTTCTTCAGGGTTACAGTGCAAGAAATGGACTGTCCATGAAAACATTCATCATCTGTAATAAACTAATCTTAGATTGTGTTCTGAGTAATAGATATGACCATTACCAGCCAAACCTCATTTTAGGCTTCTTTATTTTTTGTTTCTTTCTTTTTTTCTTTTCTTTTTCTTTCCTGCAAGCAATGAGTTGTGCTTGTTGTCAGCAGATGATGAATCCCACAGGGACCACTCACACGTATAAACTTAAAAATATTTGGTTTTGCAAGATCAAAGCTTTGTTGAAACCCATAAAATGGTGAATCTGAACAATTACTAAACACTTGGCCAAGAGTTCCTAATCAAAAAAGCATTCAGCAGTCTTAACTCAGCCCCCCCAATCATGTCACCAGAATAATACTCATAAAGTTTCAAAAATTAAGAATTTGTATTTGGTTTTATTTGCCTTTTCAGTTGTTACCTCAAGTTTACTGGCTTTTCTCCATAATCAGGAAAGCCTGAAATCTACTTTTCAAGATGAAAGCCAGAATTCTAACTAACCTAATAAATTCAGTGCATTCAGCATCGTGAGACTTCAGATTGAAGTATTAAGCAGTTCAAGATATGGGCAGTGAAAACTACTTTCAACTTTAGAACATAAGTGCTGGAAGGACTGAGGAATCTGATATTTCAACACACACTATTTCAAGACATTGGACCAGCTTGAGGAAGGCACTTCAAAGACATCTGAATAGAGTTCAAAAACAATCATGCCTTACCAAGGTACCATTAAGTCTCCAGTGAGATTTAAAGAGATTTAGCTTTATCTCACATTTTAGGTCTCTAAATGTTAACTATCCAAATGTGATCTCATCACAAGAGACTCTTGCCATAGTCAGTGAAGAGAAAGAGGCACCTTGAGACCTTTCTTGTATGCCTATCTCCAGATGAGAAGAGTTGTCCTCTCGGTATGTCTGTTTCATTTACTTACTTTAAAGGAAATCTGAGACAAATAGCACAGAATTGAGCACCTATCTTTTAGACAGCAAAGTCCAGGCAGATGAGTCATGCCTTTATTATAAATGAAAAGCAGACCCTATTTACACCAAAGAATTTAGGAAACGTTACTAGCTTCACAGTCATCGCCACTTTTTATTTCTTAATAGTGAGTCAGTCAATATGAGTTCTTTGAATAAATCATGTGGTTAGTGTACAAGAACAGACTGTGATTATGAATAGTTTTAAGTATCAGAGAAGAGAGGAATTTTCAACTGCTCTTATTCCAAAGTCTAGTTCTTCACATGCCTTTGGCCTTCAATCTCATAGTTTGAATAAATCTGCATAGTACTTACTTTCTCAGAAGAATTTTTTGAAGAGTTTTGTATATCTTCACAGTGGTCGTTAGACTTCATTAACCTGCATAGGTTAACCATGACAAGCACAGGACAGGCTGGCTCCCAAGCTAGGGTTTGTGTCACTGGGTTGTAAACAATATTATCCCATAGAACCGTCGTATCTGTGCACAAAGAGTGGAAACATTATTCAAGATGTCTGAAAATGAATCAAAATTGTTCATAAATCTGGTACCTATACATGTGCGTAAAAACAAAAGCACTGCTTTTCCATTTCCTTGTTATGTTCACTAATCAGAACTGCAGTGTTTCACCTTGTAACAGTGTAAAACTTTAATTTATCCCACCAAGGTGTCGATCTTTACCAGAGGTACTCAACCTGAGAGCTTAGTTTTGCCAGTCTCCCACTATGGTGATCGGTAGGCGTCACCAGAGAATGACACCTCGGCTCTTAGGTAGGCTGCACTGGAAGCGCATTCTCTGCCCATCAGCCACAGGGGTAGTGCAACACAAGTAAATTCCTAACCGAGGACATTCAGTTAACTGTGTATGGTACATTGGAATGAATCCATGCATTAGTGACTAGAGGTCATGGTATTGGAGACTCAGATGCGGCGTGTCTTGTGTAGGACTTACAAGCACACAATGTATATGTAAGAAGGTAAATTCAAGCCTTTAGCTCAATATCAAGAACTCCAATAGTAAACAAAGCTGCGCAAGTGATTCACAATAAATATTTTTTTCTACAGCATTTATATAAATCTTTCTGTGAATACTGGGCACACCATCATTTCCGAGATAGTCAACATATATTTGGGGATATCTTCAATAGGCACTATTATAAAATAAAAGCTATTTGATTGGTCAAATCAGTCACTTCATACTGGCTTTCTTTTCCATTTAGCTGCACGTGGATGAGAGAATTTCCAGCATGAAATTCAAACTGAAATTTCAGTTCATACTCCAACAAGTAATTTGGAAAGTTTTACGTTTGCCTAATAGTCAGAAGGAGGAGAAAAATATATTTCTGCAACTATTTGTGAAGCAAAAACTTGAAAACATGAGCAGTTGGAAGTTCAAGAGCAGTGAACAAACAATACCCATGACTACAAAATGTAGCAAAGTGAAGAAGCACAGTCTACATCAAAGAGTGGAAACACCAGGTGTCCAAATTCAGCTCCCATCAAGCATAACAACTATTCCTATTGGCATTGCTTCTCTCAGAAATGTCCTGAAATAAAACCTTTTGATATTTTCTAATAGAAACCTTCCAGACCCTTTAACTGTGCCAAGCCTCTTGCTGTCTTAACTTTGTGTCCCAATGCGTAGACATCAAAATAGTGAAACTTTTTCTTAATAGAAAATTTTTATTCTTTTTTTAAAAAACTGCTGGAAATTTTGATTCTTTTTTAAAAATGCTGGTTTTAATAATTGGACATATACTATAAAGCTAATGTTCAGAGAATATTTAACCTGACTGCAAGGTCTGGAGTCCCAACAGTTCTGACAATTTTTCACAGCTACATTTTGAATGTTATAGGAGTCTGTAATAATGTAGATACAATGTAAGTGAAATCCTAATAGCTGAGAGAATGGCACCACAATTAAGAGTTCTCAGGTTTGTTTCCAGGTCTGCTCACTGAGTTTCCTTCTGTTTTACTCCTTTGTGGCACCTACTTATTTACACCATAATAAAGATGCTCATCCATCTTCAGTCTCATCTAATTACATTTTTTAGTAACCAATAGATATTCTTTTTTCCTTTTTTCTTCTCCTAGTTACATTAACTCAGAAAGTTATTACATAGAGGAGCTTCTTTCTGATAAACGACTGTTAATTACTTCTGACCACAGAACTAAAACTATAATCACAACATCCATGATAAATGAGCAAAAAAAAAAAAACAAACAAAGAACTTTAGATATTTCAGCAAACAGAGCTGTCAGTTATGAAAAAAAGATTTTCAAAGAAAACAATGTAGCTCAGAAATGGAACTCCTTATATACTTAAATACCTGGGTGCTAGAGTCTGAAAAATTGCTTGAGATTCCTGCAAGGAGTGTAGTTGAGTAAACAAAAAGTATAGCTATAAAACAGTATTTCCCAAATTCACTTCCTTAACAAAGCTCTAAGTTTTCAATTTTAATTGTCCATTGGAACTTCCTAAATGGACAGAAATAAGCTTCAGGAGTTTCAGTGTGCTAAAGCACATACTTTGTACCACCTTTCCTCTGCCATAGTCCTGATTCAGTGGCATCAGAGATGAGAACGACCGCAGTAGGCAGGGAAGGAAAAGCAGCAGAATACAGAAGGAAGGAAGGAATCACGGGATTCACGAGTCTAATTTTCTGCACTTGCAAAGCATAACCATTCCAAGCACAGGATATAGGTAGAGATAGGAGAAAATTTGGAAGAAAACAACCTGTGCCCCATAAGACCCAGCCTCAGGCTGAAGACATACTAAGAACAGAGGTTAGGACTTCATACTGCAGATGGCCAACAGGCTTGGCTTTGATTACCTTAAAGCCAGATCTGACTACATGACACAGACATAGCTACAGACAGAGCTTGAGCATTCCTGTAAGTGCTCTCTATTGCATAAATAGAGAAAAAAAATCCCTTTTTATTTAGTCAAACTGCACTCCATTGCTACAAAGGAAGTGTAGTGTCACAAACACTACACTCTGCCATGATAAAATAAATCAGAAATGAAGGATGGGCTAACTAGAGAGGAAATTTCTTCCATTTTAACACAAATATATTAGACCCTCAAGAATATGAAAGGGTTGAAGTGAATGTCTATGCAGTTTAATGGAGTTTGGATGAGCTGTTATGGGTTGGTGGTTTTATTCTCCCTCATGTTGGTTTTTTTTTAAATCAAATAGTAAAATCCCTTAATGGGCTTCTTAGCATAGTCTGGAGGAAAATATTGTTGTACTTATGGTGGACTTAACACAATAAAACACTTTTTCAGGCTACGCTTTTTTCTATCTTCCACTAAAGACCTATGTAATATCACAATTTCTTTTTCAGCTATCATCTCAGACCAAACTCTGACTTTGCTGGAACACTTTGTGTGAATAATTTCCCATTAAGTATGGGAACTTCCATATGCAGTTAACTGCATCTTCTTCAGCTCCACATTCCCTCCTTTAAATTGGGTGCCGGACACCTTCTTCAAATCTCTCCTTGAAGCCCACTTCTCACATCAGCATTTCAAAGCTGACCTCCGTGGGTTTTCTTCCTTCCGGCCATTTTGCGTGTGACTTAAGAAAATGTGGGAAATTACTAGAAAGTTACTTATTTATATTGGCATAAACTTGGTGAACAATTTGGTCTGAAAGTAAGTTCTTTTGTCTACCCACAGTATAACAAAACAATATAACGATTTCCTTGAAGTTTTGCAATGTATGGTTTTCACCTTACATGAATGTCAGATTGTGACATGCTACTGGAGCTGCTGAAAAACACTCATATAGAGAGTAACCCCACAATACTTACCATTTTCAAAGGGGCAAAGTTGTATCCTCCTTGCATCTGGAATTCCCAGCCAACCCTATAACCCAAAAAGTGGCCCTTAGCTAGAGATTCTCAGAAACATCAGTTTTTAACATTTCAGACAGAATGCAACAGAAGACCTTTCCACCAAAGATAAAGATGCTAGGTCTATTAGAAAGCTTTGGAAGTAGATTTTTTTAAAGATGTTTTGCACTAGATATCTATTTTATTGTTCATTACGGAGATTGGAGCTGATTGATAAACTAAGGTGATCCCTTCTAGCACTATATTCCTACAACTTCTGAGCCATCGATTTAGCCCAATTTCATTTAGAAAGTCTTCCAGTTTGATTTTCATTTTCTTACAGTGTCATTACTTTCTAGGGGTATCAAAAGACATTCAAGAACCATAATATCAGATCTCCTGGCCATTGTTTTGGTAAAGGATGTATCCTTAAAATCTGAGGACTAACACTTAACACAATCTGCAAGTATATGTGTGTGGCTGTTAGTACACCCTAATTATTTAGAATCATGTGCAAATGTTTCTGTTACTCAGAGTTCCCATCTGTTTGCTCAGCAATCGTACTGTGGAATTCTCTGTGCATATGCTGAGAGGAATAATATCTTTCCAGTGACCTCATACCTTTCCGAGTGGAATAAAAAAAAAATCCTTAGGCTGGGAAGAGACCTTGTGGTTCAACTTGCATGTGGTTTTAGGTGCCTACAATGTATGCACCTGAGTGTGACTAGAGCGCCCAAATTACAGTAGCCATATGAAGATCTAGCCAATGTGGCCAGTGGAGTCTTCAGTGCTATGCAGCATATCCCAAAATAGCCATCTGCATCTGGTCAGTTGAGTAACTGACTGTATTAACTAAATCTCCATTGACTATAAGAGTTTGGACATCCAATTCAAATGTAGACATCCACATGTGGATATCTACATTTAGGTATCTTAATCCCCAAGATAATCCTATCCCAAAATTCACTGAGAAACTAGGTCACATGGCATCTTCGTAATTTACCAAGATAATTTTAAATTGGTTTGGTGACTTTTTATTCCTTTTTATGAAAACTATTCCAAAAATCTCACTTCTCAGATTGTCAGAAAAAAAATCTGTAGCTATCCTGAGTATATTAATGGAATGAAGTTTATCCCCTTTCATTCTTGTGGCAAGAATGGCTTTAGCTTAAAAAAAAAATTCTTTTTCCTTATAAGTGACCCTTCTGATGTGTGTTTAGACAATAAACATATTTTCTCTTTGCATGTGTTTTACCAGGCTAATGCAAACATGTTCTTTGAATCTGTTTTATAAGACAGTCTCTCCATTCCCCAACTATTCTAGATTTTTTACATGTATCTTCCATTTGAATTAATCTTTCCTGAATATGGATATAAGAATTGCCTACAGTATTTCAAAGAAGGCCTTGCCCTGTTAGCTTGGAATAATCTCATCCATTAGACCTTTGTTCATGTTTATGTCATGTAAGCCTGTTAGTTTAATCATTCTGCGATGAACTATTACACCCAGATCTTTTTTCCCCCACTGTTATTTCTAAATGAGGACTCGCATCTTACAGCAAGCATTCTTTTTATTAGAGCAAGTGCATGAACTTTTACTTTGTCCTCCTTTAGTTATTTCACAATGGAGATCTCTAGTCTCTTCCAATTATCCTGACCTTCTTCCACTTTTGATTACTCCTGTCAACTGTATTATCAGTAAATCTCATTAACACATTCCCACCTTTCGTGCCCATGTCATTGATGAAAACATTTATATAAGAACTGCTCTAAGTGTGTTCCTTAAATAACCTTCCTACTAGCACGGACCCATTCAACAGTAGTTGAATTAGCCCTCCAGCTAGGTATTATCTACCATACAAATCTTGTTCTCACCCCCAGCTTCCTCCATGCCTCTCAGTTTCTCATGCAATACTGTATCAAATGCTATGCTGAAATTCAGTCAGATTAAATTTTCTGTCTTTTCGTCACTTATAAAAAAAACAGTCAAATTAATCTTACACAATACTTTCCATAAATTAATGTAAATTGTATCCCATTTTCTTCTTATCTCCACGTTTTAATTAGTGTTTCCTAAAAAAAACCCTTCTACATCTACATAATCATAAGGTCAGAGAAGTTTTAGTCAAAAAATTATGTGTAGAGCCTTTTTCTAGAAATTTTTCCTCCTGTCTTGCACAAATCCCAGATAAAATTTCTTTAATCAGAAACACAAGTATATACCAAATTCCATACTGTATTACCTCAATGCACAGACAAGGGAGTAGCTGAGAATATTTCAGAGAAACTGATTTTAAAGATTCCTTCCCTTTTATCTGAAATGAAAAAGACCATCATGAATCCAGGACAGGAAGTGACTTCTAATAAAGCTAAATAAAGATGTAGAAGAACATTTACTATAACTATGACCTCAACGAGCATTTCCACCTACAAGTCACCCCCCACCAGTTCAACAAACTGCTTTGAGCTTTAACTCACCACAGCAAATGCCCCTATATCTTCACAGGTAAACCATTTGTGACACAGGCGAACGTAATAATCTTGATCTCGAAGAAAGTTGGATACATTTACTGATACAATTTTCCTTGCCCTGTCTACATTATAATCAAACTTTCCAGCTGAAAAAGAAAATTCAAGCATGAAATTATCACATCTGTTTCTTTTTTACTTTGTTATTTCTGATTTTGTTATTTCTTTGTGAAAGGTACAGAATATATTTCATAACTTGATGGAGATGAAATTCAACATCTACAGATTCTTACCTAGGATGTTTGAATTAATTCTTTTCATATCCTGACATTCCTGAAGGTATTCTTGTTTTATAAGATATAATAATTTTCATGAGAATAGATTTTTTTAAATGTACACTGGCAATACTGAGAGGCCAGGACACCTACAGATTGCACCTCAACCTTAGGACTTGAAATGTTATGTAGTTCATGTAAAAATACATGAAATATACACACTAATACCACTACAAAAACTGATTATCCCAAGGTTCCAATTTCATTGCATAGAGAATATGTGCAATTATGTTAGACGAGTACAATATGTGGGAGGATTTTATTTTTTTGGTATTCATGGGTAGCAATATTATATATTATAATTTGGTCTGTAAAATATAAACCCAGCAATCCAAAGTGCATGAAAAGGACACGAACCTATTTCCAAAAGTTTAATTTTAAATTTTGCTATCTAGCATTTCCAAGTCAATATAAAGAAACACATTTTCCAGGACATTACCTATCAACTACGTAGTAATTATAAGTAGTGGCAGTTGTAAATGGTCATTTTTTTCCCCTGGCATATTCAGCTATGAAAACAAGTCACTGTATATCTCACAGCTTTAAGTTGTATAGAAGATCAGCTCACCCGAACAAGCTGAAATATATTTTCCCACATCACTGTTTCTGCAATCTGCAAAACAGAAGCCAGAGTTTTCTTCAGTGCTGCTTTTTTTGTATAACTGTGTAAATAAACTGCCAAATTATCCAAGAGCTTCCCAACAGGAAGCCTATCTCTTGTACCCCTTTTTAAAAGACAGATTTACACCCACTTCTAGATAAACAGCAAAAAGAAAAGGACCCTTATCACACACAGAGATTATATCACAACTTGCCTGAAGCTACCTCACCAGTGCAGGATTTCTACTGGAAAACCTCATCAGCAGTTTAAGGTGGCGATCTAGGATATAACACTGCACTTCTTTACCTAGTACCTAACACTAATTTAAGTAGTAGTAATAATAATTATAATAATAATAATAATAATTTCATGTATTCTTTCCTTGAAAGCTACTCCTGTGTTTTACCAGGCTTATTCCTGTGTTATAAATAACTGTGTATTTTTGCTGTTCTGACTCTACTCTAGGCTTACCAAGAAACACCCTACTTCACTCCCAGGGAGCGTACCAAAATTAGAGGCCAGGCAGCACTTTCAGAACTCGTATCTAATATTTGTATCTCCAAAATTTAAATCTTGATTTAAGAACACTAAATCAGCTCATAATGTGCTGCCTACTGTTTTCACCTCTCCTTGCTTAACTCAATATTAGAGCAGCACTTTGCTCTCATTTCCCCACACAGTTCTTTGGCTATTTCCCCACACAATTCTTTTGCTATTTTAATTTGTATACTTACCCTTGTAAAGTGTCTTAAAACTGGCCTTAATAAAACCTTACTTTCCCCTCTTTTTATTCACAAAGTACATATCTACTTCAATAATGAATCAGGATTTATCAAGAAAATGAAAGGCTTTGTAAATACAAAATGTCTTTACTTCTTTGAATGCGTGAAACAGTCATAACGTGCCTGATGCTGCGTGCAAGGGATGATACTGTACCAAGGGGCCCAGCCACAGGCTCTGGAGATGGGAAGGCAGGACAAGCCCAGGTACCAGACAGAACAAGGGGCCTCATTTCATTTTTTACACCACCATTTGGTGTCTTCACTGTCTCTTGATTGGACCACAGTGCTAAATCTATTTTTATATGCATATGGTAGGCACTTTACGCCAACAGCATAGAAAAATGCTACCTTATCTTATCCAGTTACATGAAAATGGGTGCTAGAACAGCTAGCTAATGAGAGTAAAAAGAAATTTCTTTACACTTTCTTATTAAGCCTTCCTCAATCTCCGAAACCACCTGTGGCCTAACTAGGAAAAGAAGAAGAGGCTCCATCCTATGCACAGAGAGCACAGAGACTGAACCTGCAGGCGGAGGAAGAGCACATGTCAATCCAAGGCCAATTAGGACAAACATATAGCGTAGTTCAGTTTTCCATGTACTTTTAGATATAAACTCTGGTCTCAGTTTTTTATAGCAAGTCAGACATCTATATGCACAAAATAAATCATTGAAATGTAGAATGTCATGGCATACGTGATCTACCATCAGTTAGATCAGTGTATCCCAAAATGGGATTTGTCTTTGTGTTTGGGGTTTTTTGGTTCTCGTTGGGTTTTTTCTTTGAAAAGATGTTTCTTGAAAAACATCTGGTTTAAGATGTTTTCCTACCTTCAACATAGTATTCCTGACTCAGCTTCACTTCACAGTAATTTGGTACTGTTCTCATGGTCACATAGATGTGTTGTGCTACATTGACTTCAATGCAATTGAATTGTACCTGTACCTGTTTAAAACATTTATAAAATCAAGTTTGTGCGTGACTTCCAGAATACATTAAAACCACTGGTTATCAGAGTTAAGCAAGCAATATTCTTTGTTCAGATTTATTTATATTTACAAGAAGCATTAAGCAGTCTCAGATACTGTAACATTAAGAATTTAAAAGAAGCAGATACCACTAAAAGGATTTCAGAAAGTAACATTACTTCTACTGAAAGTCCCAGTTTGTAGGCAGTTTTCCACAAAGTCAATAAGAGAAGAAATTAAGGAAGATATAAAATATATTTTTTTCCAAAGGCTCATAGACACTGAAATGAAAAACAACCAAAAAAAGGAGTTTACCTTCTTTCCATTAAGCAACTTGCTTTTTTTCCTAGCAAATCTCACACTTGTGCACTGAGATTGCTGTGTGTCCAGTGAAAGAGAACATATTTCCAGCCCACGGATATTTTCTGAAATGAGTTTGGAATAGATTTAAAAAATATAATTTGACCATCTTTAAGAAAAACAAAAAATAAATTAAAATATACCATATTGTAAGCTTTCCTTCTAAGTGAAAGGCACGTGTATTTTTTCTCTGTTAAAAAAAGGGGCATTATATATAACACATACATGGGGGTAGGAGCAAGAATTTAATACTGATTGCTGTAAATCAAAGCTTCAATTATGCAAATTCTTACGCAAATTTAAAAAATCTATCCATTAACTCCGAGTGAAGCACACCAGGAAATATCTGAATGGTAATACACTAAGCACAGGAATGGCAGGGTGTTAGTAAAAATAGACTATGCCCAAAAAGTTTGAGTGCTTTCATTTTCTTTTAGAGAAGAATTGTAACTTCAGAAGCATAAACTGTTTCTCCTTCTGTCGGGGCAGTCACTCACGGCTCAGTTACCAGGGCAGACAGAATTAGTCTGTGTGTGCATGCACACATGTCAGAGCAAGAAAGGCAAGGGCAGCAGAATGCTTGGGGCACTGGTAGAGGACAAGTGAAGTGTATGATGTTGGAAGTAAAAATTCACGTGTCTTGAATTCATTATCTCAGCTCTTATTCCCTTGAGAAGGGCCACAGCTTTATCCTGGCTTGTAGCAAAATGGTTTCACAAAAAATATCTTTCTGATATAATTACATGAAAACAGCTTGGACACAAGTATTGCAACATGGAACAAAATTTGGCTGAGCAGCTATAAACAAAAACTAAACAGAAATTATTCAGTAGCAAATCTGCTTCCTACCATCCAGGCTTAAAGTTCCTTTAATGTTTAAATGAAGAGAGCATGGGCTTCCTTCGACACATTTCATCACTGTTGATATCTTCATGCTTTTAAGTACCATAGAAGATAAAGATGCAGGAGCATCATGGCAGAAGCTGCTAAAAATGCCACCTGCAAATGCAAACACAAAGACAGAGAAATCTCATTGTGCACAGGATATCTGGGGGAGAGAAAGCACCAAAGGTGAAGCTCCAGCTCTACTGAGATCATAGGAAGTCGCCATTGACTTCAGCAAAGCCAGTACTTTACCTAAGACTCTCATGACCAACATATCTAGTTGCAATGCAGGGTGGTTGGAAAGAACTACATTGCAGATGGGGTTTGATAATACATTTCCCAGCTTAGGGAAGTGTTAACCCACAAGAGGAAGGAATCACACTTCTAGATGTTAAGGCTAGCACAGCACACCTAGACTAGTAGTGTTTTTAAACAATCAGATCTGCTAGATCATGTCTAGACTAAGAGTTTATTTAAACTTTTTTTCAAAACTGTTACCTGTATATTGTGAGCACTCTCATAGGTAGTATTACAATTTTAGGATTGGCTGATGGTCTCAACTTCTGTTAAAATATTCCTTTCACACAAGAGGGCACCATTGCATTCCTAGTCATGGAAAAATCCCTCACACTTACAGGATTTCCTTCTGCTTTACACCAGAACAAGAGCAGAATAAATATTATCCAGGCCTTCTTCAAGACTGCCCTGCACAGAAATCTGTTATTTACTTACGAGTTTATGTTGGTACAGTGAATTTAATCCCCAATGTGTTCCTTGAGCTTCTCTACCTGACACACATTGTTCATAGTCCCAAAAACTAAGAGTTCAAGAAACTATCAGAGCAAATAACCAGGGAATTGGGTTTTTTCCCTTGGCTTTGTGATATAGCACAACTCATTTTAGCTGTAACTACATCACAGCAATTTCTTTGAAATATTTCTTATCTTTCTCACTTCAGTACACAGCATGAAAATTAAAAGACACACAAGTAAAACAAAGTATTTTACTGCACATTCTCCTCCCCCTGAAGAGAGGCTAGCAGAACAAAAAAACATTTTTTTAGTAGTCATACTGCTTAGCATACTCCTAGAAGGAGTTCAAACAGCACGGCAAAGAACATAGCATGAAACAGCAGTGCCATGATACTGTGCATGCCATAAAATACAGGATAACACTTCACTCGGACCATCAGGAAAGGGTGCATCCCTCAATGTCCAGCCAAGAACTGTTGTCAAGTGTGGATGCCCATTCACTCACATGGCAGACACATCCACAGTCCTCACAGAGGAAGGGTAGGATGTGGAGGAGGAGAAAGGACAAAGTTTATCCTTACTGACCCCTCCAACCCCTCCAATGAAGGAAAGTGCTCTAAATGTAAAGACTGGAAGTGTATTAACCTGCACAGGACCTCTTTCTATATTACAAGATCCTCACTTTCACAGTGTCCAGATGCAGCTGAAGCCCATTGTCAAGGATCAGATACTGATACATGCAGGACATGAAGATAGGCTGACATAACCTTGGCTTGAATCTGTCAGACATTAAGGTGCCCTCACACTTGGTATCAAGAGAGATAAGTCCTAGGTGATACATATCAAAAGTCAGAAAAGACAAATGCTTCACACCTGAATCTCCACTCCGTTATCCTGGGTTTGTGCCATTAAGCATCTTTTGGAGGCAACAGGATATGCTGATATGAACCAAATGGAAAAGAATGGAAAAACAAGGACACTTTACCTTAACTGACAGTAGAATCAACTCTTAATTATTCAAGGTAATATTGGCACCAAGAGAAGACAATTTGCATAAACCAACAAAAAAACATAGATCATTCAAAATATACAAATTAGGCTTTAAGAGCAGTGGAGTACATTGACTTTTGAAGAATTTGTAAACATGTTTCCACAGACACAAGGCAGCCTTAAGAAGTACAGTGCACAGCAGCCAGATGAGAAGGCTATATTCCATGTTCCAAGAATGGGTGGTGTAATGATCCTGAAGGTATCTCAGGATGGAAAGTTATTGTAGAACACCCAATCAATCCTCCCACAGTTAATTGGGTGGTTATTATATTGCAGAACTACCTGATAATTATTACTAATGACATGATAAGTGATGATTAGTTTTAGCTCTGTCTCATTGCTCAAAAATATATTTTCTTGTTGTATGACATGCAGTTGTGGATACCAAATGGTGTCCAGGAGCAACCGTTTCTGCTTAGTTCCTTGGTTGCTGATGTAAATTTCTTGATCCAGGCCTATAATCCTGCCCATTCCCGTGCCCGTGTAAAAATAATTTAAGGGAAGAGCAATGTATAGATATATATACACCTTGTAAAAGCTGACAGTTCTTTACAAAGTATTTTGTTTGGGTGAATTGACCACATTATTTGACCTTACATATTTTTTGGAGAGACTGTCATGACTTAATTGAATTCAGTCCTTAGTTATGGTATGGTATTATATATTATATATATTATATATATATGGTAGTATATATTATACCTGCCTGAGGTATGGTATTATCAGATGTCATAGGCTTGGAACTATCTTAGAAGAATCCTAAGTCATACCTAGGTGCGTTACGGACATTTATGAGGTCTGTCTATAGACAAAATATAAAACCAGCAATCCAAAGTACATGAAAAGGACATGAACCTATTTCCAAAAGTTTAATTATTAAATAGGTTGTCAAGATCTTTATCTGCTATCTAGCATTTCCAAGTCAATATAAAGAAACACATTTTCCAGGACATTACCTATCAACTACATGGTAATTATATGAAGTGGTAGTTGTAAATCATCATTTTTCTCTGGCATATTCAGCTATGAAAACATGTCATTGTATAGGTCACCAGAAATATCTCACAGCTTTAAGTTGTATAGAAGATCAGCTCAGCATCAGGCAGATGCACAAACACAGTTTTAAGGACTACTGTCTGTCCGTAAGCAGGGACACTCTCCTCCTTGGTCATAGTTTCTACTTTCAGACTGGGAACAAGTAATACACTGGATAAAATGAAATGACTCTTCCACTTTGGATTTTTTCCATTAATTTTATCATACATTTTGAGAATTGCAGAAGATGCTGCAAAACTCATTAATAATAATTTAAATAGATCGTATCATGCATGAGGATCTTAGTTTTGGATTATAATAAATACATGATACCAGGAAGAGCTGACAGAAAATAATTTTCATTCTATAAATCATCATGGTATGAGACTCATTTCTGACTAATTCTTCAGTAAACTCTTACCTTATCATCTTTTAATCCCCCCTTAGATAGTTTCCTCTGGAATACACACCTCTTTCCTGTTCTCATGAGTAGTTTGATCTACACCCCAGAAGACATAAAGATACATCTTGCTACACAAACCATCTGCTGAGTAAATCTTGCCTAAATTTTATGTTTATGAATTATAACTGTAATTAGCCCTACATGAGAGAAGGGATTGTTGCTGCAATAAAAGATTCCTTAATTATGGGCACATATAAGCCCAGGCATAAAGAAACCAAGGCTTATTATTCAGCATGTAGACACTTCCCTTGTACTTTTGCCATCAGATCAACCACAGCAGATTTTTTTTTTATCTGATGATGCAGCAATCAACCCAGAACTGTCATGACAGCAAAACACACCTTATGTACACTTGGATGATGGAAGCCAGAGCTGAGCAATGAATACGCAATACAAATGATTAGATGGGTAATTTGAAGCCTCAGGCAAGCAGATGAAATTGGAGAATGGCAAAAAAAAAGTTGCAGAAAAAACGCATCCAGGCCAACACCCAATAGAAAATCCTAACTCTTTTTTTGTCTGATATTTCTTCCCTGCAAGAATTGTAAGAATCTGAACTACTTAGGATACTGACAGTGATAAATCTGTGAGCATATCTAAAGCAAACTAAAATTGCTCCACTGGAGCATCATTCCATAAGTATAAATTACAGTAGCATTTCAAACCTATTTGCATATGATTTACCACAGTATCTGCTGCATCTGTGCATTAGGATGATTCAACAAAATTCATAAACAAACTAGATATGCTTTCCTAAGATAACAACATGGTGCACTTCAGTTAATAAATACCAAAATGCCCTGCTTAAAAGTACTTACACCAATTACGAAATTGATTAAATTTCAGACTGACAGCCTCTCTTTCACAATAGATTTCAATGCACAGTCAATTAGAAGGCTTTCACAGTTGTATGTTCAGAAAATATTTCAGACTTTCAAGGCTATTGGACAACATGGTGATGTACTGTGCCAATTACATTTTTTGAGAATGTAAGGCTATTTTTAAGTCATTGATATATCGTTATCAATGTCTGGATATATTACAGTGAATTTCAAATACCATGGTAGCCCTTACATACTACTAATAGTCTAGAAGGGCGGGAGGGAAGAAGGCAGAGTCAAAGCTATGTTTCCAAATACTATTGAGCTGATAGCTGCAAATTCTAGGAAATAAAGTCATCTTTTTGTGGCAGCTAAAAGCAATGGCTACTGCAAAGGTGTTCTATTATACAGTTAAGGTCTTTTAAGGTGATTTTACCTCAAATAATAAATAACAAAAATAATTACTATAGAAAATAATAACCAATGCAAGTGAGCTCGTCAGAAATGTCAAGATCGGAGGCAGCTTGGGTTGCAGTGATCATGCTCTGGTAGAGCTCACGCTCCAGAGGGAAATGGGAAGAATGAAGACTATAGTCAGGACCCTGAATTTTAGAAAAGCAAACTTCCAGCTCCTCAAGGAGATAGTCGGAAGGACTCCCTGGGAAATGGTCCTCAGGGACAGGGGAACAGAACAGAGCTGGAAGATCTTTAAGGATGTGATCCACAGAGCGCAAGAGCTCTCGATCCCTAGGTGTAAGAAATCAGGCAAAGAAGGGAAGAGACCATCATGGCTGAGACAGGAGATGCTGGTCAAACTAAGGAGGAAGAGGGAACTGCACAGGCAGTGGAAGCAGGGACAGGCATCCTGGGAAGAGTATAGGGATGTGGTCCGGTTGTGTAGGAATGGGGTCAGGAAAGCCAAGGCTCAGCTGGAGCTAAACTTGGCTAGGGATGCAAAGAATAACAAGAAGGGTTTCTACAGGTATATCAGCTGGAAAAGGATGGTTAAAGAAAGCGTACTCCTGCTGATGAGCGAGACTGGCAAGCTGGTAACAGCAGATGAGGAGAAGGCTGAGGTACTCAACTTTTTTGCCTCAGTCTTCACTGGGAACCTCTCTCCCCACCCCACCCGAGTTGATGAATGGCATGAGGGGGGTCGGGAGGGCAAAACCCTTCCTGCTGTAGGAGAAGATCAGGTTCGTGACCACCTGAGGAACCTGAACGCACATAAGTCCATGAGACCCGATGAGATGCATCCCAGAGTCCTGAGGGAATTGGCCGATGTAGTCGCCAAGCCACTCTCCATAACATTTGAAAAGTCATGGCAGTCAGGTGAAGTCCCTGGTGACTGGAAAAAGGGAAACATTGTGCCCATTTTCAAAAAGGGTAGAAAGGAAGACCCTGGGAACTACCGACCTGTCAGCCTCACCTCTGTGCCTGGGAAGATCATGGAACAGATCCTCCTAGAAGCTATGCTAAAGCACATGGAGGCCAGGGAGATAATTCGAGATAGCCAGCATGGCTTCACCAAGGGCAAGTCCTGCCTGACGAACCTAGTGGCTTTCTATGATGGTGTGACAGCATCAGTGGACAAGGGAAAACCAATGGACGTCATCTATCTGGACTTCTGCAAAGCCTTTGACATGGTCCCCCACAACATCCTTCTCTCTAAATTGGAGAGCTATGGATTTGATGGGTGGACTGTTCGGTGGATAAGGAACTGGCTGGATGGTCGCATCCAGAGGGTAGTGGTCAATGGCTCGATATCCGGATGGAGACTGGTGACGAGTGGTGTCCCTCAGGGGTCCGTACTGGGACCGGTGCTGTTCAATATATTCATCAATGACTTAGACAGTGAGATCGAATGCACCCTCAGCAAGTCTGCAGATGACACCAAGCTGAGTGGTGCGGTTGACACACCAGAAGGACGGGATGTCATCCAGAGAGACCTGGACAGGCTGGAGAGGTGGGCCTGTGTGAACCTCATGAGGTTCAACAAGGCCAAGTGCAAGGTCATGCACCTGGGTCGGGGTAACCCCCAGTATCAATACAGGCTGGGGGAAGAAAGGATCAAGAGCAGCCCTGCCGAGAGGGACTTGGGAGTGCTGGTGGATGAAAAGCTGGACATGAGCCGGCAAGGTGCGATGGCAGCCCAGAAGGCCAACTGTACCCTGGGCTGCATCAGGAAAAGCATGGCCAGCAGGTTGAGGGAGGTGATTCTGCCCCTCTACTCTGCTCTGGTGAGACCTCACCTAGAGTACTGCGTCCAGCTCTGGAGCCCTCAGCACAAGAAGGACATGGAACTGTTGGAGCGGGTCCAGAGGAGGGCTACTAAAATGATCCGAGGGCTGGAGCACCTCTCCTATGAGGACAGGCTGAGGGAGTTGGGCTTGTTCAGTCTGGAGAAGAGAAGGCTGCGGGGAGACCTGATTACGGCCTTTCAGTACCTAAAGGGGGCCTATAGGAAAGATGGGGATAATCTTTTTAGTAGGGCCAGCTGTGTCAGGACAAGGGGTAATGGTTTTAAACTAAAACAGGGTAGGTTTAGACTGGATATAAGGAGGAAATTCTTTACAACGAGGGTGGTGAAACACTGGAACGGGTTGCCCAGAGAGGTGGTGGAAGCCCCATCCCTGGAAACATTCAAGGTCAGGTTGGATGGGGCTCTGAGCAACCTGATCTAGTTAGTGGTGTCCCTGCTCACTGCAGGGGGGTTGGACTAGATGACCTCTAGGGGTCCCTTCCAACCTAAAACATTCTATGATTCTATGATAAAAGGAAGTATCAAAATGAGTATACACCCACTGTTGCAAAAGTGAATTAGGACAAAGACTAAAAAACTGTTTTTTCATCACCCCTATAAGGCTGAGTCATCCTATATGTTACTTGTATTAAAGATAGCTGATAAGTCATTTTCAGGCAGCACTGAAAACCTACAACCATCTCTGCTTCATGTACATCATCTAGAAAGATAAGGATCTCTAGTTTACAAACTCTCCAGTGCCTGAAGTCTATACCTAGCAAAGAGCTAACCATCTAGTTTAAGCTTATGTGCATCATCTGAGCACCTCTGGCAGTCAACAGAGAGGGAGAACCCCTCTCACCTCCCTCCCAGCACATAAATCACCTTGTCCTAAGATGGGTGGAATGAATCACCAGCTCGTGGTACCTGTAGTGAGTCTCCACTATCTAGATCTGCATTTCTGTAATACCCAGCCCAGATTTTAACTCATAACCAATAGTATTGCAGGCGTCCTTCCCTTTGAGACCAGGCTTGAAGGGTTTGGTTTCCTCAGCCTGTGCTGCCCAAGGGCACGAAGGCATGCTTCAGCTAGGCAAAGGACAACACCCCTGTTTCTTCTCCTACCTTCCATGTAGTTTGTGTAACTAGCATCTCAGCTGCCTAATCCTAAAAAGATTGATTCACAATCCTTGAACCAGACACCGATGGTTCACTTTGCTCACCAGCAGAAGACTAGAGACTTTTTCAGGTGGGACTTCTAACTGCATCCCTTCTGCAGGCGTCTTCTTTCTCTCCGCCTCAACACTTGTCCCATAAATGCCATGCTTTCAGAGTAAGATTCATGACAGCTGATGTTCAGTTCACACATCCCCCACCACAGCATCAGCATCTCACATGCTTGCGGCTCAGCATCGCAGCATCTCTGCAAGTCTGCGGACTCTCTGCCACAGGGATCCAGGACAGGCACCGTGGAGGCAAGCATCGCTCAGAGCTTGGGCCTCCAGCTGTGGGACGGTCCTCTCAGAGGGGACTGCCTGCAAGGCAGCTGCCTCCTGCTTCCCTGCCAAGTGACTGTGTGCATTGGAGGAGTGATTGATGGAGGCTTCAGGGTTCAGGTGATTCAAGAGCCTGTATTATTACTGTAGGCAATAATAGTAAGCAGAAGCAATAAAAACATGTGAAATGACTAAGCAAATTCTCCCAATGACCATCTACAGTAAGGAAAATTACAAAGCAACAATGCACAGTCATTATTAACCTATTCTTTATCAAAGCCTACTAAGTTCCGTCTTGTACAAGGAAGCTGGTGGTAGATACCCTGTCGTGACAGTGATCTGATATCACCAGGAAAGTGGATTTATTATCTGCGATAAGCTATCTTTTTCTTTCAAAAACAAATGTAGTAAAAATGTGAATGATGGATACTCACTGGAAGGTTTGCTTTTACAATGTATCCCCTGCAAACAGAAACAAAAATATTATAAAAGCTGAGGTAACAATAAAAATAAATATTGCTTAATCATTTTACACAAATATAAACAAACCTTAAACAGGTTAACATATTCACAGTTCACAACAGAAATAATTTGCGAGATAAAAAAGATTTTCGAATACAGTGAAAATGCACATCACTACTGCATATGACAGCCTGATATGTATGGGGACACAAGATCAGCCTTATCCTTATTTTCATGTGTTTCTACTAATTGTTATAACAAGTATAACAGTTCCATCAAATACAGGCATCATTTTAACAGGTACTGCCATTCACACTGACCAATAGTTTATTTATTGTTTTGTCAGACTTTACAATGGATTGCTTCATACCAGGGCAAATAAACCAAGTGATTTTTAATGGAAGATATCTAGAACAGTATTGAAAATGGGTATGATTTTTGGAAGATCACACTAGGCCAATGGAAGGAAGTATTACAGTAATTGCAAATGAAGTTTAGAAATAAGACTTGCCTTTTTATTTCTGAGAACTGTCTGGCTCAGAATCCTGAAAATGAAATTACTCAGGCACAGTACTTACCGTGGTCAAGTGGGAAGTGTTTCTGTAAGAGGGAAAGTGAACCTGACACTGAGATTTTAACAAGTTCCCAGCTATCTTTCAGACAGACTACCTCCATTTTCCCAGTAAAATAAACACTTAACCACACACTAAAATTCTGTGGAGTATAAAAATAAAAAAACCTATTTTCATTTCTATGCATGACATTCTAAAGAAAGGCTATTACTTAGCCAGCAAATACTGTTGTCTGCTGTTCTGGCATTCAGGTTTTAACATAGTACTTATACCAGTATTCCTTTGTATTCAGCATATATGCTTCCCTCTGCTTTCCTTCAAAATCAGTGTCTCATTCACAGAGACACTTCTGTCACACCCACAAAAGGAGGAGGCATCACCTCGTCTCCGCTGCTCTCAAACAGACCAGCAGCTCTCAGTCCTTTTAAAACATTTTAGGACCTTGTCAATAAGCCAAGAGTTTGTGAGGTTTAGAGCCAGCAGAAGTCTCTCAGACACTTGGAAGTTCACAGATTGTAGACAAACACAGAAACTGCAGCCTGGGTAGGCATTAGCACATCCTAAAATAGCTATAGTGCTTGGTCTTCCATGAGGCTTTTGTCCCCAGGTAATTCAGTCCTCCTCATAAACACAGCTGTAGAGCAAAATCAAATTATTGCTGCAGGTGAGAAATGACAGCAAGTTAGCTACCCCGGGGCAGCTGCCTAGAGTATCTGAGAAGTCTGTCCTTCATCGCTGCTTTTAAGGTTTTAGCTAGATAAGTTTGTTCTTAAAGAAGGCCTTTAGAAAGCTAGCGACCAGTATCTAACCCATATTAGTTCTCATTCCTTTGTCCTTTTGGCATTTTAATAATCACTTCTGGAGGTAAGTTTTCATCTTTTACAATTGGGAGTTTGTCACTATGACTCATAAAAGTGCAGATGCATAACAGCTGGTATTTTAAACCAATTTTTATAACAAGACAGAGGTGGTCATATACTTTCACAGACAGATTATCAAAATTACTTGTGACACTGTTAAAGATATTACTTTGGCTGCTTCTAGACAATACTACATCAACACTCAAAGAAGTAGGGCTTGTTGTGATAGGACAAGGGGTAATGGTTTTAATCTGAAACAGGGTAGGTTTAGACTGGATGTAAGGAAGAAATTCTTTACAATGAGGGTGGTGAAACACTGGAACGGGTTGCCCAGAGAGGCAGTGGAGGCCCCATTCCTGGAAACATTCAACAACATCCAGGTTGGACGGGGCTCTGAGCAACCTGATCTAGTTGGCGGTGTCCCTGCTCACTGCAGGGGAGATGGACTAGATGACCTCTAAAGGTCCCTTCCAACACAAACAATTCTATGATTCTATAAGGAAATCAAGTTTCTTTACATAACTGTTCTAAAACTGGGGTACTTTTATTTCAATGGTTTCATATATTCCTCAAATCCCCCTGAAGAATTAAAAAATGGAACTGATGCGACCTCATTTCTGCTGTAACATGTTCATAGAAACACTTGTAATTTATGAATTATTTTCTCCCCTCTAAAAAAGCTTCATTGGTACTTCACTGATTCTCCCAATGCACATTCCAGCAATAGAAAGAAGACTATAGCTTTCTGCCCAATTCAGAGCAACACTAAACCAACAAAAGCGGAACATGCCAGCTCATATAAAACTACTGGAATTTTAACTGCTGTTTCAAAGCCCTAATTTTTAATTATTTCTAATTAAACCCTGCAGGGGTATGCAGAAGGACAATTTGAATTCACTCTCTTTACTTGAGGTTCTCCATAGCCTTAGGGAGTGGAACAGACAAATATACAAAATGACTGCAAAAAATCAAGTGAGTAAGTTGGGGAACTAGCTTTGTTGGTGAGAAAACCTAACTGTTGGATCAACTAATTGCTGAGCCACTGCTTACTGGAAGAAATTAATCTCTCATGAGGTTGATAATTTAGCAAATTACTTCCGTATTTTTAATTTCCCCTTTTGCAGCCAGACTATTAAAAATATTTTGTTTAGGTGGCTTGAGAGAGTTCGCAATTGCCAGTCAAAATTTCTTACAACATCATCTTTAAACTAACTTCTCTAACTGTCCTTTCTGGTTTCAATCATGGTGCAAAAACACATTAGAGAAAAAAATCAAGACTCCATTGAAGTAAACAATAAAAATCTCATAAAATTCAGAATATTCAGCCTTTTACTTAAAGAAAGCCAGTGCTTTGCTGTTATAACACCTGAAAAATACCAATTTTATGTAAATAAATCATCTTAAGTTAAAAACATGGAAAAAAAAGCCACCCACTTCTATGGGGCCATAGGATTATGCAGAAATCCTCCTATATCTTCTAGTCTATCCTAATTAATTATTGTTTTTCACTGTCACTTTCCAGTACCATCTTGCATTTATTTTCTCATCTTCTCCGTGGGAAAAAAGAAACATAGCCATCAGTGATTTTTGTTCTGGTAGGGAGATGTTTTGTCATTCTTAGGCACTTGGTTTTGTTCTGGGTGAGTTGTTGGGAAGGTTTACATAAATAATCAAACATTTGCACAAACACTTGCCAGTTACAGTAAGCATCTGGTCACAGCTCAATTCCTTTTTTTAAATAAGTGTTTCTTTTTATTGTACAACACCAAGAGGGGGTGAGGGTGGTATTTTCTTTTATAATCATTTTGCAAAATAGTCAAAGGAGACCATTTGTCTCAAAGAAGAACTCAAATAAATTAACCAAGTTCCTCTCCCACTTTCTATATCTTTTGTTTTCAGGAATTTTCAGTCATGAATGCAATAGGAAAACATAACACACTAAAAACAGAATGGAAATTTTCTTCTTTCACAAATGCCGTGGGTGTTTGTTATGCAAAAATAAGATCCTGAACATGATAGCACATTTTACTCCTATACAGAGAGCATCTTTGATTCATATTTGCTTTGGCAAAGAGCCTAAGCAAAATATACTTACACAATGCACAAATAGTTAGGGATTTTCCTATTTCTCTAGGGTTTTCCCCACTTGTGGTATTACTCAACTGTAGCTAGAGGTTATCTGAACAGACAGCACCAACGTGCCACATTCTGAATAGAAGGTGTGGTGCCAACTTTTTAGCTAGCACAGCAACTTCTCCTCAGTTGAAGCCAACTGTAATATCACAATGTTTTGTTTAAAGACTGTAGAGAAGAAAGTGAGATCAGCAGAGGAAGACATGGATTTGAGGACACAGAGAGGATTTTTATGAATTGAAATTGCCAAGGAAAAGAAACGAAGATTAGACCTGCTTCCCATTTCCTCTCATATCTTCAGGCACTGAATCAAGCAGAGAATTGTGGAAATTCTTCCCTGAATGTTCTGTCATGCAGGAAAGAGTCTGAGACAAATTTGGTTTCACAGTCTACCTGTTAACTCTGTTGTACCTCGTTCATAGAAGAGCTGGTGGCAGCTCTTCCACAACTCTGCACAGAACAGTGATAGGCCTGAAAATCCGTGTGCTGGTTTTGGCTGGGGTAGAGCTAGTAGTAGCTAGTATGGGGCTATGTTTTGGATTTGTGCTGGAAACAGTGTTGATAACCCAGAGATGTTTTAGTTACTGCTGAGCAGGGCTTACACAGAGTCAAGGCCTTTTCTGCTCCTCACCCCACCCCACCCCACCAGTGAGCAGGCTAGGGGTCCACAAGGAGTTGGGAGGGGGCACAGCTGGGACAGCTGGCCCAACTGACCAAAGGGATATTCCATACCATATGACGTCATGCTCAGTATATAAGCTGGGGGAAGAAGAAGGAAGAGGGGGATATTCAGAGCAATGGCATTTGTCTTCCCAAGGAACTGTTATGTGATGGAGCCCTGCTTTCCTGGAGATGGCTGAACACCTGCCTGCCAGTGGGAAGGAGTGAATGAATTCCTTGCTTTGCTTTGCCTGTGTGTGCAGCTTTTGCTTTACCTATTAAACTGTCTTTATCTCAACCCACAATTTTTCTCATTTTTACTTTTCCAGTCCTCTCCCCCATCCCACTGTGGTGGGGAGGGTGAGTGAGCAGCTGGGTGGTGCTTAGTTGCCAGCTGGGAGTAAACCATGACGATGCCTTAAAATGTAGTCTTAATTGGGACCAGGTTGTCAGACACTTAACATTCATTCTCATTCATTAAGGTGCCTACATTAAAGTCAGGTTTTCTGCCTTTTGAGAGATGCTCAGTGGCAGAGCTATTACCTCCATTCCTACTTCAGGTTCAGCTGACAGGGAGCACAGAGAAAAAAGAACGTGGCCATATTCTGATGTTTCCCTCCATTCCATAAATTTCTGTTCTTTGACCACCATTAGAAGTAAGCATGGGACTGTAACGTATCCTTACAACACAGGGAAAGTGTGGTCTTGCAATAACTGATGCTCAAATTGTAGCCAAAAGGCTGATAAAGATGATGAATTTAATCATGTTGGTTTTGATTTCCAATCGAGAGGGGATGCTCTGCACAAATCCATCTCATTCTGCACACAATTAGAAAGGATCTCCCAGATCACTGGGTCTAGTCCCCTGATAACCACAGGTACCACATCATCTAATCCCTTTCAAAAACTGGTGAAGTTTCATTTTTAAATCAGTCAGGCTTTCATGTCAAGGCTATTCCAGAAGCCCTGTTCTCTGCCAGCACCAAATCTTATAATTTCTAATGTAAACACAATAATGGCTAGCTTGTGTTCACTTCTGATTGTGCCCGTTATCTTTTCACTTAAATAGATGCTTTCCACCCTGGAATATACTTTTCATTTATCTACAACCAGTAATATACTTTTTCTCAGCTTTTTTGTGAGACCATAAAAGCCAAGCTCTTTTATTCCTCTCTATTAAAACTGGCTTTCCTTCTCACCATCAACCTTCTCAGCAGCTATTTCTACTTTAATGCTTCTGTACAAATGGAGTGACCAGAACCACGCACAGTTCTGAAGACAGTTTCCCACTAGGGTTTATTTAGTGCTTTGTAAAGTGGTAAAATTATCTGTCTCAGTTGGGACCAACACAACCATGTCACATCAGTTGTGATCCCCCAATACAGAGAGGGAGCTACTTACCCCTTTCTATGTGAGCAGTCCAGCAGCAGCCTTCTTTTCTCCATCAATTAATGGAGGGAAAAGCCTACAGAGGCTGGGCCATTAAGACTCCTACATGATTTCTCATGGCCTCTAGTGAAAAACCTGACAATACTAATGTGATCCCAGCCACCTCCATAAAGAAAAAGGTCTTTGAGCGGTAGACAGACACAGATAAAGTGATACGGATGCATAGAGTTTAAGAACTTCAGATGAAAACAGAGAGGATTCAGAGCTGTATCGTAAGCTCCTCAGACTAACAAATTACTGTAATTTCTTTCATAGAGACATTCAGCCCCAGAAACTATCTAGGAAGAACTTCACAAATGGAAGCAACTGAGTATGCTTTAGCTTTATTCAGTGCTATTTTCACAGGCAAAGGAGTTAATGGCTTTGCACTTTACATGTCCTTGATGTTGGTGGGGATTGGAACCTCACAGGACCTTTCTTATTCTATTCTTATAAAGGCCACAGCTGTATTTAACTTATCAAATGTAAAGAAACAGAATGCTTTACAGTAAGAGAAAACACAGGGATAACATCACGATTCCCGTTCCACTGAAAGAAGTCTTAACTATATCATGGTCAAGTATTTGTACAAAAAAGTATGTTATTGGAAACGGGTGAAAAGGAAGAATAATAGGCCTACAGAACACACTTGGCAATTGAATGAAATTGTGGTTATATTTACTGAGAGCCAGAGGAATTATAGTGATTAATGCACATAATATGAAAATTTAGACCTGCTAAAAATTCATAGTTAGTACTGCTGACACGGTGTCCCCAAAAGACCTTTTCTCAAAAGGAGCATGTGTATTTGTTTTGACGTCATGCACAATTACTTCCATTGCCAAGGTAAAACTACCGTACTGATGATCCTTTTTAATTTTTGGCAAACCACAAGGTTGTTCTTCAACTTTTACTGACAATGTGGTGATCAGATACGTGTGAACAATGTTCAATGGGATCAGCTAAGCAATCACAGAAGGAAACATTTGGACTGTTACCCATGCAGAAAAGAAATAGGCACCTGAACTTACAGCAAAGCATTATTTTGGACTACTTTAAACTACAGCTTCTACAAGAGCACCTGGATGTTGCTGGACTTTTCTACAGAATGCTCAAACCAAAACATCTGAGTCATGCCTACGCATTATCCAGCTCTGAGTCTCTCTGCATGTGTTTCAAGCTGAACAAAAACCACCCCATCACATTGGTGCAGTGCTGAACCTGAGAGGGTAAGTACCACTGAGAAGTGGGATATTAAGCTCAGCACAGCGCTAACGAGGTCACACACTTTTTGGATGAGAGCTGGCTGGTGTCCAACACAGGAAGGTAACATCCGCCTGTGTTAATGGCATGTAGATGTGCTCTCAACTGAAGAGTGAACTGACAAGGAACAGACAGGGAAGAGATTATTTGGTTTAGTGAAGATTACTGGACAATCTTCAGTAAGGCTTCACAGTGGTCTAAAGCATAGACTTTTACCAATTTTTGTTTTCTGCACCATTTGCCATTTCACATGTCCATGCAAACACACAGACCCTGTCCTCCACAACCTGCTGTTTGCCACAAGGCCAGCACTCCCATTACAGTCCAGCAGTAACGCAGGGGCCCGTGGCTGACACAAGACCCTCAGGCCCCTGAGATTTTCACCCTTCTGTTTACCTGCTACTACTCAGGTATAACAGAGATTTCTGCATTCAAGTCAGTACGTATTTCCTCCTGCACAGTATCAATGCAGAGGAATCCCATTCCTATATTTTAACTGGACTGTCCCATATTTTAGCTGGATTGCATGTGTCAGGTAATGTCTTCTGACCATAACTGTGGCTGCGTCCCTTTCACAGAGCAGAACAAGTGAAAGAGTTGGCGGCACAGTAATTATATTTCTGGGAACTCTTTGCAGTGACACGCATTTATCCTTTAAGTGAATGGCCAGTCAAAACAATGTTGGTTTGAGTTCTCACAACTGGGAAGAATATCCCCCCCTTGTATTTTACATGAATTGTATGTAAAAATAATGCTGTGATACAAAAAGGACCTACATAGAAACCACTTGCTTTTAAATTTATTGGACCAGAGGGAGCTATAACAGTCTGAAATAAAAGCTGCCTGTTCTATTGTATGCTTCAACTCCAGGACTAGAAGCAGAATTTGCTTGAAGCAACAGTATGTTCTAGCTTCTTTTTTGTAGAAATAAAACCCAAAAAAAATAAAAAAAAAAGTTAATTTTTTCCAAAATATTAATACAAGTTGTTAACAAAACAGAATTGCATACAATGGACAAAGTAAAATTAAAATGCACTTTGGATGCCATACCCTCAGCTGGTATAAATCAGCACCATCCCATACACAGAGTGTCAAAAATTTCAGACCATTCAGCTATTTGAAAGGACAAGTAATGTACCAAATCAGCACTTCTAGTCGTAACAATGAGACAGGGACATTCTAACATAGCATTAATGGTTATTTCAATGAATGACTGGAGATCTTATCCAGAGGATGATAAAATGGAATCAAAGAAATTGAAGGTGTAAGGGGTCTCCAAGTTCAGCCTCCTGCTAGAAGCGGTACTGTCACCAACACAAGATCAAGTCAGCCATTACCTTAGCCATTTCTTGGAAAACTGGAGGACATAGATTCCACAAGCTCTCCAGACAACCATGGATATCACATGCTTTGAGGTTAGGATGGTATAATGATTTCTGTAGCACGGAATAGGCTACAAGAAAAACTTAGTCAAGATCCCTCAGCAGCACTGACAGCATTGAGACTCGCAGCCTCAGAGGTGACTGAAACCAGTGAGCAGTGAGATTGCCACAGAAAAGGAAAAAGAAAAAAAGAAAAAAAAAAAGGCAAGAATTGAAGTGAAGATTATGAGAAGAGACCATCCGGGATAGAATTGCTCCTCCTCCTGCTGCTGGAGGCAGTGGTTATTTCTTTTGGAAATGCTTATTTTTCTTTTGGCCTGAAGATCTTTTTTTATTCCAGTTGATGTCTTCTCATACATCCTAACGCTATTGCTCAGCAAAAGAGGGAACATATTGCAGGCCTGGCTTTCCAGTGCTCTGGCATACACAGTGAAGCCCTCACCGTTTTGCTTTAGGCAACTACTCATTTTGTTTATGTTTAGAATCAGTTCCAGCAGAACAGTGCTCTGCTGTACACTGACCTTTATAAATGATAAATGCCATCCTGCTCACATTCACAAATCGTGGAAGACTATGGTTAAGTGAAATGCTTTCCACTGATTTGAATGAACCTTGAATCAACTCCAAGTGGGGAAAAAATTTTTGCCTATTGTGGCGGGTTGACCCTGGCTGGACTCCAGGTGCCCACCAAAGCTGCTCCCTCACTCTCCCTCTTCAGCTGGACAGGGGAGAGAAAATATAATTAAAGACTTGTGAGTCGAGATAAGGACAGGGAGAGACCACTCACCATTTACCGTCACAGGCAAAACTGGCTCAACTTGGTTAAAATTAATTAAATTTATTACCAATCAAAATCAGAGTAGGATAATGAGAAAATAAAAACTAAATCTTAAAACACCTTCCCCCCACCCCTCCCTTCTTCCCAGGCTTAACTTCACTCCCAAATTCTCTACTTACTCTCCCCCAAGGGGTGCAGGGGGACAGGGAATGGGTGTTGGGGTCAGTTCATCCCATGCTGTCTCTGCTGCTCCTTCCTCCCCAGGGGAGGGCTCCTCACACTCTGCCCCTGCTCCAGCCTGGGGGCCCTCCCACAGCAGACAGTCCTCCACGAACTGCTCCAACATGAGTCCTTCCCACGGGCTGCAGTTCTTCACAAACTGCTCCAGTGTGGGTCCATCATTTTCACAGGATGCAGTCCTTCAGGAACAGACGGCTCCAGCATGGGTCCCCCCAGGGTCACCAGCCCTGCCAGCAAACCTGCTCCAGCCTGGGCTCCTCTCTGCATGGGGCCACAGGCCCTGCCAGGAGCCTGCTCCAGCCTGGGCTTCCCACGGGGTCACAGCCTCCTTCAGGCACCCCCCTGCCCTGGCATGGGGTCCTCCCCAGGCTGCAGGTGGGGATCTGCTCCCCCGTGGGCCTCCCTGGGCTGCAGGGGCACAGCCTGCCCCACCATGGGCTGCCCCAGGGGCTGAGGGGAATCTCTGCTCCAGCGCCTGGGGCCCCTCCTGCCCTCCTGCTGCACCGGCCTGGGGGGCTGCAGGGCTGCTCCTCTCACATCCTCTCACTCCTCTCTCCTGGCTGCAGCTGTGCAGGGTTTTTTTTCCCCTTCTTAAATACTTTATCACGGAGATGCTACCACCGTTGCTGATGGTCTCGGCCTCGGCCAGCAGCGTGTCTGTCTTGGCTTTGGCTGACATGGGCTCTATCAGACACAGGGGAAGCTTCTGGCAGCTTCCCACAGAAGCCATCCCTGTAGCCCCCCGCTACCAAAACCCTGCCACGCAAACCCAATACACCTACACAAACTTCAGCTTTGCCCATAAGAAAAGGGTCACATAATTTCCAAGTAAGGCAATTTCTCTGTGAGAATTTTGCATTACTACTGGCAGTGAAATGAAGCCAAAGTTTGCAGTCATTTGCGAAATAAGATTAAGTCAGCCAAATCTAAAGGAGGGTTTAGGTACCTGAAACATGATTGAAACAAACTGTGGTAATCATCTCAGCCAAACACCATGATCCATAAAACCCTATTAATTGCCACCTAACACTAGGGACACCTAAGATTATTAGGCACCTCCCTTTTGGATCTGAAGGCTACCTGGATGTATGTAGTTTGGTGTTTAGTTCATGACCAGAACGAAGCTGGGATGACATCTAGCTCATGCCACAGCTCTTTGGGATAGCATACACCCACCTGTGAGACACTCACATCTCCCAGCATAGCAGCTGGATGGAGGAGATTTAATAGTAATGGAAGCCAAACTAACAAAGCTCGAGCCCAGCTTCTTTCAAACTGGAAATATTAGAAGAGGAAAGCAGAAAATGGGCATGTTCCAGCTTTTATACTGTAGCTTTCAAGTCCTTATGTCAAGGGACAGCCAGGTTCAGCATCCTCCTTAACCTGAAGCAGTTCTAGCCCTAAGCTGTCTGCCTGACAGGCTGCCCAGTAAATGAGAGGGTTTCCCAGGCCTCCTGTCAAAGCACTGATGCTGTATAGAGAGGAAGTGAAAGAACAATGGTCTGAGAGAAGGACAGGCAAGATACAGCATAATTTTTAAAGCTGAGTGCTTTCAACATTCAAATTGGAGATCTGTTTCCTATTTCAAAGGCCTCTTACATTTTATTCTAAGCAGTCATCAGAAAAAAAAAAACAAACAACACAACAGAAACTTTGGAAGAGTGGCTCACCACAGCTACTCTGAAGAGAGAACATCAAACTCTGGCTCATAACTCAGGTGTCTGGGCTCTAGAGAGTGGATTTGAGACTAACCTGGTGCTTAACCTTACCCCTTGCCTAACTTGAGGCAGCACCGTGCTGAGCATGCATGTTTCTCATACTCCCCTGACAAGTCACTAATGCTTTCTCATGATCTCCATTTAATCTGTATTTACTAACCTGGAACCGTAGGAAAGGAGTGGGGTCATAGAATGGGTGAATGTCGCACAGATACTGTCCTGAAATGGGGGCAGAGGGGTGTAAAAACAAAAATGAACTTGCTAATCCCAACCCTGCCAGTGTGGATCACAAAGTCATACTAAAATCTAGAACAACGAAGCACACTTGGCAATAATTTCTTATAAAAGTTTCAAGACTTGGGAGGCCACGTGTCAGGGCTGAGACACCCTTCAAAGCCACAGAAAGAAACACAGGAGTTTCTGGGTTTTATAGCTCCCATAAAAGTGGTATTTCTTCCTCTTCTTCTTAAGCAGAAAAAGATTTCAAACCCAACTAAACTTGGAACTACCCCTCATTACAGCTCTTCCTGCTGAGAAATATTTTTAAATGTGGACTTTTTTTTTTATTATTCTAGCCTTAGCTTGTTATGTTATTGTGTAAGGATGTAAGGCTGTACAAACGATCCCTTGGGCCATGCTAGAAGCAGTGGTGGCAATCCTGAGAGGCCACTGCATTCCTTCCTGGAGCCACAGTATCAGTTAAGGAACTGCTTCCATTAAAGACTTAATGATAAAGATGCCTGAGTAGCTCTAATTGTGCTTGCTTGAGTTACAGAAACACTCTAGCCACAGCGAAATGAGGAAAATCTTCTCAGTACATGTACGTGAAAAACTTTTTTTGCAGCTGTATACTTGAAAATTTTTGAGAGAGGATTCTCTCGTAACTATTTATATTTGTATTATTATGGTATCTGAAAGTCTTAATCCAGAAATCTTACACCAGAAACCCTGTGTACCTGCCTTTCCTCTCCTATCAAGAGCAAAAAAAGCCAAAACACCTTTCCCTGAAAGACCTAGCAGTGTGAGTGCATGAAAAATTAAAAAAACATTCAAAATTTGCCATGTAGAAAAGCCCTACTGAAAATATCTATACTGTGCATTGCAGCTGAAACATTTGCAGTTTGAGATAACTGATATAGCAGCTAGTTATGAATAAATTTGGAAATGCTAAGAAAGAATAAATCATATTAAAAAAACATTACTCGAAAAGTCATTACCTAGTCTATTTCTCTTTTTACGGTTAACTCATAGTTTTGTGGGAGTTTAGGGCAGAGAGGAAAGGAAAAAAAAAACAAACTATGGAAAAATCATATAGTTTGGCTTTATCTTGTGTATCTTCCACACACTGTGGTTGGTAAAGTTAGCACAGTCCGATTAAAGGAGGCAGAGGTCCAAAAGAAGGGCTTCCAAAGAGGCAGGATTCTCCCAGCTTCACAACAGCAGCATTGTTTCACCTGACTCTCCTGATCACACTGTTGTCTCTAGAGGCAGCTCTAACTCCTGGGCATGGCCTCAGCTTAATAAAACCATCAGTGGTCAGTACCTTCACCTGTTGCTTCACCCTATGTCTCATTTTTAATGATAGCCCTTACTCACTGAAAACTACCTTTGCCACACATTTGCCTAAAAAGTGTACCTGTTTTTTCCCCCTAAGTGGAAGAGAAAAACAGGCTACAAAGCCAGACTGAATGGTAACAGAGATGTGACCACATTCTAAATATTATTCTATCATATATAAATATAATATATTGAAAATTAGGGGAAAAAATAAAAGAACACATACTACTGACCAAAGCTAAGCATGAAGCATGATCCTATAATGAGAATTGCAAAAATAAATTAAAAAAAAAAAACACAAATGGAGAAAAATTATAATACAAAGATATCAAAATATGAAAAATAATGGAGAAAAATGTCATTGCAGTTACAGAAGGAAGAACGGCAGGTCAGGGAGATGAGGACATGGGAAAGAGATCAAGGAAGTTTGCATATGTAGGGATGAAAGGGAGAAACAAAACTGGAGACAGTGAAATGTATTAACTGCAATAAATTATGTTTCCTCAAAGTTTTTCCAAGAAAAGACAATGACTGCACATCTAGTACTGTACAATGTTGTTTATATGATTCATACTTTCTGAAAATATGCAGGCAAGCACAGGCAACTCCAAGACAATCAGTTTTCCAGAAATGATCGAAATTTACCACATATTCAAAGCAACTAAGTTGAAACATTTTATTGCAAGAGAAAGAGCCAGAGAATATTTGCAAAGTAAAACTAAAACTCTCTTCATTTTTGCATAGGCACTTCCTGAATGAGATTGTATGTCCCATACAGTTTTCACGGACAGTCCCATATTTTGCATGCTGAAGGGGCAGGGTATGCAATACAACATGGGTCTTTTGGCTCTGTTGACTGTTCCAAAGGAATAGGTTAAATATGACTTGAAAGACCATCTTTAGATCCCACAAAAGAGAAAATGATGAATGAAAGCAGAGATATTAGGGTTAGAAAAGAACTCAAGATGCCATCTACTCCATATGTCTGCCTTAGGAAAAAATTACTATTATCTGAGACATATCTGAGAGATATTTGCTTAGCATGTGCGCAGATCTCTATAAACTCCTCAGGCAATCTGTTCCAGTGCTCTGCATCATTAGTTACTGTGACTTTCCAGCTTATTCATGACCTCAGAAAATTCTGGAGCAGTGAATTCCTACAGTTGTGAAGGTAGGGTCAGGGCTGTGACATGTCCATTTCACATCTGAGTATACAGGAATTTACCGGTCCTACGATCATTCCTAGCCAAGTACTTCAGAGCTGGTCTGGAACTTCCTCAGCAACATACTGCATTTGGGGGCATATTTTCTGGTTTGCGTTTTTATAATGGCAAATAATTTCTTTGTTTTCAAAAACCAGCCAATAAATATTAACAAAATAAGAAAAAATGTTTTACAAGGAAAAATATTATCCTGAGAGTATGAAAACTACTATGAAAACATTTGTGCCAGAGTTGATATATAAAACCTAGGGATCTTTTGGGGGGATGACGGCAATGCAATGCATAGAACTTCAAATGTGTGTTCCTGGTTTGAACAGCCTGGTAGCCACAGCACAGTTGATGGGAATTCATGGTTCCCAGAAATCAAATGATATTCAGTCAGAGATAGGAGGAAACTCCTTTCTTAGGTCCAAATTACCTACCTACTTGGGAGTGAGGCCTAGCCTCTCAATGATGAGCCAAAAAGCCTGGACAGTATCCAAAGCTATCTGTCCTGGTTTTGGCTGAGATAATTTTCCTCATATTAGCTGGCATAACACTGTGTTTTGGATTTAGTATGAGAAGAATGCTGATAACACCCTGATGTTTTAGTTGTTGCTGGGCAGTGCTTACACCAGTCAAGGACTTCTCAGCTTCCCCTGCTCTGCCAGGTGCACAAGAAGCTGGGAGGGGGTACAGCCAGGACAGCTGACCCAAACTGGCCAAAGGGACATTCCAGACCATATGGCATCATGCTCAGTATATAAACTGGGGAGAGTTGGCTGGGGGGCAGTGACTGCTGCTTGGGGGTGGGCTGGGCATTGGTCCGTGGATGGTGAGCAGTTGCATCACCTGTTTTTCCTGGGTTTTGTTTCTGTCTCTCTTGTTGTTTTCCTTTTCATTACATTTTATTATTATTATTATTACTACGACTACTACAACAATTATTAAACTGTTCTTATCTCAACCCACAATTTTTTTTATTTTTGCTCTTCAGATTCTTTCCCCCATCCCACTGTGGGGAGGGTGAGCGAGCAACTGTGCGGTGCTTGGTTGCTGACTGGGGCTAAACCATGACATTATCCTTAGGAAGAAGTCTTTTAAAACCTCTTTTTGGTCCTTCTCATTTTTGAACATCCCTGGTTCTCTCCCATGCACAGACATTCTGGCAAGAGAGGAATGAGACAGTATAAACAAACATGACAAAGTAACAGGTACAGCATTGCCAGCTCCACCAAAAGTACAAATTAAGCTAATTCTAGACCTTACTGCAAGAATTCCAGCTAGGTCACACTACATGGTCTCATTAAAGTTATTATCATTCCTAAAAAATTCATCCTGGCTAGACTTGATCAAATTACAGGTAGCTTTCTAGCTGTAAAGCAGTCAGTCAAACAGCAATATTCTGCAGCTGTGGAAAGCACCTACTGTCAAATTTCAATATTCACCGCTGAACTTTGGGTCCAAATGGAGTTGAAGGATATCTTCTCTTCCTAAGGTCAGGGCTGACAGAGACTTGTGTGCTAAAATTTGCTGCCAATAATAACGGTCAGCTGCTCCCATCTGCTGCTGAGCTTGTTTATACATACCTTTTTTTTTTTCTTCAGTATCTACCTCCTGCTACGGGTACTGATTGTTGACGTCTCATGGTGGTGAAGCTTCTAGCACTGCTTTGTGTTTCAGTTTCAGGACACCTTGTCAGGTCCTGTTCCAACAGCTGTTAATTTTGTGCCACTAACTTTCATGACTGTCTTTATCACAGAATCGTAGAATGTTTTGGGTTGGAAGGGACCTTTAGAGGTCAGCTAGTCCAACCCCCCCGCAGTGAGCAGGGACACCGCTAACCAGATCAGGTTGCTCAGAGGCCCATCCAACCTGGCCTTGAATGTTTCCAGGAATGGGGCCTCCACCGCCTCTCTGGGCAACCCCTTCCAGTGTTTCACCACCCTCATTGTAAAAAATTTCTTCCTTATATCCAGTCTAAACATACCCTGTTTTAGTTTAAAACCATTACCCCTTGTCCTGTCACAAGTGCCTGTAGTGACTCTGCCCTTGCTACTCCAGTGGCTTATCTCTTTCCAGACCTTGTAACCTTTTTCCAGAGCTCTTGTGGAAGAGAGCAGTGAGAATGTAAAAAGCCCAGGAGCTACCATTGCATTTTTTGTGAGTTCTGAATTGCAGACCTTTCTCCATCCCCACCTATCCTGAAAGATGCGATGATAGATGCTTTATTAATGAGGAACACTGGAGAGTTTTGTAAGTCCCTGCTTGTACCTGTCACGGGCTGTCTTCTTCTAAGGGGGTGAGGAAATGGGATGGCACCCAACCAGTGGCACAGGACACAGCAGGAAACATGGAAGCTAAGTGTCTCATGTCATTGCCAAGCTATTTTTGACCCTACAAGCAAATGTAAAACACAGTCCAAGAGATAAGTCACCTAAACTTGCTAAACTGCAGCTCTCCTGACTACCAACAGAGAAGGCAAGCTCAGATATCTAAGCAAATGGGTTAATATCACTCTAATACAGTGACTCAACATGATTGAGCCCCTTAAGTATGACTGCTTTGACTAATGAGTACTTAAAACTTAATTATAGTACTCAAAACACTTAATTAAAACACATAATTAAGACACATCACACAGGAAGGTCAGCACTATTTTTTACTTGAGAAAACTGGAGAAAGGAAATTACTTGAATGCAAGTGAGTCAATGATAGGCAGGGATGTGAAACCCAGGCTTTCTATCTAGGGCATGCTCTCGTGGATTGTACTGCATCTCAGCAAATATTAGCAGAGGATATGTTTTATGTTTTTATGCATGTCCTCCAGTCATTGGGTATATTGATGCATACACAAAAAAGTCAGTGGTGAATCATCTTCCCATGCTGGGACTTCACAGTGTGTCTCTCTCTCGCCCGCTCCCTCTTTCACTCACTCTGAGAAAGCCACGTCCCTGATCAGTCTCTTTAGACATTTTCCATGTCTAAAACTAGTTTTTTAGAGAAAAACTGAATTATATCACCTAGATTATCATGTCCATTCTTTAGGGACATGGGATCACTTTTAAAACAGGAATTGCTTAACTTAATAATGAACAAAGAATGCCAATTTATGTCAGCTGAGTTAGTGGTGTAAGGGCTGTATTATATCACTGGTTTTGCAGTGTGTAGTACTCAGCAAGAATGGACTGATCCATGGCATAAATACCCAGTAAAGAAACACCACATACTTCGACTATGGATAGCATGAACAAGCAGTAGCTATATCAAGAATTTGCTGCCAATAACCTTTATAATTGCAGGGAAATCCCAGATTCAGTTTAGGGTTTCCTTCTTTATCCATGGACTTTGGAAACGTAATTACATTTAATGGCAGACAATACAAATACTATTTCATAGTTTTCTGAGAGGTTTTTTTAAATGTAGTGCTCTTGATCTTTACCAGCTGTTGAGTCAAATTTGGCGTAAGCCTGTTTCTTTGTGTACAGCCTGCAAACAATGTGGATTGTAAAATGAGTAGGGCACAAACCCAATTTCAATTGCAGGCTGGGATTCCCCTGTGCTTTTGCAGAGAAACTTGGTTGATAACTGTGTTTGCTATTGGGTGAGGCGTGGAGGCCAAGCCCATTGTATTTAACCTTTGAATACCAGAATACCACGTGAGGTCTAAAGCCAAGTCATTAAAATGAGGAAGACAAAATAAATCATAATACAAAATAAAAGCATGGTTGTTCCTTTGCCACCACTCAACCCACAATTGTGTATTTTCATGCTGTTTAAATTTTCATGTAATACTTGCATAAACACCCAGTGTTCTGTTTTTTCCTTTCCTGTACTGAACAGAAGTACAGTTTGTGGTACAGAAATGAAACCTGGATATTGCCTTATGCAAGGCAATGCAAGGATGTCTTGCTGAATAGTCATGGTAAACTAAGAATGATTCATAAAGTTGTAAAAAGATCCAAAAAAACTAAACAGTTCAGTGCAAAGGCTTTTTAAGTCACAAACCTCAAAACAGTTATGGCCCTATTTCCCTCTTAAGTACAGCCAATGCTTTCCTCTCATAAGGAGTACCCAAGGAGGTAAAAACCACTTACAAATATTCAAGGGACACAGCCACCTTAAAATCTAATCTGCTGGTCAAACTCAACAGTTACAGTTATTTAACCTGCTCAAAACCTTCTGACAATACCCACAGTTTAAAAAATGCAGAAGAATGCAAATTAACTGCTTTGCATTCCCCTACTGTTTATGAAGAACCACACAACCTCAGGGTTGACTCTGCAGAAGAGAAATCTGCTATACAAACTTATGGGAAAACATAATGAAGAAGAAAATAATTTCTATAATACTCACTTGTAGCAACAGCTGCTACAGAAAACTTCTAATAGTTTTAAAATGACAATATCTTATTATCACATTAAGCAAATTGCTAAAAAAATAAATGGCATTGATTCTCTACTTTGTGATCTGGTGTGCTATAGCCAAAGACAGCACACATATATTGCACGTAGACAAATTGTAAACCCCAGTTAGTGCCCCTACAAAGACCACCAAGTTATAAATTATGAAGATACACCGCTACCTTTTAAAGTAACTCAGATAGGAATGGGATTGGGGCCACAAATTGTGATTGGTTATGTAGGGAAATTGAAGTTACTTCCAAAGAACAATGAAGAAGGAGTTTTCTCTCCTAAGCTAGTCATGAGACTCTAAAGTTCATGTAGATGAAATGCTTTGCACTAGATTGAAACTGCTAAGCTGGCAGTAATTTGTCCTGTTGAGATCGTGATTGTTCCCAGTGAGAAAACATTTTTTCTTAAAAAGTCATTAATGCATTCAAGATTCCACTGAATACAACTAGCAGAAACCTCACATAGGGAACATGAACTCATGAACTGAATCCTATCTTTAACATCACAAATGTTTGATTGATTCCTTTATACTGGAAACAATGTATTTCCCCTGTAAAAAAGAAAAAAAAAAAAAAAAAAACACACCTTTCTCAGTTAGCCAACATTCAGTATTGGAAAAGTTGTAAGACAAACTCTTGAAGGCAAAGAAAGGGATCCAGTCTACCAAACCTCAGGTTTGTGTCTATATCTTAGACATCTAGTGACTCAGTCTTCTCAACATACATATCTAAGATATGACAGAGAAAGATGCCCTTTAAGGTCCCCAGGGGTAAATCCTATCCTCTAGACTGAATCCCACCAAAAAAGGTCACTATTGTTTTTTACATGCTGAGTCTGATAGTCATACACTCTTTGGAGGGATAAATTAGAACAGTAAATCATTTCTATTTTAAACTCTCATTGCAGCAGACCAAGGAGCATAGATTATTTAAAATGCATGTGTGTTTGCATTCATGTACATAAGTACATAAAAATTCTTCAAAAGTACTCAAGTACATCTAGAGATTAAGCTCTTACGACTATATTTCATTATTCTAAAAACATTATCTAAGTGGATAGAGACTGCAGAATTGGAATGTGGGAACATTAACAACTTTAAATATAGAAGGGGGGTGGTTTCCGTCAGTCTAGTACTTTATAAGCATCTTTATTCCTGATATTTTCTAGGATAAACGTATAAAATATAGAATAAATTGCTGTAACACATACTAAGTTAATATCTGGATAGTACCACCACATTTAGACGATCTGTAGCAATCTCATGGTCTGTCCTAAACACTGACATCTTCAAGCAGCAGCCTGGACAGACAGCCAGATTCTTTCATGCCATCAATTCCACTTCTCTGTAGCAAGTACATAGTTATCATCCTCTACTGAGACTGCAAGTCAGATTCTCTATCATTTTATCCTTTTTTGTCTTTCAATTAACTCTATTCTTACAGTTTCAGAATGCCAACAGAAGCAGAGTATCTCCATACTGCCCCTTTGTGGGGATATTTGGAAACACAGAAAATTCAAAGCTGTTAAAGAGATGGTATGGTTCACACTCCACTTTTATGCACATACAAAAGTCATTACATTTAATACTGCAGTTACATTCATCCCACAAAATGAAAAACAGGTTTTATTCTTTCTCAGACTTAATTCATTTATTCACAGGAAAGTTAGTGTTTCGTGTACTCCTAACATAATTAGCGATTTCTGAAACCTCGCATTCCCCCCTCCCTCAACTCCCTCAACTGCTGTTGTAAAAACTGACTCTCCAAAGTAATGAATATAAACTAAATAATGTTTTTCCAATACAAAAGACATTAAAAAGTTATGAACAACATCAGTTGGAAATAGTGTAAGATGCATTTTCTTACTCCGTAACAGTAATCTTTGCCACTTTGGATTCTTAATTCAGAATGACAGGAATATAAAATGAATGATCAGGACAGCTGAAATATTTTTCTATTTCTGCTTTCTTGCTTTTCTTACAATTATTTTGGCAGCATACAACTACTATGTTAATAGACAACAAATAGGAACAAGTAAAAGATTACCTGAGAACATGAAAGTCCACATTCTTCAATCCTGGGAATAATCTGACAATCAGAATTCCAAAAAAGAATTATTAGAATAATCTGAACATGAATACTTATCATCCTAAATTGTGGAAAAAAAGCAAAACCTCAGAAGAAACCTTCTACTCTGACAATTCTCCCTCTCATGCCAAAACTTTAATATGAATTTTAGTCCCTCCCACAGCACCTCTGAGCTCCTCCCTCTAAAACTTTCCAAAGACTGAAAATTGTTAGCTGTGGGAAATATAAAGCATGTTCAACTCATTTCTTATGTTCCTTAGTGAAAAATGGGCAATGTGAATTTCTGACAATCACAGTAGAAGTCTTTGCCTTCTGGATTTCAACATATCAGCTTTAGATCAATTTTAGCAAATTTCTGTTCTGTAAAGTCTATGTATAAATGGGAATTTTGTTTCTAGAGTGATGTACCAGGCAGTTTCACTGGAATACAAATGCATTCTTATGTGTACTTATTTTCCTGCTTTTCTAATCCATTGAAGAAGAAGAAAAACAGCTTTGCTGAGGTGGGTAGTCTTGGAAGAGTAGTTTCTTGTTTTTCATCAGCAGGAAAACCAGATTCTTTTACCCTAGAAATCTGTGCCTTGAAAGTATTTCACTTATTTTATAATTTTATCATCAGAAGCCTATCTCCAGTTTTTGGATTTTCAACATACTCGGGAAGTATGCACGCTTGGCCAAAGAAGCTCAACATCACCAGCTCTGAGAGCAGGGTACAAGTGAGTCACAACACCTCAATACCCGTTAGCACAACAAAATGCCCGGGAATGCCTTGGGTGCTGCCTTCCATAGTCCCACTACCCATCACAAGGAACAAGTGTTCCAAAAAACACACTCTCTGGTTCATATGGAGGCTCTATGCGGTGTGTTATGCCCATAGGTGGAATAGGGAGTAATTCCTCCATAGAGAGGGCTTGCTCACAACTAAGAGAGATATCCTTCAGTAGCACAGTGACAGATAGTTCCTTTTTTGCTTATGCATTAGCATAGCACATTTTTTTGGATTGGTGCCACTATTGAAGAGCAGCTTTTTGAGTGGCTGCTTGGAAAGGGACCAAGAGATCTTGCTCTTCCTACTAAAATGATCTGAGGGCTGGAGCACCTCTCCTACGAGGACAGGCTGAGAGAGTTGGGGTTGTTCAGCCTGGAGAAGAGAAGGCTGCGGGGAGACCTGATTGCAGCCTTTCAGTACCTAAAGGGGGCCTATAGGAAAGATGGGGACAATCTTTTTAGTAGGGACAGCTGTGACAGGACAAGGGGTAATGGTTTTAAACTAAAACAGGGTAGGTTTAGACTGGATATAAGGAAGAAATTTTTTACAATGAGGGTGGTGAAACACTGGAAGGGGTTGCCCAGAGAGGCAGTGGAGGCCCCATCCCTGGAAACATTCAAGGCCAGGTTGGATGGGGCTCTGAGCAACCTGGTCTAGTTAGTGGTGTCCCTGCTCACTGCAGGGGGGTTGGACTAGATGACCTCTAGGGGTCCCTTCCAACCCAAAACATTCTATGATTCTATGGGGTATGTGATTACTTGCTCCAAGCAACAGACATCTGTAGTGTTTACAAATTTAGTTTCTGCATCAAGCCCTGAGGTAACACTCCTCCAGTTTCCATAGAAATGACTGATGTTGCTCACTTACTAAGTTCTCTTCTCTGCTACTGTTTGTGGTATTTCTTAGCACACCTCTATCACCTTCCAAATAAAGTGGTTAGTAGCACTGTTCTAACAGTCTACTCTTTCTATGCAGGAACACTGTTTCAGTCCAGACACTTTCTGTAATACCTGTTATTAAGTTCAGCAGGCAACAACCTTATTCTTATTTACTGTATTTGACACTAAGCTTTTTAAAAATCATGTCTAAAATAGCACAATCTACTTTACCGTTCCTACATAATTTGTATCCTGGCACTACAGTGTTCATCCATTGTTTTTATTACGTTGGGTTGTGGAACCTCCATTAGGCTAACATTCCCACTAAAAGCTGGGCAATATGAGAGACCTGTGCCACATTTTTTGAAAACTAATTTATGTGGAAGCATCTATGCATGTGAAATTTATATGGGCCCTAGCTCTGAGGCTCTCTGCTCAAATGGGACTCTAATTCTTGATAATAATTCTTGAAAATAATCTCTTGATAACAGATTTCTTTCCTTGTTCCTCACTACACCTTACCTATATTTTAATCAACATTTGTCTTGTGTTTGATGTTTTTAGTACTTCATCCCTGAAGAACAGATGATAGCAAATTATATATTATCCTGCTTCTGCCAACGTTCCCTCCATCTTAAGAATAAAGACTTTTAAAAAAAACTTAATAGGAAGTGCCTCCCTTTGTACGTTGGTAATATAGATACTTTTGCCCTGAAGTTTTATTAGAGCACTGGTAAAGGATATAGAAAAGACAAAATATAACATTTCTCAGTCCAAGAGGGTTTCGATCCAAAGCTTGCACATTTCAAGATGGCAGTCTGGCTGCTTAGGTTGTTTTAATAAAATGCAGAGGTAGACCGTAGAGTACAGAGCAAAATCCAGTATTTTCCATTCTGCATTTTCACTTGGGTCAAGCCTGATCTCTGGACCATCAGCCCAGGTCCCTTCTTAATTGCTCCCTGACTTCACAAATTTTGCACACTTGGCTGAACACTCGGCTGCACACTCGGCCCATTTCAAGAGAGACCACTAATATAATTACATTATTGCTCAAGTGTGTTCAAGGAGCATTAAGTGGAAATAAAAGTTAGGACAGGTGTATCACCAGACATACCTAAGCAGCCAGACCTGGATTTTGTGACTGGTGTAGGAGTTTAGGCACAGAACCCCACACAGAACAGATTTTTACCTTGTCTACATATTTACTGCCTTTGTTGAGATGAACATGTCAATGCCTAGGCTGGAAGGCATGTCCCTGTCACGTCCATACTGGAGAAGTCCCAGCCTTCTTTGGAGCACAATAGCCACATTCACACTACGTTTTGCAAGAGTATCCTGTAGTACAGCTCTACATACTTTCATGTCTCACCAACACAGGCACACATATTTTTTATTATTATTGTTGTTGTTGTTGTTGTTATTGTTGTTATTATTATTATTTCAGCTGTCTTGAGATGAAGGGCCATGGCCAGCACAGTCCCATGGCTCCTCTTTTAACTTAGTGTGCAGTCGTACTGCCTGCAACAGGCAACAGACACCTTGCCTCAGGGCCACTCACATCAACCACAGGACAGCTGAGTGTTTATAACTTAACAGCTTCTTGTCATGTGGGGCAAGCTCTGGAGCAGAGCCGTGTGGGATGCTACTGTCATCACAATGAAACATTCACAATGATTCAGAAATACTTGGGAGCTGCACTTTTCCAGGCGTGTGCCTGCATCTCACGTCCAGAGTGGGCCTGTGCAGCCAGGGCAGGTACTCAGCGGAGGGTACCAGCAGGGCACGTTAGTCTTACAGAGACACAAGACAGGTTGGTGAAAGAGGAGCTGCCCAAGTGCCCCTGTATCCAGCACATTACTGCTTCATTGTCCCAAACCAATCACTCCTGATTTCATCTACATGATCCAAGGGGACCCTCACTCTCTTCCCTCACCCCATCCCTTTCCTACAAGAGTGAGAAGTATTCAGCAATAATGGCAAACGTTATAGTAGGTAGCACCTTAGGAGCATTGCCTACAACCTGTAGAAACAGTCAAAACACACCCAGAACTGCTGCTAGAGGCTGGAAACGTCATTCATTAACAAGTCTGCAGTATAAGGAGTGAATGAAATGCTCAGTGGGATAAAAGAAGGCTGCTATTTCACCTGGCTCAGCCTATACTATAAGCAGGCACTTATAGCTAGACCCAATGTTGATGAGATTACACAGGTTTTGCAATTTTCCTTCATTTGGGCCCCTTTGGAAAATGCAACTTTGAAAATATGGCCTTAAGCAGAGGCAGGTCAGGTGCACCAGACACCGAGGGATTAAGTCCTATGTATGCAACTACTACTAAAATCATGTATACTGTATCTAGGCAGCAATGTCTAGATAAGAAGTGATTTACTTCCAGCTAGAACTACTAGCCGTAGGATTGTGTCCTTGGCAAAGCAACCCAGTTTCTCCTGTGAGTAATCAAGAGTTCCTCCTTCTATCTACTTCTCCTCTCACCACCCACAGTGCCAGGAAAAAGGCAGGAAAGGACAAAGCATTGCTGGAAGATTGTCCCTGCCCTCGTCCTTCTCTCTTGAACACAAATACCCACATTAACACACTTGTCTGCTGAATATTCACAGTGGAGTGCACTGACACAGACTCATTGCTGCTCCTCTGGATTGGTATTAGCAGTAATTGGTATTGTTCACTAATACACTCTGTGAAAATACAGCTTTTTACTTAGTACAATCAGGATCATCCTCCAAGATGCTGACTTCTAATCAGTGTGTGGGTTTTTTCCTGTGTAAAATTACTTTAGTTTCAGTTTCTTCTGTCCCAGTTGCTCTGCTTCTTTTCAGATTCTTGTTTTAATATCAAAACTGCATTTAGTTTATGCTTTTCCTTTACATTTTTTCTGAATCTTCCCTGTTTGAGGAAAGGATAATGCAAGGGTATGCCAAAGGCAAAAGCATTTTCTTGATAGGTAGACACAGGTTTGGAGAGGGCAAACCTGGACTTAGTAGCTGGTAAGAAGGAGAAAACAAGAGGAGCATGAGGATTTGGGACATTTGAGATCAGCCTGTGGGAATACAGGAAACTCAGTGAAGAATGTGCAGGGGAAAGGGATCAGGGAGCAACAAAGGGGTGGACAGAAAGGAGCCACTTGCTTCTAAACAGCATCTGGTCAGTACACATGTGACCAAGCCCTGAGCTTGATGAGCCCAGTCTGTCCTCATCTTTGATAAGAAGGTTTCTTATCGAATCCTTTCTTAACCATCTCTCTGCCATCTCACTCTACCCTGCATGTGGGAGTGCTGTAAGGACAAGATGCCAATGCTTGGGGGGGCAGGTGGGACTACACTTGGTGCCAGGAACCAGAGTCAGCCCCGGGGTGCAGGCACCCCTGGCCGGTGGCATCAGCGGCTGGAGGTTTTGTACACAACAGTATGTGTCCCAGAAAGCAGCTACTGGTGGGGATGGACATGAGTGAGTGGTGGCACCACTGGGAAAATATATTTAAGAAAGGGCAAAACGCTGTATGGCAATGAGGAGTAAGGACGAAAGTGTGAGAAAGCAGCAGCCCATCAAGGTCATCAAGGTCAGAGAAGGAGGGGAGGAGGTGCTCCAGGCACCGGAGCAGAGATTCCCCTGCAGCCCCTGGAGAGACCAGAGCGGAGCAGGTATCCATACTGTGGCCCATGGAGAGGACCATGGTGGAGCAGCTATTTCCCTGCAGCTCGTGGAGAGGGAAGCAGAAAGAGAGAGGAACCACTGTGTACCAACCATAGCCCTGCCATCCTCCCTCTGCCACTCCAGGTCAGGTAGAAGAATCAGAACTGAAAGAGCAAAGTTCAGCTTGGGACAGGAGGGGAAGAAAGGTGCTGTTTTAAGGTTTGTTTCTCACTACCTGAATCCATTTTAATTGGCAATAAATTAATTTTCTCCAAGTCAAGTCTGTCTTTCCTGTGACAGTAACTGGTAAGCAAGCTCCCTGTCTTTATCGCCCTGTCCCACTGAGGAGGTGAGTGAGCAGCTGGAGTTTGTCCCTTAGCTAAAGTTAACCCACCACAGGTATCAGACAGGCAGGGGGTCTATGCTGGTATTTGAAAGGACCCACAAGCATAGGGTGCCTGTAAGATGAGTGTGTGTATGTTTGCGCGCTAGCACACATCAAGCTGGACTAGTTGGTGAGTAGGAGACCTGTGGAGCAGGTAAGAGAGCTTGGGATCTGGGCAGGGGTAGTGGACAGAGAAACCTGCAAATGTCCCCGAGGGATCTGCAAATGTCCCTGTGAATAGAGGGAGGGGTGGTGGGTGTGCTTTCACTAGTGAGCTTCAGTCCTGAGGAGCTGAAGAGGATGCGGGGACTTGGCTGTCTGCACTTACAGGAGTCCTGGTGGTACTATATGTGGGTGCTGTTGAAGGCAGTGCCTCCTCATGGCAGTGTGTGTAGCCAGCCGTGCCGGGGTCCTCTGTGTCTCTGGGACGCTGCTCAGCCTTGCTGCTGGTTGAACCTGCAAACTGAAAAGCAGCAGCTGGGTCCAACAGCCTGGGACAGAGACCTCCCAGCCTCAGGACAGCCCAGGCTGGACTCCAGCAGCCAGGCAGGAATTACCCCTATCCCCAGAGCTGCTGCAGGGACATTTAGCACAATCAATCATTTGAATTGGTGTATGATAATATACAATTATCTACACAAAGTTTTTGACTTACTAAGGGATCACCAGTTGGTGTTTTTTTTCATCTGCACAGAATCTGTGAACTGTTACCATTCTTCTCCATCCAGATCTGTTTACAGAAATAGCCCCAGGTATAATTTGGGTAAGACAAGCTGAGCAGCTCTTGCAGCTGAAGGGACAGCGCTGTTCTTCCTCTGCGCACTGCCAGCGGCACTAGTCTGACACTTCAGTGAGATGATTGAACTCTCTAAGCCTGCAAAAAGTCCAGCTGCCTGTATTCTGTGCTTTCCATACATAGAAAATTGACTGCTACAAATTACTGACTCATAGATCTATCACCACCTGTGCCAGTCAGCAATGCTCAGGTTTTGCAGTAATAATGCTGCTAAATATCTAAGGGTTCTGTTTAAAATATTGCAAGTTAGTTGTGAATGACAAATCACCTTCTTCAATGTCATTTTATTCAGGTCTTTCACAGTTCTATTTATTTAAAAAAAACCAAACCACAACAAAACAAACAAACAAACAACTCAGAAATAAACAAACCCTGCATTTTTCTCAGACTGAAGTGCACTGAATAGCTTCTGAGGTATGGACAGAAAACAGTTCTATCACTTATCACCCTGTTGTCCATCTTTTTTGGATTGGGGCAGGCATTCATTGATAAATATTTTTTATATTTATCTATGTATTTGCAATATAGCTGAGCAAAACAAGCCGCAGCATTTACTTATTTTCTCCCACTTGAAAATGTTTCCAAATACATTTATTCTGCTTATTATTCCATATACCTTCAGAGAGGAAAAAAGAATTCATGAAACCTCATTTCGGTTGGATTCTACTTGAAATTCACTTTGAAAATACTTGTTATAGAGATGCATAGTATATATAGGCTGTCATCATCCAAGTATGAGTGAGTGCTCTTAGGCTTTCAACGGCTGTAGCTGCTTAAGCTGCAAATTAGGCTCTTTTTCCTCTGAAAGGAATCTGAAGCCAAGATGGATACTGGGGCTCTCTCTATAGTGCATGGCAAGAGTGCAGAGGTTGAGAAGAGGGTTCAGGATTGCAAACACCCTGAGCAGAACTGCCTAGTGCTAGACTATTGGGAAACGCTAACGATATGCCTTTCTTCACTTTGCAAATGCAACAGTTCTTCTCTTAAAAGGCAATTGTATCTTCTCTTAAGGCACTTAAACACTGGAAACAAAAACAAAGCAGGGCATTTTGCATTAATAGTGACTGGATTAAAATCAAATAATGCACAAATGATATCAAAGAAAAGACTAGTTAGATATACAGTGGCTTCTGCTTTTACATGAATCATCTATTTCAGCCTACTCGTCTACGAACTGACAGTTCAGAGACAGGAGATACAATTTTAAAACCCCTCCAAGCTGAGAACAACTCTGGCTCTAAGTGCTCATTCCTTCAGGTGAGTGCTCTGATCCGCAGGCTAGTACACAAAACACAGGCATCAGCACTTTATTTAAAGCAGTCGCAGCCACTTTTTAAATGGGACCTGATCAAACCAGTGCATTAAATACGCTCCTGGAACAAGGCTTTTAGGTAGACCACCACCTGGTTCTTCCTAGACTCTTGAGGAAACCTAATTTTCAGCTGGTATTAGGAGACTGCCTTAAAAGAAAAAGATGGAAAGACTGGAGCCAGCTAGAAAAGTGAGGAAGCACAGAAGGGTGGATATGATACGTACAATGAACTAGATAAATCAGCTTATAACTTACACTGTGTTATTAGTACTATACTCATAAAAATGCTGTTCATTACACTTACAGTTAAATATTTGCGAAATGGATACTAGCTGATATTTTAGAACACTGATGTAAAGGCCAGGTAAAAGAGTGCATTCTTTGAAAGGGAAGATATGCATGATCTATTTTCCAGAAATTCGCATATTTTTCTGCTTTGCTTTTATTAATAGGCGGGAAAAGTTTGGATCTGGAATACTCTGTGTAGGTTGTACAGGACAGCTGGGGAAATTGATGTGCCCAAAGGATTTTGTCTGCACATCTTTTACTTTACATTTTTCCCTAGTTGAGAAGTCTCGTGCATTACAATGAACATTCTTAGTTTCTCCATGTGGACATTTTATTTGCCGTAATCTAAAGGTACCGTTCACTCTCTTTGCTTTTGGCAGCTGGTTGAAAGACTCTTGGATATCCTTGATTCTGTAACATTAACATTAGTGGTGGGAACAGTGGTCTTGAGATCTGTAACATTAATTGAAGGTGGATTGAAAGTAATCTGGAGACAAAGAGATAGATTAGTGACAGATTCAAAATATTAAATACTGTACCGTCTCATACATTAACTCTAAATGCATAACAGACAATATGGAAAACCTACAAACTTAAGAACATAAGTATATAATAAACACAAAATAAGACCAAAAAAAACCCCTGTAAGGTATCAGCTTTCTTGGTAAACTATTGCTAACTAATCCTACCAACCCCTCCGGACATACTTGTCTGTCTGTTGCATCTTTTCTTACACCTAGTAGGTAAGCTTTCAGCAAGTGGTTGTTACCTTTGGGATTGGTAGTGTGTCCAGCACAATGTGACTTAGATCTTTTATTTAGCTTCCCAAACACAACTGTAATGAAAATAGTAAAACCACCTCCTGTCTACATGCAGTATACTCAGCTGCACGAATTGAATACAACTAAATTCTACTTTTAAGTAAATTAAATGAATGCAGACATAGAACGAATACCAAAAAATGTAATAATAAAATTAATAACATCCTCAGTAAGATTCAAAAGCACAGAAAAAATACTTTATGTCTTCCATTGCAAAAAATATTTTTGGGCTCAGCTACACACTACAGAGTTCCCACATAACTGACTCACTTGGAGTCATTGTCACAAGACCTGTATAATACTGGAAGAAGGAATTTGTCAAGTTTCACGTGAAGTCATAGAAATATTCTCATAACATACTCAGCCGACTTAAGCGCTCCATTTTAAACTGAAGCTACTATAGCAATAAAATGTTTCTTAGACTGATTTCCAGAATGACCTCTCCTTGACCAGAATGTAATGCTGTATCCTCCATACCCATCTCCAGAGAAATTAAAATTTTTCTGTATCATTGCTTTTTTTCCAGTTTTTTTTTACTAGTAAGAAAAAACTTGTTTGTATCTTCTTGTACCTGCATGCATCATTTTGCTGTGACTGGGGCTGAAGGAAATTTGCTTGGGATGGTGTTGACTTCAGTCACCCATGGCTTAAAGTCCTGTCCAAGAATAAAATCTGCCCCATTTGACTCAAAGCTGTTCTTTCTGGGTTCAAAAATATCTTGAGCCATCTTCATGGTATAGTCAGCGTTTCCATTTTAAAAATGAGATTTGAATCACAGTAGGAATTTGGGACCCTTACTATGCTTTTCTAATACTTCTTCCTCCATCACTACAGTTATACTGTAACCATTATAAGTAAATGTGTAAACTGTGTAAGAGGCTGTCATGACAATAAATTCAAATTGCAACCATTTTGGTTACATCAGCAGGGGGAAAAACAAACAAAGAAACAAAACACCCCATAACAGTATTTGTCCCTTAAAAAAACCATATTCACTACAAGCTAATCCTTGGCTACTTTTAAAAACAAAACAAAATATAACATTACTCAAGAAATAGCTTTATCTGTGTCTACATCTCTCTTGTTGATTTTTTTCTTCAGCCTCCTGCGGTATCCTGCTGCTGGCATTTAAACAACTCCCTTGAAGGAGAATACAGAGGCTGCTGTGTTCCAGAAGTCCTCTAAAATAAATCACATTATTGTAAGTTCTGTTTCAGTAAATCTAACCAATCCATTAGTAACTGTAAAGGAATTCCACTGCTTCCTTGCCCTCTGGAAGTGAAACACAGGTAAATCAATCCTTTGACTAACCTTCAGCCTAGTATAGAAAAGGATATTCAGTTTGGGCAGTGGACTGGCACCAGCCTCCTTACTCTAAAGCATTTCTCTGAGCTATATCACGCTCTAAAATTAAAACCCTGCCAAGTTCCTCTTTCTTATGTCCTCATTCATTCATTTATTTGAAATACACTTTAAGAAATGGAATGCTAGTCACATGCCACTTAAACAACTTTAACATTCAATTTAAAAGTTCTGTATGTGTGAGCTTACACATTTGGAAGACAGTAAATCTGCCCATAATTTCTGAACTGTTGCATAATCTTTGGTTTTTTACTTAACAACAATTGTCCTCATGCAAAGGAGGAAATTAGACTCTGGGGAAGTCCAGTGAAACAACGCATTATTCTGGGTGGAAGAAAAAAAAGGGAGGAATTGTTTTTGAGACTGTATACACCTTCTAAGATCATCTTATGCACTGTGGTCATTTTTCACTTCAACAACAGTGAAAATTTAGCAGCAATATGTTTCCCCTCAGCCTTTTAGTGGTGCAACATCAGCACTGGTGACTCTGGCCAAGGTTACTTTACCAATCCATGAAGCTTTGGAGAAGCCTAAGTCAAAAGTATGTACTCTGTAAATTAGGTGTTCGGTGCAGTACATGCCCTTTCAAACCCTTTGACCCTATAACTGCTCTCTGTACTGCTTACTCATAGTCAAGTATCATGGACCTTCCTCAGCACAGGATATCCATTAGATAAGACTATTTTTATTAGCTCCTCAATTATAAAACCAAAATGCTTTTTTTCCCTGCAATGCCAATTTGCTGTGCTTGAAGAATCTGTCATGCGAGCAATACCCTTCAGTGGCAGGGAATCTCTTATCCTGAAAATTTAAAGAAGGATGGCATTGTCGTCAGAGGAGTAGCTTTTAGAAAAGTAAGAAAAAGAAACATGCATGCACTTTTCAAGTAAGTGATAGGCTATGACGAAGACCCCCTAGCTGATCCATCTCAAAGGCATTGTAAAAATTACAACAGACATGGAACTTGTGCAACTTAATAAAAGAAGCTTGCTTTGAAAAGCTAGAAAATTTCATTCTTTTCTCACACACAATAGAAAGAAAGGTTTCCTCTTTAAGGCCAAGTGCTTTAGTTATGCAAATTATGCTGAAATGCTAGGGTTAGATAGCTGAATGATTAATGAATCTACCTTACCTTTCTGGAGGATTCTGAGGGTAAATAAGGTATTTTGAAGATTAACATTTTTGTTTTCTCCAGTAGCATAAGAGCATTACTCTGGATTTCACCGGCATATCTAAAACAGTAGATTTTGCTTATACCTATCTTCTTGCAGGAGTGAAGATACATAGTGAAACAGCAGAAAGTGTCTGACTGTATTTGATGTTGCAACGTGTTGTGTTTTCTGTACCCCATTCAACCCAATATTTTAGCACCTGTTTTAATGGTAATGTTTTAATTATTTCAATAGAGCTACACATGTTTTTTACGGTACATACTAACGCACTTTAGTAGATATGGGCAGGTGTTCAGTACCTTCCTGCATTAAATTGTAGGTACATAAAAATAATCCTGGTTTAACAGTCAAAGGATGAAAAGACTTACCCATAAAAATCTCACTTTTCTTCTTCCATGCAAATATCCTAGGAGCAGGAAAAGAGGGTAGGATGATTTCCTTCAGCATACCAGTGTAAATTTCTCAAATTTAAACAGAGTCCAATCTTTAAAAAAAAATACACACACACACATATGCATATATATATACACGTGCTCTGACTTCACCACATCATAGTACCCTCAACGAGACAGAATACAGAACACTCACACACACAAGAACTGAAATGTGTATTTTTATAAAGCGTGCAACTCCACTAAAAGGACCCCATTTCACGCTCCAATGATATGATACATCATTAGCCAATTCTAGCTGCTTGCTGCTGCTGCTACCCATACTTCCTTCAGTGTCAACCTTGCTCATCAGACTACCTGCCAATGTGATTCAATTTGTTGACCTATCAGAAAACTAATCCATCTCAATAAACCAAACAGCTTCCTTTGGGTCAGCTAGCAAATTAGCTCAGATACAGAAGAGCCTACAGAGCCTACAGGACCAGACAGGAATGCATGGCTGGAACCAAGTGTGGGACAGGTAAGGAAGGATGCGAAACTGCTTCTTCCATGGGAGCCTGATTTGCATACAGTTAAAACTGGCAACCGCAAGATTCTCCAGCATCATAGGTTTTCCTAAGAGACAGATCGGTTTATTAAAAGATACTCCCT